>CM073574.1:96804708-99204708 GCA_037074715.1 Magnolia kwangsiensis | reverse complement strand
AGAAGAGAGAAAAGAGAGAGAAAGTCTAAGAGAAGTGGGAGGATCTTTCTGCTATCCTACCCTGCTATCATACGTGCTTAACCATCACGATATAATTGCTTTTCCGGTGATTCTAACTTCGTTCTTAGGTAAGAAAGCCTAACCCTAACCTATTTTAGGGTTTCAATTGGTGCAAGTGGTGAAGTAACTAACCTAAATCATACTGTAGGGTGCTAATCAGTCATTGACAAAGACTTAGAGTGTCTATTGAATTCGTTACACTTCTACAGCATAAGGTGCGGACTATATACGTTTAGGTTATGATTTTCAATACTTTCAATATTAAGTAATGATTTATTCTTTCCTAGGATGCTATTTCACATGTATAAAGTATTGTCCGTTTCATTTTTCAGTTATACATTTACTATGTTGAATATACTGTATTCCTCATATTTGTAGAAAATACCGTATACATATGAAATATGAATTTGAGTTTGCCATGATTAATTATTGTCTATGTATGCTAGATGCATGTGTATCAACTTCTGGGTGAACGGATTAGCCTAATACATGTTTTATTAACATACGTTGGGCATGTTATATTGTATAGTCTAAGTGTTTGTGAAAATGACTGAATGAGTATGGAATTCGCTTTCGTGCTCGCCATGACTAATTGTCATGGATGTATGATTGTTGTATAGGTGATAACCCTTTGACGAAAGGATTTGTCCTAATACGTATGCTAATGGATACATAATATGTATGATGTAATGTGTAGACTAAGTGTATGTAAAAGCGTCTGAATGAGTAAGGAGTTAGTAAGATGTACCTGAATGCGGGTTGAGATATAATTCTCAACTACATTAATTATGTGTATGATTTCCTCCATGACTTGTGTAACTTAGATTATCCATGTCCACTACGTGTATAATTTCCTCCATGTATTGTATTTACTTTCAAGTCATATTTCATGATTGTTCATATGAATGTAGGATATGAATCGTATGCCTATTATTGAGCTTGTACATGATTGGGGCTATACTACAGTCCAGGAAATTGGTAATCGTACTCCAAATGGTGGTTGAGGTTGTTTTCGCCACATAGGATAAGTTTAATGAATCTGAGTCGTGCTTGGGATGTTTGACAGTGGTTAAGCCATAAGGAGTACTTATGCATTCTATGTCGTTCAACTCAACGTGCACTTGGCCTAGTTAAGCTTATCAACTAACCCGATTGACCGATGTTTGTTCACCATGTTTGGTTGCCACTGTTTGAATCTAAGATACCGAGCTTACCAGTGGAACTCCCGTTAACCGTGGTACCGTGATCCCCTAAGACTCATGAGCTGGACATGGTGGTATGGGACATCGTGGTTGAGCTGTCGGCTTACGCTGGGGCCACAAACCTCCTCGTAGTGACCAGTGAGCACCCTACTCTAAGTCGATTATGGTGGTATGAGACACTATATTCTTACTGTTGGCCTACACTGATTGGTGACGAGCCCTCTGTAGTGACCTTGAGTTTATCCTGATACTACATAGTGACGACGAGTCCTGTTGTAGTCTTGAGGATATAAGTAGGCCTGTATTGATAAGGTGATGGGGGAGTGGTGCAACGATTACGCGCAATAGCCCTGGCAGCCCTTGCAGTGACCTAGAACCGTAACATTGTATGAGATTCCCTAAGACTGACGACCCTAGAATGGATCAACGTTGGGAATTGATACAAGGGATGTGTCTTAGCTTCTCAATCCTACTGTATGAAAAGGACTAATAAGAACTTGGTAAGCATGTTCATCTTATCGCATTGCATGTGCTAATGGAGTTGGTGATAGAGCACTGAGGAAGTGATTCATGCCGCGATCGTTAGATGATGTGGCAGAGGAGATTGTGGTGAGGGCATGCATCATTCTTCATATCATCCTTACATTAACAAGAGTATCAAGGACCTGTTTGATTGTACTGCCTTATCATTACTGCTTGATTGAATTGATAGCATGTTAACCTTTGCTGTATAGTTTCCACTGAGTTGATCACTCACTCCCACGTTACGGGATGGTGTTGTATATACCAACCAGACTCTGTCTTAGTTTCATATGATGGCGTTGCTTGCGAAGCAGAGCCAGACTTTATGATGATGAAGAGGATTTCTCCTATATGCAGGTTCTGATCGACAGGGTTACAGGGTTATTGATTAGATGTCAATACACTTGGTATTTTTCCTTTTATTTAAACACCCATGTATATTCTTTTCTTTCCATTTTTGGAGTATACATGTATTTAGTTAACCTGGTAATATGTTCACACTCTGAAGACTTACAATCAATTATACATTTTATATATTTATCACAATCTTTCGCTTACGAAATTTAACTGTCTCTAGAGTATGATATGCTGTTTTGGCTTAATCCACTTCATGTTTTATGCACTACTACAGCCGACATTCATCCATCATTGAAAATGTTGCATAAGTGATGTTCTAGAACTCGGGAGTTGAGTTTATGCTCGACCCTCGATTTTTAGGATGTTACAGGTGCTCACTGGTCACTATGGGGACGTTTGTGGCCCCAGCGTAGGCCGACAGCACGACCACGGTGTCCCATACCACCATGTCCGGCTCATGAGTCTTAGGGGATCATGGTACCACGATTAACGGGAGTTTCACTGGTAAGCTCGGTGTCTTAGATTCAAACAGTTGCGACTAAACATGGTGAACAAACATCGGTCAATTGGGATAGTTGATAAACTCGACTAGGCCAAGCGCACGTTGAGTTGAACGACATGGAATGCATAAGCACTTCGTGTGGCCTAACCACTGCCGAACACCCCAAGCACGACTCAGATTCGTTAAACTCATCCTATGTGGCGAAAACGACCCCAACCACTAATTGGAGTACGATTACCGATTACCTGGACTGTAGTATAGCCCCAACCACATCCAAACTTAATAATAGGCATATGAGTCCTATCCTACAATCATATGGACAATTATGAAGTATAATTTAAATGTAAATGCAGTACATGGAGGAAATCATATACATCTTTAACATGATTCATCTAAGTTAATCAGTTCATGGAGGAAATCATATACACAGTTAACATGATCGAAATTCATATCTCAACAACATTAACAATCATACTTTACTAACTACTAACTCATTTAGGCATTTGTACAAACACTTGGATTACACTATTCAACATACATCACGTATGTCGGTCATATCACATATTAGGGAAAATCCTTTTGCCAAGGAGTTGTCGCATACATAACAATCATGTAATAACGACAATCATAACATCGAATTTCTTACGCATACAAATATTTCAACAAACACATATTAGACATGTTATTATATATAGGTAATTTGCCCATGAATCACATAGTAGTGAGATAAGTTACATAGAGGAAACTGTAACTATGCGTGAGGGGATTGAGGATCGCATCTCAACATCCTCATTAAATCATTACAACATGCATTTTCTCATTCAGGCATTTTGTCAAACACTTAGGCTATACATACTAACTACATATCGTATATTGGTATATCATGTATTTAGGCTAAACTTTTAGCCCAGGAGTTATTACACAAACATCTAGCATACATAGACGACAGTTAATCATGACAAGCACAAATCTGAATTTTATACGTGTACGGTATTTTCTACAAATATGAGGAATACAGTATATTCAACATAGTTAACGTATAACTGAAAAACAAAACGGACAGCACTTTATACATGTAAAATAGCATCCTAAGCAAGAATAAATCATTATCTAACATTGAAAGTCTTGAAAATTATAACCTAAACGTATATAGTCCGCACCTTAAACCAGAAAAGCGTAACAGATATGATTTAGACGACAAGTCTTCGTCAACGATGGATAGGCAACCTAAGCTATGAAATAGGTTAGCCATAACTTCATGTAAACAATTCTAGGCTTCAAAACAGGTTAGGGTTAGGATTTCTTACCTAAGAACGAAGTTAGAATCACCGAAAAAGCGATTAGATCATGATGGTTAAGCACGTAGGATAACAGGGTAAGATAGAAGGAAGATCCTCCCACTTCTCTCACACTTTCTCTCTCTTTTCTCTCTTCTCTCTCCTAAGTTTTTCTAAATTCATATGGGATGAGAGAGTGAGGGTTTAAGGTCCTTATATAGGCCTAAAACTCTCCAAATTAGACTCAGGGCCATGGTATACTTAGGTTATGTCCAAATATGAATTGTTCCGTCTCAACGAAGCACTTCTGGAGGTCCTGTTACTAAATGCGGTTGGACTTAAGCTCTCTAATATTGAATCTAGGTCAAGCTAAGTTTTCAGTCCGGTCGGATTTCCAGATCGACTGTGGTGGACCAGTTTCAGTTCAACGGTTACGGGAACTCGATCAGAGCTACAAGTACTATGACATGTAAGGGCCACCTATCCTGATTCGAGGGTGAATTTGGGTCAAAATATAATGGTTAGAACGCTTAGAAATAGCGCACAAGTGAAACGTTTCAGATTACTTAAAAATATATTTAATTTTCTAAAAATCTTTATTTTCTTACTCTCTTCACTCCAGACTCAATAAAATGGTCTCAGGACATCGTTTGGGCTTGATTTTCGAGATGATAGTCAAGTCCAACTAGGCGGTCATAATTTTCTAAGTTCATCGCTATCAGACTTTCGATTTGCGGTCCAGGTCCGATACGGAGTTTCAAAGTGCTCCCGAGAGCAAACGAGAATAGAGATTGATCTTAAATTTTAGGGTAACATAGCGGTAACAAGTCTATAGGTTTTGGGTCTTACAGATCGTATTTAAAGTGGTTGGTGCTAATTTGGTAGGAAATCTAGTGTAGCACTAGTTAATTCACATTAAATTTCTAAAGAATTTCGTCCTAAATGGTGTCTTGGGCTTTGGAATTGAGTTCTAAGAGGTTACCAAGGTGTTATGGTTGACCCATTGCCTAAGGACGTCTAACTCCAGGTTGGCAAAAATTTAGGGTGTTATAGAGAGAGAGAGAGAAAGAGACACGTGTGATGGATGGACCCTAACACTATGGGCCCTCCCTTCCATACGTCACAACATAAATCAAGTGGGTCCCATTACATGTACTTATCAAAATCAATGGTGGAGATCCTTTCTCCACTAAAATGCAAGGTCTAGATGACCCTATTTATGCAAAAAAAATAAACATCATAATGGAGTTCATGAAAAATGGCCCCATCATGGAATGATCATGAGGATCAAGGTGGGCCATCAGCCGCACCTAGGGTCCAAAGCGAGATCCATACCATCAATCGGTATGCCTCACTTGGTCCATCATCAAAGCATTAAATCTAAGCCTATAAAGCACCCACCGTTTGATCTTCTTGGTCTGATGGAACGCCGAGCTCCTTGTGTCCCTCTTTGATGGAAGATGATGAGAAATAAAGGGCTAGGATGATGGATCTTGGGAGAGGAAGTGGGCCACACAACACACTCTCTTTTCTCTCTTTTAGAAGTACTTGGATGTGCACTCCTTTGCTTGCTTAGAAAATGTGAAGATAAGGAGAGAGGGAAAGGGTGGTTGTAAGAGAGGTGATGGATGTAAGTGATGGATGTGAGGTGATAGTTGTACTTGACATGTATGAGTGTATAAGAGAGAGGGTGAGAGAGAGTTAACTTCGGGGTTACTCTTGTACTTAACATGTGGTGATTGATTGATTGATTGCTTACTTGATTGATGTGACATGTTGTAGAAATTCTCTTGGGATTACAAACGCGCAGTGTTTTCTCAAACTAAACGCAGGCCTACATCTCCTGGCTAGGGTATCGAATCGGTGTGCAAGATGTGTGTTGGAACCGCGGTGAAGGTACAGTCGCAATGGTACAAGTCTCGGATTAACTCGACTATGAAAAATGGGATACGACTTAGGGTTACGCGCAACCGTCTATTATAGGTCGCGGATTGTCGAAATTCGTCAGGAAGGATTGCGGGGGTTGACGGAACAATACAGACTAGGATACGGGCCTTACATGGAATGTGCCTTTTCCATTCGCAAAGGACCTTGCGATCTCATGCCTACTATGGATCTGACGGACCAGGGAGCATCTCACAACCAATCCAACCCAGTTGTTGAAAATAGGAAGAAGGAAAATTTGAGAGAATCTGATTGGCCATAAAAGCGGAATCAACTTCTCAGCTGAGAACCGCCCAATCGTGGGTCCAAGATGATCCGCTGATGGGCCATCATACGTCTCGTAACCAGATAAATTGGAAAGGAAAAAGATCCAAAAAGAAAGCAAGATCCCAGCCACACACCAAATATGCCATTCCACTCTACGCAACCAGAATTACGTAAGAAGCTTTCAAATTCAATTGGTGTAAGGAAATTCGGATTTGGATCGGCTATAAAAAGCCCTGTCCGTTCCACCAGAAAGAAAAATAAGAAAGAAAAAGCAAGAAAGAAATACGAGAGAGAAATAAGTTGTGAGAGAGAAGAAAGAAGAGAATTCGTTGTTCAATTTCAAGAAAAGAGAGAGAGAGAGAGAGAGAGAGAGAGAGAGAGAGAGAGAGAGAGAGGGAGATAGGTGTAGGAACGAGAAGAGGGACCACCATAAACTCTATACGACCAGGCGAGGACTACCATAAGCTCTACACGACTAGGTGAATTCATGTACGTATAAAATTGGTACAAACAGCTACCCTAGAGAAATTTAACATAACTAGATGAAATTGTATTCTTCTCATTACTGAACTTAATTGATATTTAACTTAACCCAGGTGAACTAAAATAGGATCTAACCATAAAGAAAGTCCCATAATATTAGCAAACTAAAGGTGAGAATCCTTCCTTTAAATTTTACAATATGATTGATTATGCCTCTTTTATTTATTTCTAAGGTATTTTACTGTTTATAATGTCCTATGAATCATCACCATAGAAATTCACATCATCTTAGTTTCCTGCACGCAAGTATCATGTCTGACATCCCATCTCTAGTAATCATCATAAATTCGTGGATGTAATGCGTTACGAGTAGCGGCCCTCTTGGTCGGAACATAATTCTGTGGGTTGATTGGCGTGATGCACAATCGATGTAAGTAAAATGCCATGAGTGTTACATCACTTCTCGACATTGGATGTCGCAAATAGTTACTTCATGAACACATCGTGTTACATAAATCCCCTAACTATGTCATTATGTCGCCTTGAGATGTTCGCGTAAAGCCATGGTAATGTGGGACATGCTTGTGAATCTCCGTAGTGTGAGAATGCGGGGTGAATCGGATGTACTGAACTTCCTTCCACACTGTGATTATGACTGCTGAGTGTGATGGATCGCACGTATTTTACTAGGTATGCATTTCATATAGAATGTTTGCGCATATCGATATCACTTGTATATGTGGAGTATGAGATGCATCGGTACCCTTTTGTTATTCTTTTGAATCACTTTAATCATTGTAAACTTTAAAGGAATGACCATCACTACGAGTAGGACGTTGACCATCTCCAACTGTATAGATGATGTAGGTGAAGAACAAATCGAAGACCCAGAAGATCACCTTCTTAAGGAAGACTATGCTGAATAAACAAGAAAATAGTTTCATGATTTAGTTTTATTTACATTTCCGCTACAACTTGATTTTATAATAAGCTCCCATCTGAGTGAACATTTAATGATTCGTTGAACTTTCCGTTTAATTGGAATAATAAATGTCAAAGAATTTCCTTTTCATGAAATGGTGCATGAATACTCGGAATATATGAATTTAATCACACTATCTAAACGACGTGTGAATGAAATTAACGCCAGAATTCCCAAGGATGAGCTAAGACTCAGACCTTGGAAATTTGGGGCGTTACATAAAAGGTGTAGCTTGTAGTTACTCGCAATGTTTTATTTTACTTTAATTCAAGTAATTGGTTTGATTGTTAAATAATTCATTGATATTTGGTTTGAATGAAGATTTATTTCTAGTTTAGTTTAATACATTGTCGACTCCTGGCACATTGGATGCTTAGGAAAGTTAAGGGTAAATTTTTTTATATTTTATAAGGGATTGATTTGTAAAGTCCATTAATCTATCATAGACTACGGGCATGATAGATGCTTTGAATTCCTTTATATCAATACTTCGGTGCACTATGTTGAAACCAGTTCAATTAAAGTTCAAATCTATTTTGGTTTATGAATGATTATTTAACCGCCCTATTATCCAACTGGATAGCATAAGACTTCGATTCCGGTTGAGTTATATGATTGAATCAAATAAATTAAACATTAAGGATAACTATAAATGGATCCTTGGCATTCTAGTGTTTTAATTCTATTAACTTCCTTCTCAATTGCAACATTACTCTTTGATTAAATTTCAGAAACAGTTCTAGTTCTAGTTCTAAAGTATTTTAGAAATCGCGTAATCATAAGTTCTTGTGGGTACGACCTTAGTCTTACCAAGTTATTACTACATTGTAATCCTGCACTTGGAGTTTTCTCTAAACAATCAAGCAAAATTAGTGGCTTTATAAGGGTGTCAAATCAAATTTATATAGTTAGATTTGTTTACCTGAGTCTCTTACAAAGTTTCAATGGAGCCGGGGGTTCCATAATTGGAGTTTCATATACAAATTTCTTAAGTCTTCGAGTCTTAATTTAAACATATGTATATGTTTTCGCTTACTGAATTGAAAATATTTCTAGCGTTACCTGAGTATATTTAATACTTGAGTATCGAGAAATCCATGACATTACATTACATTAGTGATTTAGGTGTAGATGAAGGGACTTACACTACTAAAAGAGAAAAGTAAAAGTCTTCATTGTGATCCGGTGCCTGGTATAAATGGAAGGGAATTACCCTACTCTTAATTTAGGTTGGTCTAGTGTGGCAGCGTAGATAGATGGGATTATACTACTCATATGGTAAAGAAGGTCTAATATAGTAGCATAGACAGGTTGTCATAATTTAAGATAAACTAGGATAAGATAAAATAAAATAAAATGATAAGCAGCATTACACTATAGATTTGATTTGTATTGGGTTGGCGAGGGCCCAAATCTCTTCAATCTTTCTCCTATTTATAGGATTTCAAGGCAGTAGCTGAAGAGGGATATCTACTGATGTGGAAATAATCGTTTAGACCCGAAGATAGTTGTGGCTTATCAAACAATACCACGTATACTAATTGTTTCTCATAGGTTGGCCATTGATTGTTACACGTCTTACTCTTATTACGAGGACAAAAGTTTCTCTCGACGTGTCACATATTAGTGATAAATATCCATTTCCCTGCCCAAACATATGCAGTGTTTTGTGAAACTCGACTAACTTGGCGGTGATGTTATTCTACTTATTAAATGTTTCAGCAATATATGATGCCATGGTGCATCAGTTGAATTTGTCATTTGCAATGTGAGTGTCGGTTGGTTCTGTCATGTGAGCAAAATATGCTACACATGTTTTATTATTGTATCCAGTTAGCTTATTCTTTTTAGATTACTCATGATAATTTATATTTTGTTGAGATTTTGCTTACACACAACATAATTTAAGTGGTTGAATTTGATATGATAAAATTAGGCACAAACACCAACATGTCAGGTCCATTAAAATCTTATTTAAATGAGTAAGATATTATGTACCAATAGTTGTAGTTCGGCTGAGAGACCATAGCTGCATATTTCAATATATATATATATATATATATATATATATATATATATATATATATATATATATATATGAGTCATGCTCCCCTGCACGTGCGCACCTTTGCACATGTGCCATGGGTGTCTAATGTGAATGGTCCATGTGATGCGGAATCCCATGAAACCTCATTTGACAAATTTTCAGTCCGATGTAAAATTCTGGTGGGCCATAGCGAAGAGAAATACAAATCAAAAGAGGAAACTGTTTTTTATTTTTCATGGCCTATCAAAGTTTTAGATCAAAGTAAAACTTGGGCCGGAAGGTTTCACGAGGTGCTGCTTCACATGAACGGTTCAGATTTTAGATCTACATCACGTGCGATGGGTTCTCAAAAAAGTTCGTACATATTACATACGAACTAGTTCGCAGACGAGCGTTTCCATGTATGTGTGTGTATATATATATATATATATATATATATATATATATATATATATATATGAAATGCTCTTCTAATAAGAGATTCAGTTTTCGAAAAGTTCCCACGAGAGCCATTCATTTGTGCATATATACGAGAGCCAGTGGGTGGATGAAATAAAAATTCATCCAGCTGGCACGCCTAGTCTGATTACCCACCTCTTAGCTGGGTACTACAAATATTCAGTTTGTGGATTAGTGTGGGCCAAATTCTCCGGAGACTTTTATTATTGTAGACATTATTTGAGCACCTATTCCATTGATGATAGTGGAGGTGTTGGGTCCAAACACACCGCGTCCTGTCCCTAAATCAAGCACCGGACTGGATTAGCATCTCCACCAGTTAGTAGGCAATTCGTACAAATGGGGAGGGCCAAGATGGGAAGAATGCAGCGCAAGGGTGAGATCTTCCCCACTCTTCCCGTTGAACCGCATACTGTGGTTAAATCCGTTAACCCTAGTTGGGACTGCTGACGTGGCAGGAGCACCTGCATATATAATGAAATAGCTTTGATTGTTCACCCCCTTGCGGACACCTCATCGCTTTATGAAACGTATACAAGAGAAAGAAAGAGAAGGAAAGCTATTGAAAGGAAGACGAGGAAAAAAAAAAAAAAATTCCCATTTTTCTTCCGTTTTCTGTCAAAACAATTTCATTCCAGTCGCAGAACCAGACAATCGAACAGCTCGGATCGGTTTTAGATTGTCTTCTTCTCGAATCCGAGCCTGGAATCGCTTGATTCTGTGAGAAAGGAATAGATACTCTAAAATCTTATTCTTCAATCCGCAGATGCCGTTAGAATTTCGTGGCGCTCAGGAATTATCGTCAATTATAATTTGTAATTCTCGTTTCTGATTCTTTGTAGCTCGATCTGAAAGGCTCTGATCTCTCTGTGTGTGTGTGTGTTGGAGGGAAGGGGGGGGGGGTACTCTCCCGTGTTTCGTTTCATGTTGGCTACAAAAGAGCATCGGATTATGGATCGCTCTGTTACGGGAATGAATTCCGTAACATGTTTTGGATCTTGGGTCCCTTCAAAGTACCATGTTTATCTGTCTTCTTTTCTTTTCCTTTTTGGTAGATTTCTTTGCAGAAACTGCTAATTCTATGCCTCTGCTTAGATTTTTCCTTGGATTTTTTTATTTTTTTATTTTTTTTTGCCTCTTTTCGTTATTTATTATTTGACGTTGGATATCTTAAGATTTTATTATTGTTATTTTTATTATTATTATTAAGTGAGTCGGTTTTATTTTGGAGGATTCCTATATAGAAACGAGATTCCGATTCCTCTGTTTTTCTAGAATTATTTTTTCTTTTTCTTCTTAGTTTTTTACTTTATTTTTTCTTTTTCTTTGGCATGCGTGAAATATAGTTGATCTTGGATATGTTATTTATAGGTTGGATATGTTAGAAATCTCTTCTGAAAGTTGTTGTTGTTTCCCCCCCACCCCTATTCTTTTGGATTTTTATTATTATTATTATCGTTTGTTTTACTGATTTAAGTGGAAATATTTCGTTTTATTTTTATTTTTTAAAAATTATTGTCGGCTTGTCTAAAGGTTGGGATTTGCGATGAATAGAGGAAGAAAAGTATTCGTGTGGGTGCAGAATTCTTTTCTTTCAAGAACTCTTTCTTTGAGGAGAGAATATCTTTGTTCTTAAAACTGCAGATCTGATAACTTCTTGTATGAGGAATCTTCCTTATTCTTCGTATCTAGTCTTTGATGATCTTTTGCTTCTTGAGATGGAGACAGATGTCTCATTGGGATTCACTCCAGTACTCATTTATTCACAGAAGCATCATCGATTCTGGATTGGATCTCTTTTTCATTCCTAACTGCTGATCCTCTTTTGCTTCTATTCCGTGGTAGATGGAAATTCATCAAAGTTGCATCAAATATTGTCAAATTGTCAGAGGAATGGATCATGAACTAAAATGCAATTTAACAGATGTTCTTGATTATTCTCTATTGCCCAATTTATATTACCGTCTGGGCTTCTATGTTGTAAAATTTTGTTTTGTTGCCTCTAACAAAGCAGTCTGACGAAAACGTGCTGGGAATTATACTCATTCTTGACAAATATTGACAGTGTTAATGCCAAAATCACGGAATTACTCACTAGAGTGACGTCCTTTAAAAAAAAAAAGAAAAAAAAGAAAAAATCATATATTTCATGTCTTTTGCTTGTCCACAAGGGGGAGCTGGTGACTGTGTTTTCATGTTTGTCCTAAATAGGCTTGAGAATTGGAATCAGTTGATTGATCTATCTATACATTGTGGAGACTTCTGTTTGAAGAAAACTTCCGTTGAATAAATACATGTAAGCCTTTTTCCATATTAGAAAGGACTTGAGATAATTTTTATCAAACAATTGCAGAAATTAATCATTTAAGATGGTTTACTTTTCAACTACCCTGCAGTTCAAACTCCCACTTCCCCGCCAAACTCGGGCACTGTGTCTTGCAACAGTGCCCATGGATGCCACGACGAGCGGAACCCCATCTGTTGATTTCCACAACATAGTTGACCAGCCCCTCACCCTTGTCTCCCCATTGCAAACCTTCCAACGCCAACAGCGGCATTGCTTTGGGGATTCCACCCCAGGAGAATTCCCATTGGCAACCAACCCCTCCGTTGTTCTCCATGTCCTCACAGGCTGCAATTTGGACCCGCAAGACCTTGCAAAGCTTGAGGCAAGTGCTCGTTTCTATTCAATTCAATAAAAATTGGTTTTGTCTTTCTTAGAATTGATAATGCTGCTGATGGAATGCCCGGCTGTCGCAGGCAACATGTTCTTTCTTCAGGCATCCTGCGAACTTTCCCCCTGATTTCGAGCTCTCCATATCGGAGCTTGCCGCACTGGACATGTGCCAGAAGAGGGCCATCTTTAAGCCAATGACAGAAGAAGAGCGGGCTGCCCTGAAGCAACAGTGTGGGGGATCGTGGAAGCTGGTCCTGAGGTTTTTGCTGGCAGGGGAAGCATGCTGCAGGAGAGAGAAGTCACAGGCAATAGCAGGGCCTGGTCACAGCATAGCTGTGACATCAAACGGGATGGTATATTCGTTTGGGTCTAACAGCTCAGGGCAGCTGGGCCATGGCACTGTGGAAGAGGAGTGGCGGCCACGCCAAGTCAGGTCTGTAAATTCACACCACTTTTGTACTGTCAAAACAAGACAACAAAAAAAAAAAAGAAAAACCAGGAAAAGAGAGGAAATCATGGAGGAACAAGATCATGAACATAAAAACCAATCTCTTAACTGTGCACAGATCATTGCAAGGGATTCGTATTATACAAGCAGCAGCGGGGGCTGGTCGGACAATGCTGATCAGTGAGGCTGGACAGGTGTATGCATTTGGAAAAGATTCCTTTGGAGAAACTGAGTATGGCATTCAAGGCACCAAATATGTTATGACTCCACAGCCAGTTGAATCCTTGAAGGGCATATTCGTGGTGCAAGCTGCAATTGGGAATTTCTTCACGGCTGTCCTCTCTAGGGAAGGCAGAGTTTATACTTTTTCTTGGGGCAGTGATGCGAAGCTGGGCCATCAAACTGAGCCGAACGATCAGGAGCCTCATCTCCTCTTGGGACCCCTAGCTAACATACCAGTGGTGCAAATCGCAGCTGGCTATTGCTACCTTCTTGCACTAGCATGCCAACCTAGTGGCATGTAAGCTCCCCCCTTATCCCATATCAATTTCTACTTTTTTGGATTCTGGTGAGGATACGGGATGACCTCAATCTAATTAGTTTGGGATCTAGAAACAGCTGCTGAGAAATTGCCGCTGATGAGTTAAGTTCACAGTTGGCCATGATGCTTCTTTTTAAATCAATATATGATGTCCATAACTATGAGAATGCAATGGCTACCTGTGAAATTTGGTCTTGATTCCTACATTTTCCATGCTTGCCAAATGTGGCATGGAGGGATGTGTGATCAGATTTATGCTCTTCTTCAAGTGGGGCAACACTGTGTATGTGAGTTGGCTTGATAACCAAGTTGGTCTTATCCTTAGGTGCCCCCCATGTGTTTTCAAAAGGTAAAAAAAATAAATAGAGAGAATAAAGTGGGGGGGGGGGGGGGGGGGTCTCATCTGGTTTGCTCATGTTGACTTAAATCACTGTCGGTTGAGCCATTCCAATGCAGGTCTGTGTACTCCGTGGGCTGCGGTTTGGGAGGAAAGCTTGGCCATGGATCCAGAACTGACGAGAGGTACCCTCGTTTGATTGAACAGTTTCAGGCCTTAAACCTTCAGCCTGCAGTTGTTGCAGCAGGCGCTTGGCATGCCGCTGTCGTGGGACGTGACGGACGTGTATGCACTTGGGGTTGGGGGCGATATGGCTGCTTGGGGCATGGGAATGAAGAGTGTGAGTCAGTTCCAAAGGTTGTGGAAGCTTTGAGCAAGATCAAGGCTGTTCATGTCGCCACAGGTGATTACACAACTTTTGTGGTTTCTGAAGATGGTGATGTGTACTCCTTTGGATGTGGAGAATCATCGAGCCTTGGACACTCTACTGGGACTGATGGCCAGGTATGCATACATCAAACTTTCAGACTTTGTTTGTTTCCAACATTCTCGCTAAATAATGCCAATGATGTTTGGATTTGTGGAAATCAAAAAGTAGATGATGAAAGGAAAACCATAGAGAAGGAAATCTGTGGAAAAGAATCCTTAAATAACCTGTTTGTTTTAGCATGTTTCTGATTTCAATGGAAATGTGGAATTGCCAATGGTCAAATAGTGAGAGTTGTCTCTCAACAGGGATGGAAATCTCCATTTTTTTTGTTTTGTTTTAGAGAGGAAAAAGAAATTGCTCTTTTTTGAGGAAATCTGAGTAAAAGCAAATCGATTTCCTCAGTCCTCGTCTTTTTCAAATGAAGGAAACTGTCACATACCAGGAAATTGATTTCCCTTCCTCAGTCTTTAGAAAAATAAAAAATAAAAAAAATGTAACTGCTCCCATCGTTATGGATCATATTTTAAAAACTTGAAAACTCAACTCACAAAGCACATTGAGTCGAGTCAAGAAACTTGGTTAGTTTCTTTTGATTTTGATTTTTTTCCTTTTTCCGTATTTATCTCTCAATCTGAGTTTTTTTTTTTCCTCCCAACAATATTCAATATTTAAAACATAAAAAAAAAAAAAAAATGTAAATATTGCCAGAGTCCTCTTGAGTCAAGCTTCATTGAGTTCTTTCTGAGTTTTATCCAAGTCGAGTCAGTGGTGATCAAATTGAGTTCATTTTTATTTTTATTTTTGTGATAAAACTATTAGGTAGAGTCGACCTGGATGAGTTGAGTTTTTTTCATATTAAACTATGCCGTGGAAATTGGATCACATGGTGATTTCGGTACATGCAAATGATACCTAGGTAAGGAAAATATTAACTTATATTGAAGAATAATCTGGTGTTTTCACTTGTACTGAAGTAATCATCTTATGTCATACATCTGGCTCACATGTACAGTATCTGAATGGGCTGTATCCCAAGATGAGAGCAGATCCACTGAGGTGGGTGGGATGCCTAACAGTGGGGCTCGCAGTGATGCATGTTCCTTAAATCTATATTGTCCAACCATTTTGACAGCTCATTTTAAGGCATGATACCAAAAATGAAGCTGACCCAAATCTTAAGTGGACCATGCCATAGGAAACAGTCTTGATTGAATCCCCACCATTAAAAACATCATGGATTCCACCGGAATGTTAATTTTCCATCCAACCTGTTGATAAGGTCACAAAGACCTAGAAGAAGAGACCACACAAATATTGTCTTGATCCAAAGCTTCTGTGGCCCTCAAGAAGTTTTTAATGTTCAACTACCACTGTTTCCTGTACTATGGTCCACTTGAGATCTGGATCTGCTTCATTTTTTAGATTATGCCCTAAAATGAGCTTTCAGTACTGTGGACGGCTGGATGTAGTCACATACATCATGGTGGGCCCCACAGTCAGGGGTCCCACTTACCTCAGTGGACCCAAGGGTCCACAGAAATCGTGCTCCCAAAATGAACCCAATGGGATGATCCTAGCCACCAACTGGAAGAATAATTGGAAATGGAGGATTGGGAAAGAAACACAAGCAGAGAATGGACCATTCATATTAGGGCCCAAACAAATGAATGCCTGGTTCTTGTAGATGTGTTCCATGTGCACTGCATCCATAGATGAAAATACATGCGTAACAAATCAGTAAAAATAAGATTTTATAGGGGTATGGTAGGCGTGGATAGTTGCATCCATATATGCTTTAAGCTATCATTTGATGCAATAAATGGTAAATAATTTGGAGTTGATTTATAGAATGTGGTGGCTTTTGTTATGATGTCCAACAGGCAAATAGGCACTCAAATGTGTTGAGCCCAGAGCTAGTGACTTCATTGAAGGAGGTGAAGGAGAGGGTTGTGCAGATCAGCCTCACTAATTCAATATATTGGAACGCGCACACATTCGCCCTCACTGAATCAGGGAAGCTGTATGCTTTTGGGGCAGGAGACAAAGGACAGTTGGGCATCGAGCTCATGGCCCACCAGAGTGAGAGAAGCATCCCAGAGCCGGTTGACATTGATCTCAGTTAGTTGTTGTCTCTCTCTCTCTCTCTCTCTCTAGCTTCTCTTCATTCACTATTGCATCATCGTCACCATGTCCATGCAGATTGATATGTCGTCTCAGGTGTTCCAATTTCTTCTGTCTATTTGTACATAAGAAAGTTTCACATTATTAAAAAAAACAAAATCAAAAAAGCGCACAGAGAGAGAGAGAGAGAGGGGGGGGGGGGGGGGAGAGTTCCCATGCCCTTTGAATGTGGGTAAGCACCTGGGATTCTCCTCAATCAGTCTTACAGCACATCACTCTTCTGCTCTTAGGTATTAACTTGTGTGTTTGTGTTGGAATGAGTTCTTTACCTATATCTCTTTCATTCCGCTGCTTATACTTACATTAGACAGCTGACATTTACACCACCTTTTTTTTTTTTTCTTCTTCCTCTTTGGTAAAGTGCATACCAATTATTAGAACTTGTCTTAAATGGTGTTGAAAAAGATAATAATAAAAAACGATAACTGGAGTGGAAGTATCGTTTCCCTTTTAATCTTAACTGTGAAGGGGGTTTGTATGGGGAAAAAAAAAAAGTTGATTTAAATATTGCTTGATTGATCTTTACATTATTATTGTGCCAAGTAATTGTCAGCTCTCCTGAAGCTGAGTCAGTGGCCCACAAAAGAGCAGTTGGTGGTAGCCATAGTGACAAATTTAATTACGGGGAATTTCTCCCAATCTAAAAATAAATAAATAAAGATTAAAACATATTTATTATAAAGAAATGCTTCAGCACTGTGGGTTATGGTACTCCTAGTTGCATTAAGACAGTTCAATCCATTGGTCTAGGATGTTCATTATGTCTTAAAGCACATTTTGTGGGCTACCCTTAAAATGTCATACTGATATAACAAACATTAACCCTTTGATCAATGGCCTTTAAATATGTACGGTCATTCATTTACACAGAATGGGTCTAAGCAATTATTTGATTTGTCTATTTGTTAGGGACCATTATGGATTGCATTTAATTGGAGAATGGATGGCTGTAGGAAAAAAAAAAGAAGAAAGAAAAGAGAGCCAAATCAAAGATGGTTTGGATTATCCATTTCATCTTTGCTGAAGACATATGGACAAATTCAGTTTGATCGATGGAGCTGTCCAAGTGAACTAATGCAACTAGGACCACTAGAGCACTGAAGCATTTCTCTTTTATTGTAAATCAATAGATAGTTTTAAAATTCTTAGTGAATTACTTGAAAAGGTAAAACAATTTTCACATTAATATCGAGGGTATTTCAGTGATGATAAAATCATGGGAATTTGGAAACTGTCAACATTTTGAAAATCTCCCGATTTACTGCAGAAAATATCATTTCATTAATTTTCTGCTCCAATGTTTGGAGATTTTGAGGATCTTGGGTGATATTTCCTACAATGGTTGGATGTGGGTTTCTTGAATTGGAGCGTCATTCCTTGAATTTACCATATTTGCTACAATGGTCGGATGTGGGTATCTTGAATTTGAGCATCATTCCTTGACTTCAGTTAAGGCACGCATGTTCTTTTTTATTTATTTTTAAATAGATTTTTCTGGTAATATTCGCAGATTCATGAGCTGGGGGCATGTTTTGTATAGTAGGTAATATGAAAATATAAATGACATGTATGAACCACCGGTGAGGGCTCCATAACGTGATAAATCATTTGTTTCCTTCCTCTCTGCGTGTGTACAAGTTGAGCTATTAGCAAAAGGGGCTTTTTCCAATTTCCAATTGGGACAATGGACTCCCCCAAATTGAATATCATTATGTTTTAAATGAGTGAACAATCTCCAATCTGTCAAGATGTTTGCTCTAAACGAAGAAAATAATGCTTTCCGTCTCATTTCTGAGAAACTGGGAACCCATGGTTTTATAGTCCCACATCTCATTTGTCTATTGTGCCCGAGCATCAAAATTCTAAACAAAAACGAGCTCCTAATGTTTTAGTCGCTGGAAGATCTTTCCTGTCTTGGAGATTTTCAGGGCTTGCTTGCGCGTGGTATTCAACAGACCAAATGGCCTGGATCAAATTATGTGCTCCACTCGGCAGAGCAATGCTCATCGCAACAGACAAATGGTCCACAAAAAACTGTTATTTAAATTGGTTGTTCTGCTGAAAGTCGAGCTCACAGCATTTTTGAAAGTGCACAATCACTTTCAGGTTTTGGGATCGGTTTGGACGCGGGAGGATTGTGCGTGGGTGGGGTCCTCAGGGAAAGTGCAAGTTCTGCAATGTTTTGGTATCGGTTTCACCATCACTTTCAACTAAACGAGTGGAACGTCTCTGCTACATACAATGCCAGTACCTTTGATGATTCTGCTCCTGTTATTGGTCTTGATGGAATTTGGGGCTTTCTTCTTCTTCTTTCTTTTTTCTTTTTAAATTTTTTCTTATTTTAAAATGAAAAAAAAACAAAAAAAAAAAAAACAAGGAATGTGTTTTCAAATAAAGATGTCAGTATTGGGTAAATGGTGTTTGTGGCTGCTTAGCAACTATAACTGTTGCGATTTTACCCTGCAATATCCTTCTAGGATTGAAAACAACCAAACGACCCCTTGTATATGAAATCTGTACCACTAAAATTTTTGGTGTTACCAGGTTTGCATGGTGTCCGCATCATTAGACGCATCCTTCAATGTTAGGCCAAGGAGCCAAACGATCACGATTAGCCTGAATGGAAACTTGGCTAAGCCACACCGCTGGGAACAGTTGGGATGGGACACCCAACCAATAAAGCCATCCCCCACACCATTTGGTGAATATGCCATCTAATCCATTCGATTAGATGCGCTCCACCTGGATGAAGGGATTAAGTTTTTTAAAAAAAACAAAACAAAACAAAAATAACATTCCAAAACCAGGTAGACACCTCATGTGGATCTAGAGCGATTGGAAATTTTCCGTGTAACACGAGGCTATATGGAGCCTACCCCGATGTCCCTGTGACATCTGGTCTGTTGGTTATTTCTCCAAAACTCAAGTGGGCTGTACCATAAAAAACAACAGGCATTGAATGCCCACCATTGAAACATTACTGGCACCGACTGTGATGTTTATATGCCATCTAACCCATTCATAAGGTAATTCCCACCAAGCTGAAGATAAAAACACAAATATTAGTCAGGTCCAAAACTTCTGTGGGCCTCAAGAGTTTAATCCTCAGTGTTTTTTGTGGTGTGGTCCGCCTGAGTTTTTGATTTGTCTCACATTTGAATTCACATTCCAGCATGAACCGGTTAAATTGATGAACAGAGTGGACGTAACAAAGACATCTCTATGGCCCCACAAAACTGTTTTACATGGGCTTCATGGAAGTTAGGGAACTCACATTTTCCTTAGCTTATGGGTTGACCTAAGTTTTGGATCCGCCTGGCCTTTTACATGTATAGTGTGTTTGTGCAATTCAATCAAAGATGAGGCCAATGCCACTTGTAATTGAGAGCTTATATGAAATAGGCGAGCTTAACAATCCGGGGGAGGGGGGTGTGAATAGGACAATGCTAAATAAAAATTAAAGTGCTGAAATAATAAATAAATCAGAAAACTCAGTTACACTAGTATTCAAAAAATTGATTCAAACTATTTCATAAGACAACCTACACCCAAAACAAAGTTTAGATAAGATAACCTTATTTCATGAACAATTATGAGAATCAAGATTTTAAATCAAGCAAAGAAAAAAAATAAAGCTATTTATTACAAATATTCACCACTTTTGTATAAATAAAATTACAACCATTTTTCACAAATGCAAAAGGTAAACATTCACCACAACACCAAGAGTTAGAGTGGTTCGGTGCGTATAACAACTTTTCTCAACCAACCATACCTACTCCACTCCCAATAATCACTATTCACGTGATATTGACTTTCGCTATAAACAAAGTTTTCACAGGGTTATCTTAAAACCTGATACAATTGTGATTTTAACGGGCTATCACAAATAGAAAACCTTTCACTGAGATTTTTTGACTATCTCAGAAAAACCAACAAATGAGATTTTCTGACTTATCTTCACATTAAAGACGTATCTGTTGATGTAGCCTATGAAACCGCTTCTCTTGTAATAAATTGTTCAATGTCCAATCATATAAACAAGAGTTCTAGGTTCTAGATTAATTTTAAATAGATTCAAATCAATGACTAAATTGTTTGAATTTCTCAAGATCGCATAAAAGAGTATCTACTCTCTTTATAGAATAAGATTAATAAAATAGGAGATCAAGGAATTAAAACAAAAAAGCTATTAAAAAGATATTAAAAATATCACGCAATAGCTTGACAATAATGGAGACTTCTCTCTCTTGAGGAAGGCTTTTATCAACTTGAATTGGTAATTTCGGATTGATAGAATACTTCTATTTATAGGTAGAAAAGAGGTTGCTTTGACTTGCCTAAGAACTAACAAAATTTCAAATTTTTAGCGCGATTGGATGAAACAGAACTTCAACTGGTCGAAGGCCCTGCTCGATTGGTCGAGGGTGCCAAAATTTAGTTGCTGGACTTTGAATCAAGCAACCCTCGATTGTTCAAATGCCTCTCTTCAACTGGTTGAGTAGTCTGCTCGACTAGTTGAAGAAGTAACAAAAAAATCTAATTTTCTGAGTTTAAATTAGGACTGGTCGAAGAATCCTTAGACTGGTCGAGCCACAACTTAGATTAGTCGAACCTTAGCCTAGACTAGTTGAAATTTAGCCTAATATAAGTATAAAAACCCATTTAAGTTTATATCTTAAAAGAACCTAAGCCTAAGGTCTTTCTAGGGTCGGTTATACATAAAAAGACTAAATATTGAAGTAGATGAGATATTTGAACTTCATGGAACTTTTTCTTCTACTTGATTCTTCAATAGAGCTTATAGTTGAAGATAGAGCTTGATTTTTTAGTCAAAGTATAGTAGAACTTGAACTCATTCATCTTGAACTTAGTAAACTTGAACTTTACATCTTGATCTACTTCTTAACTTGAACTTTAGCAGAGTCTTCAACTTGGTAGATTTTGAACTTTCTTGACTTGAAGTAAAGACTTAAACTTTCCATCTTGATCTACTTCTTGACTTAAAGTAGAGTCTTGAACTTAGTAGATTTTGAACTTTCTTGACTTGAAGTAAAAACTTGAACTTTCCATTTTGATCCACATTAGACGGACCACTTCATAAGTTATTTTGTCTAAATGAAATTTGACAAATAAATATGTGTTTTATACAATATAGCACTTACAATCTCCCCCTTTGTCAAATTTGTAACAAAACATTTAATATTACAACAACTAGAATGGTATCTTGAATTCCATGTTGTAGAAGGTACAACTTTAATGAATGCACAAAGACTTTTACTACTCCCCCTCAAAGTGAGCTTTTCCATGTATTATGACATACATTTTCCATGCAAAACTCCAACAACCATATATCAACATTTTTCATTCCAACCATATATCAACATTCATATAATGCACATCTTCATTCATTCTACTTTCTACTTAACAAGTCTCTCCCCCCTTTTGTTACAAAATGACAAAGGAAAGATGTAACGCCCTAAATTTCGAGGGTCGAGCAAAGCTCTACTCCCGAGATCCAACACATCACTTATGCAATATGGATAATGATGTTTAGATTTCGTCTATATTAATAAGTTAAACATGAGTAGGATTATACTAAAATAACATATCATACTCCGGATATAATTAAATTAAGCAAGCGGAAGTCTGAAGCATATGTATTTAAGTATGTAAGTGTTTCACAACTTTCAGTGTATGAGTATATAACCCGGCTTAATATATACATGTATTGTTTTAAAATATACAAAATATGAAAATGTAAGGTGTCCAACTAAGTCAAATATCCCTATAGTCCCTACACATCGGTACGAGGTCTACATAGACCCACCCGAGAGCTGAAAGTAAGATAACTCCTCCTCCTCATCCATAAAGTCCTGCTCCGTTGCAAAGACTTCATCAACACCTGCATTTAAACCAGAGTCTAGTTGGTGTTTTAAAACACCGTCCTAGGGTTGGAGTGAGTGATCAACTCAGTGGTACTATAAGGCAAAGGTTAACATGTTATCAAGTCAATCAAGCAGTAATGATAAAGCAACATAACAATCACGTCCTAACTACTCTTATTAATGTAGGAATGGAGTGCAAGTAATGATGTATGCCCTCGCATCAAAGCTCCCTCAAAAGCAAATCCGACAACCTATTTCGCATATGACAATACTGCCTCTCGTGCAACTTCATCGCCTTTAAAGCACATCCTAACTAATGCAATGCGATGCATGGTCATGTTAGCCGAGTATTTAATTAAGTTTATTCATACAACAGATTTGGAAAGCTAGGGTACCTCCCTTTATGTCATTAACCTGAATTGAAGGATCCATACAGGTTTGTCACTCCTAGTTAAACACATACGATAGGCAAGTTGTAGGGCATCACTCCTAATGAAAAGTAGTCGATAGAAAAATTCAAAAGTTTATACTCGCAGTCACTACGGGAGGCTCATCACCTCAGTGTAGGCCGACAGCACGAACACGGTGTCTCATACCACCATGCCTGGCTCACGAGTCTTAGTTTTTCACTGGTCACTTGGGGAGGCTCGTCACCCCAATGTAGGCCCACAGCTCGAACATGGTGTCCCATATCACCATGCCCGACTCATGAATCTTAGCAAATCGTAGTACCATGGTTAAAGTGGGTCTTTAGATTGGTGAGGGGTACCTTATATTCAAGCACTAGTGTCCATACATGGTAAACACATAATAGGCCAATCGGTTTATTAGACAAGTTCTATTGGTACGAGTACACGCTAACTTAATTGACATGGAGCACAAAAGCGCCCCTTGTGGCTTAACCACTATCGACAATCGTCGTGCAACCCGGATTCATCAAACTAACCATGGCACAGTGGGAGATGCGGCCTACTGGTATACGGCCCTCATGCACTCATGTATTTCCACTTGGTCTAGACGTTGGAGCGTCCTTTGGTACTAAGAGGGTTTAAGAAATTTTACCCAGGAACATTTATAACATCCCATGTAGAAAAAGATTTTCGGTGTCCTATCTGGCCATCCATAATATGCCTATGAAGGCTACGACCCTGATGTCGCTAGGGCGTAGAGTGGTCATATCACAAAATGCGAGATGCATGAATCATACCATCCAGTCATGCATCAAACCTGCACATACTGCGCTCATGTGAGGCAACTTTATTTCACAAGGAGTTCCATAGTAAACCAACCCAATGACATATGCTATGATCAATCACTCCTTATAATAAGCATACATATGATGCGTATGAGTATGTATCATGATGTAATAAAGTACATAGGCATGATTATCTGATAGGGCAGACAACAATAATCCACAATCGACCATCACTGGCATATCACATACAAAGAGTAGGAGTTAAACGACATATCCCTTCTACAACTATAAGAGTCCATGTGGTATGTTCTATATTAGATTAGCCCCTCAAAAAACTAATATATCATATATCCCAAGACGGGGTCCACTGAAAGGACGACGGGTCTAACCCATAGATCGAAATAGGCTCTACATAGTGGATATACTAAATCTGGTACTACATATTCTCCCATATATGGTAAGAGGTGATGGTGTACTAGCATCAAGGATAGGCCTCACACTTGTTCCAAAGAAGTAAATGGACAGTGTTGATGATATATACATGACACTGAGGTCCTAACAACTGGATATAAGGATAAAATATGTCTCATGGGGCGAGTCAAGTGGGTATACAACAAGTGGGCTTCCTCACTCCTTTTATCATGATAATTGGGCTTTCCTATGAGGGCCTGATACGAATACAAGGTGGCCCTTGGTAGGATCCACACATTCAGGACTACGTAACCGTACAAATGGTCCTGCTCATCATCTAAGTGGGCCTCGGGTTTGGGTTACTAAGCTTGGACAAACACATGTATCTAGGTGGGCCACATTCCCTATGGAAGGCTCGATATAAACACAAGATGGGTTCTAAGGCTTGAGTGGTCCTATAAAGTATGGTGGAAAGCATCATTATCAAATGGGGGCCCAACAGATTAGGATAACCTAATCAAGGGAAAGATGGGTAATATAATCATCAATGGGGGCCCAACGGTTTAAGTTAGCCCATTTAGGAAAGATGAGAATGGGCCTAACAATGGGCCCTAGGGAGAGTTACAATGTGGACATTTAACCATCATTGCTCTTACAACGTGAACATTAAACCATCATTCCTCCTAAGGCATGACCCATTTAATATCAATTAGGAACATAGATGGGCACCATAAACATCATTACATATATCTTAGTGGAATCAGATATCATAATGGGCCTCATATACATCACCTTGGGCCTCACACAAGGGCTTTATACGCATCGCATTGGCCCTCACTCATGGGCCTCATATAGATCAATTGGGCCGCATACTTGGGCCTCAAATACATCACAATGGGCCGTATCACGTGGACCTAATACACATCACAATGGGCCGCATCACATGGGTCTAATACACATCACAATGGCCTCTCATACATCACATTGAATCTCATATACATCACCATGGGCCGCATCACATGGGCTTTATATACATTAGGTAGGCCCTGCATGTGGCAAATGGGTTTCATTGAGTGGGCAGTGTGGATATGAAACACATACATCACAGTGTATCCCACCGTCCCTGCTTGGACGGTGTGGATGAAACACATATAGCAAGGTGGGTCCCAGCATCCTAGCTAGACTATGGATGGTGTGGATTAAAACACACATCATGGTAAGGCCCACCGTCCCAGCTGGATGGTGCGGATAGCACACACATCTGGTGGTTCTCATTGTCCCAGCTGGACGGTGAGGATAAGACACATAAATCATGGTGGATCCCACCGTCCTTGATGGACGACGAGGATACAACAAATACATCAAGGTTGGGTCCCACGAGCGTGGCCCACCAGAGATTTGAATCTGCCACATTCTTGGACTGTGTGGATAAATCACACACGTCTAGGTGGGTCCATGTGGTGGACAGTGTGAATGAAACACGTACACCATGTGGACTCCACGTCCAAGCAATGGATGGTGGTGTGCTCCACCTGATATTTGAATCTATCTCATTCCCAAGCCCATGGCTTGGGAGTTGGATGGACGATGTGGATAAATCACACGTGTGCTAGAGCTCCACTGTAAGACCCGTATCTTGGTCCGTACCTTTGCATAGACTTCCGCGGTCTTACCGGTCGAATTCCGGCAACTTTCGACCCTTAACCGATATCGATATCGGTTAAGGGTCGAAGGTAATCACATCAATGCCGCGACTTTGATTCATATGCTGACAAACCGAGTCGACTCAACCCAAGACCAATACCATAGCGATCGCGCCGTCGTTGCGGTTCCGATGCCGTGACTCGTTCGCCGAGGCGATACTCTGGTCAAGAGTTGTAGACCGACGTTCGGTGCTAGGAAATGCCGCGCGTTGCGAAACCCAAGAGAATCTTTACGATGTGTCACATCAATCACATCAATCCCATCAATCAATCATCCATCAATCCATCACATGTCAAGTACATGTCAAGTACACATCACTCTCACCCCTTTTCCCAAGCAAGCCACAAAAGTCTTCCATACCCATACCTTTCTTACACAAAGACCACAAAAGTCTTCCAAACCCATACCTCTCTTACACAAAAGGCCACAAAAGTCAAAATTTCTTACACAACCATCACTCACCACATCCATCCATCACTCTCTCTCCCTTTACAACTCCTCTCTTTCTCATTTGCAAAAAAATCCTAAGCTCTATACGTATGGAATTCTCCAAGCATTCCTAAGCTCCAAGTGGCCCACCTTCCTACCCCATCATCTCCCATCTCAACCCTCCATTCCTCATCTCATCCATTAGGATTGAAGCTAAGGTGCTAAAAAGCCCATAGGAGCAAGAATATCGGACGGTGGGTGCCTCTATAGGGTAATTTTTCTTATTTTCATGATGGGCCAAGTGAGACCCACCGATCAATGGTGTGGATCTTACTTGGGACCCTAAAATGTGGCCGATGGCCCACTTGGATCATCATGATCATTCCATGATGGGGCAATTCTCCATGGACCCCCCATCATGATGTTTATTTCATTAGAAAGGTCATCTAGACCATCCATATTGGTGGGGAAAGGATCCCCACCGTTGATTTTAAGTTTTGATGGTCCCATGTGCTAAATGACCCACTTGATGTATGATTCATTGCAAGGGAGGGCTCATAGTGGCGGAGCCCTCCATCACAAAGCATTCCCACTCTCCATGTCTCTCTCCGTTTTTATTTTATTTTCATTTATTTTTGATTTTTTTTGAGATCGCAATAGGGTGTTGTGGCCTATTTGAATGGACCCCACCACGAGACCTTTATTTTATCCAAATCATCAATGTGGCCCACTTTATGTGTGGAGTATCCACACTGTTTTCCATGTGGTGGCCCACCTAATCAGGCCCACCACAATTACTTGAAGAGGCCAACCGTCCAGCGTCTGGGACGCTGGACGTCCCTGTAAAAAAGAGAAAAAAAGAAAAAAGAAGAGGCTTTGAGGTGAGCCACTTGCATAGGCCCCACCTTAGGGGGTAAGCATTCAATCCAAGCCGTCCATCCTCTTGCCCATATCATTTTAGGCGTTGAGAAAAAATGTGAAGCTGATCCGACTTTCTAGCGGGCCATACCTTAAAAAATAATGATCTCCACCGTTTAAAGTCCCTCGGATTTCTTCTACGCGCCTAAACAAGCCCAAGCTTGGACTATGTTTGTCGGTATCGAGCCGGTGAAGCCAATGGTCAGGTTGGATTTTCTGATGGTGGGCCCTACCTGTGAAAATCCTCAGGATTTCATTTTTTTCAAAAAAAAAAAAAAACCAAAGCATGAGGCATTGCCTCTGCCTTTGACCGTGCACGGCAGCAGCATGCGCTGCGTGCAGCGGTCGGCCATGCAGTCACCCACGGCTGCTGCCGTGAGCCCCACCATGACGTATATGTCTTACCCCCGCCGTTCATGAGGTGGGCCCCCTCCAAGTTTTAGCAGGATCCAAAACTCAGGTGGCCCACACCACATGAAACAGTGGATTGAACCCCTACCATTGAAACGCTTTTTTTGGGCCCACAGAAGTGTTGGATCAAGCTGAAATTTGTGTTTTCACTTCACCCAGGTCTGAGTGAGCTTATGAACGGTTTGGATGGCATTTCAGCATTATGGTGGGCCACATACGTGGGACCCACAGTAATGAATATGTTTCAATCCACCGTCCACAGCCGTGGACGGTGGGACCTACCATGATATATGTGTTCTTCACGCCATCTGCCTGACGGTGGAGCCCACCTCACTGTGTTCTGTCCGCTCCGTCCATCCCTGGACGGTGGGACCTACCATGATTTTGTGGCATCCCTGTACCGTCCACCCTGGACGGTGGGATCATTTTCCCCTTGGCCCACTCACTGGATTGAATGGCAATTAAACATTTTAGTGGGCCCCCTTACCAATTTGAATAGTGTAAAAACATTTCAGTGGGACCCATCATGATGCGTGTGCAACATCCAAACCGTCCACTCACTTGGAAGGATCATTTCATGGCATGAGTTTAAGAATGAGGCACGTTTATGATCAAGTGGACCATTTGTGTTTGGGTGTGACCCGTTTGACATATGAGGCCTATGGGTCGGTTTAGGCCCATTTGATTCATATAAGGTCCATGGGAGTAGGCCCATTTGATTTGTATAAGGCCCATGGGTTAGACCCGTTTGATTTGTATAAGGCCTACGGGTTTAGGCCCATTTGATGCAATCTAAGGCCCACGGGTTATGACCCATTGGAATGCACATAAGGCCCATTGGTATGACCCATTTATGTGGCCCATTTGATGAATAGAAGGCCCATTGGTGTGGCCCATTTGATGAATAGAAGGCCCATATGATATGGCCCATTTGTATATTTAAGGCTCAATAGGATGTACCTAAGGTCCATTGCAATGTGTAATCCCAACACGGGTTATGTAGCGATGTTTACAAAGATCGTGCCTTGGGAGCAATGTTGGTTTGATGTCCACATTGCGAGTGTAATGTTGGTTAGATGTCCACATTACGACTCTCCTTAGGGCCCATTACTGGGCCGTACTTGCTGTGTATAGGCCGTCTAGGCCGAGCTGCGTTGTAAGAATGGTTCATCACTCATTTACATGTTTAGTATAGTTTCATGACTCATGATCATACGCATCATCTGTATGCTTAATATGAGGATTGACTGATCATAGCATATGTCTTCGGGCAGGTTGTTTATGGGCTCCTGGTTAGGTAGTGTTGCCCTACATGAGCGCACGATATGCGCAGGATTTGTTGTATGATTGGATAGCGTGAATCATGCATTTCACATTTGTGTGACATGGTTATTGTATGCCCTAGCGACATCAGGGTCGTAGCCTCCACAGACGCATCGTGGTTGGCAGGATTGGATACCAGAAATCTTGTTCTACATGGGGTGCTATAGATATCCCTAGGTGAAAGTCCCTAAACCCTTATGGTACCAAGAGATTGCTCCAATGTCTAGACCGAGTGGGTAGATGAGTGCTGAGTGCCGATTACCAGTTGGCTGTGCTCTCCACTGTGTCGTGGTCGGTTGGAAGGGGGTGCGGCCTTACCCGCCCGAGAGTAGGGGGCAATGCTAGGCTGAGTTTGACCAGCTCGAGGAATGGGTCCGCTATCGACGAGTCGCGCTCGATATTGGCAGACGGATAGTGAGGTCTCTTCCACTTACCTTATTGTGTGTGATGTAGCGACAATCTGGTTTAGAGTGTACTAGACCCCGATGATATCCCATATTTGAGCTGTAATGATGTGTGGACATAGATGAGGATCTGTATACTTGAGTTGCATTGCACATCGCATGGCCTTGGGGTGGCCGATACCATTCATGTCTTGCATCGTATAGCCTTGGTACGGCTCATGATATTATGGATCCATCTGCATATTCCGCATTACTCTGACATTGCATGTTCATATTACTACCTTGCGCACATACTTTCTCCACCCTCTAAGCTTTCTATAAGCTTATGCACGATTGTTGCGTGCAGGTGACGTTGGTTCGCAGCAGCGCTAAGGCAGGAGCACGTTGTAAATCATTTTGGAGTTTTTGTTCTTTACCATTGTATTTCCCTTTATGCTCATTGTACTTGTAAAGTTTTTGATCATAGTGGAAATGTAATGGAGTTCTTGGTTGTTGTTTGTGGGTTATGCCATTGGTTATGCTTATTACGAATCAAACTGACGTTGAAAATCCTCCTCGTAGCATCCCAGGATCGGAACCTGGCGAATGGGAGCTAGGAGCCGAGAATGGGATTCTACGGAGGCTGTCGGCACCGGATTCGACGATCGGAAATTTTGTGAGCCCAGTTTCCGAGTTTGGGGCGTGACATCCACCGTCCTACCTGCTGGATGATGGAGGTTACAACACATCAGTCATGGGTGGGGTCCACGTCATGTACGGACGGCGTGGATGAAACATATATCAGGGTGGGTCCACATGTATGTGGCCCTGTAACACCCCATACTTTCGGTACTCGGGTGCTACTGAGTAAACCTATTTAGTATAAGTACAAACCTAGCTCGAGCGAGCGTTCACATGCATTCCAGTCAAAATCCAATTGTTGAAGAACGATTCCCATCCATACACAGGATATCCATCCATTATTTTCGAGACGGACCATCACATCATCAGTACAACCCGTCGTTAGGACTTTGGTCACCGCAATAGAAGAATTAAACCATCTAGTAATGTTTAATAAGTATATTTTCTTTATTTATTATATTAGAAACGTTACACAAACATAGATCAAAAAATTTATAAATGTATTTTGATAATTTATTTATCATACAGAAATGTATAAAAATGTATCATTATAGAGTGATACGTATATATTTAAAATATTACAAAATTAAGATTATGTTAACACTACAAGAAATGCCACTTTTACCAACGAAAATTTTCGTAGGCAAAACGTTTTACCTGCGAAAATTTTCGTTGGCAAATTCCTCGCTAAAAGTTCGAGGGGAACACCTTTTACCGACGAAAACAAAATTTCGTTGGCAAAGGTAAGACTTTTGTCGACGAACGTTTTCGTAGGAAAATTTTTTTATCAACGCTAATTTTCATTGGTAAAAATATTGACAAAACTTTTTACCCACGAATAATTTTGCAAGTAAAAATATTTACAAGACTTTTTATCTACCAACAATTTCCTAGCTAAAAATATTTAAAAACTTTTTAACTACAAATATTTTCGTAGTTAACAATATTTAATACACTTTTTACCTACCAATAATTTTGTAGCTAAAAATATTTAAAACACTTTACCTACTAACAATTTCTTAGCTAAAAATATTTAAGAGACTTTTTACCTACGAATACTTTCGTAGCCAAAAATATTTAAAACACTTTTTACCTACTAGCAATTTCTTAGCTAAAAATATTTACAAGACTTTTTACCTACCAACAATTTCGTAGCCAGAAATATTAAAGACTTTTTAGCTACCAACAATTTCGTAGCTAAAAATATATACAAGACTTTTTACCTACCAATAGTTTCGTAGCTAAAAGGTACAGGATTTTTGCCCACAAATATATTCGTAGGTCAAAATACTTAGAAAACTTTTCCTTACGACCAAATTGGTAGCTAAAAATTCTTTACCTACGCATATTTTCGTAGGCAAAAATATTTACAAACATTTTCCTACAAATAAGTTTATAGCTAAAATATTTACAAAAACTTTTAACTACGAATGATATCGTAGGTAAAAATACTTACAAAACGTTTAGCTACGAATATTTTCGTAGGTAAAAACATGGGTGAGACTTTTAACTACGAAAAGTTTCATAGGTAAAAACATGGAGGAGACTTTTACCTACGAAAATTTTCGTAGGTAAAAGTTTTTTTTTTTTTTTTTCCCACCTATATTCCAGCACAAAATTCTTGATATACACCTGATATACACCTGTTACAATATAATTCCTGATATACACCTGTTATGTAATATATTTCATCATATTCACATTCACAATATATTTCATCATATTCACATTCACAGCCATTTAACTCCAAAGTACATAAATAAATCTATCCAAACATAAACTACATCATGCATAAATACATATAAGTTTAACATCATAAATAAAATACAAAAAATCATAAAAATGGAGGCAAAGGTGGTGGGGCATCGATGGGTAAGCGTGCAGCAAAAGCTTGAAACATATTCACTATCTGTCACTCATGCTCCACCCGCATCTCCTCCATCCTCCTCTCTTGCTCCTCCCTCAGCTTCGCATGCTCCTCTATCCTCATCCTCTCCTACTCCTCCATCAGCTTCGCATGCTCCTCTATCCTCATCCTCTCCTGAAAAGAATCAGACGAAAATCTATTGCAGAGTATCTTCCAGTCATCACGGGTCACGTGCGGCGGTGCGGACAGTGCGCCCTCCTCGCTGCTCATGCACTGTTTGTACCGCTTGTGTAACAAGGAGCAGTACTCCTTGAACCGCTCTTTAATCATGTCATCGACGGCATAGGAAATGTGCGGAACACTCGAATCCAATTCAAATTTATCCTACAATTTCATAAATAATAGATTAAGGCAATAAACTTATTAAGAAAATAACTTAACCGTAAATGAACTTTTATCAAATAAATTAGGATTTATAAGTATAGGTTTAGGTTAAGGTTAAGGTTAAGGTTAAGGTTTAGGTTTAGGTTTAGGTTAAGGTTTAGGTTATAGGTTTTGGTTAAAGTTTAGGTTTAGTTTTAGGTTATAGCTTTAGGGAATTGAGAATAGGTTAAGGTTTAGGTTAACGAAATCGGGTTCGGGTTCAGGATCAAGTTTAGGTTTAGGTTTTCATGTTTAGGTTTAGTTTAGGTTAGGGAGTTGAGATCATGATTAGGTGTAGGTTTAGGTTTAGGGATTTGAGAATACATTTAAGTTTTAAGTTTAGGTTTAGGTTAAGGATAGGTATAAGTTATAAGTTTAGGTTATAGCTTATAGGTTATAGGTTAAGGTTTAGGATATAGGTTTTGGTTTAGTTATGTTATAGGTTTTGGTTTAGGTTTAGGTTTAGATTTTAGGTTTAGGTTAAGGTTATAGGTTTAGGTTATAGGTTTTGGTTAGGTTTAGGTTAAGGTTATAGGTGATAAGTTATAAGTTATAGCTTTGGGTTCGGGTTCGGGTTCAGGATCGCGTTTTGCTTTGAGTTTTCAAGTTTAGGTTCAGGTTTAGGTTAGGGAGTTGAGATTAGGATTGCTTGTAGGTTTAGGTTTAGGGATTTGAGAACACATTTAAGTTTTAGGTTTAGGATATAGGTAGGTTATAGGTTATAGCTGTAAGGAATTCAGAATAAGTTAAGGTTTAGGTTTAGGAAATCGGGTTTAGGTTTGGGTTTTCAAGTTTAGGTTTAGGTTTAGGTTAGGGAGTTGAGAATAAGATTAGGTGTAGGTTTAGGTTTAGGAATTTGAGAACACATTTAGGTTTTAGGTTAAGGTTTTAGGTTAAGGTTATAGGTAGGTTATAGGTTATAACTATAGGGAATTGAGAATAGGTTTAGGTTTAGGTTTAGGAAATCGGGTTCAGGTTCGGGATTGGGTTTTGATTTGGGTTTTCAAGTTTAGGTTTAGGTTTAGGTTAGGGAGTTGAGATTAGGATTAGGTGTAGGTTTAGGTTTAGGGATTTGAGAACACATTTAGGTTTTAGGTTAAGGTTATAGGTAGGTTATAGGTTATAGCCGTAGGGAATTGAGAATAGGTTAAGGTTTAGGTTTAGGAAATCGGGTTCGGATTCGGGATTGGGTTTTGGTTTGGGTTTTCAAGTTTAGGTTCAGGTTTAGGTTAGGGAGTTGAGATTAAGATTAGGTGTAGGTTTAGGTTTAAGGATTTGAGAACACATTTAGATTTTTGGTTAAGGTTATAGGTAGGTTATAGGTTATAGCTGTAGGGAATTGAGAATAGGTTAAGGTTTAGGTTTAGGAAATCGGGTTCGAGTTCGGGATCGGGTTTTGCTTTGGGTTTTCAAGTTTAGGCTTAGGTTTAGGTTAGAGAGTTGAGATTAGCATTAGGTGTAGGTTTAGGTTTAGGGATTTGAGAACACATTTAGGTTCTAGGTTTAGGTTTTAGGTTAAGGTCATAGGTAGGTTATATGTTATAGCTGTAAGGAATTGAGAATAGGTTAAGGTTTAGGTTTAGGAAATCGGGTTCGGGTTCGAGATTGGGTTTTGCTTTGGGTTTTCAAGTTTAGGTTTAGGTTTAGGTTAGGGAGTTAAGATTAGGATTAGGTGTGGGTTTAGGTTTAGGGATTGGAGAACACATTTAGGTTTTAGGTTTACGTTTAGGTTTAGGTTATAGGTTTAGGTTATAGGTAGGTTATAGGTTATAGCTGTAGGGAATTGAGGATAGGTTAAGGTTTAGGTTTAGGAAAATGGGTTCGGGTTTAGGATCGGGTTTAGGTTTGGGTTTTCAAGTTTAGGTTTAGGTTTAGGTTAGGGAGTTGAGAATAGGATTAGGTGTAGGTTTAGGTTTAGGGATTTGAGAACACATTTAGGTTTTAGGTTAAGGTTATAAGTAGGTTAATTGTTATAGCTATAGGGAATTAAGAATAGGTTTAGGTTTAGGTTTAAGAAATCGGGTTCGGGTTTGGGTTCGGGATTGGGTTTTGGTTTGGGTTTTCAAGTTTAGGTTTAGGTTTAGGTTAGGGAGTTGAGATTAGGATTATGTGTAGGTTTAGGTTTAGGGATTTGAGAACACATTTAAGTTTTAGGTTTAGGTTTTAGGTTAAGGTTATAGGTAGGTTATAGGTTATAACTGTAGGGAATTGAGAATAGGTTAAGGTTTAGGTTTAGGAAATCGGGTTCGGGTTCGGGATCGAGTTTTTCTTTAGGTTTTTAAATTTAGGTTTAGGTTTAAGTTATGGAGTTGAGATTAAGATTAGGTGTAGGTTTAGGTTTAGGGATTTGAGAACACATTTAGGTTTTAGGTTTAGGAATTTGAGAACACATTTAGGTTTTAGGTTTAGGTTTGGGTTTTCAAGCTTAGGTTTAGGTTTAGGTAAGTGAGTTGAGATTAGCATTAGGTGTAGGTTTAGGTTTAGGGATTTGAGAATACATTTAGGTTCTAGGTTTATGTTTTAGGTTAAAGTTATAGGTTGGTTATAGGTTATAGCTGTAGGGAATTGAGAATAGGTTAAGGTTTAGGTTTAGGAAATCGGGTTGGGGTTCAGGATCGGGTTTTGCTTTAGGTTTTTTAGTTTAGGTTTAGGTTTAGGTTAGGGAGTTGAGAAAAGGATTAGGTGTGGGTTTAGGTTTAGGGATTTGAGAACACATTTAGGTTATAGGTTTAGGTTTAGGTTTAGGTTATAGGTTTAGGTTATAGGTAGGTAATAGGTTATAGGTATAGGGAATTGAGAATCGGTTATGGTTTAGGTTTAGGAAATCGGATTTGGGTTTGGGATCGGGATTTGGTTTGGGTTTTCAAGCTTAGGTTTAGGTTTAGGTAAGTCAGTTGAGATTAGCATTAGGTGTAGGTTTAGGTTTAGGGATTTGAGAACACATTTAGGTTCTAGGTTTAGGTTTTAGGTTAAGGTTATAGGTAGGTTATAGGTTATAGCTGTAAGGAATTCAGAATAGGTTAAGGTTTAGGTTTAGGAAATTGGGTTCGGGTTCGGGATCGGGTTTTGCTTTGGGTTTTCAAGTTTAGGTTTAGGTTTAGGTTAGGGAGTTGAGATTAGGATTCGTTATAGGTTTTGGTTTAGGGATTTGAGAACACATTTAGGTTTTAGGTTAAGGTTATAGGTAGGTTATAGGTTATAGCTGTAGGGAATTGAGAATAGGTTAAGGTTTAGGTTTAGAAAATCGGGTTCGGGATCGAGTTTTGCTTTGAGTTTTCAAGTTTAGGTTTAGGTTTAGGTTAGGGAGTTGAGATTAGGATTTGGTGTAGGTTTAGGTTTATGGATTTGAGAACACATTTAGGTTTTAGGTTTAGGGATTTGAGAACACATTTAGGTTTTAGGTTTAGGTTTGGGTTTTCAAGCTTAGGTTTAGGTTTAGGTAAGTGAGATGAGATTAGCATTAGGTGTAGGTTTAGGTTTAGGGATTTGAGAACACATTTAGGTTCTAGGTTTAGGTTTTAGGTTAAGGTTATAGGTAGGTTATAGGTTATAGCTGTAGGGAATTGAGAATAGGTTAAGGTTTAGGTTTAGGAAATTGGGTTGGGGTTCGTGATCGGGTTTTGCTTTGAGTTTTCAAGTTTAAGTTTAGGTTTAGGTTGGGGAGTTGAGAATAGGATTAGGTGTGGGTTTAGGTTTAGGGATTTGAGAACAAATTTAGGTTTTAGGTTTAGGTTATAGGTAGGTAATAGGTTATAGCTATAGGGAATTGAGAATCGGTTATGCTTTAGGTTTAGGAAATCAGATTCGGGTTCAGGATCGAGTTTTGGTTTGGGTTTTCAAGCTTAGGTTTAGGTTTAGGTAAGTGAGTTGAGATTAGCATTAGGTGTAGGTTTAGGTTTAGGGATTTGAGAACACATTTAGGTTCTAGGTTTAGGTTTAGGTTTAGGTTTTAGGTTTAGGTTATAGGTAGGTAATAGGTTATAGCTATAAGGAATTGAGAATCAGTTATGGTTTAGGTTTAGGAAATTGGATTCGGGTTTTGGTTTGGGTTTTCAAGCTTAGGTTTAGGTTTAGGTAAGTGAGTTGAGATTAACATTAGGTGTAGGTTTAGTTTTAGGGATTTGAGAACACATTTAGGTTCTAAGTTTAGGTTTTAGGTTAAGGTTATAGGTAGGTTATAGGTTATAGCTGTAGGGAATTGAGAATAGGTTAAGGTTTAGGTTTAGGAAATCGGGTTCAGGTTCAGGATCGGGTTTTGCTTTGGGTTTTCAAGTTTAGGTTTAGGTTTAGGTTAGGGAGTTGAGCTTAGGATTAGGTGTAGGTTTAGGTTTAGGGATTAGAGAACACATTTAGGTTTTAGGTTAAGGTTATAGGTAGGTTATAAGTTATAGCTGTAGGGAATTGAGAATGGATTAGGGTTTAGGTTTAAGAAATCGGGTTCGGGATCGAGTTTTGCTTTGGGTTTTCAAGTTTAGGTTTAGGTTTAGGTTAGGGAGTTGAGATTAGGATTAGGTGTAGGTTTAGGTTTGGGTTTAGGTTTTAGGTTTGGGTTATAGGTTTAGGCTATAGGTTCCGGTTATAGGTTTAGGGTGTGATTTAGGTTAAGGGTGAGGTCCCTGCAAATACAGATATAAACATGGCCTGTTAACATGGCCATGTCCTTCCAATGTTGTCCGTAGGAAATGGACAGCTTCATCATGGTGATAACAGCGGTTTCCACCTTTCAGGGACCCCCGCTCAACATCCGGATACCTCCGACGCACATCCAGGTCTGCTCTATTAATTTTGAGCAAATACATAAACAAGGCCTGTCCAAATGGCCAGGCCCCTCCAATGTTGTCCATAGGAAATGGACAGTTTCATCATGGTCATAACAGCGGTTCCTACCTTCTAAGGACCCTCGCTCAACATCCAGATAGCTCCGACGCACATCCGGGTCTGCTCATTTAAATAAAATGGATTATCAAGATCATTTAAATAAAATCAGGTCCAATCAATAATCTGACCTGGAGGATTCTGTTAGCATTGTTGACGACACCTCGAATCTTGTTTTAGGGCCTAGAAATTCAAAATTAGATACGAAAATTAGAAAAACCAAATAAATTTGAGAAAGATAGTCAAAGTTCATGTGAATGAGCACAAGTATGCACCTACATATGAATTCTGAAATGCTATTGCATATCACAAATAATAATAATAATAATAATAATAATAATAATAATAATAAATAAATAAATAAATAAATAAAAATCCTTGCGTTTGGATATTCAACAAAATGGGTTAGAATGAATTCATTTGCCTAATTCATGGAAACCTTACGTTTGGATATTCAACAAAATTAAATTGTAATAATTCAATTAAGTTCAATAAACTCAGATTTTTGAGAAGGATATAATGGTTTTAAATCCATAGTTTTCTGGAAAAGGTCCATTTCCTGGACGTTAAATTTAATGGGGAAAGTAAGATGGTTAATATTACTTTTCACAGTGCAAAGTTTCAGTTATGTCTCTTCTTTACCTTCCATTTTCTTCTTAACAAGAAAATTCATATTTACTAATATTCCCATTTTTCTAATTTTCAAAAGAACGAGTTCGGACTCCAAAAGCGTTGGCTCAAGCACTTGTACTTTCAGCCTAAACCAAGGACTCCAAAATTACCAAGTACTCATAAAAATTCATTGCAAGCATTTTCTGTCTATGTGCATGACGACCATACTGTTAAGATCAATCCTCTTATCTTCATTTACAGAAACTAGTGGATGAAAAATTATGTGTAACATACAGAGCTGGTTCAGCCACTTATGCAATTAGGGAAGGTTCGAAATGGCCAAATTTTCACATCAAGCATCAGTTGCATACATATGATATAGAATGACAAAAGTATCACCTTCAACATGACTGTCAAACAAGTTTCCTCACCAAAAATTCAGATCACAAACCATCATGGCATGTGTCCAATTTTTGTGGAAGATTGATACACATTGTGCACAAGATGACCAACTTTGTATACAAATGTCATCTCCGTCCTCATACATTGTGCACAAGATGACCAACCTTGCATACAAAGGTCATTTTCTCAACTTAATCCAGGGATGCTAGAGACAATTGAGAAAGATCTCCAAGGAACCTCATGAGCCTCCCCACACCTCAGATTGCATATGATCTCCAAGGAACCTCATGAGCCTTGAATGCACGTATTGGTCTAATAAAGTGGAAAAACCAAATTGTAAAATCCTTCTCCACAGCTTACTTATATTGAGGGCCTATAAATCACTTTCAAGTTGGAATTGAAAAACACAGCTCTACTTCCTCATTATAAATATTAGGAAACATCATTGTTCTTTGTCATTTCCAATATCACCTTCACCCAAAATAATTAGTATACTAAAAAATGAGCCATCACTAACCAGGATCTCAAGCTTTGCAGTATCGCCTTCACCCAAAATTTCCTTATCCATAAGCGAAAGAAATCTGATCTTATCCAATGCCTGCCAAACAAACGGAACGTGTCACATTAAAACCACTTGCTATGTCAATTAAAGAGACATGGCCAATTTATTTATCTTTTATCTTCTTCTTTTACATTTATGTTGTTTTGGTTTGTGAGAAGTTCAAACATACTCTTAAGTTGGTAGTGTTGTTTTATGCAATTGCACCATGGCTCGACGTGTAAGAAGCACAAAAGACTGTAGAGGTCTTCCAGATTATTCTGTAACCATTGCAAAATAGGCATTTTAATGGCTATTGTAATTTATTTAAGACCCACCAGCTAAAATGATAAAAAAATCAAGCAACAAGGCTGTGTTTGGATGCGCTATTGACTGAAGTGTGTTCAACAATTGGAAAAAAATGAAATCTTACCTTCCACTGGCCTAACAAAGCCATTGGACAGACAATAATGAGCTATTAAGGCCATTGGACAGACAACAATGTGCTATTTTAATTTTTCATTCAATTGCGTCATTAAAAGAATGCCAACTTTAACTACAGGATTAGTAGTAAACATTTTATGGAATGAAACGAAATCTTACCTTCCATTGGCCTAACAATGCCATTGGACAGACAACAAGAGTTCCTCCTTTAACTGTGGGCAGGATTTTGGTTTGAGGATCTTTCTGACCATTCTTTGTTTTCTTGTTGTCAAAATCCTGATTTCGTTCTTCAACTTGTTGGTCATCTGGACTCTCCCTAACTGGTTTTCCAAGTATTAATGCAATAATCATTAGTCTTTCCAAGCCCCATTGCATCTGCTAAAATCTACATTGAAAAACATACAGTCAGATGGCAGCAGCAGCAAAAAATCACCAAACAAAACGAACTTTTTCCTATACCATTGTACATTGTCTAAAGGCTCTTTGAATTATACGTAAAATGATGAAAGAAACTAGTGTTGTGCCAATGCTCTGTTTGGGCAGGTCTTCTCACATACAGTGATGCAGATGCTCATGTTGTTATCTGACACTAATCATAAATGTGAGGGTTTCCATGACTCACCATCCCAACATGAAGCCGATAGCTCTTTGAGCAACAGTATCATCAAAAAAATCTGGGTCCAGATCCAATTAAATCAGATCAGATATATTCATCAAAAAATTAGGTTCAATATTTCAGGTATACAGAGATCCTGGTATCCATTGACACCCCCAATCATGAGCATAAAAGAAGCATGCAGAACTCGAGGGGGAAACTTGCTTATGACATAATAAAACGGAGTTCCATCATACCCATAGATCTGCCCACAAACTGGTTCCAGACTTTGGAACAATTACTGCGACGTTTGACATGCGCTTGGTAGCCGGCAGAACATCACTGCTCCATCCAACAACAACCCACACATCTCCTACTCCAAATGCCTTTAGGTAGTGCACACTGTCAAATAGTCGAACCTATAAAAACCAGAGGAACATGAATACCTCATTACTGTCAAAAGATTTGTTACAATGAAGCATTGGAGTCAAATATCTTCAACTGTGCATTTTTCTTTGTTCTATGGAACATATTGTACAATACAATTTCTGATCCCCATGTACCCCATACTATGGAATCAGAATCAATAAGAATTATGAATAGGGGAGTGCATGTACAATTCTCAAACCAAACTCAATCTTAGTAACAACATGCAAGATGAATTTTTAGTAAAAATGAAAACTTTATAAGAGATCAAAGAGTCAGTCAGGAGAGCATGACAAGCAACAAGCTGAAAAACATTTTCATCTCAGTACCTGTCTTTGAAGCATTGCCAAGTTCTGCATGGTAGCATTCCTTCCACCACCAACTTGTGACTCAATGTCCTTTGTGTTGTATGAGGCCCCCATATACTTCAAAACCGCACCAACAACTTCCCTGGGAGCATCAACCATCGAGATCCTCCCAACAAGCTCAGGCCTCCACAAATCCCTCTAGTCCTGCAATGGTTTATATATTCCTCGGATACTACATCCAATGTGACAATTGATAACATAATATTGGTTATACATGTGCCAATAAGAAAATGTCTGCAGAGACGTGAAACAGTACTAAGAATGTTCGGCACAAGAAAATTCATGTTAGAGTTAGAAGCATATAAGAAATTTATCTTTTCTAAATACAATAGTGAAGAATGCCAGGAGAATATGGATACAGTGAAAAAATAACCCCAAAATACAATAGTGAGATGTTTTTAGTGGAAAATTTTGCCTTCAAGATATCAATAGAAAAGATAGCTGAATTAGAGAACCAATATAAAGAGATGCTGAAATGCAGCATATGCTAATTGGATTGCACCTTGGAGCCCACTCAAAGCAACCACAACAGATGACATTACAGATATGCCCGTTGTACTTGATTGATAATTGGCCTGTGCTTCATTGTGTAGCCCAAATCCCTATATAGACTCTACAGATGCCAACCCAAAGTAAATGAAACAGCTGACATTACACAAATAGGCCTGCTGCATAGTGCAAATCAATGATCAACAAATGCTTCAGTGTGTAGCAAAAAAATAAAACATGTTTAAAGACTTGCTAGGAACACACTTGAGTTTGAGACATACAATTCAGACAGTGGGAGATTAGCCAGGAAGATAACCGATCCAGTGAATTGGTTGTTCTGTAAGTGACTGTTGGAGAAAAGTGCCAAGTGCCAACAACTTACATTTTCAGTGGAGACAAGGCCACAGAAAGAATGTTTAGTTTATGATTAGTGGAGTATTTTCCATCAACAATAGAAACATCATCAAGGCTAGCAACACATTGAAGTTTTGAGTACCCATTTGACCAGCAACACCTAGGAGCATCTCTGCTTGAAAAAACTATCATAAAGCCGTGTGTTTGAAATAACCACATCATCACCTGGTGAATCTCAGCAATATGATGACCACCAGTGTCGTGAGGCAGATGACGAACAATTTAACTGATCGGTGGTAAATGTTCTCCTTCGCAGAGTACTTGTCATGAGCATGCATGATTACCAGATAAATAGCAACAGCCACAACCACATAGATCCAAGACAAACCCCCTCCCCAAATCACACAAATTACAACAAAACCATAGCAGAAAAGAAGCCCATGCAAGCCCCCACATTCAAAACCAAGATCCATATCTTGTTGCAAACAAAACAAAGAAACCAACCGCGCCAGAAATGGCCAACAAGATTAACAGAATGCACATGCATTGCACTGAAAAGAGAAATATATCTTGTGACGACTTTATTTTATTTTATTATTATTTTCTCAAAAAAAAAGAAGAAGAAAAAAAGGGACAAACAGGTATGCAAGAAGATTTTTAAATTGCACCTATGTCAAGTGCAGTTGGCAACCATGACTCAAAATTAGAAACCCAAGTGTCCATAACAGATCCAGCATCCAAATGTCATAATCCAAAATTGGAATTTTCAAATGTAAGATTCCGGATTGAATGGGAACCTACCGACGAAATGGGTAGATCACTGTAAAATCAGGTCAGTTGAAGAAACAACTGTTGTGTTAAAAAACAAAAATAAAATGACCACATCACTTGAAATGCGAAACCACAACTAGTACTTACAAATCAAATGCTCTAACAGTAGTTTAACAACAAATTGGTAGCTAATTCCTTCTGTTCTGATTGTTTTGGATTAAGTAGATATCTGGGCCAAAATGGCCTGGTTTTAGAACATTGTTACAATTGGATCAATATATATTAGCCCACAAGAATTACAAATGGAAAATATCAGAGGTCAAAATGCTGATCGATCATTTTAAGTTGCTAAGAATCAATAAGAATACGCTTCACATGCTGGAAAAAGAGAAAATTGCAAGATCTAATTTGAGATCAAACTCAAAAGGCTGTGTCTGGATCTCTCAACTGGAAACCAATGTTTGTATGTAAAATTCTAAATCTACAAACCTGCAACCTCACACAAATTCAGATCAGAGACAACCAATCCCTTCAAAAATTCTCAAATCGAAACAGAAAATCATAGATCTAAGTTAGAAACTGCTATATTGCCGAACAACAGAACTGTAAGATCGCATAGTGGATCAAAATCAAATGTGCTAAAATTCCAAAACACACATGTGTGTGACACACACACAAGCATTAGCCTACAAAAAAAAAAAAAAAAAAAACTGAAGATCCATTCACAAAACACCCTGAAATCCACACAAATCCAAAGATCCATAAAAGAAAAAAGATCAACAAATTTTTTTAAAAAAATTCGATCTTTCTAAAAATCCAGGAAAACCCAGGTCAAAAAACACTCAAAAAAAAAATATTCCAAAACCCTATCACTGTCCTTAAAAAATCAACAAATTTCTAAAGAAAAAAGATTAAATAAAAAACCCAAAATACCTATATCCAAAAACACCCAAAAAATAAATTTAAAATCCCCAAATCTTGTCTTCCTTCTAAAAATCAACAAATTAAATATAAAAAACCATCAAACAAAAAACAAACAAAGAATCCATACTTTCACCCAAACCCCCAAAAATCCCAGATCCAAAAACACCCAAAAAAATGACTTCAACTTTCTACTTAAGAATCAGCAAATTCAAGAAGAACCCATCAAAGAAAACTCCCCAAATATCCGATCTTCCACCCAATCATGAAAAACCCAGAACAAACAAGAATAAATATATGGGATTTGAGAAAGAGCTGCAAATATTGGTGTTAAAAGAATCATCGGTTCATTAAAAAATGATGCATCCCATTCAAGCTATAGAAGGTTTGATAGAAAAAAGGAAAAAATAAAAAAATAATAATAATAAAGAGGAAGATAGAGGAGCTTACCGATCGATTCAGTCTTCGAGCTTCAACAGGAACTTCTCATTGCTCTCCTTTGTAACTCTAATCAGTCTCTCCAACAAATTTCGAAGTGCATCTCTAGCTGCAATCGAGGGCAGCAGCTGGCCTCCCCTTCTCCATCATCATCCTCCATTAAAATCAGAGTTTTGAGGCCCATCTCCTACTCCAATCAAGGAGAGAGACGAAGGAGAATGAGAGAAAGGGAAAGGAGATCGGGACGGAGAGAGAGAGAGAGAGAGGAATAGGGAGCAGAGATCGGGTGAGAGAGAGAGGGAATAAGGGAACAGAGAGAGGGAGAGAGGATTAGGGTTTTTTTGGGTTTTTTGGAGCGTGCGCCCATTTTGGGCGTGAAGTGGGTATTGGACGGTCTTGTTAGGGGTTACGTGGGCCCCACCATGATGTATGTGTTCATCCATTCCGTTCATCCATTTTTAATGATCATTTTAGAGTTTTATGCCAAAAATTAGAGGGATATAAATCTCAGGTGGTCCACACCACATTACAACAATAGTGATTGGATATCCACCATTAAAATCCTCCTAAGGCCCATTGTACTGTTTAGTTGACATCCAATTTGTTGATTTGGTCATACAGGACCAGATGAAGGGAAAAAACAAAAATCAGCTTGATCCAAAACTTTTATAGCTACCAAAATATTTTTAATGGTCAACCCTCATTCAACACTGTTTCTTGTAATGTGGTCCACTTGAGATTTGGATATATCTCATTTTTGGTCTCATATTGTAAAATTATATTTAAAAATATATGGACGGCATGGATGAAACAAATATATCATGGTGGGGCCATGCCATTTAAAATCATGTGAAGAAATGCTTAAAACATATAAAAGCACTTGGTAGGGCTCACCTGAAATTTTTATGCATATGAAACTTGGCCTGACTCCTCATCTAAGTGGGACACACATAATGGATAGGCTAAATTTGTGAACCACATCACGATGGGCCTAACAAATGATTATGAATATTTTAATGGAGGGTAACCCTTCTCAACTTTTATATGTAGTGTGGACCAAATTACAACTTTTGTATGTGGGGATTGTATGTAGCCGTGCAGGCAATGACTAAGGTAGAAAAAAAGAGAGCCAAAGTATGGTAAGGGAAACAAATGGATCATATGGATATACAATATATAAATCAAAGTGGACCCACATCTACCCCATCAGTCAAATGCACCATTCCATGGTGAGCCACACCACATACAAAAGTTGAAAGGGGTTACCCTCCATTAAAACATTTATAATTATTTTTTGGGCCCATCGAGATGTGGTCCACAAATCCATCTCATCCATTATGTGTGTGCCACTTGGATGAGGGGTCGTACCAAGTTTAACTTATTTTTTTATTTATTTAACTTGCATATTTATATGATTGTAGATTTATTTTAGATTTTGGTTGGGGGGCTAGGTTGGGTCAGGTTAGGGGTTGGATCTGGTTGGGAGTGCTGGATTAGGTCGAGTTGGAGATTTTTTTATACTTAACATGATTGACATTTGATTTGTATTATTTAGTCAAAAATATAATAAGTTAACATATGAACAAGCTCCACTCGACTCGACTCGACTCGAACCACTAGCTCGACTCGATAGCTTTGACAAACAAGGCATGCTTCAATGTTGAGCTTGAGGCTAAGCTTGAGGTCGAGTATAGAATGGACAAGTCAAGCCCAGCTTGGCCCACCTCGAATCGACTCTGCTTGGCTCGATGTACAACCATAGTGACTCTAGAGTGGGCAACATTTAAAAATTGGAGGTAATTCTTTACTTGTACAGGTGGCATGGTTTTATAGTAATCACAACCATCCAAATCGCTAAACCAAGTGTGGATGGAGTATAACTGAAAATGACAAAGAGAAGATTATTAACCATGCACCTAATTTTTTACTTTGAATTTGGACCACTCGTTGCTTACTTTTAATAATCTATTTGATGGCCATTAATTGGATGGTCAAGATTACTTGACCTTGTGGTTCTAGAGATTTGCTTAATCTCACAATTTGGATGGTCTGGATAGTCGTACATCACTGTGACATGTAAGGAGAATGAATGGACGATCAACCTGCTTTTGGAGAAGGACAATCTTCATTGAGGGGCCTACCTTTTTCATGGTACTGATGTCCTCCGTAAATGACACGGTAACGTGAGCCATGGTACCATTGCATGTAGGTGATCAGTTATTTTTTTAAAATGTTAAAATATCAATATTGTATTCTGAGCTTTGCTAAGCCCACACGCATGTGCAATACAACTCGAGTACATGCCATATATTTGTCAGCATGTGTAACACCCAGGATTTTTGCCAACTTGGGATTAGAAGTCCTTAGGTAATGGGTCAACCATAACACCTTGGTAACCTCTCAGAACCCAATTCCAAAGCCAAGAAATCGTTTATAATGAAATTCTTTAAAACTTTAATGTGAATTAGCCAGCGCTACGTTAGATTAGCTGTGAAATTAGCACTGATCACTTTAAATACGATTTGTAAAACCCAAAACCTGTAGAACCATTGACGCTATCTTACCCTGAAATCCAGGATCAAACTCTAAACCTGTTTGTTCTCAGGAACCCTTTGAAACTTTGTATTGAATCTAAACCGCGCGTCGAAAGTCCGATAGCGATAATCTTAGAGGATTACGACCGCCTTGTTGGACTTGACAATAGTTTCAAAAATCAAGCCCAACTGATGTTCTGAGGCTATTTCATTGAGCCTGGAGCAGGGAGTGTGAGAAAGAGAGAGATTCATTAAAAATTAAATGTGATTTAAATAAATCTGGTACATTTCGCTTGCGGGTTAAGTATAAGCATTCAGACCGTCGAAATCTGACCCAAATACACTCTCGGATCAGGGAACATTTCTTACTCAGGTCTGTGTACTTGGAATCCTCGATCGAGTCTCCGTGACCGCTGAACTGAAACTGGTCCGCCACGTGTGATCTGGGAACTCTACCAGACTGAAAACTTGGTGTGAGCAGGATTGTAACACCCCGGATTTTGGCCAATCTGGGATTTGACGTCCTTAGACAGTGGGTCAATTAAAACACCTGAAAAATCGTTCAGAACCCAATTCCATAGCCAAAGAAACCACTTAGGATAAATTTCTTTAGAAACTAAGCATAAGTTAGCTAGCGCAACGTTGGAGTGGCTGGGAAACAGTCCCTGATTACTTTAAATACGTTCTACAAGGCCCAAAGCGAGTGGAACCAATGGTGCTATAATGCTCTAAAACCTCGGACCAAACTCTAAGCAGGTTTGTTCTCTGGACCACTTTGAATCTTTGTATTGGATCTAGACCGCACGTCGAAAGTCCGATACCTCCTATCTTAGACCGTTAGAACCGTCTAGCTGGACTTGACACTCATTCCAAAAATCAAGTCAAACCGATGATCACAGGCTATTTCATTGAGCCCGGACCGAAGAGAGTGTGAATAGGGACATAGTTGGAATTTCAAATTCAAATCTGGCACACAAATTTGACGCATCAGTATTAAGCATTCTGACCGTCAGAATACAGCCAAATTACACCCTTGGATCAGGAAAAATATCTATTATATATCACGAGACTTATAGGCCTGATCTTGGTGCGGTGACCGTTAAACTGAAACTGGGCCGCCACGTGCGATCTGGGAACCCAACCGGTCTGAAAACTGGATGTGTGCTAGATCCAGTATGCATGAGCTTAAGTCCGACCGCATTTGGCCTGGGGACCTCCAGAAATACCCTTTTGGACCGAAACGGCCCCGATTTGGTTAGGCACCAAGTAAACATTGTTCCCAAGCCTATTTTGGGAATGTTTTAGGCTATAAAAGGGGTTGAAACCCTCACTCCTCTCTCCCATCCGAATTTGAGAGAAGCCCTAGCTTGGGAGAGAGAAAAAGAGTGAGAGATTGTGAGAGAGTGGGAGAGTTCTTCCTGCCACTTGTGCTACGTGTTGCACGTGCTTAAGCAACACTCCTCTACCGCTTTCCCGGCGATTCCACCGCGATCCTAGGTAAGTAAAAACCCTAAATAGTTGTTGATTTGAGTTTCCCTTGTTTCCATAGCGATGTAACTTATGGATCTCGTGTATTAGATTCCTTATTCGCCGTAGACGAAGCGTATATGCTCCGTTCGAATTCTCATCCCTAAAAGGGAAAAGGTGCGGATATTAGACGCTTTGATTGACTGTTTCCAACGCTTTCAATGTCGTTTAATAGTAGATTCTTGACGGCATCGCCGTTTGACATGTACAAAATGCTCTCCGTTTCCCGTTTCGTAAGCTAACGAAGAATATGAGATTTAGGGCATTTTAGTCATTTGTAGGAAGTACTGTTTACATTCATATTTTGCTGATGTGATTGACATGGTTTGTTGTCGCATTAGGAAGTTAGGAATGCGTGCATAATTAGTTTGGCGAAGAGATTCGCCTAGTTGCGCACTTTGGGTCGACATACTATTTGTAGACTTAAGTGTGTAGTGTATGTGTTTGTATAAATGCTTGTATTAGTATGTATTGAATTAAATGATGTTATTTGATAGTTTGTGATTGATTTTTCGATTATTATGCTGACCTAAATGATTTTCTACATGTTGACAAAAGGCATGATTTCATTACATGCATGGAATATATGTGCTTGAGGATTTGCTTAAGTTGAATATGCATGGGAAGTATGCCTTGAAGATTTGCTTAAGTTGAATGTTATAACATGTGCTAACATGCTCACATGATGTATTTCAATTCCAATACCTTTTTATAGTGTTAATGTAATTCCATAGATGTGTGGGACTTGACTTAGTCCAGGCAGTCGGTAACCGAGCGAATTCGTGGCTGACTGGTCATAGCCACGAACGACGCGTCGATGAATGTGATTCGTGTTGAGAGTTGGCGGCAGTGGTTAGGCCACGCGAAGTGTTTTACGCACTTCATGTCGTTCAATTCGAGATGCGATCGCGCTAGTCGAGCCCGTCAAGTAACCCGACTGGCCAATGGTTGTTCACCTTGTATGTATCATAACTGCTTGAACCTAGGGTACTGAACTTACCATTGTAAACCCTGTTAACCATGGTACCTTGATCCACGAAGACTCATGAGCCGGGCATGGTGGTATGGGACACCGTGGTCGAGCTGTCGGCCTACGCTGGGGCCACAAACCTCCCCGTAGTGACCAGTGAGCACCTATGACTCGTGAGCAGATTATGGTGGTATGGGACACTATATTCTTGCTGTCGGCCTACACTGATAAGGTGATGGGGGAGCGGTGCAACGAGTGCGAGCAACAGCCCTGGCAGCCCTTTGTAGTGACCGCGAGCGTATTCTGAGTCTACGGGAGGCGACGACCCTTCCGTAGCGGTAGAGTACAGTAGGCCTGTATTGATAAGGTGATGGGGGAGCGGAGCAACGAGTGCGTGCAACAGCCCTGGCAGCCCTTGCAGCGACCTACAAAATATACATCGTATGAGATTACTAGGAGTGACGACCCTAGACAGGATCTGTGTTGGGATTGATACAAGGGAAGTACCTTAGTTTCCCAATCCTGCTGTTTGAATGGATTAATAACAACTTGGTAATCATATCACCATAGCATTGCATGTGCCTGGAAGATGTGGAGCACTCTAGGGAGTGTGGCATGCCGCGGTCGTAAGATGTTGCCGTATGAGGGTGATCGTCGGTGAGGGCATACATCACGTCATGTCATAAATGCATTAACAACAGTATTAGGATTGTTTGATTTACTGCTTTACTATTATCGCATGATTGATTTGATAACATGTTAATCTTTGCTCTATTATTCCACTGAGTTAGCTACTCACTCCCACGTTACGGGACGGTGTTCCTGGACACCCACCAGACCTTTTGTGATTGCAGATGATGGCGCGGCCTGCGAGGCGGAGCTGGACTTGATGATGAGGAGGAGGATCCCTCCTTTATGCATGTTCTGATCGACGGGATTACAGGGAGGTTGATTAGATACTTTGACATTTGTCATTTTATATTTTGTAGCGCACTCATGTATATTCGTTTCATCTACTTTTGGAGTATACATGTATGTATATAACCTGGTAACATGTTCACACTCTGGAGACATACAACAGTTTATATATGTTATACATACTATTACAGACTTCCGCTGGTTAATTTAACTGTCTCTGGAGTAGGATATGCTGTTCTGGCTTAATTTCACTCATGTTTAATACATTATCACAGACAACATTCAATCATACATATCTATGTTGCATAAATAACATTTTGGAACTCGGGAGTTGGGTTTTTGCTCGACCCCCCGATTTTCGGGATGTTACAAGGATCCAATATCTATGAGCTTAAGTCCGACCGCATTCGGCCAGGGGACCTCCCAAAATGCTCTTTTGGATCGAAAAAGACACGATTTGGCTATAACCCAAGTATACCTTGACTTGGAGTCTATTTTGGTTATGTTTGGGCTTATAAAAGGGGCTTAAACCCTTAGCTTTCTAACCCATACGAATTTGGGGAAAACCCTAGGAGAGAGAAGAGAGAAAAGAGAGAGAAGTGAGGGAGAAGCTGGTGATTTCTCATAGGATTCTTCCCTGCTGCTCTACGTGCCAAATCCACCCTTCTGTATTGCTTTTCCGGTGACTCCGGCTTCGTTCTAGGTAAAAAACCCTAACCTTAACCTGTTTTAGGGATTCTATCAATACAAGTAGTGAAGTAGCTGATGTATCTTGTGAATTAGGTCGTCATATCACCGTTGACGAAGCGTAGACTTCCTGTTCGATTCGTTACACTTCTACGGCGAAAGGTGCAGATTTTAGATGCTTAGATTGCCTGTTTTCAAAGCTTTCAATACCGTTTAATGGTAGATTGCTGATAAGGATGCTGTTTGACATGTAGAACATGCTGTCCGTTTTTCATTTTGAATACGTACGAAGAATATGAGATTTAGGATATTTTGGGTATTTGTAGGAAATACTGTATACGTAAGTATTTTATCGATATGATTGCCATGCGTATTTGCCGTGTATTTATACTAGTTATGGATGTATGATCTGTTTGGCGAAGAGATTCTCCCTAATGCACATATTGGCCGATGTATGCTATGTAGACTAATGTGTGTAGACTAAGTGTTTGTTGAAATGCCTAAATCAATATGATTTATGCCTGCCATATGTTTTGAATGTAAGAACATGATTGTTGTGTATTAGACATCTTCTTGATATAAGGATCTGTCATATTATATGTTGAAATCAACATACGTCAAGTACGTTGGAGTTGTGTAGTCTAAGTGTTTGTATAAATGTTTGTATAAGTAAGTATTGAGTAAATGAGGGTGTAGATAAGCGTTGAGATAGGATTCTCAACTCTTTGGGTGAAGTATATGATTTCCTCCATGTTTGTTTATTTGAATTGATTACCTTATATATATGAAATGGTTGTGTATGGTTAAATGCATATGTTGTATCTTATAACATGTTGCTAACATGCTTGAATCACTTGTTATTCAATTCTGTCTATCTCATATGATTACTGATTCACATTTCATGTGCTTGGGGCTATACTCTAGTCCAGCCAGTCGGTAACAGTTTAGAATTCGTGGTTGGATTCTATTTGCCACGAAGGATGTGTATGACAAACACGAGTCGTACTAGAGTCTTCGGCAGTGGTTAGGCCATACGAAGTGCTTGTGCACTTCATGCCGGTCGATTCAACGTGCGCTCGTGCTAGTCGGACTCATCAAGTAACCCGATTGACCATTATATGTTCACCTTGTATTTGTTATAACTGCTTGAACCTAGGGTACTGAACTTACCTTTGAAAACCCTGTTAACCATGGTACCTTAATCCATAAAGACTCATGAGCCGGGCATGGTGGTATGGGACACCGTGGTCGAGCTGTCGGCCTACGCTGGGGCCACAAACCTCCCCATAGTGACCAGTAGCACCTTTGACTCGTGAGTCGATTGTGGTGGTATTAGACACTACGTTAGAGCTGTCGGCTTACTCTGATTGGTGACGAGCCCTTTGTAGTGACCTCGAGCGTATTCTGAGTCTACGGGAGGCGACGACCCTTTCGTAACAACTAGAGTACATTAGGCCTGTATTGATAAGGTGATGGGGGAGCGGTGCAACGAGTGCGTACAACAGCCATGATAGCCCTTGTAGCGACCTAGAAATATATCATCGTATGAGATTACTAGGAGTGACGACCCTAGACAGGATCATTTTTGGGTATTGATATAAGGGAGGTACCTTAGTTTCCCAATCCTGCTGTATGAAAAGGACTAATAACAACTCGGTAATCATTATCCATATCGCACTACATGTGCCTGGAAGATGTGGAGCACTGAGGAATGCAAGCATGCCGCGGGCGTAAGATGGTGCCGCATGAGGGAGTATGTCAGTGAGGGCATCCATCATGTCATTTCATGCATGCATTGATTACAGTATATAAGAATGTTTGTTTTGCTTGCTTTATCATTATCGCGTGATGAATTTGATAACATGTTAATCTTTGCTCTATGATTCAATTGAGTTAGCTACTCACTCCCACGTTACGGGATGGTGTTCCGGACACCCACGAGTCCCTATTTTAGTTTTAGATGATGGTGATGCTCGCGAAGCAGAGCAGGACTTGATGATGATGAGGAGGATCCATCCTATATGCAGGTTCTGATTGACGGGGTTACAGGGTTACTGATTAGCTGCCAGCACACGTGGTATTTTGCCCTTTATTTTTTCACCCATGTATATTCTTTTTACTCATCTTTGGAGTATACATGTATATGTTTAACCTGGTAACATGTTCACACTCTGGAGACTCACAACAGTTCATATATTCTATATATCTATCACATTCTTCCGCTTGCTAAATTAACTCTCTGGAGTATGGGATGCTGTTTTGGCTTGATCCACCTCATGTTTTATGTACTATTACCGCCGACATTCACCCATCATTGAAAATGTTACATAAGTGATGTTCTGAAATTCGGGAGTTGGGTTTCTACCCGACCCTCAATTTTCGGGGCGTTACAGATGGTATCAGAGCATGATTTGGATTAAACTGGACCTGGGTTATGGTAACACAATGCACACTGACGAACTCTGACTTAGAAAAGGGGCGATAAAAACTTAAAAATCACATTAGAATCCCAAGTTTCGCCGACAGGTGAGACTATACGATAATTTAGGCCATAACATGTCTTCGGTCGTGTGAAGCGACCTAAGTCGCCTCTAATTCGTTAGTCGACGGGTTTGAGACGTTCCCTGAAGAATTCCAAACCCAGAAATGGGTGTCCTTGGGTTGTGGGGCAACCACAACACCTTACGCTCAATCTTAAGTCCTAAAACCCCTTTTCATCCAATTCCTTCAAAATCTCTTCTTTCACCGCCTCATTCTATAACTTTTTCTTAGTCCTTTCATATTAGACATAAATCCTAATGTGTAAATAATGGAGAATCATACTTAAATAAAAATTTACTATAAATAGTAAATATATGTATAAATTAGATTTTTGGCCATTCTGATTAGGGAATATCATGGAATGAATGAGTTAGTTGGATGGATTAGCCTCTCCTACCCCAAAATCATATGTTACAAGTCATATAAAATCATCCCGGTTCATAAATTGGCTCCAAAACTCCTCAAACAGAGTCATGGGCCTATCCACGCTGATCTAGGATGATCTGAGGTGGGACCCATACATTTTTGGGGACCACAGGATAGGGGGACCACACCCATATGGCCGGTCCTTGCCGGATTTGAAGTTGGCCGGCGAGGACCTCACCGGTTCGGTGAGGCCTCGCCGTACGGTGGGCCTCACTCGGGCCGGGCGTCGGGCCGACGCACTTTGGTGGGTAGGGTACCCCCTTACATGTGGGTCATCCCTTAAAAGTCCCCCAAACACTCACCTCCTTCACAAATATCACTCCCAAGCTCTCCTTTCTTCATGTTTTTACTGCCTCCCCTCTCAAATCCCATTTCAAATCGCCCCCAATCCCATTTTCTGCTATAACTGATGCCACTCCATCGTCCACAGCAGTAGGCACTCTCTTTCCTCTCCATTTTCATCCATGGGAGCTCTCCCATCCTCCATTAAAGGCTAGAAATCGTGTAAGCCTCCATTCCAACCCATTGCCCTCTTTTCCCTTTGCAATCTTAGCATCTGGGGTCCTATTTCATTCCTCTATAGGACCTAGATTTGTGTTATCCCATTAGGTCAGCCATTTCTCCCCATTTTCTCCATTTTTCATGACTTTGTAGAGGCTATTTTAGCCTTTTTCTCCACTTTCTTCGCTTGAGGAGTATTGAGAATACATGGCCGATAGAGCTCTAATGGGCAACAGAAAGTATTAAGCTAGACAGTATTAAAGAAGGTAAGTCGGTACCTTAATAGAAGTACTTTGGTAGAATTAGGCATCTATGCCATTGTCCTGTAGATTGTTTGAATAATGTTTTAAGGATTTTTGAGTTTGGTTGTTGATGGGTCTAGTGATGTCATAGGTAGAAAATGTGTTGTGCCTTGTGGTTTGGGCTTAGCATAGCTGCAGTCATCTCTATCATAATGCATGTGGAATTTTATTCCATGTATTGTGGAAAATTTTGTTAAATAAAGTGCATGCCGTTTCGTTCGCTGTAAGGTATTGTCCCTAGATTGGGTATATCCTATGGTTTCCACTACCATGATTGAAATGTATACGATTAAAAGTAAATCCTGGGATTAAGCTTACAAATAAATTTTTATCCCACCCCACCCTCCTACCAAGCATGCCACTCCCAATCCCGACATGAGATTAGTAATACGGTCCCAATTAACACAACTCGCGACCACTGGCCATATAGGCCCTTGGTGTTTTGGACCTAGAGTTAGTACTCCTAGATTTGAAAGATCTGACGATATACGAAATCCAATTCCATTTACACAATCGTGACCCTAAGTGATAGAACAATTCCCTGTATTAGAAATGGTATGAAACCATCTAGCATATGAGCCTAAACTTTGGATTACAACTAGTGTTACAGACTAGGCAACTAGTTGTATTAGACAGTGTAAAGCCTATACATGCTAAGGATAGTAGGTTAACTTTGGTTGGAGTAGAACCTCATTCCTTCGATAGATCCCCTTAATACTTGTAGACTTCTGTTATAACCCTTAGGAAAGTTGATTTAACTTAGAACCATTTACTCTCAGGGAAAACTTATAGATCCCTCAGATTGAACTTAGAATAGACTAGCACACCCCTTAGAATTCCCCTTAGAATTGTCTTCCCAAAGACTTATTGCATTCGGGAACACACAGTAAAGGAACTGTATATGTAAGCGATGTATTCGCGGTTTGAATCGATTTCTTAATCCTATTAGTTATCAATGAATCCAATGCTCTGATCAAGAAGAAGATCGGCATTGACTCGAATTAAGAACTGATACAACGAGTTGTCTGTCCTGATTAGACAGAAGGTTCAATGTATCTGGCTCAGACCCACTACACAACTTTTCTTCCGTGTTGGCCCGACCACCTACAACCAAAAGTTATTGCTTTGCCTTTGGAAAATGTTGAGGACATACAGCCAATAGAGATTAGACCTCTTGCCACAAACTCACATCCGTCTTTGAAATCAACCACAACACCCATCACTTCAGCTTTTTTCTACAACCATAGGTACCATTGCCATAGAACGCATCGTTAGCAAAGGAAGACAAATGTAGTGAGAGGTTGTTTCCCATTTCAAGTTAAAGATAGGCCCTAAGTTACTCCTCGTTCTGATTGGGCTCAAAATGTAGTGAGAGGTTGTTTCCCATTTCATGTTAAAGATAGGCCCTAAGTTACTCCTCATTCCGATATATGGATCGAGATATAGATTCTTGATCCTTAAGTAGAACTAAGTTTTAAGGGGGGTAGAACATTTTGAGCCCAATCTACTTAGGATTATCTAATACAACCATTGGATCAGAGTAGCGCAGCGGAAGCGTGGTTGGCCTCTTCCCCACTGGCCCAGGATTGAAACAGTTGGTTTAGGTTATACGTAAGGTTAGGTCATTAAATAGAATTTGAACCTTCCTTAGAATGTCAATACGAAAGTCTCTCTAGGAACTCATTTCCCTTAGCCAATTTCGAGGATGAAATTTTATTTTAAGGGGGGTAGATTGTAACACCTCGGATTTTTATCAACCCGGGATTAGACGTCCTTAGGCAATAGGTCAACCATAACACCTTGGTAACCTCTCAGAACCCAATTCCAAAGCCAAGAAATCGTTTAGAATGAAATGCTTTAGAAATTTAATGTGAATTAGCCAGCGCTACGTTAGATTAGCTGTGAAATTAGCATTGATCGCTTTAAATATGATCTGTAAGACCCAAAACCTATAGAACCATTGACGCTATCTTACCCTGAAATTCAGGATCAAACTCTAAACCTGTTTATTCTCAGGAACCCTTTGAAACTTTGTATTGGATCTAGACCGCGCGTCGAAAGTCCGATAGCGATAATCTTAGACGATTACGACCGCCTTGTTGGACTTGACAATTGTTTCAAAAATCAAGCCCAACTAATGTTCTGAGGCTATTTCATTGAGCTTGGAGCAGGGAGTGTGAGAAAGAGAGAGATTCATTAAAAATTAAATGTGATTTAAATAAATCTGGCACGTTTCTCTTGCGGGTTAAGTATAAGCATTCAGACCGTCAGAATCTGACCCAAATACACCCTCGGATCAGGGAACATTTCTCACTCAGGTCAGTGCACTTGGAATCCTCGATCGAGTATCCGTGACCACTGAACTGAAACTGGTCCGCCACATGCGATCTGGGAACTCTACCAGATTGAAAACTTGGTGTGAGTAGGATCCAATATCCATGAGCTTAAGTCTGATCGCATTCGGCCAGGAGACCTCCCAAAATGCTCTTTTGGATCGGACAAGACCCGATTTGGCTATAACCCAAGTATACCTTGACTTGGAGTCTGTTTTAGTTATGTTTGGGCTTATAAAAGAGGCTTAAACCCTTAGCTTTCTAACCCATACGAATTTGAGGAAAACCCTAGGAGAGAGAAGAGAGAAAAGAGAGAGAAGTGAGGGAGAAGCTGATGATTTCTCCTAGGATTCTTCCCTGCTGCTCTACGTGCCAAATCCACCCTTCTGTATTGCTTTTCCGGCGACTCCGGCTTCGTTCTAGGTAAGAAAACCTTAATCTTAACCTGTTTTAGGGATTCTATCAATACAAGTAGCAAAGTAGCTGATGTATCTTGTGAATTAGGTTGTCATATCACCATTGACGAAGCGTAGACTTCCTGTTCGATTCGTTACACTTCTACGGCGAAAGGTGTAGATTTTAGACGCTTAGATTGCTTGTTTTCAAAGCTTTCAATGCCGTTTAAAGGTAGATTGCTGATAAGGATGCTGTTTGACATGTAGAACATGCTGTCCGTTTTTCATTTTGAATACGTACGAAGAATATGAGATTTAGGTATTTTGGGTATTTGTAGGAAATACTGTATACGTACGTATTTTGTCGATATGATTGCCATGCGTATTTACCATGTATTTATACTAGTTATGCATGTATGATCTGTTTGGCGAAGAGATTCTCCCTAATGCACATATTGGCCGACGTATGCTATGTAGACTAATGTGTGTAGACTAAGTGTTTATTGAAATGCCTAAATCAATATGATTTATGCCTGCCATATGTTTTGAATGTAAGAACATGATTGTTGTGTATTAGACATCTCCTTGATATAAGGATCTGTCATATTGTATGTTGAAATCAACATACGTCAAGTACGTTGGAGTTGTGTAGTCTAAGTGTTTGTATAAATGTTTGCATAAGTAAGTATTGAGTAAATGAGGGTGTAGATAAGTGTTGAGATAGGATTCTCAACTCTTTGGGTGAAGTATATGATTTCCTCCATGTTTGTTTATTTGAATTGATTACCTTATATATATGAAATGCTTGCGTATGGTTAAATTGCATAAGTTGTATCTTATAACATGTTGGTAACATGCTTGAATCACTTGTTATTCAATTCTGTCTATCTCATATGATTACTGATTCACATTTCATGTGCTTGGGGCTATACTCTAGTCCAGGCAGTCGGTAACAGTTTATAATTCGTAGTTGGATTCTATTCACCACGAAGGATGTGTATGACGAACACGAGTCGTACTAGAGTCGTCGGTGGTGGTTAGGCCATACGAAGTGCTTGTGCACTTCATGCCAGTCGATTCAACGTGTGCTTGTGCTAGTCGGACTCATCAAGTAACCCAATTGACCATTGTATGTTCACCTTTTATTTGTCATAACTGCTTGAACCTAAGGTACTGAACTTACCGTTGGAAACCCTGTTAACCATGGTACCTTGATCCATAAAGACTCATGAGCCGGGCATGGTGGTAAGGGACACCGTGGTCGAGCTGTCGGCCTACGCTGGGGCCACAAACCTCCCCGTAGTGACCAGTGAGTACCTTTGACTCGTGAGCCGATTATGGTGGTATGGGACACTACATTCGAGCTGTCGGTCTACTCTGATTGGTGACGAGCCCTTTATAGTGACCTCGAGCGTATTTTGAGTCTACGGGAGGCGACTACCCTTCCGTAACAACGAGAGTACATTAAGCCTGTATTGATAAGGTGATGGGGGAGCGGTGCAACGAGTGCATGCAACAGCCCTAACAGCCCTTGCAGCGACCTATAAATATATCATCGTATGAGATTACTAGGAGTGACGACCCTAGACAGGATCATTGTTTGGGTATTGATATAAAGGAGGTACCTTAGTTTCCCAATCCTGCTGTATGAAAAGGACTAATAACAACTCGGTAATCATTATCCATATCGCACTGCATGTGCCTGGAAGATGTGGAGCACTGAGGAATGCAAGCATGCCGTGGGCATAAGATGGTGCCGCATGAGGGAGTATGTCGGTGAGGGCATCCATCATGTCATTTCATGCATGCATTAATCACAGTATATAAGAATGTTTGTTTTGCTTGCTTTATCATTATCGCGTGATGGATTTGATAACATGTTAATCTTTGCTCTATGATTCCACTGAGTTAGCTACTCACTCCCATGTTGAGGGATGGTATTCCGGACACCCACCAATCCCTATTTTAGTTTCAGATGATGGCGATGCTCGCGAAGCAGATCCGGACTTGATGATGATGATGAGGATCCCTCCTATATTCAGGTTCTGATTGACGGGGTTACAGGGTTACTGATTATCTGCCAGCACACGTGGTATTTTGTCCTTTATTTTTGCACCCTTGTATATTCCTTTTGCTCATCTTTGGAGTATACATGTATATGTTTAACCTGGTAACATGTTCACACTTTGGAGACTCTCAACAGTTCATATATTCTATATATCTATCACATTCTTTCGCTTGCTAAATTAACTGTCTCTGGAGTATGATATGCTGTTTTGGCTTGATCCACCTCATGTTTTATGTACTATTACCGCCGACATTCACCCATCATTGAAAATATTGCATAAGTGATGTTTTCGAACTCGGTAGTTGGGTTTCTACCCGACCCCCGATTTTCGGGGCGTTACAGCATGACACAATAGATCTGAGATCCACTCCATCCATCAGAACAAAAACACAATAATAATAACTTAATTCAAGAATCTGTTTGGGCCACGTGTTATGTGGGCCACAATTTGTGAAAAAAAGGTATGGCTTTGAAAAACCTGGTTGAAGTTTTCTAACCCATTCGTTGTTTCCAAATTGAGGTTCACATACTCATTGGACCAGATTTTATTTTGAAAAAAAAAACATATACAAAGTAGGACCAGCCTGATGGATGGATGAGATCTAGCATGTATGTGCCATGCTGGCATATGTGTGGCATGCACACGAGTTTAATTGCACACACGTGTGCGCTTATCAAAACTCTACGATTTGCTATCATTTTCTACTGTCAATATAGAATTTCAGAAAATGCAAATCATACCAAACTCAAATGAATAATTTTAGAAGCTTCTCACTGTCCGATTGAAATTGTCATATGAATAATTTTGGAACCTCAATCAGGCTACATATGAGAAAGATATTGGGTATACCAGATTGATTAACAATTTCAATGAAATTTGATTTAAACATCTGAAGTTATTTACTCTTCAATTTGAACTGATTAGATTGTCCAAAAACAATTAAAGGTTCAATTAGTGGATGTGCATAATAATTTAGTAATTTTTATTTTCATAAATAAATTTTAATTTCCTTTTAAAAATAACATATTTTTTTTTCAAAATGTATATATTTTTTTTACTCTTTTAACCAAATATCATTTTTATTATAAAATATTTTAAAAATATTTACAAAATTTGAATTTTTATTTTCAAAATCTCAAAAAATTTCTCATATTTTAATTTTTTTCTCAAAAATTTCAAAATGCCGATTTTTTTCTTCAAAAGCATTATTTTGTTCTCAAAATTTTTTCTTAAACATAGTTAAAATTTCTAAACTTTTCAATATTCTTTTTTATATGATATTACAAATCATTTAAATATTACCTTTTAATTATATATATATATATATATATATATAGAGAGAGAGAGAGAGAGAGAGAGAGAGAGAGAGAGAGAGAGAGAGTCATGCTCCCCTGCGCACGTGCGCACCTTTGCACACGTGCCATGGGTGTCCAATCTAAACGGTTCATGTGATGCGGAATCCCATGAAATCTCATGTGACAAATTTTTACCCCGATATAAAATTCTGGTGGGCCATAGCAAAGAGAAATGTAAATCGAGGGAGGAAACTGTTTTCATTTTTCATAGCCCATCAAAGTTTTAGATCAAAGTAAAACTTGGGCCCATGGGGTTTCACGAGGTGCTGCTTCATATGAACGGTTCAGATTTTGGATCCACATCACGTATGATGGGTTCTTAAAAAAGTTCGTTCATAGTACGTTCGAACTGGTTCGCAGGTGAGCGTTTCTGTGTGTGTGTATATATATATTTATTTATTTATTTATTTTTTTTACCGACAAAAAATTTAAAAAATTAATTTTTTTTTACATTATTACAAAAATATATTCATTTAAAATTAGGAAAAACACTTTTACTAATGATTTTTTGTAGTTTGAAAAATTCAAAACAAACTGTACCTACGAAAATTTTCGTAGGTAAAGATGGCTTTTACTTATAAAATTACATTCTATAGGTAAAACTAAAGTTTTCAATTGAAATGGATTTTGAAAAATTCAAAACACTCTTTAACTACGAATATTTTTGTAGGTAAATATGACTTTTACCTTCAACATCTACTTTGGTAGGTAAAAGTAGATTTTGAAAATTTTGAAACACCCTTTACCTACAAAAATTTTCATAGGTAAAGATAGGTTTTACTTACGAAATCTAGTTTCGCAGGTAAAAGTAAACTTTTCAACCTTTAGCTACGAATATTTTCGTAGGTAAATATGGCTTTTGCCTACGACATCAAATTTTGTAGGTAAAATTCAAATTTTGGAATGATTTGAAGAATTTAGAATACCCTTTAGTTATGAAAAGTTTCGTAGGTAAAGATGGCTTTTCCCTATGAATTTACATTTCGTAGGTAAAAGTAAGATTTTCAATTTTCTGTATTTCAAAACACCCTTTATCTACGAATATATTCATAGGTAAAGATGGCTAAAGTTTCAAGACACACCCTTTACCTATGAAAATTTGCGTAGGTAAAGATGATTTTGCCTACGAAATCTAATTTCGTAGGTAAAAACAAAGTTTTTGATTTTTTTGAAAAATTTAGAACACCCTTTAACTACCAAACGTTTTGTAGGTAAGGAAAACTTCAAAACACCCATTACCTACAAAACTATTCAGAGGTAAAGATGGCTTTTGCCTACGAAATTCGATTTCGTAGGTAAAAATAGACTTTTTGATTTTTTGAAAAATTCAAAATATACTTTAGCTACGAAAATTTCGTAGGTAAAGATGGATTTTACCTATGATATTACATTTCGTAGGTAAAGTAAAGTTTTCAATTTTTTTGTATTTTGAAAATTTCAAAACACCCTTTACCAATAAAAATGTTCGTAGGTAAATATGATAAAAGCAGAGTTTTTGATTTGGAATATCCTTTAGCTACGAAAATATTCGTAGGTAAAGATTGCTTTCCCCTACGTACTTATATTTCGTAGGTAAAAGTAAGGTTTTCGATTTTAAAATACAATAGTCTTTACCCACGAAAGTTTTCGTAGGTAAAGATGGCTTTTGCCTACAAAATTTAATTTCGTAGGTAAAAGTAGGCTCTACGATATTTTTGAAAAATTCAGAACTCCCTTTAGCTATGAAGATTTTCGTAGGTAAAGATTGCTTTTCCCTACGAACTTATATTTCGTAGGTAAAAGTAAGGTTTTCGATTTTTTGTAATTCAAAAATATCAAAACCCCCTTTACCTACGAAATGTTTCATAGGTAAAGATGGCTTTTGCCTACGAAATATGATTTGGTTGGGAAAAGTAAACTTTTCGCCCTTTAGCTACGAATATTTTCGTAGGTAAAGATGGCTTTTACCTACAAAATTATAATTCGTAGGTAAAATTAAAGTTTTCAATTTTTTTCACTTTGAAAAATTCGAAACACCCTTCACCTACGAAAATATTCATAGGTAAAGATGGCTTTTGCCTACGAAAGTAAATTGCGTCGGTAAAAGTAAACTTTTGCCGACGAAAATAATTTTCGTCGGTAAAAGTCATCTTTACCTACGAAAATTATTTTCGTCGGTGAAAATCATATTTCTTGTAGTGTAACTAAACGTAGTGGATAATAATTTTACAATATATAATTGAATTATAAATATTAACGTAGTATTAAATATTTTTTTAAACACGTATACAAAAATAAAATTATTAGATATTTTAATAAGATGGTATATTATTTAACAATGTGATTTTGAAACATGATATTGTACAATTCTCAATTCATAGATATGTATAATATGATATTGTATATTATGAATTATATATTAATAAATATGTCATTAATAGCATGTATGTAGTAGTATGTTAATATTAGAAATTATATATATATATATATATATATATGTATGAGGTTTTAAGTATTTTAATTACAAGTAATATTTAAAAGTAATGAAATCTATACTAATATTAGTATTGGCTAATAATATATGATGAAAGCCTTACAAATGGCCCCTTTAGAACCTTTTAACCGTTGAAGTTTGATTTCAGAATGATCCGACCGTTGGATAAGTGGAAAATGCCTTTTATGATACACAAAGAGAGTTGTATGGCCCACCTAAGTTGGATACTTAACCCATCTTCATTCTACAGTAATGGTGAAACCTAACAAAGAGAGTGGATGGATTAGATTTCATAGAACATCACAATGGACCCCACTTTCTGGCTCGAAAGTGCACCAGGGGACGTGCACCCGCTGTGTACTGAGCCAAGAGGCTCGGTCAGACGTCTCTGACCCGCGTCTTTCCAGAAAAAGAAAGGTTTTCCCTCTCTCTTCATTTTAGACAACGGACAGACAACGTCCATAAATTCTTGATCGGTGGGCCACCACCTACGGACACATGTGTGATCCGGACCATCCGTCTCGTTGGATGGGAGATGAAGACCAAAACCATATCCATCCCACCTGATATTACGCACTGACGTGCACACAATCCTTGGTACAAACAGGCCATACAAACACATCACTTTCCAAAAAAAGAAACTATCACCTGTTGCTGCCAGGCCGGTGATCTGCATGAGGGGGGAACCTTCAATCCTAGCCCTCCATTTAGGCATATCTTGACCGTCCTAGCTAGGTTTTTAGAAAAGGAAAGAGAATGAGAGAGAGAAAACCGGCCGTATCCTTCTAAGTCAAACCCACTACCCAAAACTCATTCAACCTTCAAAATCCCCATTCCACAAGCACTCTGGTATCCATCCGAGAAGTCCATAACTTCCAGATTGAAGGATAACCTTGCGGGCGAGATTCTGCCATTAACAGCCATCTCCTTCTCCGTCACTCTATCGCCCGAGTCCGACCGAGTCTTGGCTTGAGTAGGAGGGTCTGGTCAATACCATGAAAGTGCACCTACTACGTGCCCTGGTTTGTCAATTACGTTGTAGGTTGAGTCAGTCGGACAATAACGCCTAACAAGAAGATCAAGTCAAGCGTCCGCCTCAACTGGATGTGTGGAAGCTCACCAAAAGGTAAATCATTGCCTCACATCCCATGTTCCAAAACACCAGGTGATTAAACCCTTAAAAAGAACTAGAACATTTTAGGGTTTATGTGTAAGAAAACTTTTTATCAAAAAAAAAATCTTCTAAGTTTTTCTTACACTGTCGATTATATCGATTCCGCTTTCGATATGATCGACCAGCTCTATCGATGTCCTCAGGATCTCAATCGATACAATCGAGTGAGGACAAAAAGCATCCAGCAATCAAACAATCATCTGGACTATTTATCGATATATCGACTTGTTAGTCGATATCATCGATATTCGAATATCGATCATATCTGAAGTGGATCGACAGACTGCTTTCCGGTGCCCCTATTTTTCTAAAGAAAACTAACATATGCTTCGATATATCGATGTCTGTCCGATACAATCTAAACTCAAATATCAATCATATCGAAAGTCAGTCGATCATATCGATTGTGGGCGCATATTCTCACCAGCATGAATTTCAGGTTATTGTTTATGATGATCGGGGTGCCAGTTGATAAATTGATATTCATATATCGATTATATCGAGACCTAGTCGATTGGATCGAGTCAGGACATAAATCGTCCAGCAAGCTTATAAGTAAATCTATACGATTTATCAATCCCGTCGACAATGTCTCCGATATGATCGATGTACAAATTTCGATGACATCGACTGCTTCCTCGATCATATCTGTAGAACCTGAAATTCTTCAAGGCTTCTCTCTTATTTTTCAACTGTCGATAGATCGAACCATCACTCGATTGAATCGGAGTTCGAAATCCGATTACATCGATGTGTGTCTCGATCCCATCGACAAGTTGGCGGAAGGTTTCCAAAAGCGAAATGACAATTGAGTTTGTATCATCGAGAGGTCGGCCGATACAATCGAGAGTATACGCTCAATCATATCGACGACTGATCGATGATATCGAACTCTGTCATAAATATGACCATTTATATTCGTTGAAACCTTTTGCCTATAAATAGAGAGAGTTGTCTTCATTGCTGGTAGAGAAAGAAGAGAGAGCTTTAGTGAGTTTTAACCTACCTATCATTTACCTAAAGCCCTTTCTCTCAGGAAGTTCATCCTCCAATCCACCCTCATCATTGATATCTCATAGAGTGGATTAGAGAATGAACTTTCGCATTCAAGGATCCTTCAGCTACTACTTTAATGACATATCATTAAGCTGGGATGCCTTGAATGCATAGATGATGAGAACCTCTCTATCTTCCTTATAGGAAAATCTTCAGAGAGTGGTATTCCATCATAGCCTTGACCCAACCTAAGCCTAGCACATATATACATCTTTGTGTTGCGGATCAAGGGAGCTAAAGACTCTTCATCAACAAGAAGGAGATCTTCATCATTGCGCTGAAAGGGACTCATCAACTTATCTGTAAGTACTAAGAGTTCAGAGGACACTTGTGATCATTCCTTTTTAGGATTGGATTTTAAGTGTTGCTCACCATTTGAAGTCCTCGAAGGAGGCCTCCGACGGGAGTGTACGTGTGGGGTGCTTTGTGTGGACCCTTGCTCTGTGGAGAGCATAAACATCTGGTTAGGAGTATGCCAGCAAAACTCTAGGGTTAGAGGTGAACCGAGTAGAAACCTCCGGGTGCGTTGTGTGGACCCTTGTCCTGTATGGGCATAAACATCTGGTTAGGAGTACACCAGCAAAAATCCAGGGTTTGAGGTGAACCGAGTAGAAACCTCTGTAAAGGTTGAAGGTGAACCTGATTTAAAACCTTAGGTTTGAGGTGAACCATGGGAAACCTCCTTAGTGAAATCCGGTCACTCAAGGGTTGAGTGTGAAAGCCGGGAGTGGAGTAGACAAGTCATCGAACCACTACAAAATGACTGTTTGAGATTGATATTGTCTTACATTTATGTGATTGCCTTACAAGTCCTTATATATGATCACATCTTATGCACACACAGTCATATCCATCACAATCTCATCTATAAACTGTTTGTCTTTTAAATAGTTTGTGATTGGATCCTCTATCAGGCTTGGAAGCTAGTAGAGTTAATTTTGAGTAATCCTAATCTGTACTCTGTAATAGGATTAGTGTGATAAGGATTTTTAATAATTCATAAAAACTTTAAAAAGTCCTATTCACCCCCCCTTCTAGGATATATTGACATATCTCTACTTCAACTTAAGCGGTCTTCACCGCTATTTCATACTAGACCATCTGGTGGAGAGAAAGAGAATGGAGGAAGAACGAGTGAAAGAGAGGAAGAAGGGAGTGCGAGCTCGAGTGCTGTGGGCTTTCCCGAGTCATGGTGGTGACTCAGATGTCAAGCCGAGTTTCGTTGAGGGGCCTGAATCGATCTCACTCAAGATCAGTCCCACCTCGAGCAGAGGCGGTGTGATCAACGGCTAGATCCCAGTCTGTTGACATGCTCAGCTGGCCAAAACGGGTTGGCTCAAGTTTGACCGTGGAATCTTGGTGCATCACGTAGCCTCCTTGCAGCCTTTATCCTTCCAAGCCCAGGAACTGGACGAAGATCCGAGCCCTATTACCAACAGGTAACCCCTCTGTTTCTCAGTGGGCCACATCATCACTCACAGTGGTCCTCACCGAGTCACGTACTGAGTGGGCCACAACACATATGATGGGCCACGTCTAAGGCAAATCTCAGTAGGCCACATCTCACGTCCAATGCAGTGGGCCTAAACCTTGTGAAACCCTACAGCTGGGCCAAGATCAGGCCATGCTATTGGGCTAAGATATGAACTGAATCAGGCCTTCAGTTGGCTCGTGAACTGAGCTGAAAATGGGCCTTCAGCTGGGCTGCAATCTGGACTGAAAATGTCCTTCACGTGAGCCATATGCTGGGCTGAAATCGGCCCTAGAACTGGGCTGAAATTAGTCCCAGAATCGGGCTAAAATCAGCCCAGATCCAGGCCAAACCTCAAATGGGCCAATGATAATCCAAGCACTAATGTGGGACTGCTGATGGCCTGTGCAGGAAAAAAAAAAACTCCCCAACGTGAAGATCCTAGCTATAGAACGTCTGAGCCTTGTATTGGTTGAGCAGGTACTCATTTCTGAGTTTTCTTTCTTAAACTGTTTCTTAGCTATCGGCCTATTAAAAGGTTTAACAAATTCTCCATTATGGAGGTTTTGGTGCATGTATCGTATGCAGTGGGATGCACAGTACCAACATTTGAATTACAGAAACAATAGGGCCAGGCCTGAAAGTGCCCTGGTTTATCAATTAGCATAAGGATTGAGTTGGTAAGACAAGTGGGCCCTATATGAAGATCATCAAACGTCTGTCTCAACTGGATGTGCACTCTGAACTTGTCAAAGGTAAATTAAGCCTCACGTCCTATGTCCCAAAACACTCAGGTATATGAAGCCTTTAAAAACATTAGAACAACCTAAGATCATATGTATGTAAACTTAAATTTCAAAACAGGAAAATCTTTCGAGTTTTTCAGACTGTATTCGATGATATCGAGTGCTCATCAATGGTATCGAACACTCACGATTGATGATATCGACAACCAATCGATATCATCGAATTAGGCCATTGTATGTTCAGCAACCACAAAGTATTTTGAACAATATGTTCGATGAATTAAATTTTTTTTTGATGATATCGACATTCAAATATCAATCAAATCGAGTGAGAATCGATGATATCGAATTACCTTGAGCTTTGTCCAGCAACTTTTGGAAAATGTCCTGACATTTCTCAAGTAATCGAACCATCTTCGATATCAATTGAATTCAAACTTTGATGATATCGAGATGAGTTCGATATCATTGAATACGGTCAAGTTTTATCTAGCAAGCCTCAAAGTAAAATCACTTATAAAGATCGAGGACTTGAAACGATACTCGATATCATCGGATTTCAAATCTCAATGATATTGAAGGTATATTGATACAATCGAATCTGGAAAAAAACTATTCTAGCAATCTTGCAAGGTAAACCATATGGGAATGACCAAGGAATCAATGATGTCTCAATATGATCATAATTCATATCGATGAAATCGACATATGATCGATGTTATCAAAATGGATCAAAAATTGTCTAGCAAGATCTTTTGAGATTTATAGAAATGATCGATGTATTGAGCAGACAGTCGATGAAATCGGAATTCAAACTCCGATGACATCAACGCACACTCGATTGCATCGATCCTCGTAGAAAGTTCTAGGGATATTCTTTAGTGGAGTTCGTATCATCGAACCTTGCTTTGATAGAATCAAAAGTATACTTTCGATAACATCGGAGCAGGCCCGATAATATCGAACTCTGTCAGAATCTGACATCTTTATTACCATTAAAATTTTTTGTCTATTTAAGGAGAGCTTATTCTTGGTTGCTGTATTGAGAAAAGGAGAGAGAGCTTTGAGAGAGTAACTACACATCATTTACCCTAAGCCTTTTTCTCATGGGAGTTCATCCTTAAATCTACCCTCATCATTGATATTCTCTAGAGTGGATTGAGGAATGAACTTCTACACTCAAGGATCATCCATCTACCACCTTAATGACAAATCATTGAGCTGGGATCCCTTAAATGCCTAAGACCTTGGAATCTCTCCATTTCTTTAATAGGTAATATTTATAAGAGTAGATTCTAAGATAACCTTGACCCAACCTATCAACTTTATTGGTACATCTTCGAGTGTTGCGAATCAAGGGAGCTGAAGAATCTTCATCAACAAGGAGAAGATCTTCATCAATGTGCTGAATGGGGCTCACATACTTATCTATAAGTCATTAGCATCCAGAGACCCTTTTGATCTTTGGGATTGTTATTTTTATACTCTCTTATTATGTTTACTGTTGATGCTCACATGATGCATGATGATATGATTATTTAGAACTCATAAGTATCACCCCCCACACACAGTCACTCAGTGCATCCATTTTAGACTAAGGTTATATATTGTTTAGATTCTGCTCAGTCTTGTGATTGGATCCTCTAATTGGTTGGGAAGCCATTAGAGTTAAATTGTTGATATCTTGACAAGATAATGGTATTAGGAATTTAAATTATCATAAAATTTTATAAAGTCCTATTCACCGCCCTCTAGGACACGTTGACCTATTCCTACTTCTACTAAAGCAGTCATTATTGTAATTTTAAGGCCAATAAGCCCAGACTCATTTAGGCCAAACAGGTGGGCCCGCTGACCATGGGAGGTTGATCCAACCCATTTGGAAATGAGAATGGTGGTGGTTTTGGAATGTTGCAGCTAGGACAGAATAAATCTAGCCCAGCTAACCTTAGCCACCCATCATTTTTAAGTCTTTTGGATCATGGGTTTTTAAGTCTTTGTAAGGGTTGGATGGGTTTGACTCTTGCCTAGGAACGTACCTTTTAAGCAGGAGGCGGGATCGAACTACCTTAGAAAAATTGACAATCGGGTCAATTCAAGTTGCTTTGTGTCGAGATCGAGTCAAGCTAACTCGATTAAGCAAAGTAAAAGAGTTTCGAAACCTACATTTTATTTTATCTTCTCTAAGATAAAGTTTATTTGGTGTTACTCCATGTTCTAGTTTCAAACTGCCACTCTCAATCCTAGATCAAATTCGAGTTTGGGCTAAATCATTGAACCAAGTTAACCTAATAGACCTCGTTGTGTTATAATATTGGGTAACTAATAATAGTTATTTAGGTACAATGATTCTAGGGATTTAAGTCATTCTAGGTGGAGCTAATCAAGCCTAGCCCAAAGACGGGATTGGGCAACCAACTAGTTACTAAATCGTGTTAATTCCGATCCCTAAGTATACAACTAACTCTGACAACACTGGGAGAAATTTGACTCATAAGGTGATGATTTCTTCCCCTTGAGCTTTCCATTTTCTCATTAGCTTAAGTGATAGTTTTTATTTTAACCTTAATTGATAATGGATATCTCCATGTTATAATCACATGTGTTAATTGTTGGAATTGATTGCTATATTACATGCTTATTATTGATCCTACATATTTATTTCATGTCTGTGGATTATTTGTAGATTGCTTATGGAACTTAAACTAGTACATTAGTGGAAAACCCCCACTTATAAATGTACACCCATACTTGGGATGTAACTCGATTGAATGTGATTGAAATGGACTCGTGACTTAGTGTTTATTGAATGGTGGCTTGAATTGAATATTGATGTGGGCCTACCATCCAGAGGTTGTTGTGTCTAAGTAGTTTTTAAGGATGGTTTTTATTGCATGGTTTTAATATCGGCCCTAAGTGGCTTAGTTTTGATAACTGCCCTATGTGGCTTTGTTTTAGTATTTTCCCTATATGGATTTGATGTTTTATATTGTACAATCATGTGATGGTAAGCCCCATATATTGTAATATGATTGGCCACTAGTTGACGGGTTTCCATTAAACATCCTAAGGTGGTAGTCTCATGAGTTGAGGATGGTGGTATAAGACCTATGCTCGAGCTGTCGGCCTATGCTGGTGACGAGCCCCCGTAGTGACCTTGAGCTTATTTGAATTGGCTGATTGTAATTGGACTAATAATGGTTTGGCTAATCATGCATACATGGCATAGACCAGGGTCTATCACGATTGTATGTGCTGTACGTATTTTGTCCTACTGGATGAGCATTCCCAGGTCGATGATTGCATGAGTGACGAGCCCAATATCCGTATGGACGAGCATCCCCGGGGTAATGATTGTATTCACGCATCCATGCATCTAATAAGACTGCATTATGTATTGTTTTGTATGCCTTATTTTTACAACTATGCTTACCTAATGCGGCAGTGTATATCTCGAGGGAAATTCACACTGAGTTGGTCACTCATCCATCAAATATATAACCATAAAGGTAGCATAGGTGGCCCAGATGATATTCACGTTCTTATTGATAAGAAATATGCTATAATTGACTAGGGCGCATGATTGTATTTGCTAAGGATTGATTCAGGATTTTACATCCCAAGATTATCGTAATTTATTTTGTTTCACATGTAATACTATTTCATTTCGTAATTGTTAATTTCAAAGACATTGGTTGTATAAGTCATTATGGGCAGCTTCTTGTATATTTGAATGATCATGCAACTTTCCCTTACATTTGATTTGTCCATACTATGCTAACTGCTAACTCTGAATGATAAAAGAATTATGAAAATCTACCTCTTTATAGGTTAACACTCAGGTTTTTGGGAAACGAGTCATATACTCGGGTCCTGAAAATGCGGGGCATTATAGGCCCACCATTTGGAACAAGCTGATATTTGAATTCTCCCTTCATCCAGATGGACGAACGGTATGGATAGACCACAACATCATGGTGGGGTTCACGTCCAGCTGGACCGGACGGTTGGATATAGTACATACCTCATGATCAGACCCACGGAACTTGCCTACATCAATACAACAACTATATAGGTGGGGTCCCTAGTAAATGGGCGGTTTAAATATAACACGTACCTCATGTGGGAAGTCCCACCATCCTGCTGGACGGTGGACAGAGTGGATCAAAACATACATTAAGGTGGATCCCACCATCCAGCAGCTGGACGGTGGAGATACCACACATATAAATGGGTGGGGTCCAAGTGTTGGATGCAACACATCATCAAGGTGGGCCCCACATCCAGTGGGCCACACGTGTTGCTGTGCAGCATGAATGAAATACACATATCACGGTGTGACCCATCAGACAAATGGCCTGGATCATACATTATAGTGGGGTTCACAACACATGGGAAAGAGAGAGATGAAGAGAGAGAGAGAGAGAGAGAGAGAGAGAGAGAGAGAGAGAGCGACGTGTAGCAGAGGAGCTCTGTCTCTATGAGCTCCTCTAGCAATTACAATGCATACATCAAGATGACCCCCCAAAATTGTGTGGACCTTAAACAAAAATCAAGATCTAGTGCTATGAACACCCACTGTTTGCTAATCTTCTAGGCTCCTTGGAATGCGAAGCTTCTCGGCTTCGATTTTGATGGAGGATGATAAAGATTGAAGGGCTAGGATGAGAGATGAGGGGATTGGAAGTGGGCCACACTTGGCTTCATGCTCTCCTTAGAGCTTGGATGGTCCTCTCTCTTGGAATGGGTAGAGAATGAGAGAGAGAATATGATTTGTAAGGGAGATGGGATGGGAGGAATGGGTGTTGTAAGGAGGGTATGAGCTTGGTTGACTTTGGGAATGAGAGAGAGAGGGGTGTCATGCTTTGTTGGTAAGAGAGGAATGGGTTGTACTTGACTTTTGATTAATTGATTGATGTGATGGATGATAGAGATTCTTTTCTCAGGATTTGCAATGCGCAGTGTTTTTCTCAAAATAAACGCTGGCCCACAACTCCTGGCATGGGTATTGCATTGGTGCGTAAGTCATGATGTTGGAAGAGCGACGATGGTGCGGTCGCTAGGGTACAAGTCTCGGGTCGAGTCGACTGAGATATAAGAGATGTGATTTAAGGTCACGCACAAACGCCGATTATAGGTCGCGGGTTGCCAGAATTCAACAGGGAGGATCGTAGAAGTCTAAGGAACTGTATGGGCTAGGATACGGGCCATACAGTTCTTCCCTCTTAATAAAATTTCATCCTCAAAATTTACACTATCATCGCAACTAAACATAACTCATAAAAGAGAAAAAATTATTTCACTATGTAAAATTAGAAACACAACACACGAGTGCAGTCAAACAACAAGGAGATGGGGATAATGCTCGTAAATCTCAGCCTCTCGCTTCCAAGATGTCTTCTCCATGAATAATCTATCAAGAGAGTCCTAAGGCTTATTGGCAAAAATCATTGATGACTCCTCCTGATGACTAAGGGTCCTACTAGGGAGGTGTATGTACCCTCCATGGTCGTTGCTGCTTCTGTTGCTGCCGTTGTGGCGGCCTATACTGCTACCTCTGCTGCTGCTGGGCTCTCGGCAGTTGATGTGGCTGCTGCTGGGGCCTCGGTGGTAAGAGCCATTGTCGCTACTGTTACGAATGGGGACACTCATGCCTATGATGTCCTGCCACACCACATCTAAAGCAAGCTCCTGGGTACTATCGCGGAGGTGGTGCCAGAGATACTGCTGGTGCTCTCGGTTGCTCTTCCTACTGAGGGCAGGGACACTCTTGCCTAAGGTGTCCTACCCCACCGCATCCATAACAAGTGCTCGTAAACGACCTCTGAGGTGGTGTTGAAGGTGCTGCTGGTGCTTTGACGGCTTGGTAGGCTACGCTCCTCTGCTGCTGTCGACGCTGCCGGGAGCTACTGGAGGGGGCCGACCTCTACCGAACTCTCCTCTCATCATAATCCCTCTGTGAACTGGCCCACTCGGCCTCCCCTTGAAGTAAAAATATCGCTAGTGGGACCTATTGTTGAGTCAAGTCTGACAAAAGGGGGCTCACGTGCTCCTGCTCTACCTGCTCGGTCGTCTCAGTGAGACGCCTACCCTGCCTTTAAAGAATCACGATGATTGCCTGTAACAACTGCTAAAGCTGATCTGCACTCACCAATATGGTCGGGGCTGCACTAGTCTCAGACGCAGGAGCCGCTTGGCTTACTCTCTCAGGCGTCATGTCCTACAGTATGAAATAAGGGCTTATTATCTTTGAGCACTCTCGAATGCACACACGATAGGGAGGTATATCAGGAAGTTTTTAAGTTATTCGAACTTGGGGATCTAATCATTTTAAGTTTGCAACAATCATATAGTGTAGGGTAGATATCAACAGATATGTGATGTTATCCTCAGGTATTCTTAAGTTAGGCTCTGACAGTAACTTCTGTCATGCCCCAAACTCAAAAATCGGGCCTACAGAATTCTCGATCTCTGAATCTGACGTCGACAGCCTCCGTAGTACCCCATTCTCGGCTTCCAACTCCCATACACCAGATTTCGATCCTAGGATTCTACAAGGAGGATTTTTAGCGTGAATGTTTTTTTGTGAAGGAGCATAACCAAGTCACAAATGACAACATCAACACCACATATCCACTAATATAAATATTTGAGTACAATACTGAAAGGGAAATACATAAATAATAATATCTCCAAAGTGATCTGCCATAAACTCCTGCCTTAATGCTGTTGCGACCTAGTATCACTTGCACGCAACAGTCGTGCATAAGCTTATGGAAACTTAGAGGGTGGTGTAAGTGTGTGCGTAAGGTAAGTGCCAAGTATGCAAATATTAGAGTAAGCGGAAATACTCGCAAATCCATAAGTCATACAATATCAGAGTATGCAATGTAGATCGGCTATGCAAATGCAAAGTCATAAAGAATCAAATATCAGATGCCGAGGATGTAATGCAATATATAATTCCCGACGAACCACGATTAACATCAGCCTCATCTAGGCCATATAAATGCAGAAATATAGCAACCCAAATGCCATATGCCGTGGTGGTAATGCAATATGTAGATCCTTACGAGTCTATAATACCATCAACCTTATTCAGGATATGAAATACAAAAGCATAGTAAACCAAATACTATGTGTTGAGGATGAAATGCAATATGCGGTGCGAATGAAATGATTGAGCTAGAGCAAGAAGTCAGGAAGATAGTACTTAGTATCGTAAGCTGTGGGGTCCGTCACAAGGGACTTCTATCCAAACTGACCCATACTTAGTTTGGATAGCTGGACACAATGTGGTACTCCTGATCTCATGTTAGTCACGTACCCAACCGAAATCATGGCGATTGCGAGTGTACACATAACAAATTAGTTGCACACCACTAGCCTGAGTGGATAGTGAATGAATAAGTAAAATGCTAAGTATGCAACTCCTGCTCAGTAAGTCTATATATCAGTATCGTACTTCTCTGGGAACATCATTGGGGTCTAGTACACTCTATGCCACCTACCGCCCCATCAAGCGCATAACTGGGTAAGTGGAAGAGACTTCACTATCTGCCTACCAATATTGGCCTGGATCATCGATAGCGGACCCATTATGAGCTAGTTAGACTCATCCTAACATTGCCTAATCCCTCAAGTGGGTAAGGCCACACCCTTCCAATTAACCATGATACAGTGGGAGACACGACCTACTGGTATATGGCCCTCATGCACTCATGTATTTCTAGTCAGTGTAGACGTTGGAGCATCCTCTGGTATTAAGAGGGTTTAGGGAATTTCACCTAGGGACATCTATAACACCCCATGTAGAAAAAGATTTTCGGTGTCCTATTTAGCCATCCATGATATGCCTGTGAAGGCTACGACCCTAATGTCGCTAGGGTGTACTGTGATCATATCATAAAATATGAGATGCATGAGTCATACCATCTAGTCATGCATTAAACCTACGCATACCATGCTCATGTGGGGCAACTCCGTTTCACAAAGACTCCCATAGTAAACCAACCCAATGACATATGCTATGATCAATCACTCCTCATAACAAGCATACATATGATGTATATGTGCATGTATCATGATGTAATAAAGTATATAGGCATGATTATCTGATAGGGCAGACAACAATAATTGACAATTGACCATCACCGGCATATCACATATAAAGAGTAGGAGCTAAACAACATGCCCCTTCTACAACTATAGGAGTCCATGTGGTATGTCTTATGTTAGATTAGCCTCCTAAAGTACTAATATACCATATATCCCAAGATAAGATCCACTGGAAGGACGATGGGTCTAACCCATACATCGAGATAGGCTCTACACAGTGGATATACTAAATCTAGTACCACATATTCTCCCATATACAGCAAGAGGTGATGGTGTACTAGCGTCAAGGATAAGCCTCACACTTGTCCTAAAGAAGTAAATGGATGGTGTGAACGATATATACTTGACACTGAGGTCCTAGTATCTGGATATAAGGATAAGATATGTCTTATGGGGTGAGTCAAGTGGGTATACAACAAGTAGGCTTCCTCACTCCCTTTATCATGACAACTGGGCTTTTCTATGAGGGCCTGATATGAATACAAGGTGGCCCTTAGTAAGATCCACACATCCAGGACTAAGTAACCCTACAAACGGTTCGGTTCATCATCAAAGTGGTCCTCGGGTTTGGGTTACTAAGCTTGGACAAAACATGCATCTAGGTGGGCCACATTCCCTATGGAAGGCTCGGTACGAACATAAGATGGGCTCTAAGGCTTGGGTGGTCCTACAGGGTATGGTGGAAAGCATCATTATTAAATGGGGGCCTAACGGATTGAGATAGCCAAATCAAGGGAAAGATGGGTAATACAATCATCATTGGGAGCCCAACAGTTTGGGTTAGCCCATTAAGGGGAGATGAGAATGGGACTAACAATGGGCCCTAGGGAGAGTTACAATATGGACATTTAACCATCATTGCTCTTACAAAGTGAACATTAAACCATCATTCCTCCCAAGGCATGACCCATTTAATATCAACTAGGAACATGGATGGGCATCATAAACATCATTACATACATCCTTTTGGAATCACACATCACAATGGGCCTCATACACATCACCTTGGGCCTCACACAAGGGCTTTATATACATCACATTGGGCCTCACTCATGGGCCTCATATAAATCACATTGGGTCTCATACTTGGGCCTCAAATATATTACAATGGGCTGAATCACATGGGCCTAATACACATCACAATGAGCTACATCACATGGGCCTAATAGACATCACAATGGGCCACATCACATGAGATTAATACACATCACGACGGGATGCATCACATGGGCCTAATACACATTACAATAGGCTGCATCACATGGGCCTAATACACATTATAATGGGCCTCATCTCATGGGCTCTCATACATCACAATGGACGTGATATACATCAACATGGGCCGCATCACATGGGCTTCATATACATCAAGTGGGCCTTACACAACAGAAGGTGGGCCCTACACATGGCAGATGGGTCCCATCGAGTGCGCAACGTGAATATGAAACACATACATCATGGTGTATCCCACCGTCCTTGTTGGACAGTGCGGATGAAACCCATATTGTAAGGTGGGTCCCATCGTCCCAACTGGATGGTGCGGACAGTACACACATCCGGTGGTTCTCATTGTCCCAACTGGATGGTGAGGATAAGACACATAAATCATGGTGGATCCCACTATCCCTGATGGATGGTGAGGATACAACAAATACATCAAGGTTAGGTCCCACGAGTATGGCCCACCCGAGATTTGAATCTACCACATTCTTGGACGGTGTGGATAAATCACACACGTCCAGGTGGGTCCATGTGGTGGACGATGTGAATGAAACATGTACACCATGTGGACCCCACGTCCAAGAAATGGTCGGTGGTGTGCTCCACTTGATATTTGAATCTGTCTCATTCCCAGGCCCATGGTCTGGGAGTCGGATGGACAATGTGGATAAATCACACATGCGCCAGAGCTCCACCGTCCCACCTGCTAGACGGTGGAGGTTACAACACATCAGTCATGGGTGGGGTCCACGTCATGCACCGACGGCGTGGATGAAACATACATCAGGGTGGGTCCTCGTGTACGTGGCCCACCTTTTGAAAAAGCTGATATTTGAATTCTCCCATCGTCCAGATGGATGGACGGTGTGGATAGATCACAACATCAAGGTGGGGTTCACGTCCAGCTGGATCGGATGGTTGGATATTACACATATCTCATGTTCAGTCCCAAAGAACTTGCCGATATCAGTACAACAGCTATATAGATGGGGTCCCCAGCAAATGGACGGTTTAGATATTACACGTACTTCATGTGGGATGTCCCATTGTCTTGCTAAATGGTGGACAAAGTGGATCAAAATATACATTAAGGTGGATCCCACTGTCAAACAGCTGGACGGTGGAGATACCACACATATATTAAATGGGTGGGGTCCACGTGCTGGATGCAACACATCATTAAGGTCGGCCCCACGTCTAGTGGGCCACACTTGCTACTGTATGGCATGAATGAAATATATATATCACGGTGTGGCCCGTTAGACAGACGGCCTGGTTCATACATCATAGTGGGGTCCACAACCCATGGTAGAGAGAGAGAGAGAGAGAGAGAGAGAGAGAGAGAGAATGTAGTGGAGGAGCTCCGCCAATATGAGCTCCTCTAACAATTACAATGCATACATCAAGATGGGCCCCAAAAATTGTGTGGACCCTAAATAAAAATCAAGATCTAGCACTATGAACACCCACTGTTTTCTAATCTTCTAGGCTCCTTGGAATGCTAAGCTTCTCGACTTCGATTTTGATGGAGGATGATGAAGATTGAAGGGCTAGGATGAGAGATGAGGGGGTAGGAAGTGGGCCACACTTGGCTCCTTGCTCTCCTTAGAGCTTGGACGGTCCTCTCTTGGAATGGGTAGAGAATGAGAGAGAGAGAATAGGATTTGTAAGGAAGATGGGATGGGAGGAATGGGTGTTGTAAGGAGGGTATGGGTATGGTTGACTTTGGGAATGAGAGAGAGAGGGGTGTCATGCTTTGTTGGTAAGAGAGGGTGGGTTGTACTTGACTTGTAATTGATTGATTGATGTGATGGATGGTAGAGATTCTTTTCTCAGGATTTATAATGCGCGGCGTTTTCCTCAAAATAAACACTGGCCCACAACTCCTGGCCTGGGTATTGCATCAGTACGCAAGTCACGGCATTGGAACCTCGACGATGGCTGGTCACTAGGGTACAAGTCTCAGGTTGAGTCAACTCAGATGTACAGGACACTACTTAGGGTCGTGTGCAAATGCTGACCATTGGTCACGGGTTATCGGAATTAAGCGGGGAGGATTGCGTAAGTCTAAGAAACAGTGCGGGATAGGATAGGGGCCTTACACTAGTTAAAATTTAGCCTAACATAAGTTTAAGAACCCATTTAAGTTTATATCTTGAAAAAACCTAAGCCTAAGGTCTTTCTAGGGTCTGTTATACCTAAAAGACTGAACATTGAAGTAGATAAGATGTTTGAACTTCATGAAACTTGTTCTTTTACTTGATTCTCCAATAGAGCTTGTAGTTGAAGATGGAGCTTGATCTTTTAATCAAAGTGTAGTAGAACTTAAACTCACTCATCTTGAACTTAGTAAAAAGCTTGAACTTTCCATCTTGATCTACTTCTTAACTTGAACTTCAGTAGAGTTATGAACTCAGTAGATTTTGAACTTTCTTAACTTGAAGTAAAGACTTGAACTTTTCATCTTGATCTACTTCTCTACTTGAACTTCAGTAGAGTCTTGAACTTAGTAGATTTTGAACTTTCTTGACTTGAAGTAAAGACTTGAACATTCCATCTTGATCTACTTCTTGACTTGAACTTCAGCAGAGTCTTGAACTTAGTAGATTTTGAACTTTCTTAACTTAAAGTAAAGACTTGAACTTTCCATCTTGATCCACATTAGACAAACGACTTCATAAGCTGTTTTGTCTAATAAAATTTGACAAATAAATGTGTGCTTTATACAGTTTAGCACTTACACTATATTTAGATTTCGTAAGAGATCGTGCCTGAGTCATACTCAACTTAATATTTGATTGAATGCTGGTGATCTCCGACATTGAAATGAATGCATAGGACAAAATTTGAAAATCCAACTATTGAGTCAGTCACCAGTTGTGATCAATGATAAGGTGATTTGTGAAATAACAGGGGTTAGTCCTCTTTGATGGATTCTTTTTTCCCTACGACTTTAGGACTTTTTTTCACCACTAATTGTAATTAATATTTCTTAAATAAACAAGTAAATTAAAAGAAGGCTAAAACAATATATTTTTATTAATATTTAAATTAAGCTCATTATAATCGACATAGTATCAAAATAAACTAGATAAATAAGTAAAATGAGAGATAAATACCTGATTCGCCTATAAACATAGATGATCGAGGCAATGGTGTTAAGGGTCAAATATTGCATATTGGACCCCATTTATAAATACCTGATTTACCTATGAACATGATACTGCTTAATGTCATATTTTACTCATGTTTATGTTGCAAGGTGAATTTAAGAGCTTGGATTGGAAAATGTGTTAAAAGCATGGATTTGACGCTCAAAGATAACTAAGGCAAAGAATGGATCTTAGGAGACAAAGATTGAAGATTTCAAGGTCCCAAGATTCAAGGAAACCAAGTGGAGAAGGAATGAAGCCGAAAGAACAGGTGGAAAATACACATTGACTATGTCATCGAGCACCGTTTGTGACATCGAGGACACATTCGATGACATCGAACACAGGTTGATAACATCGAATTTATGAAGGAAAATTGACTTGGTCGCTGGAAAATTGAAGACGTTTTTCGATGACTCAAGAATTTGCTCAATGACTTCAAATTTTCTATGGAATTTTGACAAAACTCATTGGACATTTTAGGCACCATTTTTTACCACTTGAAGCACTCCTCGTTGACATTGAAGATCTGTTCGATGACATCGAAGGTCTCTTCGATGACATCAAATTTATTGAAGAAATTAGTTTAACTCTCTGGACTGTTTTGGATATATTATCGATTCCTCGAACAATTCTCGATGACATCGAAGGCCTCTTCGATGACATAGAAGGTCGCAAAGTCCGGATGAAGCTACAAAAGTATGAAAAAATCATATATAAAAGACACTTGTGATGACATCGAAGCCTGTTCGATATCATCGAATGAATCGTACGAAGTTACGCAGAGTTACGCGAAGTGTGTAAATTTGAGGCAGTTTTCAGATTTTTTCAAGAAGGTGCAAAAGGAGGTGTTGCACAACTATAAATAGGAGTCCCCAGTGCATCCCTGGACATCATCTAATCATTCCAAGGTTTGAAGGAGCGAAGTACAAAGGTGGAGGGCTGTCGCGAAGCATTTTTCTTCTTTCTTCCTTAGTTCTTCATGCTTTCTTATAGGGTTTTAGATCCAATCATATCTATGGTTGGCTAAACCTCTTAGATAGGGCTAAGAGGTGAAGCTTGTAACATGATAGGATATTTTCTATTGCTTTGATCCAGTTCTCGCACCTCTCATCCATTGAGAATTAGGTCAAAGGAAGTTTAAATTTAGTTTTACTAAGATATCTTTTAAAAGGATAAGATGGGACTCTGATTCTAGTTTTGTCCTTGAATCAATCATAGATCTCCCTGATCTCTACAAGTGAATCCTTGGAAACCCTAATTACCACCTTTGAATTTGTTAGTTTTAATCACTTTAATCACAATTACTCTCTTAAATATTTCAGATTTAGATTCACATCTTCTTCTAGTTCTAGTTCTAGTTGCTTTCAGAATACACACGAGATTAGTCCCTGTGGATTCGACCTCAGTCTCATCAAGATTATTACTACATCGCGACCCTACACTTGGGGTTGTGAACAATTTTTTCCCGCCGTTGCCAGGGACTAATGGTTGCATTTTTCTGAGAAATAACTAGTCTTAAAATTAGTTTAAGATTAGGATTTTTCTATTTTCTATTTTAGGATTAGGGTTTTCAGGATTATTTTAGAAACTAAATTTGCTTTCTAATTCTAGGTTTAGAAAATTTCATTTTCTATTTTTAAAAACTAGGTTTTTTTTTTATAGAAACTTTCCTTTTTAGTCTTAGAAACTAACTCATCTTTCTATTTATATTTTTATTTTTAGAAACTTTTTTATTTCCTTTTTAGAAACTAATTCACTTTCCTTGTTTTTTTTTTCTTTTGTAATATAGAACCTTCTAATTTGGTGACTTCTTTCTAATTATAGATTTCTATTTCACTTCTTTCTTTTAGGTTCAGGTTAGAATTTGAAATAGAGGGCTAAGAGTGTTTCATGCCCAAGTGGGTCCGTCACAACACTCGATGTCTTTTGAGTGAAAGAGGATTAATTGAAGGGTTATCAATCCATCATAGGATTAGACACCACTCGAGATCCTCAGAGTTAATTGAGGTTGTGGCTGCAAATCAACTGTAAATCAACCGGTGAATCAACCGCAACCTCGAGTTGCAGAATTCAGGATGAGAATGAGGTGCACTCTGCACCCCCGCCTTGGACTTGAATCTATACCTGCACTTACAAGAGTTTGATGAGGTTATAACCACTTTATACTTTCCTAACGTATCTGAGGACATGGTCATGCGATCTATTGGCACATGGAATGACATAATGGAGTTCATAAAAAAATTCTTTCCACACCATAAGATGAACATCATTAGGAAGTCGATCATGAACTTCGCCCAAAAGGAAGATGAAACATTCTTCCAATGTTGGGAGTGGTTCAAGAATATTGTCAGTTCATGCCCACCACATGGTTTTGAAATGTGGCGCATAACAACTTTTGTAAGGCCCGTATCATAGTCCGTACCGTTCCATAGGCTTTCGTGTCCTCCCGGTCAAATTTCGACAACCTGCGACCTGTAATCAGCGTTAGCGCGTGACCCTAAGTCACATACTGTATATCTATATTGACTTGACTCGAAACTTGTACCCTAGCGACCACGCCGTCCCCATGGTTTCAATGTCGCGTCTATACACTAATGCGATACCCAGGCCAGGAGTTGTGGCCCCACGTTTATTTCGAGGAAAATGCTGTGTGTTACGAATACCGAGGGAATCTCTACAATACATCACATCAATCCATCAATCAATGTCAAGTACTTAACCTTACCTAGCCCATCCCTCTCCCATTCCCAAAGTCAAATCTCTCTCTCTCTCCACCTATCCCTTTCTTTCAATCCCATCACTCCACCCATCACTCACACATCACTCACCTATCTCATTTCATCCCATCACTTCTCTCTCTCTCTCTGTAACGCCCGTGAAAAATCCATCCTTGGGCTCGAGTACCAACTCGACCCGAATTTGCGTAGAATTCATTCCTTTGGAAAATTTGACTAGGTTAGCTAGTGCAACGTTAGAATAGCTGGGAAATGGTCCCTGATCACTTTAAATACGTTCTACAAGGCCCGAAGCGAGTGGAACTAAGGGTGCTATAATGCTCTAAAGCCTCGGATCAAACTCTAAGCCGGTTTGTTCTCTGGACCACTTTGAATCTTTGTATTGGACCTAGACCGCACGTTGAAAGTCCGATACCTCCTATCTTAGACCGTTAGGACCGTCTAGCTGGGCTTGACACTCATTCCAAAAATCAAGTCAAACCGATGATCACAGGCTATTTCATTGAGCCCGGACCGAAGAGAGTGTGAATAGGGACATAGTTGGAATTTCAAATTCAAATCTGGCACACAAATTTGACGCATCAGTATTAAGCATTCTGACCGTCAGAATACAGCCAAATTACACCCTTGGATCAGGAAAAATATCTATTATATATCACGGGACTTATAGGCCTGATCTTGATGCGGTGACCGTTAAACTGAAACTGGGCCGCCACGTGCGATCTGGGAACCCAACCGGTCTGAAAACTGGATGTGTGCTAGATCCAGTATGCATGAGCTTAAGTCCGACCGCATTTGGCCTGGGGACCTCCAGAAATGCCCTTTTGGACCGAAACGGCCCCGATTTGGTTAGGCACCAAGTAAACATTGTTCCCAAGCCTATTTTGGGAATGTTTTAGGCTATAAAAGGGGTTGAAACCCTCACTCCTCTCTCCCATCCGAATTTGAGAGAAGCCCTAGCTTGGGAGAGAGAAAAAGAGTGAGAGATTGTGAGAGAGTGGGAGAGTTCTTCCCGCCACTTGTGCTACGTGTTGCACATGCTTAAGCGACACTTCTCTACCGCTTTCCCGGCGATTCCACCGCAATCCTAGGTAAGTAAAAACCCTAAATAGTTGGTGATTTGAGTTTTTCTTGTTTCCATGGCGATGTAGCTTATGGATCTTATGTATTAGGCTCCTTACTCGCCGTAGACGAAGCATATACACTCCGCTTCAATTCCCGAGTCTACAAGACACTAGGTGAGGATTTTAGACGCTTGGATTGACGGTTCCCAATGCTTTCAATGTCGTTTAATAGTAGATTCTTGACGGCATCGCCGTTTGACATGTACAAAATGCTCTCCGTTTCCCGTTTCGTAAGCTAACGAAGAATATGAGATTTAGGGCATTTTAGTCATTTGTAGGAAGTACTGTTTGCATTCATATTTTGCTGATGTGATTGACATGGTTTGTTGTCGCATTAGGAAGTTAGGAATGCGTGCATAATTAGTTTGGCGAAGAGATTCGCCTAATTGCACACTTTGGGTCGACATGCTATATGTAGACCTAAGTGAGTAGTGCATGTGTTTGTATAAATGCTTGTATTAGTATGTATTGGATTAAATGATGTTATATGATAGTTTGTGATTGATTTTTCAACTATTATGCTGACCTAGATGATTTTCTACATGTTGATAAAATGCATGATTTCATTACATGCATTGAATGTATGTGCTTGAGGATTTGCTTAAGTTGAATATGCATGGGAAGTATGCCTTGAAGATTTGCTTAAGTTGAAAGTTATAACATGTGTTAACATGCTCACATGATGTATTTCAATTCCAATGCCTTGTATAGTAATTCCATAGATGTGTGGGACTTGACTTAGTCCAGGCAGTCGGTAACCGAGCGAATTCGTGGCTGACTGGTCATAGCCACGAACGACGCGTCGATGAATGTGATTCGTGTTGAGAGTTGGCGGCAGTGGTTAGGCCACGCGAAGTGTTTTACGCACTTCATGTCGTTCAATTCGAGATGCGATCGCGCTAGTCGAGCCCGTCAAGTAACCCGACTGGCCGATGCTTGTTCACCTTGTATGTATCATAACTGCTTGAACCTAGGGTACTGAACTTACCATTGTAAACCCTATTAACCGTGGTACCTTGATCCACGAAGACTCATGAGCCGGGCATGGTGGTATGGGACACCGTGGTCGAGCTGTCGGCCTACGCTGGGGCCACAAACCTCCCCGTAGTGACCAATGAGCACCTTGACTCGTGAGCAGATTATGGTGGTATGGGACACTATATTCTAGCTGTCGGCCTACACTGATCAGGCGACGAGCCCTTTGTAGTGACCGCGAGTGTATTCTGAGTTCACGGGAGGCGACGACCCTTCCGTGCAGTAGAGTACAGTAGGCCTGTATTGATAAGGTGATGGGGGAGCGGTGCAACGAGTGCGAGCAACAGCCCTGGCAGCCCTTGCAGTGACCTACGAAATGTACATCGTATGAGATTACTAGGAGTGACGACCCTAGACAGGATCCGTGTTGGGATTGATACAAGGGAGGTACCTTAGTTTCCCAATCCTGCTGTTTGAATGGACTAATAACAACTTGGTAATCATATCACCATAGCATTGCATGTGCCTGGAAGATGTGGAGCACTCTAGGGAGTGTGGCATGCCGCGGTCGTAAGATGTTGCCGTATGAGGGTGATCGTCGGTGAGGGCATACATCACGTCATATCATCTTGCATTAACAACAGTTTTAGGACTTGTCTGATTTACTGCTTTACTATTATCGCGTGATTGAATTGTGAACATGCTAATCTTTGCTCTATGATTCCACTGAGTTGATCACTCATTCCCACGTTACGGGATGGTGTTTGCAACACCCACCAGACCCTGTTGTAGTTGCAGGTGACGATGAGATCCAGGAGGTGGAGCTAGATGATGACGAGGACCAGGATGAGTTCTCGTATATGCAGTATCATGACGGCTTCCCGTAGGTGACCTGGATCGAGGGGACATCAGTGGGACTTTTCTTTTTGAACATTATTCTTTTGTTATGTACATGTATATGAGACTCAGAGATGTAGTCATACTTTGGAGACAGTTGAGATTACTTTGTTTTTCCATACAGTGATATATATCTTGTTTAGTCTTCCGCTTGCTTTTATCACTGGATCTGAAGTATGAATTGCAGTTTTGGTATACTTTTACTCATGTGAATGCTTTAAATCAGACAACATTGAATCATAACCATTTTTGTTGCATAAGTGACGGTCTGGAACTCGGGAGTTGAGTTTATACACGACCCCCGATTTTCAGGGTGTTACAAGTTGGTATCAGAGCATGAATGAGAGTATACTGGGCCTGGGTTATGGTCTTGCGACGTACGCTGTCGCTTCATTTGACTTAGGTGGGCGCGAGAAGGGTCTAGAAACACTTCTAGGATCACAGATTCGCCGATAGGCGAAGTCTATAAGGATCGATCGCAAGATCGAGTCTGTAACGCATCTCGGGTCGCGTAAAGCGACCCGAATCACTTCTAAGCTGTAGGAAGTCGGGTGGAGACGTCCTATGAGCGGTTTTAAACCGCAAAAGTGAATCTTTGGGCCGTGGAATGACCACGACTCCAGTAATCAATCGCCAGGGCTTAAAAACCCCGTTTTGCCAAAAATTCTTAAAATTCCTTCTCTAAACACTTCAACCTTTAGTTCTTTTGTATCCATTTCATGTTAGGCATCAAACCTAATGTGAAAATAACACAAATTAGTACATTCACCAAATTTTACAGTGAATAGTAAAATTTCATAAAAAATGGCCATAAAGACATTCTAACTTCACTTTCTTTAGCAACTAAGGAGCTAGAAAGATGTACTGGATCCTTCTACCCCAAATCCATATGCTGCATCATATGGTTTGGTATTCGGGACTGCGATGTGGACCCGGAAAGCCCCAAAAACATGTTTGGGCTCATAGGGACCAAAATACTATGAACTAAGGGGTGGGACTAGACTTTTTGGGACCCTGGGACCATGGGGGACCAGACCCATGGGGTCCCGCTGGCCAACCTGGAGGTTGGCCGGCGATGCCATCGCCGGCCGGGCGATGCATCGCCGGCCGGCCACCTCGGACGGTGCTGCCCTTTGGGCGCACCCACTTAAATACACCCCCCATCACCCCTATGTACCTCCCATCCCACGAAAACCCCTAAAACACCCCTCTCCTTCACAAACAGCCCCCTTGCATGCCCTAGATTTGATTTTCAGCGCTCCATTCCAAATCCCGGCGACCCAAACCCATCCTAATCCCTTCCTTGGCCAAAACCGACCACCACCCATCGATTATTGGGTGTTGGCAGCTTCTTTCCTTGAAGATTTTCCCATTTGGAGCTCCAAAATCCCCCAAATAGTGTCGAAATCGTGAGCAGCTCCATTCCATCTTTTTGTACTTATTTTTCCCTGAAACTACAGCCTTGGGAAGCTTGAAGCATCCCTCTACGACGCCTAGATTTCCTTTGTCAGATTGGGCAGCCATTTCTCCGCATTTTCGGCGTTTTCCATGACTTTCGTGGAAGCTATTTTGGGTCTTTTGTCACTCTCATCCATCCTGTCTTTGATGGGTAAGAGGAAAACTGCAACAGACGAGGCTGGGCCGAGCCGCCCTGCTCGATTGAGAAGACCGCGGGGTGGTGCCGCAAGTTCAAGCGCCGCCGCAGGTCCAGCTGCAGTCCTGGAGTGCCGTACGAAGCGGGATTTGGATCCCCATGCACACCTTGGACGAACCATCCTATCAGAGATGCCTCATGGTGAATACACTGATCGTAGAGTGTTATTTGAGGCGGGCGTAGATGGGCGATTGTTCGGCGAATATCTGTTGTTCGAACGCATTGAAGCTGCGCACTGGGGACCGATCTTTGAAGCTCGCGCTCGTGCTAATGTGAGCACTGTTCGTGCCTTCTATGCTAGCATCCAGAGTCCTACCTTGGAGCCCTTGCAGTTTAAAATCCCTTTTGGTAGAGATCGGATGGCTACGATCGACGTCCAGTTGGTTGCGCGACTTCTCAACGTGCCTCTAGGTGATGTACATCCAAGTGAGAAAAATTTGAGGACTAGACGTGAACGAGATCGCCGCACCAGGTTTCTGTGCGGTAAGTTGGTTCCATGGCAGCCTAATAATAGCCTCAAGGCGACGTACATGTCTGAGGATTTGCGTCTGCTGCATCACATCTGCACGTTCAATGTTTATCCTAGGTCGACGAACCGCATTGAATGTACACGTCTTATGGTCGATTTCTTATTTCTGGTGGCTCAGGGAGAGAACGTATGTATGGCCACTTTCATCTTACGGCAGATAGTTCTCATAGCCAGGTCGAGAAGAACATCCGAATCCCTTCCCTTTGGCCGACTCATTTGCAGAATTGCGCTTGAGTTTGCCTATAGACTTGGACCCGAGTTGCCGGTATCGATTCACACCATCGATGAGTCGACGATGGTTAAGATGAAGATTGGGTCGCAATATCGTGAAAATCAACTTGAAAGGGATAGTGGGGACGACTTTGATGAAGAGGAAGATCAAAGCGAAGGAGAACCTAGTGCAGAAGTTCAGGAAGAGACTCAGGAAGAAGCAGAAGAGGAGGCTCAGGATACTGATGAGAGTCCTCCTCCTTCTGCGCAGACTACTATTGACGATCGCATTGCCCGGATGGAGGAGAGTCAGACCGCTTTGCGAAGGGAAGTCCAAGAACTTCGAGCAGAGGTCGCTGATGCCAAGGCCGTTACGAAGAAGAAATTTGGCAAGGTGACTCGCACCTTGAAGGCAATCCTGTGTTGCTTACAGGATAAGGGTGCTCCTCCTCCGTCGCCAGACTCCGACTAGCGACGCGATCTTTGATGTTGTTATGAGTAGTTAACTATTTTCTGTTTCATGTGTGTAAAGCCTATTAGGGCTAGTGCTTTGCTTTTGTCGCTGTTGCTTAACTGTCTTAATTTCCATGTCATTCTAGTCATGATGCTTGTAAGGATATATCCCTTGTATTGTGACAATTTTGATTAATTGAAGTGCATGGAATGCCTTGACTCTTTAGTGAATGATTGTGGTGTATTTGTGCAATTGAGACTGACAAGGTTGCGCCCTATTTTGAATATAGGGAATGCCACCTAAGACTACGAGGAGCGCGGTTCGGCTTTCATTGTTAGAGCAGATGGATCAGGCTCCTTCTCAGTCTGGCACTCGTCCGGACCCTGCTGTGGGCCCGATTCCTGAGACTGTTCGATCGTCTCAGCCTGCTACTGGTCCTACAGATGGACCACCGCCATTTACACCATCAGTTAGAGAGCCACAGCTCGCATCTACTTCCGCACCTCATCCGCCACAGCCTGCTCCACCACCTGATAGATTCGAGCAGATGATGGCTATGATGCTACAGCAGCAGCAGCTATTGACTACCATAGTCGGGACTTTAGCCCAGGGTGGGGGTGCGACTGCACCTACTCCGCCTACACCACCTGCGCATCCAGCTGAGGATGCCTATACTTACGCCCAGGATGAGGGCATAGCACTTCCTGCGCAGCCTGCTTTCCCTGCGGGGAACCCTGCCGACACACGGGGCCTTCTGGAGCGATTTCAGCGCTTGCGGCCTCCTACCTTCACGGGTTCTCACAGACCCGAGGAGGCTGAGTTTTGGCTCGACCGAGTGTCGAAGATTCTGCGCATGTTGCACTGTACTGAGGCAGAGCAGGTAGAGCTGGCTACCTTCCAGTTTGAGAGAGAGGCCAGTATGTGGTGGGATAGTGTATTGCGGACTGTTACCGCAGACTTCGTATGGACATGGGCAGCATTCGAGTTTCACTTCCATGAGAAGTATTATCCTCAGACCTACAGACACGAGAGGGAGAATGAGTTTCTCCGTCTCAGGCAGGCAGCGATGATGGTCACCGAGTATGAGCATCGGTTCACAGAGTTGGGCAGGTACGTCCCGACGATTCTAGCTGATGAGCAGATGCGCATACGGCGCTTTTTGGAGGGCTTGCGACCGGATATTCGGTCGAAGATGTGCTGCATCAGTTTCTCCTCCTATGCGGAGTTGGTTCACATGTCCATGCGGGCAGAGCAGGACGTGGATCGACTTGCGCGATCACGAGGCCCGACTACTTCTAGGCCGCGACCGGAGTTGCCAGATAGGCCCTTCGCGGGCAAGAGGCCTCGCATTGATCCTCCTACCAGGACCACGGCGCCAGTAGGACCGTTTCGACGCCCTGATCTATCATGCACATACTGTGGGAGGACGGGCCACCTAGCGCCGAGTTGCTTTGCGAGGATGCGGGACAGTGGGTTCTCGCCGCCGCAGAAGATTGATCGTGTACGTCCACAGGCGATATCAGCACCGCCTATACGGTCAGCTCCTGCGCAGTCCTCTTTCAGACCCACAGTATCACAGATTCGACAGCCCCCACGGCCCTTGACACAGCGGCCGAACCGGCCACAGCAGGCTCGAGTTCATGCACTGACCGCTGAGGCAGCTACGACGCCGACTTTCCAGCATTCAGCCTTCGAGGTCACGGGCCATATCGGAGGTACTCCCGTTCTTGTCATGGTGGACACTGGTTCCACGATTTCTTTGATATCGCGTGCCGTAGTCAGACGTCTTGGGTTGCAGACTATTACTATGGATAGCGTGCGAGTCCTTGCAGCTCATGGAGATTATTCGGATGTCACCCAGATGTGTGAGGGTTGTTTACTTGATCTGGGAGGCAGGACGATGACTCTTGATTTGGTCGTCGATCCCTCGCTCGTATATCTCGACGTCATTCTTGGCATGGACTGGTTGACTGCAGCGAGAGCCGAGATTGATTGCGAGGCTCGTGTGGTGACGGTGTACGAGCCTGAGGGCACGCCTTTCACATTTTCAGTGCGGGTAAATCTTCCTTTCCGCATTCTTAGCTACGCCACCCTGTTGCGCGACGCTGGTGCCCAGGTACTTGAGCAGACGCCAGTTGTTTCTGAGTTCGGGGATCTGTTCAGGAAGATCCCTGGTTTGCCACCCCGACGTGAGATCGATTTCACTATCGATCTGATTCCTGGTTCTACACCCGTCTCACTGCCGACGTATCGCATGGCACCATGTGAGATGGAGGAGTTGAGGACGCAGATTGATGGTCTACTAGAGCTTGGCCTTATACGGCCTAGCGTATCTCCTTGGGGAGCACCGGTCTTGTTCGTGAAGAAGAAGGATGGTTCGCTACGATTGTGTATTGATTATCGCAGGCTGAACCAACTCACAGTGAAGAACAAGTACCCTTTGCCCAGGATCGATGACTTGTTTGATCAGTTGAGAGGAGCGCAGTACTTCTCGAAGATTGACCTTCAGTCAGGATATCATCAGTTGCGCGTCAGAGATGAGGACGTGCAGAAGACAGCGTTCAGGACCAGTTTTGGTCACTACGAGTTCCTCGTGATGTCGTTCGGTCTCACGAACGCACCGGCCGTGTTCATGGATCTGATGAACCGGGTATTGCGGCCTTTCCTCTATCGATTCGTCGTTGTCTTCATCGACGACATTTTGGTATACTCTAGGAGTCGAGAGGAGCATGAAGAGCACTTGCGTTTGGTCCTTGATACGCTCAGACAGCATCAGTTGTTCGCACAGTATAAGAAGTGCGACTTCTGGAAGCAGGAGGTGAAGTTTCTGGGACACGTGGTGTCCAAGGATGGCATGGCAGTTGACCTGTCTAAGGTAGCTGCGGTGCAGGACTGGGAGCAGCCTGGTTCTGTCACTGAGGTGAGGAGTTTCTTGGGTCTCGCTGGCTACTATCGGCGCTTCATTCAGGATTTCTCGAAGATCGCGAGACCCTTATCTCAGTTGACACGGAAGGACGTGAAGTTCGCCTGGAATGATAAGGCGGAGTCAGCTTTTCAGGAGCTGAAGGACAGACTTACGTCCGCCCCTGTGCTAGTATTGCCAGAGCAAGGGGTTAAATACACTATATACACTGACGCGTCTAGCGTTGGTTTGGGTTGTGTCCTTATGCAGAGGGACAGGGTAATTTCGTATGCCTCGAGACAATTAAGGAAGCACGAGGAGAATTACCCTACACACGACCTGGAGTTGGCAGCCTTGATATTCGCACTGAGACTCTGGAGACATTACCTCTATGGAGAGGAGTTCGAGCTCTTTTGCGACCACAAGAGCCTCAAGTACATATTCACACAGCGGGACTTGAATATGAGGCAGCGGCGATGGATGGAGACGCTGAAGGACTTCAAGTTTGAAGTCTCTTACCATCCAGGGAAGGCGAACCTTGTGGCTGATGCGTTGAGCCGCAAGAAGGCGATAGAGTTTGCGGCTCCGCTGATGGTTGCCGAGTGGGATATGGTTGAGTTTTTGCGAGACTTTGAGCAGAAACTCACCGTAGAGGAGCCATTTGAGTTCATCGCACATGTTCAGGTGCGATCCCCGATCGATGACCGTGTCATCGAGGCGCAGAGGGACGACGCGCATCTTACTGAGCTTCGAGAGCAGGCCAGTGATGATGATGACGCCGACTGGCGAGTTGGCATGGATGGGGGTTTACGTTACCGTGGCCGCCTATGCGTTCCTGATGTCCCTGACTTGAGACGAGAGATTCTCGAGGCTGCGCATTCTACTAGACTCGCGATGCATCCTGGCAGCACGAAGATGTATCGTGACGTGAAGAGGACGTACTGGTGGGAAGGTATGAAGACCCACATTGCTGAGTTCGTGTCCCGTTGTCTCACTTGTCAACAGGTGAAGGCAGAGCATCGCCGACCACCTGGACTTTTGCAGCCTATGCCGATTGCAGAGTGGAAGTGGGATTTCATTTCCATGGACTTCATTTCTGGGTTGCCGAAGACGAGGAAGGGGCATGATTCTATTTGGGTGATCGTCGACCGATTGACGAAGTCGGCGCACTTCCTACCGATCAGAGTTACGAACTCTGCAGACGAGCTGGCTAGATTGTATATTAGAGAGATCGTGCGTCTGCATGGAGTTCCGTTGGAGATCGTGTCGGACAGAGACACGCGGTTCACTTCTATTTTCTGGACTCGCATTCAGGAGGCTATGGGTGTGAAGTTGAAGTTCAGTACTGCCTTCCACCCACAGACGGACGGACAGACAGAGCGAGTGAACCAGATCCTGGAGGACATGTTGCGAGCTTGCGCATTGGACTTCAAGGACAGTTGGGATGACTGTCTTGCATATGGGGAGTTTGCGTACAACAATAGTTTCCAGGCGAGTATCGGCATGACACCTTATGAGGCGCTGTATGGGCGACCTTGTCGCGCACCGCATTGCTGGTTAGAGGTCGGTGAGCGCAGCTTGATTGGCCCAGAGTTGGTGCAGGCGACGTCAGAGAAGATTGATATTATTCGACGTCGGCTTCTTACAGCGCAGAGCAGACAGAAGAGCTACGCCGATACGAGACGGAGACCACTAGAGTTCACAGTCGGGGATCATGTGTTTTTGCGAGTTTCCCCTATGAAGGGAGTCCTTCGGTTCGGAAAGAAGGGGAAGCTGGCACCGCGATACATTGGTCCATTTCAGATCCTCGATCGTGTGGGAGCAGTGGCTTACCGATTGGCTTTACCCACGCCCCTCGCGAGCGTCCACAACGTATTTCATGTTTCTATGCTGAAGAAGTATGTTGCTGATCCTTCTCATATCATCAGATGGGAGCAGGTGCAGTTAGGAGAGGATGTTACTTATATCCTGCGACCGACACGCATCTTAGACCGGAAGGAGCAGGTACTGCGTAGCAAGGTGATTCCCCTTGTGAAGGTACTATGGACGCATCATACTGAGGAGGAGGCTACTTGGGAGACAGAAGCCGAGATCAGAAAGAACTACCCACAGCTTCTCGAGGAGTACGAAAAGGTACAAAATTTCGAGGACGAAATTATTTGTTAAGGGGGGTAGATTGTAACGCCCGTGAAAAATCCATCCTTGGGCTCGAGTACCAACTCGACCCGAATTTGCGTAGAATTCATTCCTTTGGAAAATTTGACTAGGTTAGCTAGTGCAACGTTAGAATAGCTGGGAAATGGTCCCTGATCACTTTAAATACGTTCTACAAGGCCCGAAGCGAGTGGAACTAAGGGTGCTATAATGCTCTAAAGCCTCGGATCAAACTCTAAGCCGGTTTGTTCTCTGGACCACTTTGAATCTTTGTATTGGACCTAGACCGCACGTTGAAAGTCCGATACCTCCTATCTTAGACCGTTAGGACCGTCTAGCTGGGCTTGACACTCATTCCAAAAATCAAGTCAAACCGATGATCACAGGCTATTTCATTGAGCCCGGACCGAAGAGAGTGTGAATAGGGACAGTTGGAATTTCAAATTCAAATCTGGCACACAAATTTGACGCATCAGTATTAAGCATTCTGACCGTCAGAATACAGCCAAATTACACCCTTGGATCAGGAAAAATATCTATTATATATCACGGGACTTATAGGCCTGATCTTGATGCGGTGACCGTTAAACTGAAACTGGGCCGCCACGTGCGATCTGGGAACCCAACCGGTCTGAAAACTGGATGTGTGCTAGATCCAGTATGCATGAGCTTAAGTCCGACCGCATTTGGCCTGGGGACCTCCAGAAATGCCCTTTTGGACCGAAACGGCCCCGATTTGGTTAGGCACCAAGTAAACATTGTTCCCAAGCCTATTTTGGGAATGTTTTAGGCTATAAAAGGGGTTGAAACCCTCACTCCTCTCTCCCATCCGAATTTGAGAGAAGCCCTAGCTTGGGAGAGAGAAAAAGAGTGAGAGATTGTGAGAGAGTGGGAGAGTTCTTCCCGCCACTTGTGCTACGTGTTGCACATGCTTAAGCGACACTTCTCTACCGCTTTCCCGGCGATTCCACCGCAATCCTAGGTAAGTAAAAACCCTAAATAGTTGGTGATTTGAGTTTTTCTTGTTTCCATGGCGATGTAGCTTATGGATCTTATGTATTAGGCTCCTTACTCGCCGTAGACGAAGCATATACACTCCGCTTCAATTCCCGAGTCTACAAGACACTAGGTGAGGATTTTAGACGCTTGGATTGACGGTTCCCAATGCTTTCAATGTCGTTTAATAGTAGATTCTTGACGGCATCGCCGTTTGACATGTACAAAATGCTCTCCGTTTCCCGTTTCGTAAGCTAACGAAGAATATGAGATTTAGGGCATTTTAGTCATTTGTAGGAAGTACTGTTTGCATTCATATTTTGCTGATGTGATTGACATGGTTTGTTGTCGCATTAGGAAGTTAGGAATGCGTGCATAATTAGTTTGGCGAAGAGATTCGCCTAATTGCACACTTTGGGTCGACATGCTATATGTAGACCTAAGTGAGTAGTGCATGTGTTTGTATAAATGCTTGTATTAGTATGTATTGGATTAAATGATGTTATATGATAGTTTGTGATTGATTTTTCAACTATTATGCTGACCTAGATGATTTTCTACATGTTGATAAAATGCATGATTTCATTACATGCATTGAATGTATGTGCTTGAGGATTTGCTTAAGTTGAATATGCATGGGAAGTATGCCTTGAAGATTTGCTTAAGTTGAAAGTTATAACATGTGTTAACATGCTCACATGATGTATTTCAATTCCAATGCCTTGTATAGTAATTCCATAGATGTGTGGGACTTGACTTAGTCCAGGCAGTCGGTAACCGAGCGAATTCGTGGCTGACTGGTCATAGCCACGAACGACGCGTCGATGAATGTGATTCGTGTTGAGAGTTGGCGGCAGTGGTTAGGCCACGCGAAGTGTTTTACGCACTTCATGTCGTTCAATTCGAGATGCGATCGCGCTAGTCGAGCCCGTCAAGTAACCCGACTAGCCGATGCTTGTTCACCTTGTATGTATCATAACTGCTTGAACCTAGGGTACTGAACTTACCATTGTAAACCCTATTAACCGTGGTACCTTGATCCACGAAGACTCATGAGCCGGGCATGGTGGTATGGGACACCGTGGTCGAGCTGTCGGCCTACGCTGGGGCCACAAACCTCCCCGTAGTGACCAATGAGCACCTTGACTCGTGAGCAGATTATGGTGGTATGGGACACTATATTCTAGCTGTCGGCCTACACTGATCAGGCGACGAGCCCTTTGTAGTGACCGCGAGTGTATTCTGAGTTCACGGGAGGCGACGACCCTTCCGTGCAGTAGAGTACAGTAGGCCTGTATTGATAAGGTGATGGGGGAGCGGTGCAACGAGTGCGAGCAACAGCCCTGGCAGCCCTTGCAGTGACCTACGAAATGTACATCGTATGAGATTACTAGGAGTGACGACCCTAGACAGGATCCGTGTTGGGATTGATACAAGGGAGGTACCTTAGTTTCCCAATCCTGCTGTTTGAATGGACTAATAACAACTTGGTAATCATATCACCATAGCATTGCATGTGCCTGGAAGATGTGGAGCACTCTAGGGAGTGTGGCATGCCGCGGTCGTAAGATGTTGCCGTATGAGGGTGATCGTCGGTGAGGGCATACATCACGTCATATCATCTTGCATTAACAACAGTTTTAGGACTTGTCTGATTTACTGCTTTACTATTATCGCGTGATTGAATTGTGAACATGCTAATCTTTGCTCTATGATTCCACTGAGTTGATCACTCATTCCCACGTTACGGGATGGTGTTTGCAACACCCACCAGACCCTGTTGTAGTTGCAGGTGACGATGAGATCCAGGAGGTGGAGCTAGATGATGACGAGGACCAGGATGAGTTCTCGTATATGCAGTATCATGACGGCTTCCCGTAGGTGACCTGGATCGAGGGGACATCAGTGGGACTTTTCTTTTTGAACATTATTCTTTTGTTATGTACATGTATATGAGACTCAGAGATGTAGTCATACTTTGGAGACAGTTGAGATTACTTTGTTTTTCCATACAGTGATATATATCTTGTTTAGTCTTCCGCTTGCTTTTATCACTGGATCTGAAGTATGAATTGCAGTTTTGGTATACTTTTACTCATGTGAATGCTTTAAATCAGACAACATTGAATCATAACCATTTTTGTTGCATAAGTGACGGTCTGGAACTCGGGAGTTGAGTTTATACACGACCCCCGATTTTCAGGGTGTTACACTCTCTCTCTCTCTCTCTCTCTCTCTCTCTCTCTCTCTCTCATTCTGAACCCATTCCCCAAGAAACCCCATGAGAGAGCCATTGTCCAAGCTCTTCCCAAAGAAAGCCTAGTGTGGCTCACTCCCTACCACCCAATCTCCCATCTCAGCCATCCAATCTTCATCATCCACCATCAAAGAGCAAACCAAGGAGCCTAAGAGTCTAAGGAGCTAAAGGAGTGCAATCAGTGGGTGATCCACCATTGATTTTCAATTTCATGACCCACTTGTGATGGGACCCAATTTAATGTATATGTTGTAATCATATGAGGGGCCCATAGTGGCGGGGTCGCTTCACTACACTGTCTTTCTCTCTCTCTATCTCTCTCTCTCCCTCTCTTTCATTTCTTGATGGTGATGTGGCCGTGTGGCCCACCCGGATGGATCCCAACATGATGAATGTATTTTATCCATGCCGTCCGCCAAGTGGGCCCACCTTGTAGTCCGTTTGGACAGACCTGATTGGAGGAAAAACACAAATATGATTTGATCCAAAATCAGTGAGCCACGCTGATGTGGACCCACTGTGATATATGTATCTTATCCACACTGTCCAATGGTTTGGACAGTGGGGATCACATGATTTATGTGTTTTGCATCCAGGCCGTCCAGGCCCTGGACACTGGTTGCTGGCCTATTGTTTTAAAAAAATTTATATATGAATATAATAATAGTAATAATAATAATAATATATATATATATGCTATATAATAATAATAATAATAATTATTATTATTATGGAAAATCCGAGCTCACGGTACAACACTGCCCCAAGTGCCCGTCCGAGCCGAGGCATGATCCATCCGACCTGTTTCGGGACGTGACCCATCCGAGCAGACGATACGGTTGGTGCGCGACTCGGAATCATACTCCGATCGGATGACCTCCGACGCCTTAACCACACCGTTTATTGAAGTCAGCCCTGCCAACTATGGTGGAACCAACTGAGCCGACCATACGGATCAGACTGGTGGTATCCTTAGATAATCCGAGCCGAGCAGACCTTCCGACTTGCATACCCCACTCGCTCAATACGGAAACTGCCATATCAAGACGTGGCCAGTGACTTCGCTCGCAGATGCGCACGATCCACCAGATACGCTACGCAATCAGTAGATTACGGGTGATATCTCCATGATCCTAGAATCCCTCTGATCGTGCCGAGATTATCGGACTCAGACCACCTCACAGGCAGGTATAAATAGTACGCATCGCCATATCTACAGGTACGCGAAATCGAGCTCTCTTCTACTCTACTTAAGACCCTGATTCCCTTGTCCTGACTTAGGCATCGGAGGGTCCCCCGGCTTAGCCAGGGTCACCTTTGCCTGTTCTCGTTGTGCAGGTTTCAGGGGCGACGTGTAGAGAGTGATGTGCAGAGGGCCGACCAGATTTTGTCATCAACAACAACAATAATAATAATAATAATAATAATAATAATAATAATAATAATATACGTGGGATCCACCTCTTGGAAAGTGGATTCGCTGGACTATCACACATTAGCTATATAGCTGTGTAGTGATGTCATCAAGTTACGTGGGGCCCACTTGACGTGTGGATGGAATCCTGTAAGTGCTATGGTATGAATCCTCTTTGGTTGTCAAATTTTGTGTGTCAAAACCTCTATATGTGTCTTGTATCTTGTTGTATATGTTCGAGACATCATAGCCATACTTTGAGACACGACGATGAACTCCTCAAGCTAGTTCAAGCTACAATTTTGATGATATTCACGAAGAGTTTAAGTTCAAGACTCAAAGTTCGTATATTTAAGGTCAAGACTCTAGCATAAGATAGGGAACTGAATACAACTCATACTTACTGATAGTGACTTCAAAGCTTGTGAAGTATTCAAGCTACATCAAGAAGAACTCAAGCTTCGTAAAGTTCAACGTCTAAGCTAATGGAGGTTCAATGTCCTTGTTGAGGTTTGATTGACCTTAGGTTGACCTTTAGAGTAGGTCATTTTGGATACATAATTCATATATCTTCTACAAATGATTTTGGTCCATTTTAAGACTAGTCCTGGACCTTGTTCGACTAGTCCTGACACTAGTTGGAGTCTGCTCGACTAGTCGTGGGATGGTCACGATTCGACCTTTGACCAGTCGTAGAGCTACGAGTCTAACTACAACAACTAAATCAAGGGTCCCACGACTAGTCGTGTGAGGGTCACGACCAGTCGTGGACGGCCTTCGAACAGTCGTGGACTGCTCACGACCAGTCGTGTAACGGTTTTATCCAATCGCGCTTGAAAATTCAAAAATCTGTTTCTTCTTTGACTAGTCATGGTGACCCTAGGACCAGTCGAAGATGAATTTCTGCAGCTATAAATAGCGCACAAATTTTAGAGTTTTTCATTGAAAATTAAGTGAATTCAAAGCTCCACTTTGAGATAAGTTTGTGTCTGTTCTTAAGCTATATTGTGCATAATTCTATTTCCTTTTGTTAGCTTTTTTTTTTCTATTTGATTTGATTCATTATTCCGATCTGATTTGAAAAGAGGAAATATTGCTTTCATTCTTTTGGGAATTAAAATCAAATAGAGCTAGCCCAGTCTGATTTAATTTAAAATCAATTAGAACTTAGAACCATTATAAAGTGAGTATTGGACATTGAACTTTCATATCCGAACATCTACTCTAATTGGTTCTTCCGGGCTGCTACAAGAGGGGAAATCCAGGTATTTTACAATTCTGTAAAAGTTTTATTCTTTTGGCTTTTGTTTGGAATTCGCCAGAAAAATTCCATTTGTAGGTTATCTGAGGGGAGCCAGAAAACTCAGAATAGTGTGGGTTTTTAGATTGTGTAAGCCCAAGTTAAAAGACACAATTGTGAAGGTTTTAGGTGAACCTGTGAAACCTATTTTGATAGTGAACGCTAATATCCTTGTGTGTGGATATTGGGAGTGGAGTAGCATTCTGTGTGGCTGTTGTAAAACAGTTGGTGTACACACAGACGAACCACTATAACTCTTTATCTTGTGGATTGATTGCTTGCTTAATTCTTTATCTTTCATCATTCAGTTGTGTGGAATGTACGTGTGGATGTGAATACTGTAACTATTTACATTTCAAGCAGTGTGGGGAATGTTGTAATAATCTAGAGATTTATTTCAGCATTTTATCTCTTGATATACTTTTATTAATCTGTGCTTCAATTTCAGCAATTATTCTAGTAAGGTTGCCCTGCCATTTTTATGGTGCATGATTGTCCCTAGAATAATCAATTCTTATGATTACAATTTATTCCTTGCTATTTATCTACATCTATTCAGATTGAGTTCTTGATTCAAAAGACGTTCTAGAAATAAGGTTGTCTTACCATAAGCCCTTGTTTATCATGGTGTAAGGTTGTCCTTAGAAATGAATTTGTATCAACCTCTTAATGCTTGTTTATTGAGATTGATTTAATTTTAGCATTGTGAATTGATTTATTATTGTAAGGCTATTTCCTTATTTTATTCCGCTGTATTTAATTTTAATTTGGCATAGTCCTATTCACCCCCCCTCTAGGACATATAGCTTGGCCTTTTCAAGTGGTATCAGAGCCTAATAGCTCGTTCTTATTGCCTTTATTTGGATTTATTTCCTGAGGTAACGATCTAAGCTATATAAAAAGATGTCAAATTTCGATAGCCTCTCAGTCACTAGGCCTCAACCATTTGATGGCACCAACTATGCCTATTGGAAAGCCAGAATGAGGATCTTCCTCAAATCATTGGATGAGAGTGTGTGGTAAGCCACAGTGACCGAATGGAAACCCCCTACCACTGAAGTAACTAGAACCGACGGTTCAAAAATAATGAGAGTGTCTCCTTATTTCTCATGGACTACACTTCAGAAAAGTGAGAATAGTGCCAATGCTAAAGCACTAAATGCTATCACTTGCATACTATCACTGGATGAGTTCAAAAGAATCATATCGTGTGATATTGCAAAGCAAGCCTGGGATATATTAGAAATGACATACGAGGGTACATTAATTGTCAAGAAGTCTAAAGTCCAACTCCTCACAACTAAATTTGAAGACATTCATATAGAGGAAAATGAAATGTTTATGGACTTTTACACTAGATTGAATGACATTGTAAACTCAATGTGGGGTCTTGACGACAAAATCTCAGAAAGTAAAGTGTGTGCAAAGATACTACGCTCACTTCCTGAACGGTTCAACTCTAAAGTAACCGCAATCCAAGAACTTCGTGATACGAATAACATGAGGGTAGAGGAACTAGTTGGTTCTTTACAAACATATGAATTGAATTTTAAAGCTCCTAAAGGTAAATTTATTGCTTTAACATCTTCTAAAAGTATTTCTCAAGAAAACTCGGATTTAGAAAATTCAGAAGATGATATGGCGCTTTTAGCTAAAAAGTTTTACAAGATTTTCAAAAGTAAGAAAATGGTCGATTTCCAAAAGACAAACGAAAAGAAACGATCTAAACCAAAATCTCAAACTTGGAAATCTTTGAAAGATAGTCAATGTTACAACTGCCAAGAATATGGGAATTTAGCAAACAAATGTCCTAAAAAGGACAAACCTAAGAAGAAGGGTATGTTGGCTACATGGGATGAATCATCTGATTTTGAAGCCTCTTCTGAATCAGAAGATTCTGAAACCGAGTCGGGCAATGATGTAAAAGCCCTTATGACTCTAGCCAAGTTCACATTCTCAGATCACGATGATTCAACTAGTGAAGAAAATATGCATAGTGATCATGAAAATGAAGAAGATCTTCAAGATGCTTATAATGCCTTATATAAGGAAAGTTATAAAATTGCTGTCAAACTTAAACTTCAAAAAGAAAAGTTTTCTAAACTCAAAGAATGTTTTGAGACTCTTGTTTTAGAAAAATCCTAAATTTCAGATTGTCTTGAAAAATCAAAATATGATTTGGAATTCAAAACCTCCCTGATAGAAGATTTGAAATCTGAAAATAAGAGACTTAAGAATGAAGTATCTTCTCATCTGATTTTGAAGGACACATGGAGATATGCCCAAGGTGATCCAAAATTAGAAAAATTATTATCCGGATCAAGAAAATGTGGCGATCGATCCGAGTTGGGCTATGATAAAAATATACCTCCCAAACAGAAGGATACTCTCAAATTTGTGAAAGCAGAAGCCTCAAACTCAAAAGAGAAAAATATTTATCGAGGTTTTGCTAAAAATATAAAAACTTTTCAAAAACCTAAAAGCAGCTATGTTAATTTCAAAAATCAGATAAAAAATCCTCTAGCTGAAAAGATAGTGGATTTACTTAAGGAGCTCTTAAAATCTAATTCAATAGGTCATTCTTACAACTACAATCAAAAGAAGACCAACTATACTCCTAAACCTAAAACTGTTCTGAAATGGGTTCCTAAGGGTGCCTGCTTGGTTGCTCACACTGCTTTTAAAGTAACAAGCCATTCAAAGTGGTACCTAGATAGTAGATGCTCCAGACATATGACAGGAGACAAAGCTTTATTCACTGATCTTAAAGATATGTCTGATGGGTCTGTCACATTTGGTGATGGAAGTAACTGTAAGATTATTGGCGAAGGTACGGTTTAACTTTACAACCTTCCTTTATTTAAAGATGTTTTATATGTTGAGGGGCTAAAACACAACCTGTTAAGCATATCTCAAATATGCGATAACAACCATAGTGTGAAATTTTCCAATCAAGGTTGTGAGATCATAAACAGAAAGGGTTCTGTAATATTAACTAGTCGCAGAACTTTTGAAAACTGCTATATAGTAAGTGATGGTAGCTTATCTAACCAAAAGTGCTATATGGTCCATACTAATGAGATAAAATTATGGCATAAATTCCTTGGAAATGTGCATTACCAAAATTTATACAGATTGAGCAAAGGAGAACTAATTAGAGGTCTACCTAAGTTACAAAAAATAGACAAAATATGTGGTGAATGCCAGTACGGTAAACAAGCAAGGAGCTCTTACAAAAAGGTGAACTCCAATGCCACAGTAAGACCACTCGAGCTTCTCCACATGGATCTTATAGGACCAACTAGAACGGAAAGTCGAGGTGGTAAAAAATACATCTTGGTTATCGTAGATGATAATACAAGATACACTTTGGTTTCATTTTTAAAAGACAAATCAGAAACCTTTGATGAAGTGAAAAAGATCATCAAACGAATCCAAACTAAAAAATGTTCTCAAGTCAGTAAGATCCGTAGTGATCATGGATTCGAATTTGAAAATAGAGGTTTTGAGAAATTTTGTAGCGATCAGGGAATATCACATGAATTCTCTGCGCCCAAAATACCACAACAAAATGGTTTTGTGGAAAGAAAAAATAGAGTGCTTCAAGAAATGGGAAATGTTATGTTGAATAGCATGAAGCTCCTTAGAAATCTATGGGCTGAAGCAGTAAATATTGTCTGCTACATTATTAACCATGTTTATACTTGTAAATCAAATAATAAAATGCCTTATGAAATGTGGTTTGGCAAAAAGCCTACTATCAAATACTTTCGTATTTTTGGCAGCAAGTGCTACATTTTGCGTGACCGTGAAAACTTGGGAAAGTTCGACACTAAAAGTGATGAAGGGACCTTTTTAAGATACTCTTTAAATGGTCGTGCTTATCGTGTATTGAACAACAGGACCGGTGTGATTCAAGAATCAATTAATGTGGTCATTGATGATCACTTGAATACACCTGCTCCTAGTTCAGACAATGATGAAGTTCTTGTAGTTGAAAAACCAGATACTTCATCAAGTGAAATTAATTCTAAATTAAGGACTGTTAAAGATCATCCAACTACTCAAATTCTTGAAAACCCTCTCACTGGTGTGCGCACTCGTAGACAAATTGAAGACATATGTAATTCCGTATGTTTTACATCCCAGATTAAACCGGCAAATGTAAAAGAAGCACTTTTTGATGAAAACTGGATAGTTGTGATGCAGGAAGAACTTAATCAATTTGTTAGTAATGATGTCTGGTATCTTGTTCCTAGACCTAAAGATAAACACATAATTGGAGCAAAGTGGATTTTAAAAAATAAGTCTGATGAACTGGAAAATATAATTCGAAACAAGGTAAGACTGGTTGTGCAAGGGTACACTCAAATTGAAGGCATCGATTATGATGAAACGTTTGCACCAGTTACTCGCCTTGAATCAATTAGACTTTTTATATCCATCGCATGTTTTAGAAAGTTTAAAATATTTCAAATGGATGTAAAGAGTGCCTTTTTAAATGGCGATTTACATGAAGAGGTATATGTTGAACAACCTATAGGGTTTGAAGACCCTAAGTTTACTAATCATGTATACCGCCTTAAAAAAGCTCTCTATGGTTTGAAACAAGCTCCCAGGGCATGGTATGAAAAATTGACAAAGTTTTTACTGAGTCACAATTTTCAAATGGGCAGTGTTGATAAGACACTTTTTGTTAAGAAACATAACGATGATATCCTAATGGTTCAAATCTATGTTGATGATATAATTTATGGATCAACTTGTACTAACATGACTGTTGAGTTTGCAGATCTAATGAAATATGAATTCGAAATGAGCATGGTTGGGGAATTAAATTATTTTCTAGGGTTGCAAGTAAAACAATAACCTGATGAAATTTTTATTTCTCAAACCAAGTATGCTTTGAACTTGATTAAGAGGTTTGAATTTGAGAATGGTAAGAATTTTGATACTCCTATGAGTACAACTCTAAGACTGTCTAAAGACTCTACAGGTAAAGATGTAGATCCTAAATTGTATCGTAGCATGATTGGCAGTTTGCTTTACGTAACTGCAAGTAGACCTGATATTGCTTTAAGTGTTGGGATTTGTGCTAGATATCAGTCTAATCTTAAAGAATCTCACTTAACTGCTGTTAAGCGAATTATTAGATATGTCACAAGTTCAGTTAATTTGGGTCTTTGGTATCCTCATGATACTAGTGTTCAATTGGCTGGGTATTCAGATGCTGATTGGGCTGGTAATATCGATGACAGAAAATCAACCAGTGGTGGTTGTTTTTACATTGGAAACTGCTTAGTTTCTTGGTTTAGTAAGAAGCAAAGTTCCACTTCACTCTCAACCGTTAAGGCTGAATACATTGCAGCTGGAAATGCATGTACACAACTGGTTTGGATGAAACGAATGTTGAGTGATTATGGTATCGCACATGATTCAATGGTTTTATATTGTGATAATTCTAGTGTGATAAATAGTTCAAAAAACCCAATCCAGCATTCACGTACAAATCACATTGACATTAAATTTCATTATATTCATGAGTTAGTGGAAGAAAAAGTAATATACTTAGAATACATACCCACTGAAACGCAACTTGCTGACATATTCACTAAACCGCTTAACAAAAGTAGGTTTAACAAATTAAAATTTGATCTTGATATGTGCAATTTAAAATGAATGATTATGCATCTCAGTAGTATAGTGTATATATTTATATTAATATATTAATAATTTTTATTTCAAAATTTTGATGAAAATTACACTTTTTCATGGTACACGACCAGTCGAGGACGTACTCGACCAGTCGTGCCACGACCGGTCGAGGACGACCCACGACTAGTCGTGTAGCGCGCTGGTGTGTTTATTTGGTGAAAGTCCTTCATCCTCTTCATTCTAACCCTCCTCTCCAACGAGCCAAGCTTTGACTAGTCAAACCCCTGTGTTCGATTCCTTCAGGTTAAAGCATTTTGCTTGCTTTTCTTGTAGATTCATTGTCTTTTCTCTTCAATTTCTTGATTATTGTTGTCTATTTCATCTCTTTCTTCAAGATTTTTAAGTTTTCTTCCTCATTTGCTGATTCTAGAGAAACCCATCTCTATTTTCTTAAAATTTCTTATATTACTTCAAGAAAATGGACCCTAGAGCTAAAAAGAAGAATCCTAAAGGTGCTTCTTCTTCTAGATCGAATGTTATCACCAGATGTCATCTTAGGGCTGCCGAAGATGATCCATCATATGTTCATGATTTGCATATGCGTAATGTGATTGTAGAATAGGCCGTTGATTTCAACCATATCGCTCCTTTTCAATCTTTTTCCTCTCCTTTAATCTGTAGGATGGGAAAATAATTTATGCTGGGGCGGGCTGGCATACCAGTCCATAGCGCAGGCCATGGTTGCGTGCATTACCGACTTTTCTACTGTGCAACTAACTTTCTCTATTGCTACAAGAGAAGGGCCTTTTTCTATTGATCGACATTTAATTTAGGCCTTATGGATATTTCAGTAAATGATGAAGGTATTCATCCTAGCATTTTGGCTGAAAAAGTAACTGAATCTGAAAAATGTATTTTTACTAGAGCTTTCTGTAACATGGATGCACCATGGAATTGTACTGGGAATGCCCTCGCAACCAGGTATTTGTTGCCCAGATATAGAGTCTTGCATCGTATCTTCACCTCTAATCTATATCCCCACTTTGGAAACAAGAATGAGTTGACTCTGCTTATGGTTCACATTTTGTACTCAATCGTTACTGGTGCTAATATCTGTTTGCCCTCTTTGATTTGTTACTCTATCATTCAATTCCGTATTCATCCTGGTCATAGTGATATTCCATTTGGGTATCTTATGAATGTGCTAGCAACCCACATGTTGGTAGCTATGCCTGTTGGAGAGGCTCCTATCCAACACCTTATATTCAACAACTCCAACATAAATAAAATGTAGTTGGATTTGGCTCGAGGACAAGTTGATATTGGTGCGGGTGGAGCTACTGCTAAAGCCGGGAATGATGAAGAGGGTGATGCTCCGCCTCCAAATGATATCAATATGGACGATATTTTTAATGAAATTGATTCTGACTCTGAAAATGATCCTGACTATGAGCCATCTAATTTTGATGCACATCTGAGTGCATTAGAGGAAAAGGTAGAACAGATGCATGTTGGCCAAAATGCCCAATTCAAAAGTATGCGCAAGTATTTTGGGCGCTTACAAAAAGGGCTTCATCAAATTGATCCAACCATACCTACTCCCTCTTCTGGATCAGATTGAGGATTTTACTCTTTGGTTTGTATTAACTATTAGACTTTAATTTATCTCTGCTTGTGTGACTAAGTTCTTTGACTTGACTTGATAACGTTTTATGTTATGATTTTCTGACTCATCTATTAATTATCTTGCTTTTGATTCTTCCTTTGTCATATTTTTGACAAAAAGGGGGAGAAATTGTGTGATTACTGATGATAATTGTGTACACATATGATGAATATGATGATTGGTAGGTGTACTACTTGGGGGGAGTTAGTAAAATTATAGGATACATTATGCCATGGTTATCTCATGTCAATGACAACCGGTGCATGATTCTTTATTGATACTTATGATGCTTCTCTTATTGTATTTTGTGCTTTGAACCATAGGAGTGTGTTTTGTCACAAATTTGACAAAGGGAGAGATTGCAAGTGCTATGGTATGAATCCTCTTTGGTTGTCAAATTTTGTGTGTCAAAACCTCTATATGTGTATTGTATCTTGTTGTATATGTTCGAGACATCACAACTATACTTCGAGACACGACGATGAACTCCTCAAGCTAGTTCAAGCTACAATTTTGATGATATTCATGAAGAGTTCAAGTTCAAGACTCAAAGTTCGTATATTCAAGGTCAAGATTCTAGCACATTATAAGGAACTAAGCACAACTCATACTTATTGATAGTGACTTCCAAGCTTGTGAAGTGTTCAAGCTACATCAAGAAGAACTCAAGCTTCGTAAAGTTCAACGTCTAAGCTAATGAAGGATCAATGTCCTTGTTGAGGTTTGATTGACCTTAGGTTGACCTTTAGAGTAGGTCATTTTGGATACATAATTCATATATCTTCTACAAATGATTTTGGTATGTTTTAAGACTAGTCCTGAACCTTGTTCGACTAGTCTTGGCACTAGTTCGACCAATCCTAGAAATTCCAAGACCAGTCAAAATTTTGTTATAAATTATCGAATTTTTTCTGTTTGGCTACGACTAGTCGTGGGATGGTCACGATTGACCTTCGACTAGTCGTGGAGCTACGACTCCAACTCTAGCAACTAAATTAAGGGTCACACGACTAGTCGTGTGAGGGTCACGACCAGTCGTGGATGGCCTTCGACCAGTCGTGGACTGCTCACGACCATTCGTGTAACGGTTTTATCCAATCGCACCCGAAAAATTAAAAATCTGTTTCTTCTTCGACTAGTCGTGGTGACCCTAGGACCAGTCGAAGATGAATTTCTACAGCTATAAATAGCACATGAATTTTAGAGTTTTTCATCGAAAATTAAGTGAATTCAAAGCTCCACTCTGAGATAAGTTTATGTCTATTCTTAAGCTATATTGTGCATAATTCTATTTCCTTTTGTTAACTTTTTTTTCTATTTGATTTGATTCATTATTCCAATCTGATTTGAAAAGAGGAAATATTGCTTTCCTTCTTTTGGGAATTAAAATCAAATAGAGCTAGCCCAGTCTGATTTAATTTAAAATCAATTAGAACTTAGAACCATTATAAAGTGAGTATTGGACATTGAACTTTCATATCCGAACATCTACTCCAATTGGCTCTTCCAAGCTGCTATAAGAGGAGAAATTCAGGTATTTTACAATTCTGTAAAATTTTCATTCTTTTGATTTTTATTTGGAATTTGTCAGAAAAATTCCATTTGTTGGTTATCTGAGGAGAGCCAGAAAACTTAGAATAGTGTGGGTTTTTGGATTGTGTAAGCCCAAGTTAAAAGACACAATTGTGAAGGTTTTATGTGAACCTGTGAAACATATTTTGATAGTGAACGCTAATATCCCTGTGTGTGGATATTAGGAGTGGAGTAGCATTCTGTGTGGCTGTTGTAAAATAGTTGGTGTACACACAGGCGAACCACTATAACTCTTTGTCTTGTGGATTGATTGATTGCTTGCTTAATTCTTTATCTTTCATCATTTAGTTGTGTGGAATGTACGTGTGGATGTGTGTCACGCCCCAAACTCAGAAATCGGGCTCACAAAATTCCTGATCACCGAATCCGGCGCCGACAGCTTCCGTAGAACCCCATTCTCAGCTCTTAGCGTCCATGCTCCAGGTTCCGATCCTGGGATGCTATGAGGAAGATTTTTTCAACGTCAGTTTGATTCGTAATAAGCATAACCAAAGGCATAACCCACAAACAACAACCAAAAACTTCATTACATTTCCACTATGATCAAAAACTTTACAAGTACAATGAGCATAGAGGGAAATACAATGATAATGAACAAAATCTCTAAAGTGATTTGCAAAGCACTCCTGCCTCAGTGCTGCTGCGCCCCAACGTCACCTACACGCAATGGTCATGCATAAGCTTATGGAAAGCTTAGAGGGTGGTGAAAGTGTGTGCGCAGGGTAGTAATATGATCATACAATATCAGAGTAATGTAGAATATACTGATGGATCCATGACTACCGTAAGCCGTACCAAGACTATGTGGTGCAGAGTATGAATGATGTCGGCCATACCAGGGTTATGCGATGCAAGATGCAAGTCAAGCATACAATCTTCATCTAAGTCCACATGTCAATACAGCTCAACTCTGGGATATCACCAAGGTCTAGTACACTCTAAACCAGATCGTCGCCTCATCGCACGCAATAAGGTAAGTGGAAGAGACCTCACTATCCGTCTGCCAATATCGAGCTCGACTCGTCGATAGCGGACCCATTCCTCGAGCTGGTCAAACTCAGCCTAATATTGCCCCCTTCTCTCGGGAGGGTAAGGCCGCACCCCCTTCCAACCGACCACGACACAGTGGAGAGCGCAACCATCTGGTAATCGGCACTCAACGCTCATCTACCCACTCGGTCTAAATGTTGGAGCAACCTCTTAGTACCATAAGGGTTTAGGGACTTTCACCCAGGGATATCTATAACACCCCATGTAGAATAAAATTTTCAGTATCTAATCTTGTCAACCACGATGCGTCTGTGGCGGCTACGGCCCCGATGTCGCTAGGGTGTACAGTAACCATATCATACAATGCGTAATGCATGAATCATACCATCCAATCATGCAGTAAATCTCGTGCGCACGATGCGCTCATGTGGGACGCTTCGTCTCATATGGAATCTCGTAAATGTCTCAGCCCAACGGCTTATATGATGATTAAACATTTCTCATATCAAGCATACATATGATGCGTATGGGCATGAGTAATGGAATGATACTAAGCATGTTACAAAGTAATGAATTATCCTTATAACGCAGATGGGCCTAGACGGCCTACACACAATAGTTACGGCCTATCAATGGTCCTACGGAGAGTCATAATACGGACATTTAACTGACACTATACTTGTAATGTGGACGTCAAACCACCATTGCTCCCAAGCCATAACCTGTAGTAAACATCATTACACAAACTATGTTGGGTTCACACATTGCAATGGACCTTTGGTACACCCTTTTGGGTCTTCATTACATCAAATGGGATATATTAGTGGGCCTTACGTTCATCAAACGGGCCGCATTACTGGGCTTCACCAATGGCCTTAGGTACATTGCAATGGGTCAAATCCATGGGCCTCAAAGTACATCATAATGAGTCTAATCACATGGGTCTTATGTGTCTTAAATGGGCTTAATCCCATGGGTTTTATACATATCAAATGGGCCTAATCCCATAGGCCTTATATAAATCAAATGGGCCTAAACTCATAGGCCCTATATCAAGTGGGCCTAAATCCATAGGCCTTATATGTCAAATGGGCCTAAATCCATAGGCCTTATATAAATCACATGGGCCTAAACCCATAGGCCCTATATCAAGTGGGCCTAATTCCGTGACCTTACATCCACATCAAAGTGGGCCCCGATGAATTATTACAACTACAATAAGATAGGCCTCAAAACAGGCCAAGGTGGGGTCCTCTTGGACTATGGATCTAGCTCATCTTAGCCTCAAGTTATGAGCTTTTAAAATGGATAGACGGTTTAGATGCAACACATGCATCCCGGTGGGTCCACAAAAGCCCACCATCAAGTATATTACATAATATAATATATATGTATATAGTATATACAATAATATATATGTGTGTGTGTGTGTATATATATATATATATATATATATATATATATATATATAATATATATACAATATAATATATACACACGTGCACAACCCCACACGTACACACACACCCACACGCATGCACACGTACACACACACCTAGTGGGCTCCACCGTCCATTGGACAGTGGAGCTAAAACACATATATCATGGTGGGTACCACCGTCCACCTGGACGGTGGATGTAGAGCACATACATCACTGTGGGCCCCATGTGGGGCCCACCTTAACTTATATTTTCCATCCAACCGGTTGATAAGGTGGATAAGGAGGAAAAACAAATTTCATTTTGATCCAAAATTTCTATGGCCCAGGAGAAGGGTTTCAAGGGTAGATGTTCAATCACACTGTTTCCTACAGTGTGGGCCACTCGAGCATCAGATAGACCTCATTTTTGGAGGGGACTCGCTTCAGGGAGCGGTCCACCAAATGAATGGAGTGGATGTTACATATACATCACGGTGGGGCCCATGGTAGCAGCCGTGGGTGGCTGGTCGCCCGCTCGCCGCACGCAGCCGCATGCTGCTGCTGCAGCGCATCAGAGACAGAGGCTCTGCCTCTTGCCATTTTTTTTTAAAAATAATGAAAACCCATTTTTTTGGGGTTTTTCGTATTTGGGGCCCGCATCAACTAGATCCTCCCCGACCATTGGCTTCCCTGGCTTGTAACAGATCCAACGAGTCTAATATAGGGTATTTTTTTATGTTTAGAAAATAAAATAAAATAGGAAAATGATCTTTGAATGGTGATGATGCAATCTCCAACGCTATGGCCCACCAGATCTTCCAATCAACCCCATCTCTTGGCTCAACGCCTAAAATGATCCAGGGAAAGAGGTGGACGGCGTGGATTGAAAACATACATCAAGGTGAGGCCTATGCAAGTGGCTCACCCCAAAAGCTCCCTTTTCTTTTTCTTTTTGATTTCCATCCAGCGTCCAGGGAACGTCCAGCGTCCCTAGACCATAATAAGTACATTGAGGTGGGCCCCTCCTATAGATGTGGGCCACCAAAAAGGGGTTGGAGGGCATGGGAAAATACATACATCAAGTGGGGTCCATCCAAGTGGGCCATTAGGCTACATCATCACAAAAGAAAGAAAAAGAAAAGAAGAGAGAGAGAGAGATAGAAAGTGGGACACGCTTTTGATGGAGGGCTCCGCCACTATGAGCCCTATTTTGTGAAACAAATCATACATCAATGAATCCCCTAGCACATGGGACCACCAAAATCGAAATCAAAGGTGGAGATCCTTTCCCCACCAATATGGATGGTCTAGATGACCTTTAAATGTAATGAAATAAACATCATGATGGGGTCCATGGAGAATGGCCCCATCATGGATAATCATGATGATCAAAGTGGACCATCGACCACAACTTAGGGTCCCAAATGAGATCCAAACCATTGATCGGTTGGCCTCACTTGGCCCATCTTAAAAATATGAAAAACTAATATTATCAAGCACCCACCGTCCAATCTTCTTGCTCCTATGGGTTCCTTAGCACCTTAGCTTTGATTCCAATGGAGGAGATGAGGAATGGATGGCTAGGATGAGAGATCTTGGGATGGAGAGGTGGGCCACACTTGAAGTTTTGGAAGAGATTGAGAGGCTCATTCGTATGGGGTTTTTTCTTAGAGATATCTTTGAAAATGAGAAAGAGAAAGAGTTATAAAGGGAGAGAGAGTGACGGGTGATGGAGTGATGGATGGGAGAGAGATGGGTGTGTAAGGCTTTGTTGACTTTGGTGGCCTTTTGTGTAAGAAAGGCATGGGCTTGTAAGACCTTTTTGACTTTTGTGGTTGCTTGGGTATGGGTGAAAGGTGATGTGTACTTGACATGCGATGTGATAAGATTTGATTGATTGATGGGATTGATGTGACACTTCGTAGAGATTCTCTTGGATTTTGCAATGCGCGGAGTTTTCCTCACACCGAACGCTGGCCCACATCTCTTGAACACGGTATCGCCTCGGCGCGCGAGTCACGGCATCGGAACCGCAGTCATGGCACGGTCGCTATGGTAATGGTCTTGGGTTGAGTCGAAGGTTGTCGGAATTCGACCGGTAAGACTGCGGAAGTCTACGGAACAGTATAGACTAAGATACGGGTCTTACAATATGAATGCTGTAACTATTTATATTTTAAGCAGTGTGAGGAATGTTGTAATAATCTAGAGATTTATTTCAGCATTTTATCTATTGATATACTTTTATTAATCTGTGCTTCAATTTCAACAATTATTCTAGTAAAGTTGCCCTGCCATTTTTATGGTGCATGGTTGTCCCTAGAATAATTAATTCTTATAATTGCAATTTATTCCTTGCTATTTATCTACATCTATTCTTATTGACTTCTTGATTCAAAAGATGTTCTAGAAATAAGGTTGTCCTACCATAAGCCCTTATTTATTATGGTGTAAGGTTGTCCTTAAAACTGAATTTGTATCAACCTCTCAATGCTTGTTTATTGAGATTGATTTAATTTCAGCATTGTGAATTGATTTATTATTGTAAGGCTATTTCCTTATTTTATTTCACTGTATTTAATTTTAATTTGACATAGTCCTATTCACCCCCCCTCTAGGACATATAGCTTGGCCATTTCAAATCCACACCGTCCGTCCATCCGAATGGGTCCCACTTGATGTGTGGATGGAATCCACACCGTCTGTCCTTTTGAATGGAGCCCACCGCAATGTCGTGTTTCTCCAATCATCCATTTATTTGGACGTGTGGCCACCGCACACATGTGACACGTGTGGGATGGGACCCACTTTGATGTATTATTCTATCTTCACACCATCCATACCAGGACAGTGGGATTCCACCTTGATGTAATTGTATCCACATCGTCCAGCTGTGTGGATGGTGGAAGACACCGTGATGTCTCTGTGAATCTAGGCCGTCCATCTCTGGTGGGCCAGCAACCCTAGCAGGGCCTGGCGACAGTAAGTTCTGTGGGTCCCAACTGTACTAACAACAACAAATTTTGTGGGACCCACTGTATCATCCAGTTTATCCATTTGGGGACCCCACGCAGCAGCTTTAGCCGCTGCATAACGTCAGCAAGTTCTGGGGTCCCACATGTTGTATGTATTAAATCCATACATCAGTCCATTATGGGACGTGTGGGCCCCAACCATTGATGTATATGTGGTATATCCACACCATCTATTAGGTGGACAACACTACAAAAATCAATGGAGGATGAACGTCTACTGTTGAAACCGTTTGGGGGCCATAGAAGCTTTGGATCAACTATGAAATTTGTTTTTTCGCTTAATTCAGGTCTATATGACCTTATGAATAGATTAGATGGAAAATAAATGTTATAGTGGGCCCGATGAATTTTAAATGGTGAAAATCATTATCTCCACTGTTATTTGTGGCATGGTCCAGATGCTCTTTCGATATGATTCAGTTTTGGGTAATGCTCTAAAATGATCCCTAAAAATAGATGAATGGTGTAGGTATAATATAATGTAAATATAGTGTATGGGCCTCACCTCGATGTGATGTACGTTGGGCCCGCATGAGAGGCTATTTATGATGTGTTTGAGGCCCACGGGTTGTGGCCCATTGGTGCAGCCTGTTGATGCAGCCCACTTTATGTATATGAGGACCAATAGTGCGGCCCATTGATACAACCCACTTGATGTATATGAGGCCCATTGGTGCAGCCCATGTGATGCAGCCCACTTAATATATATGAGGCCCATTGTGATGTATTTGAGGCCCATGGGTTAAGGTCCAATGTAATATATACAAGGACCATGAGTGAGGCCCAATGAAATGTATGTGAGGCCTTTGTGTGAGGCTGAATGTGATGTGTATGAGGTCCATTGCAATGTGTGATTCCACCATGATGTATGTAATGATTTTTATGACGGGCCATGCCTTGGGAGCAATGATGGTTTGACGTTCACATTGCAATAGCAATGATGGTTAAATGTTCATATTGTAACTCTCCCTAGGGCCCATTGTTAGGCCCATACTTGTTGTGTGTAGGTCTTCTAGGTCCATCTTCGTTATGAATAGAGTTCATCACCATATGACATGCTTAGTATAGCTCCATGATTCATGATCATAGGCATCATATGTTTGCTTGATATGAGGGGTGACTGATTATAGCATATGCTTTTGAGTAGATTGTTTATGGGGCTCCCCGATAGGCGGAGTTACCCCACATGAGCATGCGGTATGTACAGGATTGCTGCATGACTAATAGTGTGATTCATGCACCTCGCATTTGTATGACATAATTAACATAATTACTGTACGCCCTAGCGACATTAGGGTTGTGGCCTCCACAAGCATATCGTGGATGGCAGGATCGGACACTAAAAATACTGTGACTAGCATCGGATGCCATAGATGTCCTTGAGTTTAAATCCCTAAACTCGAGGTACCAGAGGATGACTTCAACATCGAGACCGAGTGGATACATTAGCACACGAGGGCCGAATACCAAGAGGCCGCGTCTCTCACTATGTCGTGGTCGGTTGGAAGGGGGTGAGGCCTTGCCCGCTAGAGGGTAGGGGGCATTGCTAGGCTGAGTATGGCCAGCTCATAAATAGGCCTTCTATCGATGTGCCGGATAGGTATTAATAGACTATTGGCTAGGCGGATGGTGATGTTTCTTATGCTCACTTGAACTACGCACTTGAGAAAGGGGCAGTGTCATTTGAAGTGTAGTAAACCTCAGTGATTATCTAGTGTGACAACTATATTGATATTTGATGCTCTAGTGATAAACTGCATTGATATGTGGATTCAGATGAGGACTGGTATGCTTGAGTTACATCTCGCATTGCGTGGCCTTGGTATGACTAATAACATTCATGCCTTGCATTGCATGGCCTTGGAATGACTAATAGCATTCATACCTTGCATCGCATGGTCTTCATATGACCGATAACATTCATGCCTTGCATCATATAGCCTTAGTATGGCTGATATATTCATGGATTCGCCAGCATATTTCACATTATTCTCATATTGCATTCTAAGCACGCCTATATTACGCACACACTTACACCACTCTCTAAGCTTTCTATAAGCTTATGCACGATTGATACGTGTAGGTGACGCCAGGATGCAGCCATAACTTAGTCATAGTAGGAGCGTGCAATTGAGCTTCAGGAGTTTCCATTATTATTATCATTGTATTTCCCTTCATGTGCATTGTAGCTTAAAGTTTTTTTATCCTAGTGGATTTTGTGATGGTGTCTTGGTTATTGTTCGTGTGTTATACTTATGGATATGGTTACTATGAAATAAATTCATGTTGAAATCCTCCTTGTATGATCCTAGGATTGGAACCTGGTATACATAGTACCGGGAGCCGAGAATGGGGTACTACGGAGGCTGTCAGTCCGAATTCGGCGATTGGGAATTTTGCTAGCCTGGTTTCCTAGTTTGGGGCGTGATAACTTTCTTCCACGATAGACTGGTATCTTCCATGTGCCAATTCGTCGAGATGATGTGCAATGGGGAATTCATGAATAAAAATGTCGATGAGGTGTGCGATTACTTTGACAAACTCGCTGAAACCACATAATCATGGGACATCTCCCATAAAATCTAGCACCACATCTAATCTTACTCAAGTAAGGGAGAGGGGTGGGATATACTTGCGGAAAGAGGATGATGATATAAATGCCAAGTGGCCAGTCTCGCAAGGAAGGCCGAGGCCATGAAACTTTAGAAGGATAAGGCTAAGGAAGTTGTTTGCAGTATCTGTGCTAGCAACATACATAATACTGGAAATTACCCAACGATACCTGCTTTTCAAGAGGCACTGAACGAGTAATCGAATCCCATGAACAACTACCAAAGACCTTTCAGTGGACCCATCTCTAACACATACAATCCTACTTGGAGAAACAATCCGAACTTTAGTTAGAGGAATGGACAAACTGTTACTCTTTAAGGAATCCCTAAGCAATTCTTGAATTAAGGGAAACCTCAAGAGGATCCGGTCTGGAAACATATTCAAAATCAAGATCTTATCAATCAGAGTATATTGTAAACCCTTCAAGACCTTTTAAAGGCCATACAAGGGCGTGAGATTAAAAAAAATTAATTGGGAAAAAAGGGATTCTTCCAGCCCAACCTTTCCTCAATCCTAAACTACAATACGAAATAAGTGATCCAACCTCTTCAAATCAAATGGAGTAAGCTAAGTCTATCACCACTCTTAGGAGTGGGAAGATAATTGACAAATTTATTCCGGTAAGGGCTAAAAAGTCTAAGGACTTAGAAGTAAATGAAACTGATGGACTTAGCAACACTCCACAAGAGTTAGAACCAGAACTCCAAAGCAAGCCGATTGTACCATTCCCCTAATGGTTGATTGCACCAAAACTTCTCTCTAACTCTTAGGACATTCTAGAGGTGCTTAAAAAAGTTAAGGCCAACATCTCTCTCTTGAATGCCATAAAACAAATTCCTTCATATGCCAAATTTTTGAAAGACTTGTGCACAACTAAGAGGTGACAAAGTATCAAAAGAAAAAAAAAAATTTGACTAAAAAAGTGAGTGTCGTCCTCAAGCAAGATGTGCCATAAAAATATAAATATCTCGGTAGCCCAACCATCCTATGTGTAATTAGGAATTATCGAATTGAGAACACACTTCTTGACTTAGGAGTGAGCGTAAATTTGATTCCTTAGTCTATAAAAAACTAGGTTTGGTTAAATTGAAACACACTCGAACCACATTACAACTTGCTAATTGCTCAATTTCTGTAACGAGAGGGATAATTGAGGATGTGTTGGTATAGGTTGAAAAATTTTACTACCTGGTAGATTTTATCATCCCAAATACTCAACCCATCATGGACATGAGCACTCAAATTCCTGTTATTCTTGGTCGCCCATTCCTTGCCGCATCAAATGCAATTATTAATTGTAGGAATGTAGTCATGAGTTTGTCTTTTGGAAATATGACATTGTAGTTGAATATCTTTTTCAATACGAGCAAACAGTTAGAAGATGATGATTCCCATGACATTAACATGATTGAATCTTTTGTAGAAGATAGAACACTTTTGACCTTATCCTCTGACCCTCTAGAGACATGCCTAGCCCACTCCTATGATTTTGATGATGATATGATTAGGGAGACGGGTAACATGCTTGATACTGTGTCGATACTTGAAGTTTATTGGTGTAAGCCACAATTTGAAGAATTGCCCTAAACTGATGTAGTGCCTCTACCGTCTAACATTAAGGCACTGAAGCTTGACCTAAAATATTTTCTCTCTAATTTGAAATATGTCTATTTAGGTCAAGATGAGACATACTGGGTGGTGATTTCTTCCCACCTTGAGCAAGAACAAGAAAGTATGCTTATCTCTACTCTCATTAAGCATAAGGGATCCCTTAGATGGTCGATGCGGACCTCAAGGGAATTAACCCTTCAATTTACACTCACCACATTTATCTATAGGATAATGAGAAGACCTCTCTACTATTAAAACTTAGATTAAATCCAAATATGAATGAAGTGGTTAAGGCCGAGGTTCTTAAGCTATTGGATATGGGTATCATATACCCTATATCTGATAGTCAATGGGTAAGTCCAACTCATGTGGTTCCTAAGAAGTCTGGAATTACCATTACAGCTAATGCTGACAATGAACTCATGCCAACAAGAGTCACTACTAGTTGGAGAATGTGTATTGACTACAAGAAGTTAAATACCGTCATAAGAAATGACCACTTTCCTTTTCCCTTCATCGATCAAATTTTGAAAAGGCTAGCTAGTCATTCCTATTACTGTTTCCTTGAAGGATATTCAGACTATAATTAAATTGAGATAGCCCTTGAAGACCAAGAAAAGACCATGTTCACATGCCCTTTTGGCACTTTTGCTTACCAAAGGATGCCATTTGGGCTATATAATGCCCCCATCACCTTTCAGCAACGTATGTTGAGTATTTTTTCTAATATGGTGGGGCAATATTTAGAGGTCTTCATAGATGATTTCTCAATTTTTGGTCCATCCTTCAGCAAATGCTTGAAAATTTTGAAAAATATAGTGAAGCGATGTGAGGAAAAGAATTTGGTATTGAATTGGGAGAAGTGCCATTTCATGGTTCATAAGGGAGTTATCCTTGAATATATCATCTCGTCTAAGGGAATTGAGGTAGATAAGGCTAAGATTGATCTTATCGCTAACTTACCTTCACCCAAGAACGTACAAGACGTGCGATCCTTTTTAGGACATGCTGGATTTTACTGAAGATTCATAAAGAACTTTAGTCACCTCTCTCATCCTTTATGCAATCTACTTCAAAAGGATATCCCATATGAGTGGAATGAGTAATGTCAGGAAGCTTTTACTAAGCTCAAGGGCATGTTAACCACTACATCTATTATGAAGCCCCCCGATTAGAGCCTTCCTTTTGAACTTATGTGTGACACGTCTGACTATGCTCTTGGGGCAGTTTTAGGCCAAAGAAAAGAAAAGAGACCATATTTTATTCATTACGCAAGTAGAACTTTAAATTTTACCCAAGTAAACTACCTTATTACGAAAAAGGAACTCTTAGCTGTAGTATTCGCTTTGGACAAATTTAGGTCCTACTTGATTGGATCCAAGATCGTCATTTACACAGATCATGTGGTGCTCAAGTATTTTCTTTCTAAGAATGATGCTAAGCCTTGTTTGATAAGATGGATCTTCCTACTCTAAGACTTCGATGTGAAAATAAAAGATAAAAAGGGAGTAGAGAACACAGTGGCTAACCATCTTTCCCGCCTTGATCTCTCTGATCCCCTTGAGATGACACATATAATTGACATGTTCCCTGATGAACAACTATTTAAAAATCTCCCTTTCACCTTGGTTTGTAGATATTGCTAATTATCTTGCAACAGATTTCACGCCAACACATTGTACTGCGCAAGATAAGAAAAGATTCTTCACCGAGGTATGCAAATTCTTCTGGGATGATCCATATCTATTTAAATATTTTCCAGACCAAATCTTAAGGAGATGTGTGCCAGACAATGAATATCAAAGTATCATCTCATTCTTTCATTCTCAGGCTTGTGGTGGTCACTTTTCTACAAAAAAAGACCATGACCAAAATTCTACAATGCGGCTTTTACTAGCCCACTATGTTCAAGGACACTCATGAGTTTTGCAAAGCTTATAAGCATTGTCAGAAGTTGGGAGCATTGTTCCATCGAAACATGATGCCTTTGAACCCCATTCTAATCATTGAAGCATTTGATTGCTGGGGCATCGATTTCATGGGACCGTTCCCCTAATCTTTTAGAAATTTGTATATTTTGCTAGCCGTAAACTATGTCACTAAATGGGTCGGAGCGATCCCGTGTTAGAATAATGATCATCAAATGGTCATTAAATTCTTAAAAGAGAACATCCTTTCTCGATTCAGAACACCTTGAGCCATCATTAGTGATGGAGGTTCACATTTTTATAATAGGCCATTTACAAATTTAATGAAGAAATATGGTATCTCCCATAAAGTGAGCACTCCATACCACCCATAAATAAGTGGGCAAGCTGAGATTTTCAACAGGGAAATTAAACACATCTTGAAAAATACGGTTAACCCTGACCATAAGGATTGGTCAATTCGATTGACCGATGCCTTATGGGCTTACTGTACCTCATTTAAGACCCCTATTGGAATGTCTCCCTTTAGACTTGTCTATGGGAAAGCTTCCACTTACCTATGGATTTGAAACATAGGGCCTACTAGGCTATTAAAAATCTGAATTTCAATCTAAACAATGCTGGTTCGCTATGCAAACTTCAGTTGAATGAACTTGAAGAAATTCGGAATGATGTGTACGAGAACTTGAGAATTTACAAGGACATGATGAAAGTGTTTTATTACCAACACATTCGTTGGAAATCATTCACAATAGATCAGAAAGTCCTTTTGTACAATTCTCGGTTACATCTCTTCTCAGGTAAGCTCCGATCTCATTGGACCGACCCTTTCACTATTAGTAATGTTTATCCTCATGGGGTTGTCGACATAAAGAATCCAAATAATGGCCATGAATTTAATGTAAATGGACATTGATTACAACCATTTGTTAAGAAATTTGATTTAGAGTACATGTCCATACCTCTGACTGATCTTGTGTACCAAGATTGATCTCCTATTCTAATAGAGGTATAGGTAGGTTTATTGCTTTCATAGGACTAGGGTAGTTTACTTCTACTATTTAGGATAGTTTGCTTATAGTTTTTTTTTTTATGGTAACCTATCTTCACACTAAGATTATTAGAAAAGCCTCAGAATTCCTTCTTCAGGTATTACCTTTTCACACTTCTCTTTTCTTTACATTACCTCTTTTGCGTTGCATGCTTATTCTTTTACATTGAGGACAATGTAGATTTTTCATTCGGAGATGGGGGAATTAGGTAAACTAATCAGTGTTTTCTCAGTTTTGAGCAAAAAATTTTAAAATTTTCAATGTTTCAAGTTAAAATCTGTTTGGAAAGTGATGGATTATGTACTTAAGAATGCTTTGAGTATGATAAGATAGAGATTGAGTTTTGGATTGTTAGAGTTAATCATCGAAGTAACTGATCATCTAAGTGCTTGCACTCAATTGGTTAAGAGGAAGTTTGGATATCATGTTAATCTAAATCACAAGACACAATGAATTTATTTTCTATAAGACATACTGGAATTTCTCATTGTCAATATGTAAATCATTGATAGATGGTGAGAAAATTTTATCCACCCTAAAAAAAGAACCAATTAAAAACAAGAGCTCGACAAAGAGGTCATGAAAAAGAATGAAAATTTTGGGAAAGAATGCAAAAATAAAAAGAATGAATAAGAATTGACTGTCGATATTAAATCCAAAACTGGAAAAAGAAGGAGAAGGGGATTATTTTGATATCAGTACTTGAGTGTCAAACTGATCTTGAAGTAATGAGCATGACTAAAATAATGAATTGATAGTATTCGTCTAGGAGGTAAATTGACTTTCACTGAGCACATTGAAAAACTTGATATATAGAATATGCTTTGATTTAAGGGACAAGAGTGTCAAACTAATCTTGAAGTAATGAGCATGACTAAAATAATGAATTGATAGTATTCGTCTAGGAGGTAAATTGACTTTCACTAAGCACATTGAAAAACTTGATATATAGATTATGCTTTAATTTAAGGGACAAAGACCTTATTTGATTGGTTGCTTATGTGATTGGGTTTTAGGCATTCAAAATCTCACTTTCATATCTTAATTCTACCCATTCACCCTTGAGTGCATAAAAGATTATTTTCTGAAAAGGATTCTTGACATTAAGCATTGAGATTTATTTTATACATACTTTTCTCGGGACTAGTAAAATGCTAGTTGGGAATTGTATTGAGGGTCAAATATTGCATATTGAACCCCATTTATATCTTGGTTTTATGAACATGATACTGGTTAATGTCCTATTTTACTCATGTTTATGTTGTAAGGAGAATTTAAGAGCTTGGATTGGAAAAGGTACTAAAAGCATGGATTTGACACTCAAAGATCACTAAGACAAATAATGAAACTTAGGAGACAAAGATTGAATATTTCAAGGTCCCAAGATTTAAGGAAACCAAGTGGAGAAGGAACGAATCCAAAAGAGCAAGTGCGTAATACACATTGACTGTGTCATTAAGCACTGTTTGATGACATCAAGGACATATTCAATGACATCGAACATAGGTCGATGACATCAAATTTATGAAGGAAAATTAAGTTGGTAACTGGATAAATTAAAGATGTTTTTTTATGACTCGAGAACTTGTTCGATGACTCGTAGAATTGCTTGATGACATCGAAGACCTGCTCCATGACATCTAATTTTTTATGGAATTTTGGTAAACACATTCAGCACCATTTTTGACTATTTTAAGCAATTTTCGATGACATCAAATTTATTGAAGAAATTGGTTTAACTCTCTGGACTGTTTTTGTCATACCCCGAACTCAGAAACTGGGCTCACAAAATTTTTGATCACCGAATCCGGCACCGACAACCTCCATAGTACCCCATTCTCGGCTCCCGGTACCCATACACCAGGTTCCGATCCTGGGATGCTACAAGGAGGATTTCTAACCATCAATTTAATTTGTAATGAGCATAATTATAAGCATAACTCACGAACAATAACTACAAGAACACCATCACAAAATCCACTATGATAAAAAACTTTGAGTATAAGGCGTATGAAAGGAAAATACAATGTAATGAAAGTAATAAAAACTACAGAAGCTCGTTTGTACGCTCCAACCGCGGTGAGATTATGGTTGCGTCGTGGCGTCACCTGCACACATCAATCATGCATAAGCTTATAGAAATCTTAGAGGGTGGTGTAAGTATGTGCGCAATATGAGCGTGCTCAGAATGTAAGGTCAGAGAAATGGAGAATCATGTTGATGAGTACATGAATGCAATCAGCCGTACTAAGGTTATGTGGTGTAAGATATGAATGTTATCGTCCATGTCAAGACGATACGATGTGAGATGTGGCTCAAGCATGCCAATCCTCATACAACTCATCAGATATCAGTATAGTTCTCATTTTGGATAATCACCGGGGTTTAGTACACTCTAAATGGCACTACCGCTCTTCTAGTCGCACAGTCCAAGTGAGCATAAGAAACCTCACTATCCGCCTGGCCAATAGTCTGTCAATACCTATCCGGCACGTTAATAGCGGATCCATTCACGAGCTAGTCAAACTCAGCCTAGAATTATCCCCTTCTCTCGAGCGAATAAGGCCACACCCCTTTCCAACAGACCACGACATAGTGGGAGATGTGGCCTCCTGGTATTCGGCCCCTGTATGCTCATATATCCACTCGGTCTAGACATTAGAGTCATCCTCTGGTACCATCAAGTTTAGGAATTTTCACCCAGGGACATCTATGGCGCCCCGATGCTTAGTAATAATATTTTCGGTATCTAATCCAACCACCCACGATGTGTTTGTGGAGGCTATGACCCTGATGTTACTAGGACATATAATAATCACAATCACACAAGTGTAAGTGCATGAATCATGCTATCAGACATGCAACAATCCTGCGTGTACCGCGTGCTCATGTAGGGCAACTCCGCCTATCAGGGAGCCCATAAACGATCTACCCGAAAGCATATGCTATGATCAGTTACTTCTCATATTAGGCATACATATGATGCGTATGATCATGAATAATGGTTCTATACTAAACATGTTATGTGGTGATGAGCTCTGATTAAAATGAAGATGGGCCAAGACCGCCTACACATTACAAGTATGGGCTTATCAAAGGGGCCCTAGAAAGAGTCATAATGCAGACGTTTAACCAACATTATCCTTACAATGTGGACATCAAACCATCATTGCTCCCAAGGCATAGCCCGCTATAAAGGTCAACACATATACTATAGTGAAATCATACTACAATAGGTGTAACATCCCGAAAATCGGGGGGTCGAGCAAAAACCCAACTCCCGAGTTTCAAAATGTTATTTATGCAACATAGATATGTATGATTGAATGTTGTCTGTGATAATGTATTAAACATGAGTGAAATTAAGCCAGAACAGCATATCCTACTCCAGAGACAGTTAAATTAACCAGCGGAAGTCTGTAATAGTATGTATAACATATATAAACTGTTGTATGTCTCCAGAGTGTGAACATGTTACCAGGTTATATACATACATGTATACTCCAAAAGTAGATGAAACGAATATACATGAGTGCGCTACAAAATATAAAATGACAAATGTCAAAGTATCTAATCAACCTCCCTGTAATCCCGTCGATCAGAACATGCATAAAGGAGGGATCCTCCTCCTCATCATCAAGTCCAGCTCCGCCTCGCAGGCCGCGCCATCATCTGCAATCACAAAAGGTCTGGTGGGTGTCCAGGAACACCGTCCCGTAACGTGGGAGTGAGTAGCTAACTCAGTGGAATAATAGAGCAAAGATTAACATGTTATCAAATCAATCATGCGATAATAGTAAAGCAGTAAATCAAACAATCCTAATACTGTTGTTAATGCATTTATGACATGACGTGATGTATGCCCTCACCGACGATCACCCTCATACGGCAACATCTTACGACCGCGGCATGCCACACTCCCTAGAGTGCTCCACATCTTCCAGGCACATGCAATGCTATGGTGATATGATTACCAAGTTGTTATTAATCCATTCAAACAGCAGGATTGGGAAACTAAGGTACTTCCCTTGTATCAATCCCAACACAGATCCTGTCTAGGGTCGTCACTCCTAGTAATCTCATACGATGTATATTTTGTAGGTCGCTGCAAGGGCTGCCAGGGCTGTTGCACGCACTCGTTGCTCCGCTCCCCCATCACCTTATCAATACAGGCCTACTGTACTCTACTGCTACGGAAGGGTCGTCGCCTCCCGTAGACTCAGAATACGCTCGCGGTCACTACAAAGGGCTGCCAGGGCTGTTGCTCGCACTCGTTGCACCGCTCCCCCATCACCTTATCAGTGTAGGCCGACAGCAAGAATATAGTGTCCCATACCACCATAATCTGCTCACGAGTCATAGGTGCTCACTGGTCACTACGGGGAGGTTTGTGGCCCCAGCGTAGGTCGACAGCTCGACCACGGTGTCCCATACCACCATGCCCGGCTCATGAGTCTTCGTGGATCAAGGTACCATGGTTAACAGGGTTTACAATGGTAAGTTCAGTACCCTAGGTTCAAGCAGTTATGATACATACAAGGTGAACAAACATTGGCCAGTCGGGTTACTTGACGGGCTCGACTAGCGCGATCGCATCTCGAATTGAACGACATGAAGTGCGTAAAACACTTCGCGTGGCCTAACCACTGCCGCCAACTCTCAACACGAATCACATTCATCGACGCGTCGTTCGTGGCTATGACCAGTCAGCCACGAATTCGCTCGGTTACCGACTGCCTGGACTAAGTCAAGTCCCACACATCTATGGAATTACATTAACACTATAAAAAGGTATTGGAATTGAAATACATCATGTGAGCATGTTAGCACATGTTATAACATTCAACTTAAGCAAATCTTCAAGGCATACTTCCCATGCATATTCAACTTAAGCAAATCCTCAAGCACATACATTCCATGCATGTAATGAAATCATGCCTTTTTTCAACATGTAAAAAATCATTTAGGTCAGTATAATAATCGAAAAATCAATCACAAACTATCAAATAACATCATTTAATTCAATACATACTAATACAAGCATTTATACAAACACATACACTACACACTTAAGTCTACAAATAGTATGTCGACCCAAAGTGCGCAACTAGGCGAATCTCTTCGCCAAACTAATTATGCACGCATTCCTAACTTCCTAATGCGACAACAAACCATGTCAATCACATCAGCAAAATATGAATGTAAACAGTACTTCCTACAAATGACTAAAATGCCCTAAATCTCATATTCTTCGTTAGCTTACGAAACGGGAAACGGAGAGCATTTTGTACATGTCAAACGGCGATGCCGTCAAGAATCTACTATTAAACGACATTGAAAGCGTTGGAAACAGTCAATCAAAGCGTCTAATATCCGCACCTTTTCCCTTTTAGGGATGAGAATTCGAACGGAGCATATACGCTTCGTCTACGGCGAATAAGGAATCTAATACACGAGATCCATAAGTTACATCGCTATGGAAACAAGGGAAACTCAAATCAACAACTATTTAGGGTTTTTACTTACCTAGGATCGCGGTGGAATCGCCGGGAAAGCGGTAGAGGAGTGTTGCTTAAGCACGTGCAACACGTAGCACAAGTGGCAGGAAGAACTCTCCCACTCTCTCACAATCTCTCACTCTTTTTCTCTCTCCCAAGCTAGGGCTTCTCTCAAATTCGGATGGGAGAGAGGAGTGAGGGTTTCAACCCCTTTTATAGCCTAAAACATTCCCAAAATAGGCTTGGGAACAATGTTTACTTGGTGCCTAACCAAATCGGGGCCGTTTCGGTCCAAAAGGGTATTTCTGGAGGTCCCCAGGCCAAATGCGGTCGGACTTAAGCTCATGCATACTGGATCTAGCACACATCCAGTTTTCAGACCGGTTGGGTTCCCAGATCGCACGTGGCGGCCCAGTTTCAGTTTAACGGTCACCGCACCAAGATCAGGCCTATAAGTCTCGTGATATATAATAGATATTTTTCCTGATCCAAGGGTGTAATTTGGCTGTATTCTGACGGTCAGAATGCTTAATACTGATGCGTCAAATTTGTGTGCCAGATTTGAATTTGAAATTCCAACTATGTCCCTATTCACACTCTCTTCGGTCCGGGCTCAATGAAATAGCCTGTGATCATCGGTTTGACTTGATTTTTGGAATGAGTGTCAAGTCCAGCTAGACGGTTCTAACGGTCTAAGATAGGAGGTATCGGACTTTCGACGTGCGGTCTAGATCCAATACAAAGATTCAAAGTGGTCCAGAGAACAAACCTGCTTAGAGTTTGGTCCGAGGTTTTAGAGCATTATAGCACCATTGGTTCCACTCGCTTTGGGCCTTGTAGAACGTATTTAAAGTAATCAGGGACTGTTTCCCAGCCACTCCAACGTTGCGCTAGCTAACTTATGCTTAGTTTCTAAAGAAATTTATCCTAAGTGGTTTCTTTGGCTATGGAATTGGGTTCTGAACGATTTTTCAGGTGTTTTAATTGACCCACTGTCTAAGGACGTCAAATCCCAGATTGGCCAAAATCCGGGGTGTTACAATAGGCCTTATGTATGTCCTAATGGGCCTCGACCCATGAGCCTTGACCCATGGGCCTCTAGTACATCAAATGGACCTCATAACATGGGTCTCGTATATATCAAAGTGGGCCTCAACATCGGGCCACAAATACGTTAAGATGGGCGTAATTACGTGGGCCTTGCATACATTACAATGAGCCTCATAATATGGGCCTCATATTTATTAAGGTAGGCCTCAACAACGGTCCCTATACAAACCAAGGTGGGCCTCAATAATGGGCCATAAATATGGTAAGTGGGATACACCACATGGGCCACATGTATATCAAATGGGCCACACTTAAATATAAGTGGTGATAAGGATTTCCACCATTAGAATTCCAAAGGGTTTAATGGTGGACGTTCAAACCCATGGTTTTTCATAATGTGGACTACCTGATTCTAGATCTGTCTTATTTTTAGTCTTAAGCCTTAAGATTTATTTTAAAAATGGTTGGACGGTTTGGATGCACTGTATTCATCATGGTGGATCCCATAGGGGTAGAAAGGATGGACGACATAGACGAGGTACATACCTCACGGTGGGGCCCACACTAATGCAAGGTGTGAATCTCAATACATACATCAGTGGGTCCCATGTAGGGCCCACCATAATGTTTAGTTTACACCCATCCTGTTGGTAAGGTTACATAGACCTAGGGCCCACCACAACATTTTTTTTCCACCCAATTAGTTGATAAGGTCACGTGGGCTTGGGGCCCACCATAATGTTTATTTTCCATACAAACTGTTCATTAGGTCACGTGGACTTGGGGTCCACTGTAATGTTCATTTGAACCCTAACCTATAAGTGAGGTCACACGGACCAGGGCCCACAGTGTTGTTTATTTTCCATCCAACCCTTTAATAAGGTCACTTAGACCTGGGTGAAGAGGGAAAACAAATTTCACAATAATCTAAAGCTCCCAAGACACCCAAAAGGGCTTCGATGGCAGACGTTCAATTCAATTATTTCCTGTTATGTGGGCCACCTGAGTATTGTATACAGCTGATTTTTGGGGGGCCCACTATCCCGAAGGGGACCTATCAAATGCACGGTGTTGATGATCGATAAACATCATGGTGGGGCCCACGGCTGGGACCGTGGGTCCCTGTCAGGCCGTCTGTCCGCAACAGGTGCTGCCTGTGCCTCTGACAGCAGCAGCGTTAGCTACTGCATTTTTTTTTAAAAAAACTTATTTTTCTGCAGAATCTCCTAGGTAGGGCTCGCATCAGGTGAATCCGCCCCAACCATTGATCTCTGTGGCTCAATATAAGCCCATCAAGCTCAATATTGAGTATATTTTGATGTGCAGAAATATCGAGGTGTATTTCAACAACAAAGAATATTATCCTTCATGATATGCATTGTCAGGGAATCAGATTGAGTTTGTTTTTCAGCTCAACACCTAAAATAATCTGAGGAAAAGGATGGACGGCTTGGATAAAGTACATACATCAAGGTGAGGCTTGCATGTGCAGCCCACCCCCATGCTTAGTATACCCCAACGTCAGTTTACACTTCATCGTTAGCCACGCCCCACGCTTGTTCACACTTCATTGCTAAGTTACGTCCAGCGTCTCTGGACCTTGGACGGTGTGGAACAACACAGATATCATGGTGGGTCCCACATGCACATGGCCCACCTACATGTATATACATATATAATATATATATATATATATATATATATATATATATATATATATATATATTATATTCCATATATATAATATATATTATATTATACATATCATATATATATTATACAAAATATAATATATAAAAAGAAGGGGGGGGGGGGAGGGGGGGGGGGGGGGGGGGGGGGGGGGGGGGGTAGGGGTATTGGATCCATCTAAACAGTGGATAGTGTGGATCATCATCTGCATAGGGTGGGCCACACCGTCTGATGTTGATGGATGAGGTAGATACAACACATATTGGTGGGATCCACACCATCACAATGGAAAGAAAGAGAGAGAGAGAGAGAGACAAGAGAGAGACGGTGATTGAGGGGAGGGACCCTGCCACTATGGGCCCTCCATGGATACGTTACATACATTAAAATGGGTCCCACCAACAAGTGGGCCCTAAAATAAGAATACAATGGTAGATCACCCACCTCTAGGCCTTTTCCTTGCTCCCTAGGCTTGTATGCACCTATGCTCAATGTTTAACGGTGGATGATGAAGTCTTGATGGTGGGGATGAGAGATGAGAGGGTGGGCCACACTTTTTGCTTGGGAGAGAGAGGAGCTTGGACGTATGGATTTTGGAAGAGTACAGATAGAATGAGAGAAAGGGAGAAAAACAATATTAAAGGGATGGGTGGGATGGTATTTGTAAGGAAAGGTATGGGAGAGTTTGATTTTTATTTTTTTTTGGAAAAGAGGGATGGGTTGTTTGAAAAATTGTAAAAGAGGGATGGTGAGGGGAGAGAGAGGGTTGACTTTTTGAAAAGGAAGGGATGGGTTATTGTACTTAGGGCATGGTGTGTACTTGACATTGATTGATGGGATATATCGTAGAGATTCCCTCGAAATTCACAACACGTGGCATTTCTTCAGAATGAATGCGGACCCACAACTTCTAGCCTAGGTATCGGTTTGATGCGGAGTCACGATGTTAGAACCGCGGCTACGGCGCGATCGCTATGATCCAAGTTTCGGATCGAGCTGACTTTGGTATGCGGGAACTGGCTTAGGATCGTGCGCAAACGTTGATACAAGTAGATGATTGCTGGAATTTGACCGGATGGATCGCGGAAGCATATAGAACGGTAAGGACTAGGACACGGGTCTTACAGTTTTGGACACATTATGATTCCTTGAACAATTCTTGATGACACCGAAGGCCTCTTCGATGACATCGAAGGTAGGTTCGATGACATAGAAGGTCGAAGAGTCCAGATGAAGATACAAAAGTGTAAAAAAGAGCACGTATAAAAGACATCTTCAATGACATCGAAGCTTGTTCGATGTCATCGAACGAATTGGATGAAGTTATGTAGAGTTATACGTAGTGCATAAAATTGAGGCGGTTTCTGAATTTTTACAAGGAGGCAAAAGGAGGTGTTGCACAACTATAAATAGGAGTCCCCAGGGCATCCTTGTGCATCTATCTAATCATTCTAGGGTTTAGAGGAGAAAAACACAAGGGCAGAGAACCATCGCCAAGCATTTTTCTTCTTTTTTCCTTTATTTTTCATGCTTTCTTCTAGGGTTTTAGATCCAATCATGTTTATGGTTACCTAAACCTCTTAACTGGGGTTAAGAGGTGAAGCTTGTAGCATGATGAGACATTTTTATTGCTTTAATTCATGTTTATGTTGAACTTCTCTCTTTGATTCTGTTTGATTATAAGGAATACTTTCAGTTTTTAATGGTTTGTTGTGATTTAAATTACAATAGATCTGCAATAACTTTGAGTATCTTCTTTTCATGTATTGAGATTGTAAAATTAGGAAATCCTATTGTGAGCCATTGTCTCCTGGGCATTGTTTTGTGATGGAATCACATCCAGTTCTCCCAAGTCTCATCCATTGAGAATTGGGTCAAAGGAAGTTCAAATTTGGTTTTACTGAGATATATTTCAATTGGATAAGATGGGACTCTGATTCCAGTTGTGTCCTTGAATCAAGCATAGATCTCCTTGATTTTTATAAGTGGATCCTTGGAAACCCTAGTCCCCACCTTTGAATTTTTTAAGTTTTAGTTTCTTAATTCACAATTATTCTCTCAATCACTTCAGAATTAGTTTTACATCTTCTTCTAGTTCTACTTCTAATTGCTTTCAGAATACACACGAGATTAGTCCCTGTGGATTCGACCTTGGTCTCACCGAGATTATTACTGCATCGTGACCCTACACTTGGGGTTGTGAACAAATGGTCAATATAGGATGTGACCAGAAAGATGATCACTTAAGTAAGAACTCAGTTGATCGGAATCCAACAACTTAGAGTTGTGGACATTTAATTTAATCATATGGTACTTTAGCAATAATGCTGAATAGTAATGATCTATGTTAAGACTTGGTTATGCTATGCAAGGATAAAAGTAAGGATAAAAGATGATAGATTATGTTTAGCATGAGCCTCAAGCTTTTCATTACATGCTCCTTTTATAGGTTGTTGAGGTGACAAAACCCTCACTAGGCTTCCTTCTTCATCTGAGATCCTCCGCTTTTATAACATGCATTCTAAATAGGAAGATCTGTGTACATTTGGAACCATATGTTTTAGATCTCATCTTTTATGTAGACACCCAATATTGGAATCTTTAAGACCTTGCATCTATATTTGGGATCAATCAAGGGAACCTCTACCATTCAAACTGATTATGGCCATTCATGCATTTGAATGACCCAATCAAACCACCTCCTGCAAGACCCTGAACTCTCGCTCCCATCTGATTGTAGTCTTGGTAGGGTTGGATCCACCATCAAACTCTCCCATTCTCTTAATTCCAATTGATGCATGGATAGGGACCCGATCTACTTGGTGTTTGTCCTCTCCTAATTTGGGTCTTAATCGTAACCGGATTTGCTTATATTTTGGTCTGATCTTTGGGTAGTCAGAATTTTTGTGATCACCACAAACCCTCCGAATATCTTTGAGAAGATCTCCCATTTTGTGCAAAAGAACACTTTTTACACAAGTACACTTACTGATGCAGTGATTTCTTGGAATCATGAGCTGAAAAGGTGGTTGTAATGCTTCAACAACTACTACTAATGTTATTGTAGCCAACAAGCTTTCAGCTCATGAGGAGTTGTAAGTTCAATAGGCGCCTGAGCAAGGAAATCCACCACTAAGTACAATACTTGTTCTTTCAAATTCAAATAGACCATCAACATCCCAGGTTGAACCATTGGAGATTATGTCAGTCGGGATGGTTGATATCCAAAGGGGGAATCAGTATATTGTAGAATTGTCAGGAGTTCAAGTAGAACACTCACGAGTCAAGACTGAGGAATTTAATAGGTGGATGGTTGGCTACATCAAGAGCATGAATTAATTGGTGGCTTTGTTTGTTGAAAGAAATCTTGTTACACCTCAGTAACAGGTCGATAAAAGTTATGTTGGGAATTTGGCACTTGTATCACCAGTCCAATTGGTTCCACAGACACTTCTTTTATGGGGAAATACACCACCTATTCTTATCCCAGATCCAATCCAAGATGTGTGAAATTTACCTATACCGGTACAAACATCTTGATTGTATTACTGCCCAGGACTTGTGAAATTCACCACCTCCAATAGATTTCATGTGTCCTCTACACAGGAACAAAAACATAATTCCTAAAGCCAGGAATCAAGAGATGCCTGAGGGCAAGCTTTGCTCAGAAATCAACTATATAATGAAGAACAATATCATGATGGTTCGGAAGTACCTCCAATTGCTACACAGTAATACTGGGAGTGTAACCAAATTGTTCAATTGGTTAAGGAAGTAGAAGGCCAAGTTCTCAGTTGAATTAGTACTCCAGCTTATCATAAGCTATATCCTAATTGGATTGAACGACAATATCCATTGGCGATGAATTATTGATCTGATTTTACACTGTTTACAGGTGATACAAGTCAATCGATCATAGAACACATTGGTCTATTGACCATACAATGTGGAGAGTTGTCCAATAATGAGTATTGTAAATTATAACTATTTGGTCATTCACTCACTAGGCTAGCTTTCACTCGGTATTCCAATTTTCTACTATAGACACCCCACCTCACGCCGATAAACTTAATTGAACAAAAACCCTGATCCATACCCTAAACCCAGTCTAAACCCTATGAAATCCTAAAACTTAACTAATTAAGTCCTAGTAACCCGATGGAACCCTAAACCTAGTCTCGAACTCGAACCCTAGGAAATGAAATTGTGGTAATGACTGCTTTAGTTGAAGTAGGAATATGCCAATATGTCCTAGAGGGGGGTGAATAGGACTTTTTAATATTTTATGACAATTTAAAATCCTATCACTCTAATGCTAAAAGTAGGCATGCATCAAGATTACTACAGAGTAACTCTACTGGCTTCCAAGCATGGTAGAGGATCCAATCATAAAACTATTTGAGAGATAAATAATATGTAAATCAGTTTATAATAGATGTGACTGCGTGTGTGAGGCGTTATCTCAAATAATCAAGTGTGAAAGTATTTAAGGAAATCACATAAGTAATGAAAGACAATAACAATCTCAAACACAGTCATTTTTATAGTGGTTCGACTACTTGTCTACTCCACTTCCGACAAACGCACTCAACCCTTGAGTGTACCGGATCTCACTAAGGAGGTTTCACAACAGGTTCACCTCAAACCGAAGGTTTTAAATTAGGTTTACCTCTAACCAGTACAACCTACACTTAGGCTGACACAACATGTCTACACGACACAGTTTATGCTCCTATGAGAAAGGGTCAACACATAGCACCCAACTTTTAGGCTCCACTGGCCAAGGATCCACACAAGGAACCTAAAGGAGGTTTCATAACAGGTTCACCTCTAACCAGAGGTTTTAAACAGGTTCACCTCTAACTGGAAGTTTTAAAAAGGTTCACCTCCAACCAGTCTATGCTCTCCATAGAGCATGGGTCAACACAAAGTACCCCCACGTATACTCCCGCCGGAGGCCTCCTATGAGGACTTACAAAGGATGAAAAGCACCTTAGACCCAATCCTACAGAAGGAATGATCACAAGGGTCCTCTAGACTCCAATGACTTATAGATAAGTAGATGAGCCCCATTTAGTGCATTGATGAAGATCTCCTCCTTTGATGACGAAGAATCTTCAGCTTCCTTGGACTGCAACTCAGAAGATGTACCAATACATGGCGACATGTTGGGTCAAGGTTATGATGGAATCCTACTCTATTAATTGTTTTCCTATAAGGGAAATAGAGTGATTCTAATCATATATACATTCAAGGAATCCCAGCTTAATGATTTTCCATTAAGGTTGTAGCTGCAAGATCCTTAAATGTGGAAGTTCATTCCCCAATCCACTCTATTGAATATCAATGATGAGGGTGGATTGGAAGATGAACTCCCATGAGAGAAAAGGCTTAGAATATATGATCTAGGGTTAAACAGACAAAAGTACTCTTTATTTTCTCTATCCAACAACCAAGGGCAAGCTCTCATTAAATAGGCAAAAAGGTTCCAATGGATATAAAATGGTCACATTTTTTACAGAGTTCGATATATCGAGTAGGGTCGATATCATCGAGCGTATACTCTCGATAGCATCGACTGATCGATAGATGATACGAACTCAAATGTCAAACGCTTTTGAAACCTTTTGCCAGCTGGTCGAGAAAATCAAACATGTGTCGATGTCATTGGATTTCGAACTCCGATTTCATCGACATGAGGTTCGATTCCTCGACATTTGAAAATGTGAGAGACTTGCCTTTAATGATTTTTTAGGAAAAAGATATGATCGAGCATCACTCGATATCATCGAAATTTGAATATCAAGGATATCGAGGGCAGTGTCGATTCATCAATAATTTCAAGGAATTTTCTTATAAGCATGCTGGACAATTTGTATCCATCTTCGATGACATCGACCATGCCTCGATATGATCGATATTTGAATATCAATTTTATCGAGTGACCCTCAATCTGAGAAAAAATAACCTGAAAAACTTGCTGGATATAAATGTGTCCCAATCCAATATCATCGAAGGGCTTCCGATATCATCGAGATTTAAATTCTAAGAATATCGAGGAGCTCTTCGATATATCGAAGATTACATATTTTTTCTATAACAAAACTTTGGACACAACAGACTTGATGTCGATTTTATCGAGTCCACTCGATGGACTCAAGATTCAAATTTTGATGATATCGAATCCTCTATCCATACATCGATAATTTCATCCAGATATCTCTATGGTTACTGGACATCTTATGTCCTCATTTCGATAATATCGAGTGAGCTTCGAGGACATCAACAACAAGGTTTGATTTCATTGAACCACTTATCGATAAATCGACAAAGGCAGAAAACTCAAAGATTTTTCTGAGTTCGGAAAAAGTTTTCTAACCATAATCCCTTAGGGTGTTCTATCCAATTTTAAGGGTTTTAATTACCTAGTGTTTTGAGACATGGGATGTAAGGCTCAAGATTTACCTGTGACGAGTTCGGGCACACATCTAGTTGAGGTAGATGCTTGATCAATGTTCCTATTAGGCTCCTTTGTCTAGTCGACTCAACGCTCACACTAATTGACAAACTAGGGCACTTTTAGGAAAAACCTAACCTATAGAGTCAACCCTCAAGTCAACCCACTGAGTTAACTCACTAGTCAACCTACATAGCCTACCCAGTCAACTCACCTTGCCAAACCAAGCCCATGACCCATTTTAGCTCCAAGCCCATTCCAAAAGCCCAATTCGAAAAAGAGGGACGACAGCAAGACAACTTTGGAGAGCCAGAACTATCCACATGTATAGGAGGAAGCACCTAGCTAAAGTAAAAAAGTAAGGACGAGCAACACCTAGGGTGCTGCTTGCCACGTGAGACTGGCTATATTTTGCTAAGTTCTTAATCATGTGTCGTTGTCCTCCATACTTTTTTCATGCATGTGCAAAATTAAAAAATTACTTTGATACCCACCCCTCTCTTGAGCTAAAATTATACCTTATGCCATCCAAACTAATGCATGAAATCTTTTCACATGACAATCTCAATTCCCATCGATCCAAACCCTTTTTAACCCCATACTTTGTAAGAATTACCAGAAAATCGGGCTGGAGGGCTATAAATACCCCCATTCCCTTCACATTTCAAGCATTAAATCCACTCTCATCCACAATTATCCCTTACCAATCCAGATGCATCCTAATCCCTTTAGCCATCTCTCACCAAGGAGAGTAAGAGTGAGGAAGAGAGCTTAGCCTAGGTCCAACCCTAACACTAGCCTCTTGAGCCAATCCAAGTTTAATCTAAGCCACTCGATATGATCTTTGTAAAAGTACCGTTCACCCTACCATTTTTAATCAAGCTTCATCTAACCCATAACAATTGCATAGCATAACATTTACCTCATCATTCATCATAGTTGCACCAAATTAGCTCGAAAGTATGCCATAAGGCTTGATGATCTAATCAGATCTTGCTAAAGAGAAAAGTTTCCAATTATTTCACTTTTTGTCATCAACATCGCATACATTTGCATAAGAGACTAAATCCTCACCCTCAAGAACAATTAGATCCTGTGAAATTGAGATCGTACATTTGTACGGGTAGAGTGGGTGCCTAACACCTCTCCTTCTTATAACCACAATCCTTTAGAATCTCTGGTCGCAGAACCGAAGAGTCATCTTAGAGCAGGAAAACTTTAGATTTGTAACGTCCTAGATTTTTTCCAACTTGGAGTTAGACGTCCTTGGGAAATGGGTTGATCATAACCCCTTGTTGACTTCTTAGAACCCAAACCCAAAGCCTTAAATCCCCTTTCAACCCATTTCCTTTAAAATCTCACTTTTCACCACCTTATTCTTAAAATTTTCTAACTACTTTCATATTAGACATTAATACTAAAGTTTAAATGATGAATAATAATACTTAAACTAAAATTTACTATAAATAGTAAATATATAAATAAAATGAGTTTTTGACCATTAATCTTATAGAATATCACATGATAAATAGGTTATTTGGATAGAGCAGCTTCTCCTACCCCAAAATCATATGTTGCATGTCGAATAACTCACTCCAGGGTGCAAGATACACCTTTTCAAAAAGACATGTGGCAAAAACACCACCAGACAGCACAGTGGATGGGCGGCACCACCGCCAGGTCGGCAGTGTGCCGCTGGAGCACTAAGTTCTGGTGGACCCTCGCTGCAGATTTTCTGTACTTTTCGATCAACTTCAAAAAGTCATATCTCCCTCGTTATAAATCCGATTTAGGTGATTCAAAAATCAAATTAAAGCTTGGTAAATCTAGCTTCATATAAAAATAAAATAAAAATATAATAAAAATTTTAATATAATTAAATCTAGGTTGATGTAATTGAATTTAGGTTGATGTGTCAATTGTCCAAAAATTGTTACTTCAGACAGTTGTTACTTCTAGAATTTTTAGAATTTTTCTACAATACGAAATCTAATAAAATTTGGTGGAGATGAAGTGAACTTAATGAAAAAATTTTAAAAAAATAATTAAAATAATATACTAACTAAAAGTACCAAAAAAGGGGCATAGAACTGGCCTAGGACCTTATTTTATCATGATTAGGGCAAATTTTAGTTAAGTACTAAACTAAATAATTGGTGAATTTGGCTTGAACCACTTTTTATACGAACTACAAGACCCAAAATCATTAGAATCGCTAACCCAATATTACTAAAAAACCTAAGGGCAATCTCAAAACCCAGTTGTTCTCGTGAGCATCTTGAAACTCCGTATCGGACCTGGACCATGTGTCAAAAGTCTGATTACTGCAAAACTATACGATTATGATCACCTTACTGGTCTTGACTACCATCTCAGAAATCAAATCCAGATAGTGTCCAAAAATACACAACTTGAGTCCAGAGTGAAGTGTGTGAGAAACGAGTATATCTTTAGGAAATGAACTGAAACTTAAGTTAATTGAGTCATTCGCTTACAGGCCAATTTTATGATTTTAGACTGTTATATTCTGACCCAATTACACCCTCAGATCTAGGAAAATTTTGAACACATGTCAGTGTACTTGTGGCCCTGATCGAGTACCGGTGACCGTTGAACTGAAACTGGTCCTCCACGGTCGATCCACTGATCCGATCAGACCGATATATTAACCTGGCATAGATCTAATGTTAGGGAACTTTTTTCAGACCGTATACAGGAAATGGGCCTCCAGATGAGCCCCGTTGGCTCGAAACAACCAACTTTTGGCTATAAGCTACGTATACCATGGCCATAGGGCCATTTACAACAATTCTGGGCCTATATAAAGCCCTTAAAACCACCTCTCTCTCCCATACAAATTTCTCTAAACCCTAGGATAGAGAAGAGAGAAAAGGAGAGAAAAGAGTGAGGAGAAGAGAGGGAGAGTGAGAGACTATTGCTGGGATCCGTTCGCACCACTCCACGTGCCGAATCATCCTTCCTGTATCGCTACACCGGCAATTCCAATTCCATTTTTGGGTAAGAAATCCTATCCCTAATATGTTTTAGGGATCTAAATAAAGTAAGTGATGAAATAGCTAACCTATTTCATGCTATGGGTTGCCGTTGTGCCGTAGACAAAGGCGTAGTGATCGAACTGAGTTCGATACGAGTTTTTCGACGAAAGGTGCAGACTATAAATATTTAGGTTATGGTTTTCAAGGCTTTCATTGTCAGCTAATGATTTATGTCTGACTTGATTGCTGCCATATGATCCTAGTTACGATGCTTTGTATATATTATACATATGTGAACTATGTTAAATACAAAGATGCATTCCATGTATTTTTTGAAATGATCGAATGAATATGAAATTATGATTTGTGTTTGTCATGACTATAAGCGTAGGATTCATGGTTGTCATCGGTATTGTGATCATTATGTGTAATGATTTGCTATAATGTATGTCGTAACTAACCTAGTTCATATATTAGGTAAAGGGTAGCCTAAGTGTTTGATAAATTGTTTGAATAAGTGTGAAATCCTGATTTCTAATCTAAGATCTATGTTTGATATATGCTTTATAACCTACGTTGTGTAGGAAATTGCTATAGTTCATGTTGTAACTAATCTAATCTATGTATTTAGTAATGTGTAGTCTAAGTGTTTAATAAAATGCCTGAATGAGTAAATGCTTGCTGAAATGTTTTTAATGAGGCCATTGAAATGAGATTCTCAATTACCTTGTCTATAGTTATATTTTTCTTTATGTAATCTATCTTGCTACTACGTGATTTATGGATGAATGCCTATGTATGATAACATGTACTCTATGTGTTCGTTAAATACTTATATGAGATTTATATTTGAATTGGTTTCTACATACTGTTTTGACTAGCACATATAAATGCTTATTGTATTTGAAGTGTGATTGGGGCTACGATGTAGTCCAGGTAATCGGTAATGGTTTACGATCGGTGCCCGAATTGTTTTAGTCACGACGGATATGTTCGAGGAATCTGAGTCGTACGCTGATTATCGACAGTGGCTAGGCCACGAGGAGTGCATATGCACTCCATGTCGATCAATTCAACATATGCTCGTACATTCGAGCTTGTCAAGTAACCCGATTGACCCAATGTATGTTCACCATGTATGGACGCTACTGCTTGAACCTAAGGTGCCAAACTTACCAGTGAAAAGCTCGTTTAACCTTGGTACCTCGATCCACTAAGACTCATAAGCTGAGCATGGTGGTATGGGACACTGTGGTCGAGCTGTCGGCCTACACTGGGGTGACGACCCTCCTTGTAGTGACCAGTGAGAAACCAAAACTCGTGAGCCAAATGCAGTGGTATGGGACACTTTATTCGAGCTGTAGGCCTACAACTAGGTGACGAGCCTCTAGTAGTGACCTCGAGTATACATTAGTACTATGCTAAGTTGACAAGCCTTGCCGTAGTGACCTTGAGTATAAATAGGCCTACCCTAGTGCAGCCTAGCTGTGGTCCTCAGTCGGGTTGGTGACAAGCCTTCGAAAATAGAATGCCAGTTGGTAGGGCGTTGGTGGTGTGACGTCGAGTATGAGTTAAATCTACGCTGAGGTGACGAGCCTCCCATAGCAACCACTAGTACAAAGTCACGAACTTGCCTATCGTATGTGACTAACTAGGATTGACGACCCTAGATGGATCAATGTTTAGGTCAATAATATAAAGGGAGGTACCTTAGCTTCCCAATCTTGTTGCATGAATAGACCTAATTAAGAACTTGGCTAACACGACCATCATCGCATTTCATGATGCTTTGGTGAGGAAGCGCACAGAGGGAGGGGTGCATGCCATGATCGTGAGATGATATCGCTGAGGGAGTGTAGGTGAAGGCATACATCATTATAGCATATCATTCCTGTATTAACAAGAATACTTAGGACTTGGTTGTTGCACTGCTTTATCATTACTGCTTGACTGAATTGATAACATGTTAACCTTTGCTTTATAGTTCCTCTGAATTAGCCACTCATTCCCACCTGTGGCGGTGTTTTAAAACACCATCCAGACTCTGGTTTAGATGCAGGTGATGGCGAGATCTATACACCAGAGTTGGACTTCGTGAATGAGGAAGAAGAATTCTCCTATGTTCAGCTATCAGGCTAGTCTTCGTAGACCTTGTTCTGATTCGACGGGATTACAGGGATTGTATGAATTAGTTGGACATTTACATTTTTTGTATTTTGTATATTATGGATCAACACATGTATATATTTAGCCTGGTAACATACTAATACTCTGGGGATTGAGAAACAGTCTCATACATTATATACTTATCTCAGTCTTCTGCTTTCTTAACTTAGTTATCTCTGGAGTATAATATGTTATTTTAGTATAATCCCACTCATGTTTAATGCACTAATATGGACAACATTTAAACATCATTATCTATGTTGCATAACCATAACGTTCCCTGATTTTTTGGGCATTACAAGATTCCTACCATAACGTTCCTTTATGGTTTAACAAATATAGAAATGAATAAATTGGTTAGTGGTGACTCTGGTCAAATATAATCAATCAATCACCAACATAAAAGCCCTCAAAATAGGAAACATGTGGAGTAAAGTAGGCCCTCGAGTTAAATTCGGCTCAGGTAGTGTTGTCATGTGTGATTGCACATTCGCACGGAGCAATAGAAATATCATATATGACAGTGGCATATGCGATTTCTGCACATATGCAATCGCATATGCCACATGTGCAAGAATATACGATCGCATATGCTATGTATGAGATTACATACAACATATGCGATCACATATTCGCCAACGGTCAGAAATCTTATCATTTTCTGACTGTTAGAATTTTTTAAAAAAATCTACCTTTTTTCCTATAAAAAGGCATTCAAACCATCCTATTTGCATACTACATGCACTCAAACTATCTCTCTACTCTCTTACACTTTCAAAGTCTCAAATCTCTCATGCTCTCTTACATAATTCTAAGGCCCAAGCTCCATATTTCTTTCTAGTTTGAAGTTTCAATCAAGGATTCCAGATTTAAGAATCAAGAAAATCAAGCAAGCAAGAATACATCAAAATTGAATTAAGTCAACTCAAGTCTCACATTACATTTTCTAATTCTACCTCTCTCTTTCTAGTTTCTTCTAAGTTCTAAGTATCATTTCATTTTCTACATCTCATATTTCTCATTCATTTCATTTACTACATTCTCTTATTTATTAATATTCATTCTCTAATCTCCAGTAAGTTACATAATATTATTTCACTTATAAATAAATCATAATCATACTCATACACTCACCACTCTCTCTTTCTATCTCTCTTTCTTTACATTCAAGAGTCAAGAGATTCAAAATAATTTATTTTTATTTATTTTAATTTTTTTTTTAGTTTTTTACTTACAACTTACAACTTATAAGTTACAAGTTACAGGTTATGTCTTACAACTTACAAGAAGATTCATAAGATTCAACTTTCAAGAATCAAGAATTTATGTTTTACAAGATTAAGAGAAACCAGAATACAAGACTACAAATCTACAACATTCAAGAGTCAAGAGTGAAGAAAAGAAGTGAAGAATATATTTTTGAATTTTATATTGTGTAATTTATGTTTTTTGTAATTGTGTAACTCTCTCTCTCCCCCTTCCTCCCCTCTTTTACTATAAGTGTAAGTGTGTAACTCTCTCTCTCTCTCTCTTTGTCTCTCTCTCCTTTTTTTTTCCCTCTCCCTTTCTACTACTAGTGTAAGTGTAAGTATAACTCTCTCTCTACTCCTTTTATTTTCCTTCTCCCTTTCTACTACTAATAGTGTTAGTGTAATTCTCTCTCTCTCTCTCTCTCTCTCTCTCTCTCTCTCTCTCTCTCTCTCTCTCTCTCTCTCTCTCTCTCTCTCTCTCTTCCTCTCCCATCTCTTTAGTCTTGACTCTTTAGTCTTTAGTCTTTACTAGTTTACAACTTATAAGTTATAACAAGAAGAATCAATATGCATAACAATACCATATTTTCTTCCCAATCTTCCTATTTGAAACCTAAGTTGAATGGCCTGGGTTGGAAGTATGGGCATTATTGTAGTGCTACGAATAAGACTCGCATAGTATGTGAGTTATGTGGGTATGTGGGTTCTAATGGCATTGTATGGTAGAAGCAACACCTTGCACATTTATCGAGGTTAAATGCAAAAGCATGTGACAAAATTATTTCAAAAATTTAAAGGGAGATCATGGAGTATTTGGATAAATAATTGAGAAAGAGATGCGATAGTGCCCTATGTCACGAGGAATATATGGAATAAGACATGTATGAAGATATAAATGTAGTTTATATAGATAAAGCTAGTCCCACTCTCCCTACTTTGATAGGTTGGTTAAGACTACAACCAACAACCTCGAAAAGAGCTCGAGGGCATGGACCCATGGATAGATGGTGTAGACTACACCCTGAGGATGTGGTCCACCAAAGGGGTTGTGTAAATGGCCAATTCAAACAACTTTAGAAAATCATTATAAAAATAAAGATAGGAAAATCACTATTCAATATATTGCTAAGTAGTTTTACCATACTAACATTACTTTCAATGTAGTTAAATCGAGAAGCTTCAAAGTTATAGTTGATGCTATTGGTCAATTTGAACCTGGGCTTAAACCTCCTTCACATCATGAAATGAGGGAGACATGCCTCAAAACTGAAGTCGATTATACATGATCTTTTATAGCTGAATATAAGGAATTGTGAAAAATGTATGATATTCACTCATGGCCGATGGATGGACCAATAGATTTGGTCGGTCTCTCATTAACTTTATGCTAAATTGTCCAATTGGGACAATGATCTTAAGTTCGTGGATGCATCAGGTCATTCGCATATTGGAGAATACTTATTTAGCTTACTGGATAATGTAGTTGAAGAAATATGTGAGGAATACATTATACATATAATTATAGACAATGCAACCTCATACGTATTGATCAGTCATCTTCTTATAGAGAAGATGTCATGACCCAAACTCAAGAACTGGGCTCACAAATTTTTTGGCCACCGAATCTAGTGCCGACAACCTCCGTAGTACCCCATTCTTGACTTCCAGCTCCCATGCTTCAGGTTCCAATCCTGTGATCTGACAAGGATGATTTTTAGGGTGAAATCTTTTTTTATGTAAATAAGCATAACCACAAGTGTACCCAAGTCACAAAACATCATCACCACATATCCACTAATATAATCTTTGAGTACAGTGTTGAAAGGAAAATACATTATATAACAAAACTTTAAAAGATCGGGCACATACTCCTGCCTCAATGCTGATGTGTTCTAACATGACCTGTATGTAAGGAAGGTGCATAAGTTTACTATGAAGCTTAGAGAGTGCGTGCGTGTGTACGCAATGCATGTGTCAAGCATACAAATGTTAGAGTAAGTGGAAATGATGGAAGGCTAAACTGGTAAGCACATAAATGATGTTATCCATACCAAGGCTATGCAATGCAAGGCCTATGTGGCTGAATGTCATATGCTAGAGATGAAAAGAAAACATGCTGATCCTTAATTAGTCCACATATCAGAATAGTTCGTCGCTGGAAATGTCATCGGGGTCTAGTACACTCTAACAATGGTTTTCACCCCATTTCGTGCATGAACAAGTGAGTGGAAGAGACCTCACTATCTGACTTGCAAGTGGTATACCAATGCCCACCTGGCTTGTCGATAGCATACCATTTACGAGCTGGTCAAACTCAACCTAGCTTACAGCATCTTACCCTTGGGCGGATAAGGTCACACCCCTTTTCAACCGACCCCGACATTGTGGGAGACATGTCCTATTGGTATTCAACGCTCGAGCGTTCATGTTATCCACTCAGTCTCGACGTTGAAGCATCTTACTAGTACCACAAGGGTTTAGGGGCTTTCACCATAACACCCTAATGGTAGATATTTTCGATATCCAATCTGGTCATCCACGATATGCCTGTGGAGGCCATAATCTTGATGTTGTTAAGGTCTAAAGTGATCGTGACATACAAGATACGAAATGTATGAGTCAAACCATCCAAATCATGCACTAAACCTGCGCGTATCACATGATCATGTGGGGCAGCCTTATTTCATATAGGGTCCCCTATGCATCTTAGGCCAAAGGCATATGCTATGATCAATCATCGTCCACAACATGCATATAAATTATGCGTATGGGTATATGTCTGGGCATGATATCATTATACTAAGCATGCTCTCAGTGTGTCCTACCAGGCCAAGTACACTAGCATGTTATCAGACATATCAGTTAATAATCAGCCTTAATTAGCACATCATATACTGTAACATCCCGAAAATCGGGGGGTCGAGCAAAAACCCAACTCCCGAGTTTCAAAATGTTATTTATGCAATATAGATATGTATGATTGAATGTTGTCTGTGATAACGCATTAAACATGAGTGAGATTAAGCTAGAACAACATATCATACTCCAGAGACGGTTAAATTAACAAGCGGAAGACTGTAATAGTATGTATAACATATTTAAACTGTTGTATGCCTCCAGAGTGTGGATATGTTACCAGGTTATATACATACATGTATACTCCAAAAGTAGACAAAACGAATATACATGAGTGCGCTAAAAATATAAAATGACAAGTGTCAAAGTATCTAATCAACCTCCCTGTAATCCCGTCAATCAGAACACGCATAAAGGAGGAATTCTCCTCATCATCATCAAGTCCAGCTCCGCCTCAGAGGCCGCGCCATCATCTGCAATCCCAAAAGGTCTGGTGGGTGTCCAGGAACACCGTCCCGTAACGTGGGAGTGAGTAGCTAACTCAGTGGAATAATAGAGCAAGGATTAACATGTTCTCAAATCAATCATGCGATAATAGTAAAGCAATAAATCAAACATTCCTAATACTGTTGTTAATGCAATTATGACATGACGTGATGTATGCCCTCACCGACGATCTCCCTCATACGGCAACATCTTACGACAGCGGCATGCCACACTCCCTAGAGTGCTCCACATCTTCCAGGCACATGCAATGCTATGGTGATATGATTTTCGAGTTATTATTAGTCCATTCAAACAGCAGGATTGGGAAACTAAGGTACTTCCCTTATATCAATCCCAACACAGATCCTGTCTAGGGTCGTCACTCCTAGTAATCTCATACGATGTATATTTCGTAGGTCGCTGCAAGGGCTGCCAGGGCTGTTGCACGCACTCGTTGCTCCGCTCCCCCATCACCTTATCAATACAGGCCTACTGTACTCTACTGCTACTGAAGGGTCGTCGCCTCCCGTAGATTCAGAATACGCTCGCGGTCACTACAAAGGACTCGTCGCCTGATCAGTGTAGGTCGACAGCTAGAATATAGTGTCCCATACCACCATAATCTGCTCACGAGACTAGGTGCTCACTGGTCACTACGGGGAGGTTTATGGCCCCAGCGTAGGCCGACAGCTCGACCACGGTGTCCCATACCACCATGCCCGGCTCATGAGTCTTCGTGGATCAAGGTACCATGGTTAACAGGGTTTACAATGGTAAGTTCAGTACCCTAGGTTCAAGCAGTTATGATACATACAAGGTGAACAAACATCGGCCAGTCGGGTTACTTGACGGGCTCGACTAGCGCGATCGCATCTCAAGTTGAACGACATGAAGTGCGTAAAACACTTCGCGTGGCCTAACCACTGCCGCCAACTCTCAACCCGAATCACGTTCATCGACGCGTCGTTCGTGGCTATGACCAGTCAGCCACGAATTCGCTCGGTTACCGACTGCCTGGACTAAGTCAAGTCCCACACATCTATGGTATTACATTAACACTATATACCAGGGTATTGGAATTGAAATACATCATGTGAGCATCTTAACACATGTTATAACATTCAACTTAAGAAAATCTTCAAGACATACCTTTCATGCATATTCAACTTAAGCAAATCTTCAAAGCATACTTCCTATGCATGTAACGCAATCATGCATAAGGTCAACATGTAGGAAATCATTTAGGTCAGCATTTTAATCATGAAATCAATCTCAAACTACTACATAACATCATTCAATACAATACATACTAGTACAAGCATTTATACAAACACATACACTACACACTTAAGTCCACATATAGTATGTCGACCCAAAGTGTGCAACTAGGCGAATCTCTTCGCCAAACTAATTATACACGCCTTCCTAACTTCCTAATGCGACAACAAACCATGTCAATCACATCAGCAAAATATGAATGTAAACAGTACTTCCTACAAATGACTAAAATGCCCTAAATCTCATATTCTTCGTTAGCTTACGAAACGGGAAACGGAGAGCATTTTGTACATGTCAAACGGCGATGCCGTCAAGAATCTACTATTAAAAGACATTGAAAGCGTTGGGAACCGTCAATCAAAGCGTCTAAAATCCTCACCTAGTGTCTTGTAGACTCGGGAATTGAAACGGAGCGTATACGCTTCGTCTACGGCGAGTAAGGAGCCTAATACATAAGATCTATAAGCTACATCGCTATGGAAACAAGGGAAACTCAAATCAACAACTATTTAGGATTTTTACTTACCTAGGATCGCGGTGGAATCGCCGGGAAAGCGGTGGAGGTGTGTTGCTTAAGCACGTGCAATGCGTAGCACATGTGGCAGGAAGAACTCTCCCACACTCTCACAATCTCCCACCTTTTTCTCTCTCCCAAGCTAGGGCTTCTCTCAAATTCGGATGGAAGAGAGGAGTGAGGGTTTCAACCCCTTTTATAGCCTAAAACATGCCCAAAATAGGCTTGGGGACAATGTTTACTTGGTGCCTAACCAAATCGGGGCCATTTCGGTCCAAAAGGGCATTTCTGAAGGTCCCCAGGCCAAATGCGGTCGGACTTAAGCTCATGCATACTGGATCTAGCACACATCCAGTTTTCAGACCGGTTGGGTTCCCAGATCGCACGTGGCGGCCCAGTTTCAGTTTAACGGTCATCGCACCAAGATCAGGCCTATAAGTCTCGTGATATATAATAGATATTTTTTCTGATCCAAGGGTGTAATTTGGCTGTATTCTGACGGTCAGAACGCTCAATACTGATGCGTCAAATTATGTGCCAGTTTTGAATTTCAAATTCCAATTCTAACCCTATTCTCACTCTCTTCGGTCCGGGCTCAATGAAATAGCCTGTGATTATCGGTTTGACTTGATTTTTGGAATGAGTGTCAAGTCCAGCTAGACGGTTCTAACGGTCTAAGATAGGAGGTATCGGACTTTCGACGTGCGGTCTAGATCCAATACAAAGATTCAAAGTGGTCCAGAGAACAAACCTGCTTAGAGTTTGGTCCGAGGTTTTAGAGCATTATAGCACCATTGGTTCCACTCGCTTTGGGCCTTGTAGAACGTATTTAAAGTGATCAGGGACCATTTCCCAGCTATTCTAACGTTGCACTAGCTAACTTATGCTTAGTTTCTAAAGAAATTTATCCTAAGTGGTTTCTTTGACTATGGAATTGGGTTCTGAACGATTTTTCAGGTGTTTTAATTGACCCACTGCCTAAGGACGTCAAATCCCAGATTGGCCAAAATCCGGCGTGTTACAATCTACCCCCCTTAAAACACAATGTCGTCCCCGACATTGGCAAAGGGCAAGGAGTACTTTCTCTAAGGAAGGTTCAAATCCTATTTAATAACCTAATCGTATGTATATCCGAACTCAAAGGTTTCGATCTTGGGCCAGTGGGAAAGAGGCCAACCACTCTTCCGCTGCGCCACTCTGATCAAACGGTAGCGTTGACTAACCTAACTGGATTGGACTCAATACGTTCTACCCCCCTTAAAACTTGGTTTTACTTAACGTTGAAGAATATTTGCATCGATCCGTATATCAGAACGAGGCGCAACTTAGGGGCTATCCTTAACCTAAAATGGAAACAGCCTTTCTCTATATGGTCTTCCTTGCTAATGATGCGTTCTATGGCATTGGTACCTATGATCATAGAGATGAGCCTAATCTCTATTATGATTGAATTCAGGGGCAGGTATGAGTTGGTGGCAAGATGTCTAATTCTCTACTGGCTTTAAGTCCTCGCCATTTCCCAAAGACAATGTGATCCTGTTTAGTTGTAGATGGTTGGGTCATCACAGAAGAAATGTTGTATAGTGGGTCTAAGCTGGATACGTTGAACCTTCTGTCTAATCAGGACAGAAAATGCGTTGTATCAGTTCTTAATCCAAGTCAATGCCGATCCTCTGCTTGATCAGAGCATTGGATTCATTGGTAACCACTAGGAGTAAGAAATCGACTCAAACCGCGAATACATCGCTTACATGTAGTTCCTTTACTCTGCGTTCCCGAATGCAATAAGTCCTTGGGAAAGGCAATTCTAAGGGGCGTGCTAGTTCATTCTAAGTTCAATCTGAGGGAGTTATAAATGTTCCCTGAGAGTGTATGGTTCCTTCCTATGGGCAACAACAGGAGTCTATAAGTCATAAGGGGATCTATCCAAGGAAGGGAGTCTCATTCCAACCAAAACTAATCTATCATTCCTTAACATATACAGGCGTTACCCTACTCTAGGTAACTAGTAGGCTAGTCTGTAACTCAGTAGCTATAATCTAAAGCTTAAGATTATACGGTAAATGGCTTTCCATACCATTTCTACTACAGCGAGTTGTTCTATCGCTTAGGGTCAAGATTGTCTAAATGGAATTGGATTTCTTATGTCGTCAGACTCTTCAAATCTAGGAGTGCTAACTCTAGGACCAAAACGCCAAGGGCCTATGTGGCTAGTAGCATTCAGTTGTATTAAATAGAACCGCGTTCTTAGTCCCATAGTGGGATCGGAAGTGGCATGCTTGGTAGGAGGGTGGGGTGGGATAAAAACTAATTTGTAGGCTGAATCCCGGGAGTTACAATACTCCCGATCCAGGGACGATACCTTACAGTGAAATGAGATGGCATGCACTCCATTCCACAAATTTCGGCTACATTAAGCCCAAACCACAACACAAACATTCATATAACAAGTCGAAAAGCATCATGCCTTTCATTAAACCCAAAATTGTCATAATACAAGGGATATCTCCCTACAAGTATCATGACAACAAGTACATGGGAGCTATGTCAGTCAGCTTCTACAGCAACATAGGTAAACTACTAGCCTTATCAGGCTTACAAAACACAACTTAAAACAGGAAATGACTAACTACTAATAATAACATCAAGGATCGCATCGCTAGTCGGAGTCTGGTGATGGAGGAGAGCACCCCTATCCTATAAGCAACACAGGATTGCCTTCAAGGTGCGAGTCACCTTGCCAAACTTCTTCTTTGTAACGGCCTTAGCATCAGCGACTTCTGCTCGAAGTTCTTGGACTTCCCTACGCAAAGCGGTCTGACTCTCCTCCATCCGAGCAATGCGGTCGTCGATAGTAGTCTGCGCAGAAGGAGGAGGGCTCTCATCAGTATCTTGAGCCTCCTCTTCTGTTTCTTCCTGAACCTCTTCCTGAACCTCTGCTCTAGGTTCTTCTTCGCTTTGATCTTCCTCTTCATCAAAGTCATCCCCACTACCCCTTTCAAGTTGATTTTCACGGTATTGCGACCCAATCTTCATCTTGACCATTGTCGACTCATCGATGGTGTGAATCGACACCGGTAATTCGGGCCCAAGTCTATAGGCAAACTCAAGTGCAATCTTGCAAATGAGTCGGCCAAAGGGAAGCGATTCGGATGTTCTCCTCGACCTGGCTATGAGAACTATCTACCGTAAGATGAAAGTGGCCATACATACGTTCTCTCCCTGGGCCACCAGAAATAAGAAATCTACCATAAGACGTGTGCATTCTATGCGGTTCGTCGACCTGGGATAGACATTGAACGTGCAGATATGATGCAGCAGGCGCAAATCCTCAGACATGTACGTCACCTTGAGGCTATTATTAGGCTGCCATGGAACCAACTTACCGCACAGAAACCTGGTGCGGCGATCTCGTTCGCGTCTAGTCCTCAAATTCTTCTCACTTGGATGCACATCACCTAGAGGCACGTTGAGAAGTCGCGCAATCAATCGGACGTCGATCGTACCCATCCGATCTCTACCAAAAGGGATTTTGAACTGCAAAGGCTCCAAGGTAGGATTCTAGATGCTAGCATAGAAGGCACGAACAGTGCTCACATTAGCACGAGCGTGAGCTTCAAAGATTGGTCCCCAGTGCGCAGCTTCAATGCGTTCGAACAACAGATACTCGCCGAACAATCGCCCATCTACGTCCGCCTCAAATAACACTCTACGATCAGTGTATTCACCATGAGGCATCTCTGACAGAATGGTTCGTCCAAGGTGTGCATGGGGATCCAACTCCCGCTTTGTACGGCACTCCAGGACTGCAGTTGGACCTGCGGCGGCGCTTGAACTTGCGGCACCACTCCGCGATCTTCTCAATCGAGCAGGACGGCTCGGCCCAGCCTCGTCTGTTGCAGTTTTCCTCTTACCCATCAAAGACAGGATGGATGAGAGTGACAAAAGACCCAAAATGGCTTCCACGAAAGCCATGAAAAATGCCGAAAATGCGGAGAAATGGCTGCCCAATCTGACAAAAGGAAATCTAGGCATCGTAGAGGGATGCTTCAAGCTTCCCAAGGCTGTACTTTCAGGGAAAAATACAAACAAAAAGATGGAATGGAGCACCTCACGATTTCAGCACTATTTGGGAAATTTTGGAGCTCCAAATGGTGATGTCTTCAAGGAAAGAGGCTGCCAACACCCAATAAATGATGGGTGGTGGTCGGTTTTAGCCAAGGAAGGTTGTAGAGGTGGTTTGGGACGCCGGGGTTTGGAATTGGTTGCTGAAAATCGAATCTAGGGCTATGTAAGGGGGCTGTTTGTGAAGGAGAGGTGGGTTTTGGGGGTTTTCGTGATGTGGGAGGTACCTAGGGGTGATGTGGAGTCTGTTTAAGGGGGTGCGCCCGAAGGACGGCCCCATCGGAGCTCGCCGGCCGGCGATGCATCGCCCGGCCGACGATGGCATCGCCGGCCAACTCTTAAGTTGGCCGGTGGGACCCCATGGGTCTGGTCCCCCATGGTCCCAGGGTCCCAAAAAGTTAGGTCCCACCCCCTGGTTCATACTAATTTGATCTCTATGAGCCCAAACATGTGTTCGGAGCTTTCTGGGTCCACATCGCAGTCCCGAATACCAAACCATATGATGCAGCATATGAATTTGGGGTAGAAGGATCTATTACACCTATCTAGCTCCTTAGTTGCTAAAGAAAGTGAATTTAGAATGGCCTTATGACCATTTTTCATGATATTTTAATATTCACTGTAAAATTTGGTGAATGTACTAATTTGTGTTATTTTCACATTAGGTTTGATGCCTAACATGAAATGGATAAGAAAAAACTGAAGGTTGAAGTGTTCAGAGGAGGAATTTTGAGAATTTTTGGCAAAACGGGGTTTTTAAGCCCTGGCGATTGATTACAGGAGTCGTGGTCATCCCACGGCCCAAGGATTTACTTTTGCAGTTTAAAACCGCTCATAGGTCGTCTCAACCTGACTTCCTACGACCTAGGAGCTATTCGGGTTACTTTACGCGACCCGAAATGCGTTACAGACTCGATCACGCGATTGAAATGAATAGACTTCGTCTATTGGCGAACCTGGGATCCTAGAAGTGTTTCTAGACCCTTCTCACACCCACCTAAGTCAAAGGAAGTGACATCGTACGTCGCGTGACCATAACCCAGGCCCGGTTTAATCCAAATCATGCTCTGATACCATCTGCAACATCCCGAAAATCGGGGGGTCGAGCAAAAACCCAACTCCCGAGTTTCAAAATGTTATTTATGCAACATAGATATGTATGATTGAATGTTGTCTGTGATAACGCATTAAACATGAGTGAGATTAAGCTAGAACAGCATATCATACTCCAGAGACGGTTAAATTAACAAGCGGAAGACTGTGATAGTATGTATAACATATTTAAACTGTTGTATGCCTCCAGAGTGTGGATATGTTACCAGGTTATATACATACATGTATACTCCAAAAGTAGACAAAACGAATATACATGAGTGCGCTAAAAATATAAAATGACAAGTGTCAAAGTATCTAATCAACCTCCCTGTAATCCCGTCAATCAGAACACGCATAAAGGAGGAATTCTCCTCATCATCATCAAGTCCAGCTCCGCCTCACAGGCCGCGCCATCATCTGCAATCACAAAAGGTCTGGTGGGTGTCCAGGAACACCGTCCCATAACGTGGGAGTGAGTAGCTAACTCAGTGGAATAATAGAGCAAGGATTAACATGTTCTCAAATCAATCATGCGATAATAGTAAAGCAATAAATCAAACATTCCTAATACTGTTGTTAATGCAATTATGACATGACGTGATGTATGCCCTCACCGACGATCTCCCTCATACGGCAACATCTTACGACCGCGGCATGCCACACTCCCTAGAGTGCTCCACATCTTCCAGGCACATGCAATGCTATGGTGATATGATTTTCGAGTTATTATTAGTCCATTCAAACAGCAGGATTGGGAAACTAAGGTACTTCCCTTATATCAATCCCAACACAGATCCTGTCTAGGGTCGTCACTCCTAGTAATCTCATACGATGTATATTTCGTAGGTCGCTGCAAGGGCTGCCAGGGCTGTTGCACGCACTCGTTGCTCCGCTCCCCCATCACCTTATCAATACAGGCCTACTGTACTCTACTGCTACTGAAGGGTCGTCGCCTCCCGTAGATTCAGAATACGCTCGCGGTCACTACAAAGGACTCGTCGCCTGATCAGTGTAGGTCGACAGCTAGAATATAGTGTCCCATACCACCATAATCTGCTCACGAGACTAGGTGCTCACTGGTCACTACGGGGAGGTTTATGGCCCCAGCGTAGGCCGACAGCTCGACCACGGTGTCCCATACCACCATGCCCGGCTCATGAGTCTTCGTGGATCAAGGTACCATGGTTAACAGGGTTTACAATGGTAAGTTCAGTACCCTAGGTTCAAGCAGTTATGATACATACAAGGTGAACAAACATCGGCCAGTCGGGTTACTTGACGGGCTCGACTAGCGCGATCGCATCTCAAGTTGAACGACATGAAGTGCGTAAAACACTTCGCGTGGCCTAACCACTGCCGCCAACTCTCAACCCGAATCACGTTCATCGACGCGTCGTTCGTGGCTATGACCAGTCAGCCACGAATTCGCTCGGTTACCGACTGCCTGGACTAAGTCAAGTCCCACACATCTATGGTATTACATTAACACTATATACCAGGGTATTGGAATTGAAATACATCATGTGAGCATCTTAACACATGTTATAACATTCAACTTAAGAAAATCTTCAAGACATACCTTTCATGCATATTCAACTTAAGCAAATCTTCAAAGCATACTTCCTATGCATGTAACGCAATCATGCATAAGGTCAACATGTAGGAAATCATTTAGGTCAGCATTTTAATCATGAAATCAATCTCAAACTACTACATAACATCATTCAATACAATACATACTAGTACAAGCATTTATACAAACACATACACTACACACTTAAGTCCACATATAGTATGTCGACCCAAAGTGTACAACTAGGCGAATCTCTTCGCCAAACTAATTATACACGCCTTCCTAACTTCCTAATGCGACAACAAACCATGTCAATCACATCAGCAAAATATGAATGTAAACAGTACTTCCTACAAATGACTAAAATGCCCTAAATCTCATATTCTTCGTTAGCTTACGAAACGGGAAACGGAGAGCATTTTGTACATGTCAAACGGCGATTCCGTCAAGAATCTACTATTAAACGACATTGAAAGCGTTGGGAACCGTCAATCAAAGCGTCTAAAATCCTCACCTAGTGTCTTGTAGACTCGGGAATTGAAACGGAGCGTATACGCTTCGTCTACGGCGAGTAAGGAGCCTAATACATAAGATCCATAAGCTACATCGCTATGGAAACAAGGGAAACTCAAATCAACAACTATTTAGGGTTTTTACTTACCTAGGATCGCGGTGGAATCGCCGGGAAAGCGGTGGAGGTGTGTTGCTTAAGCACGTGCAATGCATAGCACATGTGGCAGGAAGAACTCTCCCACACTCTCACAATTTCCCACCTTTTTCTCTCTCCCAAGCTAGGGCTTCTCTCAAATTCGGATGGAAGAGAGGAGTGAGGGTTTCAACCCCTTTTATAGCCTAAAACATGCCCAAAATAGGCTTGGGGACAATGTTTACTTGGTGCCTAACCAAATCGGGGCCGTTTCGGTCCAAAAGGGCATTTCTGAAGGTCCCCAGGCCAAATGCGGTCGGACTTAAGCTCATGCATACTGGATCTAGCACACATCCAGTTTTCAGACCGGTTGGGTTCCCAGATCGCACGTGGCGGCCCAGTTTCAGTTTAACGGTCATCGCACCAAGATCAGGCCTATAAGTCTCGTGATATATAATAGATATTTTTCCTGATCCAAGGGTGTAATTTGGCTGTATTCTGACGGTCAGAACGCTCAATACTGATGCGTCAAATTGTGTGCCAGTTTTGAATTTCAAATTCCAATTCTAACCCTATTCTCACTCTCTTCGGTCCGGGCTCAATGAAATAGCCTGTGATTATCGGTTTGACTTGATTTTTGGAATGAGTGTCAAGTCCAGCTAGACGGTTCTAACGGTCTAAGATAGGAGGTATCGGACTTTCGACGTGCGGTCTAGATCCAATACAAAGATTCAAAGTGGTCCAGAGAACAAACCTGCTTAGAGTTTGGTCCGAGGTTTTAGAGCATTATAGCACCATTGGTTCCACTCGCTTTGGGCCTTGTAGAACGTATTTAAAGTGATCAGGGACCATTTTCCAGCTATTCTAACGTTGCACTAGCTAACTTATGCTTAGTTTCTAAAGAAATTTATCCTAAGTGGTTTCTTTGACTATGGAATTGGGTTCTGAACGATTTTTCAGGTGTTTTAATTGACCCACTGCCTAAGGACGTCAAATTCCAGATTGGCCAAAATCCGGGGTGTTACATATACTGAGAGTGACAATTGAATAACATGCCCCACTAGAAATAGAAGTCTGTGGTGTGGCCCATGTTAGAATAACATTAGCTCCTCTTGTAGCCTACAAGGCATGGATAAAATATATATAATAAGGTGCGGTCTACTAGGAGTAATTTGGATGCACACCCACATGTACCACATATGTGTCACTAAGCTACCAATCCATTTGGGCATTCGGCCCACTAATGATGTCCCAAAATAATCATATTATCAGTGACATTACTATACTTATTTTAGTAGGATGATTTGCACCGTCTGATCATTGCTAACATAAATCAATGGTTACAGATCATTGCTTAGTCACTAGGATGTGATCTTATGCTTATGACTCATTTGAGTCTTGGGATTTCATCAGTTCAGGAAAAGTATATGTTTAAATGGATTTAATATAACCATAGTTTCAACATTCACACACCTACTAATTTAGAGATTTGAATCGGAGATGCCAACATAATAAAAGGCCCGAGGGATCCTGAATCCATGGATTTATAAGTCCAAGGAATCCTAAAACCTAGGATTCCCAAGTCTAAGGGATCCCAAAACTAAGAAATCTCGAGTCCAAGAGGTTTCTACCCCCATATTTCCTATGGTGCGGCCTACCTGAGATCTGGATTAGCCCTAGTTTTGGGCCCATGGCCTAACATGATTTGATAAGATGAATGAACAAAGTGGATAGGATATATACATCATGTAGTGGGCCCCACTTCCATGCCTAGCATGGGCATCCACCCACCCACTGGGTGTTAGCATTCTATTTTACCTTTTTTTCTCTTTTTTATACACTATCAGTGCGGACCCCACGTGGATCTTCTACTCCATTCACCACGTAGTCCATCTTGAGTGGGGTCTAATAGGCTATGATTTGGGTTGATTTGGATAAACAAGGACTCCACAATAGGTCTAGGAAGATTTCAACAGTAATGGTTTGTTCTCTCATTACGGCCCACTTAAGACTCGAATCTGACTCATCTTTTAGCCCATGGCTTAAAATGATCTTGAGAAGTCGGTGGATGGTACAGATTTGATATAAACATCAGAATGGGGTCCCACTTGTGAGACCCAAAATTGGCTAAAAATGAGTTACCACCCACGTGCGTGGCATTTATAAATTTTTTATATTATTATATTGGTTTTATATTTCACATACACTATTAAGGTGGGCCCCAAGTGGATGATCCAATCTGTTCTCCATCTTAGCTAGTTTGAGTGGAGTTTAATAAACTTTAGTTTGGGCTATTTGGATGACCAAGGACTCCAAAGCAAGCCCTAGAAGGTTTCAACAGATGGGTATTATTCCCCTTAGTACCGCCCGCTTGAGACTTTCATTTGCCTTAAATTTTGGCCTATGGCCTAAAATTATCTAGAGAAGATGGTGGACAATGTGGATTAAACACATGCATCATGGTGGGGTCCACATGTGGGGGCAGCCCAAGGAGGGTTTTGCCCTTAAGTCACTGGGCCCAGTGACACCTTCCTTTTTTTTTTTTTACTATGCGGGGTCCACGATTGGATAATCCATTCTATCCATTATGTTGAAGAGCTCTCTGTGGACCAAAGGAGTCCAATCTTGGGTAGGTTCCATCATATACACACACAAAAGTAGGCCTTAGAAAGTTCTAATAATGGGACTTTGTTTCCCTCGGTGCGGTCCACTCGGGACTCGAATTTATCTTATTTTTCTTCTCGTACCTAAAATGATATTGAGAGGGTGGTGGACGACATGGATTAAACAAATACATCAAGGTGGGGTCCACGGTTGGGACGCCCCCACCCCATGTCCGCATGGTTGACATGAGGGGGTGCTCCTAGCCCCATAGTGGGTTGTGGTGTGGTCCACCTGATGGTTGGATCGGCTTGATTCTTGGGATCCATGACTAAAATGAGCCAGGAGATGGATGGATGGTGTGGATGATATGCACACACACACACACACACACACACATCATGATGGGGCCCATGAGGGAAGCCCACGCGATGGCTTTGAAAGGTAAATGGTGCCAGCAGTGTCTCTGGACATTGCTGCATCCAGGGACAGAGCCACTGCCCCTCTAGCTATCTTGTGATTTAAGGGTGAGGTAGGGCCCACCTAGAAAATCCACTCCATTCATTTGAATGTCCAACTCATGGTGGGGTCAAGAAGCTTTGGATCACATCAATTTTTGGTGTATTTTCACTATTCAAGTGTACTTACACAATCGATTGGTTTAAATATTAAATAAACATCACAGTGGGCCACACAAGGTGGTCTACGCTATGATAATGTGTGGGACACGCTCTCCAATAGCGTGGCCCACTCATGGGTCCCACAACACCATGAGAATAAGAAAAGAATGAGAAAGGAAGGGAAAAAGATCCATCCATCGGGGTGGCCCTTGGCCACTATGGGGTCCAACACAACCTTAATACATGATTAAGGTGGGTCCCACCCTTATGGGCCCACTAAAATAGAGAAATCACAAAGAAGGGGAGGATTTTGACCCTCTTATGCACTCAAAATAATGGATGATCGATTAGATTGTCTCGAATCGGCAATCGGATGGCCCACCAAGCTCCTCTTCACCCCTAATCTTCTTTAATCTCACTTTTCACTTTTCTCTTATTCTCTTGATCCCTCATAACCGTCTCTCAAGCTCTCTTTCTAATCTTTCCTAAACACTCTCTTTTCTCTTAATCTCTCTCTACTCTTTCTTTATTTTCTCTTTTTCTCTCTTAATCTCTCCATAATCTTTCTAATATTTTTCTCTCTTAATCACTCTCTACTCTTGCTAGGAAATGGTAGAAATGAGAGGGAGTTACGAAGTTTTTGTAGTAGAGATTTTAGGATAGGGAGGGAATAAGGGGAAGAGGAGGGGTAAAATGGGGAGAAAAAGAAGAAAAGAATGATGGCTAGCATAGGTAGGGGTATGGGTTACATGAGATGGGCATATGCTTGTTTGACTAATGGAGAGAGAGTGACATGAGTGATGGATGGCTTGATTAATGGATGGATTGATGGATTGATTGATTTGATCACATGGGAGTTTGTGCAAGTGGGGGCGGTGTTATCACGTGGCCCACGTTAGACTATGGTAAAATTGTAACTTCTAATCTAGGGGTCGAAATGGGGCGTGCCACATGAAATTGGAATCGTAACGCCTGCGCGATCGTTAGGGTACAAGTCTTGGGGTATTGTGGTACTAAAATGGGGTCGCGATCAAAACTCATCAATCTAGTCAGTTAGGAACATGCTGCTATCAAAGTAGAAGTGTACTGAAGGCCTCATGAGGTTACGAGTCTTATAGTTCTCCCCTCCTAAAAGAAAATTTCATCCTAAAAATTTACACTACAACCCAAACTAGATAAACCTCATAAATGAAGGAAAATCATATCACTATATATATATATATATATATATATATATATATATATATATATATATATATATAAAAAAAAAATCAGAAACACAACATATAAATATAATTAAACATCAAAGAGATAAGGATAACACTCACGAATCTCGGCCTCTCACTCCTAAGACGCCTCTCCACATTATGGTAACCCTAATGAACCTTCACCAAGTGGATGACCCTGGTCCGGAGGACCTGCTCCTTTGATTAAGGATACAAATTGGTTGCTCAATATAAAAAGCGTCCTCACGAACCTCGAATGGCTTCCAATATATCACGAGAACGACATCTGACCTACACTTCTGCAACATAGAAACATTGAAGACATTGTGGACGTCAGACAACTGAAGTGCAAGGTAAGCTGATAGGCCACGACACTAACACACCCAGTGATCTCGAAAGGTCCAATGAACCTCGGGGCAAGCTTCCCCATGTCTCCAAAATAATCTACACCCTTCATTGGTAAGACCTTGAGATTCACATGATCCTTAGTGGCAAACTCCAAGGGATGATGTTGATAATCTATAAAACTCTTCTGTCGACTTTGAGTTGTGCAGATCCTCTGCTTAATGATATCGGCCTCTGATGTCCTCTGCACAAGCTCAGGACCTAGGAGACCACGCTCTCTAACCTCGGTCTAATAACCCATGGATCTTTAAGGTCTGTCATATAGTGCCTCTAAGGGATCCATGCCAATAGTTTCTTGGTAGCTATTATTGTATCAAACTCAGCCAAACGCAGGTGATCATCTCAATACCCAAGAAATTCATCATGTAAGCCCGAAGCATATCCTCAAGGATCGGTAACCCTTTCAGTCTGCCCATCGGTCCGTGGATGATATGTGGTGCTGAACTTCAAGGCAGACCCCCTCGCCTTCTAGAAACTCCTCTAAAACTAAGACATGAATCTCGGATCTCATTTAGAAAGAATCGAAACTGGAATATTGTGTAGTCTCACAATCTCATCGATGAAGAATCCAGCAAGATGGTCCAAAGGCTAGGTTGTACGTAACGCAAGAAAGTATGTCAAATTTGTCAGACAATCAAAGGCAACCCAAATGGTGTCATGACCACATTGAGTCCTCGGCAAGCCCATAATAAAGTTCGTGCTCACGTGGTCCTACTTCTATAAAAGGACGCTCAACGACTACAAGGGACCTGGAGGCCTCTAATGATCAGCCTTGACACACTGGCAGGTGTCACACTCGACCACAAAACTAACGATCTGACGTTTCATGCCTGACCAAATATATTGCTTCCACATATTGCAATACATCTTGGTGGAGCTAGGTTGGATAGTAAACCTCGATCGATGTGCCTTAGTCATTATTTTTCCACATAAATCTAGAATATTTGGAACACACAACTAACTCCTGAAATAAAGTCCACCATTAGGCCTAATCTGCCAATCTGACTGACCCTCAGATGCAGCCTCTACTCGGTAATCCTGCAACGTCTTGCCTACCTGCTAAGCCTCGATCACCCTTGCGACCTGAGAGGGTTGAATCGACAAGCTCAATAACTAAATGATGGAAGATTGCATACTTAACTTGAAGTCATACTCAGTAACATCTCGAGCATCCTCCACTCTTGGACCATCATATGTGCCAACGGACCCCATGAGTGATGGCTAAGGGTATCTACCACCACGTTAGCCTTACTGGGGGTGGTACTGAAGATCGAAATCATAGTCTTTCAGGAGCTCCATCCCGTGCCTCTGTCTCATGTTCAACTCAGACTGTGAGAAGAGATACTTCAAGCTCTTATGGTCAAAGAAGAGCTCGAACCCAATGCCATAAAGGTAGTGCCTCCACACTTTCAGTGCAAAGAAAACTACAACCAACTCCAGATCATGTGTGGGGTAATTCTGCTCATGAAACTTAAGTTAACGACATGCGAAGGCCACAAGCTTTGCTTACTGCATTAGGACAACACCCAAACCAATATACAAAGCATCTGTAAAAATCACCAATCCTTCACTCATAGAGGGAAAAGTGAGGATAGGTGCGGACGTAAGATGGTCCATCAACTCTATAAATGCTCGCTCACATGTGTCACTCCAAATGAACTCGCCCTTCCAAGTCAACCTGGTCAATGAGGCTGCAATACGGGAGAATCCCTCAATGAAACGTCAAAGCACATACCGTACCGCATCATTAAAATGTAATAGATGAAAATAAAGTTGATCCCTTCCAAGAAAGCTTCTTAGTAGTACCCCGCTAACCTAAGGAAACTATGGATCTCAGACACGTTCATGGGCTAGCCCCACTAACACACGACATTGATCTTCGAAGGGTCTACTGCTAGCCCTACCTCGTCACCATGTGACTGAGGAACTTCACCTCCTCCTTCCAGAACTCGTTCTTTTCCAGCTTCGCATAGAGTTGGTTGTACGGAGGGTCTACACGGTGATCTCCAAATGTTGCTTATGCTCATCTCGAGTCTTTGATTATATTAGGATGTCATCGATGAATACCATAGCAAACTGATCAAGATATGGAGGAAATACCTTATTCATCAGCTGTATAGACACTGTAGGTGCATTGGTCAGTTTGAAGGACATGACCTGAAACTCAAAATGACCATAGTGCATCCTAAATGCTGTCTTCGAGATATCCTCCTCCCAAACACAAACCTGGTGATAATCGGACTGCAGGTCTATCTTCGAAAAGAACTGCGCCTCTTATAGTTGGTCAAACAAATCATCAATCTTCAGAAGCGGATACTTAGTCTTAATTGTGACCTTATTGAGCTCGTCGTAATCCATGCAAAGCTGCAACGAGCCATCTTTCTTCTTCATGAAGAGTACCAGTGCTCTGCACAGTGAAATGCTCAGACAGATAAAGCATAATTGCACAACTCATCCAACTGCTTCTACAGCTCCCGCAATTCTAATGGTGTCATATGATATGGGGCCTTTGAAATAGGCACAGTATTGTGCATGAGATCAATTTGGAACTCAGTATGCTGATGAGGTGACAACTCCAGAAACTCTTAAAACACAACCAAAAAATCACAAACGACTGGTAGCTGGTCGATGCTCAAGACAACTAACTCCTCTACAACACATGACATAAGGTAAGAGAGCTACTCACCTTTGGGCTCGATGACAAATTAGAATTGCGGAACATTAGGTATATAAAATGTGATGCCCTCGCAGAGCAATCCAATATGGCATGGTACTCGACAAGTCAATCCATGCCCAGGATAACATCAAAGTCGGACATCAGCAAAATAAATAGGTCAGCTGATAAAAAGGTCTCCCCTACTAGAACGGGACAAGATGAGCAAAACCAACCTAATATTTTAGTCTTTCCTAAGGGAGTCGACACCGACAAACCCTCACGTGTAGACTCTAGCTGCAACTAGTTAATTGGAAATAATCTTCGGATATAAATGTAACATCCTGGATCTTCACGGCTAGAGTTTATACTCATGCCCGAGAAAACTGACTTTAATAATTAAATGAATTAGACACTTTAGAAAATCACACCATATTTTTTTTATTTGGATCACATCCAATTACATTCATGAAGGTAACCATTTATGAGAATAAAACCAACTATGATTATTATTTAAAAAATATCAAGTGCCCTCTCAATGGGAGCTTAATACATTATCGAGTTCACAACAAAAATATAAATCTAAATAATAAAATTATCATCTTATTCTTTCAGTATAATCTTCCATAGTGAGATGGTCCTTTAGGTCTTCAATATGTACGTCACATGCATCATCTGTATTATTGGAGAGGGTCAATGCCCTACTCATATTGATGGTTATCCTTCAAGATTAATAATAATTCAAGAGGTTCATAAAAGTAATAAAAAGTTCTGATACGTCTCGTACTCTACAACTACGGGAGGTATCAATATGCACAAGCAATCTACATGAGCTGCATACATAGAAAAGTATATGCGGTTCATCTCACTTAACGATAGCCACAATGTGGAAAATGATTAGAGTTGTCAGCTCGCCCCGCATCCCATTCTACAGAGATTCACCGGCGTGTCTCATGTTTAACATGGTTTTACATAGTAATCCTAAGACAAACACAACACATGATTAGATGAATTACGTGACACAATTTGTACATGGAGCAACTATTTGTGACATCTAATCCCAGAGGTGATGTAACATGCATTACAAATTACTTACATCGATTTGTGCACCACTACCCATGAAAGATGGAATTACGTGTCGCCTCAGGGGCCGCTACTGAAAAAGCATTATGTCCATGATATTTATTCAATCGCTAAAGGGGAGTTCCCAATATAGTACTTGCATCAAAGAGAGAAATTCATTGAATTATAGGAGTTTTAGAATATCAAGACACATGCCCAAGCCATAGGGGTATATACCACAAGATTAATAAATAAAGGAATGAGTAGCAATGACTAACTCAATAAAGAGGAGAGTGACAATGGACAACTCAATAATAAGGAGAGTAGCAAGGGCTAACTCAACAAAGTTGTAAAGACAAAGGCAAGGCTTGTATCCATCGCCCCACATAACTTCATAGAGATCACATGTAATTAAAGTCATACTATAATATTCCAAAGGATAGACAATTGATGGTGGAAAAATTATATGATCGCAAGGAGAGAATCATAATAACATAGAAATATGTAAATGATAATTAAATCATAAAACTTAAATTAAAGTAAGCTTAAAGGATAAAATAAACACCTTTTATCGTCTCTCCTCTCTTCGAGTGTGAATACGCGTCGTTGAGTTAGAATCTTAAGCTAGTTTTTAACAATTTAAATGGTTAGGTTTTTCGATAGTTTGTCTTAGGTTAGTGTGTGCATTAATGAGGGTTATGAGATTAAGAGGCTTAATCTCAACCCACCTCGACTCGAGTTTATACTCAAACTCTCGGCTGAGTCGACCCTTCCCGACTCTTTTTTTTTTCTTCTTTTTGGGTGTTTGAATCGATCAGTTGGAAAGGGGGAAGAAAAAGAAAGAAAATCTAGAAGGGAATGGTACTAGTTTACCCTGACTTGGTGTGACTTAGTAACTCGATGGACTTTAGCAACCAGCTCGACCTTCTTCTTAATTTTTTTCCTAGAGAAATCTTCTTCCCCACTTTATTTCTTTCTCCCTTCTTCTCGGTGTGAAGCTTGTTTGTTGCTTCCTTTTGTTAGCATAAGGTTTTTATAGCTTTCACCCTTATGAAACATGAATTTCGGATCAGACAGAAACCTGCTTCTCCGCACTCTATTTATACAGAGATTTCATAACCGGCAGGAAAGTGGGTCTGGAATCACACTTCCATTGAAGTTTTAATTTGATCGGTTCATTGGGGAGGTTTTATTTGGTGAGGGGCCATCAGACGGACATTTCTGATTCTTCTTGATGTTTGTCCTTGTTCTCATCACTTTATGTTTTTGATCGAGCAAGTGGCCAATGCTCTAATGATCAGTTGTTTCCCAACTGTTCTTTGCTTGGGATCTTACCCTTAAATGGTCAGGGACCACTGTCCAAAAATCTCTAGCCCAAAGAATTCCTATTTTGATCATGCTATTCTTTAGTGTACGTGATTTTTAGAGATCTTACGGATACAATATTTGAGGGTCTGGTTTGTGTAAAGAGTGTGTCGTGTTCCGGGTTCTTGTCCTCATGATGTCTCATTCGGACGGCGTGAGTATGGTCGAATCCCTATTCCTACGATTTTGAATGTCCCAGATTAGTCAGGTTGTTGGTGTAAGAAGATGGGAGTGGCTATGTTCTCTGAGTTGTAGTTGGTGCGGCACTCTGCTCGGGCGGATTACCGAGCACAACTTCATCTTTTGGTGTGGGAGTTATGGTGTTTTCATATCGTGGGAGGGAATCGTATCTGATGGACGGTCTGGATCATCCCCATGGGTGATGGTGATGGCCCATTGTTGGTAAGAAAAGAGGGAATCCTCTCCTTAGTTGAATTCTTTTAAATCGTATTGGCCAGCGCCCGTTTTGGTTGGCGTGGGGTTCTGGTCATCTGCAGAAGTTACACACCCTGTGTACACTCGCCACGAGTGTGGGGTCCATGATGATGTTTTTTTGAGCAATCCACTCCATTGCTCAGGGTTGCAGGGTTATTTTAAATTAGGGGCTCAAATATGAACTAGATCTGAGCCTTAGATTGGCTTATCTTGAAAATGTTCATAGCGGGTGTTAAAAAGAATTTGATTTTAATTAACAATCCATACTTAATTATGTAACACCCGTGAAAAATCCATACTTGGGCTCGAGTATCAACTCGACCCGAAATCGCGTAGAAATAATTTCCATGGAAATTAAGCGTAAGTTAGCTAGCGCAACGCTAGAGTAGCTGGGAAATAGTCCTTGATCACTTTAAATACGTTCTGCAAGACCCAAATCGAGTAGAACAAACAACTCTACAACACTCTATAACCTCGGATCAAACTCTAAGCAGGTTTGTTCTCTGGACCACATTGAATTCTTGAATTGGATCTAGACCGCGCGTCGAAGGTCCGATACCTCCTATCTTAGACCGTTAGAACCGCCCAGCTGGACTTGACAATCATCTCAAAAATCAAGTCAAACCGATAATCACAGACTATTTCGTTGAACCCGGACTGAAGCGACTGCGAATAGGGACGGATTTGGAATTTCAAATTCAAATCTGGCACACGACTTGACGCGTCAGTATTAAGCGTTCTGACCGTCAGAATTCATCCAGATTACACCCTCGGATCAGGAAAAATTTCTATTTATTATCATGAGACTTTCAGCCCTGATCTACGTGCGGTGACCGCTGAACTGAAACTGGTCCGCCACGTGCGATCTGCGAACCCTGCCAGACTGAAAACTTAATACGAGCTACATCTGGTACACATGAGCTTAAGTCTGATCGCAATCGACCAGGGGACCACCAGAAAGCAATTTTTGGACCGAAACAGCCCCGAAATGGATAGGCACCAAGTAAACTTCGTCCCGGAGCCTATTTTCAGTGATTTCAAGCTTATAAAAGGGGTTGAAACCCTCATTTCTCCCTTCCATCCGAAAATCACAAACCCTAGGAGAAAAAGAGAGAGAGTTTGAGAGAAAGAGAAGAAGAGAATTTTCCCGCTTCCGAGCCCCTGACAGTTGCTGCTTCAGCACTTCTTTCCAATCACCTGGCTGGTGATTTCTCCATTTTTCAGGTATAAAATAACCCCAAAAACTTGCTGATTTAGGGTTTACTTAGATGCATAACATGTTAGCTAACGTATTCCATAAATCAGGCTCTCCTACTGCCGTAGACGAAGCGTACACGCTCCGTTCAAAATCCCGCAACCGTAAGAGACTAGGTGAGGATTTTAGACGCTTTGATTGACGGTTTACAACGCTTTCAATGTCGTTTAATAGTAGATTATCGACGGCATCGCCGTTTGACATGTACAACATGCTCTCCGTTTCCTGTTTCGTAAATTAACGAAGAATATGAGAATTAGGGTATTTTAGTCATTTGTAGGAAGTACGGTCTACATGCATATTTTGCTGACGTGATTGACATGGTTTGTCGCCGCATTAGGGAGTTAGGAATGCTTGCATAATCAGTTTGGCTAAGAGATTCGCCTAGTTGCGCACTTTGGGTCGACATACTATATGTAGACTTAAGTGTGTAGTGTATGTGTTTGTATAAATGCTTGTATTAGTATGTATTGAATTAAATGATGTTATGTAGTAGTTTGAGATTGATTTCTTGATTAATATGCTGACCTAAATGATTTCCTACATGTTGACCTTATACACGATTGCATTACATGCATAGAAAGTATGCCTTGAAGATTTTCTTAAGTTGAATGTTATAACATGTGTTAACATGCTCACATGATTGTATTTCAATTTCAATACTCTCACTTAGATTGCTGATGTGATTCCATAAATGTTTGGGACTAGACTTAGTCCAGGCAGTCGGTAACCGAGCGAATTCGTGGCTGACTGGTCATAGCCACGAACGACGCGTCGATGAACGTGATTCGTGTTTAGAGTTGGCGGCAGTGGTTAGGCCACGCGAAGTGTTTTACGCACTTCATGTCGTTCGACTTGAGATGCGATCGCGCTAGTCGAGCCCGTCAAGTAACCCGACTGGCCGATGTATGTTCACCTTGTATGAGTCATAACTGCTTGAACCTAGGGTACTGAACTTACCACTGAAAACCCTGTTAACCATGGTACCTTGATCCACGAAGACTCATGAGCCGGGCATGGTGGTATGGGACACCGTGGTCGAGCTGTTGGCCTACGCTGGGGCCACAAACCTCCCCGTAGTGACCAGTGAACACCTAAACTCGTGAGCAGATTATGGTGGTATGGGACACTATATTCTAGCTGTCGGCCTACACTGATCAGGCGAAGAGCCCTTTGTAGTGACCGCGAGCGTATTCTGAGTCCACGGGAGGCGACGACCCTTCCGTTGCAGTAGAGTACAGTAGGCCTGTATTGATAAGGTGATGGGGGAGCGGTGCAACGAGTGCGAGCAACAGCCCTGGCAGCCCTTGCAGTGACCTACGAAATATACATCGTATGAGATTTCTAGGAGTGACGACCCTAGACAGGATCTGTGTTGGGATTGATACAAGGGAAGTACCATAGTTTCCCAATCCTGCTGTTTGAATGGACTAATAACAACTTAGAAATCATATCACTATAGCATTGCATGTGCCTGGAAGATGTGGAGCACTATAGGGAGTGTGGGATGCCGCGGTCGTAAGATGTTGCCGCATGAGGTTGATCGTCGGTGAGGGCATACATCACGTCATATCATCTTGCATTAACAATAGTATTAGGATTGTCTGATTTACTGCTTTACTATTATCGCGTGATTGAATTGTGAATATGCTAATCTTTGCTCTATGATTCCACTGAGTTGATCACTCATTCCCACGTTACGGGATGGTGTTTGCAACACCCACCAGACCCTGTTGTAGCTGCAGGTGAGGACGAGATCCAGGAGGTGGAGCCAGAGATCGACGAGGACCAGGATGAGTTCTCGTATATGCAGTATCATGATGGCTTCCCGTAGGCGACCTGGATCGAGGGGACATCAGTGGGACTTTCTTTTTGAACATTATTCTTTTGTTATGTATATGTACATGAGACTCAGAGATGTAGTCATACTTTGGAGACAGATGAGATTACTTTGTTTTTCCATACAGTAATATATACATTGTTTAGTCTTCCGCTTGCTTTTATCACTGGATCTGAAGTATGAATTGCAGTTTTGGTATACTTTTACTCATGTGAATGCTTTAAATCAGACAATATTGAATCATAACCATTTTTGTTGCATAAGTGACGGTCTGGAACTCGGGAGTTGAGTTTATACACGACCCCCGATTTTCAGGGTGTTACAAGTTGGTATCAGAGCATGAATAAGAGTATACTGGGCCTGGGTTATGGTCTTGCAACGTACGCTGTCGCTTCCTTTGACTTAGGTGGGTGCGAGAAGGGTCTAGAAACACTTCTAGGATCGCAGATTCGCCGATAGGCGAAGTCTATTAGGATCGATCGCAAGATCGAGTCTGTAATGTATCTCGGGTCGCGTAAAGCAACCCGAATCACTTCTAAGCTGTAGGGAGTCAGGTTGAGACGACCTATGAGTGGTTTTAAACCACAAAGGTGAATCCTTGGGCCTTGGGATGACCGCGACTCCTATAATCAATCGCTAGGGCTTAAAAACCCCGTTTCGCCAAAAATTCTCAAAATTCCTCCTCTAAACACTCCGACCTTCAGTTCTTTCTTATCCATTTCATGTTAGTCATCAAACCTAATGTGAAAATAACACAAATTAGTACTTTCACAAAATTTTACAGTGAATAGTAAAAGTTCATGAAAAATGGACATAAGGCCATTCTAACTTCACTTTCTTTCGCAAATAATGGTTTAGATAGATGTAATGGCTCCTTCTACCCCAAATTCATATTCTGCATCATATGGTTTGGTATTCAGGATTGCAATGTGGACCCGGAAAGCCCCGAACATATGTTTGGGCTCATACAGACCAAATTACTATGAACTAGAGGGTGGGACGTGACTTTTTGGGACCCTGGGACCATGGGGGACCAGACCCATGGGGTCCCACCGGCCAACGTGAAAGTTGGCCGGCGATGCCATCGCCGGTCGGGCGATGCATCGCCGACCGGTGGTGTCCAATGGGGCTAATTTTTGGGCGCACGCCCTTAAATGGCACGTGCACCCTCCCTATGCAGCTCCCATCTCACGAAAATCCCCAAATCTTACCCCTCCTTCACAAACAGCCCTCTCCATAGCCCTATTTGCGATTTTCAGCAACCCATTCCAAACTCCGGCGTCCCAAACCACTTCTAGGACCCTCCTTGGCCAAAACCGACCACCACCCATCACTTATTGGGTGTTGACAGCCTCTTTCCTTGAAGATCTCACCATTTGGAGCTCCAAAATCCCCCAAATAGAGCTGAAATCGTGAGGTGCTCCATTCTATCTTTTTATTTGTATTTCTCTCTGAAAGTACAGCCTTGGGAAGCTTGAAGAAACCCTCTACGATGCCTAGATTTCCTTTTCTCAGATTGGGCAGCCATTTCTCTGCATTTTTGGCATTTTCCATGGCTTTTGTGGAAGCCATTTTGGGTCTTTTGTCACTCTCATCCATCATATCCTTGATGGGTAAGAGGAAAACCACGACAGACGACGCTGGGCCCGAGCCGCCCTGCTCGATCGAGAAGACCGTGGGGTGGTGCCGCAAGTTCAAGCACCGCCGCAAGTCCAGTTCCAGTCCTGGAGTGCCGTACAAAGCGGGATTTGGATCCCCATGCACACCTTGGACGAACAATTTTATCAGAGATGCCTCATGGCGAATACAATGATCCTAGAGTGTTATTTGAGGCGGACGTAGATGGACGATTGTTCGGCGAATATCTGTTGTTCGAACGCATTGAAGCTGCGCACTGGGGATCGATCTTTGAAGCTCGCGCTCGTGCTAATGTGAGCACCGTTCGTGCCTTCTATGCTAGCATCCAGAATCCTACCTTGGAGCCTTTGCAGTTCAAAATCCCTTTTGGTAGAGATCGGATGGCTACGATCGACGTTCGGTTGATTGCGCGACTTCTCAACGTGCCGCTAGGTGATGTGCATCCTAGTGAGAAGAATTTGAGGACTAGACGTGAACGAGATCACCGCACCAGGTTTCTGTGCGGTAAGTTAGTTCCATGGCAGCTTAATAATAGCCTCAAGGCGACGTACATGTATGAGGATTTGCGCCTGCTGCATCATATCTGCACGTTCAATGTCTATCCCAGGTCGACGAACCGCATTGAATGTACACGTCTTATGGTAGATTTCTTATTTCTGGTGACCCAGGGAGAGAACGTATGTATGACCACTTTCATCTTACGGCAGATAGTTCTCATAGCCAGGTCAAGAAGAACATCCGAATCGCTTCCCTTTGGCCGACTTATTTGCAAGATTGCACTTGAGTTTGCCTTTAGACTTGGGCCCGAATTGCTGGTATCGATTCACACCATCGATGAGTCGACAATGGTCAAGATGAAGATTGGGTCGCAATACCGTGAAAATTAACTTGAAAGGGATAGTGGGGATACTAGCCCAGGGTGGGGGTGCGACTACATCTACTCCACCTGCACCACCTGCGCATCCAGCTGAGGATGCCTATACTTACGCCCAGGATGAGGGCATGGCCCATCCTGCGCAGCCTGCTTTCCCTGCGGGGAATCCTGCCGACACACGGGGCCTTTTGGAGCGATTTCAGCGCTTGCGGCCTCCTACTTTCACGGGTTCTCACAGACCCGAGGAGGCTGAGTTCTGGCTCGACCGAGTGTCGAAGATTCTACGGATGTTGCACTGCACCGAGGCTGAGCAGGTAGAGCTGGCTACCTTCCTGTTTGAGAGAGAGGCCAGTATGTGGTGGGATAGCGTATTGCGGACTGTTGCCGCAGATTTCGTATGGACGTGGGCAGCATTTGAGTTCCGCTTCCATGAGAAGTATTATCCCCAGACCTACAGGCACGAGAGGGAGAATGAGTTTCTCCGTCTCAGGCAGGCAGCGATGACAGTTACCGAGTATGAGCATCGGTTCACAGAGTTGGGCAGGTACGTCCCGACGATTCTAGCTGATGAGCAGATGCGCATACGGCGCTTTTTGGAGGGCTTGCGACCGGATATTCGGTCGAAGATGTGCTGTGTCAGTTTTCCTTCCTATGCGGAGTTGGTTCACATGTCCATGCGGGCAGAGCAGGATGTGGATCGACTTGCGCGATCTCGAGGCCCGGCTACTTCTAGGCCGCGACCGGATTTACCAGACAGGCCCTTCGCGGGCAAGAGGCCTCGCTTTGATCCTCCTACCAGGACCACGACGCCTGTACCACCGTTTCGGTGCCCTGATTTGTCATGTACATACTGTGGGAGGACGGGCCACTTAGCGCAGAGTTGCTTTTCGAGGATGCGGGACAGTGGGTTCTCACCGCCGCAGAAGATTGATCGTGTACGTCCACAGGCGATATCAGCACCGCCTATACGGTCAGCTCCTGCGCATCCTTCTTTCAGTCCTACGGTATCGCAGATTCGACAGCCTCCACGGCCCTTGACACAGCGGCCGAACCGGCCACAGCAGGCTCGAGTTCATGCATTGACCGCTGAGGCAGCTACAACGCCGACTTTCCAGCATTCAGCCTTTGAGGTCACGGCCCATATCGGAGGTACTCCCGTTCTTGTCATGGTGGACACTGGTTCCACGATTTCTTTGATATCGCGTGCCGTAGTCAGGCGTCTTGGGTTACAGACTATCACTATGGATAGCGTGCGAGTCTTTGCAGCTCATGGAGATTATTCGGATGTCACCCAGATGTGTGAGGGTTGTTTGGTTGATCTGGGAGGCAGGACGATGACTCTTGATCTGGTCGTCGATCCCTCGTTCGTTTATCTCGAAGTCATTCTTGGCATGGATTGGTTGACTGCAGCGAGAGCCGAGATTGACTGCGAGACTCGTATAGTCACAGCGTACGAGCCTGAGGGTGCATCCTTCACATTTCCAGTGCGGGTAAATCTTTCTTTCCGCATTCTTAGCTACGCCACTCTATTGCGCGACGCTGGTGCCCAGGTACTTGAGCAGACGCCAGTTGTTTCTGAGTTCGGAGATCTGTTCAGGAAGATCCCTGGTTTGCCGCCCCGACGTGAGATCGATTTCACTATCGATCTGGTTCCTGGTTCTACACCCGTCTCACTGCCGACGTATCGCATGGCACCATGTGAGATGGAGGAGTTAAGGACGCAGATTGATGGTCTGCTAGAGCTTGGCTTTATACGGCCTAGCGTGTCTCCTTGGGGAGCACCGGTCTTGTTCATGAAGAAGAAGGATGGTTCGCTGCGATTGTGTATTGATTATCGCAGGCTGAACCAGCTCACGGTGAAGAACAAGTACCCTTTGCCCAGGATCGATGACTTGTTTGATCAGTTGAGAGGAGCGCAGTACTTCTCGAAGATTGATCTTCAGTCAGGTTATCATCAGCTGCGCGTCAGAGATGAGGACGTGCAGAAGACAGCATTCAGGACTAGTTTTGGCCACTACGAGTTCCTCGTGATGTCGTTCGGTCTCACGAACGCACCGGCCGTGTTCATGGATCTGATGAACCGGGTATTTTGGCCTTTCCTCTATCGATTCGTCGTTGTCTTCATTGACGACATTTGGTGTACTCTAGGAGTCGAGAGGAGCATGAGGAACACTTACGTTTGGTCCTTGATACGCTTAGATGACATCAGTTGTTCGCACAGTATAAGAAGTGCGACTTCTGGAAGCAGGAGGTGAAGTTTCTGGGACACATGGTGTCCAAGGATGGCATGGCAGTTGACCTGTCTAAGGTAGCTGCGGTGCAGGACTGGGAGCAGCCTGGTTCTGTCACTGAGGTGAGGAGTTTCTTGGGTCTCGCTGGCTATTATCGGCGCTTCATTCAGGACTTCTCGAAGATCGCGAGACCCTTATCTCAGTTGACACGGAAGGACGTGAAGTTCGCCTGGAATGATAAGGCGGAGTCAGCTTTTCAGGAGCTGAAGGACAGACTTACGTCCGCCCCTGTGCTAGTATTGCCAGAGCAAGGGGTTAGATACACTATATACACTGACGCGTCTAGCGTTGGTTTGGGTTGTGTCCTTATGCAGAGGGACAGGGTAATTTCGTATGCCTCAAGACAATTAAGGAAGCACGAGGAGAATTACCCTACACACGACCTAGAGTTGGCAGCCGTTATATTCGCACTGAGACTCTGGAGACATTACCTCTACGGAGAGGAGTTCGAGCTCTTTTGCGACCACAAGAGCCTCAAGTACATATTCACGCAGTGAGACTTGAATATGAGGCAGCGGCGATGGATGGAGACGCTGAAGGACTTCAAGTTTGAAGTCTCTTACCATCCTGGGAAGGCGAACCTTGTGGCTGATGCGTTGAGCCGCAAGAAGGCGATAGAGTTTGCGGCTCCGTTGATGGTTGCCGAGTGGGATATGGTTGAGTTTTTGCGAGACTTTGAGCAGAAACTCACCGTAGAGGAGCCGTTTGAGTTCATCGCACATGTACAGGTGCGATCTCAGATCGATGACAGAGTCATCGAGGCGCAGAGGGACGACGCGCATCTTACTGAGCTTCGAGAGCAGGCCAGTGATGATGCTGACACCGACTGGCGAGTTGGTATGGATGGGGGCTTACGTTACCGTGGCCGCCTATGCGTCCCAGATGTCCCTGACTTGAGACGAGAGATTCTCGAGGCTGCGCATTCTACTAGACTCGCGATGCATCCAGGCAGTACGAAGATGTATCGTGACGTGAAGAGGACGTATTGGTGGGAAGGTATGAAGACCCACATAGCTGAGTTCGTGTCCCGTTGTCTCACTTGTCAGCAGGTGAAGGCAGAGCATCGCCGACCACCTGGACTTTTACAGCCTATGCCGATTGCAGAGTGGAAGTGGGATTTCATTTCCATGGACTTCATTTCTGGGCTGCCGAAGACGAGGAAGGGGCATGATTCCATTTGGGTGATAGTCGACCGATTGACGAAGTCGGCGCACTTCCTACCGATCAGAGTTACGAACTCTGCAGACGAGCTGGCTAGATTGTACATCCGAGAGATTGTGCGTCTGCATGGAGTTCCGTTGGAGATCTGTCGGACAGAGACACGCGGTTCACTTCTATTTTCTGGACTCGCATTCAGGAGGCTATGGGTGTGAAGTTGAAGTTCAGTACTGCCTTCCATCCATAGACGGACGGACAGACGGAGCGAGTGAACCAGATCCTGGAGGACATGTTGCGAGCTTGCGCATTGGACTTCAAGGACAGTTGGGATGACTGTCTTGCATATGCGGAGTTTGCGTACAACAATAGCTTCCAGGCGAGTATCGGCATGGCACCGTATGAGGCGCTGTATGGGCGACCTTGTCGCGCACCGCATTGCTGGTTAGAGGTCGGTGAGCGTAGCTTGATTGGCCCAGAGTTGGTGCAGGCGACGTCAGAGAAGATTGATATTATTCGACGTCGGCTTCTTACAGCGCAGAGCAGACAGAAGAGCTACGCCGATACGAGACGACGGCCACTTAAGTTCACAGTCGGGGATCACGTATTTTTACGAGTTTCCCCTATGAAGGGAGTCCTTCGGTTCGGGAAAAAGGGGAAGCTGGCACCGCGATTCATTGGTCCATTCCAGATCCTCGATCGTGTGGGAGCAGTGGCTTACCGATTGGCTTTACCCACACCCCTCGCGAGCGTCCACAACGTATTTCATGTTTCTATGCTGAAGAAGTACGTTGCTGATCCTTCCCATATCATCAGATGGGAGCAGGTGCAGTTAGGAGAGGATGTTACTTATATCCTGCGACCGACACGCATCTTAGACAGGAAGGAGCAGGTACTGCGTAGCAAGGTGATTCCCCTTGTGAAGGTACTATGGACGCATCATACTGAGGAGGAGGCTACTTAGGAGACAGAAGCCGAGATCAGAAAGAACTACCCACAGCTTCTCGAGGAGTACCAACAGGTACAAATTTCGAGGACGAAATTATTTGTTAAGGGGGGTAGATTGTAACGCCCGTGAAAAATCCATACTTGGGCTCGAGTACCAACTCGACCCGAAATCGCGTAGAAATAATTTCCATGGAAATTAAGCGTAAGTTAGCTAGCGCAACGCTAGAGTAGCTGGGAAATAGTCCCTGATCACTTTAAATACGTTCTGCAAGACCCAAATCGAGTAGAACAAACAACTCTACAACACTCTATAACCTCGGATCAAACTCTAAGCAGGTTTGTTCTCTGGACCACATTGAATTCTTGAATTGGATCTAGACCGCGCGTCGAAGGTCCGATACCTCCTATCTTAGACCGTTAGAACCGCCCAGCTGGACTTGACAATCATCTCGAAAATCAAGTCAAACCGATAATCACAGACTATTTCGTTGAACCCGGACTGAAGCGATCGCGAATAGGGATGGATTTGGAATTTCAAATTCAAATCTGGCACACGACTTGACGTGTCAGTATTAAGCGTTCTGATCATCAGAATTCATCCAGATTACACCCTCGGATCAGGAAAAATTTCTATTTATTATCATGAGACTTTCAGCCCTGATCTACGTGCGGTGACCGCTGAACTGAAACTGGTCCGCCACGTGCGATCTGCGAACCCTGCCAGACTGAAAACTTAATACGAGCTACATCTGGTACACATGAGCTTAAGTCTGATCGCAATCGACCAGGGGACCACCAGAAAGTAATTTTTGGACCGAAACAGCCCCGAAATGGATAGGCACCAAGTAAACTTCGTCCCGGAGCCTATTTCCGGCGATTTCAAGCTTATAAAAGGGGTTGAAACCCTCATTTCTCCCTTCCATCCGAAAATCACAAACCCTAGGAGAAAAAGAGAGAGTTTGAGAGAAAGAGAAGAAGAGAATTTTCCCGCTTCCGAGCCCCTGACAGTTGCTGCTTCAGCACTTCTTTCCAATCACCTGGCTGGTGATTTCTCCATTTTTCAGGTATAAAATAACCCCAAAAACTTGCTGATTTAGGGTTTACTTAGATGCATAACATGTTAGCTAACGTATTCCATAAATCAGGCTCTCCTACTGCCGTAGACGAAGCGTACACGCTCCGTTCAAAATCCCGCAACCGTAAGAGACTAGGTGAGGATTTTAGACGCTTTGATTGACGGTTTACAACGCTTTCAATGTCGTTTAATAGTAGATTATCGGTGGCATCGCTGTTTGACATGTACAACATGCTCTCCCTTTCCTGTTTCGTAAATTAACGAAGAATATGAGAATTAGGGTATTTTAGTCATTTGTAGGAAGTACGGTCTACATGCATATTTTGCTGACGTGATTGACATGGTTTGTCGCCGCATTAGGGAGTTAGGAATGCTTGCATAATCAGTTTGGCGAAGAGATTCGCCTAGTTGCGCACTTTGGGTCGACATACTATATGTAGACTTAAGTGTGTAGTGTATGTGTTTCTATAAATGCTTGTATTAGTATGTATTGAATTAAATGATGTTATGTAGTAGTTTGAGATTGATTTCTTGATTAATATGCTGACCTAAATGATTTCCTACATGTTGACCTTATGCACGATTGCATTACATGCATAGAAAGTATGCCTTGAAGATTTTCTTAAGTTGAATGTTATAACATGTGTTAACATGCTCACATGATTGTATTTCAATTTCAATACTCTCACTTAGATTGCTGATGTGATTCCATAAATGTTTGGGACTAGACTTAGTCCAGGCAGTCGGTAACCGAGCGAATTCGTGGCTGACTGGTCATAGCCACGAACGACGCGTCGATGAACGTGATTCGTGTTTAGAGTTGGCGGCAGTGGTTAGGCCACGCGAAGTGTTTTACGCACTTCATGTCGTTCGACTTGAGATGCGATCGCGCTAGTCGAGCCCGTCAAGTAACCCGACTGGCCGATGTATGTTCACCTTGTATGAGTCATAACTGCTTGAACCTAGGGTACTGAACTTACCACTGAAAACCCTGTTAACCATGGTACCTTGATCCACGAAGACTCATGAGCCGGGCATGGTGGTATGGGACACCGTGGTCGAGCTGTCGGCCTACGCTGGGGCCACAAACCTCCCCGTAGTGACCAGTGAGCACCTAAACTCGTGAGCAGATTATGGTGGTATGGGACACTATATTCTAGCTGTCGGCCTACACTGATCAGGCGACGAGCCCTTTGTAGTGACCGCGAGCGTATTCTGAGTCCACGGGAGGCGACGACCCTTCCGTTGCAGTAGAGTACAGTAGGCCTGTATTGATAAGGTGATGGGGGAGCGGTGCAACGAGTGCGAGCAACAGCCCTGGCAGCCCTTGCAGTGACCTACGAAATATACATCGTATGAGATTTCTAGGAGTGACGACCCTAGACAGGATCTGTGTTGGGATTGATACAAGGGAAGTACCTTAGTTTCCCAATCCTGCTGTTTGAATGGACTAATAACAACTTGGAAATCATATCACTATAGCATTGCATGTGCCTGGAAGATGTGGAGCACTATAGGGAGTGTGGCATGCAGCGGTCGTAAGATGTTGCCGCATGAGGGTGATCGTCGGTGAGGGCATACATCACGTCATATCATCTTGCATTAACAACAGTATTAGGATTGTCTGATTTACTGCTTTACTATTATCGCGTGATTGAATTGTGAACATGCTAATCTTTGCTCTATGATTCCACTGAGTTGATCACTCATTCCCACGTTACGGGATGGTGTTTGCAACACCCACCAGACCCTGTTGTAGCTGCAGGTGAGGACGAGACCCAGGAGGTGGAGCCAGAGATCGACGAGGACCAGGATGAGTTCTCGTATATGCAGTATCATGACGGCTTCCCGTAGGCGACCTGGATCGAGGGGACATCAGTGGGACTTTCTTTTTGAACATTATTCTTTTGTTATGTATATGTACATGAGACTCAGAGATGTAGTCATACTTTGGAGACAGATGAGATTACTTTGTTTTTCCATACAGTGATATATACATTGTTTAGTCTTCCGCTTGCTTTTATCACTGGATCTGAAGTATGAATTGCAGTTTTGGTATACTTTTACTCATGTGAATGCTTTAAATCAGACAATATTGAATCATAACCATTTTTGTTGCATAAGTGACGGTCTGGAACTCGGGAGTTGAGTTTATACACGACCCCCGATTTTCAGGGTGTTACAAATTATCAGGGCCCAATTTTGAAAAGAATGCATAGTCGAGATAGGCAAACATTTGAAACAAAGTTTGGTGGTTGGTTAATTGTGGGAAAAGCCTGAATCTAAAGTATCACCTTTGCATTAAAAGGAAGGAACCGACTTTAGCATTCAACAGCGTAGGATCATAGATCGGGGTCCAAATTTTGTATAATATCATAGTCGTGTGAGACTAAGGTTTGGTCCAAGTTTGAATTACAATGGACGAGAGGAAGTGGTTAGATCTGAATATTTAGGTTTATATAGAGTTGAAAAGGATAACTTGGGGGCTAAGTAAAAGCCTACCAAGGTGGTGTCTTAATAGTTCATGCTTAGCCCATACAATGGCCAATCCAAGTTGGTCATATGAAGGGAAATATCTACTACGACTCCCCACGAGACTTCTTCACTCGATGGACACCAAAATCAATGGTTACAGGCTGATTTGTTAATTGGGCCACTTCTACAATGATCTAAGGGATGAAATTTGACGTGTATGGTTAATTTATGATAGATAAGAATGATATAAAGTTTTACATGAAAAAGATCATGGGAACTATGTGTTCTGGAATTCAAGAGTTTAGGTTAGTGGCATTTTCATAACTATTGATAATCTAAGACTTTGGGAAATCTAATGATTCTGGATGGTTATAGACACATTTCTAAGCAATTCTTACAAAAGAACATATATCTAAATCATTATAAATAAAGAGTTATTCACCAAATTAATCAAGAGAATGCACATGTATTAACCCACATGATGGATGGTTAGATGACATGTTCAAATTAGGAAAGCTTGATGGTTAGTAATCTAGTCATGTATGTAGGTGGTGTAAGGTTAGTTTTGTAAGTAGATGATTGTTGAGGTATAAAAAATGAAGATTCAAGGATAGATTGGAAGGAAGATCAAAGAAAAGATTCATAGAAAGAATGTAAAGTGAAGAGGGATCCATAGTGTTTGCGCGAACACGCGAAAACCATATTGATTGTACAGGATGCACAAAGGGTATGAGGGGTTGTGCCACCTGCTTAATGGCAATTTGGTTAAGATGGTTTGGACGGTGGATATCTGATGAAAGGTGGACCCCACGACACAAGAATTGAGGATTTGCACGTGAAGGCCTATAAATACCCCACTCCCCCTCTCATTTGGATAGGTTGAAGATTTGAAAGAAGATTAGAGCTCCAAAGAAGACAGATCTAAAGGTATCAAGAAGAGAGGAAGAAGAGAGGAGCTTTGTGCCGAACCGCGCAACAACATGGTGTTGCGCAGGCCCGCGCAACAACATGGTGTTGCATAGGCTCGCGCAACAGTATGCTGTCATGCGGCCATAAATATAAAGGGGCCAAAATGCTGTCGAAATAATTGGACAGAATTTGATCTTTCTTCCCTATAGGAATATGAGTTCAAGAAGGAGATATATGTAAGTGTTATAGTTTCTGCTCCTTTGATTGTCAAATTTTGTAGTGCCAAAACCACAATCTTTGTCTTATGTAGCACATTGATATATATATATATATATATATATATATATATATATATATATATATATATATATATATATATATATATATATATATATGTTCAAGGCATTGCATCACATGTTCAAGTCAAGTTAAGTGCTTCAAGTCAAGAATAAAGATCTACTTCAAATGCAAGATCAAGTACATTATTTACTTCTTTAAGCTTCAACTGTCAATGTTGTAAAGAGAAATTGAAAGACATGTGAATGGTTCAAGACTCAAGGTGAAGTTCAACATATGTACTACAAATTCAAGATTCAGAAGATTTCAAGTACAAGCTTCATCATGTGTCAAGATTGCAAGCTTCATGGACTTCAAAGAAAGACTATCAACTAAAAGGAAAAGAAGTTCAATGTTCATACTTCACTAACAAGGTTTGGACGAGCTTAGATTAACTTTAGGCTAGGTCATTTTGAATACATAATTCAATTGCTCATTTTATAAGTGTTTGGTCTGTTCTTCGACTAGTCCTAGACTTTGTTGGACTAGTCCTATTACTGGCTCAATGTAACACCCCAGATTTTTTCCAACCTGAAATTAGATGTCCTTAGGCAATGGGTCAACCATAACACCTTGGTAACCTCTTAAGAATCAATTCCAAAGCCAAAGGAATCATTTAAAACCTAATTCTTTAGAAATTTAACACGAATTAGCCAGCGCTACACTAAATTTCCTGCAAAATTAGCACCAATAACTTTAAATATGATCTGTAAGACCTAAAACCTATAGAATCATTGATGCTACCTTACCCTGAAATCCAGGATCAATCTCTAAACCCGGTTTCTCTCGGGAGCACTTTGAAACTTCGTATCGAACCTGGACTGCACGTCGAAAGTCCGATAGCGATGAACTTAGACAATTACGACCGCCTAGTTGGACTTGACTATCATCTCAAAAATTAAGTCCAAACGATGCTCTGGGACGATTTCCTTAAGTCCGGAGTGAAGAGTGTGAGAAAATGAAGATTTTTAAGAAATTAAACATAATTTTAATAAATCTAGCACGTGTCTCTTGCGCTCTATTTTTAACCGTTCTGACCATTAGATTTCAACCCAAATTTACCATCAGATCAGGATAGGTGGCCCTTACATGTCATAGCACTTATGGCCCTGATCGAGTTTTGGTGACTGCTGAATTGAAACTGGTCTGCCACGGTCGATCTGGAAACCCGATCGATCTGAAAACTTAGCTTGACCTAGATCCAATATTAGAAAGTTTCAGTCCGACCACATTTAGTAACAGGACCTCCAAAAGTGCTCCGTTGGATCGAAACAGACCCGATTTGGTTATAACCTAAGTATACCTTGGTCCTAAGTCTATATAGGTGAGTTTTTAGCCTATATAAGGAGCTTAAACCCTCTCTCATTCCTCACATATGAATTTGAAAGAAACCCTAGGAGAGAGAAGAGAGAAAAGAGAGAGAAAGTGTGAGAGAAGTGGGAGAACCTTCCTCATATTCTTTCCTGTCGATCTACGTGCTTATCATTTTACGGTCGCTATCCCGACGATTCCAACTCCGTTCTTAGGTAAGAAAGCCTAACCCTAACCTGTTTTAGGGTTTCTATCGATAAAAGTAGTGAAGTAGCCGACTCCCTTGTGTAATAGGCTGTTATATCGATGTTGGCGGAAGCATAGAGTTTCTATTCGATTCGTTACGCTTCTACAGCGTAAGGTGCGGATTTTAGACGCTTAGGTTACCATTTTTCAAAGCTTTCAATGCCGTTTAATGGTAAATTGTTGATAAGGATGTTGTTTGACATGTAGAACATGTTGTCCATTTTTCATTTCGAATACGTACGAAGAATATGAGATTTAGGATATTTTAGGTATTTGTAAGAAATACCGCATACGTATGAATTTTACTGATATGATTGCCATGAGTATTTTTCATGTACCTATATTAGATATGCGTGTACGATCTGTTTGGCAAAGAGATTCTCCTTAATACACGTTTTTGCCAACATATGCTATGTAGGCTAATGTGTGTAGACTAAGTGTTTGTATAAATGTTTGTATAAGTAAGTATTGAGTAAATGGAATTGTAGATTAGCGTTGAGATGGGATTCTCAACTGTTCTGATGATGTATATGATTTCCTCCATGTTTGTTATATTTGAATTGATTACCTTATATATATATGAAATGCTTATGTATGGTTAAATTGCTTATGTTGTATCTTATAACATGTTGCTAACATGCTTGAATTACTTGTTATTTCAATTATGTCTATTTCATATGAGTACTGATTCAGATTACATGTGCTTGGGGCTATATTCTCATCTAGGCAGTCGGTAACAGATTTGAATTCGTGGTTGGATTCTATTCGCCATGAAAGACGCTTCGACGAACCCGAGTCGTGCTTTAGTTGACGACAGTGGTTAGGCCACACGAGGTGTTTATGCACTTCATGTCGTTTAGCTTGAGGTGAGCTCATACTAGTCGAGCTCGTCAAGTAACCCGACTGACCATTGTATGTTCACCTTGTATTGGTCATAACTTCTTGAATCTAGGGTACTGAACTTACTAGTGATAACCTTGATAACCATGGTACCTCGATCCATTAAGACTCATGAGCCGGGCATGGTAGTATGGGACACCGTGGTCGAGCCGTCGGCCTACGTCGGGGCCACGAGCCTCCCAGTAGTGACTAGTGAGCAACCCAGACTCGTGAGCCGATTATGGTGGTATGAGACACTATATTTGAACTGTCGGTCTACACTGATAAGGTGATGGGGGAGCGGTGCAACGAGTGCGTGCAACATCCCTGGCAGCCCTTTGCAGTGACCTCGAGCATACTCTGAGTCTACGTGAGGCGACGACCCTTCCGTAGCAACAAGAGTACAACTAGGCCTATATTGATAAGGTGATGGGGGAACGGAGCAACGAGTGCGTGCAACAACCCTGGTAGCCCTTGCAGCGACCAAGAAATATATCATCGTATGAGACTACTAGGAGAGACGACCCTAGACCGGATCTTTGTTGGGAATGATATACGGGAAGTACCTTAGTTTCCCAATCCTGTTGTATGAAAAGGACAAATAACAACTTGGTAATCATATTCATATCGCACTGCATGTGCCTGAAAGATGTGGAGCACTAAGGGAAGAAAGCATGCCGCGGACGTAAGATGGTGTCGCATGAGGGAGTATGTCGGTGAGGGCATGCATCATTATTGCATCTCATCCTTGCATTAATCACAGTGTTTAGGAATGTTTGATTACTTGCTTTACCATTATTGTATGATTGATTTGATAACATGCTAATCTTTGCTCTATGATTCCACTGAGTTAGCTACTCACTCCCACGTTACGGGACGGTGTTGTACACACCAATCAGTCCCTGTTTTAGTTTCAGATGATGGCGCTGCTTGTGAAGCGGAGCCAGACTTGTATGATGATGAGGAGGATTTCTCCTCCGTGTTCTGATCGACGGGATTACAGGGAGGTTGATTAGACGCCATGACACTTGTCCTTTTATATTTTTGGAGCACTCATGTATATTCTGTAAGTGCTATGATTTCATATCCCTATAGTTGTCAAATTTTGTGGTGCCAAAACCTATATCTATGTCTTGTATATCTTGTGTTTTATGTTTGAAGACTAGTCATTGCAATCAAGACATATCAAGACATCGCATTTCATGACAAGATCTTAAATGAAGAAAGTTTTCAAGTCTTGGATGAAGAAATCAAGAATAGAAGTTTTCAAGGTTGCATGTTCAAGATTTGATCAAGTTCAAGTTTACTAGAAGACTTTGTCAAGTCAAGATCAAGCTCATGAAAGCCTACTACAAGTTTTGTATATTCACAAGCTTCTCCTAAGGGTCATCTGAGAGAACAGACTTTCAATGTCCATCTCACTTTTAAGGTTTGTTTGACCTTAGATTGACCTTAGGATGGGCTTTACTGTAGGTCATTCCAGATACATAAATCATATATTTTAATATGCTTATTTGGAGTGTTCTAAGACCAGTCCTAGGGACTTCAAGACCAGTCCTAGCTTTGCTACGACCAGTCTTAAGTTTTTCAGGACCAGTCGTAGGTAGTTGAAGATTTTCAGATCTTTCTAGCTATCTTACGACCAGTCCTGGACATCCTACGACTAGTCCTGGAAGTTCTACGACTCATACTTCGACCGGTCGTAGCCCTACGACTCAAACTCCAACAACCGTTTTTGGGGTCCTACGACCGATCGTATGTGATCCACGACCAGTCGTAGGTAACCCACGACTGGTCGTAGACCACCCAGGATTGGTCGTAGAACTGAACATCTTATCCCGCGGAAATCTTTTAAAAATCTTTGATGCTACGACCAGTCCTAGGATCCTAAGACCAGTCGTAGATAGGATTTTTCAGGCTATAAATAGAGCACGAACTTCAGAGTTTTAGCACTTCAAATCAATTCTATTCAAGCATTCTTTAGGATATTCTCTGAGATAAGTTTGTGTTTATTTTAATCTACATTGTGCTTATTTAATATTCCTTTTGCTAGCTTATTTTTATTTGATTTTGATCTGCATTCCAATCTTATTAGAAAAGGAGAATTTCTGATATTCCTTCTTCTTGGATTCAAAATCAAATAGATCTACCCCGTTTAATCTAAAATCAATTAGACTTAGAACCATTCTTAAAGTGAGTATTGGACTTTGAACGTCGAATCGAACTTCTACTCCGATTGGTTCTACCGGGCTTCTTCAAAAGGTGATTCAGGTATTTTACATGTTTTGTAATTTACTTTCTCTGATTTTTGTTTGAGATTCGCCAGAAAAATCTCATTATAGTGGTTATCTGAGGAGAGCCAGAAAACTCAGATTGTGTGGTTTTTGGATTGTGTAAGCCCGAGATCAAAGACACAATTGTGAAGGTTTTAGGTGAATCTGTGAAACATATTTTGATAGTGCATGCTAATATCCCCTGTGTGAGGATATTAAGAGTGGAGTAGTAATCTGTGTGGCTATTGGATAACAGTTGGTGTACACACAGGCGAACCACTATATATCGTTGTGTTGTGGATGTGCTTCATTCTTTCATTCCTTTATTCATTCAGTTTTGTGCTTTGTGTTTGTGGATGAATGTTGTAATCACTTCAAGCAAGTGTGGATGAATGTTGTAATAACTTAGGATTTATTTTCCGCAAGTTATTTTGATTTCATTACTTATTATTCCTCATTGATTTGTGATACAAAGGACATTCTAGAAATAAGGTTGTCCTACCTTAAACCTCTAGTTTTTGGTGTAAGGTTGTCCTTAGAACTGATATAGTATCAATCTCTTTATTTTAGGATATTGTGATTGTTTTATATTCAGCATTGTGCTTTATATCTTTTATTATTCCGCTGTTATAAGTTTTATTTGGCATTGCCCTATTCAGACCCCCTCTAGGGCATATAGCTAGGCCCTTTCAAGTGGTATCAAAGCCTAATAGCTCGTTCTTATTGTTTATTTATTGAATTTATTTCCTGAGCTAACGATCTAAGCTATATTAAGATGTCAAATTTTGATAGCCTATCAGTCACTAGGCCACCACCCTTTAATGGCACAAACTATGCCTATTGGAGAGCCAGGATGAGGATCTTCCTCAAATCCTTGGATGAAAGTGTGTGGCTGGCCACAGTGAATGAATGGAACCCTCCTATCACTGAAGTAACTAATGGCGATGGTTCAAAATCTATGAAAGTAATGGCTTATTCGCTTTGGACCACACTTCAGAAAAGTGAAAGTAGTGCCAATGCTAAAGCACTAAATGCAATTACTTGTGCATTATCACCAGATGAATTCAAAAGAATCATCTCTTGTGAAAATGCAAAACAAGCATGGGATGTATTAGAAATGACACACAAGGGTATATCTATTGTCAAGAAATCTAAAGTCCAACTCCTCACAACTAAATTTGAAGAAATTCATATGGAGGAGAATGAGATGTTTATGGACTTCTACACTAGATTGAATGACATTGTGAACTCTATGTGGGGTCTTGGTGATAGAATCCCAGAAAGTAAAGTGTGGGCAAAAATACTACGTTCACTTCCTGAACAGTTGAATTCTAAAGTGACCGCGATTCAGGAATTTCGTGATACGGATACCATGAGGGTTGAGGAATTAGTTGGTTCACTTCAAACCTATGAGTTATCCTTTAAGGCTCCTAAAGGAAAATCAATTTCTCTCAAATCATCTAAAAATGTTTCAAAAGAGAGTACTTCGGATTCAGAAAATACCGAAGATGATATGGCACTTTTAGCAAAAAGGTTTTACAAAATTTTTAAAAACAAGAAAAAGGTTGATTTTCAAAATTCAAATGATAAGAGACGATCTAAACCTAGAACTCGTAAATCCTTGAAAGATAGTCAATGTTACAACTGTCAAGAGTATGAGCACTTATCTAACAAATGTCCTAAAAAGGACAAATCAAAAAGGAAAAGCATGATGGCTTCTTGGGATGAATCATCTGATTCTGAATCCTCTTCTAAATCAGAAGATTCTGAAACCGAGTCGGGTGATGGTGTTAAAGCCCTTATGACTCTAGCTAAGATCACCTATTCAGATCATGATGATATATCTAGTGAAGAAAATCTGAATAGTGATTGCGATAATGAAGATGATCTTCAAGATGCTTATAATGCCCTTTATAAAGAGAGTTGTAAAATTGCTGTTAAGCTTAAATTACAAAAAGAAAAATTTTCTAAGCTTAAAGAAGATTATGAGTCTCTTATCTTAGAAAAGTCTCATATTTCTGATTCTTTTGAAAAAACCAAAAATGATTTAGATTTCAAAACCTCCCAAATTGAAGATTTGAAATCCGAAAAAGAGAAACTCAAAAATGAGGTAGCTTCTCTTCTGAGTTTGAAAGACACATGGAGATATGCCCAAGGTGATTCGAAATTGGAAAAATTATTGTCCGGATCAAGAAAATGTGGCGATCGATCCGGGTTGGGCTACGATAAGAATACATCTCCTAAACAAAAGAACACTGCTCCTAAATTTGTAAAAGGAGAGTCTTCAAACTCAAAAGAAAAAGAATACTTTTCAAGGTTTTTCTAAAAATTCAAAAACTTTTCAAAAACCTAAAAGTAGCCATGTTAACTTTAATTTACAAAACTAAAATCAATTAGTTGAAAAAATTATTAATCTTCTCAAGGAGCTATTAAAGTCAAACTCTATAGGTCGTTCCTACAACAATAGATAGAAAAAGACCATTTATACTCCTAAACCCAAAACAGTTATGAATTGGGTTCCTAAAGTTGCCAGCTTGGTTGCCCACACTACTTTCAAAGCAACAAGCCATTCAAAGTGGTACCTAGCTAGTGGTTGCTCCAGGCATATGACAGGTGACAAAGCTTTATTCACCGATCTTAAAGATATGACTGAAGGGTCAGTCACATTTGGTGATGGAAGAAATTGCAAGATAATTGGCCAAGGTACGGTTCAACTTTATAACCTTCCCTTATTTAAGAATGTCTTATATGTTGAGGGTTTAAAACACAACCTATTAAGCATTTCTCAGATATGTGATAACAACCATAGTGTAAAGTTTTCTAATCAAGGTTGTGAGATAGTTAATAAAAGGGGTTCTGTTATATTAACTGGTCGCAGAACTTCTGAAAACTGCTACATCGTTAGTGATGCTAGCTCATCTACTCAATCATGTTACATGGTCCATACCGATGAGACTGAATTATGGCATAAACGCCTTGGACATGTACACTATCAGAACTTATTTAGATTGAGCAAAAGAGAACTAATTAGAGGTCTAACCAAATTGCAAAAAGTAGACAAAATATGTGGTGAATGCCAGTTGGGAAAACAGATTAGGAGCTCTCACAAGAAAGTGAACTCCAATACCACATCTAGACCACTCGAGCTTCTCTATATGGATCTTATTGGACCAACTAGATCAGAGAGTTGAGGAGGCAAAAAGTATATCTTGGTTATCGTAGATGACTATACCAGATTCACTTGGGTATCATTCTTAAAAGATAAAATTGAAACCCTGGATGAAGTAAAAAAGGTTATCAAACGAATCCAAAATGAAAAAAGTTCTCATGTTAGCAAGATCCGTAGTGATCATGGATCTGAATTCGAAAACAGTAGTTTTGAGAAATTCTGTAGCGATCAGGAATATCACATGAATTCTCAGCACCCAAAACACCGCAACAAAATGGTATAGTTGAAAGGAAAAATAGAGTGCTTCAGGATATGGCTAATGTTATGTTGAATAGCATGAAGCTCTCTAGAAATCTTTGGGCTGAAGCAGTTAATACCGCATGTTGTATTATTAATTGGTTTTATACTAGTAAATTCGATAATAAGACTGCTTATGAATTATGGTTTGAAAAGAAACCTACTGTCAAATACTTTCGGGTTTTTGGCAGCAGGTGTTATATTTTACGGGATCATGAAAATTTGGGTAAGTTTGATACGAAGAGTGATAAAGGAATTTTTCTTGGTTATTCTTTGAACAGTCGAGCTTATAGGGTTCTAAATAAGAGAACTGGTGTGATTCAAGAGTCCATCAATGTGGTCATTGATGATCATTTGAATAAACCAGCCCCAAGTTCAGATGATGATGAAGCTCTTATTATTGACAATCTAGATATCTCATCAAGTCAAAAAGAATCTGAACCAAGGACTGTTAAAGATCATCCAACCAATCAAATACTTGAAAATCCTCTCACTGGAGTTCGTACTCGCAAACGACTTGAAAACATATGTAATTATGTTTGTTTTACATCCCAAATAGAACCGGTCAACGTAAAAGAAGCACTTTCTAACGAAAATTGGATAGTTGCTATGCAGGATGAACTTAATCAATTTGTTCGTAATGATGTCTAATATCTTGTTCCTAGACCTAAAGATAAAAACATTATTGGAATAAAGTGGATCTTTAAAAATAAGTCTGATGAACTTGAAAATATTATGCGAAACAAGGCTAGACTGGTTGTACAAGGGTACACTCAGATTGAAGGCATCGATTACGATGAAACCTTTGCTCCAGTCGCTCGCCTTGAATCAATCAGACTTTTTATTTTCATCGCATGTTTTAGAAAATTTAAAATCTATCAGATGAATGTAAAGAGTGCTTTCTTGAATGGCGATTTACATGAAGAAGTGTATGTTGAACAACCTTCAGGGTTTGAAGACCCTAAGTTATCTGACCATGTATTTCATCTCAAAAAGGCTCTCTATGGTCTAAAACAAGCACACAAGGCATGGTATGAAAAATTGACTAAATTCTTACTTAGTTATAGCTTTCAAGTAGGTAGTGTCGATAAAATGCTTTTTATTAAAAAGAATAACAATGATATTTTGATGGTTCAAATATATGTTGATGATATTATTTATGGATCTACTTGTTCTAACATGTCTACTGAGTTTGCAGAGTTAATGAAATTAAGGTTCGAAATGAGCATGGTTGGCGAACTTAACTATTTCCTAGGTTTACATGTAAAACAACAACTGATGGAATTTTTATTTCCCAGACCAAATATGCTTCAAACTTTGTTAAAAGGTTTGGATTTGAGAATGGTAAGAACTTTGATACTCCTATGAGTACAACATTAAGACTCTCAAAAGACTCTTCAGGTAAAGATATAGATCCTAAATTATATCGCAGTATGATTGGTAGTTTGTTATATCTTACTGCTAGTAGACCTGATATCGCATTTAGTGTTGGTATTTGTGCGAGATATCAGTCTAATCCTAAGGAATCACATCTTATTGCTGTTAAACAGATTATTAGATATGTCGCAAGTTCTATAAATTTGGGACTTTGGTATCCTTTTGATACTAATGTTCAATTAGCCGGGTATTCAGATGCTGATTGGGCCGGAAATATTGATGATAGAAAATCAACCAGTGGTGGTTGTTTTTACATTAGAAATTTCTTAGTTTCTTGGTTCAACAAGAAGCAAAGCTCAATATCGTTCTCTACTGCTGAGGCTGAATATATTGCAGCTGGATATGCATGTACTCAACTAGTTTGGATGAAACGCATGCTTAGCGATTATGGAATTAATCAAGATTCAATGATCTTATATTGTGATAATTCCAGTGCTATAAACATTTTCAAAAATTCAATCCAGCATTCACGTACTAAGCATATTGACATTAGGTATCATTACATTCGTGAGTTGGTTGAAGAAAAAGTTATTTCATTGGAATATATACCAACCAAAACTCAACTTGCTGATATATTTACTAAATCACTCGACAAAAGTAGGTTTAATAAATTAAAATTTGATCTTGGTGTGTGCATTTTACATTGAATATTCTTACTTGCATGTATCATAGTGTATTATATTTCATATTATAATTGTTTAAATTTTAAATTTTTTCATTAAAAATGTATTTTGGATCGATGCTCGATCGACCGTGGTTGTACACGACCAGTCGTGGTTCGACCGGTCGTGGATCTCGTGAATGTGACATAATTTGGGAAAAATCCCCTTCTTCTTCATTTCCACACCGACCTATGACGAGTCGTGGCTTGACCAGTTATAGGATTTCTAGTTTTTCTTCAAAGTAAGTCCTATTTCATCATTTTTCTTGAAGATTCATGATCTGTATGCTTTGATTTGTTCATAGTACGGCTTGATTTCATCTCTTATTGAGTTTTTCAAGGGTTTCCTCTCAATTTACTGATCTAGAGAAAACCCATCTTTCTTTTGTGCATCTTGCTTGATCTTTGTTTATCTTTTTGAATATGGATGCTAGAGGGAAAAAGAAAACATCCCGTGGTCCATCTTCATCCAGATCTGCACTGATAACTAAACGGCACCTTCGGTTATTCGAAGATGATACTCAAGATGTACGGGATTTGCGTCTTCGTAACATTATCATTGAGCATACCGCTGATCTAAATCACATTGTTCCATATGTGTCATTCCCCTTCTTGAATCTGTAGGTTGGACTAACATTTTGCTTTGGGGTGGGTCTGCATACCAGTCCATTGCTCAATCAATGGTAGCATGCATTTCAGATTTTTCCCTTGATAATTTAACATTTTCAATTGATACTAGAGAAGGAAAATTTGAAGTTGACCGTCATTTGATATCAGATATTATGGATATACCTGTTAATGATGAAGGAATACCGATTCATACTTTATACGACAAACCTTCAGAATCGGAAAAACGCATGTTAACCAGAGATTTATGCAAAATTAATGTGCATTAGACTCACAAAGGGAATGCGCTCCCTGCAAAGTATTTGTTACCCAGTTATAGAATATTACATCGTTTCTTCATTTCCAATGTATATCCTCAGTCCGGTAATAAAACCGAGTTGACTTCTTTCATGGTTCGTGTATTGCATTCTATTGCTTCTGGAACCAAGGTCTGTCTTCCTTCTTTGATTTGTCATTCCATTATACAATTTTATCTCCATCCGGGTCATAGTGATATTCCATTCGGCTATCTTATGACTGTTTTAGCCACTCACATGCTTGTCGATAAACCTGTTAATGAGGCACTAATTCTTCATCTTATTTTCAACAATTTCAATCTTAATAAATGAAATTGGATCTGCTTCCTGGCTAAGTTGAGAAAGGTGGTGATGGAGGTGTTGGTGATGTTGCTGAAAACGAAGAGGAAGCTGACGATCTTCCACAAAAAGATGTTAATATGGATGACTTATTTGATGATATAAAAACTGATTCACCTAATGATCCAGATTATGATCCTTCTAGTTTTGATGCACGCCTTCGTGCATTGGAGGAAAAAGTTGATAATATGAATATAACCCATGATATGAGATTCAAGTACATGCGAAAATATCTTCGTCGCATAAATAAGGGCTTACACCAGATTGATCCAACTATCCCTGCTCCCTCCTCTGGATCAGATTAAGTGAATTATCTTCTGGATAGTATGTCATTTCCTTTTATTTTGTGTATGTATTATGAATTATGGTTTCATAACATTGTCTTTTGGATATTGTAATGTGGATTATGACTTGATGCTTAAGATTTATATGATGTCCTTTCATATCTCTTTCTCATTATTTTCTTTTTACTCTCTATGTTCTTCTTCCTATTGTGCCTTTCCCTTGTCATTTTGTGACAAAAAGGGAGAGTAGTAAGCATTGCTAAAAGGGGAGTAATACGGATAGGGGGAGTAAATTTATTTGTATTGATTGAGAAGGATATGTGGATTGAAGTCTTGAGGTTTTCATGTTGTGTACTGATTATATGAGCAATACTCGTATTACTCAGGGGGAGTAGAGTATTTTGTGATTTCATGACTTATCATTCCTTATTATCTTCGATGCTATGTGTTTTGTCACAAATTTGACAAAGGGGGAGATTGTAAGTGCTATGATTTCATATACCTTTAGTTGTTAAATTTTGTGGTGCCAAAACCTATATCTATGTCTTGTATATCTTGTGTTTTATGTTTGAAGACTAGTCATTGCAATCAAGACATATCAAGACATCGCATTTCAAGACAAGATCTTAAATGAAGAAAGTTTTCAAGTCTTGGATGAAGAAATCAAGAATAGAAGTTTTTAAGGTTGCATGTTCAAAATTTGATCAAGTTCAAGTTTACTAGAAGACTTTGTCAAGTCAAGATCAAGCTCATAAAGGCCTACTACAAGTTTTGTATATTCACAAGCTTCTCTTAAGGGTCATCTGAGAGAACATACTTTCAATGTCCATCTTACTTTTAAGGTTTGTTTGACCTTAGATTGACCTTAGGATGGGCTTTACTATAGGTCATTCCAGATACATAACTCATATATTTTAATATGCTTGTTTGGAGTGTTCTAAGACCAGTCCTAGGGACTTCAAGACCAGTCCTAGCTTTGCTACGGCCAGTCTTAAGTTTTTCAGGACCAGTTATAGGTAGTTGAATATTTTCAGATCTTTCTGGCTGTCCTACGACCAGTCCTGGACATCCTACGACCAGTCCTGGAAGTTCTACGACTCATACTTCGACCGGTCGTAGCCCTACGACTCAAACTCTAGCAATCGTTTATGGGGTTCTACGACCGGTCGTAGGTGATCCACGACCAGTCATAGGTGACCCACGACCAGTTGTAGACCACCCAGGACCGATTATAGAACTGAAAATCTTATCCCGTGAAAATCTTTCAAAAATCTTTGATGCTACGACCAGTCATAGGATCCTAAGACCAGTCGTAAACGGGATTTTTCAGGCTATAAATAGAGCACGAACTTCAGAGTTTTAGCACTTCAAATCAATTTTATTCAAGCATTCTTTAGGCTATTCTCTGAGATAAGTTTGTGTTTATTTTAAGTTACATTGTGCTTATTTAATATTCCTTTTGCTAGCTTATTTTTATTTGATTTTGATCTATATTCCAATCTTATTAGAAAAGGAGAATTTCTGATATTCCTTCTTCTTAGATTCAAAATCAAATAGATCTAGCCTGTTTAATCTAAAATCAATTAGACTTAGAACCATTCTTAAAGTGAGTATTGGACTTTGAACGTCGAATCGAACTTCTACTCCGATTGGTTCTACCGGGCTTCTTCAAAAGGTGATTCAGGTATTTTACATGTTTTGTAATTTACTTTCTCTGGTTTTTGTTTAAGATTCGCCTGAAAAATCTCATTGTAGTGGTTATCTGAGGAGAGCCAGAAAACTCAGATTGTGGGGTTTTTGGATTGTGTAAGCCTGAGATCAAAGACACAATTGTGAAGGTTTTAGGTGAACCTGTGAAACCTATTTTGATAGTGCATGCTAATATCCCCTGTGTGAGGATATTAGGAGTGGAGTAGCAATCTGTGTGGTTGTTGGATAACAGTTGGTGTACACACAGGCGAACCACTATATATCGTTGTGTTGTGGATGTGCTTCATTCTTTCATTCCTTTATTCATTCAGTTTTGTAGTTTGTGTTTGTGGATGAATGTTGTAATCACTTCAAGCAAGTGTGGATGAATGTTGTAATAACTTAGGATTTATTTTCCGCAAGTTATTTTGATTTCATTACTTATTATTCCTCATTGATTTGTGATACAAAGGACGTTCTAGAAATAAGGTTGTTCTACCTTAAACCTCTGGTTTTTGGTGTAAGGTTGTTCTTAGAAATGATATAGTATCAATCTCTTTATTTTAGGCTATTGTGATTGTTTTATATTCAGCATTGTGCTTTATATCTTTTATTATTCCGCTGTTATAAGTTTTATTTGGCATTACCCTATTCACCCCCCCTCTAGGGCATATAGCTAGGCCCTTTCATATTCTTTTGATCATTTTTGGAGTATACATGTATATGTTTAACCTGGTAACATGTTCACACTTTAGAGACTTACAACAGTTCATATATTTTATATATCTATCACATTCTTCCGCTTGCTAATTTAACTATCTCTGGAGTATGATATGTTGTTTTGGCTTAATCCACTTCATGTTTTATGCACTATTACAGCCGACATTCATTCATCATTTAAAATGTTGCATAAGTGATGTTCTGGAACTCGGGAGTGGAGTTTATCCTCGACCCCCGATTTTCGTGATGTTACACTCAACCAGTCTAAGAAATTTCAAGACCAGACTTAAGTTTGTTGTAATTTTTTAAAATTTTTTGTTAAGCCATGACCAGTCCTGGAGTCTGCTCAACCGGTCGTGTGAACAGTGCACGATTTGTTCACGACTTGTCCTGCAGCAACTATTTCTAGTTCCTATGACCAGTCGTGGACAGGTCACAACCAGTCGTGGAGGTCTTATGACCGGTTGTGCAGTGACCACGACTAGTCGTGGAACGTCTTTATCCGATCGCGCTCAAAATTTCAAAAATTCGTTGGTCCTACGACATGTCATACTGTCCACAGAACTAGTCGAAGGTGCGATTTTCTCACCTATAGATAGATGACAAATTTCAGAGTTTGGTAATTCAATTCAAGTAAAATCAAGGCAACACTCTGAGAGATAATTTTATAAACTTCTTAAGCTATATTGTGCTCATTTAATATTCTCTTTTTGTAGTTTTTTTTTGCATTTGATTTTAAATTTTCGCATTCCAATTATATTTGAAAGAGAAATTAAGGTACTCCCATTTCTTGGAATCAAAATCAAATCAAGCTAGCCCAAGGTACTTTAACACTAAAATCAATTTAAAACCTAGAACCATTTCATATGTGAGTATTGGACATTGAACTTCATCATTGAACTTCTACTCCAACTTGGTTCTTTCGGGCTACAAAAAAAAAGGAGAAATCTAAGTATTTTACATTATTATAATTTCCTTTGCTTTAGTTTCTTTTGAGATTGAGCTAGACAAATGTCATTGTTATGGTTATCTGAGTAGATCCAGAAAACTTAGAGAGAGGAGTTTTTTGAATTGTGTAAAGCCCACTTGAAAGACACAATTGTGAGGGTTTTAGGTGAACCTGGAAAACCTATTTTAATAGTGAACGCTAATATCCACTATGTGAGGATATTAGGAGTGGAGTAGTTGTGTGGCTGTTGTTTAACAGTTGGTGTACACACAGGCGAACCACTATAACTCTTTGTGTTTTGTAGATGTGTGATTTATTTTCTATATCTTTTATCATTCAATATTGTGAGATTTATTTGTGAATGTGAATATTGTAATATTTACGTTTCAAGCATTGTGTGGAATGTTGTAATAGTGTAGATTTCAATTCTTGTTATTTTCTTTTTATTCCTCTTCAGTTTGAGATATTGATACACAAACCGTTCTAGTAAGGTTATCCTGCCATAAACCCTTAGTTTTTATGGTGTAAGGTTGTCCTTAGAACAACATTTGTATCAACCTCTCAATACTAGAATTTTGAGGTTGTTTTACATTTTCGTATTGTGGTTTGTTTAAAGTGCTATCTTTCCTTTAATTATTTTAATTCCACTGTTATCATTTTAATTTAGCATAGTCCTATTCACCCCCCCTCTAGGACATATAGCTTGGCCTTTTCAAGTGGTATCAGAGCCTAATAGCTCATTTTCTTATTCTATTTGGATTTATTTTCTGAGCTAATCGATCTAAGCTATTTATAATATGTCAAATTTTGATAGCCTTTCAATCACTAAGCCTCCACCATTTGATGGCACCAATTATACATATTGGAAAGCCAGAATGAGGATTTTCTTAAAAGCCATGTATGAGAGTGTGTGGCTAGCTACAGTGACTGAATGGACCCCTCCTACCACTGAAGTGACTAGTACCGATGGATCATAATCTATGAGAGTAACACCTTATTTCTCTTGGACCACACTTCAAAAAGTGAGAGTAGTGCAAATGTAAAAGCACTAAATGCAATCACTTACGCACTATCACCGGATGAATTCAAAAGAATTATATCTTGTGATTTTGCAAAGTAAGCCTGAGATATTTTAGAAATGACACACGAGGGAACATCAATTGTCAAGAAATCTAAAATTCAAATCCTCACAACCAAATTTTAGGAATATACGTATGCAAGAAAATGAAATGTTCATGGACTTCTATACAAGATTAAATGACATTGTAAACTCTATGTGGGGTCTTGGTGAAAAAATCCCAGAAAGTAAAATTTATACAAAAATACTACGCTCACTTCCTGAATGGTTCAATTCTAAGGTAACTACGATCCAGGAACTTCGTGATACGGATAATAGGAGGGTAGAAGAATTAGTTGGTTCTCCACAGACATATGAGTTAACTTTTAAAGTTCCTAAAGGTAAATCTATCATCCTTAAATCTTCTAAAAGTATTTCTCAAGAAAATAGTAGTAATTCTGATTTGGAAAACTTTGAAGATGATATGACCCTTTTAGCTAAAAAGTTTTACAAAATTTTTAAAAGTAAAAAGAAGGTTGATTTTCAAAAATATAATAATAAGAAGAAATCCAAACCTAAAACTCGAAAATCTTTAAAAGATAGTCAGTGTTACAACTGCTATGAATATGGGCATTTATCAAATAAGTGTCCTACAAAGGACAAACCTAAAAAGAAAGGAATGTTGGCTACTTGGGATGAATCCTCTGACTCTGAAGCCTCTTCTGAATCAAAAGATTCTAAAACTGAGTCAGGCAGTGAAGTGAAAGCCCTTATGACTCTAGCCAAATTTACTTTTTCAGATAATGATGATTCTACTAGTGAAGAAAATTTGAATAGTGATCCTGAAAATGAAGATGATCTTCAAGATGCTTATAATGCCCTTTATAAGGAGAGTTGTAAAATTGTTGTTAAACTTACACTTTAGAAAGAAAAGTTTTTAAAGCTTTAAGAAAATTTTAACTCTCTTGTTTTTGAAAAATCGCACACTTCAGATTGTTTTGAAAAATTGAAATGCGATTTAGATTTCAAAACCTCCCTTATTGAGAATCTTAAATCTTAAAATGAAAAACTTAAACTTGAAGTCTCTTCGCTTTTGAGTTTAAAAGATAAATGGAGGTATGCCCAAGGTGATCCAAAGTTAGAAAAGCCTTTGTTTGGATCAAGAAAATGTGGCGACCGATCCGGTTTAGGCTACAATAGAAATATTCCTCCTAAACAGAAGAATACTCCTAATTTTGTGAAAGGAGAGTCCTCAAACTTAAAAGGGAATAGTTCAAATCAATTTTTTTCTTAAAAATGCTAAAACTTTTCAATCTTTCAAACCTAAAAGTAATCATATCAACTATAAAAATCAGAACCGAAACCCTTTAGCTGAGAAAATAGTTGATTTACTTAAGGAGCTCTTAAAATCTAACTCAGGAGGTCATTCTTACAACAACTACAAATATAAGAAAGCTAACTATACTCCTAAACCCAAAATAGTTATGAAATGGATTCCTAAGTTGCTTGGTTACCCACTCCACTTTCAAAGCTTCAAGCCATTCAAAGTGGTACCTAAACAGTGGATGCTCCAGGAACATGACTAGTGACAAAGGTCTGTTCACCACTCTTAAAGATATGACTGATGGTTCAGTCACATTTGGTGATGGTAGCAACTGCAGGATTATTGGCTAAAGTACGGTTCAACTTTCTAACCTCCCTTTATTTGAGAATGTCCTATATGTAGAAGGTCTAAAACATAACTTGTTAAGCATTTCTCAAATATGCGATAAAAATTACAGTGTAAAATTTTCTAACCTAGGGTGTGAAATTATAAATAAAAATGGTTTTGTAACATTAACTGGTCGCAGAACTTCTGAAAACTACTACATCGTAAGTGATTCTAGCTCTTCTAATCAATCGTGTTACATGGTCCATACCAATGAGACTGAGTTATGGCATAAACGCCTTGAATATGTACACTACTGCAATTTGTATAGATTGAGCAAAAGAGAACTGATAAGAGGTCTACCTAAATTAAAGAAAGTAGACAAAATATGTGGTGAATGGCAAATTGGAAAGCAAACTAGGAATGCTCACAAAAAGGTGGATTTCAATGTCACATCCAGACCACTCGAACTTCTCCACATGGATCTTATAGGACCGACCAGGGCGGAGAGTTGAGATAGTAAAAAATACATACTGGTAATCGTGGATGATTATACCAGATTTACTTGGGTAGCCTTCTTAAGGGATAAGGCAGAAACCCTTAACGAAGTAAAAAGAGTTCTCAAATGGATCTAAACTGAAAAAGGTTCTTAAGTTTGTAAGATCCGTAGTGATCATGGATCAGAATTTAAGAATAGCAGTTTTGAGAAATGCTGTTGTGATCAGGGAATACTACATGAATTCTCTTCACCCAAAACACCTCAATAAAATGGAGTTGTTGAAAGGAAAAATAGAGTGCTTCAAGAAATGATAAATGTAATGTTGAATAGTATGAAGCTCTCTAGAAATCTTTGGGCTGAAGCTGTACATACTGCATGCTATATAATTAACTGGGTTTATACAAGTAAAACTTATATTAAAACCGCTTATGAAATGTGGTTTGATAAGAAGCCTACTATCAAATACTTTTGAGTTTTTGATAGTAAGTGCTAAATTTTATGTGACTATGAAAATCTGTGTAAGTTTAACACTAAAAGTGACGAAAGGGATCTTTTTAGGGTATTCTTTGAATAGTCGAACGTATCGAGTACTGAATAAGAGGACCGGTGTAATTTAAGAGTCCATCAATGTGGTCATTGACGATCACTTGAATACACCTGCCTCAAGTTCAGATAATGATGAAGTTCTTCTAATTGACAAACCAAATACTTCATCAAGTCAAAATAACTCTGAACTGAGGACTGTCAAAGATTATCCAACCACTTAGATTCTTGGAAACCCTCTCATTGGTGTGCGCACTCATAGACAACTAGAAGATATATGTAATTATGTGTGATTTACATCTCAGATAGAACCGGCAAGCATAAAAGAACCTCTTACTGTTAAAAACTGGATAGTTGTTATGCAAGAAGAACTTAATCAATTTGTGAGAAATGATGTTTGGTATCTTGTTCCTAGACCTAAAGATAAACATATTATTGGAACTAAGTGAATTTTTAAGAATAAGTCTGATAAACTTGGTAATATAATTCGAAACAAGGCTAGACTGGTTGTACAAGGGTACACTCAAATTGAAGGCATCGCTTATGATGAAACCTTTGCCCCAGTAGCTCGTATTAAATCAATCAGACTATTTATATCTATTGCTTGCTTTAGAAAATTCAAAATTTATCAAATGGATATAAAGAGTTCTTTCTTAAATGGCGATCTACATGAAGAAGTGTATGTTGAACAACCAACGGGTTTTGAAGACCTTAAGAATGCTGATCATGTTTATCGCTTAAAAAAGGCTCTCTATAGTTTAAAACAAGCTCCCACGGCATGGTATGAAAAATTGACTAAGTTTTTACTAAGTCATAATTTTCTAATGGGAAATGTTGATAAGACTCTTTTTGTTAAGAAACATAACGATCATATCTTAATAGTTCAGATCTATGTTGATGATATTATTTATGGATCTACCTATACTAACATGACTATTGAGTTTACAGATCTTATGAAATCTAAATTCGAAATGAGCATGGTTGGGGAATTGAATTATTTTTTAGGGTTGCAAGTAAAACAACAACTTGATGGTATCTTTATTTCTCAAACCAAATATGCTCTGAACTTAATTAAAAAGTTTAGATTTGAGAATGGAAAAAACTTTGATACTCCTATGAGTATATCTTTAAAACTCTCAAAAGACTCTACAGGTAAATGTATGGATCCTAAATTATATCGTAGTATGATTGACAGTTTACTTTATTTAACTACAAGTAGACCTGATATTGCCTTTAGTGTTGGAATTTGTGCAAGATACCAATCTAACTCTAAAGAGTCACATTTAACTGGTGTTAAGCGGATTATGAGATATGTCACAAGCACAACAAATTTAGGTCTCTAGTATCCATATGATACTGGTGTTCAATTGGCTGGTTACACAGATGCTGATTAGACTGGTAATATAGATGATAGAAAATCAACTAGTGGTGGTTGTTTCTATATTGGAAACTGTTTAGTTTCTTGGTTTAGTAAGAAACAAAGTTTCGTATCGCTCTCAACAGCCGAGGCCCATCTAACGATATGGGAAGGATCAGGAATGTATTTCTTCAACATAGAAATATGAAATACGTTGTGTACGCTAAAGAGAGGCGTAGGCAAAGCCAGACGATATGCCACTGCACCCACACGGTCAAGAATCTGAAACGGACCAATAAATCACGGTGCTAGTTTCCCCTTCTTCCCGAACCGAAGAACTCCTTTCATAGGGGAAACTCTCAAAAATACATGATCCCCAACCGCGAACTCTAGCGGGCGCCGTCTCGTATCGGCATAACTCTTTTGTCTGCTCTGCGCTGTAAGAAGTCTGCGTCTGATGATGTCAATCTTCTCCGAGGTCGCCTGCACTATCTCTGGCCCAATCAATCTGTGCTCACCGACCTCTGCCCAACAATGTGGTGCTCGGTAAGGACGCTCATACAAGGCCTCATAAGGTGTCATATTGATACTCGCCTGGAAATTGTTGTTGTATACAAACTCCGCATATGGAAGACAATCATCCCAACTGTCTTTGAAATCCAACACACAAGCCCGCAGCATGTCCTTTAGAATCTGGTTCACCCGCTCTGTATGTCCGTCCGTCTGTGGGTGGAAAGCAGTACTAAACTTCAACTTCACACCCATAGCTTCCTGGATACGAGTCCAGTTAATAAAAGTAAAGCGCGTGTCTCTGTCTGACATGATCTCTAAGGGAACTCCATGTAGACGCACTATCTCTCTGATATATAGCCTGGCCAACTCGTCTACAGAGTTCGTGACTCTGATCGAAAAGAAGTGTGCTGACTTCTTCAAATGGTTGACGATCACCCAAATAGAATCATGTCCCTTCCTCGTCTTCGACAGTCCCGAAATGAAATCCATAGAAATAAATTCTCACTTCCACTTAGCTATAGGCATGACCTGAAGGAGACCAGGAGGTCGGCGATGCTCTACCTTCACCTGCTGGCAAGTGAGACAACGGGATAAAATCTGCGATGTAGGTCTTCATGCCATCCCACCAATAGGTCCTCTTCACGTCGCGATACATCTTTGTGCTGTTCGGATGCATCGCAAGTCTGGAACTATGCGCAGCCTCGAGAATCTCTCGTCTCAAGTTAGGGATATCTGCGACGCATAGGCGGCCATGATAATGTAAGCCCCCATCCGTTCTAACTCGCCACTCGGCGTCTGCATCATCACTAGCTTTCTCTCGAAGCTCAGTCAGACGCTCGTCGTCCCTTTGCACCGCGATGACCCTGTCATCGATAAGAGGTCGCACCTGAACATGTGCGATAAACTCAAATCACTCCTCCACAGTGAGTTTCTGCTCAAAGTCTCGTAAAAACTCAACCATGTCCCACTCGACAACGATCAGCGGAGCCATAAACTCTATCGCCTTCTTATGGCTCAACGCATCAGTCACAAGGTTCGCTTTACTAGGATGGTAGGAAACCTCGAACTTAAAGTCTCATATTCATCGCCGCTGCCTCATATTCAGGTCCCACTATGTGAATATTTATCTAAGGATCTTGTGGTCGCAAAAGAGCTCGAACTCCTCTCCGTAGAGGTAATGTCTCCAGAGCTTCGACGCGAAAATGACAGCTGCCAACTCTAGGTAGTGTGTAGGGTAATTCTCCTCGTGCTTCCTTAATTGTCTCGAGGCATACGAAATCACCCTGTTCGACCAACGCTAGACACGTCGGTGTATATCGTGTATTTAACCCCTTGCTCTGGCAGTACTAGCATAGGGGCGGACGTCAGCCTGTCCTTCAGCTCCTGAAAAGCTACCTCCGCCTTTTCATTCCAGGCGAACTTCAAATCCTTCCACGTCAACTGAGTCAAGGGTCTGGCTATCTTGGAGAAGTCCCGAATGAATCGTCGATAGTAGCCAGCAAGACCCAGGAAACTCCTCACCTCGGTAACCAAACCAGGCTGCTTCCAGTCTTGCACCGCGACTACCTTAGCAAGGTCCACTGCCATCCCATCCTTGGACACTACATATCCCAGGAACTTAACTTCCTCCTTCCAGAAGTCGCACTTCTTATACTGTGAGAATAACTGGTGCTGTCTCAGTGTATCCAGAACCAATCGCAAGTGCTCCTCATGCTCCTCTCGACTCTTAGAATATACCAAAATGTCGTCTATAAACACGATAACGAATCGATAGCGGAATGGCCGAAATACTCTGTTCATTAGATCCATGAATACGGCTGGTGCATTTGTAAGACCGAACGACATCACAAGGAACTCGTAGTGGCCAAAGCTGGTCTTGAAAGCTGTCTTCTGCACGTCCTCACCCCTGACTCACAGCTGATGATACCCTGACTGCAGATCAACCTTCGAGAAGTACTGCGCTCATCTCAGTTGATCAAACAGGTCATCAATCCTAGGTAAAGGGTATCTATTCTTCACCGTAATCTGATTCGACTTGCGATAATCAATACACAATCGCAGTGAACCATCCTTCTTCGTCACAAATAGCACCGGTACTCCCAAAGGAGACACTCGGTAGTATGAAGCCAACCTCTAACAGATCATCGATCTATTTTCTCAACTCCTCCATCTCACACGGGGCCATGCGATACGTCGGCAGTGAGACGGGCGTCGAACCGGCCACCAGGTCGATAGTAAAATCAATCTCACGCTGAGGTGGCAACCTAGGAATCTTTCTGAACAGATCCTCATAATCACGGATTACTGACGTACACTCAAGTCTCGGGGCATCAACATCCCTCAATAAAGAAGCGTAGCTAAGTACTCGAAAGGGGAGATTAACCTGCACTGGGAATGTAAAGGACGTGCCCTACAGCTCATAACTGTCACTATACGGGTCTAGCAGTCAATCTCGGCCCTACCTGTAGTCAGCCAATCCATGCCAAGAATGACGTCTAAATAATAGAGAGAGGGATCGACGACAAGGTTAATAGCCATCGTCCTGCTCCCTAGATCCAGTAAACAACCCTCACACATCATAGTGGCATCAGAAAAGGTCCCGTGTGCTGTAAGAACTCGTACCCCATCCATCCGAGTAGTCGGTAGCCCAAGGCGCTTGACTACTGAATGCGATATCAATGAAATCGTGGATCCTGTATCCACCATCACGAATATAGGAGTACCTCCAATGTGGGTTGTGACCTTAAAGGCTAAGGGTAAGGCAGTATCTGTCCCAGATGCCTCTGCTGTCAATGCATGTACCTGAGCTTACTGTGGACGATTTGGCAGTGGTACTATGGGCCGTTGAGGCGGTCGGAACTAAGGTACGGGAGGTCTGAAAGAAGGATGCGCAGGAGCTAACCATAACGTTGGAGCGGATAATGCCTGTGGGCGAGGACGATCGATCTTCTACGGTGGTGAAAACCCGCTATCTCTCATCCCAGCAAAACAACTCTCTGTAGTGTGACCAGGTCTCCCACAGTAAGTACAGGTCACACCTGGACACCTCATCAGAAGTACTGGTGCTGTAGTCCTAGGAGGAGAATCGATGCGAGGCCTCTTGCCAAGGAGTGGCCTGCCCTGAGCATTTGGTCATGGCCTAACAATCATAGGGCCACGAGAACGTGTCAGTTGATCCACATCCTTCTCTGCCCGCATAGACATGTGTATCAGCTCGGCATAAGAGGGTATACTGACACAGCACATCTTTGACCAAATATCAGGTCGCAAACCCTCAGAGAAACATCGTATGCGCATCTTCTAGTCCGCAAGTATTGTAGGGACATATCTGCCCAACTCTATGAATCGATGCTCGTACTCCGTAACTGACATGCCTCCTTGCCTGAGGCGTAGAAACTCATTCTCCCTCTCATGTTGGTAGGTCTGTGGATAGTATTTCCCATAGAATCAGAACTCAAATGCTGCCCAAGTCCAGATGTAGCCAACTATAACCGTATGCAGTATACTATCCCACCATAAGCTGGCCTCTCTCTCGAACATGAAAGTGGCTAACTCAACCTGCTCAGACTCTGAGCAGTGCAGCATCCTCAGTATCTTCGAGACACGGTCTAGCCAATACTCGACCTCCTCGGGTCTGTGAGAACCCACAAAAGAAGGAGGCCGCAAGCGCTGAAATCGCTCAAGTAGGCCTCGGGTATCAGCAGCATTCCCCGTAGGGTAAGAAGATGGTGCAGGATGAGCATACCTTCATCCTGAGTTGATGTCCCAGCATCCTCAGCTAGATGCACAGGAGGCACAGGTGGAGTCACACTCCTACCCTGGGCTAAGGCCCCTGTAATGGTAGTAAAAAACTACTGATGCTACTGGTGCATCATGATCATCAACTGCTCAAACCTATCAGGAGGTGGAGCAGGCTGAGGCAAATACTGCGTCGAGGAAGATGCACGGTACTGCTCTCTAACTGGTGGTGTGAAAGGTGGTGGTCCGACTGTAGGACCTGCACAAGGCTGAGACTCAGATGCAATCTCACGAATCAGGCCCACAGCAGGGTCCATATGATCATCACTCTGGGGAGGGACCTGATTTATCAGCTCACCCAGTGTAAGACGTGTCGTGCTCCGAGTAACCTTAGGTGGCATTCCCTATATTCAAAATAGGGTGCAACCCAGTCAGTTTCAGCAATAGCACAAACACACCACACAATCATTCACATAACAAACCAAAGAAACTCCATGCATTTCATTTAATCAAAATTTGTCACAATATAAGAAATATATCCTTACATGCATCATGACAAGAAACACATTGGAAACTAAGCTAGCCAAAGCTACAACTGCAACGTAAACCAACTACTAAGCCTCCTCAGGCTCACACACAGAAAAACACAAACAACCTACATACGACCTACAAACATCTGAAATTTAATCACTCGTCCGAGTCTGGTGATGGAGGAGGGGCACCCTTATCCTGCAGACAACACAGGATAGATTTCAAGGTGCTGGTCACCTTCTTGAACTTGTGCTTCACAAAGCCCCGCAAGTCCGTAATGTCCTATTGTAAGGTAACCTGGCCCTATCGTAGGGCAGCATGATCCTCCTCTAGGCGAGCTATACGAGCATCCCAAGGAGCCTGACCAGAAGCCTGCCCTGGTACCGTAGGAGGGGAGCTCTCGTCTGTGCTCTGGGTCTCTGGTTCTTCCTCTTCTTGTTCCTCTTCTTGGATCTTGGCCCCAGCTTCTTCTTCACTCTCAGTCTCATCTTCGCTCTCCTCAAGTCGAGCTTGGCATTGCCATGGCCCGATCTCCATCTGATTGAGAGTAGCTTCATTGATCTGATGAATCGGCACCGACATCTCCCCACTAAGGCCATAACCAAACTCACGTGCAATCCTACATATGAGTTGGCCGTATGGGAGCGACTCAGTCCTCCTCCTCAAGCGTACAACCTAAACTATCTACCGTAACACGAACGAAGGCACACATAGGTTTACCCTCTACCCCACCTGATACAAGAAGTCCACCACAAGGCGGATACACTCACTACGGTTACTCCACATGGGGTAGACGTTGAATGTGAAAATGCGGTGGAGGAAGCGGAAGTCGTCTGTCATATGGGACGCAAGAAGACTCCGGTTCGGCTGCCACTCAACCAGCTGGCCACAAATGGAATGTGTGCGGCAGTCCCTTTCACGCATACTATTCAGATTCTTAGCTCTCACATGTACCTCGCCAAGGGGCACATTTAGAAGCTGAGATATCAATCTGACGTCAACTGTGGCCCACAAATCCACTCCACATAAGACCCAGAACTGTAAGGGTTCCAGCGTAGCCTCGTGAATGTTGGCATAGAAGGCTCGGACCGTGCTTGCATTGGCGCGTTGCCTGGTATCAAATAGCAGACCCCATTGGGCCTGCTCCAGGAGCTCGAGCAACTGATATTCCCCAAAGAGTCACCCATCAACCTGAGCTTCAAAAAGGACCCGACAGCCCTCATAAAATCCATGGGTTTGTTCCACCAACTAAGCCCTTCCAGTAGGAGATTCAGGATCAAGATCTCGCTTCGTCTGAAACTCACGAGCGGCACTTGGACTTGCGACGGTGCTTGAACTAGCGGCGCCACCTCTTGGCTTCCTTAAACATGAAGGGCGACTAGGCCCATCTTCATCAGCGGCGGTCTTCCTCTTTCCCATGAGAGAGAGGATGGTGAAAAGGGAGAAGAAAGCTAAAATGACCTCTATAAAGGCCATGAAAAATAAAGGAAAGGGGGAGATAGGGCTGAGGTTTTTGATTCCCTACAAGTTTGAGACCCAACAGGGGTTGTAAAGGCCCCAAACACCGAGTTTTGGAGAAAGGAAAAGGAAGAGATGGGTTGGGTTGGAGGCTTACACGATTTGAGCTTCAAATAGAGGGTGTAAGAGCTCCAAACGAATGAGAATGGAAGGGATAGGGAGGGTGTATAGCTGTAAACGATGGAGTGGCGTGGGTTGAGGCAGAAATTGACAATGGGAGTGATTGGAAATGGGATTTGAGAGAGAAATCAGCAACTAGGAGGGAAAGGGAGAGCTTGGGGGTATGGTTTATGAAGGAGGCAAGGGTTTGGGGTGGTTTTAATGGACGGCCCACATACCAGGGGGCTACCCTAACCCCTAAAGGTGATCAGCCCAAAGGCCCGCCCGAATGGGGCCCACTGTACTGCGAGGCCTCGCCGACTCGGCGAGGTCCTCTCCACTCCCTGTGATGTTTGGTGAGGGCTCTCCATTTGGGTGAGGCCCTCCTGTCCTGAGGGCCCAAAATTTATGTGGGTCCCACCTTGGATCATTCTAGATCAGTGTGGGTAGGCCCACGACTCCGTTTCGAGCTATTTCGGGTCATTTCGGGTACTAACTGCTGCATATTCGCATTTAGCAATTTTTAATAGCTAGGATAGGGTCAATAGAGGTCTAGACCCATCCACACACGAACTATAAGTGATCTGGGGTCGTTTCATACGACCACAGATGCACACGGACTCGATCAAAATGATCAATTTGAGTGAACTTCGCCAATTGGTGAAACTGGGGTCCTATGAGTGTTTCTATGTTCTTCTCGCACCCACCTAAGTCAAAGGACGACAGCGTACGTCGCGTGTCCATAATTCTAGGTCCGGTTTAATCCAAACATGCTCTGATACCAACTTGTAATGCCCTAAAAATTGGGGATCGTGTAGAAACCCAACTCTCGAGTTCCAGACCATCACTTATGCAATAAATATGCTTATGATTCAATGTTGTCTGAGTTAGTGCATTAACATGAGTGAGATTATACCAAAACTGCAATTCATACTCCAGATCTAGTGATAAAACGCAAGTGAAAGACTGGAAGATATATATATATATATATATCACTATCTGTAAAACAAAACAATCTCGATCTGTCTCCAAAATATGAATACATCTCTGAGTCACATATACATATATCAAACTAAAATTAAAATGTCGTATGATAGTTCAACTAGAAAAATCCAGCTGATCCAGGCCACCTATGCGAAGCCGTCAGAGAACTGCATGTACAAGAACTCATCCTGGTCCTTGAAGTAGTCCGGTTCCAGCTCCTGAATCGCCTCACAACCTGCATCTAAGATAGAGTCTGGTAGGTGTTGCAAACACCGTCCCGTAACATGGGAGTGAGTGATCAACTCAGTGGAATCATAGAGAAAAGATTAACATGTTATCAAATCAATCACGCGATAATAGTAAAGCAAACAATCAGACATTCTTAGATACTGTTGTTAATGCAAGAATGAAATGACATGATGGATGCTCTCACCTACATACTCCCTCATGCGACACTATCTTACGTCCGCAACATGCTTTCTTCCCTCAGTGCTCCACATCTTTCAGGCACATGCTGTGCGATATGGATATGATTACCGAGTTGTTATTAGTCCTTTCATACAACAGTATTAGGAAACTAAGGTACTTCCCTTATATCAATCCCAACACAGATCCTATCTAGGGTCGTCACTCCTAGTAATCTCATACGATGGTATATTTTTAGGTCACTGCAAGGGCTTCCAGGGCTGTTGCTCGCACTCGTTGTACCGCTCCCCCATCACCTTATCAATACAGGCCTAGTTGTACTCTTGTTGCTACGGAAGGGTCGCCGCCTCACGTAGACTCGAAATACGCTCGAGGTCACTACAAAGGGCTCGTCACCAATTAGAGTAGGCCGACATCTCGAACGTAGTGTCCCATACCCCCCACAATCGGTTCACGAGTCTAAGGTTCTCACTGGTCACTACGGGGAGGTTTCTGGCCCCAGCGTAGGCCGACAACTCGACCACGGTGTCCCATACCACCATGCTCAGCTCATGAGTCTTAATGGATCAAGGTACCATGGTTATCAGGGTTATCTATGGTAAGTTCAGTACCCTAGGTTCAAGAAGTTATGACCAATAGAAGGTGAACATATAATGGTCAGTCGGGTTGCTTGACGAGCTCGACTAGTATGAGCGCACCTCAAGCTGAACGACATGAAGTGTATAAAATACTTCGTGTGGCCTAACCACTGCCACCAAGCAAAGCACGACTCGCGTTCGTCAACGCGTCCTTTGTGGAAAATAGAAGCCAACCGCAAATTCGAATCTATTACCGACTGCCTGGACTAGAGCATAGCCCCAAGCACTTGTAATCTACATCAGTGATCATATGAGAGTAACAGAAATGAAATACAAACAATCCAAGTATGTTAACAACATGTTATAACATACAACGTAAGCAAATCAACCAAACATATGTATTCCATATATATAAAGAAATCAATTCAATATAACAACATAGAGGAAATCATGTACATCATCATATTAATTGGGAATTCATTCTCAAGACTAATCTACCACAACATTTACTCAATACATACTAATACAAACATTTATACAAACACTTAGTCTACACACATTTGTCTACATAGCGTATGTCGACCCAAAGTGCGCATTAGGGCGAATCTCTTTGCCAAACAAATCATACACGCATAACTTGTATAATAACACGACAAATACCCATGGAAATTCTATCAGAAAAATACGGACGTATATAGTATTTCCTACAAATACCTAAAATATCCTAAATCTCATATTCTCTGTACGTAATCGAAATGGAAAACAGACAGCATGTTCTACATGTCAAACAGCGTTCTTGTCGATAATATACTCTTAAACGACATTAAAATCTTTGAAAATAGGTAACCTAAGCATCTAGAATCCTCACCTTACGCCGTAGAAGCGTATCGAATCGAATAGGAACTCTACGCTTCGTCAATGTCGATATGACGACCTAATTCACAAGTTAAGTCAACTACTTTGCTACTTGCATCGATGGAATCCCTAAAATAGGTTGAGGTTAGGGTTTTCTTACCTAGAATGAATTTGGAATCACCGGAAGAGTGATTAGAACACGGTGATTAAGTACGTGTAAAAGCAGGATCGAGTGCCAGGGACTTTCCCTCACAACCTCCACACAATCTCTCACCTTTCTCTCTTCTCTTTTCTAGGGTCTTTTGTAAATTCGTATGGGAGGGGTGTGAGAGGGTTTAAGGTCTTTAAATAGGTTAGAAACTTACCTACTTAGACTCTGAATCAAGGTATACTTGGGTTATAGCCAAATTGGGTCTCTTCCGATCCAAAAGAACATTTTTGGAGGTCCCCTGACCAAATGCGGTCGGACTTAAGCTCATGGATATTGGATCCTGATCACATTAAGTTTTTAGTTCGATCGGATTTTCAGATCGCACGTGACGGACCAGTTTCAGTTCAGCGGTCACTGAGACTCGATCGAGGATTCCAAGTATACTAACCTGAGTAGAAAATGTTCCCTGATCCGAGAGTGTATTTGGGTCAGATTCCAACGGTCTAAATGCTTATACTTAACCCGCAAGCGTCACGTGCCAGATTTATTTAAATCACATTTGATTTATAAAGAATTTCACTCTTTCTCACACTCCTTGCTCCAGGCTTAATGAAATAGCCTCAGAACATCAGTTGGGCTTTATCTCCGGGGTGGTAGTCAAGTCCAACTACGCGGTCATAATGGTCTAAGTTTGTTGCTACCGGACTCACGACGCGCGGTCAGAATCTATTACAAGGTTTCAAAGGGTTCCTGAGAGCAAACGGGTTTAGAGTTTGATCTTAGGATTTAGGACGTTATAATGTCATTGATTCTACAAGTTTTTGGTCTTGCAGAATGTATTTAAAGTGAACAGTACTAATTTCATAGCTAATCTAACATAACGCTAGTTAACTTATGCTTATTTTCTAAAGGAATTAATCCTAAGTGATTTTGATTGAGTTGGTACTCGGGTCTCTGTACAGATTTTTCTGAGACGTTACATGCTTACGATGCCCCGTCCCCCCACATCCGTAGCAAACACTTAAGAACTATATATGTGGTGGTGCTGGTGCTTGAAAGGATGGATGGGTCATGCGCCTCTGTGATGGTCAAAGCTACTGTTGCTGGGAGTTACCAAAGGGGGCCTTCCTCTTCCAGTCTCCTCCCTAACCGCGGATCCCCTACACATCAGTCCACTCTACCTCATAGATCTGGGCCCGCTCTATATGTAAGGTCTATATCCTAGTCCGTATAGTTCTTTAGACTCCCGTGATCATCCCAGTCAAATTCTGGCAACCTGCGATATGTAATAGGTGTTTGTATGCGACCCTAAGTCACATCCTATAGATCTGAGTCGACACGACCCGATACTTGTACCATTGCGATTGCGCCGTCGCAATAGTTCCAACGCCATGTCTTTCTCACCGATGCTATACTCATGCCAGGAGTTGTGGCCTACGTTTATTTCAAGGAAAACGATGCGTATTGCGAATCTCGAGAGAACCTCTACCATCTATCACATCAATTAATCAAGTACACATCCCATCATAACCCATCCCTCTCTTACACAAGCCATCCTCAAAGTCAACCCTCATGTCACTCACACCTAACACTCACACCCATCCCTCTTCATCCCATCACATTCTCTCTCCCTCTCATTCTCTCCACCATTTTCAAGCAACCAAGAGAGGACCGTCCAATCTTCTAAGAGAGCCAAGTGTGGCCCACTTCCTACCCCCTCATCTCTCATCCTAACTCTTCAATCTTCACAATCCTCCATCAAAGTTGAAGCCAAGAAGCCTAACATTCCAAGGATCCTAGAAGATTTACAATCAGCGGGTGATTTGTAGGTTAGATTGTGCTTTTGATGAAGGGTCAAGTGAGGCTTACCGGTTGGTGGTATGGATCTCACTTTAGCCCACCATGATTCATATGATCATCCCATGATGGGGTCATCCTCCATGGACCCCATCATGATGTATACTTTTCCATTATGAATAGGTCATCTAGACCTTGCATTTTTGGTGGGAAAGGGATCTCCACCGTTGATTTTTATGATTTAAAACCCACATGATTTGGGACCCATTTTGATGTATGCATTGTATTTAAATGGCCCACCTAGGGATTTCTCATAGTGGCAGAGCCCCTCCCCTCTATCGCCATCTCTCTCACTATCTCTCTCTCCCTCTTTTTTTTCCTATAGCGGCCCACCTTGATGAATTGATTAGATCCACACAGTCTAATCGTGAGGCCCACTTTGTTGCTGCCCATTTTTGGGCAGACCCTGGATGAGTGAATACTCAAATATCAGCTCGTATCCAGAGCTTTGGGCTACACGTGTGGACCCACTTGATTTCCCACATGTGACTCCACCATCCAGCAACAAGGAAGGTGGGTCCCACATGTTGTTCATGTTACATCTACACCATCCATCAATGGGCGTCTAGGGGCTAGGTGATTAAATGAATAAAATAATATATATATATATATATATATCTAATAATATAATAATATATAATATTATGAGGTGGGCCCCACGTGGAACCCACTTAATGTGGAAATGGATTAGCTGGGTACCTCACACCATCTATGTAGCTGCTATATTGACATCAGCAGGTTCTATGGTCTGATCATGATGCATGTATTATATCCTAATCGTCCATCCATTTTTGGCTGGACGCGGGGCCCACCCCACACGTGCTGCACGTGAGGGGGGAGGGGGGGTGGGGCCCACCTTGATGTATGTATTCTATATCACACCGTCCATCTCTGGACGGTGCTAGTGGGGCCAACCGTGATGTATGAGTCTTATCCACACCGTCTAGCACTCTGGACGGTGGGACCCACCCCATGCATGCATTTTCTATCTAGGTCATCCATCCACTGCAGGGACATGAGGCCTGCCATGATGCATGTGCTGTATATCCACGCCGTCCACGTAGGGAAGGTGGGACCCACCTACAGTTCGAGTGGGTTACACCATGATATATGTGATCCACACTGTCTAGTGGGACGTGGACCACCACAATGTTATATGTGCTATATATCCACACCGTTCAGACCAACTGAGCGTGGACCACACCATGATGTATATCCACACCATCCATGGGACGTGGGGTCCACCATGATGTACGTTTTACCCACGCTGTCCAGGGCAGTGGCTCACCTTGAGGTATGTGATGTATTCACACTATCCTGGCCGTGGGGCCCGCTGTGATATGTGTGTTTTATCCATCCCGTCCGTCCATGGACCCCCCCCCCCCCCCCCCCCCTCCCCCCCCATGATGTATCTGCCTTATCCAAGCCATCTGGCCACCCACATCTGTCCATGGAGGACCATTGTATATGTGAGGCCTAATTGTGATGTGTAAAGCCCACCATGATGTATGTGTTATCTTCACACTGTTCATCCATTTCTCTAAGGCCGTGGGCCCCATTACCTTGAGTAGCCCACCCTGATTTATGGATTATATGCCCACCATGGGGCTGCCTTATGACGCCCATCATGTTGCATGCGTTTCATACATGATGTCCATCCATTTCTTGATTTGTATAAGGGTCATGGTCCCCATAGAGAGCTAGATTAAAATCCCAAGTGGACAACACACTAAGAGACAATAGTGGTTAAATGTCCAACGTTGAAACCCTCCTTAGGGCCCATTGTTAAGCCCATTACCTTGGGAACAATTATGGTTAAATGTCCACGTTGTAATCTCCCTAAGGCCCATTATTAGGCCCATTCTCATATCCTCTTATTGGGCTTACCCCAAATTATTGGGCCCCCATAAGTGTTACCCATCTTACCCTAGCGGGCTACTCCAAAACATTGGGCCCCATTGACAATAATGCTTTCCACCATACCCTATAGTACTACCCTAAGCTTTGGAGCCCTCCTTATGATTTATATCAGGCCTTCTATAGTAAACGTGATCCACCTAAATGCATGGGTTTGCCCAAGCTTAATGACCTAAACCGAGGCCCACTTAGATGATGGGTGAACTATTGACCCATTTGTAAGGACACAAAATCCTAAATGTATGGACCCTACCGAGGCCCGCCTTATATTCATATTGGGCCCCAAGGGAAAGGAAAGCCCACTTGTTGTATACCCACTTGACTCACCCCATGAGACATATCTTATCCTTGTATCCAGTCCTAGGACCTCGGTGTCACATATATACCATCCACACCTTCCATTTACTTCTTTGGGATAAGTGTGAGGCCTATCCTTGACGCTAGTACACCATCACCTCTTGTCGTAGATGGGAGAATATGTGGTATCAGATTTAGTATATCCAGTGTGTAGAGCCTATCTTGATGTATGGGTTAGACCCGCCGTCCTTCCAGTGGACCCTATCTTGGGATATATGATATATTAGTGCTTTGGGAGGTTAATATTAGTCTAACATAGGACATACCACATGAACTCCTATAGTTGTAGAAGGGGCATGTCTCTTAGCTCCTACTCTTTGTATGTGGTATGCCGGTGATGGTCAATTATGGATTATTGTTGTTTGCCTTATCAGATAATCATGCCTATGTACTTTATTACATCATGATACATGCCTATATGCATCATATGTATGATTGTTATGAGGAGTGATTGATCATAACATATGTCATTGGGTTGATTTATTATGGGACTTCTTGTGGGACAGAGTTGCCCCACATGAGCGCGTGGTACTCGCAATTTTTATGCATGACTAGATAGTATGACTCGTGCATTTCACATTTTGTGATATGACCACTGTACGCCCTAGCGACATTAGGGCCATGGCCTCCACAGACATATTGTGGGTAGCCAGATGGGACACCGAAAATCCTTTTTTTACATGAGGTGCGATAGATGTCATTGGGTGAAATTTTCTAAACCCTCATGGTACTTGAGGATGTTCCAACGTCTAGATCGAGTGGATATACATGAGCACATGAGGGTCGTATACCATTAGACCGCTTCTCCCACTGTGTTTTAGTCAGTTAGAAGGGGGCGTAGCCTTATCTGCTCGAGTAAGGGAGCTGTAAGCTAGGATGAGTTTGACTAGCTCATGAGTGAGTCCACTACCAATGAGCTGGGCCGATCTTGGTTGCGCGGCTAGGGAGGCGGCGACCAGTGTGGAGTGTACTAGACCTCAGTGATGATCTTAGAGATGTACGATAGTGATATGTGGACCTACTGAGCAGGAGTTATGTACTCAGCATTTGATTCATTTATTCATTCACTATTCACTCAAGCTAGTGGTGTGCAATCAAATCATTGTGTGTACCTTCACAGTGGCCAGGATTTTGGTTGGGGCATGCGACTAACCTGAGATTAGGAGTTTACCACATTGAGTCTGGCTATCCAAATTTAGGTATGAGACTGGTTTGGATAGAAGTCCTTTATGATGGACCCCATAACTTGCTATACTACGTATTATCATCCCAACTTCACGCCCTAGCTTGGTCATTTCTTTCGCACCACATATTGCATTGCATCCCCAACACATGGCATTTAGTTTTCTATGCCCCACATTGTATAGTCGATCTGCATTACATACTCTTATATTATCTGACTCATGGACTTGTCAGTATTTCTGCTTACTTTGATATTGTATAACTCATGGACTTGTTAGTTTTTCTGCTTACTCTGATATTGTATGACTCATGGACTTGTCAGTATTTCTTCTTACTCTGTTATTGTATAACTCATGAGCTTGCCAGTATTTTTGATATTGTAAAAATTATGGACTTGTATTATATGATTGGCACATGCATTGCGCACACACGTACACCACCCTCTAAGATTTTAATAAGCTTATGCATGATAGATGCATGCAGGTGATTCCAGGATGCAGTAGTGATGAGGTAGGAGCGTGTGGTCGAGCTTTGTGGAGATTTTATTATATACATGTATTTCCTTTCATCATTGTTATTAACCATTTATATTAGTGGATACGTGATGTTGATGTTGCTCTTGTGATTTGGGTACACTTGTGGTTATGCTCATTTACAAAAATTTTATACTGAAAATTCTCCTTGTAGGATCATAGGATCAAAAATCTGGTGTATGGGCGCTTGGAGCCGAGAATGGGGTACTACAGAGGCTGTCGGTGCACGATTCGGTGATCGAAAATTTTGTGAGTTTAGTTTTCGAGTTTGGGGCGTGACACAATAACCTCTTCAATTGTCGGGAGCTTGTCTCTAGTGACATGACTTCGAAGGCCAAGGTGCAAGTCCCCCACAAAACGACCGGCCCTCTGGCCCTCCTTAGCCACAAGATATGGCACGAATCTATATAGCTCAACGAACCGAGCCTCATATTGTGACACAATCATGTCTTCCTAGGCTAAAGTCTCAAACTCTAATGTGCGATGCTGTCAAACATGCTTGGGGAAGAACTTCGATTGAATCGGTCTATAAAGTCCTCCCAGGTCCACTCAAAATCAGTTTCTACTGCTCGGGTAACCGACTCCCACCAATGCTTGGCCTCACCCTACAGAAGGAATAATACTAAAGGGACCGACTATTGCATCGTACACCTCATCGTGTTGAAGATCTTTTTTACCTCTGATCTCCACCACTCTGCTGCTGTCAGATCAAGCTTGCCCTGGAAACATGGGGGGATCGAGCTGTCTAAAGTCACACAGAAGGGAGCTTACGCGCTCCTGCTTGGTCTGGACTAGTGTATCAGTGGATCACCTATCCTGCCTCTATTGTATAGAGGTCATCGCATACAGCATCTACTGAAGCTGGTCTGCACTCAGTGATATAGCTAGGGCCGCACCTATCTGGGATGTGTCAGCCCCTCTCCTTGGCCTCTTGGGTGTCATATCTTATAGGAAGGAACAAGGGACCTTTTAGCCCTAAGTACTCTTGAATGCACACACACATTAGGGAGATATATTAGAAGGTTTCTAGGTTCGCAACAGTGAATTGTATTTTTTAAATTGAGTTTGAAAATGGATCTTAAGGTGGGTTTCTAAGTATTCAAGCTCATGAACCTAATCATTCTAAGTTCACAACAGTCATACAACGAAGGATAGTTATTCTAAGACCATTAGCAGATATGTGATGTTATCCTCAGGTATTCCCAAGTTATGCTCTAATACTAATAACCATCACGCCCCCAAACTCGGGAACCGGGCTCACAAATTTCCTTACCACCTAATCCAGTCCTGACAGGCTCCATAGTACCCCATTCTTGGCTCCCAGTTCCCATGTGCCAAGTTCAATCCTATGATCCTACAAGGAGGATTTTCAAGGTAAATTTTTTAAATAAATGAGCATAACCACAGTGTACCCAAGTCATAAAACATCATCACCACATATCCACTAATATAATCTTTAAGAACAGTGTTGAAAGGAAAATACATGATATAACAAAACTTCAAAAGATCGAGCACATACTCTTGCCTCAATGCTGTTGTGGTCTATCATAACCTGCATGTAATGAATGTGCATCAGCTTACAACAAGGCTTAGAGAGTGTGTGCGTGTGGACGCAATGTATGTGCCAAGCATACAAATGTCAGAGTAAGCAAAAATGATGGAAAACTAAATTGGAAAGCACATAAATGATGTTAGTTATACCAGGGCTATGCAATGCAAGGCCTATGTGGCCGAATGTCATATGCTAGAGATGAAACGCAAACATGTTGATCCTCAACTAATCCACATATTAGAACAGTTTTTCACTGGAAATGTCATTAGGGTCTAGTATACTCTAACAATGGCTGTCGCCCCATTGTGCTCATGACCAAGTGAGTGGAAGAGACCTCACTATTCACCTTGTTAGTTGTATGCCAATGCCCACCTAACTTGTCAATAGTGGACCCATTTACGAGCTAGTTAAACTCAACCTAGCTTATAGGTCACTATTGTAACTCCCGTATCCTAGACCATACCGTTCCATAGACTTTCGCGGTCTTACTGGTTGAATTCTGGCAACCTTCGACCCTTAACCAATATTTGCGTGCGACCCTGATTCATATGTCGTCAACCCGTATCGACTCAATCCAAGACCTTTACCATAGTGACCGTGCCGTCGCTGCGGTTCCGATGCCATGACTTATGCGCCGAGGTGATACCCTGGTCAAGAGATGTGGGCAAGCGTTCGGTGCGAAGAAAACGCCGCACGTTGCGAAACCCAAGAGAATCTCTACGAGGTGTCACATTAATCCCATCAATCCATTACATGTCAAGTATACATCACCTTTCACTCATTCCCAAGCAACTACAAAAGTCAAGAATCTCTTATAAGCCCATACCTCTCTTACACCAAAAGCCCTCAAAGTCAAAAAGTTCTTACACCACCCATGCTTTTCTTACAAAAATGGCCACAAAAGTCAAGATTTTCTTACACCCATCACTCACCACATCCATCACCCATCTCTCTCTCCCTTTACAACTCTCTCTTTCTCTCTTTCTCATTTTCAAACTCAAAAAAATCTAAGGAGAGAAATCCCATACGTATGAGAATTCTCCAAGCCTCTCCCTCTCTTTCAAAACTTCAAGTATGGCCCACTTTCCTATCCCATGATCTCCCATCCTAACCATCCATTCCCGATCTCCTCCACTGGAATCAAAGCTAAGATGCTAAGGAACTTATAGGAGCAATAAGATCGAACGATAGGTGCTCCTCTAGATGTAAAAACTCTGATTTCTATAGCCTAGATGTTTTCTTTCTTTCATGAGGGAAGTGTAGGACCCACCAATAAATGGTGTAGATCCCACATAATCCCATGGTTATGGCCTAATGACCTACCTTATGCATGCATGATCCATGCATGGGGCCTTTCTCTATGGGCCCCATCATGGTAGTTTTATTTCATATCTTATTATGTTTGGGTCATCTAGACCTTATAACCATGTTGGGGATGACATCCTCACCATGCATTTTAATTATATGCCATGCATGTGTAAGATCCATGTTGTAAATATAGATCTAGGTATGATGTGCGGGTGTGATTGATCTTGGGAGAGCTCAATAGTGGCGGAGCCCCTTTCCCTATGGCCGGATTATCCTTCTATATCTCTTTTCCCTCATTTTATTTCCTGATGTGTATGGCCTATTAATGTATTTCCCTTTTTATTTAACTTATATAATAAATTTTATCTAAGTACATGTTACTGTTCAGAATTTTTGGACATCTGTAAATATTTTAATTCATTTACATAAATCAATCTATCCTGAAAATCGGACTAATCTGGACACCATATTATAATGGGCCGGTCCCGCCATCACCATGGTGTGTACAGGTGTCCATTGGCCCCAAAATTTTGTAGGTGGGTCCTACCATAAGTAGGCCACCCCCCTGAAATTTTTTATAATTTTTAAACACCCATAGGTATTTTAATAAATTTTAAAAATCCAACTGTCCATGGTGGAATGTTGCTGGAACAGTGCATAAAATCCAGACTGTCCACCTCACTTGGACCATACCTTTGGGACCCCAATGAAGGTCAGTTGCGGCTGAAATTTGGGAGACATTAAGATGAGATCCTCACCTTTAAGAAAAGTATATTTAAAAGGTATGAATAGTCCCCCAAACAGTCCCGAAATTTGGTCCAAAAACAACTAGAAATAGTCCAGAAAATTCTGGACAGCAACATGTACTTAGATAAAATTTATTATATAAGTTAAATAAAAAGGGAAATACATTAATGGGCCACACACATCAGTAAATAAAATGAGGAAAAAGAGAGATAGAAGGACAATCCGGCCATAGGAAAAGGGGCTCCGCCACTATTGAGCCCTCCCAAGATCAATCACATCCGCACATCATACATAGATCTACATTTACAACATGGATCTTGCACATGCATGGCTTATAATTAAAATGCATGGTGAGGATGCCATCCCCACCATGGTTATAAGGTCTAGATGACCCAAACATAATATGATATGAAATAAAACTACCATGATGAGGCCCATAGAGAAAGGCCCCATGCATAGATCATGCATGCATAAGGTAGGCCATTAGGCCACAACCATGGGATTGTGTGGGATCTCCACCATTGATTGGTGGGTCCTACACTTCCCTCATGAAAGAAAGAAAACATCTAGGCTATAGAAATGAGATTTTTTATGTCTAGAGGAGCACCCACCGTTCGATCTTCTTGCTCCTATGAGTTTCTTATCACCTTAGCTTTGATTCCAATGGAGGAGATGGGGAATGGATGGTTAGGATGGGAGATCATGGGGCAGGAAAGTGGGCCATACTTGAAGTTTTGAAAGAGAGGGAGAGGCTTGGAGAATTCTCATACGTATGGGATTTCTCTCCTTAGATTTTTTTAAGTTCGAAAATGAGAAAGAGAGAGAGAGAGAGTTGTAAAGGGAGAGAGAGATGGGTGATGGATGTGGTGAGTGATGGGTGTAAGAAAATTTTGACTTTTGTGGCCATTTGTGTAAGAAAAGTATGGGTGGTGTAAGAACATTTTGACTTTGAGGGCTTTTGGTGTAAGAGAGGTATGGACTTGTAAGAGATTCTTGACTTTTGTAGTTGCTTGGGAATGGGTGAAAGGTGATGTGTACTTGACATGTACTTGATATGTGATGGATTGATGAATTGATGGGATTAATGTGACACCTCGTAGAGATTCTCTTAGGTTTTACAACGTGCGGCATTTTCTTCACACCGAACGTTGGCCCACATCTCTTGACCAGGGTATCGCCTTGGCGCACAAGTCGTGGCATCGGAACCGCAGTGACGGCGCGGTCACTATGGTAAAGGTATTGGGTTGAGTCGATACAGGTTGATGGCATATGAATCAGGGTCGCACGCAAATATTGGTTAAGGGTCGAAGGTTGCCAGAATTCGACTGGTAAGACCTCGGAAGTCTATGGAATAGTACGGTTTAGGGTACGGGACTTACAGCTCTCTCCTCGTAATAAAAATTTTATCCTTGAAATTTAAATGACAACATAACCAATACAGAGCTTACCAAGGGAGGAAAATCTTATCCGAACACAACATGCCAACATAATCAAACACCTAAGAGATGGGAACAATGCCTCTAAATCCCAATCCCCTGATCCCAAAACACCTCGCCAACACTACGATGATCCAACAGAACTTCACATCCTGGATTAGAAATGATAGAACTAGAACACTATATAGCCTCAATCTCAACGGTAGAGAACTATATCAGAAAATCTCTAAGTTATTCAAACTCGAGGATCTAATCATTCTAAGTTCTCAACAATTATAGAGTGAAGGATAGCTATTAGCAGATATGTGATGTTATCTCCAGATATTCCCAAGTTATGCTCTGATACCAACTTATGTCACGCCCCAAACCCAAAAATCCGATTCACAGGAATTCCGATCACCGAATCCGGTGCCGACAGCTCCGTAGTACCCCATTCTCGGCTCCCAGCATTCATATGCCAGATTTTTTATCCTGGGATCCTACAAGGAGGATTTTTTTTATACATTTAACTAGTAATAAGCATAACCACAATTTAACCCAAATCATAAAGGCAACATCATCATCACATATCCACTAATATAATCATTTGAATACAATACTGAAAGGGAAATATATATGTCAAAATCAAAGCTCCAGAAAACAGCTGCACGCTCCAAGCTCAATGCTGCTGCAACCTAACATTACCTGCACGCATCTATCGTGCATAAGCTTATAGAAAGCTTAAAGGGTGGTGTAAGTGTGTGCATGAGATAAGTGCCAAGTATTCAATACAATATCATAATCATACAATACCGGAAAGCTATTAATCCATAAACCATACAATGACTGAATAAGCAGAAACACTGATAAGAGCAGGAATTATCAGCGTAAACAGAAATACTGACAAGATTATAATCATGCGATAACAGAATAAGTGGAAGTATGAACAAGTCCACAAGTTAATCAATATCAGAATACGCAATATAGGACAGCTATGCAAATGATGAGTCATAGATAATCAAATGTCGAATGATAAGGATATAATGTAATACACAATTCGAAAGAGCCAACAAATATCATCACTCTCATCTAAGTCATAGGAATACAAAAACATAACAACCCACAACGCCACACGCCAAAGATATAATGGAATATGCAGTATATGGTGCTAATGGAATGCCCATGCTAGAGTATGATGTCGGGATGATAGTAGTATCGTAGGCTATGGGGTCCACCACAAGGAACATCTATCCAAACTAGTCTCATACCTAAATTTGGATAGTCTGACTCAACGTGGTAAACTCCTGATCTCAGGTTAGTCACGCCCCCAACCGAAATCCTTACCATAACGAAGATACATAATAATTAGTTGCGCACCACCAGCCCGAGTGGATAGTGAATGGATGAATGAATGAGTATGCAACTACTACTCAGTAGCCTGTCAGCACAGTAGCCTGCCAATCGCTGGTAGCTCATCCAGTGTGGTAGCACGCCCAGGCCTCAGCCCCTCCCACATCAGCGTCCGCCCACGTGCGCCCGCCCACATGCACAACAGTGATGGGGTGTCATAATATCCCTCATATTAATACGGTTCCTCTCTGGGGAAATCACCGGGGTCTATTACACTTCACACCACCTGCCGCCTCAATCAAGCGCACAACTGGGTAAGTGAAAAAGACCTCACTATCCACTTGTTAGTAGTCTGCTAATACCTACTCGGCTCGTCGATAGCTGACCCATTCCTCGAGCTGGTTAAACTCAGCCTAGCCATGCCTACTCCCTCAGGCGGGTAAGGCCGCACCCCCTTCCAACCGACCACGACACAGTGGAGAGTGCAGCCATCTGGTAATCGGTGCTCAACGCTCATCTACCCACTCGGTCTAGACGTTGGAGCATCCTCTGGAACCAAGAGGGTGTTTAGGAATTTTCACCCTCCAATTTTCAGGACAGATTGATTTATGTAATTGAATTAAAATATTTACAGATGTCTAAAAATTTTGAATTTTTTTAGGAGTGTGGTCCACTTATGTTAGAACCCACCTACCAAATTTCAGGGCCAATGGACCCCTGTACACACCGTGGTGAGGGCCGGACTAGCCCACCACGTTGGGACGTCCAAATCTGTCTAATTTTTCTAGACAGTCTGTTTTGTTTAAATTAATTTAAATACTTAGAGATATCTAAAAATTATAAAATTTTATGGGGGTGTGGCCCACCTATGGAAGTATCACTCTGTGAAATTTTAGCCTCAAGTGACCCCGTTTGTGTATCCAAAAGAATGGGCCAAGATGGTTGGACTCCCAGATTTTTTCTGCTGTGAAGTCCAGCAATATGCCTTGATAAAAGACCATAATTCAAAAATATTTCTTCTGATTGTGGGCCACCTTTTTGGGTTTCCTCTCAATGTATGCATGATGAGGGACCTTGGCGCTCAATTTTAAGAGTTTTAGAGGCCTTGGACCCACTCCAATGGAGTGCTCAAATTTAAGACTGCAACATGTTATAATTATGCTAGCCTTGGACTGAAATTTTGAGGAGTGGGGCCCACCATATTATAAAGATCTTAGAGAAAATGATTTATCCCTTTAGTTCCTTAAATGTTGGGCTTAATGAATGCATTTTTGAGGCCTACCACAGTTGAATTTGATTGGGTCCATGAATGTAGCTAGTTGTTGAACTATTTAAGGCCTATAGAGTGGACCCATTTGATGTGTTCCAAGGCCCATGGGATTAGGCCCATTTGATGTAATTTAAGGCCCATAGAGTGGACCCATTTGATGTGTTCCAAGGTCCATGGGATTGGACCCATTTGATGTATTTTAAAGCCCATGGGATTAGGCCCATTTGATATGTATAAGGCCCAAGAACCATTTGATGCAATCTAAGGCCCACGGGTTATGACCCATTGCAATGCACATAAGGCCTATTGGTGCGGCCCATTGATGTGGCCCATTTGATGAGTAAAAGGCCCATATGACATGGCCCATTTGATGTATTTAAGGCCCAATGGGGTGTACCTAAGGTCCATTGCAATGTATGATCCCAACCTGGTTTACGTAATATTATTCACTACGGGCTACACCTTGAGAGTAATGTTGGTTTGACGTCCACATTGTGAGTATAATGTTGGTTAAATGTCTACATTGTGACTCTCCCTAGGGCCCATTGGTAGGCCCGTACTTGTTGTATGCAAGCCATCTAGGCCAGCTGCGTTGTAAGGATAGGGCATTACTTTATAACATGCTTAGTATAACTCCATGACGCACAGCCCATTTGTATCGGTCCATTTGATCGGCCTGCTCATGTCGGTCATTTGATTGATTTAGCCCATATGATTGATTAGGCCCATCTTGATATATTTGTGGCCTGTTGCTAAGGCCATATGTAACATCCCGAAAATCGGGGGGTCGAGCAAAAACCCAACTCCCGAGTTCCAAAATGTTATTTATGCAACATAGATATGTATGATTGAATGTTGTCTGTGATAACGCATTAAACATGAGTGAGATTAAGCTAGAACAGCATATCATACTCCAGAGACGGTTAAATTAACAAGCGGAAGACTGTGATAGTATGTATAACATATATAAACTGTTGTATACCTCCATAGTGTGGATATGTTACCAGGTTATATACATACATGTATACTCCAAAAGTAGACAAAACGAATATACATGAGTGCGCTAAAAATATAAAATGACAAGTATCAAAGTATCCAATCAACCTCCCTGTAATCCCGTCAATCAGAACACGCATAAAGGAGGGATCCTCCTCATCATCATCAAGTCCAGCTCTGCCTCGCAGGCCGCGTCATCATCTGCAATCACAAAAGGGTCTGGTGGGTGTCCAGGAACACCGTCCCATAACGTGGGAGTGAGTAGCTAACTCAGTGGAATAATAGAGTAAGGATTAACATGTTCTCAAATCAATCATGCGATAATAGTAAAGCAATAAATTAAACATTCCTAATACTGTTGTTAATGCAATTATGACATGACGTGATGTATGCCCTCACCGACGATCACCCTCATGCGGCAACATCTTACGACCGCGGCATGCCACACTCCCTAGAGTGCTCCATATCTTCCAGGCACATGCAATGCTATGGTGATATGATTTTTAAGTTATTATTAGTCCATTCAAACAGAAGGATTGAGAAACTAAGGTACTCCCCTTATATCAATCCCAACACAGATCCTGTCTAGGGTCGTCACTCCTAGTAATCTCATACGATGTATATTTCGTAGGTCGCTGCAAGGGCTGTCAGGGCTGTTACACGCACTCGTTGCTCCGCTCCCCCATCACCTTATCAATACAGGCCTACTGTACTCTACTGCTACTGAAGGGTCGTCACCTCCCGTAGACTCAGAATACGCTCGCGGTCACTACAAAGGACTCGTCGCCTGATCAGTGTAGGCCGACAGCTAGAATATAGTGTCCCATACCACCATAATCTGCTCACGAGTCTAGGTGCTCACTGGTCACTACGGGGAGATTTGTGGCCCCAGCGTAGGCCGACAGCTCGACCACGGTGTCCCATACCACCATGCCCGGCTCATGAGTCTTCGTGGATCAAGGTACCATGGTTAACAGGGTTTACAATGGTAAGTTCAGTACCCTAGGTTCAAGCAGTTATGACTCATGCAGGGTGAACATACAATGGCCAGTTGGGTTACTTGACGGGCTCGACTAGCGCGATCGCATCTCAAGTTGACGACATGAAGTGCGTAAAACACTTCGTGTGGCCTAACCACTGCCGCCAACTCCAGAACACGGCTCGCGTTCATCGACGCGTCGTTCGTGGCAAAGGTAAACCAACCACGAAGTCACTCGGTTACCGACTGCCTGGACTAGGTATTGTCCCAAACAATCATTCATGAATCCACATCAGCAATTGTGTAAGGGTAATGGAAATGAAATACAACCATGTGAGCATGTTAACACATGTTATAACATACAACTTAAGCAAATCTTCCAAGCACATACATTTCATGCATATTATGAAATCATGCATATAGTCAACATGTAGGAAATCATTCACATCAGCATATTAATTGAGAAATCAATCTCAAACTAATCCATAACACCATTTAATTCAATACATACTAATACAAGCATTTATACAAACACTTACACTACACACTTAAGTCTACATATAGGATGTCGACCCGACGTGCGCATTTAGGCGAATCTCTTCGCCAAACTAATTATGCACGCATTCCTAATATCCTAATGTGACGAGAAGCCATGTCAATCACATCAGCAAAATATGCATGAAAATAGTACTTCCTACAAATGACTAAAATGCCCTAAATCTCATATTCTTCGTTAGTTTACGAAACAGGAAACGGACAGCATGTTGTACATGTCAAACGGCGTTGCCGTCGAGAATCTACTATTAAACGACATTGAAAGCTTTGGAAACAGTCAATCAAAGCGTCTAAAATCCGCACCTTGTCTCTTATGGATGTTGAAATTCGAACGGAGCGTATACGCTTCGTCTACAGCAATAAGAGAACCTGTTTTACGAGATTTACTAACTATCAAGCTATGGAACGGAAGAAACATCAAATCAGCAACTTTCTAGGATTTTTCTTACCTGAAAACGCGGAGGAATCGCCGGGAAAGTGATCGGAGTGCGCTGCCTAAGCACGTACAGCAGCAGCAACAGGTGGCAGGAAGATCTCTCCCACCTTCTCTCACAAACTCTCACCTTTTCTCTCTCCCAATCTAGAGTTTTTGCAAATTCGGATGGGAGAGAGGAGTGAGGGTTTCAAGCCCTTTTATAAGCCAAAACTTGCCCGAAATAGGCTCGGGAACAAGTTTCACTTGAGGGGTAACCAAATCGGGGCTGTTTCGGTCCAAAAGATGCTTTCTAGTGGTCCCCTGGTTGAATGCGATCGGACTTAAGCTCATGCGTACCAGATATAGCACGTATTAAGTTTTTAGTCTGGCAGGGTTCGCAAATCGCACATGGCGGACCAGTTTCAGTTCAGCGGTCACCGCACGTAGATCAGGGCTGGAAGTCTCATAATAATAAATAGAAATTTTTCCTGATCCGAGGGTGTAATCTGGATGAATTCTGACGGTCAGAACGCTTAATACTGACGTGTTAAGTCGTGTGCCAGATTTGAATTTGAAATTCCAATTCTGTCCCTATTCGCAGTCTCTTCAGTCCAGGCTCAATGAAATAGTCTGTGATTATCGATTTGACTTGATTTTCGAAATGATTGTCAAGTCCAGGTGGGCGGTTCTAATGGTCTAAGATAAGAAGTAACGGACTTTCGACGCGCGGTCTAAATCCAATACAAGAATTCAAAGTGGTCCAGAGAACAAACCCGCTTAGAGTTTGATCCGAGGTTATAGAGTATTATGGAGTCATACGTTCTACTCGATTTGGGTCTTGTAGAACGTATTTAAAGTGATCAGGGACTGTTTCCCAGCTACTCCAGCGTTGCGCTAGCTAACTTATGCTTAGTTTCTAAAGGAATTAACCTTAAGTGATTTCTTTGGCTATGGAATTGGGTTCTAAGCGATTTTTCAGGTGTTTTAATTGACCCACTGTCTAAGGACGTCAAATCCCAGATTGGCCAAAATTCGGGGTGTTACACCATATATGAGGCCCGTTGTTGAGGCCCAACTTAATGTGTATGAGGCTCGTTGTTGAGGCCCACCTTGATGTGTATGAGGCCCTTTGTTGAGGCTCACCTTGATGTGTATGAGGCCCGTTGTTGAGGCTCACCTTGATGTGTATGAGGCCCGTTGTTGAGTCCCACCTTGATGTGTATGAGGCCTGTTGTTGAGGCCCACCTTGATGTGTATGAGGCCCATTGTTGAGGCTCACCTTGATGTGTATGAGGCCAATTGTTGAGGCCCACCTTGATGTGTATGAGGCCCGTTGTTGAGGCCCACCTTAAATATATATGAGGCTCATGCAAGGTCCATTGTGATGTATGCAAGGCCCATGGGTCATGGCCCATTGCAATGTATGTAAGGCCCAATTGGTGCGGCCTATTCGATATATTTATGGGGTCTATGTCATTAGGCCCATCCTGTTGTATTGGTGACCCGTCCATTGAGGCTCACCCGTGGTATATATTTGAGGCCCAAGTGTAGGGCCCACCTATTATGTATTTAAAGCCCATGGGTTGTGGCCATAGTGATGTATATTAGGCCTATGTGATGTAGCCCATACTGATGTGTATTAGACCCAGGTATGTGACTCACCTGCGAAGTCTAGTTGAGGCACATTGTGATATATCAGAGGCCCATGGGTGCGACCCATCCAGATGTATTTGAGGCCTATGGGGAAGGTTCATTGTGATATGTGTTAGGCCCATGACTAAGGCCCACCTGTTTCGTATATTTGGCCCTTATGTGAGGCCATGTGCCCATTATATATTTGATTTTATGTGGGCCATTCCTTGAGGGCAATGTTGGTTAAAAGTCCACATTGTCGACGCCAGTTATTGATACCTTTTATGAGTATGTGATATCATAACATCATGATACATGCCTCTTCGCATCATCTGCATGTTTGTTATTAGATGTGATTGACCATTGCATATGTCATTGTGCAGGATGATGTGAGACTCCCTGATAGGTATAGATTATCTCACATGAGCACATGACATGCGCAGGATTGATGCATGATTGGATTGTATGACTCATGCATCTTGCATTATGTTGTGATTACTGTACGCCCTAGTGACATCAGGTTCGTAGCCTCCACAGGCATATCATGGATTTCCAGATGGCACACCGAAAATCTGTTCGATCATCGGGCCACCATAGATGGACCTGGGTGAAAATCCCTAAACACCCTCTTGGTTTCAGAGGATGCTCCAACGTCTAGACCGAGTGGGTAGATGAGCGTTGAGTGCCGATTACTAGATGGCTGCACTCTCCACTGTGTCGTGGTCGGTTGGAAGGAGGTTCGGCCTTACCCGCCCGAGGGAGTAGGCATGGCTAGGTTGAGTTTGACCAGCTCGAGGAATGGGTCCGCTATCTGTGAGCCGATTAGGTATTGGCAAACTACTGACAGGCGGATAGTGAGGTCTTTTTCACTTACCCAGCTATGCGCTTGATTGAGGCGGCAGGTGGTGTGAAGTGTAATAGACCCCGGTGATTTCCCCAGAGAGGAACCGTACTGATATGATGACTGACATGATATTATGACACCCCTTCACTGTTGTGCATGTGGGCGAGTGCACGTGGGCGGACGCTGATGTGGGTGGGGCTGAGGCCTGGGCGAGCTACCAGCGGTTGGCAAGCTACTGTGCTGACAGGCTACTGAGTAGGAGTCGCATACTCATTCATTCATCCCTTCACTATCCACTCGGTCTGGTGGTGCGCAACTAATTATTGTGTATCTTCGTTATGGCAAGGATTTCGGTTAGGTATGGGACTGGTTTGGATAGAGGTTCCTTGTGGTGGACCCCGTAGCCTGCGATACTATGTACTATCATCCCGACATCACACTCCAGCATGGTCATTCCATTAGCACCATATACTACATATTCCATTACATCTTCGGCGTGTGGGATTGTGGGTTGTTATGTTTTTGTATTCCTGTGACTTAGATGAGAGTGATGATATTTGTTAGCTCTTTCGAATTGTGTATTACATTAAATCCTTGTCATTCGACATTTAATTATCTATGACTCATCATTTGCATAGTTGTCCTATATTACGTATTCTGATATTGATTAACTTGTGGACTTGTTCATACTTCCGCTTATTCTGTTATCGCACGTTTATAATCTTGTCAGTATTTCTGTTTACGCTGATAATTCCTGCTCTTATCAGTGTTTCTGCTTATTCGGTCATTGTATGGTTTATGGATTAATAGTTTTCCAGTATTGTATGATTATGATATTGTATTGAATACTTGGCACTTATCTCGTGCACACACTTACACCACCCTCTAAGCTTGCTATAAGCTTATGCACGATAGATGCATGCAGGTGATGTTAGGTTGCAGCAGCATTGAGCTTGGAGCGTGCAGCTGTTTTCTGGAGCTTTGATTTTGACATATATATTTCCCTTTCAGCATTGTATTCAAATAATTATATTAGTAGATATGTGATGATGATGTTGCCTTTATGATTTAGGTAAACTTGTGGTTATTCTTATTACTAGTTAAATGTACAAAAAAAAAATCCTCCTTGTAGGATCCCAGGAAAAAAAATCTGGCATATGAATGCTAGGAGCCGAGAATGGGGTACTACGGATGCTATTGGCACCATATTCGGGGATCCGGATTCCTGTGAATCGGATTTCAGGTTTGGGGCGTGACAACTACCCTCGGGCGGATAAGATCACACCCCTTTTTAACTGACCATAATACAGTAGGAGACACGGCCTATTGGTATTCGACACTCAAGCGCTCATGTTATCCACTCGATCTCAACGTTGAAGCATCCTATTGGTACCACAAGTGTCACACCCCAAACTCGAAAATCGGGCTCACAAAATTCTCAATCGCTGAATCCGGTGTCGACAGCCTTCGTATTACCCCATTCTTGGATTCCAACGGCCATACGCTAGATTCCGATCCTGGGATCCTATAAGGAGGATTTTCCATTGTACATTCATCTTGAAAGAAGCATAACCATAAGTTTACCCAAATTACAAAGGAACAACATCATCACATATCTACTAATATAAACAATTGAATACAGTGCTAAAAGGAAAATACATATTCAAAAATTAAAGTTCCAAAAGATAGTTGCATGCTCTAAGCTCAACACTACTGTGACCTAATGCCACCTACACGTATCTATCATGCATAAGCTTATAGAAAACTTAGAGGGTGGTGTAAGTGTGTGTGCAAGGTAAGTGTCAAGTATGCAATATCAGAGTAAGTAGAAATACTGGTAAATCCATAAGTCATACAATATCAGGGCATGCAGAAACATGCTGGTAAGTCTATAAATGCCATCAGCCTTATCCAGGTTATGAGATACAAAAATATAATAAGCCAATTCATACACTGAGGAAGCAATGTAGATCAGTTATGCAATGTAAAGACATAGTAAGCCAAACATTGTATAATGAGAACTCAATGCAAGATAAGTCCACGAATACCTTCAACCTCATCTAGGCCATATAAATGCAGAAACATAACGACCTAAAATGTCATATGCCCCGGTTGTAATGCAATATGTGGTGCGAATGAAATAACCAAGCTTGAGTGTGAAGTCAGGATGATAGTACGTAGTATCGCAGGCTATGGGGTTCATCACATGAGACTTTTATCCAAACCAGTCCCGTACCTAAATTTTCATAGCCAGAATCAATGTAGTAAACTCCTGATCTCAGGTTGGTCGTGCGCCGTAACCAAAATCATGGCCACTGCGAAGGCACACACGATGACTTGATTGCACACTACAACCCGAGTGGATAGTGAATGAATGAATGAATGAGTCAAATGCTGAGTACATGACTCCTACTCAGTAAGTCCATATATTAGTATAACTCATCTCTGAAATTCACCGGGATTTAGTATACTCCACAATGGTTGTCGCCTCCCTAGCCATATAACAAGCGAGTGGAAAAGACCTTACTATCCGCCTAGTCAGTAGTCTGTCAATACCTACCCGACTCATCGATAGTGGACCCATTTACGAGCTGGTCATACTCAACCTAGCTTACAACCCCCTCACTCGAGCGGATAAGGCAACACTCCCTTCCAACCGACTACGACACAGTGGGAGACGCGGCCTACTGGTATTCGGCACTCGGGCGCTCATGTATATCCACTCGGTCTAGACATTGGAGTATCCTCCCGTACCAAGAGGATTCTGGGACTCTCACCTAAGGACATTCTATGTGCCCACAGTGCTAGAACTAAATATTTTTTGATATTCCATCTGGCCATCCATGATGAACTTATGGAGGTTGCAGCCCTGATTCCCTTGGGTGCTAAGTGATCTTGTCACACTAATGCAAGATGCGTGAGTTATACCATCCAGTCATGCATCAAATCTGCACGTATCGCGCACTCATGTGGGGCAACTCCGTCTCTAAGGAAGTCCAATAATAATCTTCCTAATGGCATGTTCTTTGATCAATCACTCCTCATATCAAGCACACATATGATGCACATGGGCATGGATCGTGGAGTTATACTAAGCATGTTATATAATGATATAATGATGATGTACTCTCAACATATTAAGGATGGGCCTAGATGACCTACTATCAAGAATGGGCTTAACAAGGTCTAAGAGAAGGTCATAATGTAGACATTTAACCATCATTTCTCATCAATGTGGACATTAAACCAACATTGATCATAAGGAGTGACCCTTATAGGACCAAACATATAGTGTGTAAGACCCATACCCTAAACCGTACCATTACATAGGCATCCATAGTCCTCTCGGTTGAATTCTGACAACCTGTAACCTGTAATCACCATTTGCGCACAACCCTAAGTCGCATCCCAAAGATTTGAGTCCGCTTGACTCGAAACTTGTATCATTGTGACTGCGCCGTCACCGCGGTTCCAATGCCGCATCTCATGCGCTGATAAGATACACATGCTAGGAGTTGTGGGCCCGTGTTTATTTTTAGAAAAATGTTATCGTTGTGAATTCTAAGAGAATCTCTACAACCCATGACATCAATCAATCAATCATTAGTCAAGTACACATCCCATCACTCCCCTTACAACACCCATTCCCTACCCATCTCTCTCCCATTCCCAAAGTCAATTCTCTCTCTCTCTCTCCACCCATCTCTTTCTTACAACACCATCCCTCTCTCCCATGCATCACTCCATCCTATCCCATTCTCCACCAAATCCAAGCCTCCATGAGAGAAAAATTCTAAGGAGAGAAAGCCTAGTGTGTGGCCCACTCCCTACCCTCAAATCCTCATCTCCACCCTTCAATCTTCATCATCCACCATCAAAGGTTGAGCATAGGAGCTAAGGAAGCTAAGGGACCAAGAAGAAGGCTAATCGGTGGGTGATCGTAGCGTAAGATCTTGATGTTTGTGTTGTAACAAAGAGGAGCCCATAGTGGCGGGGTTCCTCTAATATGCCGATCTCTCTCCATCTCTCTTTCCCTCTCTCTTTTGTGATAGATTGTGGTCCATTTGATCTAAACCATCCATCCGTTGGGCCCTTTCCCACTGCCATGGATGAAGTAAAAACATAAATATCAGTTGATCTAAAATTCTGGTTGGTCCCACACATGTGGACCCACCTTGATGTTGTTTATCCACATCGTCCAATCGGATGGTGGAAGAGGATTGGCTGGAGTACCTCGCACCAGCCACATAGTTGTTATAGTGACATCAGCAATATTGTGGGTCTAATCATGATGAATGTATTATATCCAACACCGTCCGTCCGTTGTGGACCCTCCCCACACGTGTTACATGTGTGGAGGTGGGGCTCACCAGATGTATGTGTTTTATCTATGGAGCCCACCATGAGGTATATCCAAACCGTTCGCCCAGTTGGTGGGATGTGGGACCCACCCCACACGTGCTGCACGTGTGGGGGTGGGGCCCACCTTGATGTATGAAAATCCAGACTGTCCATTGGATGGACATCCAACTATCTGGATGCTGGACCCCCTTTAAAAAAATGAATATAATATTATTATATATATAGATATATATATATATACACATGTGATATACAAATATATATATATATATATATATATATATATATATATATATATATATATATATATATACATATATGTGTGTGTGTGTGTGTGTGGTGGGCCCCATGTGGGACCCAACTTATTGATGTATTTCATCTTAACCATCCATCTGAATGGTGGGAAACCACCGACTACATAACTGTTGTATTGACGTTTACAAGTCCTGTGGGTCTGATCAATCCACATCGTCTGTGCAGTACGTGGGACGGTGTGACCCACCATCATATATGTATATTATTCCCACCATCCATCTTGACAGTGGGGACCATAGTGATGTATTTGCCTTACCTTCACCGTCTAGTTTACTAGACGGTGTGACCCACCACTTCTGTATGCGTCACATCCAAACTGTCCATCCGGATAGTGAGCTCATCTTAAGGCTTGAGATAAAAAATGAGGTAAATCCCTATATCAAGTGGACCACTCTATAGAAAACAGTGGAAGATTGAATGGCTACCATTGAAATCCTTTAGGGATCACAAGAATTCTGGATTAGTATGATATTTATTTTCCTCTCGATTCAGGTCGTTGTGACCGTATGAATAGATTGGATGGAAAGTAAACATGATGGTGGGCCCTATAAAGTTTGACAGTGAAAATCATTATCACTAGTGTCATTTATGGTATGGTCCAGATGATGTTTCAATCATCATTTCCACTGTCATTTGTGTTATGGCCCAGATGATCTTTCAATCATCATTTCTGCTGTCAATTGTGGTATGGTCCAGATGATCTTTCGATGTGATTCTTTTTTTGGGTAATGCTCTAAATGATTAGTTAAAAAGATGAATCGTATAAATGGTGAGACCCATGTGATGTGGCCCACCTTGATGTATTTGTGGCCCAACTGTGAGAACCACTTTGATGTATTTTATGGCCCACCTTGATGCAATTGTGGCCCATTTGATGAGGCCCAATGTGATGTATATTGGCCATATGATGAAGCCCAATATATGAGGCCCATGAGTGAGGCCGGATATGATATATATGCGGCCCTTGAACCCTTGGTGTGGCCATGGGCCCATTATACATTTGGCTCTATGTGGGCCACCCCTTGGGAGCAATGTTGGTTAAATGTCCACATTGATGGGTAATGATGGTTAAAGGTCCACATTGTGACCTTCCCTTAGTCCTTTGTTAGGCCCATTCTCATTATTCTAGGTCAACCCTGTTGGTGTATAAATAATCATTAAAAAATACTAAATATCAGAAATTAAACATTGAGTGAAGAAAGGAGAAAGTACTAAGTACTGTTTGGCAGTTGCGCAGATCGTGTAACAAGAAGTGGTTAAATAGACAGTGCAAACAATTGAGGTAGTTGCGCAAATGGCACAAACAGTTTAAAGTGAAAGCAACAGATTTTTTCTTTGCACGGATCACGTAAGTGAGCGCACCATTGCGCGAACCGCACAACAAGCTTTTCTGTTACGCGAGTAGCGCAATCAATAACAGAGAATGATTATGATGAACGGTCAGATTCGATACAAAGTAGGCCCCATGGCACAAAGATCGAGGGTTGACACTTCTGAAGGCCTATAAATACTCCACTCCCCCTCTCATTTGGAGAGAGAAATTTTGGAAGAAGAGTAGAGCTTTAAAAGAAGAGTGAAGGTGAGAAGTAGAGGAAGGGGTTAGTTGAATGAGCCACACAACCCACTCATTAGTTGAGCTGACCGCACAACCGACAAACCGGATGTGCAACCCAGGTCACTATGTGGCCAATTCTAAATAGGGGCCGAAATGCTATAGGAATTGATGAGAGTATTTGTAACACCCCGAATTTTGGCCAACCTGGGATTAGACGTCCTTAGGCAATGGGTCAACTAAAACACCTGGAAAATCGCTCAGAACCCAATTCCATAGCTAAAGAAACCACTTAGGATTAATTCCTATGGAAACTAAGCGTAAGTTAGCTAGCGCAACGCTAGAGTAGCTGGGAAATAGTCCCTGATCACTTTAAATACGTTCTACAAGACCCAAATCGAGTAAAACCAATGACTCTATAATTTCTATAACCTCGGATCAAACTCTAAGCAGGTTTGTTCTCTGGACCACTTTGAAACTTTGTATTGGATCTAGACCGCGTCGAAAGTTCGATACCTACTATCTTAGACTGTTAGAACCGCCTAGCTGTACTTGACAATCATTTTGAAAATCAAGTCCAACCGATAATCACAGGCTATTTCATTGAGCCCGGACTGAAGAGAGTGCGAATAGGGACAGATTTGGAATTTAAAATTCAAATCTGGCACAGACTTGACATGTCAGTATTAAGCGTTCTGACCGTCAGAATTCAGTCAAATTACACCCTCGGATCAGGAAAAATTTCTATTTCATATCATGAGACTTGCAGCCCTGATCTACGTGCGGTGACCGCTGAACTGAAACTGGACCGCTACTTGCGATCTGCGAACCCTGCCGGACTGAAAACTTAATGCGTGCTAGATCCTGTATGCTTGAGCTTAAGTCCGATCGCGTTCGGCCAGGGGACCACTAGAAATCATCTTTTGGACCGAAACGGCCCCGATTTGCTTATGCACTAAGTGAACTTTGTTCCTGAGCCTATTTTGGGCGTTTTTGGGCTTATAAAAGGGGTTGAAACCCTCACTCCTCTCTCCCATCCGAATTTGAGAGAAACCCTAGATTGGGAGAGAGAAAAGGTGAGAGTTTAAGAGACAGATTAGGAGAGAATTTTCCTGTCTTTGCACCGCCTGTTGCACGTGCTTTAGCAACACGCTTCAATCATTCAGCCGGTGATTTTTCCTCATTTTCAGGTAAGAAATAACCCTAGAAAGTTGCTGATTTGATGTTTCTTTCGTTCCATAGCTTGATAGTTCATAGATCTTGTAAAACAAGTCCTCTAGTAGCCGTAGATGAAGCGTATAAGCTCCGTTCGAAAGGACACGTTTATAAGAGACAAGGTGCGGATTTTAGACGCCTTAATTGACTGTTTCCAAAGCTTTCAATGTCGTTTAATAGTATATTATCGACGGAAACTCCGTTTGAAATATACAACATGCTGTCCGTTTCCTGTTTCGTAAACCGGCGAAGAATATGAGATTTAGGGCATTTTAGTCATTTGTAGGAAGTACTGATTTCATTCATATTTTGCTGATGTGATTGACATGATTTTTTGTCGCATTAGAATGTTAGGAATATGTGCATAATTAGTTTGGCGAAGAAATTCACCTAAATGCACACTTCGGGTCGACATACTATATGTAGACTTAAGTGTGTAGTGTAAGTGTTTGTATAAATGCTTGTATTAGTATGTATTGAATTAAATGGTGTTATGAATTAGTTTGAGACTGATTTCTCAATTAATATGCTGACATAAATGATTTCCTACATGTTGACTATATGCATGATTTCATTATATGCATGAAGTGTATGTGCTTGATGATTTACTTAAGTTGTATGTTATAACATGTGTTAACATGCTCACATGGTTGTATTTTAATTCCAATACTCTCATATGATTTGCTGATGTGATTCCATAATTGTTTGGGACTATGCTTAGTCCAGGAAGTCGGTAACCGAGCGAATTCGTGGTTGGCTTTTCTTGGCCACGAACGACGCGTCGACGAACGCGAGCCGTGTTCTGGAGTTGGCGGCAGTGGTTAGGCCACACGAAGTGTTTTACGCACTTCATGTCGTTCGACTTGAGATGCGATCGCGCTAGTCGAGCCCATCAAGTAACCCGACTGGCCGTTGTATGTTCACCCTGCATGAGTCATAACTGCTTGAACCTAGGGTACTGAACTTACCATTGTAAACCCTGTTAACCATGGTACCTTGATCCATGAAGACTCATGAGCCGGGCATGGTGGTATGGGACACCGTGGTCGAGCTGTCGGCCTACAGTGGGGCCACAAACCTCCCCGTAATGACCAGTGAGCACCTAGTCTCGTGAGCAGATTATGGTGGTATGGGACACTATATTCTTGCTGTCGGCCTACACTGATCAGGCGAGGAGTCCTTTGTAGTGACCACGAGAGTATTTTGAGTCTACGGGAGGCGACGACCCTTCAGTAGCAGTAGAGTACAGTAGGCCTATATTGATAAGGTGATGGGGGAGTGGAGCAACGAGTGCGTGCAATAGCCCTGACAGCCCTTGCAGCGACCTATAAAATATACCTCGTATGAGATTACTAGGAGTGACGACCCTAGACAGGATTTGTGTTGGGATTGATATAAGGGAAGTACCTTAGGTTCCCAATCCTGCTGTGTGAATGGACTAATAACAAATCAGAAATCATATCACCATAACATTGCATGTGCCTGGAAGATGTAGAGCACTTAAGGGAGTGTGGCATGCCGCGGTCGTAAGATGGTGTCGTATGAGGGAGATCGTCGGTGAGGGCATACATCACGTCATGACATATTGCATTAATAACAGTATTAGGATTGTTTGATTTACTGCTTTACTATTATCGCATGATTGATTTGAGAACATGTAAATCCTTGCTCTATTATTCCACTGAGTTATCTACTCATTCCCACGTTGCAACACCCACCAGACCCTGTTGTAGATGCAGGTGATGCTGAGATCCAGGAGGCAGAGCCAGACTTTGACGAGGACCAGGATGAGTTCTCGTACATGCAGTAACCATGATGGCTTTGCTTAGGTGACCTGGGTTGACGGGACCTCAGTGGGACTATTTTGTCATTTTGATTTATTTATTTACATGTATATGAGACTCAGGGATGTATTCATACTTTATTGACAGTTGAGATCTACTTTATTTTTCCATACAGTGATATATATACTCTTTAGTCTTCCGCTTGCTTTTATCACTGGATCTGAAGTATGAATTACAGTTTTGGTATACTTTTACTCATGTGAATGCTTTAGCTCAGACAACATTGAACTATAATCATTTTTGTTGTATAAGTGACGGTCTGGAACTCGGGAGTTGAGTTTATACACGACCCTCGATTTTCAGGGTGTTACAAGTTGGTATCAGAGCGTGAATAAGAGTATACTAGGCTTGGGTTATGGTCACATGACGTACGCTGTCGCTTCCTTTGACTTAGGTGGGTGCGAGAAGGGTCTAGAAACATTTCTAAGATCGCAGATTCGCCAATAGGCGAAGACTATTCGAATCGATCGCGTGATCGAGTCCGTAACGCATCTCGGGTCACGTGAAGCAACCCGAATAGGTCCTAGGTTGTAGGTTAGTAGGTTGAGACGTTCTTTGAATGATTCTAAACCTGTAAATGATAATCTTTGGGCTGTGGGACAACCACAACCCCTGTATTCAATCGTCAGGGCTTAAAAACCCCGTTTTACCTAAAATCTTCAAAATTCTTCCTCTCACCACTCCAATCTTCAATTCTTTCTTATCCTTTTCATGTTAGGCATCAATCCTAATGTGAAAATGACTTAAAATCATACTTTCATAAAATTTTACAGTGAATAGTAAAATTTCATGAAAAATGGCCATAAGGCCATTCTAACTTCGTTTTCTTTAGCAACTAATGGGTTAGATGGATGTACTAGCTCCTTCTACCCCAAAATAATATGCTTCATGATAGGGTTTTGTATTCGAGATTACAGATTGGCCCTGGAAAGCCCCGAACTCATGTTTGGGCCTATATAGGTCAAAATACAATGAACCAAGGTGGGGCCCATAGTTATTTGGGGTCCCTGGACCATGGGGGACCAAACCCATGTGGTCCCACCGATCGAACAGGAGATCGGTCGGCGATGCCATCGCCGAACCCAGGAGATCGGTCGGCGATGCCATCGTAGGTTCGGCGATGCATCGCCGCCCGGGGTGGCCCACTTGGTGCGAGCTTTAGTTTCTGGGGGTATTTTGGGTACTACACACCCCCCATGTGTGGTTCGTGTGTAGAAAACCCCAAAATGATGCACTTCCTTCACAAACAGCCCTTCCCATAGCTCCATTCTCATTTTCCAGCTGCTATCTCCAAAATTCATGATTCCAAACCACCCCTAAATCCATCCTTGGCCAAAAACGACCACACTCCATTGTTCCTTTGAAGTTGGCAGCCCTCCCTCTTGAAGATTTCATCATTTGGAGCTCTAAAAACCCTCAAATTGAGCTGAAATCGTGAGGTGCTTCATTCTCCTTTTTTCATTCTCATTTCTCCTTGAAAATACATCCTAGGGAAGCTTGAAGCATCTCTCTACAATGCCTAGATCTCTCTTTTTCATTTTGGGTAGCCATTTCTTGGCATTTTCTCCATTTTTCATGGCTTTTGTTGAAGCCATTTTAGGCCTTTTGTCACTCTCCACCATCCTATCTTTGATGGGTAAAAGAAAAACCCAGCGGATGAGGCTGGGCCAAGTTGCCCTGCTCAATCAAGAAGGCCGCGGGGTGGTGCCGCAAGTTCAAGCTCCGCCGCAGGTCCAACCACAGCCCGAGAGTTCCATACAAAGCGGGATTTGGATCCCCATACTTAACTTGGGTGAGTGATTCTAGCAGAGATGCCTCACGGCCAATACACTGACCGCAAAGTGTTGTTTGAGGCAGACGTGGAAGGATGACTATTTGGTGAATTTCTGTTGTTCGAGCGCATTGAAGCTGCGCATTGGGATCCTATCATTGAAGCTTGTGCTCGTGCTAATGTAAGCACCATTCGCGCCTTCTACGCTCGTATCCAGAATCCTACCTTGAAGCCATTGTAGTTCAAAATTCCTTTTGGTAGAGACCGGATGGCTACGATTGATGTGCGGTTGATTGCGCGACTTCTGAACGTGCCTCTTGGTGATGTTCATCCTAGTGAGAAGAATCTGAGTAGGCACGAGGGAGATCACCGTACCAGGTTTCTATGCGGTAAGTTGGTTCCATGGCAGCCTAATAATAGCCTCAAGGTGACTCATATGTCTGATGATTTGGGCCTGCTGCACCATATTTGTACTTTCAATGTGTATCCCAGGTTGACAAATCGCATTGAGTGTACGTGCCTTATGGTTGATTTTCTGTATCTGGTGGCCCAGGGAGAGAATGTGTGTATGGCTACTTTCATCTTGCGACAGATAATCCTCATAGCAAAGTCGAGAAGAACGTCCGAATCGCTTTCTTTTGGCCGACTGATATGCAAGATCGCGCTTGAGTTTACTTACAGACTTGGGCCGAAATTGCCAGTTCTGATTCATAGCATTGATGAGTCAACTATGGTCAAGATGAAGATTGGGTCTCAGTACCGTGAGAATCATCTTGAGGAGGATAGCGAGGATGACTTTGATGATGAAGAGGATCCAAGTGAAGGAGAACCTAGAGCAGAAGTTGAGGAAGAGGTTCAGGAAGAGGCAGAAGGGGAGGCTCAGGATACAGATGAGAGCCCTCCTCCTTCTGTGCAGGCTACTGGCGATGATCGCATCGCCCGGATTGAGGAGATCCAGGTCACCTTGCGAAGGGAAGTTCAGGAACTTCGCGCTGAAGTCGAGGATGCCAAGGCTATTACGAAGAGAAAATTCAGCAAGGTGACTCACACCTTGATGGCGATCCTGTGCTGCTTGTAGGATAAGGGTGCTCCTCCTTCGTCACCCGACTCAGACTAGCGATGAGATCTTTGATGTTGTTGTTAGTAGTTAGTTATTTCTTGCTTTAAGTTGTGTAAGCCTGTTAAGGCTAGTGCTTTGTTTATGTTGCTGTTGTAATTTTTACTGTCTTAGTTCCCATGTATTTCTCGTCATGATGCTTGTAAGGATATATCCCTTGTATTGTGACAATTTTGATTAAATGAAATGCATGGAATGTTTATGGCTCTTGTGTGAATGATTGCGGTGTGTTTGTACTATTGAGACTGACAAGGTTGCGCCCTATTTTGAATATAGGGAATGCCACCTAAGGCTACGCGGAGCACGGTTCGGCTTACATTGAGTGAGCCTATGATCAGGCTCCTTCACAGCTTGACACCCATGCCGACCCTGCTATGGGCCCGATTCCTGAGACAGTACGTGCATCTCAGCCTACTGCTGGTCCTACAGTTGGACCACCGCCGTTCACACCGCCAGTCAGAGAGCCTTATCGCGCATCTCCTTCGGCGCAGTACACGCCACAGCCTGCTCCACCTCCCGACAGATTTGAGCAGATGATGACCATGATGAAGCAGCAGTAGCAGCTCCTGACTACTATTGTGGGGACACTAGCCCAGGGTGGGGGTGTGACTCCACCTGCACCACCTGGCATCCAGCTGAGGATGCTGATACATATGCCCAGGATGAGGGCATGGCTCATCCTGTACCACCTGCTTACCCTGCAGGGAATGTCGCAGATACACGGGGCTTGTTAGAGCGATTCCAGCGCTTACGGCCTCCCACTTTTACGGGTTCTCATAAACCCGAGGAGGCCGAGTATTGGCTCGACCGTGTGTCGAAGATATTGCGGATGCTTCATTGTACAGAGGCTGAGCAGGTAGAGTTGGCTACGTTCCTGTTTGAGAGAGAGGCCAGCTTATGGTGGGACAGCGTATTACAGACCGTTGCTGCCGACTTTGTATGGACATGGGCAGCGTTTGAGTTCCGCTTCCACGAGAAGTATTATCCCCAGACGTACAGGCATGACCGGGAGAATGAGTTTCTCCGCCTCAGATAAGGAGCCATGACAGTTACGAAGTATGAGCATCGGTTCACGGAGTTGGGCAGATACGTCCAGACTATTTTACAGATGAGCAGATGCGCATATGGTGCTTTTCAGAGGGTTTGCGACCGGATATTCGGTCGAAGATGTGCTGCGTGAGCATTCCCTCCTATGTGGAGTTGATTCACATGTCCATGCGGGCAGAGCAGGATGTGGATCGACTTGCGCGATCTCGTGGCCCTGTTGCTCCTAGGCCACGACCAGAGATGCAGGACAGGCCCTTTGCGGGCAAGAGGCCTCGCGTCGACCCTCCTACTAGGGTTACAACGCCAGTACCACCGTTTCAGCGCCCTGATTTGCTATGTACATATTGTGGGAAGACGGGCCACTTGGCGCAGAGTTATTTTGCCAGGATGCGGGACAGTGGGTTCTCGCCGCTGCAGAAGATTGACCGTACACACTCACAGGCGATATCAGCACCGCCTATACGGTTGGCTCCTGCACACCCTTCCTTCAGACCTCCGGTATCGCAGATCAGGCAGCCTCCACGGCCCATGACACAGTGACCGAATCGTCACAGGAGGCACGGGTTCATGCATTGAGGCTGAGGCAGCTGCGATGGAGACTTCTCAGCATTCGACCTTCGAGGTCACTGCCCATATTGGAGGTATTCCTATTCTCGTTATGGTGGACACTGGTTTCACGATTTCTTTGATATCACGTGCTATAGTCAGGCGTCTTGGGCTATAGATTATTACTATGGATGGGGTGCGAGTTTATACAGCTCACGGGTCCCTTACAGATACCACCCAGATGTGTGAGGGTTGTTTGGTGGATCTGGGGGGCAAGATGATGGCTTTAGATCTCGTCGTTGATCCCGCTCTGGTTTATCTCGATGTCATTCTTGGCATGGACTGGTTGACTACAGCAAGGGCCGAGATTGACTGCGAGACTCGTATAGTGACAGCGTACGAGCCTGAGGGTGCATCCATCACATTTTCAGTACGGGTAAATCTCCCTTTCCGCATACTTAGTTACACTACTTTGCTGCGAGACGCTGGTGCCCAGATACTTGAGCATACGCCAGTCGTTTGCGAGTTTGGGGATCTGTTCAAGAAGATCCCTGGTTTGACGCCCCGACGAGAGATCGATTTCACTATCGATCTGGTTCCTGGTTCCTCGCCCGTCTCACTGCCGACGTATCGCATGGCACCGTGTGAGATAGAGGAGTTGAGGATGCAGATTGAAGAGTCTGACGACATAAGAAATCCAATTCCATGTAGACAATCTTGACCCTAAGCAATAGAAGAATTCCCTATAGTAGAAATGGTATGGAACCATTTAACGTATAATCTTAGGCTTTAGATTATAGCTACTGAGTTACAGACTAGCCTACTAGTTACTTTAAGTAGTGTAAAGCCTGTATATGCTAAGGAATTGTAGGTTAGATTTGTTTGAAGTAGAACATTATTCCTTCGATAAATCCCTTTATGACTTATAGACTTATGTTGTTGCCTATAGGAAAGAACCATTCACTCTCAGGGAATATTTATAAATCCCTCAGATTGAACTTAGAATGTACTAGCACGCCCCTTAGAATTGCCTTCCCCAAAGGGCTTATTGCATTCGGGAACGTGGAGTAAAGGAAATGTAATTGTCAGCGAAGTATTCACGGTTTGAATTGACTTCTCAATCCTGGTAGTTGCCAATAAATCCAATGCTCTGATTAAGCAGAAGATTGGCATCATTTAGGATTAAGAACTGATACAGTAAATTTCTGTTCTAGGCAGAAAGTCTATGTATCCGGCTCAGACCCACTACACAACTTTTGTTCCGCGTTGGTTCGACCACATATAACCAAAAGTTATTGCTTTGTCTTTGGGAAATGGCGAGGACTTAAAGCCAGTAGAGAATTCGATATCTTGCCACTAACTCATACCTGCCCCTAAACTTAACCACAATAGAGATTAGGCTCATCTCTATGATCATAGGTACCAATGCCATAGAACGCATCATTAGCAAGGGAAACCCTGTAGAGAAAGGTTGTTTCCATTTTAGGTTAAGGATAGCCCCTAAGTTGCGCCTCGTTCCGATATACGAATCGATGCAAAGATTCTTCAACCTTAAGTAAAACCAAGTTTTAAGGGGGGTAGAATGTAATGAGTTCAATCCAGTTAGGTTAGTCAACGCTGCCGTTCGATCAGAGTAGCGCAGCGGAAGAGTGCTTGGCCTCTTTCCCACTGGCCCAGGATCGAAACAATTGAGTTAAGATGTACGTACGGTTAGGTCAATAAATAGGATTGAACCTTCCTTAGAAAAAGTACTCCTTACCCTTCGCCAATTTCGGGGACGAATTGTTTTTTAAGGGGGGTAGATTATAACACCCCGAATTTTGGCCAACCTGGGATTAGACGTCCTTAGGCAATGGGTCAACTAAAACACCTGAAAAATCGCTCAGAACCCAATTCCATAGCCAAAGAAACCACTTCGGATTAATTCCTATGGAAATTAAGCGTAAGTTAGCTAGCGCAACGCTAGAGTAGCTGGAAAATAGTCCCTGATCACTTTAAATATGTTCTACAAGACCCAAATCGAGTAGAACCAATGACTCTATAATACTCTATAACCTCGGATCAAACTCTAAGCAGGTTTGTTCTCTGGACCACTTTGAAACTTTGTATTGGATCTAGACCGCGCGTCGAAAGTTCGATACCTACTATCTTAGACCGTTAGAACCGCCTAGCTAGACTTGACAAACATTTTGAAAATCAAGTCCAACCGATAATCACAGGCTATTTCATTGAGCCCGGACTGAAGAGAGTGCGAATAGGGACAGATTTGGAATTTGATATTCAAATCTGGCACACGACTTGACGTGTCAGTATTAAGCGTTCTGACCATCAGAATTCAGTCAAATTACACCCTCAGATCAGGAAAAATTTTGTATTTCATATCATGAGACTTGCAGCCCTGATCTACGTGCGGTGACCGCTGAACTGAAACTGAACCGCTACTTGCGATCTGCGAACCCTGCCGGACTGAAAACTTAATGCGTGCTAGATCCTGTATGCTTGAGCTTAAGTCCGATCACGTTCGGCCAGGGGACGACCAGAAATCATCTTTTGGACCAAAACGGCCCCGATTTGGTTATGCACTAAGTGAACTTTGTTCCTGAGCCTATTTTGGGCATTTTTGGGCTTATAAAAGGGGTTGAAACCCTCACTCCTCTCTCCCATCCGAATTTGAGAGAAAGCCTAGATTGGGAGAGAGAAAAGGTGAGAGTTTGAGAGAGAGATTAGGAGAGAATTTTCCTGTCTTTGCACAGCCTGTTGCACGTGCTTTAGCAACACGCTTCCATCATTCATCCGGTGATTTCTCTGCATTTTCAGGTAAGAAATAACCCTAGAAAGTTGCTGATTTGATGTTTCTTTCGTTCCATAGCTTGATAGTTAATAGATCTTGTAAAACAGGTCCTCTAGTAGCCGTAGACGAAGCGTATAAGCTCCGTTCGAAACGACACGTTTATAAGAGACAAGGTGCGGATTTTAGACGCTTTGATTGACTGTTTTCAAAGCTTTCAATGTCGTTTAATAGTAGATTATCGACGGCAACGCCGTTTGACATGTACAACATGCTGTCCGTTTCCTGTTTCGTAAACCGGCGAAGAATATGAGATTTAGGGCATTTTAGTCATTTGTAGGAAGTACTGATTTCATTCATATTTTGCTGATGTGATTGACATGATTTTTTGTCGCATTAAAATGTTAGGAATACGTGCATAATTAGTTTGGCGAAGAGATTCGCCTAAATGCGCACTTCGGGTCGACATACTATATGTAGACTTAAGTGTGTAGTGTAAGTGTTTGTATAAATGCTTGTATTAGTATGTATTGAATTAAATGGTGTTATGAATTAGTTTGAGACTGATTTCTCAATTAATATGCTAACGTAAATGATTTCCTACATGTTAACTATATGCATGATTTCATTATATGCATGAAGTGTATGTGCTTGATGATTTACTTAAGTTGTATGTTATAACATGTGTTAACATGCTCACATGGTTGTATTTCAATTCCAATACTCTCATATGATTTGCTAATGTGATTCCATAATTGTTTGGGACTATGCTTAGTCCAGGCAGTCGGTAACCGAGCGAATTCGTGGTTGGCTTTTCTTGGCCACGAACGACGCGTTGACGAACGCTAGCCGTGTTCTGGAGTTGGCGGCAGTGGTTAGGCCACACGAAGTGTTTTACGCACTTCATGTCGTTCGACTTGAGATGCGATCGCGCTAGTCGAGCCCATCAAGTAACCCGACTGGCCGTTGTATGTTCACCCTGCATGAGTCATAACTGCTTGAACCTAGGGTACTGAACTTACCATTGTAAACCCTGTTAACCATGGTACCTTGATCCATGAAGACTCATGAGCCAGGCATGGTGGTATGGGACACCGTGGTCGAGTTGTCGGCCTACGATGGGGCCACAAACCTCCCCGTAGTGACCAGTGAGCACTTAGTCTCGTGAGCAGATTATGGTGGTATGGGACACTATATTCTTGCTGTCGGCCTACACTGATCAGGCGACGAGTCCTTTGTAGTGACCGCAAGCGTATTCTGAGTCTACAGGAGGCGACGACCTTTAGTAGTAGTAGAGTATAGTAGGCCTGTATTGATAAGGTGATGGGGGAGCGGAGCAACGAGTGCGTGCAACAGCCCTGGCAGCGACCTACAAAATATACCTCGTATGAGATTACTAGGAGTGACGACCCTAGACAGGATCTGTGTTGGGATTGATACAAGGGAAGTACCTTAGTTTCCCAATCCTGCTGTGTGAATGGACTAATAACACTCGAAAATCATATCACCATAACATTGCATGTGCCTGGAAGATGTGGAGCACTTAAGGGAGTGTGGCATGCCGCGGTCGTAAGATGGTGCCGTATGAGGGAGATCGTCGGTGAGGGCATACATCACGTCATGATATATTGCATTAATAACAGTATTAGGATTGTCTGATTTACTGTTTTACTATTATCGCATGATTAATTTGAGAACATGCAAATCCTTGCTCTATTATTCCACTGAGTTAGCTACTCATTCCCACGTTACGGGATGGTGTTTGCAACACCCACCAGTCCCTGTTGTAGATGCAGGTGATGCTGAGATCCAGGAGGCAGAGCTAGACTTTGACGAGGACCAGGACGAGTTCTCGTACATGCAGTACCATGATGGCTTTACTTAGGTGACCTGGGTTGACGGGTCCTCAGTGGGACTATTTTGGCATTTTGATTTATTTATTTACATGTATATGAGACTCAGGGATGTATTCATACTTTATTGACAGTTGAGATCTACTTTGTTTTTCCATACAGTGATATATATACTCTTTAGTCTTCCGCTTGCTTTTATCACTGGATCTGAAGTATGAATTGCAGTTTTGGTATACTTTTACTCATGTGAATGCTTTAGCTCAGACAACATTGAACCATAATCATTTTTGTTATATAAGTGACGGTCTCGAACTAGGGAGTTGAGTTTATACACGACCCCCGATTTTCAGGGTGTTACAGCATTCAAGTTCGATCTTCATTACTTCAGGCTCTCTCCTTTACGCAAAGGATAAGCTTAAAAGAGAGATTGGTTGATCAATTCAACATTCCTCCTAAGTCCTAGGAGATGACCAAAACAACTGTTGAAATGCTGCCGGATTCAAGATTTAACATATGAAATTTGTTAATTACAATTTATTTATTTCAAATGATCTATCTTGAAATCAAGGGATATTGAAGGGATATAGAAAAACTTAGAATTAATAATATAGTGATTGTTTTATATATTCTCTTCGTTACATTCGAATAAAATAATTTTTCCAAATTAAATGCATTTGTTTCTTGTTCGAAACAAAACGATGACTCTGCTGGGGACTATTATTTTATTTTGATAACAACATCGAGAGTAATATAGAATTTTCATTGTAGTTTGGCGTCTTCAGACCCCAAAATGGTGACTCTCAGTGGGAACATCCCCCCGTCATCTCTAAGATACATTATTCACTTTTTAAATACTAATTATAATTACATTTTGTAATTGAAGGTTTCTGAATCCAATTACAAATTACAACTAATGGCAACTTCCATGAGAAAAGTGAGATTCCATTTCACTCCGACCGGGTTTGTGATAGAAAATGTGTTGAACCAACCCCCGGAATGCACGACTCGATTTCTTACAAGCAAGAACAACCTGACTCGAGTGATAGTCGGGGTTGTATTTGCTTCGCCTCAACCATCGAAAGGAGATAAGGGCTGAACAGTCGTAATGTCTCGTAGGACGAGAGTATGAAATGTAAAGAGTCTTCGAATGAATATGTCTTCACCAAGAGTTAAAGGGCCTGTAACGCGCAATGCAGCTAAAAGAAATCACGAACTCGCTCCTCCTGTAATATATCCTGAGCGAGTAGTTCCGTAGTTAACATCGCGTGACTTTTCAGCTTTAATCACCCCAAGGGTCAGATGGACGAGAGAACAAAAAGGTAAAGCATTAATGGCAAGTTCACCCATATCTGTATCACCCCAAACAGGCCTAGCAATGACCGTATCACCTCAATCGATTAATAACACCAAAAATATGGAGAAGTCAATTGAGACTCCATCCTCTCCTCTATTTATAAGCCCTATCACATTGACATACTCTCACTCCACTCTAACTACAGCTTCATCGAAGAGTGGAGAAGCTGCAGTACACATGGTCGGGACAAACTAGGAAATATGCCAAATATAGAGGATCGCATGAATGTGATGGAAGAAGGACAAAGAGCACTAATGGAACAGTGTACAAACCTCCGTGAGGCCTGTAAGCCCCGTATCCTAGACCGTACCATTTCATAGACTTCCGCAGTCTTATCGGTTGAATTCTGACAATCTTCGACCCTTAATCAATATTTACGTGTGACCCTGATTCATACGTCGTCAACCCGAGTTGACTCAACCTAAGATCTTTACCATAGTGACCACACCGTCGCTGCGGTTTCAATGCCATGACTCGCGCGCCGAGGCGATACTCTGGTCAGGAGATGTGGGCCAACGTTCGGTGTGAGAAAAATGCCGCGCGTTGTGAAACCTAAGAGAATCTCTACGAGGTGTCACATCAATCCCATCAATCAATCAATCCCATCACATCACATGTCAAGCACATGTCAAGTACACATCACTTTTCATCCTTTCCCAAGCAAGCCATAAAAGTCCAAAAGTTCTTACAAGCCCATACCTTTCTTACACAAAATGCCTCCAAAGGCAAAAGTTCTCACATCCATCACTCCATCACCCATCACTCCTCTCTCTTTACTACTCTCTTTCTCATTTTTTTTCAAACCATTCCCAAGTAACCAAAACCCCATATGTATGAGCCTCTCCCATCTCTCCAAGTGTGGCCCACCTTTCCATCCCAAGATCTCTCATCCTAGCCATCCATTCCTCATCTCCTCCATTGGAATCAAAGCTAAGGTGCTAAGGAACCCATAGGAGCAAGAAGATCGAACGGTGGGTGCTAGATAATAGAAGTTTTTCATGTTTTAAAGATGGGCCAAGTGAGACCAACCGATCAATGGTTTGAATCTTACTTGGGACCCTAAGATGTGGCCGATGGTCCACTAGGATCGTCATGATTATTCCATGATGGGTCCATTCTCCATGGACCCCATCATGATGTTTATTTCATTACATTAGGAAGGTCATCTAGACCATCCATATTGGTGGGGAAAGGATCCCCACTGTTGATTTTTAATTTTGGTGGTCCCATGTATAAAGGGATCCATTTGATTGTATGATTTTTTTTAGGGAGGGCTCATAGTGGCGGAGCCCTCCATCACAAGTGTGTCCCACCCTCTATCTCTCTCCCTCTCTTTTATTTAATTATTTTTGTGTGTGGTGATATGGCGGTGTGGCCCACTTGGGTGGACCCCACCATGCAATATGTATCTTATCCAAGTGATCCTAAAGTGGGGGCCCACTTTATATGTATTGTATCTATACCATTTATCGTGAGTGGCCCACCCGAGTAAGGCCCACCTTGTTTTTAAGCAGACCATCCACGTCCAGGGATGTCCCTGGACGTGAAATGAAAACATAAATATGAGCTTGTTTATGCTCTTGGGAAGGGCCACTCATATAGGCCCCACCTTTATGTATGTATTAAATCCACGCCGTTCATCCTTTTCCTCAGGCCATTTTAGGCGTTGAGCCGAAAAATGAGTCCAATCAGATAATCAGGTGAGCCATACGGTAGAAAACTGTGTTTCTTACCGTTCAAAGATATTAGGTGTAACACCTCGGATTTTGGCCAACCTGGGATTAGACGTCCTTAGGCAATGGGTCAACTAAAACACTTGGAAAATCGCTCAGAACCAAATTCCATAGCAAAAGAAATCACTTAGGATTAATTCCTTTAGAAACTAAGTGTAAGTTAGCTAGTGCAACGCTGGAGTAGCTAGGAAATAGTCCCTGACCGCTTTAAATACGTTCTACAAAACCCAAAACTTGTAGAATCAATGACTTTATAATACTGTAAAACCTCGGATCAAACTCTAAGCAGGTTTGTTCTCTGGACCACTTTGAAACTTTGTATTAGATCTAGACCGTGCGTCGAAAGTCCGATACCTACTATCTTAGACCGTTAGAACCGCCTAGCTGGACTTGACAATCATTTCGAAAATCAAGTCCAACCGACATTCGCAGGCTATTTCATTGAGCCTGGACTGAAGAGAGTAAGAATAGAGACAGATTTGAAATTTGAAATTCAAATCTGGTACACGACTTGACGTGTCAGTATTAAGCGTTCTTACCGTCAGAATTTAGCCAAATTATACCCTCGGATCAAGAAAAATTTCTATTTCATATCATGAGACTTGCAGGCCTGATCTACGTGCGGTGACCGCTGAACTGAAACTGGATCGCCACGTGCGATCTACAAACACCGATGGTCTGAAAACGAGATGTGAGCGACATCCGACATGTACGAACTTAAGTTTGATCGCGTTCATCCAGGGGACCACCAGAAATGTCCTTTTGGACCGAAACAGCCCCGATTTGGATGTACATCAAGTAAACTTTGTTCCCAAGCCTATTTCGGGCACATTTGGGCTTATAAAAGGGGTTGAAACCCTCATTCCTCTCTCCCATCCGAATTTGGGAAAAACCCTAGTTTGAGAGAGAGAAAAGGTGAGAGATTGTGAGAGAGGGTAGGAGAGAATTTTCCTGCTATCGTGCCACCTGTTGCACGCGATTAAGCCACGCAACTCAATCACCTTGCCGGTGATTTCTCTGCTTTTCTAGGTAAGAAAATACCCTAATTAGTTGCTGATTTGCTGATCCTTTCGTTCCGTAGCATGTTAGCTGATAGATCTTGTAAATTAGGTTGCCTAGTCGCCGTAGACGAAGCGTATACGCTCCGTTCGAATTCACACACCTATAAGAGAAAAGGTGCAGATTTTAGACGCTTTGATTGACTGTTTCCAACACTTTCAATGTCATTTAATAGAAGATTATCGATGGCAACGTCGTTTGACATGTACAACATGCTGTCCGTTTCCTGTTTCGTAAACTGAATATGAGATTTAGGGCATTTTAGTCATTTGTAGGAAGTACTATTTTCATTCATATTTTGCTGATGTGATTGACATGGCTTCTTGTCACATTAGAATACTAGGAATGCGTGCATAATTAGTTTGGCGAAGAGATTCGCCTAAATGCGCACTTCGAGGCGACATACTATATGTAGACTTAAGTGTGTAGTTTAAGTGTTTGTATAAATGCTTGTATTAGTATGTATTGAATTAAATGGTGTTATGAATTAGTTTGAGATTGATTTCTCAATTAATATGCTGATGTAAATGATTTCCTACATGTTAGTTATATGCATGATTTCATTTTATGTATGAAATCCATGTGCTTGATGATTTACTTAAGTTGTATGTTATAACATGTCTTAATATGCTCACATGGTTGTATTTCAATTCCAATACTCTTACATGATTGCTTATGTGAATTCATACGTGTTTGGGACTATACCTAGTCCAGGAAGTCGACAACCGAGCAAGTTCGTGGTTGGCCTAACTTTGTCACGAACGACACGTCGATGAACGCGAGCCATGTTTTGGAGTTGGTGGCAGTGGTTAGGCCACACGAAGTGTTTTATGCACTTCATGTCATTCGATTTAAGATGTGATCATGCTAGTCGAGCCCGTCAAGTAACCCAACTGGCCGTTGTATGTTCACCCTGTATGAGTCATAACTGCTTGAACCTAGGGTACAGAACTTACCATTGTAAACCCTGTCAACCATTGTACCTAGATCCACGAAGACTCATGAGCCGGGCATGGTGGTATGGGACACCTGGTCGAGCTGTCGGCCTACGCTGGGGCCACAAACCTCCCCGTAGTGACCAGTGAGCACCTATGTCTCGTGAGCAGATTATGGTGGTATGGGACACTATATTCTTGCTGTCGGCCTACACTGATCAGGCGACGAGCCCTTTGTAGTGACTGCGAGAGTATTCTGAGTCTACGGGAGGCGACGACCCTTCAGTAGCAGTGAGAGTACAGTAGGCCTGTATTGATAAGGTGATGGGGGAGCGGTGCAACGAGTGCGAGCAACAGCCCTGGCAGCCCTTGCAGTGACCTACAAAATATATTTCGTATGAGATTACTAGGAGTGACGACCCTAGACAGGATCTGTGTTGGGATTGATATAAGGGAAGTACTTTAGTTTCCCAATCCTGCTGGTTGAATGGACTAATAACAACTCGAAAATCATATCAACATAACATTGCATGTGCCTGGAAGATGTGGAGCACTTGAGGGACGATTGCATGCCGTGGTCGTAAGATGGTGTCGTATGAGGGAGATCGTCGGTGAGGGCATACATCACGTCATGTCATATTACATTAACAACAGTATTAGGATTGTTTGATTTACTGCTTTACTATTATCACATGATTAATTTAAGAACTTGTTAATCTTTGCTCTATTATTCCACTGAGTTAGCTACTCACTCCCACGTTATGGGATTGTGTTTTCGGACACCCACCAGTCCCTATTTTGGTTGCAGATGATGGCCCTGCTTGAGAAGCGGAGCTGGACTTGATAATGATGAGGAGGATCTCTCCTTTATGCGTGTTCTGATTGACGGGATTACAGGGAGGTTGATTAGATACCTTGACACTTGTCATTTTATATTTTTAGAGCACTCATGTATATTCTTTTTGTTTACTTTTAGAGTATACATGTATGTATATAACTTGGTAACATGTTCACACTCTGGAGACATACAACAGTTTATATATGTTATACATACTATCACAGTCTTCCACTTATAAATTTAACTGTCTCTGGAGTATGATATGTTGTTCTGGCTTAATCTCACCATGTTTAATACATTAATACAGACAACATTCAATCATACATATCTATGTTACATAAATAACATTTTGAAACTTGAGAGTTGGGTTTTTACTCGACCCCCAATTTTCGGGATGTTACAGATGGTATCAGAGCATGATTTGGATTAAACCGGGCCTGGGTTATGGTCACGCGACGTATGCTGTCACTTCTTTTGACTTAGGTGGGTGCGAGAAGGGTCTAGAAACACTTATAGGATCGCAGATTCGCCAATAGGCGAAGTCTATTCGTATTGATCGCGCGATCCCGTAATGCATCTAGGGTCACGTGAAGCGACCTAAGTAGCTCCTATGTTATAGGTAGGTGGGTTGAGACGTTCTTTGAATGATTCTAAACCTGTAATTGTGAATCGTTGGGCTGTGGGACAACCACAATCCCTGCATTCAATCGCTAGGGCTTGAAAACCCCGTTTCACCTAAATTCTTCAAAATTCTTCCTCTTACCACTCCATTCTTCAATTATTTCTTATTATTTTCATGTTAGGCATTGATACTAATGTGAAAATAACATAAAATCATACTTAGACAAAATTTTACAGTGAATAGTAAAATTTCATGAAAACTAGCCATTAGGCCATTCTAAGTTTGCAATATTTTGCAATAATGGGCTAGATGGATGTATTAGCTCCTTCTACCCCAAAATAATATGCTGCATGATAGGAGATTGTATTCGGGTTTGCAGATTGGTCCCGAAAAGCCCTGAACGCATGTTTGGGCCTATATAGGGCAATCTAGAATGAACCAAGGTGGGGCCCATAGTTTTTTGGGGTCCCTGGACCATGGGGGACCAGACCCATATGGTCCCACCGACCGACCAGAGAGATAGTTGGCAATGCATCGCCGTCCAACATGGCCCACTTGATCTGAAATTTCATATTTGGGGGTATTTTGGGTAGTGTACACCCTCCATGTAGGGTCCGATCGTAGAAAACCCCAAAAAGGGGTACTTCCTTCACAAACAGCCCCTCCCCTAGCTCCATTTTCATTTTTCAACTGTCCATCTCAAATCCGTGGCTCCAAATCATTCCTAAATCCATTCCCTTCTGAAAATGACCACACTTCATCACTCCATAGTGATTTGTAGCCCTCCTTCTTGCAAATCTCATCGTTTGGAGCTCTTAAAACCCCCAAATCGAGCTGAAATCGTGAGGTGCTCCATTTCCCTTTTTCATTCTCTTTTCTCTCTGAAAATACATCATAGGGGAGCTTGAAGAATCCCTCTACAATGCCTAGATCTCCCTTTTCCAGTTGGGACAGCCATTTCTTTGCATTTCTCCCATTTTTCATGGCTTTTGTTGAAGCCATTTTGGGTCTTTTGTCTCTCTCCTCCATCCTCTCTTTGATGGGAAAGAGAAAGATCGCAACGGATGAGGCTGGGCCTAGTCGCCCTGCTCAATCAAGAAGACCACGGGGTGGCGCCGCTAGCTCAAGCGCCGCCGCAAGTCCAAGCACAGCCCGAGAGTTCTATACAAAGCGGGATTTGGATCCCCATACTCAACTTGGGCGAGTGATTTTAGTAGAGATGCCTCACGGCACATACACTGACCGTAAGGTGTTGTTTGAGGTGGACGTGGAAGGATGACTCTTCGGTGAATTCCTGTTGTTCGAGCGCATTGAAGCTGCGTATTGGGGTCCGCTCTTTGAAGCTCGTTCTCGTGCTAATGTGAGCACCGTTCGTGCCTTCTACGCTCGTATCCAGAATACTATACTGGAGCCATTGCAGTTCAAGATTCCTTTCGGTAGGGACCAGATGGCTACGATCGATGTTCGGTTGATAGCGCGACTTCTGAACGTGCCTCTTGGTGATGTTCATCCCAGTACGAAGAATTTGAGGAGTAGGCGTGAGCGAGATCGCCGTACTAGGTTTCTATGTGGTAAACTGGTTCCATGGCAGCCTAATAATAGCCTCAAGGCGTCTTATATGTCTGATGATTTGTGCCTACTGCACCACATTTGCACGTTCAACGTGTATCCCAGGTCGACAAATCGTATTGAATGTACACGCCTTATGGTTGATTTCTTGTATCAGGTGACCCAGGGAGAGAATGTGTATATGGCCACTTTCATCTTGCGATAGATTATCCTCATAGCGAAATCAAGAAGAACGTCTAAGTCACTTCCTTTTGGCCGACTGATATGCAAGATCACGCTTGAGTTTGCTTACAGACTTGGGCCGGAGTTGCCAGTCTCGATTCACAGCATTGATGAGTCTACCATGGTCAAGATGAAGATTGGGTCTCAGTACCGTGAGACTCAGCTTGAGGAGGATAGTAAGGACGACTTTGATGATGAAGAGGATCCAAGTGAGGGAGAACCTGGAGCAGAAGTTGAGGAAGAAGTCCAGGAAGAGGTAGAAGAGGAGGCTCAGGATACCGATGAGAGCCCTCTTCCTTCTCCTCAGCCTACTGGTGATGATCGCATTGCCCGTATTGAGGAGAGCCAGGTCACCTTGCGAAGGAAAGTTCAGGAACTTCGGACTGAGGTCGAAGATACTAAGGCCGTTATGAAGAGAAAATTCAGCAAGGTGACTCGCATCTTGAAGGCGATCCTGTTCTGCTTGCAGGATAGGGGTGCTCCTCCTCCGTCACCTGACTCAGACTAGCGATGAGATCTTTGATGTTGTTGTTAGTAGTTAGTCATTTCCTGCTTTAAGTTGTGTAAGCCTATTAAGGCTAGTGTTTTACTTATGTTGCTGTTGTAGCTTTAACTGTCTTAGTTCCTATGTACTTCTTGTCTTGATGCCTGTAAGGAGATATCCCTGGTATTGTGGCAATTTTGATTTAATGAAATGCATGGCATTTTTCGTCTTGTTATGTGAATGTTTGTGTTGTGGTTTGGGCTTAATATAGCCGAATTTGGTTAGATGGAATGCATGCCGTTTCGTTTCGCTGTAAGTAATTATCCCTAGTTTGGGTGTATCCTATGGTTTCCACTGCCATATTGTAAATCTTGGGATTAAGCCTAGAAAATTAGTTTTTATCCCACCCAACCCTCCTACCAAGCATGCCACTCCCTATCCCAACCTGGGATTAGGAATGCAGTTCCATTTAATTCAATTTAATGCTACTGGCCATATAGGCCCTTGGCATTTTGGTCCTAGAGTTAGCACTTCTAGATTTGAAGGGTCTGACGACATAAGAAATCCAATTCCATTTAGACAATCTTGACCCTAAGCGATAGAACAATTCCCTGTAGTATAAATGGTATGGAACCATTTAACGTATAAACTTAGGCTTTGGATTATAGCTACTGAGTTACAAACTAGGCTACCAGTTGTCTTAGGCAGTGTAAAGCCTGTATATGCTAAGGAATAATAAGTTAGATTTACTTGGAATGAGACTCCCTTCCTTGGATAGATCCTCATAACATCCATAGACTCCTTTAGTAACTCTTATGAAGCTTATGTAACTTAGAACCATTCACTCTCAGGAATAATGTATGAATCCCTTAGATTGAACTTAGGATGAATTAGCACACCCCTTAGTATTGCCTTCCCCTAGGGCTTATTGCATTCAGGAACACGGAGTAAAAGAACGGTATATGTAAGCGATATATTCGCGGTTTGAATTGACTTCTCAATCCTGGTAGTTGCCAATAAATCCAATGCTCTGATCAAGCAGAAGATCGGCATCGTCTAGGATTAAGAACTGATACAGTAAATTTCTGTTCTAGGCAGAAAGTCTATGTATTCGGATCAGACCCACTACACAACTTTTCTTCTGTGTTGGCCCGACCACCTACAACCAAAAGTTATTGCTTTGCCCTTGGTAAATGTTAAGAATTTAAAGCTAGCAGAGAATTTGACATCTTGCCACCAACTCATACCTACCCCTGAATTCAACCACAATAGAGATTAGGCTCATCTCTATTGCCATAGATACCAATGTCATAGAACGTATCATTAGCAAGGAAAATTATGTAGAGAAAGGTTGTTTCCATTTTTGTCAAGGACAGCCCCTAAGTTTTTCCTCGTTCCTATATACGGAGTGATGCAAAGATTCTTGGACTTTAAGTAGAACCAAGTTTTAAGGGGGGTAGAACGTATTGAGTCCAATCCAATTAGGTTAGTCAACGCTACCATTTGATCAGAGCGGCACAGCAGAGGCGTGGTTGGCCTCTGCCCCATTGGCCCAGGATCGAAACAGCTGAATTAGGTTCTACATAAGGTTAGGTTATTAAATAAGATTTGAACCGTCCTTAGAGAAAGTACTCCTTACCCTTCGCCAATTTCGGGGACGAAATTGGGTTTTAAGGGGGGTAGATTGTAACACACCGGATTTTGGCCAACCTGGGAATAGACGTCCTTAGGCAATGGGTCAACTAAAACACCTGGAAAATCGCTCAGAACCAAATTCCATAGCCAAAGAAATCACTTAGGATTAATTCCTTTAGAAACTAAGTGTAAGTTAGCTAGCGCAACGCTGGAGTAGCTGGGAAATAGTCCCTGACCGCTATAAATACGTTCTACAAGACCCAAAACTTGTAGAATCAATGACTTTATAATACTGTAAAACCTCGGATCAAACTCTAAGCAGGTTTGTTCTCTGGACCACTTTGAAACTTTGTATTGGATCTAGACCGCGCGTCGAAAGTCCGATACCTACTATCTTAGACCGTTAGAACCGCCTAGCTGGATTTGACAATCATTTCGAAAATCAAGTCCAACCGACATTCGCAGGCTATTTCATTGAGCCTGGACTGAAGAGAGTAAGAATAGGGACAGATTTGGAATTTGAAATTCAAATCTGGCACACGACTTGACGTGTCAGTATTAAGCGTTCTGACCGTCAGAATTCAGCCAAATTACACCCTCGGATCAGGAAAAATTTCTATTTCATATCATGAGACTTGCAGGCCTGATCTTCGTGCGGTGACCACTGAACTGAAACTGGACCACCACGTGCGATCTACAAACACCGATGGTCTGAAAATGGGATGTGAGCGACATCCGACATGTACGAACTTAAGTTCGATCACGTTCGGCCAGGGGACCACCAGAAATGTCTTTTTGCACCGAAACAGCCCTGATTTGGATGTACATCAAGTAAACTTTGTTCCTGAGCCTATTTCAGGCACATTTGGGCTTATAAAAGGGGTTGAAACCCTCATTCCTCTCTCCCATCCGAATTTGGGAAAAACCCTAGTTTGAGAGAGAGAAAAGGTGAGAGATTGTGAGAGAGAGTAGGAGAGAATTTTTCTGCTGTCGTGCCACCTGTTGCACGCGATTAAGCCACGCAACTCAATCACCTACTGGTGATTTCTCCACTTTTCTAGGTAAGAAAATACCCTAATTAGTTGTTGATTTGCTGATCCTTTCGTTCCGTAGCATGTTAGCTGATAGATCTTGTAAATCAGGTTGCCTAGTCGCCGTAGACGAAGCGTATATGCTCCGTTCGAATTCACACACCTATAAGAGAAAAGGTGTGGATTTTAGACGCTTTGATTGACTGTTTCCAACACTTTCAATGCCGTTTAATAGTAGATTATCGACGGCAACGCCGTTTGACATGTACAACATGCTGTCCGTTTCCTGTTTCGTAAACCGATGAAGAATATGAGATTTAGGGCATTTTAGTCATTTGTAGGAACTACTGTTTTCATTCATATTTTGCTGATGTGATTGACATGGCTTCTTGTCGCATTAGAATACTAGGAATGCGTGCATAATTAGTTTGGCGAAGAGATTCGCCTAAATGCGCACTTCGGGTCGACATACTATATGTAGACTTAAGTGTGTAGTTTAAGTGTTTGTATAAATGCTTGTATTAGTATGTATTGAATTAAATGGTGTTATGAATTAGTTTGAGATTGATTTCTCAATTAATATGCTGATGTAAATGATTTCCTACTTGTTAGCTATATGCATGATTTCATTGTATGTATGAAATGCATGTGCTCGATGATTTACTTAAGTTGTATGTTATAACATGTGTTAACATGCTCACATGGTTGTATTTCAATTCCAATACTCTTACATGATTGCTAATGTGAATTCATGTGTTTGGGACTATACCTAGTCCAGGAAGTCGGCAACCGAGCAAGTTCGTGGTTGGCTTATCTTTGTCACGAACGACGCGTCGATGAACGTGAGCCATGTTTTGGAGTTGGTGGCAGTGGTTAGGCCACACGAAGTGTTTTATGCACTTCATGTCATTCGACTTGAGATGCGATCATGCTAGTCGAGCCCGTCAAGTAACCCGACTGGCCGTTGTATGTTCACCCTGTATGAGTCATAACTGCTTGAACCTAGGGTACTGAACTTATCATTGTAAACCCTGTCAACCATTGTACCTAGATCCACGAAGACTCATGAGCCGGGCATGGTGGTATGGGACACCGTGGTTGAGCTGTCGGCCTACGCTGGGGCCACAAACCTTCCCGTAGTGACCAGTGAGCACATATGTCTCGTGAGAAGATTATGGTGGTATGGGACACTATATTCTTGCTGTCGGCCTACACTGATCAGGCGACGAGTCCTTTGTAGTGACCGCGAGCGTATTCTGAGTCTACGGGAGGCGAAGACCCTTCAGTAGCAGTAGAGTACAGTAGGCCTATATTGATAAGGTGATGGGGGAGCGGAGCAACGAGTGCGTGCAACAGCCCTGACAGCCCTTGCAGCGACCTATAAAATATACCTCGTATGAGATTACTAGGAGTGACGACCCTAGACAGGATCTGTGTTGGGATTGATATAAGGGAAGTACCTTAGTTTCTCAATCCTGCTGTTTGAATGGACTAATAACAACTTGGAAATCATATCAACATAACATTGCATGTGCCTGGAAGATGTGGATCACTTGAGGGACGATTGCATGGTGCGGTCGTAAGATGGTGCCGTATGAGGGAGATCGTCAGTGAGGGCATACATCACGTCATGTCATATTGCATTAACAATAGTATTAGGATTGTTTGATTTACTGCTTTACTATTATCACATGATTAATTTGAGAACTTGTTAATCCTTGCTCTATTATTCCACTGAGTTAGCTACTCACTCCCACGTTACGGGATGGTGTTTTCGAACACCCACCAGTCCCTATTTTGGTTGCAGATGATGGCCCTGCTTGAGAAGCGGAGCTGGACTTGATAATGATGAGGAGGATCTCTCCTTTATGCGTGTTCTGATTGACGGGATTACAGGGAGGTTGATTAGATACCTTGACACTTGTCATTTTATATTTTTAGAGCACTCATGTATATTCTTTTTGTTTACTTTTAGAGTATACATGTATGTATATAACTTAGTAACATGTTCACACTCTGGAGACATACAACAGTTTATATATGTTATAAATACTATCACAGTCTTCCGCTTATAAATTTAACTGTCTCTGGAGTATGATATGCTGTTCTGGCTTAATCTCACTCATGTTTAATACATTAATACAGACAACATTCAATCATACATATCTATGTTACATAAATAACATTTTGAAACTCGGGAGTTGGGTTTTTACTCGACCCCCGATTTTCGGGATGTTACAGATGGTATCAGAGCATGATTTGGATTAAACCGGGCCTGGGTTATGGTCACGCGACGTACGCTATCACTTCTTTTGACTTAGGTGGGTGTGAGAAGGGTCTAGAAACACTTATAGGATCGCAGATTCGTCAATAGGCGAAGTCTATTCGTATTGATCGCGCGATCCCGTAACGCATCTAGTGTCGCGTGAAGCGACCTAAGTAGCTCCTATGTTATAGGTAGGTGGATTGAGACGTTCTTTGAATGATTCTAAACCTGTAAATGTGAATCGTTGGGCTATGGGACAACCACAACCCCTGCATTCAATCGCTAGGGCTTGAAAACCCCGTTTCACCTAAATTCTTCAAAATTCTTCCTCTTACCACTCCATTCTTCAATTCTTTCTTATTCTTTTCATGTTATGCATTGATCCTAATGTGAAAATAACATAAAATCATACTTTGACAAAATTTTACAGTGAATAGTAAAATTTCATGAAAACTGGCCATTAGGCCATTCTAAGTTTGCAATATTTAGCAATAATGGGCTAGATGGATGTATTAGCTCCTTCTACCCCAAAATAATATACTGCATGATAGGAGATTGTATTCGGGTTTACGGATTGGCCCAGGAAATCCCTGAACGCATGTTTGGGCCTATATAGGGCAATCTAGAATGAACCAAGGTGGGGCCCATAGTTTTTTTGGGTCCCTGGACCATGGGGGACCAGACCCATGTGGTCCCACCGACCGACCAGAGAGATGGTCGGCGATGCATCGTCGTCCAACATGGCCCACTTGATCTGAAATTCCATATCTGGGGGTATTTTGGGTAGTGTACACCCTCCATGTAGGGTCCGATCGTAGAAAACCCCAAAAAGGGGTACTTCCTTCACAAACAGCCCCTCCCCTAGCTCCATTTTCATTTTTCAGCTGCCCATCTCAAATCTGTGGCTCCAAATCGTTCCTAAATCCATTCCCTACTGAAAACGACCACACTTTATCACTCCATAGTGATTTGTAGCCCTCCTTACAAATCTCGTCGTTTGGAGCTCTTAAAACCCCCAAATCAAGCTGAAATCATGAGGTGCTCCATTCTCCTTTTTCATTCTCTTTTCTCTTTGAAAATACATCATAGGGGAGCTTGAAGAATCTCTCTACAATGCCTAGATCTCCCTTTTCCAGTTGGGACAGCCATTTCTTTGCATTTCTCCCATTTTCCATGGCTTTTATTGAAGCCATTTTGGGTCTTTTGTCTCTCTCCTCCATCCTCTCTTTGATGGGAAAGAGAAAGACCGCAACGGATGAGGCTGGGCCTAGTCGCCCTGCTCAATCAAGAAGACCACGGGGTGGCGCCGCTAGCTCAAGCGCCGCCGCAAGTCCAAGCACAGCCCGAGAGTTCCATACAAAGTGGGATTTGGATCCCCATACTCAACTTAGGTGAGTGATTTTAGTAGAGATGTCTCACGGCACATACACTGACCGTAAGGTGTTGTTTGAGGCGGACGTGGAAGGACGACTCTTTGGTGAATTCCTGTTGTTCGAGCGCATTGAAGCTGCGTATTGGGGTCCGCTCTTTGAAGCTCGTTCTCGTGCTAATGTGAGCACCGTTCATGCCTTCTACGCTCGTATCCAGAATCCTATACTGGAGCCATTGCAGTTCAAGATTCCTTTCGGTAGGGACCGGATGGCTACGATTGATGTTCGGTTGATAGCGTGACTTCTGAACGTGCCTCTTGGTGATGTTCATCCCAGTGCGAAGAATTTGAGGAGTAGGCGTGAGCGAGATCGCCGTACTAGGTTTCTATGTGGTAAAATGGTTCCATGGCAGCCTAATAATAGCTTCAAGGAGTCTTATATGTCTGATGATTTGCGCCTACTACACCACATTTGCACGTTCAACGTGTATCCCAGGTCAAAAAATCACATTGAATGTACGCGCCTTATGGTTGATTTCTTGTATCAGGTGGCCTAGGGAGAGAATGTGTATATGGCCACTTTCATCTTGAGACAGATTATCCTCATAGTGAAATCAAGAAGAACGTCTGAGTCGCTTCCTTTTGGCCGACTGATATGCAAGATCACGCTTGAGTTTGCTTACAGACTTGGGCCGGAGTTGCCAGTCCCGATTCACAACATTGATGAGTCTACCATGGTCAAGATGAAGATTGGGTCTCAGTACCGTGAGACTCAGCTTGAGGAGGATAGTGAGGACGACTTTGATGATGAAGAGGATCCAAGTGAGGGAGAACCTGGAGCAGAAGTTGAGGGAGAAGTCCAGGAAGAGGTAGAAGAGGAGGCTCAGGATACCGATGAGAGCCCTCTTCCTTCTCCTCAGCCTACTGGTGATGATCGCATTGCCCGTATTGAGGAGAGCCAGGTCACCTTGCGAAGGAAAGTTCAGGAACTTCAGACTGAGGTCGAGGATACTAAGGCCATTATGAAGAGGAAATTTGGTAAGGTGACTCGCACCTTAAAGGCGGTCCTGTTCTGCTTGCAGGATAGGGGTGCTCCTCCTCCGTCACCCGACTCAGACTAGTGATGAGATCTTTGATGTTGTTGTTAGTAGTTAGTCGTTTCCTGCTTTAAGTTGTGTAAGCCTGTTAAGGCTAGTGTTTTACTTATGTTGCTGTTGTAGCTTTAACTGTCTTAGTTCCCATTTACTTCTTGTCATGATGCCTGTAAGGAGATATCCCTGGTATTGTGGCAATTTTGATTTAATGAAATGCATGGCATTTTTTGTCTTGTTATATGAATGTTTGTGTTGTGGTTTGGGCTTAATATAGACGAATTTGGTTAGATGGAATGCATGCCGTTTCGTTTCGCTGTAAGGAATTGTCCCTAGTTTGGGTGTATCCTATGGTTTCCACTGCTATATTGTAAATCTTGGGATTAAGCCTACAAAATTAGTTTTTATCCCACCCCACCCTCCTACCAAGCATGCCACTCCCTATCCCAACCTGGGATTAGGAATGCAGTTCCATTTAATTCAATTTAATGCTACTGGCCATATAGGCCCTTGGTGTTTTGGTCCTAGAGTTAGCACTTCTAGATTTGAAGGGTCTGACGACATAAGAAATCCAATTCCATTTAGACAATCTTGACCCTAAGCGATAGAACAATTCCCTGTAGTATAAATGGTATGGAACCATTTAACGTATAAACTTAGGCTTTGGATTATAGCTACTGAGTTACAAACTAGGCTACCAGTTGTCTTAGGCAGTGTAAAGCCTGTATATGCTAAGGAATAGTAAGTTAGATTTACTTGGAATGAGACTCCCTTCCTTGGATAGATCCTCATAACATCCATAGACTCCTTTAGTAACTCTTAGGAAGCTTATGTAACTTAGAACCATTCACTCTTAGGAATAATGTATGAATCCCTTAGATTGAACTTAGGATGAATTAGCACGCCCCTTAGTATTGCCTTCCCCAAGGGCTTATTGCATTCGGGAACACGGAGTAAAGGAACGGTATATGTAAGCGATATATTCGCGGTTTGAATTGACTTCTCAATCCTAGTAGTTGCCAATAAATCCAATGCTCTGATCAAGCAGAAGATCGGCATCGTCTAGGATTAAGAACTGATACAGTAAATTTCTGTTCTAGGCAGAAAGTCTATGTATCCGGATCAGACCCACTACACAACTTTTCTTCCGTGTTGGCCCGACCACCTACAACCAAAAGTTATTGCTTTGCCCTTGGTAAATGTTAAGAATTTAAAGCTAGTAGAGAATTCGACATCTTGCCACCAACTCATACCTGCCCCTGAACTCAACCACAATAGAGATTAGGCTCATCTCTATCGTCATAGATACCAATGCCATAGAACGCATCATTAGCAAGGAAAACCATGTAGAGAAAGGTTGTTTCCATTTTTGTCAAGGACAGCCCCTAAGTTGCCCCTCGTTTCGATATACGGAGCGATGCAAAGATTCTTGGACTTTAAGTAGAACCAGGTTTTAAGGGGGGTAGAACGTATTGAGTCCAATCAAATTAGGTTAGTCAACGCTACCATTTGATCAGAGCGGCGCAGCGGAGGCGTGGTTGGCCTCTGCCCCACTGGCCCAGGATCGAAACAGCTGAATTAGGTTCTACATAAGGTTAGGTTATTAAATAAGATTTGAACCGTCCTTAGAGAAAGTACTCCTTACCCTTCGCCAATTTCGGGGACGAAATTAGGTTTTAAGGGGGGTAGATTGTAACACCCCAGATTTTGGCCAACCTGGGATTAAATGTCCTTAGGCAATGGGTCAACTAAAACACCTGGAAAATCGCTCAGAACCAAATTCCATAGCCAAAGAAATCACTTAGGATTAATTCCTTTAGAAACTAAGTGTAAGTTAGCTAGCGCAACGCTGGAGTAGCTGGGAAATAGTCTCTGACCGCTTTAAATACGTTCTACAAGACCTAAAACTTGTAGAACTAATGACTTTATAATACTGTAAAACCTCGGATCAAACTCTAAGCAGGTTTGTTCTCTGGACCACTTTGAAACTTTGTATTGGATCTAGACCGCGCTTCGAAAGTTCGATACCTACTATCTTAGACCGTTAGAACTTCCTAGCTGGACTTGACAATCATTTCAAAAATCAAGTCCAACCGACATTCGCAGGCTATTTCATTGAGCCTGGACTGAAGAGAGTAAGAATAGGGACAGATTTGGAATTTGAAATTCAAATCTGGCACACGACTTGACGTGTTAGTATTAAGAGTTCTGACCGTCAGAATTCAGCCAAATTACACCCTCGGATCAGGAAAAATTTTTATTTCATATCATGAGACTTACAGGCCTGATCTATGTGCGGTGACCACTGAACTGAAACTGGACTGCCACGTGCAATCTACAAACACCGATGGTTTGAAAACGGGATGTGAGCGACATCCGACATGTACGAACTTAAGTCCGATCACGTTCGGCCAGGGGACCACCAGAAATGTCCTTTTGGACCGAAACAGCCCCGATTTGGATGTACATCAAGTAAACTTTGTTCCCGAGCCTATTTCGGGCACATTTGGGCTTATAAAAGGGGTTGAAACCCTCATTCCTCTCTCCCATCCGAATTTGAGAAAAACCCTAGTTTGAGAGAGAGAAAAGGTGAGAGATTGTGAGAGAGAGTAGGAGAGAATTTTCCTGCTGTCGTGCCACCTGTTGCACGCGATTAAGCCACACAACTCAATCACCTTGCCGGTGATTTCTCCACTTTTCTAGGTAAGAGAATACCCTAATTAGTTGCTGATTTGCTGATCCTTTCATTTCGTAGCATGTTAGCTGATAGATCTTGTAAATCAGGTTGCCTAGTCACCGTAGACGAAGCATATACGCTCCGTTCGAATTCACACACCTATAAGAGAAAAGGTGCAGATTTTAGACGCTTTGATTGACTGTTTCCAACACTTTCAATGTCGTTTAATAGTAGATTATCGACGGCAATGCCGTTTGACATGTACAACATGCTGTCCATTCAGAGTGGCAGTACATCAGCCCTGAACGCATGTTTGGGCCTATATAGGGCAATTTAGAATGAACCAAGGTAGGGCCCTTAGTTTTTTGGGGTCCCTGGACCATGGGGGACCAGACCCATGTGGTCCCACCGATCGACCAGAGAGATGGTCAGCGATGCATCGCCGTCCAACATGGCCCACTTGATCTAAAATTCCGTATCTGGGGGTATTTTGGGTAGTGTACACCCTCCATGTAGGGTCCGATCATAGAAAACCCCAAAAAGGGGTACTTCCTTCATAAATAGCCCCTCCCCTAGCTCCATTTTCATTTTTCAGCTGCCCATCTCAAATCCGTGGCTCCAAATCATTCCTAAATCCATTCCCTGCTGAAAACGACCACACTTCATCACTCCATAGTGATTTGTAGCCCTCCTTCTTACAAATCTCATCGTTTGGAGCTCTTAAAACCCCCAAATCGAGCTGAAATCGTGAGGTGCTCCATTCCCCTTTTTCATTCTCTTTTCTCTCTGAAAATACATCCTAGGGGAGCTTGAAGAATCCCTCTACAATGCCTAGATCTCCCTTTTCCAGTTGGGACAGCCATTTTTTTGCATTTCCCCCATTTTCCATGGCTTTTGTTGAAGCTATTTTGGGTCTTTTGTCTCTCTCCTCCATCCTCTCTTTGATGGGAAAGAGAAAGACCGCAACGGATGAGATTGGGCCTAGTCGCCTCATGTATAACACTTGTCATTTTATATTTTTAGAGCACTCATGTATATTCTTTTTGTTTACTTTTGGAGTATACATGTATGTATATAACTTGGTAACATGTTCACACTCTGGAGACATACAACAGTTTATATGTGTTATACATACTATCACAGTCTTCCGCTTGTAAATTTAACTGTCTCTGGAGTATGATATGCTGTTTTGGCTTAATCTCACTCATGTTTAATACATTAACACAGAAAACATTCAATCATACATATCTATGTTGCATAAATAACATTTTGGAACTCGGGAGTTGGGTTTTTACTCGACCCCTAATTTTCGGGATGTTACATTAGGACCCACCTTACTATATCTACACGCCAAATATGCTGAACATTAGACTTGTTGAGTGTATTTTGAGCCCCTAAATCCATTTGTCGGTGTAGATTTTTAAGGAGTAGGCCCCACATGTGAAATTTCCCAGAAAAAAAATAAAAAAAAAAAGAGAAGAAGAACGGAAGTAGCAGCACTGCTGCTGTCAGAAGGCAGCAGGCGCTGCCTGCGCTCGGGGTGGCAGACTGTAATCACCCACAGCTCTAGTCGTGGGCCCCACCATGATGTATATTTTGTATCCACTCCATCCATGAGGTGGACCACCCCCTGAGGTGGGTCCCCTCCAAAAATCAGGTCGATCCATATCTCATGTGGCCCACACCATAAGAAATAATGGGATTGAACCTCTACCATTAAAATCCTTTTTATGGGCCTTGGGAGATTTAGATTAATTTAAAATTTATTTTTCCTCTTTATCCAGGTCTCTGTGACCGTATGGACGGGTTGGATGGAAAATAAATATTATGGTGGGCCCCACGTGGGACCCACAACGATGCAAGTGTTATATTCACACCTCCAGAGCCGTGGACAGTGGAACCCACTGTCATGTACGTGTTCTGCCAGCGCCGTCCTCCCATGGACGGTGGGCCCCACCATGTCTTATGTGTTATATCCGCACCATTCATACCTTGACAAAGACCTTTTGAATGGTTTGGATTGCAAATAAACATTACAGTGGACCCCAACCCCACCCCTTGGTCCACGTAACCTTATAAATAGGTTAAATGGTAAATAAACATTATGGTGGGTCTCCCCCTGGTTGGGTGGCAAATAAACATAATAGTGGGCCCCCTGGCCTACACGCTGGATGACAAATAAACATTACAGTGGGCCCTAAGCCCATATGACCCTATGAACAGTTGGGATGGAAATAAACACCATGTTGGGCCCCAGTTTGGATGGAAAATAAACATAATGTAAGGCCCATGGGTTGAGGCCCACTTGATGTATTCTAAGGCCCATGGGATTAGACCCATTTGATGTATTCTAAGGGCTATGGGTTTAGGCCCATTTGATTTATATAAGGCTTATGGATTTAGGCCCATTTGACATATAAGGCCTATGGATTTAGGCCCATTTGATTCATATAAGGCCTATGGATTTAGGCTCATTTGATTTATATAAGGCCTATGGATTTAGGCCCATTTGATTTATAAGGCTTATGGGTTTAGGCCCATTTGATCTATTTAAGGCCTATAGGATTAGGCCCATTTGATATGTATAAAGCCATGGGATTAAGCCCATTTAAGACACATAAGGCCCATGTGATTAGACCCATTATGATGTACTTTGAGGCCCAAGGGTTATGACCCATTGCAATGTACCTAAGGCCATTGGTGAAGCCTAGTAATGCGACCCATTTGATGAACGTAAGGCCCACTAATGTAGCCCATTTGATGTAATGAAGGCCCAATAGGATGTACCTAAGGTCCATTGCAATGTGTGAACCCAACATGGTTTGTGTAATGATGTTTACTATGGGTTATGGCTTGAGAGCAATGGTGGTTTGACGTCCACATTGCAAGTATAGCGTTGGTTAAGTGTCCACATTATGACACTCCCTAGGGCCATTGATAGGTCGTAATTGTTGTGTGTAGGCCGTCTAGGCCCATTTGCATTGTAAGGATAATTCATTACTTTGTAACATACTTAGTATAATTCCATTACTCATGCCCATACGCATCATATGTATGCTTGATATGAGGAATATTTGATCATCACATAAACCATCGGGCCGAGACATTTACGGGACTCCTTATGAGACGGAGTGTCCCACATGAGCGCATGGTGCGTACGAGATTGTTGCATGATTGTATAGTATGACTCATGCATCTCGCATTTATGTGACATGTGACATCAGGACCATAGCCTCCACAGACATATCCTGGTTGGCAGGATTGATACCGAAAATTTTGTTTTACATGGGGTGCTATAGATATCCCTGAGTAAAAGTCTCTAAACCCTTATGGTACCAAGAGATTGCTCCAACGTCTAGACCGAGTGGGTAGATGAGCGTTGAGTACCGATTACCATATAGTTACGCTCTCCACTGTATCGTGGTCGGTTGGAAGGGGGTGCGGCCTTACCCGCCCGAGAGTAGGAGGCAAAGCTAGGCTGAGTCTGACCAGTTCGAGGAATGGGTTCGCTATCGACGAGTCGAGCCTGATTTTAGCAGACGGATAGTGAGGTCTCTTTCACTTACCTTACTGCGCGCGATGGGACGACGATCTGGTTTAGAGTGTACTAGACCCCGGTGATATTCCAGATTTGAGCTGTATTGATATGTGGACTTAGATGAGGACTATATGCTTAAGTTGCATTTCACATCGTATGGCCTTGGTATGGCCGACATCATTTATGCTTTGCACCGCATGGCCTTAGTATGGCCAACAGTATTCATGGATCCATCAGCATATTCCGCATTACTCTGATATTGCATGATCATATCACTACCATGCGCACACACTTTCACCACCCTCTAAGCTTTCTCTAAGCTTATGCATGATCATTGTGTGTAGGTGACGTTGGGGCGTAGCAGCGTTGAGGCAGGAGCGCTTTGCAGATCATTTTGGAGATTTTATTCTTCATCATTATATTTCCCTTTATGCTCATTGTACTTGTGAAGTTTTTTATCATAGTGAAAATGTAATGGAGTTTTTGGTTGTTGTTTGTGAGTTATGCCTTTGGTTATGCTTATTACGAATCAAACTGACTTTAAAAATCCTCCTCGTAGCATCCCAAGATCGAAACCTGGCGAATGGGCACTGGGATCCGAGAATGGGGTTTTACGAAGGCTGTCGGCGCTAGATTCGACGATCGAAAATTTTGTGAGCCCAATTTTCGAGTATGGGGCGTGACAAGGCCTTAGCGACTCTTGCACATAATGTAGCCTAGATAGTGGCTCCCTTATGATGGCACAATAAATGGACCAGAAAACTAGCCCGAAGGCTTTAAACCACAGGGGGCAGGATCAATGGGGTCTGTTCTAGTAGCAAGAACTATAACATAAGACGAGGTGAGACAAGTCATTAAAGAAGTTGTCAGAGTAGAGAGAGAGAGAGAGAGCATAAGAATACCGGCCGTTTTAGATACCGAATGTCGTATCTAAGAGAGGTAGAAGACATCCCATTCCTAGCCAATTTCAAACACCCAGATTTTCAGAAGTTTAATGGGGAAGGATCGCCAGAGGAACACTTAATGCATTTCATTACTAGCATGGGGAATTTCTCTATAACACCACAATTTCTATAATACCACAGTATTGCTTACGATTATTCAGATAATCTTTGATGAACAAAGCATTCCGATGGTATTCTAGTCTAGCCCCGGGGTCAATACGTACCTGGGAGAAAATGCGGGATGCCTTATGTTAAACTTCTTCTCTTTAGAGCATGATGTTAGTATTATGGAACTAGCTTTCGTGCAGCAGAGAGAAGGAGAATCAGTAGAAAAGTTCATAGATAGATAGAAGACATTGGGATCTTCATGCAGACAGCTGTCGAAAGAAAAAGAATAGGTTAAGATGTGCTTGAACTCCTTGAAAACTGGGATCACGTTTGGACTCACCGGTGCTGATATCAGAACTTTTCGTGACCTAGCTACTAAGGCTCATGCTTTAGAGCTAATGACTTGAAAGATGCCAGTGTTTTACTCCGAGACACCTAGGAGGGCACCCAAAAGGATGGCCGCAAATACTGTTGATCGTGAAAAGAAAAGTAAAGATGCAAGAGATTCAAGAGATAAAAGGCCAGAACGGAAAGAAGAATGGACTCAATCAAGAAATAGATACAATGAAAAAGGGCCTAAGAGGCTCAATTCTCATGAGGGGTTCGCGTTCAACAGGGAAGATGTCATGCCTATGATGAACCAACTGCTGAAAGCCGGTACGATAGAATTTCCAGAACCCAAACGCCCTGAAGATGTGACAAAAACCAGGGAGAGAGATTTTTGCTGCTATCATTGCCTGGTGAGACATCCGACAGAAAATTGTTATACATTGAAATGTATAATACAATGAATGATAGACGAGGTGAAATAGTAATTGGAAAAGAAAACGAAAAGGGTAGGATGGCAGTAGTAAATATGCTTACAATCTGAGAAAAGGCTCGAGATATGAAAAGGAAAGAGGACCATACGACGACAAAGAAGGTATTGGTAATTACGTTGCAGTCGGGAAAGAAGATGACAAGCCCTGTGAAGCAAAAAGCAAGGCTCGTACGAAAAGAAATTGTTGAAAAGCAGAACGATAATGATGAGGAAGAAAAGAAGAATGAGACGGCAAAAGTGACTTATGATGTAGTAAGTCATTTCAAGGGTATACCGGATCGACTAAGCATCTATGATGCACTTAAGTTGTCAGAGGAATTTCAGCAGAGCTTGGTTGGAGCATTGTCCAATCATGATGTCAGAGAGATATTATTGGCAGAAATGGAATGCAAAAGGCATGATGAGGAAGAAAGCTACCTACCAGTCATTTCCTTCTCTGATGATGATTTGATTTGCGAGGCAGAGCATAACATGCCGCTAGTGTGGAAGGCTATATCTGTGGGAAGAAAGTTAAGAGAATTATGATAGATAATGGGTCGGCGGTGAACCTCTTACCACTCTCAATGTTGAGTAAACTGGGTTATCGTCATTCTGATCTACGCCCTAGTGGAATGATGATACATGGCTTTAATTAAGATGGGCAACACGCACTTGGCAGAATTAAAGTGACGCTAGAAATAGGTGAGCTGACTACTAATGTCGTGTGCCACGTTCTAAATACCATGATGACATACAATCTCCTCTTAGGAAGGCCATGGATACATCAGTACAACATTGTACCTTCTACTCTGCATCAATGCTTCAAATATCGTAAAGGTGGAATGAGATATAAAGTAATGGCTGATGCGAAGCCATATATAGAGGCCGAGTCTTTCTTCGTGGACACCAGTTATTATAAAGGGTTCGCTAAGAAGAGGGAAGGAATGATGAAAGAAAAGTCCTAAGGCAGAATCATCTAGGACTGCAGAATCAAAGCAGAAATTTTATTTTGTGCCAAAGCATTTGTGAACCAGGGCAGCCGCCACTAACCCTGTTATCACCTGAACAGTTTAAAATCTTTCAGTTTAATTATACAGTGTCATTGCAGTATGTTGAAAGGAAAAAGCCATTTTCGGCTGCTCCAGGAAGATTCCAGGTTAAGGCTAGCATAAAATAACCAGACCTAATAGAATTTCACACTTTGGTAGAAGTAAAGACAGGAGAAGCGGCCAAGAATAATGTGTACCATGGTGGGTTGACACTGCAAGATCTTAAAAAGTATAGTCTGGAAAGCAAGAAAATTATGAGAAACATGGATTTTGATTACGAAGAACCCACTGGCTTGAATCAAGGGAGAGGGATTCAAATTCCTATTGGGGTCAGTCAAGAAAAGAAAAAAAAAGTCAAGGATTGGGGGCAGAGTCGTCAGTGAATATGGTTATAGCCGTGTAGTTATTGGAGGAAGACCTCAAGACAATTAAGCATCCTAAAATGGCTCCAAAGTAGTTAGAAGACGGGGGATAGCTGACAATAGACAGTTTGTGAGAGATAAACCTAGGTACGGAGGAAGAGCTAAGAAACATATGCATCAGTGCTAGTCTTTCTAAGCAGGAGTCTGCGAAATATGTTCAACTTCTCAAAGAAAATAAAGATGTTTTCACTTGGACGTATGCAGAGATGTCAGGACTAGAGCCTTCCGTAGCATTGCACTGATTAAATATTTCTAAAGAGAAAAGGCCAATTAAACAAGCGCAAAGGAAATTTCATCCGGACTTGCTTCCCCTGATAGAGGAAGAAGTCAATAAGTTAATAAAAGTTGGGTTTATTAGGGAAGTCAAATATCCCAAGTAGATATCGAATATCGTCTTGGTAAAGAAGAAAAATGGACAAGTCAGGGTGTGTGTTGACTTCAGAGATTTGAATGAAGCTTGCCCGAAAGATGATTTTCCTCTCCCAATAACAGAATTACTAATTGACAGTATGACTCAATATGACTCAGTATGCTATCATGTCCTTCATAGACGGCTGTGCAGGGTATAATTAGAATCGAATGGCACCTGAAGATGAAGAAGCGACAAAGTTTAGGACTTCGCTGGGTATTTACTGTTATAAAGTTATGTCGTTCAGTCTAAAAAATGCTGGGGCAACATATCAAAGGGCAATGCAAAATATCTTTCAAGACATGATGCACAAACATGTTGAGTGCTACGACGATGACTTGGTGGTCAGGTCAGGAGATCATCAGGTACATCGTGAATATTTGGTATTAGTTTTTCATCGACTCAGAAAGAAACAACTAAAGATGAATTCAGCTAAATATGTATTCGGGGTGTCTTTGAGTAAATTTTTTGGTTTTGTTGTTCAGCATAGGGGCATTGAATCGATCTAGGGAAAGTCCAAGCTATTTAAAATATTCCGCCACTGAAAACACTAAAGAATTGAAAAGTTTGCAAGAAAAGTTGACATATATTCGCCGTTTCATTTTGAATCTGGCAGGACGATGTTAGCCATTCTCGTACTTAATGTAGAAAGGTACAGACTTTGTATGGGACCAAGCCTGTCAAAATGTATTTGATTCAATAAAATAATTGTTGAAACAGCCACCAATGCTAACAGCTCCGATAAAAGGGAAGCAGCTTATTTTGTATATATCTGCCATTGAGAATTCTTTAGGAGCTTTGTTGGCTCGGGTGAATGAATTTGGAAAAGAAACTGCTCTTTATTATTTAAGCCAAACTTTGATAGGCGTAGACTGCAACTACTCCCCAATCGAGAAAGAATGTCTAGCATTGATATTTGTGGTGTAGAAATTGAGACATTATTATCTCTCTCATGATATAACTTTGATTTCAAGAGTAGATCCGATAAAGTTTTTAATGATAAGGCCGATGTTGTCTGGGAGATTGGCCAAATGGATGTTGTTACTTTTAGAGTATACTATTACGTATGAGCCGACAAAAGTGGTGAAGGGACAAGCAGTAGCAGACTTCCTTGCAGCACACCCTGTAGCAGAATGTGAAGTCATCAGTGATGATTTTCCAGATGAGCAAGTTATGTTGACTGAGTCACAAAGCTCATGGAAGATGTATTTTGATGGTGTTGCTCGAGCATCAAGAGCGGGGGTAAGAGTGTTATTCATTACTCCTCAAGGTGATCTGTTACCTTACTCTTTTACATTGGGAACAGCATGCACAAACAATGACGCCGAGTACAGAGCCCTCATCATCAGAATGGAAAAGGCTCGGGAGATGAAGATAAAACGTTGCATATTTTCGAGGATTCTAAATTAATTATAAATCAATTGATAACCGAATTTGAGATAAGAAAGTAAGAGCTTTTTCCATACTACCGGAAAGCGCAGCAGTTGCTAGAATAGTTCTGTTATATCGAAATCAAACACATACCGCGATCTGAAAATGCAAGGGCAAATGCTTTGGCCAGCCTGGCATCAGCTCTGTCCTGCCCAAATCGAAGCCCTCTCCAAGTAACTATAAAAGAAAGAAGATTTTTTGTCTTTAGAGGTCATCGAAGAAATCGTTGAAACGCTTCCTGTATCATGTTTAGAGATAACGACAGATGATTAGTGTCAGCCTTTCATAGACTATCTAAAATATGATATTTTGCCAGATAATCTAGCACAGAGACAGCAAATCAAGTAAAGGTGAGGCAGATTCATCATATGCAGCGAAGTGTTGTATCGAAAATCTTATAATGGAATGCTGCTATGTTGCTTAGATAAAGAAGAAGCACATCAAATGTTGCGAGAGGCTTATTCCGGAGAATGCGGAGCACATCAAGCTAACTGTAATTTATTCCATTGGATACATCGATTGGGGTATTATTGGCCCACCATGTTCAAAGACGCAATAGATTATACGAAGCGGTGTCATGAATGTCAAATTCATGAAAATGTTATATGCATTCCTCCAGAAGACCTACATCAGTCGGGCGCCTCTTGGCCCTTCTATGCTTGGAGACTTGACGTCATTGGTCCTATAAATTCGCCTTCATCTAAAGGAAAGCAATATATTTTGGCAGTAACAGATTATTTCTCCAGGTGGACGGAACAGTGGCATTATGCAATGTTAAGGAAAAAAATGTGGTCAGTTTCATTCAGCATGCAATAATATACCGTCATGGTATTCCTAAGAAAATTTTCACAGATAATGGTACTCCCTTCAAAAAATAGGGCATGGAAAAGCTATGTCAGAAATTCAGCATTCACCATTTATTTTTAACACCTTACTATCCACCAGCTAATGGATTAGTAGAGTTTTTTAATAAAATGATAATCAAGATACTTAAGAAAACAGTGACAGGGAACAAGCATGATTGGGATGAATGGTTACAAGAAGCATTATGGGCATACAGAACTACTCACTGGACAACAATGGGAGCAACTCCGTACTCGTTGGTCTATGGTGTAGAAGTTATGGTCTCGATTAAAATACAAGTAGCGTCATTCAGAGTGGCAGTCCATCAGTCCATTACAGATGATGAAAATGCAAAAATAAGGATGAAAGAGTTGGGCTTGCTTGATGAGAAACACCTAGCAGCCCAATAGCGATTGCAATCATATCAGGCAAGGATATTGGCTGCTTTTGATAAACGAGTCAAATATGGCTTTTTTTTGAAAAAAAGGGGATATGATGTTAATGTTAAAAAGACCTATAGTGGTCACCCATCGGACGGGGGGCAATTCGAGCCTAAATAGGACAGACCATATATAATAAAAGAAGTGTACTCCAATGGTGCATACAGAGTCGTGGATAAAGATGGACATGGTATCAGTATACCAATCAATGCTCACTTCATCAAAAGATATCGTCCCTGAAGACACTACTAATTTTTCTCCAGAATATTATCAGAATAATGATTTTGTATTTAAAGGGGGGCAAGAATAAACAAGACCATGGCCATATACTGTCAGATGAATGAATTAAAGAAGAAATTTGTGAGCACATCAAGACTATGTACCAACAAGTGTTGTGAAAAATGACCCTCGTCATCATCAAGTGAGCTCCATAAAATTCTGTTGAAATTGGTATTGTCATTAAGCTGATATATTACAAACAACACATATGAATATTGTTGAAGATATTAATAGAAGTGGTGACGTATCAATCTTAGTCAGAAATGTTTATCATCCTTATGACAACGATGGTCACCTACTATTATCTTTTAAGGTAGCCTAGCCAAGCCCTAAAAGGACCAACTACACATAAGACCTATCACTTTCACCATTTGGGCAGCAATGAGAAGCCAGTGGCCCTAAAAAGCCCGTGAAGGCCATCATATGCATACCCATGCAGGCAGCTGATGAAGCTAGTGACTAAAAGCCTAAAAGCCCAAAAAGTCCTCAACGGCCGGTCACGTGTGAGACCAATGCTGTCTGTATAGTTTTTCGGTAGTGTCATGGGGAACGGAGGAAAATACCCTCCCGTGAATGGACTCAACCTAGCAGATGAAGAAAACGCGGGCCACAGTGTGAGCTCTTTACGCCATATCCATAGATAGGCCAACCATGCGTAAGGCCCCCCAGATCTCTAGCTTGATTTTAGTACTAACTCATAAGGAAGGGCCTAAACCTACTCATTGATGGACTAGAGGCCCTAGATTTGGTACCCCAAGGGTCACCTTGCGAGCGCTGTGAACTCTAGAGTACTGCGGCCAACCCTGTGCGTAAATCCAACTGAGTTCACGGCCCCGATAGCTTCACTAGGCCCCTCTGATGGATCGTGGTTTGTGAACTCACCAGGCTGTGAGAAGTCTAGTGAACTCCTAAGAGTTACAGAGACCATCACGTAAGACCTGTATCCACTACTCAAGAGTCTAAAAAATTGTGTGGGCTCCACTACTCAAGAGCTTAAACTGTGTGTAACTGACTATACTAAAACTTGGCATCACCAATTAAGACAAGGATCATCTGGGAAATCCCTTACTAACAAGTCATAAGAGGATAAAATACACACACACACACACACACACACACACACACACACACACACACACACACACACACACACACACACACACACACACACACACACACACACATATAAGAAGCATAATGCATCATAACGCATCAATCAAATCATAACATAAACAAGACAAAGCATCATTATTAAAATATCATAAGATACTTGCATAACTTGCAATTCTGGAAGCATTTATAGTAGTAAAAAGAGAATACATCAAAGTTATACATTTAATAGCTCTCCTGTAGTGCCTAATGCTGTTAAGTATTGTTCTAAATTGTCTTGGAGATTAACTTGAGCAGCGGCATGTTCCAGTATGGCATTCGAAGTAATTCTAGTAGGATCCTGAATACCAACTAGATTTTCTTCTAAAGAAACAATTAGTTCTTCATTCTTCGCCAATTTCGATATTTCAGAGTCTACAGAATGACGGCTCCACTGCATCTTTTCTTGGACTCTTTCGACGTTCAAATCTTCCTCCGAACTTTGCTTCTCTAACTGTGTGATTTCTTGCTTCAAGAGAGTAATGCAATCCTGGATAGCTGTCTTGTCATCAAAAAAAGTCTTCAGTTGCTCTCGTAAAGATAATTGTTCATGATCACGGTGAGAGACAATGGAAGTAATCTAAGAAACTTTCTCCTTAGAGTACGCAAGCTGCTTCTTGTATTTCAAAATTTCAGGCAGAATGTTCATAGTTTCAGCTGATGACAGAGCAACTATCAAATTATGGAAACTTAGAAGCGCATCGCGTATGGAGGAAACGTCGACTTTGGCCATCATTGCAGCACTATCTAAGACATTTAAAGCGACAACTAAATCTGACCATTGATCAGGATCTTTGAACATCTCAATAATAGCCAATATAGATTTCTTGATCAGTGCCAATTTGTATGAAGAAACCTTCCGAAAGGATAGCACATTTGATGAAGTCCCAATGGACCCAGAACTTACTGTACCAATTTGAAGTATATTCCCTATTAAGAAATAAGAAATATAAAGTTATAATAAAATTGTATGTGCAGGTAATATGGAAAGTGTAAATGAGGAAAAGGATATACCTTCCATTGGTACCAAAACAGCGAGCAGTTGCGTCTCCTTGGCAAGGGAAGGATCAGGCTCTACCATCTTAACGAAAGATGGAGCCCTATCTTCAGTACTTGAAGCGACAGTGGTCGGAGTGGTAAAGCAGTTGGCTCCATCAGAAAAGTAATTTCGCATTCAATACTCGAAGGGACAGTTGTGGGAGTGGGTAGATCAGTTGGCTCCACTGGAAAAGTAATTTTGCATACCACCGCTCGCGGAGGTATTGAGAATCTCGGTGAGGCTGTTGGTGCAACGGGGGATAAATCCAGAGTAGAAGAGCTATCTGCCTCCGTATTTAAAGCATGATCGCCTAAAATAGAATGTGTAAGACAAGAAAGGAGAAAAGAACAAAAAATAAACAATGACAGTAAGATTTCCTTACATGGTGGATAGTCGTATTCCCCATAGTCCAGGGGTTCTTCTTCTTCCTCTACAATAGGTAAAGTTTTTGCAGGTACAACCTCAGAGGTAGGGAGGGTATGTCCCTCATTAGCAGGAACAACTTCTGTAATTACATCATCTTCACCGTTGATATTGACTTCTCCCTCCTCATAATCATCATCTTAATTTTCTCCCACTGTTTCACTTCCATCGGAAATAGTCTGTCTAGACGAAGAAGTTGAGTTTTCACCGTCTGAATTCCCTTCACTGGACTTTTCAATAACAACTTGTTTTCCTTGGAAGGAAGAGACTGATGACTCTCCAGTTGAGTATCTGCGGTAGCCAAAACTGGAGAAGTAGTAGCAATAGTCCCTTCCTAGGGACAAGCTTGGGCACGTGCTCGAGACCTTGTCATCGGAGAAGAAATTGGCTGCTATTGCAAGTGAACAGTCCTAGAAACATGAGAAGAAGTTGGCTATTATTGAGGGAGATTATGTCACGCCCCAAGTTCGGGGATGGACAGCTTCTGTGATGCCCCAAATCTGACACTCGACTTTTATAACACAAGTCCTGAGCTTGGCGCACCACAAGGAAGATTTTTTACTGATTTTTTTGTTGTTGTATATACATATAATAATACCTAAGCATGGAGATCCATGGTCAAAATACCAAGCAATACTCTTCATTATAAATCCTAATGGTTGTAAGTATAATGCTTTATAAAAGGTACATAACGTCAATACTTTACAAAAGGTACATAATGTCAACATTGCCAAATCAAAAAATAGATGCAAGGCATCGAGAAAGCTAAGTCTTCCAAGCTACTCCAGCCCTGAAAAAAATTAAAAATAGGAAGCTTAGGCAAAAAGCCTAGTGAGTATACACGTGTGTGCAATGTGTCCTACATGCAAGTAAGATAAATATGTTACTAGGAAATTATATATGTGAAAGGTGCGTAGCATGTAAGGTGTGATGTCATTGTCAATACAATGCATATGCATCATAGTGATAGTCCGAATCAATGCTACTACCATCACCAAGTCATATTTTCATTTCTCCCATACCACAGCCATAACCATATTACACGTATCCGTAATCACATCATCATCATCATATTGCCATAGCATATCATAACTGTATATCTCGGGAAGCACTGTGGTCAATACCATGCACCAAACACTAGTAATCAACCTCGCATACCCGCCCTATGGTAGACGTCCACCAACTTTATATCATGGAAAATACCGTGGTAGATACCCACGCACCAGACACCAGTAATCGACCTCACATACTCGCCTTGCGGTGGACTTCCACCCGGCATGCCAGTAGCAGTCTTCATTCGCTCTTCTCCTCCCCAGCAGGTCAGACCGGTCCCTGTTTGCACCTCAGACCTTAAGCAGGTTGGACCCACCTCTTCTTAACCCGACCTCGTCAGGGGAGTCAAATCCATGACCCATGTATCCACTCGGCCCGATGGTGAGACAACCCTAGCTAGCATAGGGGTTTAGGGACTTTCAACCCAAGGGGCACATCATCCCCTACTATTTCCACACTTCCGGTGTCCCATTCATTTTTAGGGATAACTCAAGTCATCATTATAGATGCACATTTCATAGTCAAGATCCAACTCATGTTATACGGCATGACTATGGTATTTCAATCATCATATATGTCATGATTATAGATGAATCAAGCAATCATGATAAGACATATGTTCAAGTGCATGTGGTATGCATATAATGTCATCCATAACTTACTAAAGATCCGATGCTAGTGAGCTTAAGTCCGATCGCATTTGATATGAGGACCTCCAAAAGTGCTCTGTTGGATCAGAAAGATCCCGATCTGGTTATAACCTAAGTATACCTTGACTTAAAGTCCGTTTCCATCATTTTTAGGCTTAGAAAAAGGCCTTAAACCCTTAGCTTTCTAACCCATACGAATTTCCCAAACCCTAGAGTTTTAAGAGAAAGAAAAGAGAGAGAAAGTGTGGGAGAATCAGTTGAAACTCCGTAAGATTCTTCCTAACCCATCTATACATTGCACCAGCTTTTCTAAATCATTCTTCCGACGATTTTAATTCCATTTTTGGGTAAGTTAAGCTAACCCTAACCTGATTTAAGATCTAGAAGAGTTTAAGTGACATTATAGCTGACCTGTTTCATGCAATAGGTAGCATATCCACCGTTGACGAAGACACATCGTCTGAGTCATCTCGAATACTTATTTTCTAGTTTAAGGTGTGGACTATATATGCTTAGGTTATGGTTTTCAACACTTTCAATGTTAGATAATGATTTATTCATGTTGTGATTGCTGTTACACATGCCAAATGTGCTATCCATTTTTTTTTCCGCATACGTATACTTTATATTGTAAATACCGCATTTCATGTATATGTTAGAATACATGTATGCGTATGGAATCTGTTGATTTTCTTGCCATGATTAATTATCGTTGTTATATGCCTGATATGTATACGGCAACTCCTTGGTGAAAGGACTTACCCTAATATGCAATAGAGACGACATACGTGATGTATGTTGAATAGTGTAACCTAAGTGTTTGAATAAATGCCTAAGTGAGTTAGTAGTTAGTAAAGTGTGATTTCTAAGGTGGTTGAGATATGGATCTCCATCACAATACTAGAGTGTATGATTTCCTCCATGAATCATGTAACTTAGGTTCTCCATGCTACATGAGTGTATGATTACCTCCATGGGTTATGTACTTTGTTGAATCATATTAAATGTGTGTTTGATTTCCTACATGTACTATTTACATTCAAGTTATACTTCATGATTATTCATATGGACGCAAAATATGAATCATATGCTAGTTATTAAATTTGTTTGTGAATGGGGCTGTACTACAGTCCAGGTAATCAGAAACTGTTCTGTAAATGGTGGTTGAGGTTATTTTCGCCACACAGGATGAGTTTAGCGAATCTGAGTTGTGCTTGGGATGTTCGGTAGTGGTTAGGCCACACGGAGTATTTATACATTCCATGTCATTCAACTCAACGTGCACTTGGCCTAGTTGAGCTTATCAACTAACCTGATTGACTGATGTTTGTTCACCATGCTTGGTCACTACTGTTTGTATCTAAGGCACTGAGCTTATCAGTGAAACTCCTGTTAACATGGTACCAAGATCCCCAAAGACTCATGAGCTGGACATGGTAGTATGGGACACCATAGTCGTGCTGTCGGCTTACGATGGGGCCATAAACCTCCTTATAGTGACCAGTGAGCACCCTACTCTGAGAAGATTATGGTGGTATGGGACACTATATTCTGGCTGTCGGCCTACACTGATTGGTGACGAGCACTCTGTAGTGACCTTGAGTTTATCCTGACACTGCATAGGGGCGACGAGTCCTGTTGTAGTCTTGAGGATATAAGTAGGCCTGTATTGATAAGGTGATGGGGGAGTGGTGTAACGATTAAGCGCAACATCCCTAACAGCCTTTACAGTGACCTAGAACCATAACATCGTATGAGATTCCTAGGACTGACGACCCTAGAATGGATCAACTTAGGGAATTGATACAAAGGAGGTGTCTTAGCTTCCCAATACTACTGTATGAAAAGGACTAATAAGAACTGGGAAATCATATTCATGACATCGCACTGCATGTGCCATTGGCGTTGGTGTGTGAGCACAGTGGTAGTGATTCATGTTGCGATCGTAAGATGATGTCGCATGAGGGAGTTTGTGGTGAGGCCATGCATCATTCTCTTATTTATTTTCACATTAACAAGAGTATCTAGGACCTATTTGATTGTACTGCCTTATCATTACTGCTTGATTGGATTGATAACATGTTAACCTTTGTTGTATAGTACCACTGAGTTGATCACTCACTCCCACGTTCTGGGACGGTGTTTAAACACCGACTAGACTATGATTTGATGCAGGTGATGGCGATGCTGGCGAGGTAGAGCCAGACTTTGATGAGGACGAGGAGGTGTTCTCATATATGCAGTTTTCAAGTGGGTTCATGTGAGCCTTATTCTGACCAGAAGGGATTTTTTGGGATATGTACTTGATGATTTTTACATAGTTGATACATGTATTTTTGAGACATAGATGTATATATTGCCCTGGGCAGAGCACGCATCATTTGGGAATTTATTTTGAATTATATATGTATTTAAGTCTTCTACTTGCATTTTCTCAATATCCCTGAATTATCTCTGCTAATCTGGCTTGATCTATTTCATGTTTTATGTATTAATACAGATAACATACAATCTTCATCAAATATGTTGCATAAGTGATGTTTTGGAACTCGGGAGCCGAGTTATGCTCGACTCCCAAATTTCAGGGCGTTACAAGTTGGTATCAGAGCATGATTTGGATTAATCTGGACCTGGGTTAGGGTCACACAACGCACGTTGACGCCACTATAAAGTATGAGGGTGAGAGAACAATTTAGAAACAGAACTAGGACTCCCAGTTTGTCGTTCGGTGGAAGTTTACTGAAAATAATCGACGAGATCAAGTCCGTGCACACTCCTGATCACACACAGTGAACCCAAATCACTTCTAGACCATCAATTGACGAGTATAGACTGCATTTCATCCCATTCCATCTGTTATAAATCGGTAAAAGTAAATAGATATCAGATTAGTTCTGAAATGACCCGAAACGGCTCAAATCGTAAGAGGGGATCAAACGATCAAGTTTTAGGGGGTTCCAGGGTGGGACCCTAACTTTTTTGGACACTAGGGATGGTGAGGACCTCGTCAGATCAGCGAGCCCACGCTAGTTGGTCCAGAGGTTGGTGAGGGCCTCACCGGTCAGCAGGCTCGGCGGGCTGGGCCTCCCGGGCTAATGGAGTTTAGGGTCTAATGGGACCCCTTCATACAGGGTTCGACCCTCCATTCATTCCAAATCCCCTACTTCCTTCACAAAGTGGCCCCCAAGCTCTCGTTTTCTTCCAAACTTGTTGTTTCCTCTCTCCAACCTCTCTTCCAACCATTTCTTCCTTCATTTTTTGTTATTCCCTTCGTCCCTCTGCCGTTCTCTACCATACCCAGTAGCTACTTCTTCCATTTTCTGTGATTGGAGCTCTCAAAGCTCTCATTTGAGCTCCAAAACGTGCCAGCCCCCGACCTCCCTTATCTTACTCCTTTCTTCCTGTTATTTTCCCCTTCCTTTACCCATTACACCCCTGATTCCGACCCAGATCCGTGAGAACCCATTTGGGTGAGCTCTATCCTCCATTTCATCTCTCTTCCATGGCTTTCATAGAGGCTATTTTGGCCTTTTTCTCTCTTTCCTCCATCCTTTCATTGATGGGCAAGAAGCGTGCCCTTGCGGACGAGGCTGGACCTAGTCGTCCCGCTCGTTCGAGGTGGCCTAGAGGAGCTACTGCAAGTTCAAGTGTTGGGAGGAAAATACATACGAAGCGGGATTTGGATCCCCAAGCTCCTTTTGGGAGGGCATTATTGGCAGAATTGGCTCATGGTTCTTATACGGATCGTGGGGTTCTTTTTGAAGCACATGTGGATGGGCGGCTCTTTGGCGAATATTTATTGTTCGAGGGCATCGAAGCTGCCGGGTGGGGTCTGCTATTTGAAGGCGAGTCTCGTGCTAATGTGAGCACTGTTCGTGCCTTTTATGCTCATATTCGAGACCCTACGCTGGAGCCACTGCAGTTCAAGATCCCCTTTGGCAGAGATCAGGAAGCCACAATCGATGTTCGATTGATAGCTCGACTTCTGAACGTACCACTTGGCGAGGTACATCCAAGTGCTAAGAATCTGAACAGTGTTTGTGAGAGAGATCGCCGCACCAGGTTTCTATGTGGTCATTTATTTGAGTGGCAGCATAACAAGAGCCTTCTAGCGACCCATATGTCAGGTGATTTTTTTCTACTTCATCACATCTGCACGTTCAATGTTTATCACAGGTGGAGCAATCGTAGTGAATGCACGCGTCTCATGGTAGATTTTCTGTATCAAGTGGGGCAGGGAGAGAACATATGCATGCCTACGTTTGTGCTGTGACAGATCATCCTCATAACGCGATTGAGAAGAACGTCTGAGTCACTTCTCTTTGGTTATCTCATATGCAAGATTGCGCTCGAGTTTGCCTATAGGCTTGGGGCAGAGTTGTCTGCGCTGGTTCATTATATCAACGAGGCTACTCTGAACCAGATGAAGATGGGACCTCAGCAGCTTGAGGCCCAACTTGATGATGACAGCGAGGGTGAGTATGATAGTGAAGAGGAGGAAAGTGAAGAAGAGGGTGGGGTAGAGATAGAGGAAGAAGTCCAGGAAGAAGAGGAAGAGGAGGCTAAGGATACTGATGAGAGTCCTCTTGTAACTCAGGCTGATAGAGATGCCCGTATAGTGCGACTCGAGGAGGGTCAGGCTACTCTTCAACAGGATATTGGTGATTTGCGAGACCTCGTGAAGAATAAGTTCAAGAAAGTAACCCGCACGCTGAAGACCATCCTTTGCTGCCTGAAGGATAAGGGTGCCCCTTCTCCATCACCAGATTCTGATGCATAGGTTTTTCGTAGTCGTTGTTTGCTTATTTTTATGTTTATGTGTGGTATGCTAGTGTTTGGCAGTTGGTAGTTGTTCAGTGTTTGAAGTTTAGTGGTTGAAGTTAAGTGTTTTGTTCACATGCTTTCTCTATCGCGATTCATGTAATGCTGTAAATCATGTATTGTTACAATTTTGTTAATGAAATGCATGTGGTTTCCTTGGCTTGTGAAGTACATGTTGTGAATGGACTGTGTGAATGCCTAATCTCTTTGGTTGCTACCCTCTGTTGTGTGTAGGGTATGCCACCCAAGGGTTCGAGATCTTCGACCCGTCTTTCTCTGGGAGATTCACTCGACGGGGCCCTTGCCCTGTGCGGTACTCTTATGGACCCTCATGCAGGCCCATCTCAATCAGATCTCAGGCCGAGTTCTCAGCCGGCTTCTGGCCCTGCTGCTGGACCACCTCCTGTGACACCTTCTGTGGTGCCTCCTGTCACACCTGTGGCTCTTGAGCAGCATCGTGCGTTCGTGTCGATGCGTTCTACATCACAGTCTGCTCCGCCTCCTGATAGGCTAGAGTAGATGATGTTGTTGATGCAGCAGTAGCAGATATAGCAGTAGCAGCAGTTCTTATCCTCCTTGGCTGGCATTTTTGCTCAGTCGATGGTGGTGACTCCACCTGCCTCGCCTCTACACCCTGTTGGGCATGCTAGTGCGAGCAGTTTTTTGAGCGATTTCAGCGCTTGAGGCCTCCTACATTTTCAGGTACTCACAGACCTGAGGAGGCTGAGTATTGGATAGACCGCATCTCGAAGATGCTGAGACCGTTGCACTGTTCTAAGGTGGAACAGGTTGAGCTGGCCACCTTCATATTTGAGAAGGAGGCTAGCCTATGGTGGCACAGTATTCTCCACACTATGGCGAAAGGATTTGAGTGGACGTGGGCAGTGTTTGAGGCACGCTTCTGTGAGAAGTATTTCCTGGTTACTTATTGGCATGAGAAGGAAAGTGAATTCCTTCACCTTTGCCAGGGAGGCATGTCGGTGACGGAGTATGAAAATAAGTTCATGGAGCTAGGGAGGTTGCTCCTTTGATTCTGGGTGATCAGCCGATGAGGATGCAGTATTTTTCTGAGGGCTTGCGGTTCGAGATTAGATCTAAGATGTGTTGTGCGAGCATTTCTTCTTATGCAGAGCTGGTGAACATGTCCTTGCGTGTAGAGTAGGACGGGGACAGGTCTGCCCGCACGCGAGCACCTATGATTCTTAGGCCGCAACCTGAGTTCGAGAGTAGGCCTTTCCTCGCTAAGTGGCCTCGATCTGATTCACCGCAGGGGTCTTCTGCATCTCTTGGCTATTTGAGGCATCCTAATGTGTGGTGCCACTATTACAAGAAGCCTGGCCACACTGAGATTTCTTATTTTTCCAGGATGCGAGACAGTGGGTTCTCGCTGCCTCAGCGGATTGGTCATCAGATGCCTCAGATGATTTCACCACCACCCCTTCGATCTGCACCAGCTCATCTGTCCTTCAGACCTCCAGCGCCTCATTTTAGGCCGCCACATTGGCCTATGGTACCGCAGCCGATCCGTCCTCAGTAGGCTAGGGTACATGCACTGACAGCTGAGCCATCCGAGAAAAGACTGCACCACCTTTGACCTTGAGGTCATAACCTACATTAGAGGTACTCTTATATTTTTGTTGGTGGATACGGGATCCACAGTCTCAGTCATATCTTCTTCAGTAGTCAAGCGCATTGGTTTACAGACTACTCGGATGGTTGGGGTGCGAGTTATTTCAGCACACAGGACTTTTACTGATGCCTCTACGATGTGTGAGGGTTGTTTGCTAGATCTAGGGAGAAAGACGATGGCCATTGACCTTATCGTCGTTTTCGTTCTTTATCATTTTGATGTCATCCTTGGCATGGATTGGCTAACTGCGGGGAGGGTTGAGATTGACTGTGAGACCCGTGTAGTGACAGTTTACGAGCCGGAGGGCACGTCCTTTACATTTCCAGTGCAAGTCAGTCACCCCTCTCGAGTGATTTTTTATGCTTCCTTATTAAGGAATGTTGATGTCCCGACTCTTGAAAGCACGCTAGTAGTCTGTGATTATGAGGATGTATTCAGGAAGATACCTGGGTTTCCACCCCAGCTCGAGATCAATTTTACTATCGACCTGGTACCCGGTTCGACGCCAATCTCATTGCCAACGTATCACATGACCCCGTGTGAGATGGAGTTAAGGAAACAGATCGATGATTTGTTAGAGGCTGGCTTCATACGACCGAGTGTGTCTCCTTGGGGAGCACCTGTGTTGTTTGTGATGAAGAAAGAAGACTCATTGCGGTTATGTATTGATTACGCCAAGCTAAATTATATTACATAAAGAACAAGTACCCTTTTCCCAGGATAGATGACCTGTTGATCAACTGAGAGGAGCGTAGTACTTCTCAAAGATTGATCTACAGTCAAGATATCACCATCTGCGCGTCAGGGATGAGGACGTATAGAAGAGGACTTTCAGGACTAGCTTTAGCCATTATGAGTTCCTCGTGATGTCGTTCGGTCTTACAAACGCACCAACCGTATTCATGGACTCGATCGATTCATCATCGTGTTTATAGTGACATTTTGATATACTCCAGGAGTCGAGAGGAGCATGAGGAGCACTTGCGATCAGTCATGGATACTCTGAGACAGCACCAGTTGTTCGCACAGTACAAGAAGTGCGACTTCTAGAAGGAAGAAGTCAAGTTCCTGGGACATGTTATGTCCAAGGATGGGATTGCGGTGAACCTTGCTAAGGTAGCTGCGGTGCAGGACTGGAAGTAGCCTGGTTCGGTTATCGAGGTGAGGAGTTTCCTAAGACTTGTTGGCTACTATCGACGATTCATTCGGGACTTCTCCATGATAGCCAGACCCTTGTCTCAGTTGACATGGAAGGATCTGAAGTTCGCCTAGAATGAGAAGGCAGAAACAGCTTTTTAGGAGCTGAAAGACAGGCTGACGTCTACCCCTGTGCTAGTATTGCCAGAGCAAGGGGTTAAATATATGATCTATATGGACGTGTCTCATGTTGGTTTAGGTTGTGTCCTTATGCAGAAGGACAGGGTGATTGCATATGCCTTGAGATAATTAAAGAAGCACGAGGAGAATTACCCTACACACGACCTAGAGTTGCCAGCTGTCATCTTCGCATTAAATCTCGAAAGACATTACCTCTACGGAGAGGAGTTCGAGCTCTTTTGCGATCACAAGAGCCTCAACTACATATTCACGCAGCGAGACCTGAATATGAGGCAGGGACGATGGTTAGAGACCTTGAAGGGATTTAATTTCGAGGTTTCCTACCATCCGGGCAAGGCAAACCTTGTGGCTGATGCGTTGAGTCGCAAGAAGGCGATAGAGTTTACGGCTCCACTGATGGTTGCCGAGTGGGACATGGTTGATTTTTTATGAGACTTCGAGCAGAAACTCACAGTGGAGGAGCCATTTGAGGTTATCGCACATGTTTAGGTGCGACCTCTTATCGATGACAGAGTCATCGCGACGCAGAGGGACCATGAGCGTCTGACTGAGCTTCGAGAGCAGGCCAGTGATGATGCAGATGTCGAGTGGCGAGTTGGAATGGATGGGGGCTTATGTTATCGTGGCCGCCTATGCGTCCCAGATGTCCCCGACTTAAGACAAGAGATTCTAGAAGCTGCGCACAGTTCTAGGCTTGCGATGCATCCAGACAGTACGAAGATGTATCGTAACATGAAAAGAAAGTATTAGTGGGATGGCATGAAGATCTACATCGTAGACCATGTGTCCCGTTGTCTCACTTGCTAGCAGGTGAAGGCAGAGCATCACCGATCCCCTGGTCTCCTTCAACCTATGCGTATAGCTGAGTGAAAGTGGAACTTTATTTCTATGGATTTCATCTCGGGACTGCCGAAGACGAGGAAGGGACATGATTCTATCTGGGTGATCGTCGACCTCTTGACGAAGTCTGCACACTTTCTTACGATCAGAATTACGAACTCTACAGATGAGTTGGCTAGATTGTACATCAGGGGATTGTTCTTCTGCATGGAGTTCCCTTGGAGATCGTGTCGGATAGAGACACGCGATTTACTTCTATTTTCTAGACTCGCATCTAGGAAGCGATGGGTGTGAAGTTGAAGTTTAGTACTGCATTCCACCCACAGACCGACGAACGGACTGAGAGGGTGAACCAGATTTTGGAAGACATATTGCGGGCTTGCGTGTTGGATTTCAAGGACAGTTGGGATGATTGTCTTCCATATACGGAGTTCACGTACAATAACAGTTTTCAGGCGAGTATCGGTATGGCACCTTATGAGGCTTTGTATGGGCATCCTTGTCAAGCACCGCATTGCTGGACTGAAGTTAGCGAGCATAAATTGATTGGTTCTGAGTTAGTACAGGCGACATCAGAGAAGATTGACATCATCAGGCGTCGACTTCTCACAGCGCAGAGCAGGCAGAAGAGTTATGCCGATACGAGGCAACGACCGCTGGAGTTTGTGGTTAGAGATCACGTATTTTTGAGAGTTTCTCCTATGAAGGGAGTTCTTTGGTTCGGGAAGAAGGGGAAACTCACGCTGAGATTTATTGGCCCATTCCAGATACTTGATCGTGTGGGTGCAGTAGCATACCGCCAAGCTTTGCCTACACCTCTCACGAGCGTATACAACTTATTTCATGTTTCTATGCTGAAGAAATACATTCCTGATCCTTCCCATATCATCAGATGGGAGCAGGTGGAGTTGAGCGAGGATGTCACTTATGAATTGCGCCCGACGCGTATATTAGACAGGAAGGAATAGGTATTGCGTAGTATGGTCAACCCCCTTGTAAAGGTATTGTGGACGCCGAGATCAGAAAGAACTACTCACAGCTCCTCGAGGAGTATGAGAAGGTATGAATTTCGAGGATGAAAATTTTTTTTAGGGGGGTAGATTGTAACGACTCGAAAAATTTCGTACCAAGACCCGAGTACCACCTCGATCAGAAATCACTTAGGATTAATTCTCTTAGAATTAAACATAAGTTAACTAGCGCTAAGTTAGACTAGCTGTGAAATCAGTATTGTTCGCTTTAAATACGTTCTGCAAGACTTAAAACTTGTGGAATCGTTAACGCTATAATACCTTGAAATCTAGGATCCAACTCTAAACCCACTTGTTCTCGAAAATGCTTTGTAACTTTGTATTGACTCTAAACCGTGCATCGAAAGTCTGATAGCTACAATCTTAGACCATTATGACCGCTTAGTTGGACTTGACCATCCTTTCGAAAATCAAGCCCAAATGATGTCCTGAGACCATTCTATTGAGTCCGGAGTGAAGAGAGTGAGAAAAGGAAGATATTTAGAAAATTAATTATATTTTAAAGTAATCTGGCACGTGTCACTTGCGTGACATTTTTAAGCGTTCTGACCGTTAGATTTCTACCAAATTTCACCCTCGGATCAGGATAAGTGGCCCTTTCATGTCATAGAGCTTGTAGCCCTGATTTTAGTTCGGTAACCGTTGAATTGAAGCTGATCCGCCACGGACCATCTGGAAATTCGATCGGACTGAAAACTTAACTTACTAAAGATCCGATGCTAGTGAGCTTAAGTCTGATCGCATTTGATATGAGGACCTCCATAAGTGCTCCGTTGGATCAGAAAGATCCCGATTTGGTTATAACCTAAGTATACCTTGACTTAAAGTCCGTTTCCGTCATGTTTAGGCTTATAAAAAGGCCTTAAACCCTTAGCTTTCTAACCCATACGAATTTTCCAAACCCTAGAGTTTTAAGAGAAAGAAAAGAGAAAGTGTGGGAGAATCAGTTGAAACTCCGTAAGATTCTTCCTAACCCATCTATACATTGCACCAGCTTTTCTAAATCGTTCTTCCAGCGATTCTGGTTCCATTTTTGGATAAGTTAAGCTAACCCTAACATGATTTAAGACCTAAAAGAGTTTAAGCGACATTATCGCTGACCTGTTTCATGCCATAGGTAGAATATCCACCGTTGACGAAGACACATCGTCTGAATCATCTCGAATACGTATTTTCTAGTTTAAGGTGTGGACATATACGCTTAGGTTATGGTTTTCAATACTTTCAATGTTAGATAATGATTTATTCATGTTGTGATTGCTGTTACACATGCAAAATGTGCTATCCGTTTTGTTTTCCGCATATGTATACTTTATATTGTAAATACCATATTTCATGTATATATTAGAATACATGTATGCGTATGGAATCTGTTGATTTTCTTGCCATGATTAATTATCGTTGTTATATGCCTGATATGTATACGGCAACTCCTTGGCGAAAGGACTTACCCTAATATGCAATAGAGATGACATACGTGATGTATGTTGAATAGTGTAACCTAAGTGTTTGAATAAATGCCTAAGTGAGTTAGTAGTTAGTAAAGTGTGATTGCTAAGGTGGTTAAGTGTAACACCCCAGATTTTTTCCAACCTGGGGTTAGACGTCCTTAGGCAATGGGTCGACCATAACACCTTGGTTACCTCTCAGAACCCAATTCCAAAGCCAGAGATATCATTTGGAACCTAATTCTTTAGAAATTTAACGTGAATTAGCCAGCGCTACACTAGACTTCCTGCAAAATTAGCACCAACCACTTTAAATACAATCTGTAAGACCTAAAACCTCTAGAATTGTTGCCGCTACGTTACCCTAAAATCTAGGATCAAACTCTAAACTCGTTTGCCCTCAGGAACCCTTTGAAACTTCGTATTGGATCTAGACCGCGCGTCGAGAGTCCGATATCTACAATCTTAGACCATTACGACCACCTTGTTGGACTTGACAATCGTTTCGAAAATCAATCCCAACTGATGTTCTGAGGCTATTTCATTGAGCCTGGAGCAGGGAGTGTGAGAAAGAGTGAAATTCTTTATAAATTAAATGAGATTTAAATAAATCTGGCACGTTTCGCTTGCGGGTTAAGTATAAGCATTCAGACCATCAGAATTTGATCCAAATACACCCTCGGATCAGGGAACATTTCTCACTCAGGTCAGTGTACTTGGAATCCTCGATCGAGTCTCCGTGACCGCTGAATTGAAACTGGTCTGCACGTGCGATCTGGGAATAGTACCGGACTGAAAACTTGGTGTGAGCAGGATCCAATATACATGAGCTTAAGTCCGACCGTATTCGGCCAGGGGACCTCCCAAAATGCTCCTTTAGATCAGAAAAGACCCGATTTGGCTATAACCCAAGCATACCTTGACTTAAAGTCTATTTTGGTTATGTTTGGGCTTATAAAAGGGCCTTAAACCCTTAACTTTCTAACCTATACGAATTTGCTAGAAACCCTAGGAAGGAGAGAGAGAAAAGAGAGAGAAAGTGAGGGAGAAGCTGGTGATTTCTCCAGGGATTCTTCACTGCTGCTCCATGTGCCAAGCCTTCCATCTGTGTTGTTCTTTCAGCGCTTCCAAAGTCATTTTTAGGTAAGAAATCCTACCCCTAACCTGTTTAGGTAATCCATGTAGCTGTAGTGTTAATATAGCTAACCTATTTCATGATGTAGGTTACCAATCAGTCATTGACAATGACGAAGAGTTCCGATTCGATTCATTACACTCCTACGGCGTAAGGTGTGGATCTTAGACGCTTAGATTACCTGTTTTCAAAGCTTTCAATGCCGTTTAATGGTAGATTGCTGACAAGAACGCTGTTTGACATGTAAAACTTGTTGTCCGATTTTCATTTCGAATACATACGAAGAATATGAGATTTAGGATATTTTAGGTATTTGTAGGAAATACTGTATACGTACGTATTTTGCTGATGTGATTGCCATGAGTATTTATCATGTACCTATACTAGTTATGCGTGTATGATCTGTTTGGCGAAGAGATTCGCCTTGATGCACATATTGGCCGACATATGCTATGTAGACTACTGTGTGTAGGCTAAGTGTTTGTTGAAATGCCTAAATCAATTTGATTTATGCCAGCCATATATTTTGAATGTAAGAACATGATTTTTGTGTATTAGACATCTCCTCGATATAAGGATTTGTCATATTATATGTTGAAATCAACATATGTCAAGTACGTTGGAGTTGTGTAGTCTAAGTGTTTGTATAAATGTATGTATTAGTAAGTATTGAGTAAATGGTGTTGTAGATTAGCGTTGAGATTGGATTCTCAACTAATTTGATGATGTACATGAATTCCTCCATGCTTTTCGTATTGAATTGATTACCTTATGTTTGAAATACTCGTGTATCGTTAACTGCTTATGATGTATGTTATAACATGCTGATAACATGCTAGAATGTCTTGTATTTCAATTCTATCTCTCTCACGTGATTATTGATTTACATTACATGTGCTTGGGGCTATACTCCTGTCCAGGCAGTCGATAACAGTTTAGAATGCGTGGTTGGATTCTATTCACCATGAAGGATGTGTATGACGAACCTAAGTCGTACTAGAGTCGTCGGTAGTGGTTAGGCCACACGAAGTGCTTGTGCACTTCATGTCAGTCGATTCAACGTGCGCTCGCGCTAGTCGAACTCATCAAGTAACCCGACTGACCATTGTATGTTCACCTTGTATTCATCATAACTGCTTGAACCTAGGGTACTGAACTTACCAGTGATAACCCTGATAACCGTGGTACCTTGATCCACTGAGACTCATGAGCCGGGCATGGTGGTATGGGACACCGTGGTCTAGCTGTCGGCCTACGCTGGGGCCACAAACCTCCCCGTAGTGACTAGTGAGCACCTTAGACTCATGAGCAGATTATAATGGTATGGGACACTATATTCTTACTGTCGGCCTACACTGATAAGGTGATGGGGGAGCGATGCAACGAGTGTGAGCAACAACCCTGACAGCCCTTTGTAGTGACCTCGAGCGTACCATGAGTCTACGTGAGGCGACGACCCTTCCGTAGCAATAAGAGTACAACTAGGCCTGTATTGATAAGGTGATGGGGTAGTGGAGCAACGAGTGCGTGCAACAGCCCTGACAGCCCTTGCAGCGACCTAAAAATATATCATCGTATGAGATTACTAGGAGAGAAGACCCTAGACATGATCCTTGTTGGGAATGATATAAGGGAAGTACCCTAGTTTCTCAATCCTGCTGTATGAAAAGGACTAATAACAACTCAGTAATCATATTCATATCGCATTGCATGTGCCTAGAAGATGTGGAGCACTGAGAGAAGAAAGCATGCCGCGGACGTAAGATGGTGTCACATGAGGGAGAATGTCGGTGAGGGCATCCATCATGTCATTTCATCCTTGCATTAATCATAGTATTTAGGAATGTTGTTTTGCTTGCTTACCATTATCGCTTGATTGATTTGATAATATGCTAACCTTTACTCTATGATTCCACTAAGTTAGCTACTCACTCCCACGTTACGGGACGATGTTGTGTACACCAACCAGTCCCTATTTTAGTTTCAGATGGTGACGATGCTTGCGAAGCAGAGCCGGACTTGATGATGATGAGGAGGATCCCTCCTATATGCAGGTTCTAATTGATGGGGTTACAGGGTTACTGATTAGATGTCAATACACTTGGTACTTAGCCTTATATTTACACACCCATGTATATTCTCTTCTTTCTATTTTGGAGTATACATGTATTTAGTTAACCTGGTAACATGTTCACACTCTAGAGACTTACAACAGTTCATATATTTTATGTATCTATTACATTCTTCTGCTTGCTAATTTAACTGTCTCTGGAGTATGATATGTTGTTTTGGCTTAATCCACTTCATGTTTTATGCACTATTATAGCCGACATTCATTCATCATCGAAAATGTTGCTTAAGTGATGTTCTGGAACTCGGGAGTGGAGTTTATCCTCGACCCCCAATTTTCAGGGCGTTACATTGAGATATGGATCTCCATCACAATACTAGAGTGTATGATTTCCTCCATGAATCATGTAACTTAGGTTCTCCATGCTACATGAGTGTATGATTTCCTCCATGGATTATGTACTTTGTTGAATCATATTAAATGTGTGTTTGATTTCGTGCATGTACTGTTTATATTCAAGTTATACTTCATGATTGTTCATATGGATGCAGAATATGAATCATATGCTAGTTATTAAATTTGTTTGTGAATGGGGTTGTACTACAGTCCAGGTAATCGGAAACCATTCTGTAAATGGTGGTTCAAGTTGTTTTCGCCACCGAGGATGAGTTTAGTGAATCTGAGTCGTGGTTGGAATGTTCAGCAGTGGTTAGGCCACACAGAGTGTTTATACATTCCATGTCATTCAACTCAACGTGCACTTGGCCTAGTTTATCTTATCAAATAACTTGATTGATCGATGTTTGTTCACCATGTTTGGTCGCTACTGTTTGAATCTAAGGCACTGAGCTTACCAGTGAAACTCCCGTTAACCATGGTACCAAGATCCCCTAAGACTCATGAGCTGAACATGGTGGTATGGGACACCGTGGTCGTGCTATCGGCCTACGCTGGGGCCAAAAACCTCCCCGTAGTGAACAGTGAGCACCCTACTCTAAGCAGATTATGTTGGTATGGGACACTATATTCTGGTTGTCGGCTTACACTGATTGGTGACGAGCCCTCTGTATGTCCTTGAGTTTATCCTGACACTGCATAGGGACGACGAGTCCTGTTGTAGTCTTGAGGATATAAGTAAGCCTGTATTGATAAGGTGATGGGGGAGTGGTATAACGATTAAGCGCAACAGGCCTGACAACCCTTACAGTGACTTAGAACCATAACATCGTATGAGATTCCTAGGACTGACGACCCTAGAATGGATCAACGTAGGGAATTGATACAAGAGAGGTGTCTTAGCTTCCCAATACTACTGTATGAAAAGGACTAATAAGAACTGGAAAATCATATTCATGACATCACACTGCATGTGTCATTGGCGTTGGTGTGTGAGCATAGTGGCAGTGATTCATGCCGCGATCGTAAGATGATGTCGCATGAGGGAGTTTGTGGTGAGGGCATGCATCATTCTCTCATTCATTTTTGCATTAACAAGAATATCTAGGACCTATTTGATTGTACTGCCTTATCATTACTACTTGATTGGATTGATAACATGTTAACCTTTGCTGTATAGTACCACTTAGTTGATCACTCACTCCCACGTTCTGGAACGGTGTTTAAACACCAACCAGACTCTGATTTAGATGCAGGTGATGGCGATGCTGGCAAGGCAGAGCCAGACTTTGATGAGGATGAGGAGGCGTTCTCATATATGTAGTTCTCAGGCGGGTTCATGTGAGCCTTGTTCTGACCAACAGGGATTTTCTGGGATATGTACTTGATGATTTTTGCACAGTTGATACATGTATTTTTGAGACAGATGTATATATTGCCCTGGGCAGAGCACGCATCATTTGGGGATTTATTTTGAATTATATATGTATTTAAGTCTTTTGCTTGCATTTCCTCAATATCCCTGAATTACGTCTGCTAATCTGGCTTGATCTATTTCATGTTTTATGCATTAATACAGACAACATACAATCTTCATCAAATATATTGCATAAGTGATGTTTTGGAACTCGGGAGTCAAGTTATGCTCGACCCCCAAATTTCAGGGCGTTACATCACGATTGGGATAACGCGGGTTTATCTCATACAGCGTAGTGGGTCCTACTTCCAAGTGGTCCCACAAGTAGAATGGTCCACACACAAACATTCCGGTGGGTCACAATACTTACATCAAGGTAGGGTCTATAATCAATTTGACATACGTCCTAAGTTCACATACCTAAGATGTTACACCATCAGCATAGTACATGAGTTTGAATAATCACACAATTCTCACATGCCCACATGGTCTTATAGCCACTCCATTATCATAAGTCCATATGGTTGAGTAGCCACACAAACGTCACTTTACTTGCCATTAATAAATGATTTAAGGTCACATGGTTACTTATCATAACTCATACATCTATGGGCAACCACTTTATTAAGCTCTTACATGGTCAGGTTGTCGATGCCATATTTTCACTTGGTTGAGTGGAAATATAATTAGTATCATTGTCTAGTGACCGCATCTCAAAGCATCCAAGGTACAATCACAAGCATACCCACCATACCTGGTTACACTATGTTACACTAACTCTTAAACTATGATCAGCCTATACTTCATATGGAGAATGACTTAAATTTGGTGTCACATGATCAAGAGGCCAGGAACTAGCTTCCATCACATCAGATATAGTTTAGTGGTCCCCGCACTTGCCTCATCTATGAGCATAATGTAAGGGTTGTATTTATGTTGATGACACCGAATTGAGGGTCACTCCGTATTGTCAAGTTGTATAATCCAACCTATATCATAATTCTCATGACTAAGAAAATCTACACGTACGAGCCGATTGTTCATGGTAATGCCACCTGATTTCATGTGGTTGGTTGGCCTTCTGTGGATTTCGTAATCATACGGTTAAACGACTATATATACTCCACAATTGCATATGATTAAATGGACATACATACGTCACATGCCCACATGATTAAGGGGCCAAACTCATATATCGTATCCTTACACTGGATTAAGCAGTCATTCACACATCTTACAAACATAAGATTAGAAGCTGAAAATCACCATTTTTGTACGAGTGGGTCATACAAGATCATAAGGCGCATAGGAAGTGGGCCGCACAAATCACCAGTTCATTGGTTTAAGTGTGCAAGGGAATTTTAGCTCAATTAATATCTTTGTGTTTTTAGTTAATTTAATGGCGGATAAATTTTGTATGGTTTGGATGGCATATAAACATAATAGTGGGGCACACAATAGCCCCAAAAAACTTTGATGGTGTATAAACTTTATAGTGGATCCCACATAGTGGGTCCACTTAGTTTTGGGTGATAAATAAAAATTAAAGTGACCCTAAGCAGGTTGGCCACATTTGAGGGTTACAATCTGTGCAACACAATGGATATGTTGGATCTCTCCTAAACATTAAAGTGGACCCTTGAAGGTTTCAACTATGGGCAATTTGGGCTTGTCCAAGTGGATGGGTCTCATTGATGTGGTAGGGCCACACTTATTAGGTTTGTAAAAGCTGATAGATGATGTGGATCTAACATACATATTATGGTAAAATTCTAGGAGGTTTTAAGGGCGGACATTACAACAACATTGTTTCTTTGGCGCCAAAATATACAGATGGTTTGGATGTAGCTTATGCATCACAATGGGTCCTGCGGTCTGGTGGGCCCTACATGGGTATCAAAATGAGCTACTACTTATCCCCATTTATTTATTTATTTATTATTATTACTATTATTTTGCTTAAGTCCAAGTCTACATATCCTTATTAACGGGTTAGATGTCAAGTATAACAATATAGTGGCCCATTAGAATTTTTAATGGCGGACCTATAATCCACTACAGTTTTGGTGTGATCCACCGTGACGCGTGTCGACCCTCAACACCATCAGTCAGATGCACCAATCCATGGTGGGCCTGGGACTTAAAATCATGTCAATATGTGGTTTGTGTGGGGCCATAGCACATGCAAAAGTTGAGGGGATTACTCTCCATTAAAACATTTATAATTATTTGTTGGGCCCACCAAGGCATGGATCACAAATCCAACCCATCCATTATGTGTGTCCCACTTGGTTAAGGGGTCAGGCCAAGTTTCAGATGCATCCAAATTTCAGGTGGACCCCAGCAAGTAATTTTATATACTTGAGCTCTGAGTTGTACGAAAGGTTCAACGAGATTAAATTACATGGGTCCTAAAGTGATATATTTATTATATATACACAGTTCATCTATTTTTTTTATTTTTTTTTTTAGAGATCATTTTATAGCATTATCCAAAAATAAATCATATCCAAAGATTATCTGGACCCCACCATAAACAGTAGTGGAGATAATGATTTCACCATTAAACAGTTTACAGGGCCCACCTTAATGTTTATTTTTCCATCCAATCTGTTCATAAGGTCACAAAGACCTAAATTAAGGGGAAAAACAAATTTCATATTGGTCTAAAACTTCTATGACCCACATTTAATACCCTACTGCTTGTGTAGTGTGGCCCACTTAATAGTTAGATCTATCTTCTTTTTTTTTTCAAGCCTTAAGACAAACTCGCCAAATGAATGGACAGTTTGGATACAACACATACCTCATAGTCAGATTGATCTAGCTTCCTATTTTTTGTATTTTATTTTTATTTATTTATTTCTTTATTTTTTAATGGTGTGGGCTACCCAAGTTCTGTGTACAACTGATTTTTGGGGGTGACCCTTTTTTTAATGGGACCCATCAAATGCATGGTGTAGATTCTCAACATGCATCAAGGTGGGGCATGTGACTGGGACCCACAGTCCTTGCCTACCATAAGCAGCAGACGCTGCAGTGTTAGCGTTAGCAACAAGGGGCGTTATTATTTATTTATTTATTTTTGAGGTTTTCTTATGGTTTTTCATAGGTGGGGCCCACATTTTGACGATCAACTTCTCCAACTCATAACACGTATAACGAGCCCAATATTCAATATTTTTTGACGTGCAGAAACATCACAGTGGGCCTTAACAGATTATTACTATTAAAAAAATATTTTTGATGGTGTGGCCTGCCAAAGATTTGGATTATCTTCATTTTTTGGCTCAACACCTAAAATGATATGGAAAACATGATGGACGGTGTGGATCAAATACATACTTCAAGGGGGTGGGCTTGTGGGCCCACAACCCCTCGTTTCCAATTTAAGCAATAGGGACGCTGCTTGCTGCAGCATCCCCTGAACACTGGCAGCAGCGTCTCTCCCTTATATATTATTTATTTATTCTTGTTGGATATGTGTACGTGTGTGCATTGGTGTACATGTGTGAGTTTGGCCACCCCAATGGGCCAATGATTGGATTATTTAGATGTCATACAAACATTTTTCGTGGGGCTCACTATCAATTCATTAATCATTTTATCTTCATCATCCACACCATTCCTAATGTTTAAGTAATTCACCATCCATAAACATAATGAAAAAAATAATAAAAAAAAAAAAAAACAAAGGTGGGGAGGGTATACTCACCATGATGGATTAGATGGATGGTTGAGATGGATGGAAGGGATAAGATTGATGGAGTTGATGGCCCATAAAGATCTCTCTCTCTCTCTCTCTCTCTCTCTCTCTCTCTCTCTCTCTCTCTCTCTCTCTCTCTCTCTCTCTCTCTCTCTCTCTCCATGTGTAGAAAAATGGTAAAATGCTAAGGGTTAAAGGGATATATGTAGAGAAATTGTTAAAATGTGGCTAGATTCAATTAATGTGATCTTGGTTAGCTTATACTAGGATTATGTCAATTAATTCATGATTTGTAATTAATGGTGGATTAAAGGACCATGGGATGGCATGGTGTGATGATGTCATGCTTAAGGTGTGGCATGGAAAAGAGTTGACTTGAGGTGTACATGAGAGAGGAAGAGGTATAGGTGTGTGACATCACACACATGGGTAGAGATTCTTTCAGCCATAGAATTCATAGAAATCAGGGGTACTAATAGCATCTAGGTTTTCGATCAATCGTTGTAGAAGACCTAGTTTAAGTTCTTCTATATTTTTCAGTTACTAACTTTACTCGTAAGTGATCTTAAATCTTATGCTCTGATACCACCTTCTATCATGCCCCAAGTCCGGGGACGGATAGCTTCCGTGATGCCCCGAATCCGGCACTCGACTTCCATACACCAAGTCCCAAGTTCGGCGCACCACAAGGAATATTTTTGACTAAATTAATACCTGAGCATGAAGATCCATGATCAAAATACCAAGCATCACTTTGTAACGTCTTAGAAAAATTCATACTTAAACCCGAGTACCACCTCCAGTAGGAATCATTTAGAACTAAATTCCTTAGAAGTTTAATGTGTATTAGCTAGCGTGAAACTAGATTATATGTGAAATTGGCACTAATAACTTCTAATACGATCTGTAAGACCAAAAATCTATAGAATCATCGATGCTATATTGCCCTAAAATCTAGGATCTAACTCTAAACCCAGTTGCTCCTAGGAATACTTTGTAAATTCGTATTGAACCTAGACCGCACGTCAAAAGTCTAATATCGATGAACTTAGACCATTATGACCGCCTAGTTGGACTTGACTATCACCTCAAAAATTAATGACCTCATCAGTGGGAGTCAAATCCATGACCCATGTATCCACTCGGCTCGACGGTGAGACAACCCTAGCTAGCATAGGGGTTTAGGGACTTTTAACCCAAGGGGCACATCATCCCCTACTATTTCCACACTTTGGGTGTCCCGATCATTTTCAAGGATAACCCAAGTCATCATTATAGATGCACATTTCATAGTCAGGATCCAACTCATGTTATATAGCATGACTGTGGTATTTCGATCATCATATATGTCATGATTATACATGAAATCAAGCAATCATGATAAGGCATACGTTCAAATGCATGTGGTATGCATATAATGTCATGAGTATAGGGTATGCTTAACCTTTAAGGAAAAAATGACATATAATCATCATATGCCACTATTAACTATATCAATCCATGATCATGTAACTAAATTGAAGAGGACATATCTTACACATGAACAAATGTATTGAAGTACACTTGCACATACTATTAATTCCATGGTACATGAGTATGACCAATATCAACATGGATAAGTAGATGAATTTAGTATGCTAGGGAGTGGAACAACATTAATCAAGTATCAAATCACATGATTCTATTAACCATAATCACTAACATCACTAATATCATCCATAACTATCATAATCACAAGTATTAATTGTGATAAGAGTTACACCATATCCTTCGCAAGATAAATATTCCATTAGCGGCTTTGGCCTTACATGATTTTCTTCTATTGGGATCACATGGTTATACCCTAACTAGGCTTTATGGTTAATGAGTGGTGATGATGCAAAGTACATGCACTAAGTGATTATGAGATTAGAGGCATAATTATAACATGAGCCACAGGATGGATGGTGTTGGTGAAACTCATATAATGTAGAGGGCTTCACCTTTAAGTGAGTTGTTAGTAGGTTGGGTTTGTGATTAGTTATCGTAGCAATTCTACAATGGTTTGAAAGGAATAGGTAAACCTCATAAGATACAGTGATCCCTAAGTTAAATAACTTGGTATATAATATACACATAAGGGTTAGTCACGGTTGGGATGACGCGGGTTTGTCTTATACACCGTAATAGGTCCTACTTCCAAATGGTCCTGCAAGCAGATTGGTCCACACACAAACATTAAAGTGGGTCACAATACTTATATCAAGGTAGGGTTTATAATCGATTTGACACACATCCTAAGTTCACATATCCAAGATGTTACACCATCAATATAGTACATGAGTCTGAGTTATCACACAATTCTCGCATGCCCACAAGGTCTTATGGCTACTCCATTATCAAAAGTCCATATGGTTGAGTGGCCACACAAATGTCACTCTATTTGCCATTAATAAATGATTTTAGGTCACATGGTTACTTATCATAACTCATCCATCTATGGGCAACCACTTTATTAAGCTCCTACATGGTCAGGTTACCGATGCCATAATTTCACTTGGTTGAGTGGAAATATAATTAGTATCATGGTCTAGTGACCGCATCTCAAAGCATCCAAGGCACAATCACAAGCATACCCACCATACCTGGTTACACTATGTTACACTAACTCTTAAACTATGATCGCCCTATACTTCATACAGAGAATGACTCAAATTCGGTGTCACATGATCAAGAGGCCAGGAACTAGCTTCCATCACATCAGATATAGTTTAGTGGTCCCTGCATCTGCCTCATCTATGAGCATAATGTAAGGGTTGTATTTATGTTGATGACACCGAATTGAGGGTCACTCCATATTATCAAGTTGTATAATCCAACCTATATCATAATTCTCATAACTAAGAAAATCTACACGTACGACCCGATTGTTCATGGTAATGCCACCTGATTTCATGTGGTTGGTTGGCCATTTGTGGATTTCGCAATCATATGGTTAGATGACTACATATACTCCACAATTGCATATGATTAAGGGGCCAAACTCTTATATCGCACCCTTACACTGGATTAAGCGGTCATTCACACATCTCACAAACATAAGATTAGATGCTAAAAATTACCATTTTTGTACAAGCGAGTGGGTCATACAAGATCACAAGGTCGCACAAGTAAGTGGGTCACACAAATCACCATTTCATTGGTTTATGTGTGCAAGGGAATTTTAGTTCAATTGATATCTTCATGTTTTTAGTTAATCTAATGGTGGATAAATTTTGTACGGTTTGGATGGCATATAAACATAATAGTGGGGCACACAACAGCCCCAAAAAAATCGTTGGCGAATAAACTTTATATTGGGTCCCACATATTGGGCCCACTCAATTTTGGGTGACAAATAAACATTAAAGTGACCCTAAGGAGGTTGGCCATGTTGGAGGGTTACAATCTATGCAACACAGTGGATAGGTTGGATCTCTCCTAAACATTAAAGTGGACCCTCGAAGGTTTCAACTATAGGCAATTTGGGCTTGTCTAAGTGGATGGGTCCCATTGATGTGGTAGGGCCAGACTTATTAGGTCTGCAAAAGCTAATAGATGGTGTGGATCTAAAAAACATATTATGGTGAAATTCTAGAAGGTTTTAAGGGAGGACATTACAACAACATTGTTTCATTGGTGCCAAAATATACAGATGGTTTGGATGTATCTTCTACATCACAATGGGTCCTACGGTCTGGTGAGCCCTACATGGGTATCAAAACGAGCTCCTACTTATTCCCATTTATTTATTAATTATTATTATTATTATTATTATTCTTAAGTCCAAGTCCACATATCCTTATTAACAGGTTAGATGTCAAGTATAACAATATAGTGGCCCATTGGAATTTTCAATTACGGACCTATAATCCACTACAGTTTTGGTGTGATCCACTGTGACGCGTGTCGACCCTCAACACCATCAGTCAGATGCACCAATCCATGGTGGGCCTGGGACTTAAAATCAAGTCAATATGTGGTTTGTGTGGGGCCATAACACATGCAAAAGTTGAGGGGATTACTTTCCATTAAAACATTTATAATTATTTGTTGGGCCCACTAAGGTAGGGATCACAAATCCAGCCCATCCATTATGTGTGTCTCACTTGGTTAAGGGGTCAGGACAAGTTTCAGATGCATCTAAATTTCAGGTGGACCCCAACAAGTAATTCTATATACTCGAGCCCCGAGTTGTACAAAAGGTTCAAGGAGATTAAATTACATGGGTCCCAAAGTGATATATTTATTATATATACACCATTCATCTATGTTTTTTATTTATTTATTTTAGAAATCATTTTATAGAATTATCCAAAAATAAATCATATCCAAAGATTATCTGGACCTCACCACAAACAGTAGTGGAGATAATGATTTCACCGTTAAACAGTTTACAGGGCCCACCTTATTGTTTATTTTTCCATCCAATCTGTTCATAAGATCATAAAGACCTGAATTAAGGGGAAAAACAAATTTCATATTGGTCCAAAACTTCTATGTCCCACATACCTCATAGTCAGATTGATCTAGCTTCCTATTTTTTGTATTTTATTTTTATTTATTTATTTCTTTATTTTTTAATGGTGTGGGCCACCTGAGTTCCATGTATCGCTGATTTTTTAGGGTGACCCATTTTTAAATGGGACCCATCAAATGCATAGTGTAGATTCTTAACATGCATTAAGGTGAGGCATGTGGCTGGGACCCACGGTCCCTGCTTACCATAAGCAACAGATGCTGCAGCGTCTGCATCAGCAGTAAGGGGCGTTATTATTAAATTTTTTTTGAGGTTTTCTTATGGTTTTTCATAGGTGGGGCCCACATCCTGACGATCCACTTCGACTGCTGGTTTCTCTAACTCATAACATGTTTAATGAGCCCAATATTCAATAATTTTTGACGTACGAAAACATCACAGTGGGCCCTAACAGATTATTACTATTAAAATAATATTTTTGATGGTGTGGCCTACCAATGATTTGAATTATCTTCATTTTACGGCTCAACACCTAAAATGATATGAAAAACATGATAGATGGTGTGGATCAGATACATACATCAAGGGGGTGGGCTTGTGGGCCCACAGCCCCTCCTTTCCAATTCAAGCAGCAGGGACGCTACTTGCTACAGCATCCCCTGGACGCTGGCAGCAGCGTCTCTCCCTTATATATTTATTTATTTGTTTTCTTGTTGGATATGTGTACATGTGTGCATTGGTGTACATGTGTGAGTTTGGCCACCCCAATGGGCCAATGCTTGGATTATTTGGATGTCATACAAACATTTTTTTGGGGCCTACTATCAATTCATCAATCATACTATCTTCATCATCCACACCATTCCTAACATTTGAGTAATTCACCATCCATAAACATAATGAAAACAAAAATTTAAAAACAAAAGTGGGGAGGGTGTACTCTCCTTAATGGATTAGATGGATGGTTGAGATGGATGGAAGGGATGAGATTGATGGAGTTGATGGCCCACCAAGATTTATCTCTCTCTCTCTCTCCATGTGTAGAAAAATGGGAAAATGCTAAGGGTTGAAGGGATATATGTAGAGAAATTGTTAAAATGTGGTTAGATTCAATTAATGTGATCTTGGTTAGCTTAGACTAGGATTATGTCAATTAATTCATGATTTACAATTAATGGTGGATTAAAGGACCATGGGATGACATGGTGTGATGATTTCATGCTTAAGGTGTGGTATGGAAAAGAGTTGACTTGAGGTGTACATGAGAGAGGAAGAGGTATGGGTGTGTGACATCACACACATGGGTAGAGATTCTCTTACCCGTGTGTGGCATGTACTTGTGTGCATGGCATGTGTTGTGCACATGTGCGGAATGGAGTACATGGCGCCTTGCGCACATGATACACTAATGATTCTTCACGGCGTATCTCGCTAACGAAGTATCGTACAGACGCACGGGTGGTACCTCCACGATCGTGGCAACGGGGCGGTCGATATGAGATAGGTTTTGAGGTCTTGGGGTTCCTACCAGTCGGGTGTGTACTATGAATGGCCAAATCAGGTCTAGTTAAGGGCGTTAATCGTCATGTACATAAGCAGAAAGTCGTATGGAATTGACGGGGTCTTACAGATTAGTCCTAGAAACAGGAGAAGAAGTTAGTTGTTGTCGAAGGTGGGTAGAAGAAGAAGGCTGATCTTAAGGATTGGCGATATTCTCTGGCTGAGGAGAAGTGTCTTCTATAACCTCTTCTCTTTGTGGATGATGGGGAGGAATTTGTTCAAATTCAAGAGTATCACCATATGCTACCCATCCTTCAAGAGTGTTATCTGGCTTTACCTCATGAATAGGCTCATCCACAGATATCTTGACACGGTGATGACCAACAGAGGGGGGCATGACTGGTCTCTACGATGAAACTGACTCCTGCATCAATGGTGCGACCCTTAAGCATGGGAGGTGGAAGCCATATGGGCTTAGTCACTGACAGACCTTTTCTTAGCAAGTATGATTGGTGTACCCACCACCTCATATATGGTTGTATGATGCCCTACGAATACGATCGTAGCCTAGAATAATGAAGGAAGAATTAGCTCAGCCTAATAATTGCTTCCAAACCATAGCCCAATTGAATGGGTCAGTCCTGTAGCTCCACATTCTTCGAGTAACTAGCCCACAATCTTCTGACACTACCTGATCAAAGTCAAATTGACGAGAAAAATGGCTAGGATAATACAGTTCTCACCAGAACTCTATCCCTTCCCTCAGCAGGAGACTGCATGATCTATTTGACAGAAAAAATCCCCTTTCTACTGAAGTGAGCGATTCCATGTCTGATTTCTCCGTACCTACAATATAACGAGGCAGACTAAAATGGAAATAGTTTATCTTGGCATCAGAGGAAATAGTATCTTTTGCCCAGTCGTAAGATCACTTTTCCATGGATCTCTTTTGAAAAAAAGTAGAGATGAACTTGGGAAGGGTGGACATAAGCCTTTTCCGGTACTTTGAAAGTCCATGGGAAGTAGACACTAAGCCAACCAAGAAAGTAATTTCATGGCATGTGAAAGTGCACCTACTAGTGCCCTGGTTTGTCAATTACTATGTGGGTTAATTCAATCGAACAACAACGCCTAAGAGGAAGATTAATTTAAGTGTCCGCCTCAACTGGATGTGTGGAAGCTCGCCATAGGTAAATCATAGCCTCACATCTCATGTCTCAAAACACCAGGTGATTAAAACCCTTAAAACTAAGTAGAACATCTTAGGGTTTTATAATAAGAAAACTTTTTATTAAACAGAAAAATCTTCAAGTTTTCTTACCCTGTCGATTATATCGATTCACCTTTTGATATGATCGACCTGCTCTGTCGATGTCCTCGGCATCCCAATAGATACAATCAAGTGAGGACAAAAAGCGTCCAGCAACAACACATTCATCTGGACGATTTATCGAAGTTTCAATCGATATCATCGATATTTGAATATCGAACCCATCGAAAGTGGATCGATAATATCAACAGGCAGTTTTTCGGTGCCCCTATTTTTCTAAAGAAATCTACTATTGTAACACCTCAAACTTTTCAATACCGAGTATTGAAAGTCCTCGAGTGTTACTGTAAATTTAACCTATTATGTACATGTGTACAGTACCAATTTAGCTAACCTAACCCTACATCCATCCTCCAACGTGAACCTGATCAGTTAAGAATGATTTTCATCCATAAATCAAGTCATCTGACCGCTAATCATGTGGTCTGATAAACGTACCTTCCCTCGACTAAATCGATGAATAACTTTTTATCCATAATGATTTGAATGTAAGTTCTTTTGTAAGGATTGTTTAGAAATGGGCATAGAACCATGCAGAACCATTAGATTTCACAAAACTCTTAGATCGACAATAATTATAAAAATGCCATTAACCTAAACCCCTGAATTGTAGATCACAAAGTTTTCATGATCCGTTTCATATAAAATTTTATACCAGGCCTAATTATCATAAATTAACCATACACATCAAAGTTTAGCCCTTAGATCATAGTAAATCAGCTACTTGATCTCTACATTCATTCGTACACTTATCAGATCAAGATTCTGATCTATCCACCTTGTTCACCCTATAGGAATATGCTAAACCCACCATTAGAATTACAATCCGAGAAACTTATACATGTGAATAAGTCACTCAAATCTAACGGTATAAATGTCGTACCCTTAATCACTACAGAAACTCGTTTTGTGTTCATCCATTCATAAAACTGACCATACATCCACCCATATACATATTTAGAGTGCTAATCATAAAGTTTCCTTATTTTTAACAAGTCACCTGACCATCCATCAGGTTTAGATCCACCAAATGGGCCATTCAAATATCAGGAGGATTCGGTCATTATGAAGATCTTTGGGTTTAAGTCTAAACTACCGGGTAGCTCATTAATGAAATAAGTACAAATGTTATTTTGAATTTCAGAATTAGTTAGCCTTCGAAAAAGTATCTTGGTCATTCTTGAGAGATCGGGGCCCAAACTGGGGTGTTGGAAGAGCATGAAAAATAACGAATGGTCAGAAAATTTTAACACATTCGGACGGTGTATTAAGATATTATGTATGGTGGAAGTAATTCAAATACAAAGGGTAGATTTATAAATAAAGGGATATCATGTGCATGGCAATTCAACAGACGTATCATTTTTTAATGTCAAAATTCACTCACACGTTCTCACAACGCGTGGCCCAACTATAGCTTGAATATACTTCAAATTTGGGCCCATGGGTCCACATAGCGATCTGAAGACGGTGAGTGGAATGGATCTCCCAAAAGATCACCATAGTGAATCCCAACATTGCATAAGATGGGCCTCTCCTAACCGTTGCTGACTCCTCTGTTGGAAGTCCAAACCAATCCAGTGCATCCGTCCATTGGATTCTCAAGAAGAGTAAATGAGAAGGAAGCTTCCAGCAATCGATGCAATCCTCCAGGCGACAATTCAGTTCCAGATGCCTTGAAAAATACAGAAACTTTTAATATTTCTTTTGATATTTATTGTAGCGGTTAATACCATGCCCTGTAGTGTAATTTAAGTTGGCATTTTTATCCTTCCACCCTGGTGAAAAGTGTCTATATAAGGGAGCTGTTGTAGCCTGTTTGTAAGCCAAGTCAGTGAGCTTGTAAGCAATTGAAAAATAAAGTTTCTCTTCTCATCCAGTGAGCTCAAATCTAAGGCTAGATGTATGTTATGTCTCCACCGTCCATCCCATTTCCCAGCTCATGTTAGGCCTTGACCCGAAAAATGAAGCCAACCTAACTCTCTGGTAGGCCACACCAGCAGAAAGACTAATTTAATAGTGGTAAATCATTGGGGGCCACTGTGATATTTCGGTACATCAAGACATATCCAATATTGGACATTAGACCTATCCCGAGCCCTGGAACCCAATCGACGAAGTAAATCCTCCTGAGCCGGGCCCCACCTATCAAAAATGAAAAAAAAAAACAAATACATAAGGAGCATACACGTGAACGTCCAGAGTACGCTGCCTCCTTTGATTGAAAATTTAGCTGGGACCATGGGTCCCACCACAGGCCGTACCATGATGTGTGTTGAACATCAACACTGTCCATTTGATGGGTCCTCTTTATATATAGGGTGCCCCCAAAAATCAGCCATACACAGAGCTCAGGTGGCCCACACCATCTGCAATCTTGTCAAGACATGTTAAACTATATAAAAGCACTTGTTGGGGTCCATCTGAGATTTGGATGCACTTGAAACTTGATTTAACCCATTAACTTAGTAGGACACACATAATGGATGGGTTGGATTTGTAAACCATAACTTGGTAAGCCCAACAAATGATTATGAATACTTTAATGGTGGATTTTAGTATATATTTATACTTGATAGGTATTACTATTATCACTAGTATTACGATAGTAATTATGGTTATTAAACATAACTAACCATTAGCAAATTATCCATGCTACTAGTAGTGCTTACAAACAAAATTATCTTTATCAAATATTAGTCATTTAATTATTATTCTTAGGTATAATCATTAACAGTAAATCAAAACAGTACTAGCATTATAATAATTATTATTAATAAATTGGCTAACGTTAATATTAACCATTACTTTTCATATGCCAACTACAATCCAAATCCTAAAAGAAATTTATCGTAGACCTAAACTTAAGGGTGAACCCTAGACTTAAGAAATCCAAACCCAGGTTATAATCTCAACCATAAATAGTGTGAAGAAATCGATCTAACCATGTAATTTCCTAATTCATGATAGGACTCAACTATAAGGCGCCACACGTTCCCTAGCCATGCTGGTAGGCGATCCAACTATAAGGTGATGATTCTTCCCCTTGAGCTTTCCATCTTTTCATTAGTTTAAGTTATAGTTTTTATTTAAATTTATAATTGATATCTCTCTCTTATAATCACATGTTGTCACGCCCCAAACTCGGAAATCGGGCTCACAAAATTCCCGATCACCGAATCCAGCGCCGACAGCCTCCGTAGAACCCCATTCTCGGCTCCTAGCTCCCATTCGCCAGGTTCCGATCCTGGGATGCTATGAGGAGGATTTTCAATGTCAGTTTGATTTGTAATAAGCATAACCAAAGGCATAACCCACAAACAACAACCAAGAACTCCATTACATTTTCACTATGATCAAAAACTTTACAAGTACAATGAGCATAAAGGGAAATACAGTGGTAAAGAACAAAAAACTCTAAAATATTCTACAACGTGCCCCTGCCTCAGCGCTGCTGCGATCCAACGTCACCTGCAGCCAACGGTCATGCATAAGCTTACAGAAAGCTTAGAGGGTGGTGAAAGTGTGTGCGCAAGGTAGTAATATGAACATGCAATGTCGGGCAATGCGAAATATGCAGAAGGAAACATAATATCATGAGCCGTACCAAGGCTTATGCGATGCAAGACATGAATGGTATCGACCACCCCAAGGCCATGCGATGTGCAATGCAACTCAAGCATACAGATCCTCATCTATGTCCATACATCAATACAGCTCAAAATATGGAATATCACCGGGGTCTAGTACACTCTAAACCAGATTGTTGCCACATCGCGCTCAATAAGGTAAGTGGAAGAGACCACACTATCCGTCTGCCAATATCGGGCGCGACTCGTCGATAGCGGACCCATTTCTCGAGCTGGTCAAACTCAGCCTAGCATTACCCTCTACTCTCGGGCGGGTAAGGCCGCACCCCCTTCCAACCGACCACGACACAGTGGAGAGCGTAACCGTCTGATAATCGGCACTCAAAGCTCATCTACCCACTCAGTCTAGACGTTGGAGCAACCTCTTGGTACCATAAGGGTTTAGAAACTTTCACTTAGGGATATCTATAGTACCCCATGTAGAACAAGATTTTTAGTATCCAATCCTACCAACCACGATCTGTCTGTGGAGGCCACGGCCCTGATGTCGCTAGGGCGTATAATAATCATGTCACACAAATGCGGAATGCATGAATCATGCTATCCAGTCATGCAACCAATCCTGCGCATATCGTGCGCTCATGTAGGGCAACACCGCCTAGCCAGGAGCCCATAAACAACCTACCCGAAGGCATATGCTATGATCAGTCAATCCTCATATCAAGCATACATATGATGCGTATGATCATGGGTCATAAAGCTGTATTAAACACGTAAATGAGTGATGAACCACCCTTACGACGCAGATGGGCCTAGACGGCTGAACACAGCAAGTACGGCCCAGTAATGGGCCCTATGGAGAGTCGTAATGTGGACATCCAACCAACATTACACTCGCAATGTGGACGTCAAACCAACATTGCATCCCAGGTACGATCTTCTTAAATATCGCTACATAATCGGTATTGGGATTACACATTACAATGGACCTTAGGTTCATCCCATTGAGCTTTTCATATATATATCAAATGGGCCATATCCTATGGACCTTTTAATCATCAGATGGGCCACATAAATGGGCCACACCAATGGGTCTTATGTGCATTGCAATGGGTCAAAACCCGTGGGCCTTGGATTGCATCAATTGGACCTAGTCACATGGGTCTAATATGTATCAAATGGGCCACACCAATTAGGCCCCACATGTAGATCGAGTGGGCCTCAACCTATAGAACTAACATGAGTTAAATGGGCCTAAACCCCTAGGCCTTAATCAAATAAAATGGGCTTAACTCATGGGTCTCAAATAAGTCCAATGGGCCTAATCCCATGGACCCTTTTTATAATCAATGGGTTTAGTCCCATGGGCCTTACAATATATCAACTGGGTCCACTTCCATGGGCTTTAAGAATGCAACGGTGGGTCCAATTTCATGGGCCTTGAAGTACATCAAATGGGCCTAGTCCCATGTACTTGAAACATATCGAGTGGGCCTAAGCCCATAGGCTTTATGTGTTTCAAGTGGGCCTAACCCATAGGCCTTTTTTTTCAATCCAAATGGGCCTAACCCATAGGCCTTAAATAAAGCAAATGGGCCTAACCCATAGGCCTTTTACAATTTAAATGGGCCTAGCCCATACATGAGTGGCCCACCCAATCAGCCACTCGTGCCTTAAAATGGCTCCACCAAGCGAATGGACGGTCTGGATGCATCACAACCATCAAGGTGGGTCCCCACTGTCCAGTGGACAGGGCGGATATAGCACATACATCACACAGGGCCCCACCGTCCGCTGGACGGTGGAGGCCACACAAACATAAGGTGGGTGCCACCGTCCGCTGGACGGTGGACTTAACACATACATCAATGTGGGTCCCATGTGGGGCCCACCTGAAATGTTCATTGAAAATCCAACCCGTTCACAAGGTCCCTTGGACCTGGATGAAGGGAAAACATAAATTTCATCTTGATCCAATACTTCTGTGGGCCCAAAAATGGTTCTCAATGGTAGGGGTATTGTCCCACTGTTTCATGTGGTGTGGGCCACTCGAGTTTTGGATTTAATTGAAATTTGGAGGGGGCCCACTTGAGAAGGGGACCCACCTAATGGACGGCGTAGATAGCATACAAATATCAAGGTGGGGCCCATGGTAGCAGCCGTGAGTGGCCTGCTGGACACCCGCCCTCCTGGGCGTTGCACGCTGCTGCGTGCAGCGTGCTGCCGCTGTCAGGGAGGGAGGCATGCCTCCTCCTCTCTCTCTCTTAAATTTTTTTTTACTGCCAAAACTCATGCGTGGGGCCCGCTACCTAGAAATTCACTCCAGCCATAGTGTTTTACAGCTTGCAACAGACAAAAAGAGTCCAAAGTTTGAATTTTTTTTATGCTTGGAAGTGAAATAAAATAAGAAATTAATGTTTGAATGGTGGGAAAGTAATATTTGGCGCTATGGCCCACCAGGTGATTGGATCAGCTCCAAACTTCTACCCAACGGCTAAACTACCGTGGGTAAGAGGATGGACGGCTTGGATCAAACATAAACATCAGGGTGGGGCCTATGTAAGGGGACCACCCAAAAGCTCCTTTTTTTTTCTTTCTTCCTTTTTCTTCTTTCCCTAGAAATGTCCAGCGTCCCAGACGTTGGACGGTTTATTATTATTTTTTTTGTGAAAATGGTGGGCCCTGATGAAGTGGGCCACCACATGATGGGTGACATGGGTTTAACGTTTAAGGTGGGCCCCACTTAAAAAAAATAATTACATCAAGGTGGGATCCATTCAAGTGGGCCACACATTCCTATTGCATAAAAATAAAATAAAATAAAATAAAAATAAAATAAAAGAAATAAAAGAGGGAGGGAGATATGGAGAGTGGGACACGGCTTATGATGGAGGGACCCTGTCATTATGGGCCCTCCCTTACATGAAATCATACATCAAGTGGGTCATTTTGCACATGTGACCATCAAAACTGAAGATCAACGGTGGGCATCCTTTCCCCACCAATATGGATGGTCTAGATGACCTTTCTAAAGAAAATAAACATCATGATGGGGTCCATGGAGAATGGCCCCATCATGAAATGATCATGATGATCCGAGTAGGCCATCGGCCTTATCTTAGGGTCCCAAGTGAGATCCACACTATTGATCGGTGGACCTCACTTGGTCCACCATAAAAATAAGAAAAACTAGAATGATCTAGCACCCACCGTCCAATCTTCTTGCTCCTAGGGGTTCCTTGGCACCTTAGCTTCAACTTCAATGGAGGAGATGGAGAATGGAAGGTTGAGATGAGAGATTTTGGGATGAAGAGGTGGGCCACTTGGAGCTTAGGAGAGTTTGAAAAACTCCATACGTATGGAGCTTGGAAGTTGCTTGGAGGTTTGAAATGAGAAAGAGAGAAAGAGAGAGAGTGATGTAAGGGAGAGAGAGAGAGTGATGGATGGATGTGGTGAGTGATGGTTGTGTAAGAAAATATTGACTTTTGAGGCTTTTGTGTAAGAGAGGTATGGGTGGTGAAGACTTTTGTGGCTTTTTGTGTAAGAGAGGTATGGTTTTGGGAGACTTTTGTGGTTGCTTGGAAAAATGGAATAAAGTGATGTGTACTTGACATGTGATGGCTTGATGGATTGATTGATTGATGGGATTGATGTGATTGATGTGACACATCATAGAGATTCCCTTGGGTTTCGCAACGCGCGGCGTTTTCTAGCACCGAACGTTGGCCCATATCTCTTGACCAGGGTATCGCCTCGGCGCGTGAGTCGCGGCATCAGAATCGCAACGACGGCGCGGTCGCTATGGTATTGGTCTCGGGTTGAGTCGACTCGGGTTGTCGGCATATGAATCAGGGTCGCGCGTCAATATCGGTTAAGGGTCGAAGGTTGCCAAAATTCGACCGGTAAGACCACGGAAGTCTATGGAAAGGTACGGACCAAGATACGGGTCTTACACATGTGTTAGCTGGTCAAAATTGAATTGCTATATTTCCTGCTTAATGTTTATCCTGCATATTTATTTATGCTTGTGGATTATTTGTAGTTTGCTTATGGAATTTAAACTGTTACATTAGTGGGAAACCCCCACTTATATGTGTACACCCATACTTGGGATGTAACCCGACTGGTTGTGATAGTAATGGAACTTTGGCTTACTGGTTATTGAATGGTGGTTTAAGTTAACAAGTGATGTGGGCCTACCATCTAGGGTTGTTGTGTCCAACGGTTTTCAAGGATGGTCTTTTATCGTATAATTTTGATATTCGCCCTATGTGGCTCATTTTGGTGTTTGCTGTATGTAGCATGTTTTGGTATCGCCCTGTGAGGTTTTGTTATGGTATTTTTCCTATATGGGTTCAATGTTTTATATCATGCAACCATGCAATGGTAAGCCCCATATACTATAATATAATTGGCCATTAGTCGACAGGTTTCCACTAAACATCCTAAAGTGGTAGTCTCATGAGCCAGGGATAGTGGTAGTCTCATGAGCCGGGGATGGTGGTAATGGGACACTATGCCCGAGCTGTCGGCCTACGCTGGGCTCTAAGCTCCCTGTAGTGACCTTGAGCTTACCTAAATTGGCTGATTGTAACTGGACTAATAACGGTTTGGCTAATTATGCATTCATAGCATATTGGCGATGACGGGTGACTGATTCTGGATGCTGTAGCACGTGCCCTTAGGATCTTCGAGGTATCATTTTGCTAGCTACCAGACCACCGACTATCGACCTCTATCCGACTGGATGATTTTTCCAGGTCGATGATTGCATGGGCGATGAGCCTAAGTCCGACTGGATGTGCATCCCCAGGTCGATGTGCATTCACGCATCCATGCATTTAAAAAGACTGCATCATGTATTGTTTGATTTGCCTTGTTGCTTTATAACTATGCTTACCTAATGCGGTGGTGTGTAATCTTGAGGGGAGTTCACACTGAGCTGGCCACTCATCCATTAAATATACAACCGTACAGGTAGAACAGGTGGCCCAGATGATGTATATGTTCAAATTTGATGAGGAGCCGTGCAGGTGCCATGGATGCATGGCCGTATTGCTAAGAGGAGCTACGTGGTCATACGACTTACATTTATATGCTTTCTATTATTTCTTATATATGTAAATCTTATAATCGTGAATGATGAGACATTGGTTTGTATAAGTCATTATGGGTTGCTTGTATATTTGAAAGATAATGAAACTTTCCTTATGTTGATTTGTCCATACTTCACTCATCTGTTTACTCTAATAAATAAATATATATATATATATACTCGAATTTGACCATCCTTTAAGGTTAACACTCGGGTTTTTGAGAAACGGGTCATGTACTCGGGTCCTGAAAACACGGGTCGTTACAACTTAAGCTTCGATATATCGATGACTGTTCCGATTTAATCTGAATTTAAATATCGATCATCTCAGAAGTCATTCGATTATATCGACAGTGGGCATGTGTTTCCTCCAGCAAATATTTCAGGATGTTCTAAAAGTTGATCGGGGGCCACTCGAGGAAATCGATATTCCTTTGTTGATACTATTGAGTCCTGGTCGATTGGATCGAGTCTGGACACAAACTGTCCAGCGTACTTATAGGTAAATCTATATGATTTATCGATCCTATCGACGCGGTCTCGATATCATCGACATTTAAACTCTAATAACATCAGTTGACCCTCGATCATATCCTATATCCTAAAATATTTCGGCTAGTCTCTCTCATTCTTCAAGTGTCGATAGATCGATCTAAGTATCAATGGAATCGGAGTTCAAAATTTGATGACATCGACACATGTATTGATCTAATCGATCAGCTGACAATAAGTTTCAAAAGCGTATGACTTTGAAGTTTAAGTTATTGAGCGGACAGTCGATCCCATCGAGAGTATACGCTCGATGATATCGACCATGCTCGATGACATCGAACTCAATCATAAATATGACTATTTTATATCGTTAAAATCTTCTACCTATTTAAAGAGAGACTTGGTCGTATTGCTGGTAGAGAAAGAAGAGAGTACTTTTGTGTGTCTTACCCTCAGACCATATACCCAAAGCCCTTTCTCTCATGGGAGTTCATCTTCCAATCCACTCTTACCAATGACATTCAATAGAGTGGATTGGGAAATGAACTTCCGCATTCAAGGATCCTCCAAAAACTATCTTAATAACATATCATCAAGCTGAGATTGTTCACTCCCCAAGTGCAGGGTTGTGATGTAGTAATAACTCGGTAAGACCGAGGTCGAATCCCAAGGGACTGAAACTGTACGTAATCTAAAATTATCTAGAACTAGAACTAGGCTAAGATGAAATCTAATCTGATTGAATTTGAAGGAATACTGGTGAAATAATTATCTAAACTTGAGAGAAATCAGGAGAAGGGAACTAGGGATTCAGAGGATCCACTTGTAGAGATCAAGGAGATCTTATGCATGTTTCATGAAAATTAATTGAACTGTCATTGATCTAGTTTTCAAGAGATGAAAGGTATATGAATTAGAATGGATTCCATCACCAAACCATGCCCAAAAGACTATGGCAAACAACAGAATTAAACTAATTACCACCCAATCACATGTATAAAAGTTAGGAAGTGTACCGTCATCCAACCATGCCCAGGAGACTATGGTGAACAACAGGGCTTCCTGACATCATAAACATTAAAAAGAACGGAAATATTCAAAGCCATTGCAGACCCATTGTAATTTCAGTCACAATAGACCATTAAAAACCTAAAACATTCCCATAATAATTAACTAAAATCAACGTCAATTCATGAATTAAAATTAAAATAAAATCAAATCTCCCATCTCTCTACAAGCTTCACCTCTTATCCCTAGCTAAGAGGTTTAGCTAGACATGGATGACTAAATCTCTACAATTGAAATAAAATAAAAAGAAAAAACTCTTTTTTTCTGCTTCACGTCTCTGCCCGAGCCTCCATGTTTCTCTTTTTCTTCCTTCCTAGACCTGAATGATTGCTCCCCACGTCCAAAACCTCCTTTTATAGCTGCTGGAAGGCTGGAGTCAGTGACAGAGTTGTAGTAGGACACGGAGTGTAATTTTCGCAGTCAAGTTCGGTGCCTCGAAACACGCCACTTTTCTCGCTCAAATTTCAAAGAAACACTGTCCCTTAGTACTTTCTTGGGTCCTCTACATGATAGACGGTTCAGATCTGCCATATGATCAAAGATGGTGGGCCAAAACTGCCTGAAAAAGTCAGTTTTCGCGGATGTGCGAAACCTTTCGCACCATTTCACTGTTGTGATCGGTGGGCCCCACAGAAGCATTTTCTGGAAAATCTATCCCGTCCATTGGATTCAGAACGAAATTTCAGTCAAGAATGGGTGGTTTTGAACGTCCATTGACGTAGCCTAGAGAAGAAATCACTAAAAGATCAATTTTGAACGTCCCAAGGTAGCCCTTTTTTGGCCTCTGTAACGCACACGTGTGTACGCATGGATGCAAAAGGTCAGCATGGTTTTGTAGTATTCACATCCGTCTACAAGATGAACGGTTTGGATTGAGCTTACAGGGCACGTGTGGGGCCCACTATCTTCCGCAAAACGGACAGTGGCCGTGCATTACGCGGACGCGAAAACGGAGAATTCTTCCGCTGTGGCACTTGTGGGGCCCATTTCGTTAGACACTTGAGAAATCCAATCCGTCCACAGAATTCCTCTTGAAATTTCAGTAAGAAATGACTGGTTTCAGATTGATTTTGGCTTGGCCCACGGAATATTCTGTTTCGCCGTCCATCTGACGTTTGACGGTGGCAATCGCATGATAGCATGCATGGGGTGAGAAGGTCAACATGGATAGGGGCGTGGCCATCCCCTAGACACAATGAATGGGTTGGATCATGCATTTGGGTGATGGGTAGGGCCCACAGTAAGAAACTGGCGGACGCTGGTGCGTCCGCTCGTTTTTTTTTTTTTTTTTCCTTGAGAAGAAGCTCGGGTCAGCGCACGCTGACCCGTTCTTATATCTTGGTGCATGGCCGGTGCGTGTACACTATGTACACGTACTATGTACGTAGGGCCCATGGTGATGTCCTTTTAGAAATCTGATCCATCCACCCTTGTTATCATCTCATTTAAACCGTCCAGACCGATTTTAAAGCATATCTGAATAGCAGGTGGGCCCCAAAATTGAGAATTTATGGGCTGATTTGACCGTTGGGCCACTTCTAGAGAGACCTAATAGTTGAAATTTGACGTGTACGGTTAATTTATGGTCTTTAGGCCATGTACGAAGTTTCAAGCTGAACGGATGGTGGGAACCTCGTGATCTTGCATTCTGGACGTCCTTCAGGCCACTTGAGCTTCAATTTCTTACTTTTCTCAGATTTCTGACCGTGTATAATTGTCAATCTTGGTCCCCTAGAGTGTGTCCCTTGCCTTTGGCGTCATCAGATCGTTAAATCTCAACTTTTAACGTCCTTTTTCCATCCATGCTCATAAAATCACCTTGCAACACAAGAATGAGAAAACAAACCATTAGATAGCATTATATTCATAAATCCAGATAATATCTGGGGTCTAATATGCAATATTTGACCCTCAACACAACCCCCAACCAGCATTTTGCTAGTCCCGAGCAAAATATGCGAAAAATAAGTTGAGAATTATGGGAGAACTTTCTATGAAATCGAGTGAGATTTTGAACAAAATACGAGAAATTTAATATCCATGAATGTTAGAAATTGTTTTCTCCTGAGCTCAAGCACACGGTAGACTTCATAATCAAGTGTAAAGTATTATTCCATCAATTAGAAAAATTTTAAACATTGAGATCCATTGATGTATAGTCTAATCTCGGCTTATCATCATTAAGAGATCCAATCGTCAATTTCATGATATCATTGGTAACCAACAAGAAAATTCATGACAACCAAAACCTAATCCAAAACTTGCCTCATAGATTAACCTATTAACTTGTGATTTTTCTATTCAAAGTAATGCCAAGGAAGGAGAATCAAATCCTTACCTATAGGGAGCAAACCTATGGTGAAGATCGTACACCTGACTCTTTTTCACATATCATTCATGGGGAATTAACTCTACACCTATAGGGAGCAAACCTATGGTGAAGATTAATTATCCAACCTTTTTAATTTTTATACCATGATGGCAAGATATTTCAGACTGGTTCCTTTCGTGCTTAGTGATTACCAAGTTAATCCTTCGATATGGAACTGAAATCTTAATGTGTAAGCAATACGTGTCCTGAAATCATGATTCAATCAATGTTTACAACTTCTAATCATGGATTAATAATTCACTTAACTATGAAATCTAACAGATACGGAATTCAAGAGTCATAAATCCACCATTATGTACCTTGAAAATCTAAATTAGGGATATCTGTCAAAATCACTTCGAATTTGTAGAAATTTTCAGAAAATTGTTTTTAAAAAAAATTTCACAATTTTTGCTCAAGACCAAGAAAATACTGATTAGGAAACCTAATCTCCCACCCCCAACCTAAAATCTACATTGTCCTCAATATAAAAGATATGAGCATGCAATGCACATGGGACAACGAAAGTAAATGAGAAGTGATGGGAATATAGTATCTGAATAACGAATCAAGAGAGTTTCCAATAGATCACGGCATGGAAGCTTGTCAGCATGAGAGAGAAAGCAGAACAAAAATAACAAAAATAAAATCCTACCTATACCACTTTCGCAGGCGCTCTCGATTGCATTTAGCGTATGCAACAAGCCTTTAAACCCCTAGGTTACCCCTAGTGGACGAGTTGTAGTCTCGTGAGGGTTTGCAGTAATGTTACCCACAAATATTGAATCGATCATGGAACTTGATCATGCCATAAAGTTCCTCTTCCGGCCAATAGCTTGATAAGTTTCTCAGTAAGTTTCTCAATAGGATCATCCAAAAGCCCTTTTTACAATAGGCTTGGATGCTCTGGAGTTTGACTTTCCAGAGAAACTTATTTACCTCATTAAAAATGTGTTGATGATTCGCCTGAGGTATCCAAAGTATAAATGATTCACCTGTGTCAGAAAAAGTTTCAGAGTTAGTATCCCATGGTGAATCAGAGACTACAGATAGATCAAGTTGAGAAAAATTTTCAGGAAGAGGTGTAGTCTCAACACATTCCGAAGTAGCAGACTTTGGTTCAATTTCTAGCTCCTTATCCCCTAACGGTAAACATTCAGGATCTGTGGAAGAAGGGGCTTCAGAGTAAGGGTTCTCTCGGTCAGTACTGACTGCCGAGATGTTGTTTTGCAAGGCATTCACTATGTCTCTTATCATGAGATCATTTGAATCTGCAAAGTATGCCAAGCAATCATCAAAAGAGTTGGGACATTCTTCTGAGAGTGACTTATTTTTCACCTTGGAGCTTGTGATAATCTGCTCAAGGAATCCATCATCCTTGAAAGTGGACGGATGTATGCTCTCTTGCTCCAACCCTGCACAGACAGATTGAGGGTCAGTATGTGAAGCATTGATATAATCACTCTGTTCATTGAAATTACTCAGAAGAGGCATTGAATCGTCCACATTCAACAGTTTAGATTGTAGCCTCAACTGGGTGGTTTCAAATTCCAGAGTCGTAGCGCGCAACTCCTCTTTCTCCCGAATCATATCATCATTCAATTCAGGGGAGTGGTCCAAATATGTTTCACAAGAGTTATAAGGGTCGGTCATAAGGGGCTCCTCCACTTTTAGATCAGACATGTCAGGTGAGTGAAGTATCTCATTATGACCATTCTCTTCGCGTACTTCTTGATCATTAACTTGGACCAAACTTGAGATTAGTTCCAGGGGAATTGTGGTTATACATTTAGGATTGTCATCCCAATACTCATCATATTTTGGTTCAGTGCAGTGCACACTTGGGATGAAATCACTTTCCTCATATTCTTCACCTAGAATGGGTTGAGATTCACATAAACTAACATCTTCATCATCATTAAAATCTAGTGTGTCATGTGATTGAAGTGTATCATTATATTTGAAAGACAGCCATGTCTCTTCCCCATTCTTTGGAACAGTCATAGAAATCGACTCATCGGTAAATTGGACCGTATGCTCGTTAATGGAATCCAACTTCTCATTCGAAATTCTAGAGTTCTTCAAAGGCGAGTTAGGATCACTTTCCTCGCATTGTATTTCTGTAATGAGTCGTGGCTGGGATGACCGAGCCTCCTCTATTCTATCAAGGCGCGAATTGAGTCCTTCCATTGCTTTTCTAAATTCCGCAAACCACTTCATGTTATGCTGAATTGAATTTTCCTGGTTCGTTTCTGGTTGAATCTCAAAGGTAGATGGTCCAAGAGAATAATCCTTATAACATGTTATTGGTTCATCTTCACAACTTTGATGTTTCCACTGGTTATAGTCACACTGATCATACATGGGAGAATATGATGGCTGATAATAATCCTCATTCCCATAATTACGATCGTATACAGCCCTATTAACCGATGGAAGATAACGTTCTAGTCAGTTCTCAATGTCTGTTTGTGATGGAGAAAAATCTTGAGGTATACGTTGAATTCCACAACCCTCAGGCATTCCCCAATATCTCCTATCCATCTCAGCGTATGCACGTACCCACGATTCCATGGTAGAACCCTGACTCTAAGTCTAATCCTAGAACAAAAGAAAAGTCCTATAGAAATATGGAAAGTAAGAGAAGAAGTTAGAAGGGTGTTACCAAATAAGAAGTTCCTATGTTAAGATCCTGCAGAAGAAAACAAAACAAATTAGTTTCTAAAACAGTTAGTCTAAGATTATAAAATTTCTAAAAACCCTAATAGAGAAAAAATAAAGAAATTAGAAAAGACATCACCAAATTAGAAGTTTCTATCTCAGAATCCTACAAAACAGGAAAGACAAGTTAGTTCAAAAAAAATTAGGAAAATCTAAACCTAAAACTGAAGTTAGTAAAAATTCTAATCTTAAACTAATCCTAAAACTAATTAATTTCAGAAAAACGTAGCCGAAAGTCCCAGGCAACGGCGCCAAAAACTTGTTCACTTCCCAAGTGCAGGGTTGTGATGTAGTAATAACTCGGTAAGACCGAGGTCGAATCCCAAGGGACTGAAACTGTACGTAATCTAAAATTATCTAGAACTAGAACTAGGCTAAGATGAAATCTAATCTGATTGAATTTGAAGGAATACTGGTGAAATAATTATCTAAACTTGAGAGAAATCAGGAGAAGGGAACTAGGGATTCAGAGGATCCACTTGTAGAGATTAGGGAGATCTTATGCATGTTTCATGAAAATTAACTGAACTGTCATTGATCTAGTTTTCAAGAGATGAAAGGTATATGAATTAGAATGGATTCCATCACCAAACCATGCCCAAAAGACTATGGCAAACAACAGAATTAAACTAATTACCACCCAATCACATGTATGAAAGTTAGGAAGTGTACCGTCATCCAACCATGCCCAGGAGACTATGGTAAACAACAGGGCTTCCTGACATCATAAACATTAAAAAGAACGAAAATATTCAAAGCCATTGCAGACCCATTGTAATTTTAGTCACAATAGACCATTAAAAACCTAAAACATTCCCTTAATAATTAACTAAAATCAACGTCAATTCATGAATTAAAATTAAAATAAAATCAAATCTCCCATCTCACTACAAGCTTCACCTCTTAGCCCTAGCTAAGAGGTTTAGCCAGACATGGATGACTAAATCTCTACAATTGAAATAAAATAAAAAGAAAATACTCTTTTTTTCTACTTCACGTCCCTGCCCGAGCCTCCATGTTTCTCTTTTTCTTCCTTCCTAGACCTGAATGATTGCTCCCCACGTCCAAAACCTCCTTTTATAGCTGCTGGAAGGCTGGAGTCAGTGACAGAGTTGTAGTAGGACACGGAGTGTAATTTTCGCAGTCAAGTTCGGTGCCTCGAAACACGCCACTTTTCTCGCTCAAATTTCAAAGAAACACTGTCCCTTAGTACTTTCTTGGGTCCTCTACATGATAGACGGTTCAGATCTGCCATATGATCAAAGATGGTGGGCCAAAACTGCCTGAAAAAGTCAGTTTTCGCGGATGTGCGAAACCTTTCGCACCATTTCACTGTTGTGATCGGTGGGCCCCACAGAAGCATTTTCTGGAAAATCTATCCCGTCCATTGGATTCAGAACGAAATTTCAGTCAAGAATGGGTGGTTTTGAACGTCCATTGACGTAGCCTAGAGAAGAAATCACTAAAAGATCAATTTTGAAAGTCCCAAGGTAGCCCTTTTTTGGCCTCTGTAACGCACACGTGTGTATGCATGGATGCACAAGGTCAGCATGGTTTTGTAGTATTCACATCCGTCTACAAGATGAACGGTTTGGATTGAGCTTACAGGGCACGTGTGGGGCCCACTATCTTCCACAAAAAGGCCAGCGGCCGTGCATTACGCGGACGCGAAAACGGAGAATTCTTCCGCTGTGGCACTTGTGGGGCCCATTTCGTTAGACACTTGAGAAATCCAATCCGTCCACCGAATTCCTCTCGAAATTTCAGTAAGAAATGACTGGTTTCAGATTGATTTTGGCTTGGCCCACGGAATATTCTGTTTCGCCGTCCATCTGACGTTTGACGGTGGCAATCGCATGATAGCATGCATGGGGTGAGAAGGTCAACATGGATAGGGGCGTGGCCATCCCCTAGACACAATGAATGGGTTGAATCATGCATTTGGGTGATGGGTAGGGCCCACAGTAAGAAACTGGCGGACGCTGGTGCGTCCGCTCGTTTTTTTTTTTTTTTTTCCTTGAGAAGAAGCTCGGGTCAGCGCACGCTGACCCGTTCTTATATCTTGGTGCACGGCCGGTGCGTGTACACTATGTACACGTACTATGTACGTAGGGCCCATGGTGATGTCCTTTTAGAAATCTGATCCATCCACCCTTGTTATCATCTCATTTAAACCGTCCAGACCGATTTTAAAGCATATCTGAATAGCAGGTGGGCCCCAAAATTGAGAATTTATGGGCTGATTTGACCGTTGGGCCACTTCTAGAGAGACCTAATAGTTGAAATTTGACGTGTACGGTTAATTTATGGTCTTTAGGCCATGTACGAAGTTTCAAGCCGAACGGATGGTGGGAACCTTGTGATCTTGCATTCTGGACGTCCTTCAGGCCACTTGAGCTTCAATTTCTTACTTTTCTCAGATTTCTGACCGTGTATATTTGTCAATCTTGGTCCCCTGGAGTGTGTCCCTTGCCTTTGGCGTCATCAGATCGTTAAATCTCAACTTTTAACGTCCTTTTTCCATCCATGCTCATAAAATCACCTTGCAACACAAGAATGAGAAAACAAGCCATTAGATAGCATTATATTCGTAAATCCAGATAATATCTGGGGTCTAATATGCAATATTTGACCCTCAACAGAGATGCCTTGAATGAATAGATGACGAAAATCACTCTATCTTCCTCATAGAAAAATTTCAAGAGAGTGGATTTCCATCCTAACCTTGACCCAACCCGAAGCCTAGTACTGGTACATCTTTTGTGTTGCAGATCAAGGGAGATGAAGACTCTTCATCAACAAGAAGGAGATCTTCATCACTGTGCTAAAAGGGACTCATGAACTTATCTGTAAGTACCTAGAGTCCAGAGGACACTTGTGATCATTCCTTTCTAGGATTGGGTCTTAAGTATTGCTCACCCTTTGAAGTCCTCAAAGGAGGCCTCCGGTGGGAGTGTACGCTGTGGGTGCGTTGTGTGGACCCTTGCTCTGTTGAGAGCATAAACATCTGGGTGTGTTGGGTGGACCCTTTCTTTGTGTGGGCATAAACATCTGGTTAGGAGTGCACCAGCAAAACTTCAGGGTTAGAGGTGAACCGAGTAGAAACCTCCATGTAAAGGTTGAAGGTGAACCTGATTTAAAATCTTAGGTTTGAGGTGAACCATGAGAAACCTCCTTAGTGAAATACGGTACACTCAAGGGTTGAGTGTGGCAGCCGGGAGTGGAGTAGACAAGTAGTCGAACCACTATAAAAATGACTGTGTTTGCGATTGCCTTGTTTGTGTGATTTGCTTTACTATTTTAATATCTGAATGTTTGAGATCACACCTCACACACATATACAGTTATATCCAGCATGAAATAAGTTCTATATTGCTATCTTTTGAATAATTTATGATTGAACCCTCTACTAGGCTTGGAAGCCAGTAGAGTTACATTTTAGTAATCCTGATAATTTTATATCTGATATGATTAGTGCAATAGGATTTTTAAATACATTGTAAAACTTTAAATAGTCCTATTCACCCCCCTCTAGGACATATTGGCATATTCCTACTTCAACTCAAGCGGTCTTCACAGCTATTTCAATTGGTTTCAGAGCGGGTCTCTCTTTAAGGGCTTCACCCCCTAGAGAGTGATCTTGACTGAAGTTGTGAAATATGGCCAAAGGAGAGGGCTCATCTGTCATTAGACCTTCAGTATTTGATGGTTCAAATTATGCATATTGGAAGGCTAGAATGCATTTCTTCCTAAGATCTTTGGATCATGATGTTTGGGATGTAGTTAAAAAGGGATATGTGGTACCATCTGAACAAATCATACTTGAAGATGAAACTACCATCACTAAACCCAAACCCAAAGAAAAGTGGACGGCGCTCGACAAAGAACAGCGAACTGCTGAAGCAAAGCAATGAATGCCATCTACTGTGCCGTGTCTCAAGATATATTTAATTAAATAAGTATGTGTGAGACATCTATGAAAGCATGGGATCTACTGGAAACAACCCATGCAGGCACAAGCACTATGAAGAGGTCTAAACTACAACTTTTGACTCCACAATTCAAAAATCTCATGATGGAAGAGCATGAGACATTTATGGAGTTTTTCACCAAATTGAATATTATTTGCAACTCCATGGGTAGATTGGGAGAAAAGGTTTCAGTATCGAAAATATGTAGAAAAATATTAAGGTCCTTACCGAAACGGTTTAATCCCAAAGTAACAACAATTGAGGAGTGTATAAATATTGACAAGATAAAAGTAGAAGAACTGGTAGGTTCCCTATAAACTTTTGAACTACACTTCACACAACCCCAAAAATCTAAAAAAACATTGTTCTAAAAACCTCTAAGAAAACAAAACTTGAGGACAGTGAGAGTGAAAAAGAAGATGAAGATGAGGAAGTGACACTACTGGCACAAAGATTCAGAAGGTTCTTTCAAAGCAATCGCGGTCATCCCTCTAGAGGAAGAAAGGTGGATGACAAACCTTCTACAGAAAAATTTGAAAAAAGAACCAAAGAATCAAAGTGCTATGCTTATCATGAGTATGGACACCTATCTACTGAATGCCCAAACAGAAAAACTAAGGGCAAGGCAATGGCTGCCACATGGGATGATACAGAAGAGTCAAACTCAGAAAATAGTGACTTAGAAAGTGATGGAGATCAGAAATCATTGAAAATACTTATGATCTCCACTGCTTCAATCATTCGAACAAAATCTGAGGAAGAATAACAAGCTACTGAAGCATTTCCATCTGACAATGAGGAATTTGAGGAGGAAGAAGAAATTGAAAAGGATAAACTGCAGGATTCTTATAATCAACTATACATTCATAGCATCCATATCCTTAAAAAACTCTGCATGTCTGAAAATAAAAAGGAATTGTTGCAAAAAGACTTGGACAGAACCTTAGAAATAAACATACATTTAGCCAATGATTTGCAACAATATCACACAGACAATGATGAATTAAAAAGAGAAAACCTATCCCTAAAAGTAGAATTATCAAAACTTATGAACCAGGCTGAATTGCTAAGAGATGATAATGAAAAACTCAAAAATGAGAACCACTCACTTTGTATTGACTTAGAAAAATCTAAAAAATTTGTCGAGATAAACTACAAATTTTCTCAGAGTGGTGAGAAATTGGAAAATTTGTTAGGGATGGGAAGACTAGGAAGAGACAAGAGTGGAATAGGATATGAGAAAAGTAAACAAAAAACTGGAAATAAAGCCCAAACAAAACTTACTGCTTCAAGTAACAATATGGGAATTTCTTCAGTTTTCCATTTATGTGGTGATGTGGGTCATTATAAGTTTGAATGCTTGGCACCAAGGTGGACCTCACATAACTCTGATTAGAAAAACATTGGAATCAAACCCATCAGGGAAACATTGAATGATAAAGGTCTTCTTAAGAAAAACACTTATCCACCACCACCTAAAGATAAGGACAAAATGAAGAAATCTATCCCACAATGGGTAGTTAAAGAAAAACTAAACTGTCTGATGATTAACTTTCATATTGAGCCTTCAATATTACATCTAAGGTTGGAGACCTCAAACTTTTGTATATAAATATTATCATGTTTATAATTGTACAGAACTAGTACAAACTTTTGTGACATATACTGATCAAGTTAAGAAATACACAATAGTGTGTCAAAATTATGAAAATTCTGAATAGTACCTACTTTCGATACAAGTGTTGGTCTTTTTCGATTTCATCGACCGAGGGTCGATATAATGACGGCTCTTTAAAATATGAAAAGCTGTATGACCATGGATGACATCGTGGATAGACTCGATAGAATCGATTAGTAACTTCTCGATACTATCGATACATTGGTCGATGTGATCAATAGATGACGCCTGATAAAAGTCAGCAGGACAAAAAAAAAGGAGGTTTATTCTTCAAGGGCTTCTCGGTCGTCTTTCCTGCTCGATCCTCTCGACCAATCACCAGGAGCCATGTCGGACTAACCAAATCCCTCCACAAATCAGGTAATATCCTTCTAACATTGACAAATTTTTTTGGATACTCTTGGTTTGTAGGGCGTTTTGTCATTTTTCCCCAAAAACTTCAAAAAGCCTATTATTTCACATGGGAAAAGACAAAAGTGTAGCATCTGGTCCGAGGGAGTCTTCAAGAGCTACTCGATAAAAAGTCCTTGCCTCAAGGGAAAGGACGAGGATCCCAGACCGTGGGACCCCCACACGGCAAAGATCACGACACAGTGGGTCCCAGACTGAAGTTCTTGCACCGTCTCAACCAGCACCACCTCCTCCAGCTATCCAACGTCCTGCAAAATACACTGGAAGGAAGTTGATCCATGAGAGAAAAGTTGATAAGGGCTGTTTGGCACTATACAATTTGGACCTCTATTCGCTGCAATCGGATGGCTGCCTATTCTAGATTTCGGAGGACCTTGTCAACTAGAACAAACACGTAACTTTCTTGCAGCGTGTCATTCTCCAGTATCTGATCCTTCTTCATTCATGGTATCCTTGGATGGTGATGATGCATTTATCACTCCCGCCACTGTGGCTCACATTCTCAATCTGCAATTGGCTCTAAAAGGCCTTCCAAATTGGGATCTCGATCTTCCAGATGTCTGATCAATGATAACCAAATACCTATGTCACAACAAAGATATTTCATGGCATCAAGGGATTTCCTTAAAATCCAGGTACATGGAGCCCCAGTTTCGAGTCATGTATGGGATCTTCACTACAAATATGTACCCAAGAAGTACAAATCGATCAGATCTCACAAGTCTCATGGTCATGATAATATACTCCGTTGCAACTAGGATAAAAATTTACCTTCCAACACTGATTGTCAATCAGTTTGTCAATGTCATACATACATCTAGAGATCTGCATCTGCCATATCCCTGGATTATTAGCAGAATCTGTCAAAGCATTGGCTTTCCTCGTACAACTGATCCTACACTTCCACTTCAAGTTTTTAATTTTAAAAACACTAGAAAGATGGATCTAATTTATCACGAGTACAAGGAAGGAGGAATTCAAGAAGAAGGAGGCGAAGGTACAAGTGTCCCTCAGGCTGAGGAAACTGAGATGGAAGGTGGTGAGTCTGCCAAAGTTGATCCAGTCCCATCTATGTCAATCCCCGGGCATACTAAACGACACAAGCTGGACAGGATCAGTGTAATTCAGCGGGACATCCAATCAGTGCAAGAGCAATTATAGTCTTGGAGCGTGTTGTCCACAAGGTACAACAGTCTATTTAACAGTTGGTCGATCTGATGACCTATCACCGTGATGACACAGCTCCTTCTCATTCTGCTCCCTAGCACTGATTTCTAAAAGCTGTCACACACACTCTTTAACTCAACGTATGAACTATGATATCTTTTTAAATGTTCTATGCTTCCTTGAGTGCATGTGACAACTCTCTCTCCCTCCCTTGTTTTTACACAGGTTGAATTTTTTTTAATGTATGTGTGTACCTTCGGATGGGATGAAATATTGGTTACAATACTTGGCGGCCCTCAAATTGGCTTTATTTTATTTGGACAATGGATTAAATACTGTTGTCTGTGGCGGTATATATATTTTTTGATATTGGTTGATATGGCTGAATTCAATTCCTATTTCATTGTCATTTTAGTGCTTATGAAATGACTGTGATGATTGTTTCATCTATTTACTTCCTGCCTTAATTAATGTATGCTTATCCTGTTGAAAATCTGTATATATCTATCTGTCTATGGTTCTCCCATATGCTTAAAATTTTCAGTCAAATATCACTTGTTATGCCTTTGCCAATGACTGACAAAAAGGGAGAGAAAAGTTACAAACACCTCATGTGAAAAATTGGATATTTGTGCTCTTATATGTTGCAGGTGTAAGGGGGAGCAGCTGCACCAAGAAAGGGGTTTTTATAGTAAGGGGAAGCAAATTTTGGTTGTGTACATGAATGTGTTAGAATTTATAAAATTGTGTAATCACATGTACACACAATTTAGGATATATCTTTCTAGATATTTTCCTAGGGTGTTTTGGGTATTTTGTCACGTAATTGACAAAGGGGGAGATTGAAAGTGCACCTATTAGTGCCTTGATTTGTCAATTACTGTGTGGGTTGAGTCAGTCAAACAACAGCGCCTAATAGGAAGATTAATTCAAGCGTCTGCCTCAACTGGATGTGTGAATGATCACCATAGGTAAATCATAGCCTCACATCCTATGTCCCAGAACACTAGGTGATTAAAATCCTTAAAACTAAGTAGAACATCTTAGTGTTTTATAATAAGAAAACTTTTTATCAAATAGGAAAATCTTCAAGTTTTCTTACCCTGTCGATTATATCGATTCACCTTTCGATATGATCAACCTGCTCTGTCAATGTCCTCAGCATCCCAATTGATACACTTGAGTGAGGACAAAAAGCGTCCAGCAACCGCATATTCATCTGGATGATTTATCGATATATCGAAGTTTCAATCGATATCATCGATATTCAAATATCGAGCCCATCGAAAGTGGATCGATAATATCGACAGACAGTTTTCCGGCGCCCCTATTTTTCTAAAGAAATCTACTATAAGCTTCGATATATCGATGACTGTTCCGATTCAATCTGAATTTGAATATCGATCATCTCGGAAGTCATTCGATTATATTGACAATGGGCGCGTGTTTCCTCCAACAAATATTTCAAGATGTTCTAAAAGTTGATCGGGGGCCACTTGAGGAAATCGATATTCCTTTGTCGGTATTATCAAGTCCTGGTCGATTGGATCGAGTCTGGACACAAACTGTCCAGTGTGCTTATAGGTAAATCTATATGATTTATCGATCCTATCGACGCGGTCTCGATATCATCGACATTCAAATTCTGATGATATCGGTTGACCCTAGATCATATCCTATATCCTGAAATATTTTGGCTAGTCTCTCTCATCCTTCAAGTGTCGATATATCGATCCAAGTATCGATGAAATCGGAGTTCAAAATTTGATGACATCGACACATGTATCGATCCAATCGATTAGCTGGCAATAGGTTTCAAAAGCGTATGACTTTGAAGTTTAAGTTATCGAGAGGACAGTTGATTCCATCGAGACTATATGCTCGATGATATCGACCATGCTCGATGACATCAAATTCAATCATAAATATGACCGTTTTATATCCGTTAAAATCTTTTGCCTATTTAAAGTGAGACTTGGTCATATTGCTGGTAGAGAAAGAAGAGAGTGCTTTTGTGTATCTTACCCTCAGATCATATACCCAAAGCCCTTTCTCTCACGGGAGTTCATCTTCCAATCCACTCTTACCATTGACATTCAATAGAGTGTATTGGAAAATGAACTTCTACATTCAAGGATCCTCCAATAACTATCTTAATAGCATATCATCAAGCTGGGATGCCTTCAATGAATAGATGACGAGAATCACTCTATCTTCCTTATAGAAAAATTTCAAGAGAGTGGATTTCCGTCCTAACCTTGACCCAACTCGAAGCCTAGTACTGGTACATCTTTTGTGTTGTGGATCAAGGGAGCTGAAGACTCTTCATCAATAAGAAGGAGATCTTCATCACTGCACTAAAAGGGACTCATAAACTTATCTGTAAGTACCTAGAGTCCAGAGGACACTTGTGATCATTCCTTTCTAAGATTGGGTCTTAAGTGTTGCTCACCCTTTGAAGTCCTCAAAGGAGGCCTCCGACGGCAGTGTACGCTATGGGTGCGTTGTGTGGACAGTATAAACATCCAGATGTATTGCGTGGACCCTTGCTCTGTGTGGGCATAAACATCTAGTTAGGAGTGCACCAATAAAACTCCAGGGTTAGAGGTGAACCGTGTAGAAACCTCCGTGTAAAGGTTGAAGGTGAACCCAATTTAAAACCTTAGGTTTGAGGTGAACCATGGGAAACCTCCTTAGTGAAATCCGGTACACTCAAGGGTTGAGTGTGGCAGCCAGGAGTGGAGTAGATAAGTAGTTGAACCACTATAAAAATGATTGTGTTTGTGATTGCCTTATTTGTGTGATTTACTTTACTATTTTAATATCTAAATGTTTGAGATCACACCTCACACACATACACAGTCATATCCAGCATGAACTAAGTTTTATATTACTATCTTTTGAATAGTTTGTGATTGGACCCTCTACTAGGCTTGGAAGCCAATAGAGTTACATTTGAGTAATCCTGATAATTGTATATCTGATAGGATTAGTGCAATAGGATTTTTAAATACATTGTAAAACTTTAAATAGTCCTATTCACCCCCTCTAGGACATATTGGCATATTCTTACTTAAACTCAAGCAGTCTTCACTACAATTTCAGCATGTAAGTTGAAGCAAAACTGACAGAAGGGCTTTTTATGTGAGAAGCAATCTCTCCAAAACCTCTGTAGATCGAGAAAAGAATGAGAGGAGCAAGAGAAAACTTGACTCCCTCAGCCATAACACACACTATGACAAGCAACAAAGGGCGAATAACATCTGCTGATTTAGAGCTTGGGAAGACCACTATGCTTAGCCAATAAGCAATGAATGTTGCAAGCTCCCTGTAAAGAGAATACTCAGAACGATCTTTTATGCCCTTCCGAAGACGTTCAAGCTCTCATGAATGATTGCCATTAAACCTAGAAGGAAAAAGAGAAGATAAGTAAATGAAATCGAGATTATATATCAAGATGCCATAAAGGAGTTAATTAAAGAAGAAGGAAATTACTTGAGAACTCTGCTGAAGTGAGCCAACCATTGCATGGGATGAATCTTATGGATGTTCAAAAATTTTGACAATTCTCTAAAAAGTTCGGTGGTTGATTCTGAGATAAAAGGCATGCAGTCAGGTGAAGAGACGAAGACAAGTTCCTCATTGGTAGGGACAAATTCATCAAAGAATTTTTCAGTTATTGGAAAACTGGTAATCCTGTGAATATCCCAAAGTTTGACGCTCATTTCACCTTCAAAGAGATGGAAAGAATTGGTGGAAGGGCACTAATAGTTAAGGAAAGCCTTCAAAATAGAAGATTCCTTATAAAAGGGATGCGACGTTACTTCAATTATGGTGAAAATATTGATCTTCAACAAAGTCCCTAGCATGTTTTGCCAGGACTGTGGTAGCCCATTCAGAATAGTAATTGTGAGGAGTCAAAAGACCTCTTGTTTTGAATTCATCCAGGCTCCAAACGAGGCAACGATGGTTGAAACGTTCCTTGAGCATTTCATAAAAGCAGGTTAGATATAAATTGCGAAGGTCATAAGAAGGGATGAGGAAAATCATCGGATGGATACCGCCAATTTGTTGTCTTGGTTTTGGTGACTGTAGGATACCTTCTAATAGTCTTAGTTCCCTGAACGACCAAGACTCTGTGTAGGCCAATCTTTCTACGGTCAGGTGATCCTTGGGCTAGCAGATCAGCATGGAGTGATGGCGGTGGATACTGACTAGAATTACTACAAAGCCCTGCTTGTAGGGGTTGTCAAATTTTATGACACCATGAACGGCATGGACCGACTCCCAAGAGTTGTGGAGTTTCTTCCTGTTGTGTTCTTTAATCTTCTCTTGAAACTCCTGCGCCTTGTTGCGACGGTTCTTCTTTATTCAAGATGGGGGAGGGGTATCTTCTCTAGCGAGTGGCTTCTAGCTGATCGTCTGATGATGCGTCATTGTTTTCAGCCATTCGTCCCAGTCATATTCATGACCGCATTTTGGGGGTCTTTCAAGATCACCCATAGCAATCACTCTATGAATGGGAGAGGGAAGTGTCTCGATGCGTTAGGTAAAGTCAAATGTGGGGAGTATTGGTTCTTTCAGGTAAGTGGAGTGCTTAGTGGTCGTTTTAAATCGCTTACGTGGGGATTGAGCTGGAGATGATGGTGATTCTGTTACTTGAGATGCCGTAGTTTGATAAGGCTCAGGGTTTGGCAGTTCCTGGTGGGAAGGTTGATCAGAAGGAGGATTGACAACAATGAAAGTTCTCTTGGTTCAGGCCATGTTGAAATGAAGAAATTTGGCCAAGTGTAGGAAATTTTCCAAAGTAGCTATTGCATGGGTAGCGTAACAATTCGAAACCTTGCACGACAAAGAAATTATTGCGCGGGTCGTGCAACAAGTATCAGTTGCACGGAGAAAAAATTAGAGAAATGGAGTTCGACTACAAAATGAGAAAGTGAAGAAATGAAGTCCGACGAACTATTTATAGAAGTTTGGGTCAAGTACCAAACTCGGGCACCCGTTGCGCGGGTCGCGCAACGACTTTATGGATGCAAAAATTTATGAAGATTGATCCTAATTCTTTGATTCAAGGGAACAAAAGAACGAATCAAGGGGGCATCTGTTGGTACATAAAAAATCATCAAGAAAGACTAAATATTAAAAATTAAACATTGAGTGAAGAAAGGATAAAGGACTAAATACTATTTGGCAGTTGCGCAGGTTGAGGTAGTTACGCGAATGGCGCAAATGGTTTAAAGTGAAAGCAACAGATTTTATCTTTACGTAGATCGCGCAACTGAGCACACCATTACGCGGACCACGCAACAAGCTTTTTTATTGCGCAGGTAGTGAAATCAAGAGCGAAGAATGATTATGATTAACTGTCAGATCTGATACAAAGTGGGCCCCATGGTACAAAGATCGAGGGTTAACACTTGTGGAGGCCTATAAATACCCCACTCTCCCTCTCAATTGGAGAGAGAATTTTTGAAAGAAGAGTAGAGCTCTGAAAGAAGAATGAAGGTGAGGAGGAGAAGAAGGGGTCAGTTACGCAAGCCGCATAACCCAATCATCAGTTACGCTGATCGTGCAACCGACAAATCAGTTATGCGGGTAACGTAACCAGGTCACTATGTGGCCAGTTCTAAATAGGGGCCGAAATGCTACCGGAATTGCTAAGAGCATTTAAGTTCGATCTTCATTACTTCAGGCTCTCTCCTTTACACAAAGGACAACCTTAAAAGAGAGATTGGTTTATCAATTCAACATTCCTCCTAAGTCCTAGGAGATGACCAAAACAACTGTCGAAATGCTACCGGATTCAAGATTTAACATATAAACTTTGTTAATTATAATTTATTTATTTATTTCAAATGATCTATCTTAGAATCAAGGGATATTGATGGGATGTAGATAAACTCAGAATTAATAATATAATGATTATTTTATATATTCTCTTCGTTACATTCAAATAAAATAATTTCCCCAAATCAAATGCATTTGTTTCTTATTTGAAACAAACCCAAATCATTGAGCCCATTTGATGTTGTATGGTTCATAATCGTCATAGATGGATGTCTCCGTGCTGCCAGATTGGGCACATCCTTGACCAAGGGCCAATCTTTATGTTTTGGTTTAGATCGGCTATTCATCTACGGACCCAGCCTTGCTTATAGGTTGATTGTCGAGGGTGATTATCGAGGCCGATTGTTGAGGCTGATTATTGAGGCCGATTGTCGAGGCTGATTGTTGAGACCGATTATCGAGGCCAATTGTCGAGGATGATTATCGAGACTGATTGTCGAGGCTGATTGTCGAGGCCGATTGTTGAGGCCAATTGTCAAGGCTGATTATCGAGGCCGATTGTCGAGGCCAATTATCGATGCTAATTTCGAGGCTGATTATCGATGTCGATTATCGGTGCCGGTTATCGATACCGAATATGAGTATGTGACAGCATAGCATCATGATACATACTCATATGCATCATCTGCATGTTTGTTATGAGATGTGATTGACCCATGCATATGCCATAGGGCAAGTTATTTATGGGACTCCCTGATAGGCAGAGTCGTCCCACATGAGCACACAGTACGTGCATGATTGATGCATAATTGGATTATATGACTCATGCATCTCGCATTTATGTGACAGGATCACTTGGTGCCCTATCGATATCAAGGCTGTGGCCTCCATAGGATCATCGTGGATGGTTAGATGGGATACCGAAAATATTTGTTTCTACCATATGAGCACTTTGGATGTCTGTGGGTGAAAGTCCCGGCCGTAAACTCTTGTGGCCAAGGGATGCTCCAACGTCTAGATTGAGTGGAAGACATGAGTGTTGAGTGTCGAATACTAGGAAGTCATACTTCCCACTATGTCGTGGTCGATTGGGAGGGGGTGTGGCCTTATCCGCACGAGTGAGGGGGCAGTAAGCTAATCTGAGTTTTACCAGCTCACAAATGGGTCCGTTATCGATGAGCCGGGTCGATATTGGTAGGCGGGTAGTGAGGTCTTTTCCACTCACTTACTGCACTGCCAGTAGGGGTAGTAGCCAGTTTAGAGTGTACTAGACCCCGATGATGATCCTAGAGATATACGATACTGATATGTGGACTTACTAAGCAGCAGTTGCATACTCACATTTGATTGATTTATTCATACACTATCCACTCGGGCTGGTTGTGCACAACTATTTGTTGTGTACCTTCGCAATGGTCAGGATTTTGGTTGAGGCACGTGACATGAAGTCTGGCTATCTAAATTTTGGTATGGGACTAGTTTGGATAAAAGTCCATTGTGATGAACTCCGTATCCTGTGATACTACGTACTATCATCGTGAATTCACACTCTAGCTTGTTCATTTCATTCGCACTGCATATTGCATTACACCTGCGGCATATGACATTTTAGGTTGCTATGTTTCTGCATTTATATAGCCTAAATGAGGTTTACGGCATTTGTGGACCTGTAAGGATTTGCATATAGTGTTGCATCCTAAGTATATGATATTTGGCTTACTATGACACTGCATTGCATAATTGATCTACATTATTTCCTTAGTATATGATATTGGCTTATTATGTTTTACGTCGCATAGCCTGGATAAGGTTGATGGTAATTATGAAATTACTGGCATGTTTTCACATTGCTTTGATATTGCAAACATGACACTTACCTTATGCACACACTTACACCACCCTCTAAGCTTTCTACAAGCTTATGCACGATAGATGCATGAAGGTGGCGCCAGGACGCAACTGTAGCTTAATAGGAGCAGGAGTGTGCAGTCGAGCTTCAGGAGTTTCTGTTATTATTATCATTGTATTTCCCTTTATGCGCATTGTACCTTAAAGTTTTTTATTATAGTGAATTTTGTGATGGTGTCTTGGTTATTGTTCATGGGTTATGCTTATTATGAATCAAATTCATGTTAAAAATCCTCCTTATAGGATCCCATGATCGGAATCTGGTATATGGGTGCCGGGATCCGAGAATGTGGTAGTACGAAGGCTGTCGGTGTTAGATTCGGCGTTCAGAAATTTTATGAGCCCAGTTTCTGAGTTTAAGGCATGACGTAATGGGCTCATGACCTCACACAAGGGTCTCATACACAACATAATGGGCCATATACAATCTCAATGGGTCGTATACAATCATAATGGGCCCTATACAATCACAATAGGCCGTACACAAGGGTCTCATACATCACAATGGGCCACATCACATGGGCCCTATCACATGGGCCTATATATATCACAATGGGCTGCATCATGGTAGGCCACATACATCACAATGGGCGGCATCACGGTGAGCCATATACAGTCTCAATGGGCCGCATCACGGTGGGCCATATACAATCTTAATGGGCCACATCCCATGGGCCTCAAATAAATCATAATGGGCCGCATTACATGGGCTTCAAATACATCACAATGGGCTGCACATATAGGCCACATAAATATCATATTAGGCCACATATATGGGTCATACAAACATCATATTGGGCTACACATATAGGCCACACAAACTTCATATTAGGCCTCACCAAATGGACCATATATACATCACATTGGGCCTCATTCAAAGGCCACATATACATCACAATGGGCCTCACTCATGGGCCACATACATCGCATTGGGCCTCACATAAGTGCCACAAATGCATCATTTTGGGCCTCACACAAAGGCCTATGGGCTAGGTACATGGGATGAATAGGGAGCTTGCAATACATACATCAAGGTGGACTTATTAGGGCAGCCCATAACCCAGGAAAAAAGGATGGGCAGCCTGAATCATATATCACAGTGTTGCACAAATGGACAACATAGATATACAATATATACATCACGGTGTGTCCAATAATACATCCAGATGGATGGTGCGGATGTACAATGCATTCATTAAGGTGGGCCTCGCTCGAGAAAATAGATGGGCGGCATGGTGAACAAATACATACATCAAAGTGTGCGCCACACAACATACACATACGTTGCAAGGGGGGAGGGGGTCCCACCGTCCTGGACAGATGGATGGTGTGGCTGAAAGTCACATACATCATGGTTGGCCACAGAACTTGCTGACATCACTGCAGTGGGCCCACTGTCCTAACATTGGACGGTGTGGATATTCACACATCTCAAGGTGAACCCCACACGTCCCATGAAAAAACAAATGGATGGCTAGATATAGAATGCATGCATCAAGGGGCCCACCATCCCACAAAACATATGGGCAACATTGCTGCAAAGTACATACATCATGGTCGGCCCATACAACACCGTTCAGATGGATGGTGTGTATATAGATACATATATTAAGGTGGGCCCCACCCGTTAACTCACTGCAACGCCGAACGACATGGTAAAATACATACATTAAGGTGGATTCGGATGCAAGGCACATATATCAGAAGTGGACACCACGTCCCAACTAGACGGATGGTCAGATAAAACACATATATTATGTGGGACCCATAGAACTTTGTTGATGCCATCACAGTAAGTGGGTCCCACCGTTTGGACGGTATATATGAAAAATGTACATCACGGTGGAGTCCCACAGAACTTGGCAACATGACAACAGCAGCTATGGTTGCTCGTCCAGTGGGTGGACGGATGGTCTGGATCATTGCTTGCCCCACGTGTAGGTGCCACACATACATTTCAGCAGGCCCTACTGTCCAGCCCATCTGGACGGTAGGGATAAAACATATATATGATAAGGGGGCCCCATAGATATATGGTTAGGATATAACAAATATCTCATGTGGGCCCCATGCTTGCTGACGTAATGTTATATCAAGATGCTAGTCATTTAGCAGGTGGATGACCCAGATCTGAAATAAGAGGTGGGTCCACACGTGTGGGACCCACCAATGGATAAGATGATATTTACATTATCTCTTCATTCGGGCCTATCTAGACGGACAGGTAGCAAGCCCATCCGCTGGACAGTCCAGCAAGGTGGGCCCCACAGGTAGATGACATGGATATAACATATCATGGTGGGCCGCACACACACATCAGGTGGGCCACACCTCAACATCATCATTACCTTACAAAAAGGAAAAGAGAGAGAGAGAGAGATTGATGAGAAGGAGGATCCTGCCACTATGTTCTCCTCTAGGTTACAAAACATACATCAAAGGGGGTCCCAAATAGGATCCACACCATCAATTGGTGAGCGCCACTTGACCCATCACAAAAACACAATCCAATCCTACAAATCACCCACCGAATGCTAATCTTCTTAGTTCTATGGCTTCCTTAGCTCCTTGGCTTCAACTTTAATGGAGGAAGATGAGGATTGAATGGTGGAGATGGGAGTTTAGGGGTAGGAAGTGGGCTACACACAAAGCTGTCCTTAGAGCTTGGGCGGTCCTCTCCTGGGATTTTCTTGGAATGAAATGGGAAATGAGAGAGGGAGGAGTGGTGATGGGATGAAAAGGGATGGGTGATGGGTGGTATGGGTTGTGTAAGAGAGTGACATGAGAAGCATCGGTTCTGTTGACTTTTGGGTGAGAGAAGGATGGGTGTTGTACTTGATTGATTGATTGATGAGATTGATTTGATAGACTATAGAGATTCTCTTGGGTTTTGAAAACGTGCAGCATTTTCCTTGAAATTAATGCAGGCCCACATCTCCTAGCCTGGATATCGCATCAGCGCACGAGATGCGGCATTAGAACCTCATTGACGACGCTGTCGCAAGGGTATAAGTCTCAGGTCGAGTCAACTTAGATCAACAAGATGTGACTAAGGGTCGCAAGAAAATGGTACCTACACATCGCGGGTCGTAAGAATTCAACATGGAGGATCCAGGAAGTCTAAGGAACGGTACGGTCCAGGATACGACTTGACAATAAGGGTTTAAGGGCTTTCACCCAAGGATATCCATAGCGCCCTAATGCTAGAATAGATATTTTTTGTATTTAATCTGGCCATCCACGATATGCCTGTAGGGGCCATAATCCTGATTTCGTTAGAGTGTAAAGTGATCATGACATATAAGATGCGAAATGCATGAGTCATACCATTCAAGTCATGCACCAAACCAACAAGTATCGCACGATCATGTGGGGCAGCCCTATCTCATATGGGGTCCCCTAAGTATCTTAGGCCAAAGGCATATATGCTATGATCAGTCATTATCCACAACATGCATACAAATGATGTGTATGGCATATATCTAAGCATGATATCATTATACTAAGCATCTTCTCAATGTCTCCTACCAGGCTAAGTATATTAGCATGTTATCAGACATATTAGGCACTAATCGGCCTTAATAGGCACCTCATATACAAAGAGTGGGAACTGAACGATAGACCCCACTAGAAATATAGATGTCTATGTGTGTGGCCCACATTAGACTAACATTAGTCCTCATGTAGTCTGCAAGGTATGAATAAAATATATATAACAAGGAGGGGTCCACTGGGAGTAACCCGGATGACACCCACATGTACCACATGTGTGTCACTAGGCTACCAATCCATTTGGGCACACGACCCATTAATGATGTCCCAAAATAATCAAATTATCAATGACATTACTATAATTACTTTACTATGATGATCTGCATTGTCTGATCATTGCTAACATAAATCAATGGTTACAGATCATTGGTTAGTCACTAGGATGTGATCATATGCTCATGGTTCATTTGAGTCTTAGGATTTCATCAGTTTAGGCAAAGTATATACTTAAATAGATTTAATATAACCATAGTTTCAACATTTACACACCTACTAATTTAGGGATTTAAATCCAAGATGCCAACATAACAAAAGGCCCAAGGGATCTCGAATCCAGGGATTCCCCAAGTCCAAGGGATCCCAAAACCTACGATTTCTAAGTCTAAAGGATCCCAAAAATAAGAAATCTCGAGTCCAAGAGGTTTCTACCCCCACATTTCTTATGGTGCGGCCCACTGAGATTTAGATCAGCCTGAGTTTTAGGCCCATGACCTAAGATGATCTAATAAGACGGATGGAGTGGATAGGATACATACATCATGTAGGGTCCCACGTTTAGGGCCCACTTCCCCACCCAGCATGGGCATCCGTCCGCCCACTGGGTGTTGGCATTTTATTTTACCCTTTTTTTTTTTCTCTCTTCTTTTTTTTTTTAATACACTAATAGTGCAGTCCCCATGTGGATCTTCTACTCCATTCGCCATGTAGTCCATCTCGAGAGGGTCTAATTGGCTCTAATTTGGGTTGATTCAGATGAATAAGGACTCCACATTGGGCCTTCGAAGATTTCAACAGTAATGGTTTGTTTCCATCATTATGACCCACTCGAGACTCAATTCTAACTATCTTTTGGTCCATGGCCTAAAATGATCTTGAGAAATCAATGGACATTACGAATTTAATTTAAACATTAGAATAGGGTCCCACTCGTGAGACCTAAAATTGGCCAAGAATGGGTTACCATCCACATGCATGGCATATATATATATATATATATATTGGTTTTATGTTTCACATACACTTTTAAGGTGGGCCCTACGTGGATGATCTAATCTGTTCACTGTCTTGGCCAGGTCAAGTGAAGTCCAATAGACTCTGGTTTGGGCTATTTGGATGATCAATGACTCCAAAGCGAGCCCTAGAAGGTTTCAACATATGGGCATTATCTCCCTTAGTACGGCCCACTCGAAACTTAGATCTGCCTCAAATTTTGACCCATGGCCTAAAATTATTTGGAGAAGATGGTGGACAATGTGGATTAAACACATACATCATGGTGGGGTCCACATGTGGTGGCAGCCCAAGGAGGCTTCCACCCTCAAGTCACTGGGCAATAATGCCTAGTGACATGTTTCTTTTTTTATTTTTTATTTTATTTTTTGCTATGCGGGGTCCATGATTAGATAATGCATTCCATCCATTATGTCGAAGATTTCTCTGTGGACCAAAGAAGTCCAATGTGGAGTAGGTTCCATCACATACACACACAAAAGTAGGCCTTAGAAAGTTCCAAAAGTGGAACTTTGTCTCCCTCGGTGTAGTCCACTCAGGACTCGAATCTGTCTCATTTTTTGGCTCATAGCCTAAAATGATATGGAGAAGGTGGTGGACGACGTGGATTAAATAAATACATCAAGGTGGGGTCCACAGCTACAACGCCCACACCCCACGTCTGCATGGCTGACATGAGGGGGTGCTCTCACCCCCACCATGGGTTATGGTGTGGTCCACCCGATGGTTGGATCGACTTGATTCTTAGGCACCAGGACTAAAATGAGCCAGGAGAAGGATGGATTGTGTGGATGATACACACACACATACACACACATCATGATAGGGCTCACAAGGGAAGTCCACGCAGTGGCTTTGGAAGGTAAATGGTGCCAACAGTGTCTCTGGACATTGTTGCGTCCAGGGACAGTGCCACAACCCCTCTTCCTCTCTTGTGATTTAAGGGCGAGGTAGGGCCCACCTAGGAAATCTACTCCATCCATTTGAATGTCCAACTCATGGTGGGGCCAAGAAGCTTTGGATCACATTAATTTTTGGTGTATTTTCACCATCCAGGTGTGCTTACATAATCCATTGGTTTAAATAGAAAATAAACATCATGATGGGTCACACAAGGTGGTCTAAGCTATGATAGCATGTGGGACACGCTCTGCAATAGCTTGTCCCACTTGTGGGTCTCACAACACCATAAGAATAAGAAAAGAAAGGGAAATGAAGGAAAAGAGATCCAGCCATTGGGGTGGGCCCTCGCCACTGTGAGGTCCACCACATACTCAATACATGATCAAGGTAGGGCCCATCAACAAAATAGAGAAATCACAAAGTAGGGCAGGGTTTTGATCCTCCCATGCACTCACAATAATGGATGATTAGGTAGATCATCTCGGATCGGTGATCGGATGGCTCACCGAGCTCCTCTTCACCCCTAATCTCTTTTAATCTCACTTTTATCTTTTCTTGTACTTTCTTGATCCCTCATAACCGTATCTCAAGCTCTCTTTCTAATCTCTCCTAAACATTCTTTTCTCTTAACCTCTCTCCACTCTTTCTTTCCTTTCTCTCTGTCTCTCTTAATCTCTCTCCAATCTTTCTAATATTTTTCTTTCTTAATCCCTCTCTACTCTTGCCAGAAAATGGTAAAAATGAGAGGGAATTAGGGACTTTTTGTGGTAGAGATTTATAACACCCTGGTTCTCATATCCCAAGGACAGTCACTCGCAAATGAGAACCTGAGTATTACATTATGAAGTTAACTAGCATACATCTAATCATTAGCAGATTTCTGAACATTAAATAAGATAACTACTGCATAAACTAAGGATATCAAGAGTAATAACAAGGAAGTTTAATACAAGTAAGTGACAACAAAATGAAATCCCTTAGCAGGGGAATTTTTATTACAATTCAAGTAAAACACAAAGTCTGAAACATGAAAATTTATAAATATTAACGATCAGTTGAGCTCCAATGGCTCAACTACATTCATATGGAATCCTACCTTGTCGAACACCACTTCAATCGTCCCTAGGATCCCATCAAAGGGGTCTCCTTCCATCATCAAACCTGCATCCATTTGGTGCAACCGCATGATAGGATGAGTGATAAACGCAGTGGGTACTTCCCTTAAAGCTTTCATGCATATTATAGTATTTCAAATTAGTTTCAATCAACTTAGAAGTTCGTAATAAAAATAAAGAAATATGAATACATGCATGAATGTATGAATGTATGTCTAAAGTCATAGATCTGGGGATGCACATCCAGCTGTTAAAAGAAAGGGTCACCCACGATGGACTAACTACCTGGAAAAGACCATGTAGTGAGTGCACCTAAGGAAGTTTAGCCTCCTTGAAAAATATTCAGGATACACCCGAGGAGGTCTAAAAACACGAAAAAGCCTCATGTAAAGAGAGAGCGACCCATAGTGGTACAAATGCACATATTTTGTGGGTTTAACTAAGGTAATAGCCTTCTTAGTAAACATAACAAAATGTGGCTTATATCAAATCCTCAATAAAGCTCACATGTCATGCGTGGATATTCTACACCATGGTATTTATGTACATTCCTTAAATTTGGCAAGATTTCTTTTTAAATTGTAGACATTAACAAATCATATGGTTCTTGGTAAAATATTAAAAAAATGGGTTCAACATGGACCTTTTATCACGCCTCAAACTCAAAAATCGACCTCACAGAATTCCTGATCGCCGAATCCAATGCCGACAGCCTCTGTAGTACCCCATTCTCAACTTCCAGTGCCCATATACCAGATTCTAGCCTTGGGATCCTATAAGGAGGATCTTTTAACGTACATTTATCTCGTAAGAAGCATAAATACAAGTTTACCCAAATCATAAAGGCAACATCATCATCACATATCCACTAATATAAACAGTTGAATACAGTGCTGAAAGGGAAATACATATATTAAAAATCAAAGCTTCAAAAGACAGCTACACGCTCTAAGTTCAACGCTATTATGACCTAACGCCACCTGCACGTATCTATCATGTATAAGCTTATAGAAAGCTTAAAGGGTGGTGTAAGTGTGTGCGTAAGATAAGTTCCTAATATACAATATCAGAGCAATGCGGAAACATGCTAGTAAGTTTATAAATACCATCAACCTTATTCAAATTATGCAAGGAGGATGCAATACAATATGCGATGTGAATGAAATGACCAAGCTAGAGTGTGAAGTCGGGATGATAGTACATAGTATCACAGGCTATGGGTCCATTATAAGGGACTTCTATCCAAACCAATCCCATACCTAAATTTGGATAGCCAAACTCAATGTGGTAAACTCCTAATCTCAGGTTGGTCACATACTCCAACTGATATTCTGGCCACTACGAAGGTACACACGATGACTTGAACGCGCACCACTAGCCCGAGTGGATATTGAATGAGTCAAATACTGAGTACACAACTCCTACTCAGTAAGTCCACATATCAGTATAACTCATCTCTAGGATATCACCGGGGTCTAGCACACTCTACAATGACTGCAGCCTCCCTAGCTGTACATCCAATGAGTAGAAAAGACATCATTGTCCTCCTAGCCAGTAGTTTGCCAATACCTACCCGACTCATCGATAGTGGATCCATTTACGAGCTGATCATACTCAGCCTAGCTTACAACCCCCTCATTCGGGCAGATAAGGCCACACCCCCTCCCAACCAACCACAATACGGTGGGAGACTCCGCCTACTGGTATTCAGCACTCGGGCACTCATGTATCCACTCAGTCTAGACATTGGAGTATCCTTCGGTACCAAGAGGATTCTAGGACTCTCACCCAAGGACATCCTTTGTGCTCACAGTGCTAAAACTAAATATTTTTTATATCCCATATGTCCATCCATGATGAACCTGTGGAGGCCACAACCATGATATCGCTAGGGCACCAAGTGATCATGTCAACAAATGTGAGATGCATGAGTCATGCCATCCAATCATGCGTCAAACCTACACGTGCAGCACGATTCTGTAGGGCAACTCTGTCTCTTAAAGAGTCCCCTAAATAACTCAGCTCAATGGCAATGCTATGATCAACCATTCCTCACAACATGCATACAAATGATGCGTATGGACATGTGTCATGAGCTAATACTAAGCATGTTCTCAGTGTGTCCTACTAGACTAACTACAATAACATGATTATCAGATATAAAAAGTGGTAATCGATCTTAGCCGATATGCCACCTATAAGAGTAGGGGCTAAACAACATACCCCTTTTACAACTATAGGAGTCCATGCGGTATGTCCTATGTTAGACTAACATTAGCCTCCCATGACACTAATATATCATATATCCCAAGACAGGTAGTAGTAATATCAATGGGGCCCAATGATTAGGGTCAACCCACTTGGAGAAGAATGAGAATGGGCCTAACAAATGCCTAAGGGAAGGTCACAATGTGGACATTTAACCATCATTTCCTATTAATGTGGACATTTAACCAACATTGCTCCCAAGGAGTGGCCTACATAGAGCCAACATATAATGGGCCCATGGCCTCACATAAGGGCCTCACATACATTACACTAAGACTCATCATATGGGCCTCACATGTCATAATGGGTCACATCACATGGGCCTTGTATACATAACATGGGCTGCATCACATGGGCCTCGTATACATCACATATGCTGCATCACATGGGCCTTATACATCGCAATGGGCCTCTCACACGGGCCTAATATACATCACAATGGGCCACTCACACGGGCCTAATATACATCACAATAGGCCACTCATGTGGGCCTAATATACATCACAATGGGCCACTCACTCGGATCTAATATACATCACAATGGGCCTCACACATGGGCCTAATATACATCACAATGAGCCTCAACAATGGGCCTCATATACATCAAGTGGGCCGCATCGCATGAGCCTCATATACATCATAATGGGCTGCATCACATGGGCCTAACACATCACCATAGGCCGCATTACATGGGCCTAATGGGTAGCCCATAATCCAAGAAAAATGGATGGGTAGCCTGGATATACGACGCATTCATCAAGGTGGGCTACTGCCCTAGACGATGTGAATACACAACACTTATATCACAGTGGCCCCACATCCCATGGATGGTGCAGATATACATCACAGTGGGGTCCACGTCTAGGGATGGACGGCTTAGATAAAATACGTACAACATGGTGGGCCCACGTCCAACTCGATGGATGCTGTGAAGCAAAACATATACATTACAGTTGGGTCCCACGTCCCACAGACGAATGGTTGGGATATAACATGCATCTTAGGATGGACCCACAGAAGTTGTTAATGTTAAAACAACAGCTATTCAGCTGCGTGGGATCCACCGTCCAGATGGACGATTTGGATGTAACACATGCCTCAGGGTGGGGCCCACCATCCTAATCAGTGGACGATGTAGATAAAACACATATATCATGTGGTGCCCACGTGTGGACAGCACATGCCAGGTGGTTTTCCACCGTTCATCACATACATCTAGGTGGGTCCATGGGCATGGCCCACTAGCTAGAGGACGACATGGAATACAACACATATATCATGTGGGCTCCACCAGCTGGAGATGGACGGTATAGATAAAACACAAATATCAAGGTGAGCCCCACCCCTACATGTGCAGCATGTGTGGGGTGGGTCCTACGTTGCCAAATGGATGGACAGTATGTATAACACATACCTCATGAAACACCCCACACCACTCGTCCAGATGGACGGTGTTAATACAAACACATGCATCAGGGCCCCATACCGCATCGTCTAGATGGACGATGTGGATACAAAATACATAAATCAAGGTGGGTCCCACCTGCCCACACATGTCACATGTGTGGGATGGGCCCACCCTTAAAACAGATGGGCGATGTGGAGAAACAGATACATCTTTGTGTGGCCCACGTCCTCAAACGGACAGACGGTTGGATATAACACATACATCTTGGTGTGGCCCACGTCCTCAAACGGACGAACGGTTAGATATAGCATAACCTTAAGATCAGACCTACATCCTCAAGGTGGGTCTCATGCCACACATACAACACGTGTGGAGTGGGCCCCATACGCTGCATGGATGGACGGTGAAACAGATACATCATGGTTGGCCCGCATGGCACCATCCAAAAATGGACAGTGTGGGTTAAGGTACATACGTCAAGGTGGAGCCACGTCCAGTCGCTAGACGATGTGGGTGTAACACCTACATTAGTGGGTCCCACGTCCAACTACTGGACGATGTCGGTGCATCACATACATCAGTGGGTTCCCACCAAGCTGATATTTGATTGTTTCCCTTCATCCTAACTGGCCTAAAAATGGGCACCAAGGCGGGCCCCATTTGCTGGACGTCTAGAAAATCTGGATAGTCCAGATTACTGGACACATCAGCTGGGCCACACACATTATTACAAAAAATGAAATGAGAAGGAGGGAGAGGGAGAGAGAGAGAGAGAGAGAGAGAGAGAGAGAGAGAGAGAGAGAGATAGAGAGAGAGAGAGAGAGACAACATAGTGGAGGGACCCCGCCACTATGGGCCCCTCTTTGTTTACAACACATACATCAAAATGGGTCCCACCACAAGTGGGCTCTCAAATAAAATCAACGGTGGAAATCCTAAGATCACCCATCAATTTCTCTTCTTCTTGGATCTATGGCAAGCTATGCTCCTTGGCTCCTTCTTTGATGGTAGATGATGAAGGTTGAAGGGTTGAGATGAGGCTTTTTGGGGTAGGAGGTGGGCCACACCTAGGTTCTCCTGGAGCTTGGATGGTCACGTCCCTTGGTTACATGAAAAAATGGTTAAGGAAGAGAGAGAGAGAGAGAGAGAGAGAGAGAGAGAGGTTGTAAGGGAGAGGGATGGGTGAGTGATGTGTGTACTTGACTTGAGAGTTGACTTAGGTGGGTTGCTTGTCTTGGAGAGAAAGAAAGCATGGGCTAGAGATGGGATGTGTACTTGACTTGATTGATTGAAGTGATAGGTTGTAAAGATTCTCTTGGGATTGCAAATACACGGCATTTCTTTGAGATAAACATGGGCCCACAAATCCTGGCTTGGGTATCGCATCGACGCGTGAGACATGGCATTGGAGCCACGACGACGATACGGTCACAAGGGTACAAGTATCGGGTCAAGCCAACTTAGATCTATAGGGCGTGACTTAGGGTCATACACAAACGCCCATTACATGTCACGGGTCACAGGAATTCGATAGGGAGAATTGCGAATGTCTAAGGAATGGTACAGTCTAGGATACGGGCCTTACACCTTTATAATTCCACTAAGCTCAAGTAAGGGCCCACAAATGAGGCATATCAATATCAAATATGATTAAACTATTTGAAACAATTGAAAATTCATTCTTCATTTCTTACAAAAGAAGACATTCCACAAATATTCTTCATTAAACAATTTATAAAACAAAGTGAAATATAACTTCAAGGCCCACTTCATGACTATTAGAAGTATACTTATACTTAAGCAATTAGCAATTACTAATGTGACATAGAGAATATAAGATTAAATTCTATACACATGGTTAATAAATTTAAAATTAAAGTAATAGGAATTCAATCATTACTTCATGATCATCAACACAATATAGGAATGGAAGGAATGGATGTATATTACATTATTAAAATCCTACACATTGGATTTAAACTAACATGGAAACTAATAAATGTAAAAAGTGACTCCTCACCTTTAAATTGGATGATCGCAATGTGAATGCTCCAATATATGAATCCAACTCGAACGAGTTAGATCTGGACCTGACATAATATGACTTGAATTCGGTAAAAAAACCCATGCTTTTAAGTCATCAGCTTAGACACTATAGTGTTTTTACTACACCCAGGTTAACCTCAGCCCCGGACTTGGTAAACTCAACCGAGTCAACTCAGTAAAGGCTAAAGGAAACCACAATCTTCTTCCTCCTTTTCCTCTTCTTCTTTCTTTCTTCTTCTCTAGTTTTCTCTTTTTTCTCCTCTCAACTAGCCATGTCCAGGGATGGACATTGAACCCATGGAATCAACCCACACTAGTCTGACTCAGTTGAGTCAACTTGAACTCAGCAGCACCCTATGCTCGCCCTCGTCCTCTCTTCTTTCTTCTTCCTTCCTTTCTTTTACTTATCTCTCTCTCTCTCTCTCTCTCTCTCTCTCTCTCTCTCTCTCTCTCTCTCTCTCTCTCTCTCTCTCTTCTCAGGCCTTACAAAGCCTGGACTTAGCCAAGACTCAAAAACACATGACATAACTCAGTTTCAGACTCCTAGCCCGAATTGTGACTCAAACCGAGTTAAGACAGTCAGACTCAGTAGTAACCCAACGCGACTCGACTTTGCTCTCTCTCTCTCTCTCTGTTTCTCTCTCCTATCATTCCTTCTCTTCTCCTTATTTTCTTCCTTCCTTCACTCTGCTCTTCATTTCTCCTTCTCTGTCAAACACATCCAACAGACCTAGACCAACCCAACAACTCGACAGCGAGTCGAGTTGGTGAGGCACAATGAGCAGTAGCTTTCTCTCTCTCTCTCTCTCTCTCTCTCTCTCTCTCTCTCTCTCTCTCTCTCTTTCTTTTCTTTCTTCTTTCTCTATAACACCCTAGTTCTCAAAACCCGAGGATAGTCACTCCTCACTGAGAACTCGAGTATTACGTTATGGAGTTGACTAACATTACATCTAATTAGGGGCAAACCTCATAATATAAAACAAGACAATTTCCATGTAAACTAGAATATCCATAATAACAAAAAAGAAATTTAATACATGTAAATGGAAGCAAAATGGAATCCCTCAGCAAGGGAAATTATTATTACAACTCAAACAAAACTTGAAGTCCAAATTATGAAAGAAAATAAATTGTTGAGCTCCAATGGCTCAAAAATAGTCACATAGAACTCTTCCTTGCAACAATCCACCCCAGTTGTCCCTAGAATCCTATCATAAGGGTCTTCAACTATCATCAATCCTGCATCTATTTGGTTCAACCATAGGATGGGAGAGTGAAAACTCAGTGGGAATTTCCCTCATAGATTCAACCATGACACATCATTCCAAAATGGGTTAACAATTCATATATAATTCATAAGGCAATACACTAACAATGCGATTGCATGAATGTATGAATGTATGCTCAAGTCACAGATCTAGGGATTCACATCCAGTTGTTAGACTACCTAGAAAAGATCATATAGACCGCCTGCGGTAGATTAACTACCTGAAAAAGGCCATGAAGGTGAGTGCGCCCAAGGATGACTTGAAAAAATACTCGGGGTATGCCCGAGGAGGTATAAAATCTCAAAAAAGCCTCATGTAAAGAAAGAGCATCCCAAAGTGTACAAGTGCACAAACTTGATGGTTGGACTTAGGTAATAGAACCTTGCACAACCCAACAAGATGTGACTTATGGTGAACACTGAGAAAATCTCACATGTCATGCGTGGATGTTATGCACCATGACACATATATGAAAGTACACCTGCTAGTGCCCTAGTTTGTCAATTACTGTGTATGGTGGGTCAGTCAGTCTGCAAAACATCAAAAGAAGACCAAGTCAAGCGTCTGCCTCACCGGATGTGTGGAAGCTCGTCATAGGTAAATCATAGCCTCACATATTTTATCAAATAGGAAAATCTTTAAGTTTTCTTGCTCTGTCGATTATATCGAAACACTTCTCGATGTGATTTACCTGCTCTGTCGATGTCCTCAAAATCTCAATCGATACAATTGAGTGAGGAAAAAAAACATCCAGCAACCACATACTCTTCTAGATGATTTATCGATATATCGAAGTATCAATCGATATCATCGATATTCAAAAATTGAGCCCATCGGAAGTGGGTCGATAATATCGATAGGCAGATTTTTGGTGCCCCTATTTTTCTAAAGAAAACTACTATGAGCTTCGATATATAGATGACTGATCCGATTCAATCTGAATTCAAATATCGATCATATCGGAAGATAATCAATCATATCGACAGTGGGCATGCATTTCTTCCAGTAAATATTTCAGGATATTTTTAACTTTGATCGGGAGCCACTCGAGGAAATCGATATTCTTATGTCGATCCTATCGAGCCTAGGTCGATTGGATCGAGATTGGCCACAAACCGACTAGCGTGACTATAGGTAAATCTATACGATTTATTGATCCCATCGACACGGTCTCGATCTTATCGATATTCAAATTCCGATGACATTGGTCGACCCTCGATCATATCCTGAAACCTGAAATATTTCAGCTAGTCTCTCTCATATTTTCAAATGTCGATAGATCGATCCCAGTATCAATGGAATTGGAGTTCAAAATTCGATGACATCGACACCAGTTTCGATCCCATCGACCAGCTACCAAACAGGTTTCAAAAGATTATGACATTTAAGTTTGTGTTATCGAGCGGACAGTCGATCCCATTGAGAGTATACGCTCAATGATATCAACCCTGCTCGATGATATCGAACTCTGTCATAAATATGACCGTTTTATATCCATTGTAACCTTTTTGCCTATATAAAGAGAGACTTGTCTGTATTACTGGTAAAGAAAGAAGAGAGTACTTTTATGTGTTTTACCTCTAGATAATATACCCAAAGCCCTCTCTCACGGGAGTTCATCTTCCAATCCACTCTCATTCATTGACATTCAATAGAGTGGATTGAAAAATGAACTTTCACATTCAAGGATCCTTCAACAACTATCTTAACAGCATATCATTAAGCTGGGATGCCTTGAATGAATAGATGACGGGAATCACTCTATCTTCCTTATAGGAAAATTCTAAGAGAGTGGATTTCCATCCTAACCTTAACCCAACTCGAAGCCAAGTACTGGTATATCTTTTGTGTAGAAGATCAAGGGTGCTGAAGACTCTTCAACAACAAGAAGGAGATTTTCATCACTGTGCTAAATGAGACTCATCAACTTATCTGTAAGTATCTAGAGTTTAGAGGACACTTGTGATCATTCCTTTCTAGGATTGGGTCTTAAGTGTTGCTCACCCTTTGGAGTTCTCATAAGAGGCCTCTGGTGGGAGTGTACGTTGTGGGTGCGTTGTGTGGACCCTTGCTCTGTGGAGAGTATAAACATCTAGGTGCATTATGTGGACCCTTGCTCTGTGTGGGCATAAACATCTGGTTAGGAGTGCACAAGTAAAACTCCAGGGTTAGAGGTGAACCGAGTAGAAACCTCCGTGTAAAGGTTGAAGGTGAACCTGATTTAAAACCTTAGGTTTGAGGTGAAACCTGAGAAACCTCTTTAGTGAAATCCGGTACACTCAAGGGCTGAGTGCGACAGCCGGGAGTGGAGTAGACAAGTAGTCAAACCACTATAAAAATGACCATGTTTTAGGCTGTTATTGTCTTCCATTGTGTGATATTCCTTATATGCTTTTATATTTGATTATTTAAGATCACACTTCATATACACACATAGTCTTATCCATCACAATCTTATATGCAACTTGTTTATCTTTCAAACAGTTTGTGATTAGATCCTCTACAAGGCTTGGAAGCCAGTAGAGTTACATTTGAGTAATCTAGTTAATTGTATATCTGATAGGATTAGTGTAATAGAATTTTTAAATACATCATAAAACTTTAAAAAGTCTTATTCACCCCCCTCTAGGACATATTTGCATATTCCTACTTCAACTTAAGCGGTCTTCACCTCTATTTCAATATATACATTACTTTGATTGAATAGTAATGATCTTCAACTTTCAAATAGGAAATATCTAACCATGCATTCCACATGAACTTCCATGATTTCTTTACATTCAAAGGAGGGCACACTAAGTATCATGTAAATTTCCAAGTGAGGTCACATCATTAACTAAGAGTCCATCCATAAGTACACTACATGTAACCAAATTCTCATTTTCCATATTGTAAGAACTATTCACAAGATTGTACATACAAAATTAGAGATTAAAAATATAGAAAATCATGAAGGTAATGTCTCACTACGCAATTCACAAATAATCTAGTATGAAAGCTTTCTTTTCTCTTCACGTCTAATGGGGATATACACATAGGCAAATGATTATAAATGTGGCATGAAATTTTCACGACAATACCTCATACACATAACTATAAGGAAACATGGTATTAAAACAATTTCTTCATAAAAGTCAAGATAACTAGGAATTTATATTTCCCAAAATACTCTACATTAAAGAGAATCCGCATGGAAATTAGTGAATGGAAGAAGCTATGGGGGATGCTCCTCACCTTATGGTTTGATTCATGTTGTTAGATGGTGTGTGCTTCTTAGCCTTAAGTTCTAGTCAATTGGAATCATTAGAGGTTCAACTCGGTCCTAATGAAGAGGCATTTAGAATTCCTACAAGCTCAAATAAAATTTAGAGTTAAATACTTTCAACTATCATAAATTTAGGAACTAAGGAGATGCAGATGATTCTTACCTATCCCACTGAGTCAACCTAACTCAAATTTGGGTCCAAGCACCAACTGAGTCAACTTAAATTGACCCTACGTGATGAATAACGAGTTAAGGTAGCCGCATAGCCCCTCTCTCCTTCTCCTCTCCTTTTCTTTCTTTTCTTAAGCTTTTCCTCTATTCTAGTTGGAATGTCCAGCAATGCCTGGACAACCCAACCCAAACTCAGTGTGTTAAGCGAGTCAGCAACTCGATTGTTCTATTATTTACACTAACTAGCTAGGTTTGGTGCTAATTGAGTTAATTTCATGGATTGAACATGGATAAATGGCTGGATATGGGGGGTCTTACCAAACAGATTTTGATAGATGATCAAAGACATGATCTCTATCAGACTCGACGAGTCGGCTCAGATGAGTCACCCATCTTTCTTCCCTCTCTTTCTCCTATCCCATCCTACTTCTTTCTTCTTCTTTTTCCTTTCTTTGCTTCTCTGGCTTCCTTCTTTCTTCATCCTTCTTTCCCCTGAAAGGGTCTGGACCTAGCCCCAAATCGCTTAGCTTAGAATGAACTCGGTCTAGACTCAACGAGTCGAGTCTATTTGACTCACCACGGTAGCAGAGGGACAGCGGTTCCTCTCCCTTATTGCTTCTCTCTGTTTTCTCCTCTTGCTGGAGATCTTCTGGAAACGGCCACCAATCAAACTCCACTCAAGATCGCCTCACCTTTTTCTTCTTTGGCCTATTGGAGTCCTGCGCTTAGTCCAAACTCAGCAAGACATGACCTGAACTTTCCCCAACTTGTTGTCCAGTGAGTTGAATCCAGTCGATTCGTAACGTGGTGCAGCATCACCCAACCCCCTTTTCCCTCTTTTCTTCTTTCTCTCAATCTATCCCCTCCCTCTTGGCTCTTCTCAGAAGAGAACGACTCACTTGAGTCAAGTTACTATTGAACTAGCAACTCACCCAAGCAGTTCTCTCCCTTTCTCTCCATCTTTTGCTTTCTATTTCTTTCTCTTTCTTAGCTTAGGATTCACCCTAATTCTCAGCCTTTTATAGTTGTTTTCGTTTCTAGAAATGTCCACAACTAATCATAAGGATTAGTGCAAAGATCACTTAAGCCAACCGAAAATGGCTTGGCACTAGGATCACCTATCGGTTTAGATCTCATGCATGGGTCCATTTAATTGTCCCTGGTGGACATTAAATGTGGTGGGCTACACGATGAATGGATTGGATGGGTGAATGGGCCACACACTTAGAAGATGGGTATCTCAACAGGTCCGAGGAAGATGGGGTGCAAAATTTGCATATCTTGAATGGGTGGCTTATCTACGGATCAGGGCCGTTTGGACGGTCCTGATAAGGCTTAAATATAATGTGGGGTCCATTTCACGTGAAGGATGGCTGTTGAGATGTATGTTTATTAAGCTAAGGGTCGGTTCGAGGCGTGGCTACGTCTCGCCGATTTCTCGGCTCTTTTACGAGATACACCAGGCAACCCTAATCTCAACGTCTCAGATAAGCTCTAAAGAAGCTTCTAGGCATTAATGGATGGACGAGATGGTTTATTGCTATAAATGAAGATATTCTTTCCGCCATCTGATGTGTAGGTGAGCATTTCTAAAAAGGGTAGGGCTTACATGGAATTTCTTACTTGCGGGGGAGGAAATCGACCATTCCCAACGGTCAGTTTCTCTAGTAACACGGATGATGTGGCTTTTCTCTCCCCATCAGCACCCACGACCCTTAACGCTCGACTGGTCGTTGTTTGTGCTTGCTTAGGGTACTTTTAATCCCAAATCTAGGCGTAGTTAAGATCGGTGGGACCCTAGAAATCAGATGGACGGTCTAGATTCGGTTAGTGTATTCGAATGAACGTGATTGACGTCCACGAATAGGGTCCGATTTGAAAAGGGTGGTGGGTGGGAGGAATTTTTGAATTCCCAGCCCATTTACGAATTTCATCGGGTCAAAGTTGCTTTGACCCGATGACTTGATCTAGTGCACAGCGCGAGAATGCTATTGGTGTGCACGCACGGCTTGGACGCAGGGTCCATGTTATGATCAACATGATTTGGACTATCCATTCATCTTTGGGAAGATTGCCGATCATTATAGGTCATGAACAAAAGATTTGGTGGGCCGACATACGCAAATTTCGTTGGAAATATCCATTCTAGGGGAACCTATGGTCTCTCAGGTGTTAATGGGGCTTTTAAAGCAGGTCCTACCCGATCCTCTGAGAAGATCTGAGCCATCAGATTTCTTAAAGAGGTGTTTTAACTATAGTTTGACTGTTAATTTATGGTATTAGGTGGTTGATCTAATTGTAATGACATATGGGAAGCTTTAGTTATTTTAAATTTCTATTTAAAAAATGAGGGTCAAAGCATGAGTTGCTATAGGGACCACTCACTATGAGTCACCTAGCCACAAACCCTGATATTGGGGTTACTTTTCATTAGAACGGGGCACTCCAAGTGAAATGCCAAATTCTTAATTATTATTATTATTACTATTATTGGCACTTGGATCGTTCAAGTAGTTCAATGGTTGGATCTCTTAACTTAAGGATGGAGATTTCTACCAACGGTCTTAAGGATCTTAGGATTCAGCTAAATGAAGATTCATGGTTGGATTAGTGGCCTTGCTAGGCAGATGTGTAACCTATGATGTAGATATCAATTTCTGGTTCATTTTATATTTTCTTACTCTATAAAGTGGTTGGTGAGTAGGATTTGTCTTGAGTTTCAATGGACTCTTAGAATGATCTTAGACCTAACTCGATGAGAGTTGTACTAATAAAATTTTTCTAAAATTGTTCATGGGTTTCAAAGATAGTCTTATTGTAAATTAACTGATGATGATATCTATATTATGTGTTCTTACACACCTAAATACTTCCTACGATTAAATGGCAACACCCGAGTATGTGAAAGTACGGGGTGTTACATTCTCTTTCCTTTCTTTCTTCTTCTTTCATTCTCCTAGTTCAACAATATTTATTACCAAAGCTCAACCTGACTTAATGAATAAATGATCTGGTTGACTCGGCCGACATGCGATGCAGCACTCCATCCACTCCATCTTCTCTTCCGTTCTTCTTCATCTCTCTCTTTCTCTCCCTTCTTCTTCTCTCTTTTCTCAGGACTTTCCTGTAGGTTTGCTGTAATAAACTCGACCTGACTCAATTATCAGTGAATCGAATCCACTCAACTCAGAGGTTTGGTGCGGTAGAGTAATCGACGCACACTCCTATCCTTATGGCTTTCTATTTTTACAAAGGAAGCCCTAAAAGATTGCCTTTTATAAGGCTTCATTAACCTATCTCTAGATGGTTTGGCTACAACTAATCAATGGATTAGTTATATTTTTAGTTCTTTAATTCATGATGTTTTGTAACAATGTAACCGACTCAAGCCTGCATGGCTGTGATCGGACATCGTGGATGGACTTCTGGGACTTCCGACGATCCTCGATCTGTAATCGGCATTTACGCGTGACCCTGAGTCACATCCTATTAATTTGAGTTGGCTTGACCTAAGAATTATATCCTTGCGACCGTGCCGTCACCATGGTTCTAATGCCGCATCTTGCACGCCGAGGCGATACCCTGGCCAGAAGATGTGGGCCCGCGTTCATTCCGAAGAAACGCCACGTGTTGCGAATATCGAGAGAATCTCTACAACATATCCCATTAATCAATCAATTAAGTACACACCCTATCTTAAGTACATCACCCATACCCCATGCCACTTCACCCCCTCACAAGTCAACTCTCTCTCTCCCCACCCATACCTCCTTTACACAAATTTCAACCCAACCCACACTTTCCCATTTTCATCCCTTACAACAACCATTCCATCCATCCATTTTTATCCATCATTTCTATCTCTCCCTCTCTGTCTCTCTCTCATTTCTATCTTCACTCTCCAACCCCAAAAGAAACACCCAAACGTCCAAGATCTCCATGTCTTCCCAAAACAACAAGTATGACACACTTTCCCACCCTTTCATCTCCCATCTCAACCATTCATTCTTCATCAACCTCCATCAAAATTGAAGGCAAGGAGCATAGGAGTCCAAGGAACTAAAGATGGAGGCCAAATGTGGGTGATTCACCATTGATTTCTAATTTTAGAGCCCACTTTTATGGGACCCAGTTGATGTATGCATTGTTTAGGGACGGCCCAATAGTGGCGGGGTCCCTCCCCTTCACTTTTCTCTCTCTCTCTCTCTCTCTCTCTCTCTCTCTCTCTCTCTCTCTCTCCCCTTCATGATGTAATGGGCCCCACTAATATGTGTTTTATCCACACATCCATCAGGGGCAGTGGGACTCCACCGTGAAATGCGTTTGAATCCAAGCCATCCAGGGCCTGGACACTAGACTCTTATATAGTATAATATATATATACATATATATATATATATATTATATGTAATATATATAATATAATATTTATGTATATCATCATGTGTATGAGAGGTGGGCCCCACGTGGGACCTACCAGGTGTATATCTTTGATTATATATATATTGGTGGGGTCACACTACGTGGAACCCACCTGATGAACAGATTGGGGTGTGGAACCCACCTGATGAACGGATTGGCTGGTGAGCCTTGCACCATCTATATAGTTGTTGTATTGACATCCCAAGCACGGTGGGTCCCAGCTGATGATGTTAGCAAGTGTAATGGGTCTGGTGATCCAGACCGTCTATCCACTGGACGAGAAGCCCAGGGGTTGCTGTATTGGCACCAGTCCTATGGGTTTCATCCACATCGTCCACTTACATGGACCCCACATGATGTGTGTACTTTATTCATACCGTTCATTTCATCCACACCGTTCATCCTTTTAATGACCCATCTCAGGTTTGAGACAAAATAAGATAGATCATGTTATCAAGTGGGCCACACTACAATGAACAGTGGAGTTGAACGTCTACCATTGTAACCCCTTTTAGAATTACAAAAATTTTAAATTAATATAATATTTATTTTTCCCTCCTTGTTCAGCTCCTTGTGACCTTATGAACAGACTGGATGGAAAATAAATACTATGGTGAGGTCCACTGAAATTCAACAGTGGAAATCATTATCATCACTTCCACTTGTGGTATGGTCCAGATGATCCTTGGGATATGATTCATTTTATGATAATGCTCTAAAATGATCTCTAGCTATAGATGAATGGTATGGTAGGTTTGGGCCCATTTGATTCGACCCATATGATTTGGCTTAACTGATTCGGCCCATTTGATACGGCCCATTTGATTCGGCCCATATGATTCGGCCCATTTGATACGGCCCATTTGACTTGGCCTATATGATTTGGCCCATTTGATACGGCCCATTTGATTTGGCCTATATGATTCAGCCCATTTGACTTGGCCCATATGATTCGACCCATTTGATACGGCCCATTTGACTAGGCCCATATGATTTAGCCCATTTGATTCAGCCCATTTGATACGGCTCATTTGATTCGACCCATATGGTTCAGCACATTTGATACAGCTCATTTGAATTAACCTATATGATTCGGCCCATTTGATACGGATTTGGCCCATTTGATACGGCCTATTTGATTCGACCCATATGATTTGGCCCATTTAATACGGCCCATTTGACTTAGCCCATACGATTCGACCCATTTAATGCGGCCCATATGATTCGGCCATTTAATACGACCTATTTGACTGGCCCATATGATTCAGCCCATTTGATACGGCCTATTGATTTGGCCCATTTGACTTGGCCCATATGATTCAGCCCATTTGATATGACCCATTTGGTTCAGCACATTTAATGTATTTGGGGCCCTTGAGTGAGGCCCCATGATGATGTATATTTGGCCCTTGTGTGAGGCCATGGGCCCACTGTATGTTCGGCCCTATGTGGGCCACTCCTTGGGAGAAATGTTGGTTGAATGTCCACATTGATGGGCAGTGATGGTTAAATGTCCACATTATGACCTTCCCTTAAGCCTGGTTAGGCCCATTCTCATCATTCTCTTGTAGGTTAACCTAAACGAATGGGCCCCATTAATATTACTTGGACCATCACGGCCGTCCATCTATGGACCTCGCCTTTCGTCGAGATTGATTACTTATCAAGGCTGATTCTGATTATTGAGGCCGATTCCGATTGTCGATGTCGATTATTAGTGCCGGTTGTTGATACCAATTAGGAGTATATCATCATAACACATGCCCATACGCATCATTTGCATGTTTGTTATGAGATGTGGTTGACCATTACATATGTCATTGGGCAGGTTGTTATGAGACTCCCTGATAGGCGAAGATTGTCTCACATAAGCGCGTAATATGTGTAGGACTGATGCATGACTAGATTGTATAACTCATGCATCTTACATTGTGTGTTGTGATTACTATCGCCCTAGCTACAACAAAGTCGTAGCCTCCACAGGCATATCATGGATGGCTAGATGGGAAACCAGAAATATGTTATTAGCATCGGGCCTCCATAGATGGCCTTGGGTGAAAATCCTTAAACCTCCGAGGCCAGGAGATACCCCAACGTCGAGACTGAGTATATACATGAGCGTCCGAGTGCCGAACACCATTAGGCCGTATCTCTCACTGTGTTATGGTCAGTTAAGAAGGGGTGTGGCCTTACCCGCCCGAGGGTAGGGGGCATAACTAGGTTGAGTTTAACCAGCTCGTGATTTGGTCCACTATCGATGTGGTGAAAGTGCTATGTTGATAAACCCTAAGTATTGTCAAATTTTGGTGTGACAAACCAATTCAAGTTTATATCTTGATTTGTATATGTTCACATTGAATCTTCAGCATTAGTTTTGTTCATGCTGACTCTATCTACGACGAACTTACCGAGATCTTCAAAATAGAAGAAAGTGAAGACTTTTATATATTGAGTGAAGACTTAGTTTTCAAGAACTTTGCGGTTCAAGATCTGAAACCAGAAAAATCTAAGAACTCAAGACCTAGTTGAATATTATGTTTGGTATGTCCAGTTTAAGCTATGAAGATCGCAAGAATTAAAGCTACTAAAGCGATCGATATATTAAGTGTTCATATGTTCTATCTCACAAGTAAGGTATGATTGACCTAGATTGACCTTAGATCATGATTAAATCATTTCATACTTTCGGTCGGTCATTTTGTATATTTTATAAGTGTAAAATTCTATTCTTTCGACTAGCCCTAGCACTGGCTTGACTAGTCCTAGTATTTCCTCAACTAGTCTAAGATTTGTAATGAATTTTTATTTTTTATTTTTTGGTCTACGACCAATCCTGTAAACTGCTCGACCAGTCGTATGAAAGTTCTTGACCAGTCGTGCAATGCTCGATTCTTTTTCCAGCGAGTAATCTGGACTCTCACAACCAATCATGCGGTGTCCACGACTAGTCGAGCAGGCCACTCGACCAGTCGTGGGACCCACAAGGCCATTCGTACGACTATAAAATCTTATCGTTCCAGAATTTATGAAAATCTGTTTGGATAAGGTCAGTCGTAGCTAACCAAAGGCCAGTCGTGCAAACTGATTTTTCACCTATAAATAGTGCTTGAATTTTAAAGTTTTCTATTCAATTCTTATCATTCTTAAGCAATAGCTTTGAGATTATTTTGAGTACATTCTAAGTCATTTTGTGCATATTTTAGATTCTTTAAAGTAGCTCTTGTAATTTGATTTTGAATCTCTATTCCATTCTCATTTTGAAAAGGGATATTTATTTTACCCTTTCTTGAGATCAAAATCAATACAAAGCCCTTGCTGATTTAATTAAAAATCATCTAGACTTAGAACCTTATATACTTGTGAGACTAAACGTTGAACATCCACGTCGTCATCAAGTTAGTTCTACCGGGCTGCTTCAGAATCGTCATACAGATAAGTATTTTCTTTTTTGTAATTCAATTCTTTTATGGTTTGTGAGATTGTTACGAAAAATATCCATTTTTAGTTTGTCTAAGGTGATCTAGAAAACTCAGAGTGTGGGGTTTTTGAATTGTGTAAGCCCTCTTGAAAGACACAATTGTGAAGGTTTTAGGCGAACCTTGAAAAACCTATTTTGATTAGTGAACGCTAATATCCCAAGGGGTGAATATTAAAAGTGGAGTAGTTGTATGGCTGTTGTTTAACAGTTGGTGTACACACAAGGGAACCACTATAATTCTTTGTGTTTGGTGGATGTATGGTTTATTTCTTTATCTTTTATGGTGTAAGATTGTGGGATGTCTTTGTGGATGTGAATGTTGTAATCTTTACATTTCAGCATTGTGTGGTGAATGTTGTAATAAATTAGTTTCTATTTCTTTCATATCCTCTTAAGTTTGATTTTTTGATACTCACACATGATCTAGTTAGGTTGTCCTACCATAAACTATTGGTTTTTGGTGTTAGGTTATCCTTAGAACCAAGTTTGCATCAACCTCTCAATACTTAATTTTTGAGGTTGTTATTTCCTTTGGTTACTTGCAGTTCATTTGGCTATCTGTTGTTTATATTCCACTTATTATTTTTTATTTCGCATAGTCCTATTCACCCCCCCCCCCCCCCCCCCCCCCTCTAAGACATTTTTCTCGGCCTTTTCAAGTGGCATCAGAGCCTAATAGCTTGTTTATTTGGATTTAATTCCTGAGCTAACCGATCTGAGCTTTTAAGATGTCAAATTTTGGTAGCCTTTCTATCACTAGGCCTCCACCTTTCGATGGCTCTAATTATGTTTATTGGAAATCTAAAATCAAATATTCTTGAGGTCTATTGATGAGAATGTGTAGCAAGCCACTGTAACTAAATGGACTCCCCCTACCATTGAAGTTCCAGGCCTTGACGGAAATAAAACTCTAAAAGCTACTCCTTATAGCACTTGGACCACTCTTCAGAGAACTTAGAGTAGTGCCAATGCCAGGGCTTTAAATGTAACACTTGCGCAGTATCACTAGATGAATTTAAAAGAATTACATCTTGTGATACTGTGAAACAAGCCTAGGATATCTTTAAAATGATACACAAGGGTACGACTACTATCAAGAAATCTAAACTACAAATCCTCACCACTAGGTTTGAGGAAATATATATGGAAGAAAGTAAAATATTCATGGACTTCTATACTAAGTCGGATGACATAGTCAACTCTATGTGGGGTCTTGGAGATAGTATCCCAGAAATCAAAGTCTATGCAAAGATACTATGCTCACTACCTGAAAGGTTCAATTCGAAAGTCACGGCTATTCAAGAACTTTGTGATACAGATCATATGCAGGCTGAAGAACTGGTTGGTTCTATACAAACCTATGAGTTAAACTTTAAAGCTTCGACAGGTAAATCTATTGCCCTTAAATCTACTAAAAGTATTTCTCATGAAAATAATAATTCTAATTTAGAAACTTCTATAGATGATATGGCCCTTTTAGCTAAAAAGTTTTACAAGATTTTCAAAAGTAAAAAGAGGGTTGATGTTCAAAAACCTACTAAAAAGATAATATCAAGATCTAAAAATTAGAAATCTTTAAAAGACAGTGTAACATCTCAAAAAAATCTGTACAAAGACCCGAGTACCACCTTAGGCAGAAATCACTAAAGACCGAATTCTTTAGAAATTAGATAAAAATTAATTAAGTATTAAAATAAATTAATTAATGGATTAGCTTGAACCACTATTTATATGAACTACAAGACTCAAAACCATTAGAATCACTAACTCAACATTACCCAAGAACCCAGGAGCAATCTCAAACTCGGGAGCGCATTGAAGTTCCTATCAGACCTGAACCGCGTGTCGAAAGTCCAATTACCACAAAACTATAAGGTTATAACCACCTTATTGGGCTTGACAACCATCGCGGGAATCGAGCCCAAATAGTATCAAAAAATGCACAACTTAAGCCTTGAGCAAAGTGTGTGAGAAACGTGAATATCTTTAGAAAAAGGACTCAAACTTAAGTGAATTGGACTATTTGCTTACGGGCAAAATTAAAAACTTCAGACCATCAGTTTCTGACCAAACTATACCCATGGATCAGGAGAATTTTCCTGCACATGTCAGTATACTTGTGGCCCTGATTGAGTAACGATGACTGTTGAACTGAAACAGTTCCTCCACGATCGATCTACAAACCCGATCGGACCAAAACCTTAACCTGGCTTAGATCCATGGTCAGAGAACTTACTCCATGACATTTGCCCAAAACAGACGCCTTTTGGCTATAACCTAAGTGTACCATGGCCCTGGGGCCATTTACATCACTTTTGAGCCTATATAAGGCCCTTAAACCACCCTATTCCTATCCCATACAAATTTTCTTTAACCTTAGGAGAGAGAAGAGAGCAAAGGACAGAAAAGAGGGGAGATCGAAGGGAGATCCTTAGAGTTTACTGCAGTACTTCTGTTCTGCTACTCCACGCATCGAATCGCCTTTACGTCTAACTACTCAACTCGTTTCAACTTCGTTTTGGGCAAGAAATCCTAACCATAATCCTGTTTTATAGATTTAGATAGAGGAAACGATGAAATAGCTAGCCTATTTCGTGATTTAGGTAGCCATTGTTCTGTAGACGGAAGCATAATGTACGAACCGAGTTAGGAACGAGCATACTGACGAAAGGTGCGAACTATAAACGTTTAGGTTATGGTTTTCAAGGCTTTCAATGTCAGCAATGATTTATGTCTGACTTGATTGTTGTCATATGATCTTAGTTACGATGTATTCGATAAACTATACATGTGTGTGAACTATGTGATATATAATGTATTCCATGCGTTTCTTGAAATGCCTGAATGAAAGTGAAATCATGATTTGTGCTTACCATGACTAGTAATCTAGAATACATGTTCATTTTATGCACGAAAACTCCTTTATGAAAGATTTGTGATAATATATGTTATATCCAATTTACTTCATGTATGTAGTAATGTGTAGTCTAAGTGTTTGATAAATTGTCTGAATGAGTAATTGTTTGGTAAGTTATACTTACTAAGGGTGTTGAGATAGGATTCTCAACTACCTTATCTATATGTATAAATTCCTTCATGCAACCTAAATTCAATTACATGATTTATGTATGAAATACATATGTATGATAATATGTTCGTTATGTGTTTTATAAAATGCCAAGATGATTGCAATGTCTGAATTGTTTATTCAATATTATTATGACCATCACATGTGATTACCTGTTGCATTCGAGTGTGATTGGGACTACTATGTAGTCCAGGAAATCGGTAATGGTGTCCCGATTGAGTGGTCGAACTAGTTTCGCCACATTGGATACGTTTGATGAATCCGAACTGTATGGTGGTTGTCGACAATGGTTAGGCCACTTGGAGTGCTTATGCGCTCCATGTCGATTAACTCAACATGTGCTCATACTAATTGAACTTGTCAAATAACCCGAATGGCCTATTGAGTGTTTATCATATATGGATGTTACTGTTTGAATCTAAGGTACTGCTTACCAATGAAAAGCCCATTTCAAGCTTGGTACCATGATCCGCTAAGACTCATGAGCTAGGCATGGTGGTATGGGGCACCATGGTCGAGCTGTCGGCCTACGCTGGGGTGACGAGCCTCCTCGTAGTGACCAGTGAGAAACCCAAACTCGTGAGTAGAATACGGTGATATGGGACACTGTATTCGAGCAGTCAACCTATGATCAGGTGACGAGCCTCTCGTAGTGACCTCGAGTATAAATTAGGCCTATGCTTAGGTGATGAGCCTCCCGTAGTGACTGTGAGTGTAAACTCATGAACTTGCCTATCCACTACTTTTAAACTAGGGGTGATGTTGCCCTATAACTTGCCTATCGTATGTGATTAACTAGGAGTGACGACTCTAGATGGATCATCGTTTGGGTAAATGATATAAAGTAAGGTACCTTAGCTTCCCAAATTTACTGTGTGAATAAGTTTAATAAATTACTTGGCTAACACAACCATGCACAGCATTACATGTGCTTTGGCGAGGAAGCGCACGTTTAGGGAGTTTGCCATGAACAACCATGAGATGATGTTGTTGAGGGAGTGTAGGTGAGGGCATGCATCATTACGCTTATCATTCCTACATTAACAAGAGTACTTAGGATATGATTGTTGTATTTCTTTATCATTACTACTTGACTGAATTGATAACATGTTAACTTTTACCTTATAGTACCACTGAGTTGATCACTTACTCTCACTCTTGGATGGTATTTTAAAATACCAACCAGACTCTGATTTAGATGCAGGTTGAGATACGACTTACGTGACGGAGTCAGACTTCTTTGACGAGGAGGAGTTCTCCTACATTCAGCTCTCAGACGAGTCTATGTACACCTGGAGCTACGTCGCAGGGATTACATGGATACTAAATTAGTTGAACATTTATATTTTGATATTTTATACATTTTGAAAAAAATACATGTATATATTTAGCCCGATAGCACGTTCATACTCTGGAGGTTGTGAAACACATATATATACTTTATATATTCATTCCAGTCTTACACTTGCTAAATTAAATTAACTTTGGAGTATGATATACTAATTTAGTGTAATCCCACTCATGTTTAATGCCTTAATATGAACAACATTTAAACATTATTATCTATGTTACATAAGTGATGTGTTGGAACTCAGGAGTTGAGTTATGCTTGACCCCCGATTTTCGGGGCGTTACAAGTTAGTATCAAAGTATGATTTAGATTAAACTAGACCTGGGTTATGGTAATACGACACACACTGACATACTTTGACTTAGGTGGGGGCAATAAAATGTAGAAATGAACCTAGGATTCCAAGTTTCACAGGCAGGCAAAACTAACCATTGAGATGTGATCCGTACGCATCTGTGATCATGTGAAATGATCCCAATTCTTTTCTAGACCATCGATTAATGGGTTAAGACGTTAATTCAGTGAATTCCACACTCAAATGATCTGGAAAGCTTGAATGTGTACAAGATGGGACCCGAAGCCACCTCAAATGGATGAAGGGGCCTAAAACATATTTTTCAGTGGGACTGAGAGGGTCCCCCGCACATTTTCGGCACCCCGGGAGGAGAGACCACCGCCCTAGGGCAAGTGGACCACTGTGCATCACGCTTGGGTCCAGCGGGCTACGGTGGACTCGCGGCTCGGGTGGCCTACCGCCCTTCTCCATGCATGTGGGGCCCTGTAAATGTGTGGTACCACCCTATTTGGGTCCCCTCTTGCTCCCTTTGGGCATTTCACCCCCCATTCCAAGCTTCTTAGCTCTCAAAACCCTCATTTCCCCTCTCAAATCTTCATTTCATAATCCATCTTCTTCTTCTTCTTCAATACCCACACACCCACCACCATTTCCCTCAAAACCCATCTCCCTTATTTCCCCTCATTTGAGCACACAAGTCCACCATCGTGTCTCATAAACCCTCAAACCCACCAACCCATCTCCTCCATCAAGCTTTCTTCACTTCCATGCCTCTTTTTGAGCTAGTGGTTGCCATCTTCTCACTCTCTACATTCCTTTCTCTCATGGGAAAGAGAAGAGCACCCACAAATGAAGCCGGGCCTAGCCGCCCAACCCGTCTAAGGAAGAAAATGGGTGTCGAAGCGAGCACAAGCGCCAAGAGGGAGCAAAGGACGAAGATGGATCTCGATCCCTAAATTTCACTCAAAAGAACGCTACCGTCGGGCATCGAACATGGTAAGTTTCGTGCCCGTAAAGTTGTGTTTGAAGCACATGTTGACGAAAGGCTATTTGGGCTATATCCGGTAATGAACCTCCTATTGGAATTCGGGTGGGGTCCCATATTTAAGGGCAAGTCACATACGTGCGAAAGAACTATCCATGCCTTTTATGCCCGCATACGAGATTCATTACTGGAGCCTCTATAGTTCATTATCCCTGTGGGAAGGCGAGAAGCAATTGTCAATGTCGATGTGGTGGCCTGAATTATGAGGATTCCACGTGGTGAGGTACATGCTAGTGAATCTAGTCTCAAGAGTGCACGAGAAAGAAATCGCAGCACGTGGTTTCTTTATGGCCGACTGGTTCACTGGAAGTGAGGCAATTACCTCCCAACGTTCGAGATAATAGTAGACTTCCACCTACTCCACCACATCTTTATGTACAATATATATCTTAGGTGGAGCAACCGTACCGAATGCACTCGCTTGATGGTGGACTTCCTATACAGAGCTGGGTAGGGAGACAAGCTATGTCTGCCTATGTACATCCTACTACAGATAGTCCAGACCACACGCTCTGTTAGGACAGATATATCACTCCCATTCAACCGACTTATATGCAAGATTGCTCGTGAGTTCGGCTATAAACTTAACATGGATGAGCTTGCCCCGATCCATTTCATAAATGACACTACACTCAACAATATAGGAATCAGCCAGCGACAACAACAAGCCTGTCTTGATGAATATGGAGATGAGATAGAGGATGAAAGTGAAGTGGAAGAAGAGAGTGAAGATGAGGAAGGCAATGATGAAGAAGGTAGTGAAGAGTAAGGCTCTGAGGAGGGAAATGAAGAGGAGAGCAGTGAGAATGAGGAGGAAGCCCAAGATTCTGAGGGACCTCCTGCTACACATGGGCACCACCGTGACCAGGCCGCCCTGAAAGCCCTCCTGGATCAGATTGAAGAGAACCAGGCTGTCATGATGTAAGACCCGTATCCTACCTCGTACCATTCCATAGGCTTCCGCAGTCCTCGCAGTCAAATTTTAGCAACCCACGATTTGTTATCGGCATTTTCATATGATCCTGAGACATGTCCGGTATATCAAAGTTGGCTCGACCCTAGACTTGTACTAGTGTGACCGCACCGTCGCTGCAGTTCCAACACCGCATCTCGCGCAATGAGGCGATGCCCAGGATAGGAGATGTGGGCAGCCGTTCAATTCAAGGAAAACACTACGCTTTGTGAATTCTGATAGAATCTTTACGATATGTCCCATCAATCACATCAATCATAAGTCAAGTACATTCCATCATAAGCCATCACTCACCCTTACCTCTCCTTACCCAAAGTCAATGCAACCCATGCTTAGCCCATTCTTTTCTTACAAAAGTCAAAAGAACCCATCCCTTTCCACTTCATCACCACTCCTCTCTCTCTCTCTCTCTCTCTCTCTCTCATTTCTCACTCTCCCAAGCAACTCCCAAGGAGAGGAAACGTCCTAGCTCTCCATGAGAAGAGCCATGTGTGGCCCACTCCATACCACCCTATCTCCCATCTCCACCCTTAAATCACCATCTCCACTGTTGAAGGAGCACTTTTGGAGCATTGGAAGGCTAGGGAGGAAGAAGAATGATAGGTGGATGCTTCTCTCTCTCTCTCTTTCATTTTTGTGTGATGTGTGGCCCACTCGGATGGACCCCACCTTGATGTATGTCTTATCCAAACCGTCCAAGTCATGTGGACCCTACCTTATGGATGATGAGAAAACACAAATATCAGACCCATCAGGTGGGCCACGTTCATGTGGGACCCACCTTGATAAAACATGGGCGACACATACGTAGGACCCACCATGATGCTTATATTATATCCATGAAGGTAGGCTAACATGGAGTGCATGTACTGACATGAGTGAGTACTAACAAGATAATAAAAAATAATAATATAATATTTATATTACACTTTTGGGATGGCCTGCTCATGCAGGCCCCTCCTTGAAGTATGAATTTAATCCATACCGTCCATCCAGTTCCTTAGATCATTTTAGGCATTGAGCCGAAAAATGAACCTAATCTGACTATCCGGCGGGCCATACCATAAGAAATAGTGTTTCCTACCAGTAAAACCCACATGATGATTCTACACACCGAAACATGCCCAATATTGGGCTTGTTTTGGTCAGTCCTGATCCATGGGATGCAATGACTGGGTCAGATTCTTCGAATGTAGGCCCCACCATGATGCATGTGGAGCATCCACGCCGTGCATTTGATGGAACCCCTTTAATCAGTGGGTCATCCCAAAAATCAACCGTTCATGGTGTTTAGGTGGCCCACACCATCTTAAATCATGTGAAGACATGCTTAACCTATAAAAGCACTTACTGTGAGGGCCATTATGATGCTTGGATCTTATCCGCACCGATGGTGGGACCCACCATGGATGTATTTTATACCAACGCTACCTATTAGGTGGACCACTGCAAAAATCAGTGGAGATTGAACGTCCACCATTAAAACCCTTTTTGGGCAATAGAAGTTATGGAACAATATGAAATGTATTTTTCCTCTTAGTCTAGGTCCATGTGACCTTATGTACAGATGGAATGGAAACTAACATTATGGTGGGCCCCACGTGGGACCCACTTGCATGGAAACAGATTGGGTACTGTACCACACACAGCTATATATAGCAGTTGTATTGACATCAGCGCCCATAAGGGGCTACATGATGTATGTATCTTATGTCCACGCCATCCATCCGTGGATCCCACAGTGATATTGGCGTTTCATCTCAGGTCGTCCATCATTAAGACATTTATGTGGACCCCAGCACCATGTAAATACTGGATGGACGCCAGTTCTCTGGATCTGATCATGAGATCCATGTTATATTTAGACCATTCATCTGGTGCGACCCACTGATGTATGTCTTATTCACACCGTCCATGAACATGGGACCTGCACTCAATGTATGTATTGGATCCAACCGTTCAGGCTATCCACCTAGACGCTGGAGTGGATATATAATATATGTTATATATATAAATATGTATAATATATATATATATATATATATATATATATTAATATGATTTTTGGTGGGCCACGTGTGTGGGACCCACCTTGATATGTGTACTCCTCACCGTCCGTCTGGACGTGAGGATGATCCAAATCTCTGGTGGACCACCTGCACAGGAGCGCACCAGGAAGTATGGGTCTTATCCACACCATCCAAACCTTGAACAGTGGGACCCACTGTGATGCATGTGTTGTATTAATACTATCTATTCATTTGGTGAGCTCATCATAGGCTTGAGACAAAAAAATGAAGCAGATTCACCTCTGGTGGGCCACGTATGTGGACCCCACCCCTGAGGTATGTGGATCATCCACATCGTCCATCCATTTGATCAGCCCGTCTTAGGGCTTGGGATAAAAAATGAAAATTGATTTGGTTATCAAGTGGACCACACTACCAAAAATAGTGGAGATTGGACGTCTACCATTGAAACCCCTATTGGGTCATAAAGGTTTTAGACTAATATGATATTAGTTTCTCAGGTTGGTTCAAGTCCTTGTGCCTTATGAACAAACTAGATGGAAAATACATGTTATGATGGCCCCCATGAGATTTTGTACAGTGGAAATCACTGTCTCCACTGTTATTTGTGATGTGGTCCAACTAATCTTTTGATAACTATCATCACTGTTATTTATCCTATGATGCAGTATTGGATCTGAGGAGTCTGTGCAGTGGCCCACCTTGATGCTTGAGTCTACCATGTTGTCCATCCATTTTTCTAGGATGAGGCCCACCTATGTGTGTGTTGTGGGGCGCACCATGATGAATGTGTTTCAACCATGCTGTCCACCTGTTTTGTTAAACCTTGGGCTGCCTCATCAAGCCCACTTGATATATATATGAGGCCCACCTATTGTATGAGGTCTACTTTGATGTATTTGAAGCCCATCTCTGGGGCCTACCTTCATGTAATGTAGCCCATTATGATGTACACGAGTCCCATTAATGCGGCCCACTAACGCGGCCCACTTGTTGTATATGAGGCCCGACCCATTGATACTTCCCACTTGATGTATATTGGCTCATTAATGTGGACCATCTGATACGGCCCACTTGATGTATATTGAGGCCTATGGGTTACGACCCATTTGATGTATTTGGGGCCCATTTGATGAGGCCCGACGAAACGTATTTGGAGCTCATGGGTAGAGGCCCATTGTGAAATATTTGAGGCCCATGGGATGTGGCCCATTGTGATGTATTTCCAACCCATTTGACAAGGCCCATTATGATGTATTTCCAACCCATTTGACAAGGCCCATTATGATGTATTCAAGGCCCATGGTTGAGGCCCGGTGCGATGTATGTATAGCCCATTAAGTTGTGTATGAATCCATTATATGGGCCACTCCTTGGCAACAATGTTGGTTAAATGGCCACATTGATGGGAAATGATGGTTGGATGTCCACATTGTGACCTTCCCTTAGGCCTGGATATATCCATTCTCATCGTTCTCTAATGGGTTAACCCAAACGCATGGGCCCTATTGACATTATTTGATCCATCATCGGCCGTTCATCTGTGGACCCCACCTTGTGTGGAGGCCGATTCTGACTGTCGATTACAGATTTTGATTATCGAGGTTGAGGCCGATTCTAATTGCTGGTTACAGATTTGGATTATCGAGGTCGAGGCCGATTTCGATTGCTAATTACCGATTCTAATTATCGAGGTCGACTCTGATTGTCGAGGCTAGATATCTATGCCAATTGTCGAGGCCCATTGTAATGTATACACAACCCATATTCTAGGCTCATTCTGATGAGTATTCGGCCTAGGCTTGAGGCATTTGAGGCCTATGTAAGGTATGTGAGACCTATGTGATGAGGCCCATTGTGTTGTATTTGAGGGTAAGGTGATGAAACCCATTATAATGTATGTTAGGCCAATGTGAGAGGCCCATCGTGTGTGTATTAAGTCCTTGAGTGAGGCCCATGATATTATATATTTGGCCCTTATGTGAGGCCATGGGTCCACTGTATGTTAGGCACTATATGGGTCATTCATTGGGGGCAATGTTGGTTAAATGTCAGCATTGTCGAGGTCAATTGTCGATGACAGTTATTGACACTGATTATGAGTATGTGACAGCATAACATCATGATGCATGCACATACACATCATTTGCATGTTGGATATGGGATGTGGTTGACCATTGCATGTCATTGGGCAGGTTGTTATGAGACTCCCTGATAGGCGGAGATTGTCTCACATGAGCGCATGGTATGCTCAGGATTGATGCATGACTGGATTATATGACTCATGCTTCTTACATTATGTATTGTGATTACTGCACGTCATAGCGACATCAAGGACGTAGCCTTCACTGGCATATCGTGTATGGTCAGATGGGACACCAAAAATCTGTTACTAGCATCGAGTTGCCAAGATGGCCCTGTGTGAAAATCCCTAAACCTTCTTGGTACCAGAGGATGCCCAACATCGACACCGGATATATGAGCGCCCGAGTACCGAATACCAGGATGTCTCGTCTCCCACTGTGTCATGGTCGGTTGGGAGGGGGTGTGGCCTTACCTGCCAAAGCGTAGGGGGAATAGCTAGGGTGAGTTTGACCAGCTCGTGAATGGGTCCACTATCGACGTGCCGAATAGGTATTGGCAGACTATTAGCTAGGCTGATAGAGAGGTTTCTTATGCTCACTTGGATTGTACTGCTGGGAGAGGGGCAGTGTCATTTAGACTATACTAAACCCCGGTGATGATCCCCGAGATGAACAGTACTAAAGTATGGACTTATTGAGCAGGAGTTACATATTCATTCATTCATTCACTATCCACTCGGGCTTGTGGTGCACAACTATTTGTTACGTGTACCTTCGCAATGGTTAGGATTTTCGTTGGGGCGCGCAACTAACCTGAGATCAGGAGTTTACTACATTGAGTTTGACTATCCAAATTAGGTATGGGACTAGTTTGTATAGAAGTCCCTTGTGATGGACCCCGTAGCCTGCGATTCTACATACTATCATCCCGACCTCACACTCTAATATGGTTATTCCATTCACACCGCATATTGCATGACATCCATGGCATATGACATCTTGGGTTACTGTGTTTCTGCATTTATATGGTCTAGATACGGGTGACGTATTTGTGAACTCACCAGGAATTGTATATTGCATTGCATCCTCGGTATCTATTAATTAGCTCTCTATGACTCCTCATTTGTAAAGCTAATCTAGATTGCATACTCTGATATTGTATGACTCTTGGACTTATCAATATTTCTGCTTAATATGTTATCGTATGATTTATGATCTTATCAGTATTTCTGCTTACTCTAATAACTCATGATCTTGTCAGTATTTCTACTTATTCTGATAATTGTACGATTTATGGATTACCAGTATTTTCGGTATTGTATGATTATGGCATTGTATTGAATATTTGATACTTATATTGTGCACACACTTACACCATCATCTAAGCTTTTCATAAGCTTATGCACGATAGATGCGTTTAGGTGATGTTAGGTTACTACAGCATGGAGCTTGGAGCATGTAGTTGACTTCAGAAGCCTTAATCTTTACATATGTATATCCCTTTCAGCATTATATTCGAATGTTTATATTAGTGGATATGTGATGATGATGTTGCCTCTGTGATTTGGGTATACTTGTGGTTATTCTTATTATGAGTTAAATGTACAAAAAAAAATCCTCCTTGTAGGATCCCATGATCAGAATCTGGCGTATGGACGCTAGGAGCCGAGAATGGGATACTATGGAGGCTATCGCACCGGATTGGCGATTGGGATTCCTATGAATCCTATTCTGGGTTTTGGGGTGTGACAGAAGTTGGTGTCAGAGCATAACTTGGGAACACCTGAAGAAAACATCACATATCTGCTGATAGCTGCCTTACATTGTATGATTGTTGAGAAGTTAGAATGGTTAGATGCCCAAGTTCGAATAACTTAGAGGTTTTTGACATAGTCCCCTACCATTGAGATTGCGAGACTACATAGTCCAAGGCTTAGAAGGATCATCATAGTGTTGGTGATGCGTCTTAGGAGGGTGAGGTTGAGATTAGAGAACGTGTCCCGTATATCAGAGTTGACTCGACCTGAGACTTGTACTAGTGCGGCTGCACTGTCGCCACAATTTCGACGCCGCATCTCGCACAGTGAGGTGATGCCCACACTAGGAGATGTTGGCCATAATTCAATTCGAGGAAAACACCGCTCTTTGTGAATTTCGATAGAATCTCTACGATATGTCTCATCAATCACATCAATCATAAGTCAAGTACATCCTATCACAAGCCATCACTCACCCTTACCTCTCCTTACCCAAAGTCAATGCAACCCATGCTTAGCCCATTCTTTTCTTACAAAAGTCAAAAGAACCCATCCCTTTCCATTTTATCACCACTCCTCTCTCTCTCTCTCTCTCTCTCTCTCTCTCTCTCTCTCTCTCTCATTTCTCACTCTCCCAAGAAACTCCTAAGGAGAGGAAACGTCCAAGCTCTCCATGAGAAGAGCCATGTGTGGCCCACTCCATACCACCTTATCTCCCATCTCCACCCTTGGATCATCATCTCCACCGTTGAAGGAGCACTTCTAGAGCATTGGAAGGCTAGGGAGGAAGAAGAATGATAGGTGGGTGGTTCTCTCTCTCTCTCTCTCTCTCTCTCTCTCTCTCTCTCTCTCTCTCTCTCTCTCTCTCTCTCTCTCTCTCTCTTCATATTTGTGTGATGTGTGGCCTACTCCACCTTGATGTATGTCTTATCCAAACCGTCCAAGTCATGTGGACCCTACCTTATGGATGATAAGAAAACACAAATATCAGACCCATCAGGTAGGCACGTTCATGTGAGACCCACCTTAATGAAACATGGGCCACGCATACGTGGGACCCACCATGATGCTTATGTTATATCCATGCCGTCCAGCGTCCCTAGACGCTGGACGTGAAGGAAGGCTAACATGGAGTGCGTGTACTAACATGGGTGAGTACTAACAAGCTAATAAAAATAATAATATAATATTTATATTGTGCTTTTGGGATAGGTTGCTCATGCAGGCCCCTCTTTGAAGTATGAATTCAATCCATACCATCCATCCAGTTCCTCTGATCGTTTTAGGCGTTGTGCCGAAAAAAGAACCCAATCCGACTATCTGGCAGGCCATACCATAAGAAATAGTGTTTCCTACTGTTAAAACTCACCTAATGATACTACACACCGAAACATGCCCAATGTTAGGCTTGTTTTGGTCAGTCTTGAGACATGGGATGGAATGGCTGGGTCAGATTCTTCGGATGTGTGCCCCACCTGGTAAAATCCATAGAAAACAAAAAATATATATACGTGAGGCGACAGCAGCTGACCAAAGACGCAGTAACGTCTGCATGGGCGATGGCCGGGCAGAGACCCACAGCCCCAGCTGTGGGCCCCACCGTGATGCATGTGGAGCATTCACACCATGCATTTGATGGACCCCCTTTAATCAGTGGGTCATCCCAAAAATCAGCCATTCATGGCGCTTAGGTGGCCCACACCATCTTAAATCATGTGAAGACGTGCTTAACCTATAAAAGCACTTGTTGTGAGGGCCATTGTGATGTTTAGATCTTATCCACGCCATCCAAATGGTGGTTAGATGGTGGGACCCACTATGGATGTATTTTATACCCACGCTACCTATCAGGTGGACCACTCCAAAAATCAGTGGAGATTGAATGTCCACCATTAAATCCCTTTTTGGGCAATAAAATTTTTGGAACTATATGAAATTTATTTTTCCTCTTAGTCTAGGTCCATGTGACCTTATGTATGGATGGAATGGAAAATAACGTTATGGTTGGCCCCACGTGGGACCCACTTGCATGGAAACAGATTGGGCAGTGTACCACACACAATTATATATAGCTGCTGTATTGACGTCAGCACCCATGAGGGGCTGCATGATGTATGTATCTTATGTCCATGTCATCCATCCGTGGATCCCGCTTTGATATAGGTGTTTCATCTCAGGCCGTCCATCATCAGGACGCTGATGTGGACCCCAGCAGTATGTAACTGTTGGATGGATGCCAGTTCTCTGGATCTGATCATGAGGTCCATGTTATATTTAGACCGTTCATCTGGTGGGACCCACTGATGTATGTCTTATTCACACCGTCCATGAACATGGGACCCGCACTCAATGTATGTATTGTATTCAACCGTCGAGGCTATCCACCTGGACACTGGAGTGGATATATAATATATGGTATATATATAAATATGTATAATATATATATATATATATATATATATATATATATATATATATATGATTTTTGGTGGGCCACATGTGTAGGACCCACCTTGATATGTGTACTCCTCACCGTTCGTCTGGACGTGAGGATGATCCAAATCTCTGGTGGACCACCTGCTGTGGAGCGCACCGTGAAGTATGGGTCTTATCCACACCGTCCAAACCTTGAATGGTGGGACCCACTGTGATGCATGTGTTGTATCAATACTGTCTATTCATTTGGTGAGCTCGTCATAGGCTTGAGAAAAAAGAAAATGAAGCAGATTCACCTCTGGTGGGTCACGTATGTGGACCCCACCCCTGAGGTATGTGATCATCCACACCGTCCATCCATTTGATCAGCCCGTCCTAGGGCTTGGGATGAAAAATAAAAATAGATTTGGTTTTCAAGTGGACCACACTACCAAAAATAGTGGAGATTGGACGTTTACCATTGAAACCCCTATTTGGTCATAAAGGTTTTGGACCAATATGATATTAGTTTCTCAGGTTGGTTCAGGTCCTTATGCCCTATGAACAGACTGGATGGAAAATACATGTTATGATGGCCCCTATGAGATTTTGTACAGTGGAAATCATTGTCTCCAGTGCTATTTGTGATGTGATCCAACTGATCTTTTAATCACTATCACCACTGTTATTTGTACTATGATGCAGAGTTGGATCTGAGTAGTTTGTGTAGTGGCACACCTTGATGCTTGAGTCTACCATGTTGTCCATCCATTTTTCTAGGATGAGGCCCACTTGTGTGTGTGTTGTGGGGCACACCATGATGAATGTGTTTCAACCATGCCGTCCACCTGTTTTGTTAAACCTTGGACTGCCTCATCAACCCCACTTGATATATATATGAGGCCCACCTGTTGTATGAGGTCTGCTTTAATGTATTTGTAGCCCATCTGTGGGGCCTACCTTAATGTAATGTAGCCCATTGTAATGTACATGAGGCCCATTAGTGTGGCCCACTTTTTGTATATGAGGCTTGACCCATTAATACTGCCCACTTGATGTATATTAGCTCATTAGTGTGGACCATGTGATACGACCCACTCGATGTATATTGAGCCCTATGGGTTACAACCCATTTGATTTATTTGGGGCCCATTTAATGAGGCCCGATGTACCATATTTGAAGATCATGGGTAGAGGCCCATTATGATATATTTGAGGCCCATGGGACGTGGCCCATTGTGATGTATTTTCGACCCATTTGACAAGGCCCATTGTGATGTATTCAAGGCCCATGGTTGAGGCCTGGTGCGATGTATGTATGGCCCATTAAGTTGTGTATGAACCCATTGTTTAGGCCACTCCTTGGGAACAATGTTGGTTAAATGGCCACATTGATGGGAAATGATGGTTGAATGTCCACATTGTGACCTTCCCTTAGGCCTAGATTTTCCCATTCTCATCATTCTCTAATGGGTTAACCCAAACGCTTGAGCCCCATTGACATTGTTTAATCCATCATCGGTCGTCCATCTGCGGACCTCGCCTTGTGTCAAGGCCAATTCCGACTGCCGATTACCAATTTCTATTATTAAGGTCGAGGCTGATTCCAATTGCTGAATTCTAATTTCGATTATCGAAGTCGAGGCCGATTCCGATTGACGATTACTGATTTCTATTATTGGAGTCGAGGCCGATTCCGATTGCCGATTCTGATTATTGAGGTCAACTCCGATTGTCGAGGCCAAATATTGAGGCCAATTATTGAGGCCCATTGTGATGTATATGCAGCCCGTATTCTAGACTCATTCTGATGAGTATTCGGCCTTGGTTTGAGTCATTTGAGGCCTATGTAAGGTATGTGAGACCTATGTGATGAGGCCCATTGTGATGTATATGAGGATGTATGTGATGGAGCCCATTGTGATGTATGTTAGGCCCATGTGAGAGGCCCATCGTGATGTGTATTAAGCCCTTGAGTGAGGCCCATGGTATTATATATTTGGCCCTTGTGTGAGGCCATGGGTCCACTGTATATTAGGCACTATATGGGTCATTCCTTAGGGGCAATGTTGGTTAAATGTCCACATTGTCAAGGTCAATTGTCGATGATGTTATTGACACCGATTATGAGTATATGACAGCATAGCATCATGATACATGCACATACGCATCATTTGCATGTTTGATATAAGATGTAGTTGACCATTGCATGTCATTGGGCAGGTTGTTATGAAACTCCCAGATAGGCAGAGATTATCACACATGAGCGCATGGTATGCGCAGGATTGATGCATGACTGGATTGTATGACTCATGCATCTTGCATTGTGTGTTGTAATTACTGCACGCCGTAGCAACATCAGGGCCATAGCCTCCACAGGCATATCGTGTATGGTCAGATGGGACACCGAAAATCTGTTACTAGCATCGGACTGTCATAGATGGCCCTGTGTGAAAATCCCTAAACCCTCTTGGTACCAGAGGATGTCCCAAAGTTAACACCGAGTGGATACATGAGCGCCTGATTTTTGAATACCAGGATGCCGCGTCTCCCACTATTTCATGGTCGGTTGGGAGGGGGTGTGGCCTTACCCGCCCGATCATAGGGGGCATAGCTAGGCTGAGTTTGACCAGCTCATGAATGGGTCCGCAATCGATGTGCCGAATAGGTATTGGCAGACTATTGGCTAGGCGGATAGTGAGGTTTCTTACGCTCACTTGGACTATACTGCTGGGAGAGGGGTAGTGCCATTTAGACTGTACTAAACCCCGGTGATGATCCCCGAGATGAACAGTACTGATGTATGAACTTATTGAGCAGGAGTTGCATACTCATTCATTCACTATCCACTCAGGCTGGTGGTGCGTAACTATTTGTTACGTGTACCTTCACAATGGCAAGGATTACGATTGGGGCGCGTGACTAACCTGAGATTAGGAGTTTACCAAATTGAGTCTGACTATCCAAATTTGGTATGAGACTTGTTTTTATAGAAGTCCCTTATGATGGACCCCGTAGCCTGCGATGCTACGTACTATCATCCCAAATTCACACTCTAGTATGGTCATTCCATTCACACCGTATATTGCATGACATCGGTGGCATATAACATTTTGGGTTACTGTGTTTCTACATTTGTTTGGTCTAGATACGGCTGGCGTATTTGTGAACTCAGCAGGAATTGTATATTGCATTACATCCTCGGCATCTATTAGTTAGATCTCTATGACTCCTCGTTTGCATAGCTGATCTGGATTCCATACTCTGATATTGTATGACTTTTGAACTTGTCAGTATTTCTGCTTAATCTGTTATTGTATGATTTATGATCTTATCAATATTTCTTCTTACTCTGATAACTCATGATCTTGTCAGTATTTCTACTTATTCTGATAATTGTACGATTTATGGATTACCAGTATTTCTGGTATTATATGATTATGACAATGTATTGAATATTTGACACTTACCTTGTGCACACATGTAACGCCCGTGAAAAAATCCATACTTGGACTCGAGTACCAACTCGACCAGAAATCGCGTAGGATTAATTCCTATGAAAATTAAGCGTAAGTTAGCTAGCGCAACGCTAGAGTAGTTGGAAAATAGTCCCTGATCACTTTAAATACATTCTACAAGACCCAAATCGAGTAGAACCAATGACTCTATAATACTCTATAACCTCGGATCAAACTCTAAGCCGGTTTGTTCTCTGGACCACTTTGAAATTTTGTATTGGATCTAGACCGCGCGTCGAAAGTCCGATACCTGCTATCTTAGACCGTTAGAACCGCCCAGCTGGACTTAACAATCATTTCGAAAATGAAGTCCAACCGATAATAACAGGCTATTTCATTGAGCCCGGACTAAAGAGAGTGCGAATAGGGACAGATTTGGAATTTGAAATTCAAATCTGGCACACGACTTGACGTGTCAGTATTAAGCGTTCTGACCATCAGAATTCATCCAGATTACACCCTCGGATCAGGAAAAATTTCTATTTCATATCATGAGACTTACAGCCCTGATCTACGTGCGGTGACCGCTGAACTGAAACTGGACCGCCACGTGCGATCTGTAAACCCTGCCAGACTGAAAAATTGATGCGTGCTAGATCCGGTATGCTTGAGCTTAAGTCCCATCGCGTTCGGCCAGGGGACCACCAAAAATCATCTTTTGGACCGAAACAGCCCCGAATTGGATATGCCCTAAGTAAACTTTGTTCCTGAGCCTGTTTTGGGCATTTTTAAGCTTATAAAAGGGGTTGAAACCCTCACTCCTCTCTCTCATCCGAATTTGAGAGAAACCCTAGATTGGGAGAGAGAAAAGGTGAGAGTTTGTGAGAGAGATTAGAGGAGAATTTTCCTGTCTTTGCACCACCTGTTACACGTGCTTTAGTTACGCGCTTCCATCACTCAGCCGGCGATTCCTCCGTGTTTTCAGGTAAGAAATAACCCTAAAAGTTGTTGATTTGAGGTTCGCTAGAATTCATAGCATGTTAGCTGACGTATCTTGTAAATTAGGTTCTCTTATCGCTGTAGACGAAGCGTATACGCTCCGTTCGAAACGACACATTTATAAGAGACAAGGTACGAATTTTAGACGCTTTGATTGACTGTTTCCAAATCTTTCAATGTCGTTTAATAGTAGATTATCGACGGCAACGCTGTTTGACATGTACAACATGCTGTCCGTTTCCTGTTTCGTAAACCAACGAAGAATATGAGATTTAGGGCATTTTAGTCATTTGTAGGAAGTACTGATTTCATTCATATTTTTCTGATGTGATTGACATGATTTGTTGTCACATTAGAATGTTAGGAATACGTGCATAATTAGCACTTCGGGTCGACATACTATATGTAGACTTAAGTGTGTAGTGTAAGTGTTTGTATAAATGTTTGTATTAGTATGTATTGAATTAAATGATGTTATAAATTAGTTTGAGATGGATTTCTCAATTAATATGCTGATGTAAATGATTTCCTACATGTTGACTACATGCATGATTTCATTATATGCATGAAATGTATGTGCTTGATGATTTACTTAAGTTGTATGTTATAACATGTGTTAACATGCTCACATGGTTGTATTTCAATTCCAATACTCTCATATGATTTGCTGATGTGATTCTATAATTGTTTGGGACTAGCTTAGTCCAGGCAGTCGGTAACCGAGCGAATTCGTGGTTAGCTTTTCTTGGCCACGAACGACGCGTCGATGAACGCGAGCCATGTTCTGGAGTTGGCGGCAGTGGTTAGGCCACACGAAGTGTTTTACGCACTTCATGTCGTTCGACTTGAGATGCGATCGCGCTAGTCGAGCCTGTCAAGTAACCCGACTGACTGTTGTATATTCACCCTGTATAAGTCATAACTGCTTGAACCTAGGGTACTGAACTTACCATTATAAACCCTGTTAACCATGGTACCTTGATCCACGAAGACTCATGAGCCGGGCATGGTGGTATGGGACACCATGGTCGAGCTGTAGGCCTACGCTGGGGCCACAAACCTCCCCGTAGTGACCAGTGAGCACCTAGTCTCGTAAGAAGATTATGGTGGTATGAGACACAATATTCTTCCTGTCGGCCTACACTGATCAGGCGACGAGTCCTTTGTAGTGACCGCGAGCGTATTCTGAGTCTACGTGAGGCGATGACCCTTCAGTAACAGTAGAGTACAGTAGGCCTGTATTGATAAGGTGATGGGGGAGCGGAGCAACGAGTGCGTGCAACAGCCCTGGCAGCCCTTGCAGCGACCTACAAAATATACCTCGTATGAGATTACTAGGAGTGATGACCCTAGACAGGATCTGTGTTGGGATTGATACAAGGGAAGTACCTTAGTTTCCCAATCCTGCTGTTTGAATGGACTAATAACAACTCAGAAATCATATCACCATAACATTGCATGTGCCTGGAAGATGTGCAACACTTAAGGGAGTGTGGCATGCCGCGGTCGTAAGATGGTGCCGTATGAGGGAGATCGTCGGTGAGGGCATACATCACGTCATGTCATATTGCATTAATAACAGTATTAGGATTGTCTGATTTACTGCTTTACTATTATCGCATGATTGATTTGAGAACATGTAAATCCTTGCTTTATTATTCCACTGACTTAGCTACTCATTCCCACGTTTCGGGATGGTGTTTGCAACACCCACCAGACCCTGTTGTAGATGCAGGTGATGCTGAGATCTAGGAGGCAGAGCCAGACTTTAATGAGGACCAGGACGAGTTCTCATACATGCAGTACCATGATGGCTTTGCTTAGGTGACCTGGGTTGATGGGACTTCATAGTGGGACTCTTTTGGACATTTATTTCTGTCATTTACATGTATATGAGACTCAGTGATGTATTCATACTTTAGTGACAGTTGAGATCTACTTTATTTTTCCATACAGTGATATATATATTCTTTAGTCTTCCGCTTGCTTTTATCACTGGATCTGGAGTATGAATTCCAGTTTTGGCATACTTTTACTCATGTGAATGCTTTAACTCAGACAACATTGAATCATAATCATTTTTGTTGCATAAGTGACGGTCTGGAACTCGGGAGTTGAGTTTATACATGACCCCCGATTTTCAGGGTGTTACAAGTTGGTATCAGAGCGTGAATAAAAGTATACTGGGCCTAGGTTATGGTCACGCGACATACGCTGTTGCTTCTTTTGACTTAGGTGGGTGCGAGAAGGGTTTAGAAACACTTCTAGGATCCCAGATTCACCAATAGGAGAAGACTATTCGAATCGATCGCCTGATCGAGTCCGTAACGCATCTCGGGTCACGTGAAGCAACCCGAATAGCTCCTAAGTTGTAGGTGAGTGGGTTGAGACGTTCTTTGAATGATTCTAAACCCGTAAATGATAATCTTTGGGCTGTGGGACAACCACAACCCCTGTATTCAATCGTCAGGGCTTAAAAACCCCGTTTCACCAAAAATCTTCAAAATTCTTCCTCTCACCACTCCAATCTTTAATTATTTCTTATCCTTTTTATGTTAGGAATTAATCCTAATGTAAAAATAATATAAAATCATACTTTCACAAAATTTTATAGTGAATAGTAAAATTTTATGAAAAATGGCCATAAGGGCATTCTAACTTCACTTTCTTTTGCAACTAATGGGATAGATGAATGTACTAGATCCTTCTACCCCAAAATCATATGCTGCATGATAGGAGTTTGTATTCGGTATTGCAGATTGGCCTCAAAAATCCTTGAACTCATGTTTGGGCCTATATAGGTCAAAATACAATGAACCAAGGTAGGGCCCATAGTTATTTGGGGTCCTTGGACCATGGGGGACCAAACCCATGTGGTCCCACTAATCAAACAGAAGATCGGTCGGCGATGCCATCGCCGACCACCATGGCCCATTTGATGTGTGCTTTGGTATTTGAGGGTGTTTTGGATAATACACACCCTTCATGTAGCGCCCGACCGTAGAAAACCCCAAAATGATGCACTTCCTTCACAAATAGTCCTTCTCCTAGCCCCATTTATGTTTTCCTGTTGCCATACCTCCAAATCGTGGTTCCAAACCACCCCTAAATCCATCCTTGGCCAAAAACGACCACAATCCATCATTCTATTGAAGATTGCAGCCCTCCCTCTAGAAGATTTCATCGTTTGGAGCTCTAAAAACCCCCAAATCGAGCTGAAATCGTGAGGTGCTTCATTCCCCTTTTTCATTCTCATTTCTCCTTAAAAATACATCCTAGGGAAGCTTGAAGCATCCCTCTACAACGCCTAGATCTCCCTTTTCCAGTTTGGACAGCCATTTCTTGACATTTTCTCCATTTTTCATGACTTTTGTTGAAGCCATTTTAGGTCTTTTGTCACTCTCCACCATCCTATCTTTGATGGGTAAAAGAAAAACTGCAGTGGATGAGGCTGGGCCAAGTCACCCTGCTCAATCAAGAAGGCCGCGGGGTGGTGCCACAAGTTCAAGCGCCGCCGCAGGTCCAACCACAGCCCGAGAGTTCCATACAAAGCGAGATTTGGATCCCCATACTCAACTTGGGCGAGTGATTCTAGCAGAAATGCCTCACGGCCAATACACTGACCGTAAAGTGTTATTTGAGGCAGATGTGAAAGGACGACTATTCAGCGAATTTCTATTTTTCGAGCGCATTGAAGCTGCGCATTAGGGTCCGATCTTTGAAGCTCATGCTCGTGCTAATGTGAGCACCGTTCGTGCCTTCTACGCTCGTATCTAGAATCCTACCTTGGAGCCATTACAGTTCAAAATTCCTTTTGGTAGAGACCGGATGGCTACGATCGATGTTCGGTTGATTGCGCGACTTCTGAACTTGCCTCTCGGTGATGTTCATCCTAGTGAGAAGAATCTGAGGAGTAGGCGTGAGCGAGATCACCGTACCAGGTTTCTATGCGGTAAACTGGTTCCATGGAAGCCTAATAATAGCCTCAAGGTGACTCATATGTCTGATGATTTGCGCCTGCTGCACCATATCTGCACGTTCAATGTGTATCCCAGGTTGACAAATCACATTGAGTGTACGCGCCTTATAGTTGATTTCCTGTATCTGGTGCCCCAGGGAGAGAATGTGTGTATGGTCACTTTCATCTTGCGACAGATAATCCTCATAGCAAAATCGAGAAGAACGTCCGAATTGCTTCCTTTTGGCCGACTGATATGCAAGATCGCGCTTGAGTTTGCTTACAGACTTGGGCCGAAATTGCTAGTTCCAATTCACAGCATTGATGAGTCAACTATGGTCAAGATGAAGAGTGGGTCTCAATACCATGAGAATCAGCTTGAGGAGGATAGCGAGAATGACTTTGATGATGAAGAGGATCCAAGTGAAGGAGAACCTGGAGCAGAAGTTGAGGAAGAGGTCCAGGAAGAGGCAGAAGAGGAGGCTCAGGATACAGATGAGAGCCCTCCTCCTTCTGCGTAGGCTACTGGCGATGATCGCATCGCCCGAATTGAGGAGAGCCCGGTCACCTTGCGAAGAGAAGTGCAGGAACTTCGTGCTGAAGTCGAGGATGCCAAGGCCGTTACGAAGAGGAAATTCGGCAAGGTGACTCGCACCTTGAAGGCGATCCTGTGCTGCTTGCAGGATAAGGGTGCTCCTCCGTCGCCCGACTCAGACTAGCGATGATTGTAGATATTGTTGTTAGTAGTTAGTCGTTTCCTTCTTTGTGTTTTGTAAGCCTATTAAGGCTAGTGCTTTGCTTATGTTGCTGTTGTAAAATTTTAACTGTCTTAGTTCCCCTGTATTTCTCGTCATGATGCTTGTAAAGATATATCCCTTGTATTGTGACAATTTTGATTAAATGAAATGCATGGAATGCTTGTGGCTCTTGTGTAAATGATTACGGTGTTTGTGCTATTGAGACTGACAAGGTTGCGCCCTATCTTGAATATAGGGAATGCCGCCGAAGACTACACGGAGCACGGCTCGGCTTGCATTGAGTGATCCTATGGATCAGGCTCCTTCACAGTCTGATACCCATGCCGACCCTGCTGTGGGCCTGATTCCTGAGACAGTGCGTGCGTCTCAGCCTACTGCCGGTCCTACAGTTGGACCACCACCGTTCACACCGCCCGTCAGAGAGCCTTACCACGTGTCTTCTTCGGCGCAACACATGCCACAACCTGCTCCACCTCCCGACAGATTTGAGCAGATGATGGCCATGATACAGCAGCAGCAGCAGCTCCTGACTACTATTGTGGGGACACTAGCCCAGGGTGGGGGTGTGACTCCACCTGCACCACCTGTGCATCCAGCTGAGGATGCTGATACTTATGCCCAGGACGAGGGCATGACTCATCCTGTACCACCTGCTTACCCTGTGGAGAATGCCGCAGATACACGAGGCTTGTTAGAGTGATTCCAGCGCTTACGGACTCTCACTTTTACGGGTTCTCATAGACCCGAGGAGGCTGAGTATTGGCTCGACCGTGTGTCGAAGATATTACGAATGCTTCATTGTATAGAGGCTGAGCAGGTAGAGTTGGCTACATTCCTGTTTGAGCGAGAGGCCAGCTTGTGGTGGGATAGCGTATTACGGACCGTTGCTGCCGATTATGTATGGACATGGGCAGCGTTTGAGTTCCTCTTCCATGAGAAGTATTATCCCCAGACGTACAGGCATGACCGGGAGAATGAGTTTCTCCACCTCAAACAGGGAGCCATGACAGTCATGGAGTATGAGCATCGGTTCACGGAGTTGGGCAGATACGTCCCGACTATTTTGGCAGATGAGCAGATGCGCATATGACGGCTTTCAGTGAGTTTGCGACCGGATATTCGGTCGAAGATGTGCTGCGTGAGCATTCCCTCCTATGCGGAGCTAATTCACATGTCCATGCGGGCAGAGTAGGATGTGGATCGACTTGCGCGATCTCGTGGCCCTGTTGTTCCTAGGCCACGACCAGAGATGCAGGACAGGCCCTTTGCGGGCAAGAGGCCTCGCGTCGACCCTACTACTAGGGCTACAGCGCCAGTACCACCGTTTCGGTGCCCTAATTTGCTATGTACATATTGTGGGAAGACGGGCCACTTGGGGCAGAGTTGTTTTGCCAGGATGTGGGACAGTGGGTTCTCGCCGTCGCAGAAGATCGACCGTACACGTCCACAGGCGATATCAGCACCGCCTATACGGTTGGCTCCTGCGTACCCTTCCTTCAGACCTTCGGTATCGCAGATCAGGCAGCCTCCACGGCCCATGACACAGTGGCCGAACCGGCCACAGCAGGCTCGGGTTCATGCATTGACAGCTGAGGCAGCTGCGACGGAGACTTCTCAGCATTCAACCTTCGAGGTTACTGCCCACATTGGAGGTATTTCTATTCTCGTGATGGTGGACACTGGATCCACGATTTCTTTGATATCACGTGCCACAGTCAGACGCATTGGGTTACAGACTATTACTATGGATAGGGTGCGAGTCCTTGCAGCTCATGGGGATTATTTAGATGTCACCCAGATGTGTGAGGGTTGTTTGGTGGATCTGTGAGGCAAGACGATGGCTATTGATCTTGTCGTCGACCCCTCTCTAGTTTATCTCGATGTCATTCTTGGCATGGATTGGTTGACTGCAGTGAGGGCCGAGATTGACTGCGACACTCGTATAGTGACAGCCTACGAGCCAGAGGGTGTATCCTTCACATTTCCAGTGCGGGTAAATCTCCCCTTCCTCATACTTAGTTACGCCACCTTATTGCGAGACGCTGGTGCCCAGATACTTGAGCATACGCCAGTCGTTTCTGAGTTTGGAGATCTGTTCAGGAAGATCCCTGGTTTGCCGCCTAGACGAGAGATCGATCTCACTATCGATTTGGTTCCTGGTTCTATGCCCGTCTCACTACCGACGTATCGTATGGCACCGTGTGAGATGGAGGAGTTGAGGATGCAGATTGATGGTCTGCTAGAGCTTGGCCTTATAAGGCCTAGTGTGTCTCCTTGGGGAGCACCGGTTTTGTTCGTGAGGAAGAAGGATGGTTCGATGCGATTGCGTATTGATTATCGCAGGTTGAACCAGATCACGGTGAAGAACAAGTACCCTTTACCCAGGATCGATGACTTGTTTGATCAGTTGAGAGGAGCGCAGTACTTCTCGAAGATTGATCTTCAGTATGGATATCATCAGTTGCGCGTCAGGGATGAGGATGTGCAGAAGACAGCATTCAGGACCAGTTTTGGCCACTACGAGTTCCTCGTGATGTCGTTCGGTCTCACGAACGCACCAACCGTGTTCATGGATCTGATGAACCGGGTATTTCGGCCTTTCCTCTATCGATTCGTCGTTGTATTCATTGACGACATTTTGGTGTACTCCAGGAGTCGAGAGGAGCATGAGGAGCACTTGCGTTTGGTCCTGGATACGCTCAGACAGCATCAGTTGTTCGCACAGTACAAGAAGTGTGACTTCTGGAAGCAGGAAGTGAAGTTTCTGGGACACGTGGTGTCTAAGGATGGCATGACAGTTGACCTGTCTAAGGTTGCTGCGGTTCAGGACTGGGAGCAGCCTGGTTCTGTCACTGAGGTGAGGAGTTTCTTGGGTCTCGCTGGCTACTGTCGGCGAGACCTTTATCTCAGTTGACACAGAAGGACGTGAAGTTCGCCTGGAATGATAAGGCGGAGTCAGCTTTTCAGGAGCTGAAGGACAGACTTACGTCCGCCCCTGTGCTAGTATTGCCAGAGCAAGGGGTTAGATACACTATATACATTGACGCGTCTAGCATTGGTCTGGGTTGTGTCCTTATGCAGAGGGACAGGGTAATTTCGTATGCCTCAAGAAAATTAAGGAAGCACGAGGAGAATTATCCTACACATGACCTAGAGTTGGCAGCCGTCATATTCACACTGAGACTCTGGAGACATTATCTCTATGGAGAGGAGTTCGAGCTCTTTTGCGACCACAAGAGCTTCAAGTACATATTCACGCAGCGAGACTTGAATATGAGGCAACGGCGATGGATGGAGACGTTGAAGGACTTCAAGTTCGAAGTCTCTTACCATCCTGGGAAGGCGAACCTTGTGGCTGACGCATTGAGCCGCAAGAAGGTGATAGAGTTTGCGGCTCCGCTGATGGTTGCTGAGTGGGATATGGTTGAGTTTTTGCGAGACTTTGAGCAGAAAGTCACCGTAGAGGAGCCGTATGAGTTCATCGCACATGTACAGGTGCGATCTCAGATCGATGACCGGGTCATCGAGGCGCAGAGGGATGATGCGCATCTGACTGAGCTTCGAGAGCAGGCCAGTGATGATGCTGACGTCGAGTGGCGAGTTGGGATGGATGGAGGCTTACATTATCGTGGCCTCCTATGCGTCCCTGATGTCCCTGACTTGAGACGAGAGATTCTCGAGGCTGCGCATTGTACTAGACTCGCGATGCATCCAGGCAGTACGAAGATGTATCGTGACGTGAAGAGGACTTATTGGTGGAAAGGTATGAAGACCCACAAAGCAGAGTTCGTGTCCGGTTGTCTCACTTGTCAGCAGGTGAAGGCAGAGCATTGCCGACCACCTGAACTTTTGCAGCCTATGCCGATCGCAGAGTGGAAGTGGGATTTCATTTCCATGGACTTCATTTCTGGGCTGCCGAAGACGAGGAAGGGACATGATTCCATTTGGGTGATCGTCGACCGTCTGACAAAGTCGGCGCACTTCCTACCGATCAGAGTTACGAACTCTGCAGACGAGCTGGCTAGACTGTACATCAGAGAGATTGTGCGTCTGCATGGAGTTCCGTTAGAGATCGTGTCAGACAGAGACACGCGGTTCACTTCTATTTTCTAGACTCGCATTCAGGAGGCTATGGGTGTGAAGTTGAAGTTCAGTACTGCTTTTCACCCATAGACGAACGGACAGACAGAGCAGGTGAACCAGATCTTAGAGGACATGTTGCGAGCTTGCGCACTGGACTTCAAGGACAGTTGGGATGATTGTCTTGCATATGCGGAGTTCGCGTACAACAACAGCTTTCAAGTGAGTATCGGTATGGCACCTTATGAGGCGCTGTATGGGCGATCTTGTCGCGCACCACATTGTTGGGCAGAGGTCAGTGAGCGTAACTTGATAGGCCCAGAGTTGGTGCATGCGACGTCAGAGAAGATTGATATCATTAGACGTCAGCTTCTCACAGCGCAGAGCAGCTAGAAGAGTTATGCCGATACGAGATGGAGGCCACTAGAGTTCGCAGTTGGGGATCATGTATTTTTACGAGTTTCCCCTATGAAGGGAGTCCTTCGGTTCGGAAAGAAGGGGAAGTTAGCACCGCGATTCATTGGTCCATTCCAGATCCTCGATCGGGTGGGAGCAGTGGCTTACCGATTGGCTTTACCCACGCCTCTCACGAGCGTTCACAACGTATTTCATGTTTCTATGCTGAAGAAGTACGTTGCTGATCCTTCCTATATCATCAGATGGGAGCAGGTGCAGTTAGGAGAGGATGTTACTTATATCCTGCGACCGACACGTATCCTAGACAAGAAGGAGCAGGTACTGCGTAGCAAGGTGATTCCCTTTGTGAAGGTATTGTGGACGCATCACTCTGAGGAAGAGGCTACTTCGGAGACAGAAGCCGAGATCAGAAAGAACTACCCACAGCTTCTCGAGGAGTATGAAAAGGTACAAATTTCGAGGACGAAATTATTTGTTAAGGGGGGTAGATTGTAACGCCCGTGAAAAAATTCGTACTTGGACTCGAGTACCAACTCGACCAGAAATCGCGTAGGATTAATTCATATGGAAATTAAGCGTAAGTTAGCTAGCGCAACGCTAGAGTAGCTGGGAAATAGTCCCTGATCACTTTAAATACGTTCTACAAGACCCAAATCGAGTAGAACCAATAACTCTATAATACTCTATAACCTCGGATCAAACTCTAAGCCGGTTTGTTTTTTGGACCACTTTAAAATTTTGTATTGGATCTAGACCGCGCATCGAAAGTCCGATACCTGCTATCTTAGACCGTTAGAACCGCCCAGCTGGACTTGACAATCATTTCGAAAATCAAGTCCAACCGATAATCACAGGCTATTTCATTGAGCCCGGACTGAAAAGAGTGCGAATAGGGACAGATTTGGAATTTTAAATTCAAATCTGGCACATGACTTGACGTGTCAGTATTAAGCGTTCTGACCGTCAGAATTCATCCAGATTACACCCTCGGATCAGGAAAAATTTCTATTTCATATCATGAGACTTGCAGCCCTGATCTACGTGCAGTGACTGCTGAACTGAAACTAAACCGCCACGTGCGATCTGCGAACCCTGCCAGACTGAAAACTTGATGTGTGCTAGATCCTATATGCTTGAGCTTGAGTCCGATCGCGTTCGGGCAGGGGACCACCAGAAATCATCTTTTAGACCGAAACAGCCCCGAATTGAATATGCCCTAAGTAAACTTTGTTCCTGAGCCTATTTTGGATATTTTTAAGCTTATAAAAGGGGTTAAAACCCTCACTCCTCTCTCCCATCCGAATTTGAGAGAAACCCTAGATTGGGAGAGAGAAAAGGTGAGAGTTTGTGAGAGAGATTAGGGGAAAATTTTCCTGTCTTTGCACCGCCTGTTGCACGTGCTTTAGCAATGCGCTTCCATCACTCAGTCGGCGATACCTCCGCATTTTCAGGTAAGAAATAACCCTAGAAGTTGCTGATTTGAGGTTCGCTAGGATTCATAGCATGTTAGCTGACGTATCTTGTAAATTAGGTTCTCTTATCGCTGTAGACAAAGCGTATACGCTCCGTTCAAAACGACACGTTTATAAGAGACAAGGTGAGGATTTTAGACGCTTTGATTGACTGTTTCCAAATCTTTCAATGTCGTTTAATAGTAGATTATCGACGGCAACGCCGTTTGACATGTACAACATGTTGTCCGTTTCCTGTTTCGTAAACCAATGAAGAATATGAGATTTAGGGCATTTTAGTCATTTGTAGGAAGTACTGATTTCATTCATATTTTGCTGATGTGATTGACATGATTTGTTGTCGTATTAGAATGTTAGGAATACGTGCATAATTAGTTTGGCGAAGAGATTCGCCTAAATGCGCACTTCGGGTCGACATACTATATGTAGACTTAAGTGTGTAGTGTAAGTGATTGTATAAATGTTTGTATTAGTATATATTGAATTAAATGATGTTATGAATTAGTTTGAGATGGATTTCTCAATTAATATGCTGACGTAAATGATTTCCTATATGTTGACTACATGCATGATTTCATTATATGCACGAAATGTATGTGCTTGATGATTTACTTAAGTTGTATGTTATAACATGTGTTAACATGCTCACATGGTTGTATTTCAATTCCAATACTCTCATATGATTTGCTGATGTGATTCCATAATTGTTTGGGACTATGCTTAGTCCAGGCAGTCGGTAACCGAGCGAATTCGTGGTTAGATTTTCTTGGCCACGAACGACGCGTCCATGAATGCGAGCCGTGTTCTGGAGTTGGCGGCAGTGGTTAGGCCACACGAAGTGTTTTACGCACTTCATGTCGTTCGACTTGAGATGCAATCGCGCTAGTCGAGCGCGTCAAGTAACCCGACTGGCCGTTGTATGTTCACCCTACATGAGTCATAACTGCTTGAACCTAGGGTATTGAACTTACCATTGTAAACCCTGTTAACCATGGTACCTTGATCCACGAAGACTCATGAGCCGGGTATGGTGGTATGGGACACCGTGGTCAAGCTGTCGGCCTACGCTGGGGCCATAAACCTCCCCGTAGTGACCAGCGAGCACCTAGTCTCGTGAGCAGATTATGGTGGTATGGGACACTATATTCTTACTGTCGGCCTACACTGATCAGGCGACGAGTCCTTTGTAGTGACCGCGATCGTATTCTGAGTCTACAAGAGGCGACGACCCTTCAGTAGCAGTAGAATACATCAGGCTTGTATTGATAAGGTGATGGGGGAGCGGAGCAACGAGTGCGTGCAACAGCCCTGGCAGCCCTTGCAGCGACCTACAAAATATACCTCGTATGAGATTACTAGGAGTGACGATCCTAGACAGGATCTGTGTTGGAATTGATACAAGGGAAGTACCTTAGTTTCCCAATCCTGCTGTTTGAATGGACTAATAACAACTCAGAAATCATATCACCATAACATTGCATGTGCCTGGAAGATGTGCAACACTTAAGGGAGTGTGGCATGCCGCGGTCGTAAGATGGTGCCGTATGAGGGAGATCGTCGGTGAGGGCATACATCACGTCATGTCATATTGCATTAATAACAGTATTAGGATTGTCTGATTTACTGCTTTACTATTATCGCATGATTGATTTGAGAACATGTAAATCCTTGCTCTATTATTCCACTGACTTAGCTACTCATTCCCACGTTTCGGGATGGTGTTTGCAACACCCACCAGACCCTGTTGTAGATGCAGGCGATGCTGAGATCCAGGAGGCAGAGCCAGACTTTAATGAGGACCAGGACGAGTTCTCATACATGCAGTACCATGATGGCTTTGCTTAGGTGACCTGGGTTGACGGGACTTCATAGTGGGACTCTTTTGGACATTTATTTCTGTCATTTACATGTATATGAGACTCAGTGATGTATTCATACTTTAGTGACAGTTGAGATCTACTTTATTTTTGCATACAGTGATATATATATTCTTTAGTCTTCCGCTTGCTTTTATCACTAGATCTGGAGTATGAATTGCAGTTTTGGTATACTTTTACTCATGTGAATGCTTTAACTCAGACAACATTGAATCATAATCATTTTTGTTGCATAAGTGACGGTCTGGAACTCGGGAGTTAAGTTTATACACGACCCCCGATTTTCAGGGTGTTACAACACACTTACACCATCCTATAAACTTTCTATAAGCTTATGCATGATAGATGCGTGCAGATGATGTTAGGTTGCTGCAGCGTGGAGCATGGAGCATGTAGCTGACTTCTAAAGCCTTAATCTTTACATATGTATTTCCCATTTAGCATTGTATTCAAATGTTTATATTAGTGGATATATGATGATGATGTTGCCTCTTTGATTTGGGTATACTTATGGTTATACTTATTACGAATTAAATGTACAAAAAAAAAAAATCCTCCTTGTAGGATCCCAGGATCGGAATCTGGCATATGGACGTTAGGAGCCGAGAATGGGATACTACGGAGGCTATCGCACCAGATTCGACGATCGGGATTCCTATGAATCCTATTCTGGGTTTTGGGGTGTGACAGAAGTTGGTGTCAGAGCATAACTTGGGAATACCTGAAGAAAACATCACATATCTGCTGATAGCTGCCTTACGGTGTATGATTGTTGAAAAGTTAGAATGGTTAGATCCCCAAGTTCGAATAACTTAGAGATTTTTGACATAGTCCCTTACCGTTGAGATTGCGAGACTGCATAGTCCGAGGCTCAGAAGGATCATCATAGTGTTGGCGATGTGTCTTGGGAGGGCAAGGTTGAGATTAGAGAATGCTATCTCCATTTGTTTATAGATTGATTGTCTTGTATATAGTTATGTCAATGCTTCCTCTTCCCTCGCTTTGTCCTACGTAATAGTAAATTTCGAGGATGAAATTTTTATTTGGTGAGGAGAGCCGTAAGACCCATATCCTACCTTATACCATTCCGCAGGCTTTCGCGGTCCTCACAGTCGAATTTTAGTGACCCGCGATCTGTTATCTGCATTTGAAGAGGATCCTTAGATGTGTCCCGCATATCAGAGTTGGCTTAACCCGAGACTTGTACCAGTGCAACCGCACCATTTCCGCGGTTCCGACGCCGCATCTCTCGCAGCGAGGAATGCCCAGGCCAGGATATGTGGGCCAGCATTCATTTTGAGCAAAACGCCACGCTTTATGAATTTTGATAGAATCTAAACGATATGTCCAATCAATCATATCAATCATAAGTCAAGTACATACCATCATAAGCCATCACTCACCATTACCTCTCCTTACCTAAAGTCAATGCAACTAATGCTTAGCCCATTCTTTTCTTACAAAAGTCAAAAGAACCCATCCATTTCCACTCTATCACCACTCCTCTCTCTCTCTCTCTCTCTCTCTCTCTCTCTCTCTCTCTCTCTCTCTCTCTCTCTCTCACTCTCCCAAGCAATTGCCAAGGAGAGGAAACGTCCAAGCTCTCCATGAGAAGAGCCATGTGCGGCCCACTCCATACCACCCTATCTCCCATGTCCACCCTTAGATCATCATCTCCACCATTGAAGGAGCACTTTTGGAGCATTGGAAGGCTAGGAAGGAAGAAGAATGATAGGTGGGTGCTTCTCTCTCTCTCTCACTCTTTTTAATTTTTGTGTGATGTGTGGCCCACTCAGATGGCCCCACCTTGATGTATGTCTTATCCAAACAGTCCAAGTCATGTGGACACCTTATGGATGATGAGAAAACACAAATATCAGACCCATCAAGTAGGCCACGTTCATGTGAGACCCACCTTGATGAAACATGGGCCACACACACTATGATGCCAATGTAATATCCATGCCATCCAGTGTCCCTAGACACTGGACATGAAGGTAGGCTAAAATGGAGTGCGTGTACTGACATGGGTGAGTACTAACAAGCTAACAAAAAATAATAATATAATATTTATATTGCACTTTTGGGATGGGCTACTCATGCAGGCCCCTCCTTGAAGTATGAATTCAATCCATATCGTCCATCCAGTTCGTCAAATCATTTTAGGCGTTGAGCCGAAAAATGAACCCAATCCAACTATCTGGCTGGCCATACCATAAGAAATAGTGTTTCCTACCGTTAAAACCCTCTTGATGATTCTACACATCGAAACATGCCCAATATTGGGCTTGTTTTGGTCAGTCTTGAGACATGGGATGTAATGGTTGGGTCAGATTTTTCGGATGTGGGCCCCACCTAGTAAAATCTATAGAAAAATAAAAAATATATATACGAGAGGCAACAGCACCTGCTGCTGCCGCTGACCAGAGACACAGCAGCATTTGCATGGGCGCTGGGCGGGCAGAGACCCACGGTCCCCAGCTGTGGGCCCCACCGTGATGCATGTGTAGCATCCACACCGTGCATTTGATGGACCCCCTTTAATCAGTGGGTCATCCCAAAAATCAGCCGTTCATGGTGTTTAGGTGGCCCACACCATCTTAAATCATGTGAAAATGTGCTTAACCTATAAAAGCACTTGTTATGAGGGCCATTGTGATGTTTGGATCATATCCACACTGTCTAAATGGCGGCTGGATGGTGGGACCCACCATGGTTGTATTTTATACCCACACAACCTATCAGGTGGACCACTGCATAAATCAGTGGAGATTGAACATACACCATAGAAACCCTTTTTGGATAATGGAAGTTTTGGAACTATATGAAATTTTTTTTTCCTCTTAGTCTAGGTCCATGTGACCTTATGTACGGATGGAATCGAAAATAACGTTATGGTGAGCCCCACGTGGGACCCACTTGCATGGAAACAGATTGGGTAGTGTACCACACACACCTATATATAGCTGTTATATTGACGTCAGCGCCCATGAGGAGCTGCATGATGTATGCATCTTATGTCCATGCCATCCATCCGTGGATCCCACTATGATATAGGCATTTCATCTCAGGCCGTCCATCATCAGGATGCTGATGTGGATCCCAGCAGCATGTAACTACTGGATGGATGCCAGTTCTTTAGATCTGATCATGAGGTCCATGTTATATTTAGACTGTTCATCTGGTGGGACCCACTGATGTATGTCTTATTCACACCATCCATGAACATGGGACCCACACTCAATGTATGTATTTGTAACACCCCAGATTTTTGCCAACCTGAAGTTAGACGTCCTTAGGCAATGGGTCAACCATAGTACCTTGGTAGTTTCTCAAAATTTGATTCCAAAGCCAAAGAAATCATTTAGAACCAAATTCTTCCGAATTCAACGTGAATTAGCCAGTGCTACACTAAATTACCAATGAAATTAGCACCAACCACTTTAAATACTATCTGTAAGACTCAAAACCTCTAGAATCGTTGACACTACGTTACCCTAAAATCTAGGATCAAACTCTAAACCCATTTTCCCTCAGGAACCCTTTGAAACTTCGTATTGGATCTAGACCACGCATTGAGAGTCCGATATCTACAATCTTAGACCATTACGACTGCCTTGTTGGACTTGACAATCGTTTCGAAAATCAAGCCCAACTGATGTTTTGAGGCTATTTCATTGAGCCTGGAGCAGGGAGTGTGAGAAAGAGTGAAATTTATTAAAAATTAAATGTCATTTAAATAAATCTGGCACGTTTCGCTTGCGGGTTAAGTATAAGCATTCAGACCGTCAGAATCTGACCCAAATACACCCTCGGATCAGGGAACATTTCTCACCCAGGTCAGTGTACTTGGAATCCTCGATCGAGTCTCCGTGACCACTGAACTGAAACTGGTCCGCCACATGCGATCTGGGAACTCTACCAGTTTGAAAACTTGGTGTGAGAAGGATCCAATATCCATGAGCTTAAGTCCGACCGCGTTCGGCATGGGGACGTCCCGAAATGCTCTTTTGGATCGGAAAAGACCCGGTTTGGCTATAACCCAAGTATACCTTGACTTAAGGTTTGTTTTGGTTATGTTTGGGCTTATAAAAGGAGCTTAAACCCTTAGCCTTCTAACCCATACGAATTTGGGGAAAACCCTAGGAGAGAGGAGAGAAAAGAGAGAGAAAGTGAGGGAGAAGCTGGTGATTTCTCCTAAGATTCTTCCCTGCTGCTCCACGTGCCAAAGCCACCTACCTGCATCGTTATTCCGGCGATTCTGATTTCGTTCTAGGTAAGAAAACCCTAACTATAACCTGTTTTAGGGATTCCTTTGATACAAGTAGCGACGTAGCTGATGTATCTTGTAATATAGGTCGTCATGCAGGCGTTGACGAAGCGTATAGTTTCTATTCGATTCGTTACACTTCTACGGTAAAAGGTGCAAGTCTTAGACGCTTAGATTACCTTTTTCAAAGCTTTCAATGCCGTTTAATGGTAGATTGCTGATAAGGATGCTGTTTGACATGTAGAACATGCTGTCTGTTTTTCAATTCGAATACGTACGAAGAATATGAGATTTAGGGTATTTTGGGTATTTGTTGGAAATATTGTATACGTATGTATTTCGCCGATATGATTGCCATGAGTATTTGTCATGTACCTATACTAGTTATGCGTGTATGATCTGTTTGGCGAAGAGATTCGTCCTAATACACATATTGGCCGACATATGCTATGTAGACTAAGTGTTTGTTGAAATGCCTAAATCAATATGATTTATGCCTGCCATATGTTTTGAAGGTAAGAACATGATTGTTGTGTATTAGACATCTCCTTGATATAAGGATCTGTCATATTATATATCGTAATCAACATACGTCAAGTACGTTGGAGTTGAGTAGTCTAAGTGTTTGTATAAATGTATGTATTAGTAAGTATTGAGTATATGGTGTTGTAGATTAGCGTTGAGACTGGATTCTCAGCTGATTTGATGATATATATGATTTCCTCTACGCTTGTCGTATTTCAGTTGATTTCCTTATGTGTGAAGTACTTATGTATGGTTTAATTGCCTATGTTGTATCTTATAACATGTTGCTAACATGCTTGGATTACTTATTATTTCAATTTTGTTTATTTCATATGATTACTAGTTCACATCTTTGTGCTTGGGGCTATACTCTAGTCCAGGCAGTCGGTAACAGTTTAGAATTCGTGGTTGGATTCTATTTGCCACGAAGGATGTGTATCACGAACTCGAGTCGTACTAGAGTAGTCAACAGTGGTTAGGCCACACGAAGTGCTTGTGCACTTCATGTCGGTCGATTCAATGTGCGCTTGTGCTAGTCAGACTCATCAAGTAACCCGATTGACCATTGTATGTTCACCTTGTATTTATCATAACTGCTTGAACCTAGGGTACTGAACTTACCAGTGATAACCCTGATAACTGTGGTACCTTAATCCACTAAGGCTCATGAGCCGGGCATGGTGGTATGGGACACCGTGGTAGAGCTGTCGGCCTACGCTAGGGCCACAAACCTTCCCGTAGTGACCAATGAGCACCCTACTCTGAGCAGATTATGGTGGTATGGGACACTATATTCTTATTGTCGGCCTACATTGATAAGGTGATGGGGGAGTGGAGTAACAAGTGCGAGCAACAGCCCTGGCAGCCCTTTATAGTGACCTTGAGTTTATCCTGACACCGCATGGGGCGACGAGTTCTGATGTAGTCTTAAGGATATAAACTAGGCCTGTATTGATAAGGTGATGGGGGAGCGGAGCAATGAGTGCGTGCAACAGCCCTGACAGTCCTTGCAGCGACCTAGAAATATATCGTCGTATGAGATTACTAGGAGTGACGACCCTAGACAGGATCATTGTTTGGGTATTGATATAAGGGAGGTACCTTAGTTTCCCAATCCTGCTGTATGAAAAGGACTAATAACAACTCGGTAATCATATCCATGTCGCACTGCATGTGCCTGGAAGATGTAGAGCACTGTGGGAAGAAAGCATGTTGCGGACGCAGATGGTGTCACATGAGGGAGTATGTCGGTGAGGGCATCCATCATGTCATTTCATCCATACATTAATCACAGTATTTAGGAATGTTTGTTTTATTTACTTTATCACTATCACGTGATAGATTTGATAACATGTTAATCTTTATTCTATGATTCCACTGAGTTAGCTACTAACTCCCACGTTACGGGATGGTGTTCCGGACACCCACCAGTCCCTATTTTAGTTTCAGATGAGGGCGCTACTTGTGGAGCGAAGCTGGACTTGTATGATGCTGAGGAGGACTTCTCCTCCGTGTTTTGATCGACGGAATTACAGGAAGGTTGATTAGATGTCATGACACTTATCATTTTATATTTTTGGAGCACTCATGTATATTCTTTTCTTTCTATTTTGGAGTATACATGTATTTAGTTAACCTGGTAACATGTTCACACTCTGGAGACTTACAATCATTTATATATTCTATATATCTATCACATTCTTCCGCTTGTTAAATTAACTGTCTCTGGAGTATGATATATTGTTTTGGCTTGATCCACCTCATGTTTTATGTACTATTACCGCCGACATTCATCCATCATTGAAAATGTTGCATAAGTAATGTTCTGGAACTTGGGAGTTGGGTTTCTACCCGACCCCCGATTTTTGGGGCGTTACAGATAGTATCAGAGCATGATTTGAATTAAACTGGACCTGTGTAAGACCCGTATCTTGGTCCGTACCTTTCCGTAGACTTTCGTGGTCTTACCGGTCGAATTCTGACAACCTTCGACCCTTAACCGATATCGACGCGCGACCCTGATTCATATGCCGACAACCCAAGTCGACTCAGCCCGAGACCAATACTATAGCGACCGCACCATCGTTGCGGTTCCGATGTCGTGACTCGCGCGCCGAGGCGATACCCTGGTCAAGAGTTGTAGACCAATGTTCGGTACGAGAAAACGCCGCGCATTGCGAAACCCAAGGGAATCTCTACGATGTGTCACATCAATCACATCAATCCCATCAATCAATCAATCCATCATGCCATCACATGTCAAGTACACATCACTTTATTTCCTTTTTCCAAGTAACCACAAAAGTCTCCCAAAACCATACCTCTCTTACACAAAAAGCCACAAAAGTCAAGCTTTTCTTACACCTCCCATACCTCTCTTACATAAAAGCCTCAAAAGTCAAGCTTTTCTTACACAACCATCACTCACCACATGCATCCATCACTCTCTCTCTCCCTTTACAACTCCTCTCTTTCTCATTGCAAAACTCCAAGCTAAAGAAGATCCCACGTATGGAGTTTTCCAAACTCTCCTAAGCTCCAAGTGACCCACCTTCCTACCCCATCATCTCCCATCTCAACCCTCCATTCCTCATCTCAACCATTGAAATCCAAGCTAAGGTGCCAAGGAACCCCTAGGAGCAAGAAGATCAGACGGTGGGTGCCTTCAAAGGGTAGTTTTTATTATTTTTATGATGGGCCAAGTGAGACCCACAGATCAATGGTGTGGATCTCACTTGGGACCCTAAGTTTTGGCCGATGGATCACTTGGATCATCATGATCATTCCATGATGGGGCCATTCTCCATGGACCTCATCATGATGTTTATTTCATTTAGAAAGGTCATCTAGACCATCCATATTGGTGGGGAAAGGATCCCCACCGTTGATTTTAAGTTTTGATGGTCCCTTATGCTAAATAACCCACTTGTTGTATGATTTATTACAAGGGAGGGCCCATAGTGTCGGGGTCCCTCCATCACACGCGTGTCCCACCTTCCATCTCTCTCTTTCTCTCCATCTCTCTCTTTTATTCATTTATTTATTTATTTTTATATTATTTTATTTTATTTGTGATAGGATTATGTGGCCCCCTTGAATGGACCCCACTAGAATGCATGTTTTGGACCCAATCCATTTTTTAGATGTGGCCCACCTTGTATGTGCATGGGGTACCCATGTGATGGCCCACCTAATCAGGGCCCACCTCAAAGCATTAGTTTTTTTTATATATATAAACATCCAACCGTCCAGCGTCTGAGACGCTGGACGTCCCTGCCAAAGAAAAGAACAAGAAAAAAAAAGAAAGTTTAGGTGGGCCAGCTTATGCAGGCCCCACCTTGATATATGTGTTCAATCCATGCCGTTCATCCTCTTTACCATATCATTTTAGGCGTTGAGCCAAAGAAAGAGGTCAATCCGATGATCAGGCGGGTCGTACCAGAGAAAACGGTACTTTTACCCTTCTAAGGCTATTAGTGCCCATTTTGTTGTTTCTACACGCCTAATGAATGCCAAAAATTGTACTTACACGGCATGTTTGGGCCCTAGAAGTTATTGGGCGGAGTGGATTTTCAAGAAGTAGGCCCCACATGTATTTTTTTCAAGAGTGCAAAAAAAAAAAAAGAAAGGAAAAGAGGCAGCGCTTGCTGCCACTGACGCAGCAGCAGGGCTGCACGTTGACGAGCGGGCGTCCCAGCAGCCACCCACGGCTGCCGCCGTGGGCCCCACCATGATGTATATGTTTAATCCATGTCGTTCATGTGGTGGGCCCCCTCGTCAGGTGGGCCCCCTCCAAGTATCAGCCGGATCCAAAACTCAGGTGGCCCACACCACACTAAACAGTGGGTTGAAACCCTACCATTGAAATGCTCTTTTGGGCCCACAGGAGTTTCGGATCAAGTTGAAATTATTTTTTTCTCTTCAATCTAGGTCTGCATGACCTTGTCAACAGTTTGGATGGCTTATAAACATTGTGGTGGGCCCCACATGGGACCCACAGTGATGTATGTGTACTGATGTATGAGCCCACGGGACATTTGTGCCCTTGTCCTTGCCGTCCATCTGTTTTGATGGTGGGGCCCACTGTCCCCTAGCATCAGCGACTTCTATGGGTCCCACCATTATATATGGATATACTACCTATTATATATTATATATCTTATATTATATATTTTATAATATGTATATTAGTGGTGGGCCCTACGTGGGACCCACCTCTATTCCCTTTTTAAATGCTTAAAAAGCTACAGCAACAGCTATTGATATATAGATATTTTATATACATTCATACCTTTAATGTATATGTTGTTGTATAGTATAATGTATGTATATTGCTATGCATATTATATATGTGGGCCCAAGGTCCGTATGACCTTTTGAACGTAATGGATTGCAAACAAACATTACCGTGGGCCCCTTGTCAACCAGTTTGAATGACAAATAAACATTTCAGTAGGCCTCTAAGCCATGGGAGTGGACCCATTTGATGTGATCCAAGGTCCATGGGATTGGACCCATTTGGTGTATTTTAAAGCCCATGAGACTAGGCCATTTGATATATTGTAAGGCCCATGGGACTAAACCCATTTGATTATAAAAAGGGTCCATGGGATTAGGCCCATTGGATTTATTTGAGACCCATGAGTTAGGCCCATTTTATTTGATTAAGGCCTAGGGGTTTAGGCCCATTTGACTCATGTTAGGTCTATGGGTTGAGGCCCACTTGATCTACATGTGGGACCCAATTGGTGTGGCCCATTGGTCACATATTAGACTCATGAGACTAAGCTCATTTGATGCAATCCAAGGCCCACGGGTTTTGACCCATTGCAATGCACATAAGACCCATTGGTGTGGCCCATTTATGTGGCCCATCTGATGAATAAAAGGCCCATAGGATATGGCCCATTTGATATATATATATGAAAAGCCCAATGGGATGAACCTAAGGTCCATTGCAATATGTAATCCCAATACCGATTATGTAGCGATGTTTAAGAAGATCGTGCCTGGGCAGCAATGTTGGTTTGACGTCCACATTGCAAGTGTAATGCTGGTTGGATGTCCACATTATGACTCTCCTTAGGGCCCATTGTTAGGCCCGTACTTATTGTGTATAGGCCGTCCACGTCCATCTGCATTGTAAAATAGTTCATTTCATTATAACATGTTTAGTATAGTTTCATGACTCATGATCATATGCATCATATGCATGCTTGATATGAGGATTGACTGATCATAGCATATACCCGCGGGCAGGTTGTTTATGGGCTCCCGGTTAGGCGGTGTCGCCCTACATGAGCGCACGATATGCGCAGGATTTGTTACATGACTGGATAGCGTGAATCATGCATTTCGCATTTGTGTGACATGGTTATTATTACGCCCTAGCGACATCAGGGCCGTAGCCTCCACAGACGCACCGTGGTTGGTAGGATTGGATACCGGAAATCTCGTTCTACATGGGGTACTATAGATAACCCTGGGTGAAAGTCCCTAAACCCTTATGGTACCAAGAGGTTGCTCCAACGTCTAGACCGAGTGGGTAGATGAGCGTTGAGTGCCGATTACCAGACGATTATGCTCTCCACTGTGTCGTGGTCGGTTGGAAGGGAGTGCGGCCTTATCTGCCCTAGAGTAGGGGGCAATGCTAGGCTGAGTTTGACCAGCTCGAGGAATGGGTCCGCTATCGACGAGTCGCGCCCGATATTGGCAGACAGATTGTGAGGTCTCTTCCACTTACCTTATTGCGCGCGATGTGGCTGCAATCTGGTTTAGAGTGTACTAGACCCCGGTAATATCCCATATTTGAGTTGTATTGATGTGTGGACATAGATGAGGATCTGTATGCTTGAGTTACATTGCACATCGCATGGCCTTAGGATGGCCGATACCATTCATGTCTTACATTGCATAGCCTTGGTACGGCTCATGATATTATGGTTTCATCTGTATATTCCACCTTACTCTGATATTGCATGTTCATATTACTACCTTGCGCACACACTTTCACCACCCTCTAAGCTTTCTATAAGCTTATGCACGACCGTTGCATACAGGTGACGTTGGTTCGCAGCAGCGCTGAGGCAGGAGCACGTTTCAGAGCATTTTGGAGTTTTTGTTCTTTACCATTGTATTTTCCTTTATGCTCATTGTACTTGTAAAGTTTTTGATCATAGTGAAAATATAATGGAGTTCTTGGTTGTTGTTTGTGGGTTATGCCTTTGGTTATGCATATTACGATTCAAACTGATATTTAAAATCCTCCTTGTAGCATCCCAGGATCGGAACCTGGTGAATGGTAGCTAGGAGCCGAGAATGGGGTTCTACGGAGGCTGTCGACGCTGGATTCGGCGATCAGAAATTTTGTGAGCCCAGTTTCTGAGTTTGGGGCGTGACAACCTAGGTTATGGTCACACACCGCACGCTGACGCCAATTTAATATAGGAGGGTGCGAGAACGATCTAGAAACAAGTTTAGGACCCCCAGTTTGTTTGTCGACGAAAGTTTACTGAAAGCGATCGCCGAGATCGAGTCCGTTCACACTCCTGATCACACCTAACGACCCCAAATCACTTCTAGACCGTTAATCGAAGGGTTTAGGCCATTTTTCATTCTATTCGAAACCTAGAAATGAATGTCCTTAGGTGGTAGGTCAACCACAACCCTTACACTCAGTCTCAAGGCCTGAAACCCCTTTTCATCCAATTCCTTCAGAATCTCTCCTTTCACCACCCCATTCTTCAACTTTTTCTAAGTCCTTTCATACTAGACATAAATCCTAGTGTGTAAATGATGGAGAATCATTCTTAAGCAAAATTTTACTATAAATAGTAAATATATGTATAAATTGGACTTCCGATCATTCCAATCATGGAATCTCATGGCATAAATGGGTTAGTTGGATGGATTAGCCTCTCCTACCCCAAAATCATATGCTACATGATGCATAAACTAATTCTGGTTTGCAAAATGACCTGAAATAGGGCGAAGAGGAGTCGTGGGCCTATCCACGCTAATCCACAATGATCTAAGGTGGGCCTCACATACATTTGGGACCTAGGGGACAGGGGGACCACGCCCAGATGGCCGGGCATCACCGGTTTGCAAGTTGACTGGCGAGGGCCTCGCCGTACAGTGGGCCCCACTCGGGCCGAGCTTCGGGCTGACTGAGTTTGGGGTGTTGTATAGCCCCCTGGTATGTGGGCCGCACCTTAAAACCCTTCTAAACTCCTACTTCCTTCACAAAATACACCTCCAAGCTATCCCTTTCTCACGTTTTTACTATTTTTTCCTCTCAAACCCCACTTCCAATCACTCCCATCGCTGTCTTTTGCCTCAACCCACGCCCCTCCATCATCTGCAGTGGTACACATTCTCCTCTCTCTCCATTCTCTCATGTTGGAGCTCTCCCATCCTCCATTTGAAGCTCAAATCATGTGAGCTTCTAACCCAACCCATTTCACTCTTTTCCCTTTGCAACCCCAGCCTTTTGGGGCCTGTTTCCCTCCTCTATCAGACCTAGATTCGTGGCAGCCCAATAGGTCAGCCCCTTTTCTTCATTTCCTTCACTTTTCATGGCTCATTTGAGCTCTTAAGCTCTCATTTGAGCCTTAAACTCATGGAAACCTACTTACCCATCCCATTTCTCCACTTTCTTCGCTTGAGGTGTATTGAGAATACATGGCCGATAGAGCTCTAATGGGCAACAGACAGTATTCAACTAGACAGTATTAAAGAAGATAAGTCGGGACCGTGGTAGAAGTCCTTTGGTAGAATTAGGCATCTATGTCATTGTCCTGTAGATTGTTTGATTTTCATTTTAAGGATTTCTGTGTTTTGTTGTTGTTGGGCCTAGTGATGTCATAGGTAGAAAATATGTTTGTGTTTAGTGGTTTGGGCTTAACATAGCCGCAGTCGTTCCTGTCATAATGCATGTGGAACTTTATTCCATGTATTGTGACGAATTTTGTTAAATGAAGTGCATGCCGTTTCGTTCGCTGTAAGATATTGTCCCTAGATTGGGTGTATCCTATGGTTTCCACTACCATGTTTGGAATGTATTCGATTAAAAGTAAATCTCGGGATTAAGCTTACAAATTAATTTTTATCCCACTCCACCCTTCTACCAAGCATGCCACTCCCAATCCCGACATGGGATTAGTAATGCGGTCCCATTTAACACAACTTGAGACCACTGACAACATATAGGCCCTTGGCGTTTTGGACCTAGAGTTAGTACTCCTAGATTTGAAAGATCTGACGATATAGGAAATCCAATTCTATTTAGACAATCGTGACCCTAAGCGATAGAATAATTCCCTGTATTAGAAATGGTATGAAACCATTTAGCATATAAGCTTAGACTTTGGATTACAGCTAGTGAGTTACAGACTAGTCTACTAGTTATCTTAAGTAATGTAAAGCCTGTATATACTAAGGAATAGTAGGATAGATTTGGTTGGAGTAGAACCTTATTCCTTCGATAGATCCCCTTAATACTTATATATCCTTAGGAAAGTTGTTTTAACTTTGAACCATTCACTCTCAGGGAAAACTTATGAATCCCTCAGATTGAACTTAGAATAAACTAGCACGCCCCTTAAATATGTTGTTTTGGCTTGATCCACCTCATGTTTTATGTACTATTTCCACCGACATTCATCCATCATTGAAAATGTTGCATAAGTGATGTTCTGGAACTCAGGAGTTTGGTTTCTACCCGACCCCCGATTTTTGGGGCGTTACAGTATTGTTTCCAACCGTTCAGGCCATCCACCTGGACGCTGGAGTGGATATATAATATATGTTACATATGTAAATATGTATAATATATATATTAATATGATTTTTGGTGGGTCACATGTGTGGGACCTACCTTGATATGTGTACTCCTCACCGTCCGTTTGGACGTGAGGATGATCCAAATCTTTGGTGGACCACCTACTATGGAGTGCACCGTGAAGTTTAAGTCTTATCCACACCGTCCAAACCTTGAACGGTGGGACCCACTGTGATGCATGTGTTATATCAATACTGTCTAATCATTTGGCGAGCTCGTCATAGGCTTGAGATAAAAAAATAAAGCAGATTCACCTCTGGTGGGCCACGTATGTGGACCCCACCCATGAGGTATGTGGATCATCCACATCGTCCATTCATTTAATCAACCCGTCCTAGGGCTTGGGATGAAAAATAAAAATAGATTTGGTAATCAAGTGGACCACACTACCAAAAATAGTGGAGATTGGACGTCTACTATTGAAACCCCTATTGGGTCATAAAGGTTTTGGACCAATATGATATTAGTTTCTCAGGTTAGTTCCGGTCCATGTGCCCTATGAATAGACTGGATGGAAAATACATGTTATGATGGTCCCTGTGAGATTTTGTACGGTGGAAATCACTGTGCCCACTGCTATTTGTGATGTGGTCCAACAGATCTTTTGATCACTATCACCACTGTTACTTGTACTATGATGCAGTATTGGATCTGCGAAATCTATGCAGTGGCCCACCTTGATGCTTGAGTCTACCATGTTGTCCATCCATTTTTCTAGGATGAGGCCCACCAGTGTGTGTGTTGTGGGGCAAACCATGTTGAATGTGTTTCAACCATGTCGTCCACCTGTTTTGTTAAACCTTGGGCTGCCTCATTAGGCCCACTTGATATATATATGAGGCCTAGCTGTTGTATGAGGTCTGCTTTGATGTATTTGTAGCCCATCTATGGGGCCCACCTTGATATAATGTAGCCCATTGTGATGTACATGAGGCCCGTTAGTGTGGCCCACTAACGTGGCCCACTTGTTGTATATGAGGCCCGACCGATTGATACTGCCCACTTAATGTATATTGGCTCATTAGTGCGGACCATGTGATACAACCCACTTGATGTATATTGAGGCCTTTAGGTTACGACCCATTTGATGTATTTGGGGCCCATTTGATAAGGCCTGATGTAATGTATTTGGAGATCATGGGTAGAGGCCCATTATGATATATTTGAGGTCCACGGGATGTGGCCCATTATGATGTATTTTTGACCCATTTGACAAGGCCCATTATGATGTATTCAAGGCCCATGGTTGAGGCCCATTGTGATGTATGTATGGCCCGTTAAGTTGTGTATGAATCCCTTGTATGGACCACTCCTTGGGAACAATGTTGGTCAAATGGTCACATTGATGGGCAATGATGGTTGGATGTCCACATTGTGACCTTCCCTTAGGCTTGGATATGCCCATTCTCATCATTCTCTAATGGGTTAACCCAAACACATGGGCCCCATTAACATCGTTTGATCCATCATCGGTCATCCATTAAAGGATCCCACCTTCCGTCGAGGCCAATTCCAACTGCCGATTACCAATTTTGATTATCGAGGTCAAAGCTGATTCCGATTGCCGATTAGCGATTTCGATTATTGAGGTCGAGGCCGATTCTGATTGTCGATTACCTATTTCGATTATCGACATCCAGGCCGATTCCGATTGCGGATTACTGATTCTTATTATCGAGGTCGACTCCGATTGTCGAGGCTAGATATAGAGGCCAATTATCGAGGCCCATTGTGATGTATATTCAGCCCGTATTTTAGGCTCATTCTGATGAGTATTTGGCCTTGGCTTGAGGCATTTGAGGCCTACATAAGGTATGTGAGACCTATGTGATGAGGCCCATTGTGGTGTATTTAAGGGTCAGGGGATGGAGCCCATTGTGATGTATCTTAGGCCCATGTGAGAGACCCATCATGATGTGTATTAAGCCCTTGAGTGAGGCCCATGCTATTATATATTTGGCCCTTATGTGAGGCCATGGGTCCACTGTATGTTAGGCAATATATGGGTCATTCCTTGGGTGCAATGTTGCTTAAACGTCCACATTGTCGAGGTCAATTGTCGATGACGGTTATTGACACCGATTATGAGTATGTGACAGCATAGCATCATGATACATGCACATACGCATCATTTACATGTTTAATATGGGATGTGATTGACCATTGCATGTCATTGGGTAGGTTGTTATGAGACTCTTTGATAGGTAGAGATTGTCTCACATGAGCACATGGTATACGCAGGATTGATGCATGACTGTATTGTATGACTCATGCATCTTGCATTGTGTGTTATGATTACTGCATACCCTAGCGACATCAGGGTCGTAGCCTACATAGGCATATTGGGTATGGTTAGATGAGACACTAAAAATCTATTACTAGCATTGGGCTGTCATAGATGGCCCTGTGTGAAAATTCCTAAACACTCTTGGTACCAGAGGACGCCCCAACATCGACACCGAGTGGATACATGAGCGCCTGAGTGCCGAATACCTGAAGGCCACGTCTCCCACTGTGTCGTGGTCGGTTGGGAGGGGGTGTAGCCTTACCCCCCCGAGCATAGGAGGCATAGTTAGGCTGAGTTTGACTAGCTTGTGAATGGGTCCACTATCGACGTGCCGGATAGGTATTGACAGACTATTGGCTAGGCGGATAGCGAGGTTTCCTACGCTCACTTGGACTGTACTACTGTGAGAGGGGTAGTGCCATTTGGAGTGTACTAAACCCTGGTGATGATCCCTGAGATGAACAATACTGATGTATGGACTTATTGTGCAGGAGTTACATACTCATTCATTCATTCATTCACTATCCACTCAGGTTGGTAGTGCGCAACTATTTGTTACGTGTACCTTCACAATGGCTAAGATTTTGATTGGGGCGCACGACTAACCTGAGATCAAGAGTTTACCATATTGAGTCCGACTATCTAAATTTGGTATGGGACTAGTTTGTATAGAAGTCCTTTGTGATGGACCCCATAGCCTGCATTACTACGTACTATCATCCCCACTTCACACTCTAGTATGGTCATTCCATTCACACCGCATATTGCATGACATCCGTGGCATATGACATTTTGGGTTACTGTGTTTCTGCATTTATATGGTCTAGATATGGCTGATATATTTGTGAACTCATCAGGAATTGTATATTGCATTGCATCCTCGGCATCTGTTAATTAGCTCTCTATGACTCCTCATTTGCATAGCTGATCTGGACTGCGTACTCTGATATTGTATGACTCTTGTAAATGTCAATATTTATGCTCAATCTATTTTCGTATGTTTTATGATCTTATCAGTATTTCTGCTTGCTCTGATAACTCATGATCTTGTTAGTATTTCTACTTATTCTGATAATTATACGATTTATGGATTACCAGTATTTTCAGTAATGTATGATTATGACATTGTATTGAATATTGGACACTTACCTTGTGCACACACTTACACCATCCTCTAAGCTTTCTATAAGATTATACACGATAAATGCGTGCAGGTGATGTTAGGTTGCTGCAGCGTGGAGCTTGGAGCATGTAGCTGACTTTTGAAGCCTTAATCTTTACATATGTATTTCCCTTTCAGCATTGTATTTAAATATTTATATTAGTGGATATATGATGATGATGTTGCCTCTGTGATGTGGGTATACTTGTGGTTATGCTTATTACGAGTTAAATGTATAAAATAAATCCTCCTTGTAGGATCCCAGGATCGGAATTTGGTGTATAGACTTTAGGAGCCGAGAATGGGATACTACGAAGGCTGTTGCACCGGATTCGGCGATCAGGATTCCCGTGAATCTATTTCTGGGTTTTAGGGTGTGACGGAAGTTGGTGTCAGAGCATAACTTGGGAATACCTAAAGAAAACATTACATATCTGCCGATAGCTGCCCTACACTGTATGATTGTTGAGAACTTAAAATGGTTAGATCCCCAAGTTCGAATAACTTAGAGATTTTTGACATAGTCCCCTACCATTGAGATTGCGAGACTGCATAGTCCGAGGGTCAGAAGAATCATCATAGTGTTGGTGATGCATCTTGGGAGGGCGAGGTTGAGATTAGAGAACGCTATCTCCATTTGTTTATATATTGATTATGTCTTGTATATATTTATGTCAATGCTTCATCTTCCCTCGCTTTGTCCTTCGTAATAGTAAATTTCAAGGATGAATTTTTATTTGGTAGGGAGAGTTGTAAAACCCATATCCTACCTTGTACCATTCCACAGGCTTCCGCAGTCCTCACAGTCGAATTTCAGCGATCCGCGATCTGTTATCGGCATTTTACAGGCAATTTGGAGACGTGTCTCGTATATCAGAGTTGGCTCGACCCGAGACTTGTACCAGTGCGACCGCACCGTCGCCTTAGTTCTGACGCCGCATCTCGCACAGTGAGGTGATGCCCAGGCAAGGAGATGTGGGCCAGCGTTCAATTCGAGGAAAACGACTTGTTTTATGAATTCTGATAAAATCTCTACGATATGTCCCATCAATCACATCAATCATAAGTCAAGTACATCCCATCACAAGCCATCACTCACCCTTACCTCTCCTTACCCAAAGTCAATGCAACCCATGCTTAGCCCATTCTTTTCTTGCAAAAGTCAAAAGAACCTATCCCTTTCCACTCTATCACCACTTCTCTCTCTCTCTCTCTCTCTCTCTCTCTCTCTCTCTCTCTCTCTCTCTCTCTCATTTCTCTCTCTCCCAAGCAACTCCCAAGGAGAGGAAACGCCCAAGCTCTCCGTGAGAAGAGCTATGTGTGGCCCACTCTGTACCACCCTATCTCCCATCTCCTCCCATGGATCATCATCTCCACAGTATAAGGAGCACTTTTGGAGCATTGGAAGGCTAGGGAGGAAGAAGAATGATAGGTGGGTGCTTTTCTCTCTCTCACTCTCTGTTTTTCATATTTGTGTGATGTGTGGCCCACTCGGATGGACCCCACCTTGATGTATGTCTTATTCAAACCGTCCAAGTCATGTGGACCCTACCTTATGGATGATGAGAAAACACAAATATCAGACCCATCAGGAGGGCCACGTTCATGTGAGACCCACCTTAATGAAACATGGGCCACACATACGTGGGACCCACCATGATGCTTATGTGAAGGTAGGCTAACATGGAGTACATGTACTGACATGGGTAAGTATTAACAAGCTAACAAAAAATAATAATATAATATTTATTTGTGCTTTTGGGATAGGCTGCTCATGCAGGCCCCTCTTTGAAGTATGAATTCAATCCATACCATCCATCCAGTTTCTCAGATCATTTTAAGCGTTGAGCCGAAAAATGAACTTAATCTGACTATCTGGCGGGCCATACCATAAGAAATAGTGTTTCCTACTGTTAAAACCCACCTGATGATTCTACACACCGAAACATGCCCAATATTGGGCTTATTTTGGTCAGTCTTGAGCCATCGGATGCAATGGTTGGGTCAGATTCTTTGGATGTGTGCCCCACATAGTAAAATCCATAGAAAAATATAAAAAATATATATACGTGAGGCAGAAGAACCTGGCGCTGCCGCTGACCAGAGATGCAACAACGTCTGCGTGGGTGATGGGCGGGCAGAGACCCACGGCCCTAGCTGTGGGCCCCACCGTGATGCATGTGGTGCATCAACACCGTGCATTTGATGGACCCCTTTTAATCAATGGGTTATCCAAAAAATTAGCCGTTCATGGTGCTTAGGTGACCCACACCATCTTAAATCATGTGAAGACGTTCTTAACCTATAAAAGCACTTGCTCTGAGGATCATTGTGATGTTCGGATCTTATCCACGCAGTCTAAATGGTGTCTGGATGGTGGGACCCACTGTGAGGCCCGTATCCTATCTCGTACTGTTCCGTAGGCTTCCGTGGTTCTCTCGGTCGAATTTCGGCAACTCGTGATCTATTATCGGCAGCTGCAAGTAACCTTGAGTCATGTCCCATATTCTAGAGTTGGCTCAACCCGAGACTTGTACCAGTGCGACCGCGCCGTCGCCGCGGTTCCGATGTCACGCCTTGCGCATCGAAGCGATACCCAGGTAAGGAGATGTGTGCCCACGTGCAGTTTGATGAAAACACCGCGTAGTTGCAAAACTCAAGAGAGAACATGTCGAATCAATCCCATCAATCACCACATCATATCAAGTACAACCACCCCTCCCCTAAAGTCAACTCTCTCTTACAAACTCATCCCTTACATGTCAAGTGCGCATCACCCATCACTCACAACCATCTCTCTCTCTCTCTCTCTCTCTCTCTCTCTCTCTCTCTCTCTCTCTCTCTCTCTCTTTACATCTCATCATCTCTTTCTCTTCCCCATTTTCAAGCAAGCAATGTCCAAGGCATGAGAGCTCCATGTGAGAGCTTTGTGTGGCCCACTTCTTACCTCCCATCTCCACCATCCAACCGTCCAATCTTCATCATTCTCCGTCAAAGTCGAAGCCGAGGAGCTTAGCTTGCCAATAATCCAAGAAGAAGCGAAAAAGGTGGGTGCTCATGCCTTAGATCTTAGCATTTGATGAAAAATCCATTCGTGATAGGACCTATTTGCATGTATGTGTGGGTCCCTCTATCTCACGGTGTCTCTCTCTTGTGATGGGTGTGGCCCACTTGATCTCTATACGGGCACCTAGACGGATGTAGCTGGTGGGCCACGTGTAAGTGGACTCACCTTGATGGATGTATTGTCGTCCATGGATTAACATCCAACAGCCTCAACTGCTGGACTACATGAAAGGAAAATGTATCACTTTAATTCCAAAGCTGGAGGGTCACACTCATATGGACCCCATCTTGATGTATGCATCTGATCTGAACTGTCCACCCTTTTTCCCATCTCATTTCAGGCGTTGAGCCGAAAAATAAAGCCAATCCAAATCTTTGGTGGGCCATAATGTAGGAAATAGTGGTTTTGGGTGATTTAAACTGTTAAGGCCCGCTGTGATGTTTTATATGCCGAGAAATATTTCATATTGGACTCGTTAGATTTGTTACGAGCTGGGGAGACTAATAGTCTATGTGGATTTCCCTGATGCGGGTCCCACCTATCAAAATCCTTAGAAAAAAAATAAAATGAAGCTCCAGACGTTGTTGCTGCCAGCGTTAGAGGACCCTCCAGCAAGCAGCTTCCAGAGGATGCTGTGCTTAGGAACGGGCAAATCAGTGGGCCCCACTTCAGGCTCCACCATGATGTATATTGAACATCAACACCGTGCATTTGATAGGTCACCTCTAATCAGCTGGTCACCTCAAAAATTAGCCACACAAGGAACTCAGTTGGCCAACACTACAAGAAACAGCTGGGCAATTAACGTCTACCATTGAAACCTTTCTTTTGGGTCCTACAAGCTGTAGTTGGATATGAAATTTATTTTTCTGCTTTAATTCAAGTGTTTATGATTTTATGAACAGATTGGATGGAAAACTAACATTATGGTGGGCCCCACATGGGACCCACCTACCGTGAACGGACTGGCTGGTGTGCGTTGACAACAGCTGTATTGTTGCTGTCATGACGTCATCATGTCATGTGGAGCCCACACGTGATGCATGTTCTGGATCCACTCTGTCCACACATGGGACCATCATACGTGGGTTTAATCTATACCATCCACCGTGTGGACCCACCTATGGAATATGTATTTCATTCACAGCATCCACTGTTGAAACCCCTGGACGGTGTAGTCCACCTTCATATATATATCTCCACCGTCCAGTGTTCCTAGACGATGGAACCCATCTCATGCATGTGCTATATGCACGCCAACCGTCCATCTTCAGGGTGTAGGTCTCACTGCATGACATCAGCGAAATATGTGGACGTGGCCCACATGATGTATGTATTCCGTCCCACATCGTCCATTCATTGCAACCACGCCATCCGTTTGACAGGCCATATTATGACATATGCATTTCTTCCATGCTGCACAGTAGCACGTGTGGCACATTGGATGTGGGGCCCACCTTGAAGACATGTGCATCCAGCACGTGGACCCCACCTTGACACACCCATCCTAAATTTAAACCGTCCATCCAGCGTCCAAAAGGTCTGGACGTTGGACCTTTTTCAAATAATGAAATAAAATATTATATAATATTATATCATGTGATTTACATACAGTATAATATAATATTATTATTTTATAATATATGGAGGGTGGCCCACCACGTGGGACCCACCTCATGTATTATATAATATAATATTATTATGTTATAATAGGAGGGTAGCCCACCAACACCGTAATTTATATGTTTCACCGTCCAGAGGTTTTCTGGACGGTGGAATCACCATACTGTAAGTGTTTTATTGGTGCTGCCCACCCTGCACACGTGCTACATTCATGTAGCGTAGGACCCACCTTGACCGTATGTAATTCATCTAAATCGTCCATCCATTTTTCGGATGGTGGGCCCACTGCCATGACGTTAGCAGCCCTGTGGGTCTAGCTAGATGTATGTGTTTTATTTATTTTATTTTATTAATTTATTTATTTATTTTTACCGTTCATTAGAAAGTCATCCAAACCATCCATCATCTGGACGGTGTATGTGGGGCACCACTGTGATGTACACTTTATCCGTCTTTTCTGTCTGTTTTGGTAGCATGGGACCCACCTGTTGTGTGTGCACCGTCCAGCACGTGGGATGTACTAGACGCACCTTGATGTATTTATATCCAAACCATTCAGCAGCGGGTCCCACTGCATGCAGTCACAAGTACTGTGGGTCTGGATCATGAGGAATGTGTTAGATCTCACCGTCCATCCATGTAGGGCCACTGTGATATATGTGTTTCATCCTACCGATCATCTGTGGCCCACCATGGCATGTGTTATGTCCAAACCGTCCATCTGGATGGTGGGCCAGCAGGTCACACCAGTTAGATGGCTGTTGTATGGATGTCAGCAAGCCATGGGGTCCACCTTAATGATTTGTTGCATATCCGCACTGTCCATGGTTCTGGGTAATGATTGGACAGTGCTAATTTACATGTCCAATGTTTGGACAATGCTGATTTATATGGACAATGTTTGGATAGTGCTGATCATCATTAGTGAGCCATGTGTCTCATAGAATGATAGTGTGTAGGGATACACATGTTGTACTTACAATCATTGAATTAATTTTAGATGTGATCCAAGCTCTCACCATGAAATGCAAAACCTCCACAACCCACATCATAGGGGAAACCAATATGTTATGTATATTGTTGCCATCCATTAATGTGGCTCATTGGGATTGTATGAGGCCCATGGGACGTGTCTCATTGTGATATATCCAAGGCCCATGGGCGCGGCCCATCGAGATGTATATAAGGCTCATGGGTGTGGCCCATTGTGATACGTTTGAGGCCCTTATAGGAAGCCTAACACGATATATGAGAGGCCCATGAATGAGGCCCAATGAGATGTATGTGTGGCCGTTACGTTGTTTATGAATCCCTTATGTAGGCCACTTCTTGGGAGCAATGTTGGTTAGATGTCCACATTGAGGAACAATGATGGTTAGATGTCCTCATTGTGACCTTCCCTTAGGCCTTGTTAGGCCCATTCTCTTAGTGGGTTAACCCAAAATAGTGGGCCCCATTCACCGTAGACTGATGACTCCATGTTATCGGATTTGTTATAACCACGGCCGAGTGCCGATCTTTATATTATGGTTGATCGGCTGATTATCTATGGACCCTCCCTTGCTTGTATATGCTGACTGTCGATGCCGATTATCGATGCTGATTATCGGTGCCGATTATCGGGGTCGATGTCAATTCCGATTGTCGATTACCGATTCTGATTATTGAGGGTCGAGGCCGATTATCGATATGATTGTGGTGGTCGATTGACCAATTATCGATCGAGGCCAATTATCATGACCGATTACCAATTATAATTGTCGTGGTCGATTGACCGACTATCAATCAAGGCCGATTATCATGGCCGATTGCCGATTATGATTGTCGTGGTTGATTGGTCGATTATTGATCAAGGACAATTATAGTTCCGATTGTCGATTCTAATTGTCGAGGCCCAATGTGATGTACATGCGGCTTGTATTTGAGACCTGTTGTGATGTGTATTCTGCCAGTGTTTAAGGCCCAATGTGATGTATATGAGGCCTATGTGATGAGGCTCATTGTGATGCATTTGAGGACCAAGCGATGGGGCCCGTTGTGATGTATGTTAGGCCCATGTGAGAGGCCATCGTGACGTATATTAAACTCTTGAGTAAGGCCCATGGTATTGTGTATTAGGTCCTTGTGTGAGGTTATGGGTCCACTATCTGCTAGGCTCTATCTGGGCCCTTCCTTGAGTGCAATGTTGGTTAAATGTCCACATTGTAGCGGTTGATTGTTGATGCCGGTTATTAATACCGATTATGAATATGTGACCGATTAACATCATGATACATGCCCATATGCATCATATGCATTTTGTTATGAGATGTGGTTGACCATTGCATATGTCATTAGACAGGTTGTTATCAGACTCCCTGATAGGCGGAGGTTATCTCACATGAGTGCACGGTATGCGCAGGATTAATGCATGACTGGATTGTATGACTCATACATCTTGCATTGTGTGTTATGATTACTGTACGCTCTAGCGACATCAGGGTCGTAGCCTCCACAGGTATTTTGTGGGTGGCCAGATAGGACACCAAAAATATATTCTAAATGAGGTGCTATAGATATCCCTGGGTGAAAGTTCCTAAACCCTCTTGGTTCCAGAGGTTGCTTTAACGTCTAGACCGAGTGGATGCATGAGCGCATGAGGGTCGTATACCATTAGGCAGCGTCTCTCACTGTGTCGTAGTCGGTTGGAAAGGGGTGCGGCCTTACCTGCTCGAGAGGAGGGGGCAATGCTAGGCTGAGTCTGACCAGCTCGAGGAATGAGTCCGCTATCGATGAGTCGGGCCCGATATTGGCAGGCGGATAGTGAGGTCTCTTCCACTCACCTTGTTACGCGCAATGGGGCAGCAATCTGGTTTGGTGTGTAATAAACCCCGATGATTTTTCAGAGAGGAACCATACTGACATGTGGACTTATTGAGTAGGAGTTGCATGCTCATTCATTTATTCATTCACTATCCACTTGGGTTGGTGGTGCGTAACTAATTATTGTGTACCTTCATTATGGCAAGGATTTCGGTTGGGTGCGCGACTAACCTGAAATCAGGAGTTTACCACGCTGAGTTTGACTATCCAAATTTAAGTATGGGACTAGTTTGGATAGAAGTCCCTTGTGGGGGACCCCGTAGCTGCGATACTACGTACTATTATCCCGACTTCACACTCCAGTATGATCATTTCATTCGCATCGCATATTACATTATATCCGCAGGCATATGACATTTTGGGTTGCTATGTTTTTGCACTTATATGTCCTAGACAGACTTAACAGGATTTGTATATTACATTGCATTCTCAGCATCTGATATTTGACTCTTTATAAGTCATTACATAACTATTATATATTGCGTATTCTGATATCGATTGACTTATGAACTTATCCATACTTCTGCTTACTCTGATAATTCATGACCTTGTCAGTATTTCTGCTTATTTCGATAATGTACGATTTATGAATTACCAGTAATTTTGGTATTATATAATGATGACATTGCATTAAATACTTGACACTTACTTTGTGCATACACTTACACCACCCTCTAAGCTTTCTATAAGCTTATGCACGATAGATGCATGCAGGTGATATTAGGTTGCAGCAGTGTTGAGCTTGGAGCGTGCAGCAGTCTTCTGAAGCTTGATTTTCGATTTATGTATTTTCCTTTTAGCATTGTATTAAAATGATTATATTAGTGGATATGTGATGATGATGATGATGCCTGTGTGAATTGGGTAATCTAGTGGTTATGCTTATTATGAGTTAAATGTACAAAAAAAGAATAAATCCTCCTTGTAGGATCCCAGGATCGAAATCTGGCATATGAACGCTAGGAGCCGAGAATGGGGTACTACGGAGGCTGTCGGCACTGGATTCGGCAATCAAGATTCCTATCAATCTGATTTCTGGGTTTGGGACGTGACACCCACTATGGATGTATTTTATACCCACGCTACCTATCAGGTGGACCACTGCAGAAATCAGTGGAGATTGAACCTCCACCATTAAAACTCATTTTGGGCAATAGAAGTTTTGGAACTATATGAAATTTATTTTTCCTCTTAGTCCAGGTCCATGTGACCTTATGTACGGATGGAATGGAAAATAACGTTATAGTGGGCCCCACATGGGACCCACTTGCATGGAAACGGATTGGGTAGTGTACCACACACAGCTATATATAGCTGTTGTATTGACATCAGCACCCATGAGGGGTTGCATGATGTATGTATCTTATGTCCACGCCATCCATCCGTGGATCCCACTATGATATAGGTGTTTCATCTCAGGCCGTCCATCATCAGGACGCTGATGTGGACCCTAGCAGTATGTAACTACTGGATGGAAGCCAGTTCTCTGGATCTGATCATGAGGTCCATTTTATATTTAGACCGTTCATCTGGTGGGAGCCACTGATGTATGTCTTATTCACACCGTCCATGAACATGGGACTCACACTCAATGTATGTATTATATCCAACCGTCCAGGCTGTCCACCTGGATGCTGGAGTGGATATATAATATATGTTATATATAAAAATATGTATAATATATATATATATATATATATTAATATTAATATGATTTTTGGTGGGCCACGTGTGTGGGACCCACCTTGATATGTGTACTCCTCACCGTCCATCTGGACGTGGGGATGATCCAAATATCTAGTGGACCACCTGCTGTGGAGCGCACTGTGATGGGTCTTATCCACACCGTCCAAACCTTGAACGGTGCGACCCACTATGATGCATGTGTTGTATCAATACTGTCTATTCATTTGGCGAGCTCGTCATAGGCTTGAGACAAAAAAATGAAGCAGATTCACCTCTGGTGGGCCACGTATGTGGACCCCACCCCTGAGGTATGTGGATCATCCACACCTTCCATTCATTTAATCAACCCGTCCTAGGGCTTGGGATGAAAAATAAAAACAGCTTTGGTTATCAAGTGGGCCACACTACCAAAATAGTGGAGATTGGACGTTTACCATTGAAACCCCTATTAATTTCTCAGGTTGGTTCAGGTCCTTGTGCCTTATGAACAGACTGGATGGAAAATACAGGTTATGATGGCCCCTGTGAGATTATGTACAATGGAAATCACTGTCTCCACTGCTATTTGTGATGTTGTCCAACTGATCTTTTGATCATGATCACCACTGTTATTTGTACTATGACGCAGTATTATGTCTGCGCAGTTTATGTAGTGGCCCACCTTGATGCTTGAGTCTCTCATGCTGTCCATCCATTTTCTAGGATGAGGCCCACCTATGTGTGTTGTGGGGCACACCATGATGAATGTTTCAACCATGACGTCCTCCTGTTTTGTTAAACCTTAGGCTGCCTCATCAAGCCCACTTGATATATATATATATATATATATATATATATATATATATATATATATATATATATATATATATATATATATATATATGAGACCCACCTATTGTATGAGGTTTGCTTTGATGTATTTGTAGCCCATCTGTGGGGCCCACCTTGATGTAATGTAGCCCATTGTGATGTACATGAGGCCCATTAACGTGGCCCACTTGTTGTATATGAGGCCTGACCCATTAATACTACCCACTTAATGTATATTGGCTCATTAGTGCAGACCATGTGATACAACCCACCTGATGTATATTGAGGCCTAAGGGTTATGACCCATTTGATATGTTGGAGGCCCATTTGATGAAGCCCGATGTAACGTATTTGGAGATCATGGGTAGAGGCCCATTATGATATATTTGAGGCTCATGGGATGTGGCCCATTGTGATGTATTTTTTACACGTTTGACAAGGCCCATTATGATGTATTCAAGGCCCATGGTTGAGGCCCAGTGCGATATATATATGGCCCGTTAAGTTGTGTATGAATCCCTCGTATGGGCTACTCCTTGGAAATAATGTTGGTTAAATTGCCCCATTGATGGGCAATGATGGTTGGATGTCCACATTGTGACCTTTCCTTAGGCCTGGATATGCCCATTCTCATCATTCTCTAATGGGTTAACCCAAATGCATGGACCCCATTGACATTGTTTGATCCATCATCGGCTGTCCATCTATGGACCCCACCTTGTGTCGAGGTCGATTCCAACTGCCGATTGCCGATTTCGATTATCAAGGTCGAGGGCGATTCCGATTGCCGATTACTGATTTTGATTATCGAGGTCGAGGCCGATTCTGATTGCCAATTACCGATTTTAATTATCGGGGTCGAGGCCGATTTCGATTGCCAATTTTCAATTTTGATTATCGAGGTCGACTCTGATTGTTGAGGCCAGATATCGAGGCCAATTGTAGAGGCCCATTGTGATGTATATGAAGCCCATATTTTAGGCTCATTCTGATGAGTATTCAGCCTTGGCTTGAGGCATTTGAGGCCTATGTACGGTATGTGAGACTTATATGATGAGGCCAATTGTGGTGTATTTGAGGACCAGGTGATGGAGCCCATTATGATGTATTTTAGGCCCATGTGAGAGGCCCATCATGATGTGTATTATGCCCTTGAGTGAGGCCCATAGTATTATATTTGGCCCTTGTGTGAGGCCATAGGGCCACTGTATGTTAGGCACTATATGGGTCATTCCTTGGGGGCAATGTTGGTTAAATGTCCACATTGTCGAGGTCAATTGTCGATGACGATTATTGACACCGATTATGAGTATGTGACAGCATAACATCATGATACATGCACATACGATCACTTGCATGTTTGATATGGGATGTGGTTGACCATTGCATGTCATTCGGCAGGTTGTTATGAGACTCTCTGATAGGCAGAGATTGTCTCACATGAGCGCATGGTATGTGCAGGATTGATGCATGACTGGATGTATGACTCATGCATCTTGCATTATGTATTATGATTACTGCACGCCCTTGCGACATCAGGGTCATAGCCTCTACAGGCATATCATGTATGGTCAGATGAGACCTAGAAATCTGTTACTAGCATCAAGTTGCCATAGATGGCCCTATGTGAAAATCCCTAAACCCTCTTGGTACTAGAGGATGCCCCAACGTTGAAATCGAATGGATACATGAGCGCCCGAGTCTCAAATGCCAGGAGACCATCCCACTGTGTCATGGTCGGTTAGGAGGGGGTGTGGCCTTACCCGCCTAAGCGTATGGGGCATAGCTAGGCTAAGTTTAACTAGCTCGTAAATGGGTCACTATCGACGTGCCGGCTAGGTATTGACAGACTATTATTGGCTAGGCGGATAGTGAGGCTTCTTACGCTCACTTGGACTATGCTGCTGGGAGAGGGACAGTGACATTTAGATTGTACTAAACCCCGGTGATGATTCTCGAGATGAACAGTACTGAAGTTTGGACTTACTGAGCAGGAGTTGCATACTCATTCATTCATTCATTCACTATCCACTCGGGCTGGTGGTGCATAACTATTTATTACATGTACCTTCGTAATGGTCAGGATTTCGGTTGGGGTGAGTAACTAACCTGAGATCAGGAGTTTACCACATTGAGTCTAACTATCCAAATTAGGTATGAGACTTATTTGTATAGAAGTCCCTTGTGATGGACCCCGTAGCCTGCGATACTATGTACTATCATTCCGACTTCACACTTTAGTATGGTCATTCCATTCACACTGCATATTGCATGACATCGGTGGCCTATGACATTTTGGGTTACTGTGTTTCTTCATTTATATGGTCTAGATACGACTGATATATTTGTGAACTCATCAGGAATTGTATATTGCATTGCATCCTCGGCATCTGTTAATTAGCTCTCTATGACTCCTCATTTGAATAGCTGATCTGGATTGCGTACTTTGATATTGTATGACTCTTGGACATGCCAATATTTTTTCTTAATCTGTTATCGTATGATTTATGATCTTATCAGTATTTCTGCTTACTCTGATAACTCATGATCTTGTTAGTATTTCTACTTATTCTGATAATTGTACGATTTATGGATTATCAGTATTTTCGGTATTGTATGATTATGGCATTGTATTGAATACTTGACACTTACCTTGTGAACACACTTACACCATCCTCTAAGCTTTCTATAAGCTTATGCACGATAGATGCGTGCAGGTGATGTTAGGTTGCTGCAGCATGGAGCTTGGAGCATGTAGCTGACTTCTGAAGCCTTAATCTTTACATATGTATTTCCCTTTCAACATTGTATTCAACTTTTATATTAGTGGATATGAGATGATGATGTTGCCTCTGTGATTTGGGTATACTTATGGTTGTGCTTATTACGAGTTAAATGTACAAAAAAAATCCTCCTTTTAGGATCCCAAGATCAGAATCTGGTGTATGGACGTTACGAACCTAAAATGGGATACTACGAAGGCTGTCGGCACCATATTTGGCAATCGGTATTCTTATGAATCCTATTTTTGAGTTTTGGGACGTGACACTGAGATAAGAGGTCAAGATACAGGGACGATTCTAATAATACATATGCCGTCATTATAGATGAGGGGGACCCGTCTACTATTCAGTATACTCTTAATGAACCTGATGTAGAAAAGTGGAAGGATGCTATGGACGATGAGATGTACTCGTTGCACAAAAATCACACATGAGAGCTGGTGGAGATTCCATTGGGTCGAAAAGTGATCGGATATAAGTGGTTATTCAAAAGAAAACAGGATAAATACAAAGGTAGATTGGTAACGCAAGGCTATGCTCAGAGAGAAGCAATTGACTTCACAGAGATATATGCGCCGGTGGTTAAGCAGGTGTCTATCAGATTCGTATTGACACTGGTTTCCCAACACAATCTCGAGCTGAAATAAATAGATGTCAAGACTGCATTCTTACATGGGGAGTTGGAAGAGCAGATCTACATGAAGCACCTAGAGAGCTATGAAGTTAAAGGGGTAGAGAAAAAAGTTTACAGGTAAACGAGGTCATTGTACGGTCTGAAACAGTCGCCTAAGCAGTAGTATAAAAAATTTAATTCTTCCATGTTGAGTTAGAAATTTACTCGCAGTGAATATGATCACTATATCTATTACAAGACACTGAGTAATGGCAGATTCATCATCCTAGTATTGTATGTTGATGATATGTTGATCACTAGTCATTATATGTCTAAAATCAACACACTGAAGACTCAGTTATCATGGACATTCGAGATAAAAGATCTGGGGGTTGCAAAGAGGGTTCTCAGCATATATATTCATAGAGACTTGAAGAAGAGCAGACCTTGGTTATCTGTAACGCTCCGAAAATCGGGAGTCGGGTAGAAACCCAACTCCCGAGTTCCGGAACATCACTTATGCAACATAAATAATGATAAATGCATGTTGTCTGTAGAATGACATTAAACAAGATTAAGACTAAGCCAAAACAACATATCATACTCCAGACACAGTTAAATTAGCAAGCGGAAGAATGTGATAGATATATAAAATATATAAATGATTGTAAGTCTCCAGAGTGTGAACATGTTACCAGGTTAACTAAATACATGTATACTCTAAAATAAAAAGAAAAGAATATACATGAGTGCTCCAAAAATATAAAATGACAAGTGTCATGAATCTAATCAACCTCCCTGTAATCCCGTCGATCAAAATATGGAGGAAAAGTCCTCCTCAGCATCATATAAGTCTAGCTCCGCTCCACAAGTAGCGTCCTCATCTGAAACTAAAATAGGGACTGGTGGGTGTCCGGAACACCATCCCGTAACGTGGGAGTGAGTAGCTAACTCAGTGAAATCATAGAACAAAGATTAACATGTTATCAAATCCATCACGCGATAATGATAAACCAAGCAAAATAAACATTCCTAAATACTGTGATTAATGCATGGATGAAATGACATATGGATGCCCTCACCGACATACTCCCTCATGCGGCACCATCTGTGTCCGTGGCATGCTTGCGTTCCTCAGTGCTCCACATCTTCCAAGCACATGCAGTGTGATATGAATAATGATTACTGAGTTGTTATTAGTCCTTTTCATACAACAGGATTGGGAAACTAATGTACCTCCCTTATATCAATACCCAAACAATGATCCTGTATAGGGTCGTAACTCCTACTAATCTCATACAATGATATATTTCTAGGTCGCTGCAAGGGCTGTCAGGGCTGTTGCACGCACTCGTTGCACTGCTTCCCCATCACCTTATCAATACAGGCCTAGTTTATATCTTTAAGACTACATCAGGACTCGTCGCCCCCATGCGGTGTCAGGATAAACTCAAGGTCACTACAAAGGCCTGTCAGGGCTGTTGCTCGCACTCGTTGCTCCACTCCCCCATCACCTTATCAATGTAGGCCGACAGCAAGAATATAGTGTCTCATACCACCATAATCTGCTCAGAGTATAGTGCTCACTGGTCACTACGGGGAGGTTTGTGGCCCCAGCGTAGGCCGACAGCTCGACCACGGTGTCCCATAGTACCATGCCCGGCTCATGAGTCTTTATGGATCAAGGTACCATGGTTAACAGGGTTTTCAATGGTAAGCTCAGTACCCTAGGTTCAAGCAGTTATGACTCATACAAGGTGAACATACAATGGCTAGTCGGGTTACTTGACGGGCTCGACTAGTACGAGCGCATCTCAAGCTGAGCAACATGAAGTGCATGAAACACTTCGTGTGGCCTAACTACTGCCGCCTGCCCAAAACACGACTCGCGTTCATCGACGCGTCCTTCGTGGCAAATAGAAGCCAACCACAAATTCAATCCATTACCGACTGCCTGAACTAGGTTATAGCCTCAAACATTTATAAATCAGCATCAGTGATCATATGAGAGTAACAGAAATGAAATACAAACATTACAAGCATGTTAACAACATGTTATATCATACAACGTAAGCAATTCGACCAAACACATGTATTCCATACATGTACGGAAATCAATTCAATAATAGCATGGAGGAAATCGTGCACATCACCATACTAATTGAGAATTCATTCTCAAAGCTAACCTACAGCTACATTAGCTCAATACATACTAATACAATCATTTATACAAACACCTAGTCTACACACTTTTGTCCACATAGTGTATGTCGACCCAAAGTGCGCATTAGGGTGAATCTCCTCGCCAAACAGATCATGCACGCATTTCTAATATCATAACATGACAAATAACCATGACAATCATTTCAGTAAAATACGGACGTATACAGTATTTCCTACAAATACCTAAAATACCCTAAATCTCATATTCTTCGTACGTATGCGAAATGAAAAACGGATAGCATGTTCTACATGTCAAACAATGTTCTTGTCAGCAATCTACCATTAAACGGCATTAAAAGCTTTGAAAACAGGTAATCTAAGCGTCTAAGATCCGCACCTTTCACCGTAGACGCGTATCGATTTGAATAGAACGTCTACGCTTCGTCAACAGTGTTATGACGACCTAAAGCACAAGATACATCAGCTACTTCGCTACATGTATCAAAGGAATCTCTAAAACAGGTTGAGGTTAGGGTTTTCTTACCTAGAAATGCGTTGGAATCACCGAAAAAGTGATTTGAATGCGGTGATTAACCACGTATAGAAGCTGGAGCAGGTGGCAGGAATTCTCTCCCACAACTCACTCACAATCTCTCTTTCTCTTTCTCTTTCTAGGGTTTCTTGCAAATTCGGATGGGAGAGATATGAGAGGGTTTAAAGCCCTTATATAGGCTAAAAACTCACCCATTTAGACTTGGAGCCAAGGTATACTTGGGTTATAACCAAATCGGGTCTTTTTCAATCCAAAAGAGCATTTCGGGAGGTCCCCTAGCCGAACGCAGTCAGATTTAAGCTCATGTATATTGGATCTTACTCACACCAAGTTTTCAGTTCGGTAGAGTTCCCAGATCGCACATGGCGGACCAGTTTCAGTTCAGCGGTCACGGAGACTCGATCGAGGATTCCAAGTACACTGACCTGAGTGAGAAATGTTCCCTGATCCGAGGGTGTATTTGGGTCAGATTCCGACGGTCTGAATGCTTATACTTAACCCACAAGCGAAACGTGGCAGATTTATTTAAATCACATTTAATTTTTAAAGGATTTCACTCTTTCTCACACTCCTTGCTCCAGGCTCAGTACAATAGCGACTGAACATCGGTTGGGCTTGATTTTCGAAACGATTGTCAAGTCCAACCAGGCTGTCGCAACGGTCTAAGATTGTAGATATCGGACTCTCGACGCACGGTCTAGATCCAATACGAAGTTTCAAAGTGCTCCCGAGAGCAAACGGGTTTAGAGTTTGATCTTAGATTTTAGGGTAACGTAGCGTCAACGATTCTAGAGGTTTTGGGTCTTACAGATTGTATTTAAAGTGGTTGGTGCTAATTTCGTAGGAAATCTAGTGTAGTGCTGGCTAATTCACGTTAAATTCTAAAGAATTAGGTTCTAAATGATTTCTTTAACTTTGGAATTGAATTTTGAGAAACTACCAAGGTACTATGGTTGACCCATAGCCTAAGGACGTCTAACCCCAGGTTGAAAAAAATTCGGGGTGTTACATTATAACAGGCAGAATACCTTGAAAAGGTGTTGACTAAGTATGGGATGGACCAAGCAAAGCCGGTGAGCATTCCCCACGCTGCTCACGTCAAGCTTTCTTCATAACAATGTTCTAAATCAAATGAGGAAAAATAAGTTATGTCTCATGTGCCTTATTTAAATACAGTTGGCAGTTTAATGTATGTCATGGTCTGTACAAGACTAGATATTTCACAGGCATTTGGTGTTGTGAGCAGATAATGTCAAACTCCAGCAAATAACATTGAGAAGCGATGAAATGACTACTTCGATACATTCGAGGTACAAAAGACTACGTCTTAACTTTTGAAAAGATAGGGGTAAACTTAGTAAGGTATGTGGATTCAGACTACGCGGGAAGTGTGGATTCTAAAAAGTCTACTTTAGGATACTCGTTTGTACTAACAAGTGGAGCAATTAGTTGGATATCAAAGCTTTAGTCCGTGGTTGCTCTTTTCACGACCGACGCAGAATATATGACAGTGACAGAAGCGTTTAAAGAAGGTGTTTGGCTCAAAGGCACGATAAATCAGTTGGGACTTCAGCAAGAGGCCGTAAGGTTAACTGTGATAGCGAGATTGCTATCAATTTAGCTAAAAATTTTATTTATCACCCATGTACTAAACACATTGATGTTCGTCACCACTTTATCAGACAAGTGCTAGAGGAAGGAGGCATAACTCTGGAGAAGATTCACACCAGCGTGAATTCAGTAGACATGCTCACCAAGGTCATTTCTACAGAGAAGTTCAAGTTCTGTGCAACTTCTCTAGGCTTGGCTATGGGGTAAAAGAAGGACGTATGTAAAGATAAGAGAAGCGTTGATTGAAGCTATGATGCAATGCAGAAATAAGAGAAGATGTCAAAAAGCTATACAGATGAAGATTGAAGACATGGTGAATATTGTTGTAAAAATAGATGTCCTAAATTTATTTGTCCGTGCTACCCGACCTGTTGAGGGACTAGCTTGACTAGTCGAAGGTCCCTTCGAGTGGTCGATGCCCGTTCAACTCGAAGTTCAGCAGCAATGTATTTGGAGTTCTGAGGTGCTCGACCAGTCGAGGGACTGACTTTACTAGTCGAAGGTCCCTTCAATTGGTTGAAGCCCTCCTTCGACTAGTTGAGGGTTACGCAAATGCTGCGCGGATTCTGCGCGGACTGCATAAATTTGAAGCGGTTTCTAAGGAGGTGCGTAAGTAGGGTTTCCTCATCTATAAATAGGAGTCCCCAGGGCCATTCTCAAGTATTCTATGGTTTTCTAAAGGTATTCCAAGGGTTTCTAAAAGGGTTTTAGGGTTATCAAAAGGTTTAGTAAGGGTAAGATTCGAGGTTGTTTGAATCGGGTAAGTCCTCTCTCTTTGTAATTTCTATTTTCATAGTAAATTTCTATCGCTTTGTGCCGTAATTTTTTTCCAAAAGGATTTTTCATGTTAAATCTTTGTATTCTTTCATGTTTTCTTGGTACTCTTGGATTGCTATCCTAAATCCATATTGTGTGATTCTTTAGCACAAATCCCAACATTTATCAGGTCAGACTATGATCTCTTTTAAGAATCAAGTGGGTCGACATTTCTAAGTGGTCCACGGTTTACGAAACAAATCTATGGTGAGAAAAAAAAAAAAAAAAAAACCTGGGGCGAAGTTTTCTATCGCAACCATCTGTTTCCAATATCGTGGCCCACCTAATGGGTGGACAATCTTGATTTTTGGGGAAAAGAACATATACACGGTAAGAGCCATCACCTACTGGATGGCCCTGATATCACGCCCATCTGCCACGTTGGCAAATGTGTTGGCATGGCTGTGTGGGCTCATCGAATCTGATGGGTGGGCCATCAGATGAGTGGCCTGAGAAGGGTCGTTTTAAGCAAAAGAGTTGGTGAAGCAATGAAGCAGAGCAGAAGGCATAAGTTGGACTAAGTCAAAGGGAAGATGTAGCTAAAATTACAGACGGTTGCAGCCCATGATCTCCACATCTGTAACTACCCACTCCACGTCAATTCTCCTACATTCTTCTCCTCACATCCAAACTTTAATATAAAAACCTCCAAACACTCGTCAAAAACCAAACACTCTTACGTTCTTTAATCCCAACTCCAGATAGAGCTTCCCTCAAAGCAATTTTGTTATAAGAGAAAATGGCTTCCACCTTCGTCGTTTCTTGCAACATCTTCTTCTTCTCCTTCCTCTTCCTGATCATCTTCTTTTCTCTCCGTCTTCTGCCCTTTGCAGCTTTTGAGTTCGATGTGAGAGATGATGATGGGTGGAAGGTTCCGCCTTCTGACAATATTCAATTCTACAATTCATGGGCATCGAAGAAAAGGTTCCAAGTCGGCGATACCCTCAGTAAGTGCTAAAAAATAAAGAAAGAAAGAAAAGACCCATGTCTTGTTTTGTAGTCTCCTTTTGATATGAGTTGAAATTTCATGTTCTAAGCACATCTCATGCCAAGTTCTTGTGTTATACCTTTTTCTATAGTTGTTTTGTTCTCCTTAAATCATTCGTGTTAATCTGCTCTCTCTCTCTCTCTCTCTCTCTCTCTCTCTCTCTCTCTCTCTGTTTTCACCCGTGTTAAACTCATGCATGCTCTCTCTCTCTCTCTCATCAAATTATAATCATGATTTAGATTACTTTCGCCATTGCTTTGAGATCGTAGCGGCTTATAAGGATGAAAAGAGGCATCATCTGGAACACCCAGAATGGTAGCCCGCCCAAATCTCGATCCTACACATGGCTGTGTAGGACGATCAAAACCGTTCATCTGGTTGATACAGTCATAGATGATCCATAGTGTAAACAACTTCCCATGCAATCCAATGAGAAATGGAGTAGCTGTAAAATGCATCTTCTTTTCAGCACGTGCTTGTGTCTCTTTGGAGTAACATGACCAATTCAAAGGTTCAAGATCTGTGTCATTCATCAGTGTTGCCCAGTAGTGTCTGTGTAGCAGTCCAGTCATCAAGTAGGCTAGATATGTGTGAAAAGAATGAATGGCCTAGATCCAATGTACACATGTTGTGCCGACTGATGACCATGTCAACCTAAATTCCAGGTCATCACATATAAACAGTGCACCCAATTTGCTGAATGACCAGGATCTCTCACACGTACCACATTGGCATATGGGAAACGAATCATGAGTAGTCACAGTAGTATTTGCTAATATATAATCTCTACTTTATAAATGGCAAAATAAAACTTTTTGTTTTTCTGTTTCAGTCTTTGAGTACAAGAAAGATTCATTGATGGTAGTGAATGCTGAGGACTACAGCCAATGCAATTCCTCTCACCCCATCTTCTTCTCCAACAATGGCCACACCGATTTCAAGCTTGATGAATCGGGACCGTTTTATTTCATCAGCGGAGTCTCTGGGCACTGTGAGAGAGGTCAGAAGATGATCGTTAAGGTATTGAGTCAATCTCCGGGACCCAGAAACTCTCCATCGCCGCCTGGTGGTGGGTCCATCTACCCTCCTGGCTCCACTAAGTCCGATGCCACAGTTCCAGTGGCTAGGATTACTTATATAGTGATTATCCGGTTGGTCATTTGTCCTTGGGTTTTTGCTTCATTGAATTTTAGGGTTCATGGTCTACATTTACATGGCAAGACATTGTTAGCATGACTTTAGTCATGCCTTTTGTTTGAGTTGGTCTTATATTCTTCTTTTATCTTATATGTGGATGTTCTTTGGGTGTTTTTAATTATGTGAGTTTTCGAAGTTAACCTTTGCGCCTTTTTTGTTGCTTTTATATGTTTGTTAATAAACATGCAAGTCGTGGAATCCAACCATTTTGACTGGGACAGGTATTTTATTTCTCTTTATTTTTTAAAAGGCTATAGTCCTGATGTCATCAGATATAATGTAGCCTAATCAAAATTCAGGGAACAGACATTCCCTATTTCGCAGAAACTGACGATCCGAAATTCCATTTTGAGAGGTCTCTTTATTTGACCACTTTCTGTAAAATTAAATTCACAGTCGTTAACCACTCTTTATCAGTGAAAAATGACAATATTACTACCAGAAGTTGTCTTAAGGATCAATCTTCATCACTGTCTACCATATAAAAACCGACTACATTGCTTGTCAGCTCCTTTTAAATGGTCTAGATGGCTATCTACCACTTTGGAACTGTCCAGATCGTTGTTCCAACTACTTAATTTGAACCGTTCTTAGGTGGTACTTAAATTGGACAGAAAATGATAAACTAAATACACCTCCAATTAACCCAAAAATTGGGTGGCATTTCGTGAAAATATCTAGATTTTATCCCGTGTGGATGAAATGGGATTTTCATCCTGTAGGCCACTTCGATAGACCATTGGTCGAAACTACACGTTTACGACTGTGAACGTTTGCTAAGCGTGCAATAAATCTCACGTAGATGTGTGTGTGTATATATATATATATATATATTTTCTTTTTCTTGGGACGCTCGCCTGCGAACCAGTTCCGCTCACCTGCGAACCAGTTCGTACGTACTACGTACTAACTTTTTTGAGAACCCATCATATGTGATGTGGATCCCAAATCTGAACCGTTCAAGTAAAGAAGCACCTCGTGAAACCCACTGAGCCCAAGTTTTACTTTGATATAAAACTTTGATGGGCCATGAAAATTGAAAACAGTTTCTTTCCTTAATTTTCATTTCTCTTTGCTATGGCCCACCAGAATTTTAATTTGGGGTAAAATTTTGGTACACAGGGTTTCATGGGATTCCGCATCACATGGACCGTTCGGATTAGACACTCATGGCACTTGTGCACAGTTACGCACGTGCGTAGGTGCGCAGGGGAGCATCTCTCTGTGCGTGTGCGTAGGTGCGCAGGGGAGCATCTCCATCCATCCATCAGATAGGTACCACTACATTGATGCCCTGGCCGAAGGGATAAGGTAGACCACAGTTTACAAAAACAAATGTACGTATCTGAAAAACTTTTTTATAATCCATCCACGTGTTTTCAATATTGAGGCTGAGTCGCTGATTAGCTTAAGTTTTATTTATTTATTTATTTATTTATTTTTTGGGGAAAACATGTGCAAGGTCCATCTGATGGATGCCACGTATGTGGCGTGTGCACTAGGTTTATTGGACAGGCTTGCGCGCTTAGAAAAAGCTCATATTTTAGAGCCACTATCTTTTGTCCCTTTGACTGAGGATCGTCTGTGCTGAAAGGCACGGTGAAATTCTGGGCCATCGCTTTTCACTGGTCATGTCATCTCTAATCATGCTAGCTCACAAATTATGCTGATTTTTTCTTTTAAATACACTGCATACTTGTATAACTTTTAACGTGGAGAACTTCCCGTTTCATTTTAGAGCATGAGCAAAAATGGAATACATCCAAAGTTCAAGTAGAGCACGCCAAAGAAGGTAGCGGGGATTGAATGGCTACCATTAGACAAAAAGTCTTGCTTTGTCCACCTCTCTAAAGAAGTTTTAGTACCATCTCCGGAGTCTACTTTCATTGATATCATTATGCAGCTCCTCAAGTCTTCAGCCTTAGGTGTAACTGAGTCTATATTGCAACCAAAAAAAAAAACAAAGGCCTTTACCCTCAGTTCAAAACCATGGATAAAAGGATTTTGAGCCACACCCCATTCATTTTGAGTCCAGGCATGGCCCACTTCAATCACGTATGGACCTACGTTTTGAGGCTCAGGCATAATTTGTTGTTTAGAATTTAATAGTTAGAGTGGATTAATTTTACATGTTCATCACGGTGAGCCCTGCAGAAATCAATGCTGGATTTCTCTCTTCCAGCGGTTTCCACTGGTATGGCCCACTTGAATAACGGATCAACCAGATTTTTTTACTGTTGGGCACATCTTAGGGTTCCATATCTAACGGTCAGATTGGATCTAACATGCACGTTACAATGAACCTCTTGAAAAATAAAGAGTGGCTTCCTTCTCGGTGTGCCCGGAATCTTAGAAAACTTTAGGACCTTGATTGTTGAGCCTGTTTGATGCCCAAAAAGTCTCAGGATGCAGGGGATATCCCATGTTAACGTGGCTAAGTGTTGTGAGCCCCATCATGATGTATGTATACATCCACTACAAAAAAAACCAATATTAGGGGCGTTTTTACCAGAGGCGGCCACAACAAACCGCCACTGTTGGTGGAAACTAGGGGCGTTTTAAAGTGGCTGCCCGTGTACAATGACTCCACCGCCGCTACCAAATTAAACCACAACAAACCGCCACTGTTGGTGGAAACTAGGGGCGTTTTAAAGTGGCTGCCCGTGTACAATGACTCCACCGCCGCTACCAAATTATAAAAAAAAATAACCTAAAATGAAAATTTTACCCCCAAAATCGTGCGCCTCTCCAAAACGCGCTTCTTCTCTCCCTTGCGCGCCCTCCTCTCCCAAAACCTTTCTCCCCTCCTCTCCCGCCTCTTCTCTCCCAAAACCCTTCTCCCCTCTTCTCTCCTCCCTTCAATAAGCGGCTGGAACTCTCTCTCTCTCTCTCTCTCTCTCTCTCTCTCTCCAACATCTCTCAATCTCCATTTTCCACTCCGGCCTCTCTTGATCTCTCAGCCATTGCCCTCCTTCTCGCTGGAAAACACCAAAGGCTGATCTCTCGGCCGTGCCCTCGTCGCCATGACACGCTTCTCTCTCTGGATCACCTAATCCACGGAAGGGTGTACGGAAGATTTTTAGAAGTCATAGCTCGAGAAGCCATAGTTGCTGTTGTCTCAACCATTGGAGTTGTGAACAGAGTACTGGTACGTTGCCCTGTTTTTTTTTTTTTTTCACCATTTGATCCGTATCTATGCTTTGGAATGTATGGATAGGATTTCAAAGGTGTTTTCCTAGTATGTTCTCTCTATATGCACTGTGGACCGCTGTTTCCACTAATGAGATCGAACGGTCTCCATTTCCTTTGGTGTTAGAGAATGCATTCATTCAGTAACTGCATGTTGTCTAACAGGCTATCGTTCTCTTCTCTGTAACAATAAATCTAAACAAGACATTTCACTAATAATATTACTCATATACTCTCTTCTACTCCTTAATTAGGGAATGCCTTTTTCTTTTCTTTATTTCTTTCTTAAGTGGTGCTATCATCTTGTGGGTTTTTTCTTTCTTTCTTGCCTTTATTCAATGGAGTTATGCCTCTGTGTTGGATTTTTGACCAAGGGTTAAAGTATTGTCTGAAGTATATATGTACTACCTGAGATGGACATGTTTCATCCATGAATGGCCTGGTTCTGGGGTCACGACCTTGATTTTTAGACTCATGTACTATCAATTTGTTTCTCTTTTCTTTGTTTTTTTAAATCAATTCTCTGAGAAATTCTACTTCATGTTTCTCTGATGGATTTTGCAGGATTTCAGATTGTTGTGTTCTTCATTTTCCTATGATAGACTAATGATAGACTATCCATTTGTTCTTGTCACTTGTTACTTTTTCACATTTCCCTTGGATGTTATACTATCACAAGATCATAACCAGATAGTGGCTTTACTGAAGTATGTACAATATAATTTTCTACCTCTAATCCAGTAATGCTTTATCAAACTCATGAGTATTCTAAGGTACCTTGAACTACCTCTGTTTAGAGATTTATCGTAGAAGTAGCTCATGATCTCAATTTACCTAATGTCTATTTGGGCATTTGTCTAAGATGACAAGCACTAAAGAACTTAAATCTTAGTTCCCATTTTAGCCCAAAGCTTATATTCTGAGAGTAGCTCATGAACTTAAATGTATTGGTCAAAAGAGGAGCTCTTACTTCTTGGAGAGAACACATGTATTAGTCAGGTCCTGGCCATGTTGGAAAACTGGCTGATTACAACGTACAGGACACAACAACATTGCTCAGAGTTGTTGATTGCAACAAATATTCAACCACAGCCTTGTTTCATCTAAGAAAGGGGGTCTTTTAGAGGCTACATCTAGATTTTTCTTTTCGTAGCTCAGTTTTTTGGTGAATCTATGTTGAGTGCCTCTATTGGTTTCTTTATTCCTCAGGGAAAGCAAGATTCATGGAGCCCGTATGGACAAGGGCTGAAAGACATGAATTCAAACCTGGATTCGATCTCAGAGTATTTATTCTCAATGATTGGTTTTTGTAATAGGCGTGGATTTTATGTCAATTTTATTCAATATTCTCATGAGAAGCATTTTGTTTCTACAGATCTCTCGATTGTTTCTACAAACACTCTTCAACTTTCACAACTAAGGAGGTGATTCACATTATTCGTTATTAGTGTAAGTTATTTGTTATGAATGGCTTTACTACTTTGGATGTGGCATGGGCTAGAGATTGTTTATTTATCCATTTTATTAGTAATCCTTTTTTGTTGGGAATTAGTTTGGACAAAGTTACAATAGACTGGCCATTGCAAGTTTTAGTTGTGCATGACACTTTAATAGTTCCAGTCCCTGCATGCTGGAAGTAGATCAGGCCATCAAATCAAGTGGTTCTATGAGGTTCGTCTTTCTCTCAAACATGATACATGTTGTAGGGAACTGGACCAATGCACAAGGTGCGCACCATGACGATCACCTGAAAATAAAATCAAGCTAGTCCACTCTTTGAGTAGGCCCCACAACCAAAATCAACGGACAACACTACAACAAAAGGTAGCATTGCCAACACATTTTTGTCGGTGGCCAACATTTACTACCGACACTATAAGAATCGGGTTTGGAGCAAGGAACTTCTTTTTACCTTTATGGTAAAATGGGTTTCTTTTGTATCTTTATTGGTGTTTTTATTAGTAAGGTTTTATTTTATTTTATTAATTTTTTAGTTGATTTAGGTAAAGGCTTGGATTACCAAAGCTTCAAAGAGTAGATCATCATTTTGGAAGGTCTGTGAAAAGAACTTATGTAAGCCCTTTTACCTTTTGGCATTGTTTTAACAATGGTTTGTTTCTGGACTCAAATCATTGTTTTTGGTTAGGTTACAATGTAGGTGATTCTGATTCGGATGAGTCAAAAGGCGATTTGAAATAAAGATCAATAAGATATGTTTTATTTAAACGGAAGAGTCTAGGTGAGTTAAATTTCTTTCAGATCTATCATGGTGTTGAAATTGCTTGACAAATCATGATTACAAATTTTCAAATTTTATATGTTTTAGTTTATGCAAACTCATGGTACCAGGAAGCCATCCCTCAAGTTCTTTGTTCTATCATTTTAATGCAATAATGTCATTTCTTGAGCTCTTTGTTCATTTCATTTTTTTAGAACGAAAAGAAGGAATGAGGAGAGGAGTTATGTAGTATATTCCTCTCAAATCCTTTATTTCTAATGATAATCAGTTACAAGAGAAATTGCATTCAATGCTTGTTACAAGAAATTGTACAGTACATTTGAGCTAATAACATGACACTCCTTGTGGATGGGCCCCATGGGGTCCAAAAATGTTTTAGTCATGTAAATGGATCCAATCTAGTAAGAGGGTCATTAGTTTTTTTTTTTTTTTTTAAGATGTATGGATACAAAACTAAAAAAGCATCACCTTTTTTTTTTTTTTTTTCATTTCTTCATTAAAACTAATATTCTCAACATTCTTCACTTTTATGTAAGAGATTTGGTCATCATCACCAAAATACAAGTTTCATGACATGGATGCCTCACACCTGAAAAATCTTCCATTAACAAAAAAATCAGTTTGTTTGACTAGCCACGTGTACAAAAAAAAGGATGGTGTACACTACAACAAAATCGGGCATTGCCGGTGCTTGGGGCTAACCTTCTTGGAAAGATTATATTTCTGCATCCTGTTATTCTACATCCTCACATTTACAGCAATGGCCACATCTTTTTAGCAGGGATTTTATAGCTATAAGCTGTCACCTCCGAACAATAACTTTTCTATGCTTAGGATATTGCTACTTTCAATTCATAAACTCTAGTATGCAATTTGAGTATGGTGTTGTGAAAAATGAAAACAACCTCCACAAGGAATTGGAGGGTTCTTGATCAGTCTGGATATGATTTTGCATTTGTCTATTCTATTTGCTAAGTCCTTGGCAATTCTACGAATGCACAAGTTTTTGGTAGTTCTATACTTGGGCTAGTGGTGAGGCAGTAGCTTTCATATTGGATTCTTCAAAAAAAAAAAAAAAAAAAACTCTGACTGCAGTTACATTTCTTTTAGGCAATCTTGAAAATAATGTAGTTTCCATTTAGAGTCCAGACCCTCAATATCAAACAACCAAAATAATTATACAAGAAGAAAATGTTTGGATTATTCTTTCTGTGCACCTAATAGCAAAATTTTCACAGTCAGTGTTAGCTTGAAAATATTTCCATTATTGGAGTGTACATCCAAAAAGCATCCCTAGTAAATAATAATGTGGGCATCCATTTTTTTTTGCTGTGGTTTTATTCATGAATATGTATTGCTTGCGGCAAGTTGTTGTATTGGAAAAATCTGCACTTTCAGATGAGTATTTTCTGAAGAGGAAGCTTTTTATCTAAACTTGATTTTCTACTATGGCTTAATCTATTGGTATATTCAGAAATTTTTTTCTTTACTCTCCTACTTTTCTAGGTATTGTCACTGGTTTGTCTTAACCAGAGCAATGGGATTCCCTACAAAGTTCTTCCCTATTTTTTTTGCAATCCCTCACATGGCGAGCTACCTATCACGCTGGATCTGTAGTGTAGTGCATATGAGGAATTAAATGCACCTTTTTTTTGTAGCACCATGCATCTATGCCTGAGCTAGGGTTGAACCTGATATGAGGAATTAAATTCAGCTTGAATTTCTAGCACACAAACACCCCTCAGTATTTCTACTCATTTTTAAAATTTAACTCTTTACTTCTCTATTGTGCACCTCATTGATCAATTGTACAATTTCACAATGTATGTATTGTGGGGAGTTCTAGCATGCTTCTTATTGAATGCATGACATTACGTTTTGATATCAAGGATAACCGAAGTCAGCTGATATGAGTGCCAAATACCCAGGATATGTTAAAAAGCTCCCTGAAATATACTGTAACCGTTGGCCTGGCTTCTTTCAATACAAGATTTATTGTTTAAGTACCTAGAATTCTCTCGCCTATTATTTTCTAAGAAAGATTTAGTGATGTTTCAGCAATAGGTACACCTGACATGACATCCATTATTATTTTTTAATTATTTTATCTGCCTCACATTTGGGTTCCTGTCCTATTTTTGAACTTCTAATGGATGGAGTGGATATCCTAGGGACATCAGGTAGTTCTCTTCTATTTATTTTCTTTTCTGATTTCTTTCCTTGAATGTTTTTGCTTTGTCCTACTTCTTCATACATAGTTTCATCTACAGATGGTTGGATTCACTTCTTTCAAAGATGAGAGACTTCTTTGAAAGTGGGGATTATGTTCTTCTAGCAAACATGTATGCAAGTGCTGGCCAATGGAACAAAGTGACAAGAGTGAGAAAGGCAATGAGGAACAGAGGAGTTCAGAAACTAGAGACAGCCTCATCGAGCTACATCCAACAATTTAGCTTGAATCAAAATCAACCAGAAAATGGAATGAAACAGTTGGTACTACAAAAACATGAGTTTATGCATGCATTTACTTCTTGAGTAAATTCAGAAAAAAAGTACTTCCATTTTCTTTTGAGATCCAGAATCCTATAAATAACATTAGCTATGAGTAATTATCCAGTCCTGTCATCTGCAATAGTATAGTACCATGGGGCAAGGTACAGGGATCCAAATCACTATTATGATGGGGCTCACCATGGATGGTGGAATACCTCATAAAGCTCCTAGATTCCAACCCCTTTATTTATTATCCTATTAATTTTTTGTACTTGAAAAATCTAGATAGCCATTGGAGTTCATGAATCTAAGTTAATACCCCCTTCAAACCCATATATCAGGTGAATGCATTGCTCCATCTGGTGACTCTTAACAGCTTACCTATGGGCAGTGGCAGTAATGTCATTTGCATTTCTTAGATATGATTAATATGTACATAGAGATTGTGTACTAGGCCAGGGTTTGGCCTAATAAGTTTTAAAGTAGGTTTGGGCATAGAAAATCTGATCCATGTTAGCCCATTATAGGCCTTGTAATATGCATTGGGGAGTCTTCCGAATTAAGGCGCTTGCCTACCATAGGTGAGCTGACTTGGGCCCCACAGGATATTCATGGGTTAATGAGTTCCTAGAACGATGAAAACTTTTATAATCTGGCAGAGTGAGATGGATGACATACAGGCACTTGGAAATTACATAGGATTTTGTACAAGCCATTGATGAGTTTCAAAAACCATCATTTTTTTCCATATATATTGTGGCCCACCTGATGACAGGCCTGACCTGATTTTTGCTTTGCAGGTAATTTGTTGGGGTCCACCTGGTGAACAACCTAGATCCTGCTTGTAGGTTTAGAAAAGGGGAGCTACCTGTTGCCGGCGCCTGCATTGAATTGCAATCAGTTCTCTTACCACAGAGTTAGCATGCCAAATTGCTAGTCGGGTAACTGCAACTAGTCGTAGCACTCCTTTCTGGCATTTGCAGGCAAACAACTTAGTTATTTGTTGGTTTTTAACTGAAGAAGCATGAATATATATATATATATATATATATATATATATATATATATATATATATATATATATATATATATATATATATATATATATAACAATTTGCAAATTGTGAAATAATATCCTAAACCCAACAATATTTTCAAAGATGACCACCATTCCCTTTCTTTTTTCATCAAACTAAAGCCTATTTTTTCCATCAAAAGCCTTCCAATCAGTGTAATTTGTAACACATTGCCCATCGTCTTTAGGGGCTAGCGGATGAACAGTCTTGATTTCTCAAGTGTTTGCCACATGTAAAGAGATACAGGTGCTTGATTATTAACTTAGATTAAAATAAGAGACATCACTAGCTATAGATGAGAAATTTGTGCAACTAGTTGCATGTGGGAGCTGCTGTGGCATGAGATTTTATTTATTTATTTATTTATTTTTGACTCATTTCTTCTTGGAAATGAAGTGGAAATGAATAAATCCTCTCTCTACATGTGAAATTGTGGTCCTGTTCTCATCCAAATAATCTGGATATACATTGCATTGGCAATATTTCTACCTGTAAAAGCCTGGTTTGGGTTGTACCAAAGGTTCAAAACATGTTGTTCCTAAGTTTCACAAACAATCCAATTACCCTTGATTTTGCAGCTAACCAAACTTCAAGGTGAAAAATTAGGCTGATTTCATGGAGCACAAACTGCTACAGGTTTGGAAAAAGGAGATGTTGCAAGATTGAGTTAACTGAAGAAGAGAAACTAATCTCATCTTTTATATTAAATTCTATAGGAATTAAAAATGCTAGAGTTATTTATCCATCGAAGTAAACCTAGGCCCTGTTTGGATACAAGGAATTTGTGGAAAAGAATTCTTTTTGCAGAAAACTACTGCTGTTTTTTGTTTACACTGTTTGGATTGTAAAAGAGTTTATGTGTAGGCGTGATTGTGAATGTTCTCTGTCAAGTAGCATAATTTTGATATTTACAACCTGTGTAGGTATGGTTGCAATCACTTAATAATGTCTCCCTTGCAGGTTCCAATGAGAAGTGACCAATCTTGGTTAGTTATGTAAAATATAAATATTGATGAATGGGGCCAGTAGCTGCTACAGTTACAAGTTTTTTGTTGGATGTGGCTTGTAGTTGAGCTCATCGTAGGCTAGGCTGTATGATGTATAAATGAAGTGGGTTTAGAGATAAGTTATTGTGGCCCTTTGTCAGGTGGTGGATGTGTATGGCCTGCTTCACAAGTTCGATCCAAACTACTTGGAAACTCAAAAACTGTCTGAACCATTGTGAGCTATCTGTTGAACCACTAAAAAGTTGTACAAACTGCAGTTGAACACACATCAACTGTTAGGTTTTACCATAATTACATATGTAAACACATGTAAATCTATGGACATGGGGATGATATCACAGTTCAAGCTCGTGGTTGAAATTGCAGGATGAACAGTTTGATCTCCAGCTTTCTTTCTTTCTTTCTTTTTTCCTTTTTTCTTTTCTTTTCTTGAAAGCATTGATTTGTAATGTAGCATTCTCATTTGTTGTAGCACACTGTTTTACCTCTTCAACACCTTGTAAGCTTTAGTCTTAACCTTGTCAGCCGAGCTTTCGAATTTCAGCTATGTAAACATGTAACTTAATAAAGCAATGTACCCTAAAATCCATATCTGTAGGATCTATGCTAGGACTGTGCACATCTGTATCTGCAATTTGTCTCCTGTCATCATCATGCAAGCATTGACAGCCCCTTTTTTGGAAGCAAGCATGCAAGCTCAGGACTGTGTCAATTAAAAGAAAGAAAAACTTGGTAAAATCTAGGCACAAGACTGGCCCATTTTTTAGGCTTGGTAACCTGGCCATGCTCTGTTCCACAGGTTCAAAATAAGAGTTGTGCCCAGCCCATAGCAAGATAGGATAGAAGCCATTTGGCCATCCTGTCCATTGACAGCCCTGACAATGAAGGAAACAAAAGTAAACCATGAAATGCTGAGAAATTTTCCAAGTTAGATCAAACTAGAATCCAATTTTTAAAGATTAGGTTTTCAATAGTAATGTCAACAAAAAAAAAGTAATGGCAAGAAATTGTTCTACACTTTTTTTTGAAGATGAAAATTTTGTTGAAAGAAATAAATAGAAATAAAACCTACAGGGCAAGAGAGAAAAAACAGCAAGCTATAGGAACTATAAACATCTTTTGTAAGTGGGGGTAGTAGGGACTGTGGTTTCAAACTTTTGGATTGAGTTAGACACATCTAAACTATTTATTTTTATCTTAGTTTAATTATAGAGGGCACATCTAAACTCTTGAATTATTTTTCCTTACTTTTGGATGTTTCTGTATTTCGTTTTAGGACGTCATTTCAAAAATAAGGCATTTTCAAATCTCAAATGGGCCACACCACAAGAATCAGTGGTGATTGAACAACCACCATCAAAACTTCTTGTGGGCCACAGAAGTTTTGGATCAGTCTGATATTAGTGTTAAAGCCCAGACAGTGATTATGAGATCCAACCCCTGCAATAGTTGCACCACGACCAACTTGACTAGATCACCCAAAAATTCAATCCAGCTCATCCAACCATATGGTAGGCAATCTTATAAAACTATAATACACCAAAAAAAAAAAAAAACACACACACACATCCAATCGCAGTCTGTCTCAGCTGCTGTATCAAAACATTTAATTGGCCTAAATAATGTGGCTACTGTAAATGGGACTTGAACATTCAAAGAGTGAAACAGGGCCTTGTAGCCAGCAGTATTGAAACCAATAAGATTTCCATTGCATGTCATGCTATTTGCCACAAGCATCAGATGTTCTTTTAGCATGCCTTTTCTAACCATTTTTATAGATGTTGACAGTCACTGAACTGACTGACCAAAAGCACGTGAAATTCCGAGCAATTTTTGAATTTGTTGAACACCATATGGTGTAGATCTCCTCGTGTCAATTAAGTGCATCACAGGTAGGCATGAATCCATGGCTACCCTCTAAGGATCACCGCTTTTTTTAGCTGCATCTTTCTCAATGACCACCTTAACAGCTACCTTACCCTTCCGCAACTTCATTTCTCACCCAAGTTGTCGAATCTGAACCAATCCAAATAATGTTGGCCATATGCACTCGAGGGTCACTATTAACCAGTCCCCAACAAAATTAGGCAGATAGCTTCAGCCATGATCTGCAAAGTTTTCTCAATCGTATCACCCTGTTCACCCTGCAAACCACCATTTCCATCTTTGCAGAAGAACTGCAGGCATGGCAGCTGAGACCACTTCTCATCACATTGTTGTTGAAGTGTGCAACATTCGCAGGGAGACAAATAAATCTTCTTAAAAAAAAAGGTGAAAGAGCATGCTTCTTTCTCCCAAAGCAATTTATAACCTCTTGACAAGAGTGCAGGATCTCATCCATGCTCCGGTCGAGTCCTTTCAAGCGCATCTTATGAAGGTGAATGTGGCCAACAAGGCCTGTATCCGCTTCTGAACTTTCAGGTATTTGTCGATGCCTTTGGTATTCAAAGGAGAAGTCAAAAGAAACTTCCTTTAAAGTGACTTTTTTCAAACGATTCTGAACTAAATATGCTGCATTCTCCTGCAATGCATTTTCCCATAGAAGCACTCATTCAAATATAGAATAACTCTCTGATGAATAATATCATTCTTGAAGTTAACTTTGTACAAAAGTATTTCCTTCATAGATTCCCCTGAAGAGTTGTTGCTCTGAGAAGAATCAAGAACTTCTTTATATGCAGGATTTGATACTACAGTAGCAGCTAATACATCGACTGGTTCACCAGCAAGAGAACTTCCAGGACTATTTTCATCCACCTGTCCATACTCAAATTGAATTATAGAATTGCTACAGAGGTTTTTCACTGTCCCTCATAACAAATAATGACGTCTCTAAGTGTGGCCATTAAATTTTTAAACAAAATTCCTGGTTCAGTAAGTCTTCTTGAAGAACAGATCAACACTTCCCTGGATGATATGGAATGGACCAACTCTTCATAGGGGGTCGGACCTTGAAAAAAGGAGTTCTTAACTAACCCAAATGCCTCAGAAGAATAGTCAACACCATTAACAGAATACTTATTTTGGAAGTGAAAACTCATATCCTCAACCAAACGCCTTGAATAAAACTTCCCTCAATCATAAAGTTGATGCCCCAAAAAGGCGAGTTGTTGAAAAACCTTACTAATAGCTAAATCATTTTTAGAATCTATCAAATTACCCAAAGAAGATAACTTTAGAATACGAGTCACGATAGGCAGTTTTACAGTTTTCAGGTAGCTTTCCACTTGCAACTCTACAAGTTCATTGTAATTTGATCTCAAGTGAAGCAGCAAAGATGATATGTCCTGAATCTTCTTCTTTATATCTTCAATAACAGCCCTGGGAATGTCAAAATCATTTAAGCCAACACTATATCCTTCAAAAAAGAGAATCTCTATCACTAATGGCTGCAACATTTTAAAGAACTTAACAGCCTCTTCTGTTCCCTTCTTGTTAAGAACAGAAGTAACAATCTCTGTGAATGATGACTGCAGTAAATCTCTATTGAAATCAATCCTCACCATTTCACTTTTACTGATCAAATGCCTCTCCCCAAAGCAGTCAAAAAATGCAGGTAAAGCACTCTCTACTATTTGTAAAACAGTCCACAAAGGACCTATACGGTGAGCCGCAAAACAAGTTCTGGTAAAACTGGTGAAACACACATAGCCAATTGTTGTGCAGCCGCTTTGTTCAAGAAAAAAGTCCTAAACATGAGTTTAAGTGACAATAAAGAATCATGCACCAGTTGTAAATTCAGACTACCACCATGAGAACTACAGATTTTTCTTTTCAACACTAAACAGCTCCAAAGCTTCTGCCTTTGCTGCTAGAGATTGGATAAAATATATGAACACAATCCCCATCAAAATCTGCACCTAGGGGAGCACAAATAAGAGGATTGATCTTAACAGTATGGTCGTCATGCACATAGATAGAAAATGCTTATAATGAATATTTATAAGTACTAAGTGGCCTATTAATGAAAACAATGTCTCTGTCCATAATATGCCTATTTATGATTTGACCAACTTTCAAATCTGATTTAGTTTACTTTGATTCTCATTTTTCCAATTCAAGGATTGTCCATTTTAGCTTTAGTAGTCTAAAATAACTTGTTTTCCATTCCAACTTATAATTTGTAAAACGGACCTGCTATCTGGTGGAACACATGTATACATCAAATGTTCTATGAATCAAGTTTTCTTAATTATCTATTCTTGTCTACAGGTGAGGAGCATATGATCAGCACTCTAAAGCTCCAAGCAGTATAATCTCAATGTTGTGCCGCTTACCAAATCAATTATGCTTCTCAGCCTATTGTAGGGAAATTTCCCAGGGAGGAATTTAGGCTCATTGCAAGAAAAGGGCCTACATCACACATCGTGGACATGTGATCATGGCCAGTGAGGTTGGTGTTGTAGACATTTGCCAGAAAATATGGCTAGAAAAGGAAGACATATGATCGGTCCAGAAGGGGACTTTACTGAAACAGTTCATGTGAAAGGCTAGGAAAGGAAGACATTTATAGTTTGTTTTGAAAACTTTAAATAGACCATTAATTTTTTTGTTGATATTGTACTAATTGTTGTCTTGATGAATGTTAGATTATTGGGTAATTCAAATTTTTGTCATTTAATCATAGGTTTTTGATAGTTATGCAGATAAAGATTTAATTGTAGTATAGCAATTATAGGAAAGGATTAGTCAGAATCAACAGGAATTTGTGTGAAAGGATTAGTAAAGAATCAATAGGAATTTCTATTACCGGTACTTTTAGCGGCGTTTTCCAAAGCTTTAACGGTGTTTCTCTAATTCACTTGTTACACCTTTTACCGGCGTTTCTAACAAAAATTTACATGCGTATCTTATCACTTTAGCGGTGTTTTTATAGTTTTTACTGGCATTTTTTATCACTTTTAACCGACGTTTGTCGGAGTTTTTAGTGGCATTTGTACAACTTTACCGACGCTTCGTACAATTTTGCCGGCGCTTTGTGGAGTTTCTAGCGGCGGTTTTAGAGCCTTTGGTGGTGCTTTTATGGTTTTTAGCGGCAGTCACAGAAGCACCAATAAAGTATACTAAGCGTCGAAAAAAGATGACTTTTGGTGGCGGCCGTTAAAAATGCTGGTAAAAAGGGGCAACCACCGCTAAAAGAAACAGCGACGGCCCCTTTTAATGGCACGTGCTCGACCGCCGGTAATTCTTCTACTGGCGGTTTTTTGGGCTTTTAGGGGCGATTTTGGTCGCTGGTAACAGTCATTTTTCTTGTAGTGATCCACACTGCCTCCCCACTTTTTCATATAATTTTAGGGCACAACCCCCAAAACTAAGTACATCTAAAGCTCAAATGGACCATACTACCGTTGGAAAAATGTGTGAGAAATACCAAAAAATAAAATAAAATAAAATAAATTATTTTTTTTCACCAAGCTAAATCACGTAAAATATATGCTATCCTTAAAGCGTGATTCGCTCCCTTGTCAAATTGTTGTTGGGTTACAGGAAAATTACTTTTAGGATAAGACAAGCCTATTTGAATCCTGTGTTCAATAATAATGAAGGGTCCGCGTAGGAACAATTTCGACGGAGCAGATCTTCTAGTATAATCAAAATGAGAATATGTTAACAGTATTTTAAAATGGAGATGTAATCCTTGGGATCTAATGGATGAGGAGAGATGTGATTTTGAGATGATGAAATTTAGACCGAAATGGTCTAGTTTATATAGGCACCAGGGAGTGGACCATTGTTAGGTAGGCATCAATAGTTCAAAACATTTGAAAAATATTTCTGACTGTTAATTATTAATTTTAGCCATTTCTGGTGGTCGAATCGGAAGATCTGACCGTTGGATCGTCATGGCTCGTTCGTTGTGGCTTTTAAGGAAGCTAGCTGTTTTCATAAACGGTTGACCATTTTGGATTAATAATCTGATCGCTCTTAGTCACCTATAAAGTCCTGACTCATTTCAGACACATCGCACCTAGGCTCATACTAGACCACTCACATTGTCATCACACCGTCTCGCGACGGTTTGCGTAAGGTTATAAGGGAGCGACCCCTCTACGACACGATGCACACGTTACTATAGTCGGCCTGCCCTCGCACAAGTGCGTACTCCAGTGCGTAACCCAAGCGTCATAATCTCCAAAAGCTCAAATAAGAATACTACACAAACATCCTCATATTAATCATGATTTTCTTCTTTTCATTTCTGATGTGGGACAAAAGCGCACACATCTAACTTTTCGATTCGAAATTCCCAAAAAAAAAAAAAAAACGTATTGGCGGCAAAATCTGAAAAATTTGAAATTGTTGATTTGGTTTTTTTTTTTTTTTTCAAAAAACTATTAATCTCAGCAACCACATAAAGAAATGAGGATTGAATCCCTACCATTGGAAAATTTTTGGGAGCAAAAGAAGTTTCGAAGCAAGCTGATATTTGTGTTTTCCCTTATATTCCCATTTGTGTGACCTTATGAACAGGTTGAATGGAGAATAAAGATCAAGATGGACCCTAGAAAGGTCTCAACAATGCGCGTTACTATCCCAAGTTTTATATGGTGTGGTCCACTTGATCTTTAGAGTTGCTCAATTTTTGGATTGTTATCCCCTGAAATTATCTGGAAAAATGGATAGATAGTGTAGATACAACATATAGGCGAAGCCCACAAAACTTTTGTGACTTCAACATAGTACCCATAAGGTTTTGTGCTATGCAATCCACAAAATGTCTTAAATCTATAAATTTATTGTCTGCTCGACTAGTTGAGGGCCTGGCTCGACCGGTTAAGCACCACTCGACATGTGCTATTTTTTTGGTGTCGACCATTCGAGGGTCAGGCTCGACCGGTCAAAGGGGTCCTTCGACCAATCAAGGGCCTGGCTCGACTAGTCAAGGGTTACGCAAATTCTACACGAATTTTGTGCAGACTGCATAAATTTGAGGCGGTTTCACAAAGGTGCGGAAGAGGTGTTTCCTAAACTATAAATAGGACTCCCTAGGGCTACTCTAAAGTATTCTAAGGCTGTCTAAAGGGGTTTCAAGGGTTCCTAAAAGGGTTTTAAGATTTCTAAAGGGTATAGCAAGGGTGAGATTCGAGATTGTTCGAATCAGGTAAGTCCTCTCTCTTGTAATTTCTTTTCATAGTGGATTTCTGTCGCTTTGTGCTGTGGTTTTTTAAGGATTATCCACGTTAAATATTTATGTTCCCTTATGATTGTTTGTTGCTCTTAGATTATTATCCTAGATCTAGATCTGTGTGATTTCGCAGCACAAATCCCCAACAAGTGGTATCAAAGCAATCGTTAGGGCACATATTTGAATCTGAGGGATTAGTAATAATGGGAAGCACTAGGTATGAGATTGAGAAGTACTCAGAGAAAAATAATTTTGAGTTATGTAAGATCAAGATGATTAGTTCTTTAATCAAGCAAGGCGAAGATGAAATTCTTGAGGAGGAAAGTCTACTGTGATGAATGGAATACTCTTGATAAGAAGGCTTTATCATCAATCCGTTTATGTCTCATGGATGAGATTCTTTACAATGTCATGAGGGAGAAAACTACGGCTAAGTTATGGATGAAGTTAGAGGATGTCTATGCCTAAAAATCATCTGAAAATATTTTACACTTGAAACAGCTGTGGTATAACTTTAAGATGGCAGAGGGAGGAGATCTGGACGCTCACATCAATAACTTTAATAAATTGGTATGCAAATTGCTGGATATGGAGGAAGTGATGAAAGATGAAGAACAAGCATGTATGTTACTAAATTTTCTTCTGGCGTCGTATGAGTCATTTAAGGACACAATGTGCTCCACGAATAAAACCTTGAGTATTGATACTATTATCTCAGCCCTTCAAAGAAAGGCTATGAGAAAACTTAATGTTGACATGGGGATATCTTTTGAGGCACTGGTTACAAAAGGTAGGAATTCTGAACAAGGTACAAGTTTTTCAAGTTCTATGTCCAAACTCAAGTCGCTATAAGAAAGAGGGTTTTTAGCAATGAAACTTTTTTTCGTCGCTAAAAGTGACTTTTGGTGACGAAAAACTGTCTTTTAGTGATGAAATTTTAAATTCATAGCTAAAAGTCACTTTTAGCGATGAAAATTTTCGTCGCTAAAGGCAGTAAACAATTTTTTAACCAAATCGAAAGGTTTACTTTTAGCTAAGAAAATTTTCGTAGCTAAAAAATGTAGATGAGACTTTTAGCGACGAAAACTTTCATCGCTAAAGGCTGCAAACAATTTTAAAAAAAATAAAAGTCGAAAGGTTTACTTTTAGGTACGAAAATTTTTATAGCTAAAAAACTTGGACAAGACTTTTAGCGACGAAAATTTAAGTCGCTAAAGGCTGCAAACAATTTTTGAAAAAAATTCAAAGGATTACTTTTAGCTACAAAAATTTACGTAGCTAAAAAACGTGGATAAGACTTTTAGCGACGAAAATCTTCATTTTTAAAGGCTATAAACAATTTTTCAAAAAATCCTTACTTTTAGCTACGAAAATTTTCGTCGCTAAAGGCTATAAACAATTTTTTAAATAATTCGAAAGGTTTACTTTTAGCTACGAAAATTTTCGTATCTAAAAAATGTGGATGAGACTTTTAGCGAAGAAATTTTTGTCGCTAAAGGCTGCAAACAATTTTTGAAAAAAATCAAAAGGTTTACTTTTAGCTACGAAAATTTTCGTAACTAAAAAACATGGATGAGACTTTTAGCGACAAAATTTTCATTTCTAAAGGATGTAAATAATTTTTCAAAAAATTCTTTACTTTTAGCTACGAAAAGTTTCGTTGCTAAAGGTTGTAAACAATTTTTTATTATTAGCTACGAAAATTTTCGCAGCTAAAAAACTTGGATGAGACTTTTAACGACGAAAATTTTCGTCACTAAAGGTTGCAAACAATTTTTGAAATAAATCAAAAGGTTTACTTTTAGCTGCGAAAATTTTCATAGCTAAAAAACGTGGATGTGACTTTTAACGACAAAATTATTCGTTGCTAAAGGCTATAAACAATTTTTAAAAAGACTCTTCACTTTTAGCAATGAAAATTGTCATCATTAAAGGCTATAACCAATTTTCCAAATAATTCGAAAGGTTTACTTTTAGCTACGAAAATTTTTGTAGCTAAAAAAGGTGGATGAGACTTTTAGCGACGAAAAGTTTCATCGCTAAAGGCTGCAAATAATTTTTGAAAAAAATCAAAGGGTTTACTTTTAGCTACGAAATTTTCATAGTTAAAAAAACATGGATGAGACTTTTAGCGACAAAACTTTTCGTCGCTAAAGGCTGTAAACAAAATTTCAAAAAATTCTTTACTTTTAGCTATGAAAAGTTTCGTTGCTAAATGTTGTACACAATTTGGTTTACTTTTAGCTACGAAAAGTTTTGTAGCTAAACAACGTGGATGAGACTTTTAGCGACGAAATTTTTTGTCGCTAAAGGCTATAAACAAATTTTGAAAAAAAATTAAAAGGTTTACTTTTAGCTACGAAAATTCTCATAGTTAAAAAATGTGGATTAGACTTCTAGTGATGAAAATTTTCGTTGCTAAAGGTTATAAATAAATTTTTTTAAAAAAATATTTACTTTTAGTGATGAAAATTGTCGTCGCTTAAGGTTGTAACCAATTTTCCAAATAATTCGAAAGGTTTACTTTTAGCTATGAAAATTTTCATAGCTAAAAAACGTGGATGAGACTTTTAGCAATGAAAATTTTTGTCGCTAAAGGTTATAACCAATTTTTCAAGAAAATCAAATGGTTTACTTTTAGCTAAGAAAATTTTCGTAAGTAAAAAAATGTTAATGAGACTTTTAGTGACGAAAATTGTCGTTGCTAAAGGCTGTAAACAATTTTCCAAATAATTCAAAAGGTTTACTTTTAGCTACGAAAAGTTTTGTAGCTAAAAAATCTGGATGAGACTTTTAGCGAAGAAAATTATCGTCGCTAAAGGCTGTAACCAATTTTTCAAAAAATTCGAAAGGTTTACTTTTAGTCACAAAAAATTTCATAGCTAAAAAAGGTGGGTGAGACTTTTAGCGACGAAAATTGTCATCACTAAAGGCTGTAAACAATTTTTCAAATAATTCGAAAGGTTTACTTTTAGCTACGAAAATCTTCGTAGCTTAAAAATCTGGATGAGACTTTTAGCGATGAAAATTATCGTCGCTAAAGGCTATAACCAATTTTTCAAAAAATTCAAAAGGTTTACTTTTAGCCACAAAAAGTTTCGTAGCCAAAAAACGTGGATGAGACTTTTAGCGACGAAAATTGTCGTCGCTAAATGCTGTAAACAATTTTCCAACTAATTCGAAAGGTTTACTTTTAGCTACGAAAATTTTTGTAGCTAAAAAATCGGGATGAGACTTTTAGCGATGAAAATTATCGTCGCTAAAGGCTACCAATTTTTCAAAAAATTCAAAAGGTTTACTTTTAGCCAAAAAAATTTTCGTAGCTAAAAAACGTGGATGGGACTTTTAGCGACGATAAGGTTCATCGCTTAAGGCTGTAAAAAAAATTTTCCAAAAAATTGAATGGTTTACTCTTAGCTACGAAAATTTTCGTAGCTAAAAAATGTGGATGCAAATTTTAGCGACGATAAATTTCGTCACTAAAGGCTGAAAGTGCACCTGTCAGTGCCCTGATTTGTCAATTACCGTATGTGTTGAGTCAATCGATCTGTAGAGCCTCACAGGAAGAACAATTCAAGCGCCTGCCTCAACCGGATGTGTGGAAGCTCACCATACGTAAATCATAGCCTCACATGCCATTTCCCAAAACACCAGGTGATTAAAACCCTTAAAAATAACTTAGAACATATGAGAGTTTTTGGATAAGTGAACTTTTTCAAACATCAGAAAATCTCTAAGTTTGTTTGCCCTGTCGATTGTATCGATACACATTTCGATATGAACGACCTGCACTGTCGATGTCCTCAACACTTGATCGATACTATCGATAAGAGGACTAAAAGTCTCCAGCAACAGCATACTCATCTGGACGGATTTATCGATATATCGATACACCTATCGATATCATCAATATTCAAATATCGATCCCATTGGAAGTGGGTCGATAATATTGACAGACAGATTTTTGGCGCCCCTGTTTTCTTAAGAAAATTACTATGTTCTTCGATATATCGATGTCCTTCCTGATTCAATCTGAATTTAAATATCGATCATATCGGAAGGCCATCGATCATATCGATAATGGGCGCGCATTTCTTCCATCAACTATTTCAGGTTGTCTTTAACTTTGATCAGGGGCCACTCGAGGAAATCGATACTCTTATGTCGATGCTATTGAGGTCTAGTCAATTGGATCGAGACTGGACACAAACTATCCAGCATGCTTGTAAGTAAATCTATACGATTTATCGATCCCACGACACGGCCTCGATATCATCGATATTCAAATTTCAATGACATCAGTTGTTCCCCGATCATATCCTAAAAACCTGAAATATTTCAAGACTTGTCTCTCTCATGCTTCAAATGTCGATAGATCAATCTCAGTATCGATGGAATTGGAGTTCGAAATTCGATGACATCGACACCAGTATCGATCCCATCGACCAGCTGGCAAAGGGTTTCAAAAGCGTATGACATTTGAGTTTGTGTTATCGACCGGACTGTCGATCCCATAAGAGTATACGTTCGATGATATCGACCCTGCTCGATGATATCAAACTCTGTCATAAATATGACCGTTTTATATCCGTTGTTACCTTTTACCTATATAAAGAGAGACTTATCTACATTGCTGGCAGAGAAAGAAGAGAGTGCTTTTGTGTGTTTTACCTTTAGATCATATACCCAAAACCCTTTCTCTCACAGGAGTTCATCTTCCAATCCACTCTCATTCATTGACATTTAATAGAGTGGATTGGGAAATGAACTTCCACATTCAAGGATCCTTCAGCAACTATCTTAATAGTATATCATTAAGCTGGGATGCCTTAAATGAATAGATGATAGGAATCACTCTATCTTCCTTATAGGAACATTCTAAGAGAGTGGATTTTCGTCCTAACCTTAACCCAACTCGAAGCCAAGTACTGGTACATCTTTTGTTACGAATCAAGGGAGCCAAAGACTCTTCAACAACAAGGAGGAGATCTTCACCATTATGCTGAATGAGACTCATCAACTTATCTGTAAGTATCTAGAGTCTAGAGAACACTTGTGATCATTCCTTTCTAGGATTCGGTCTTGAGTGTTGCTCACCCTTTGAAGTCCTCATAGGAGGCCTCCGGAGGGAGTGTATGTAGTGGGTGTGTTGTGTAGACCCTTGTTCTGTGGAGAGCATAAACATCTGGTTAGGAGTAAACCAGTGAAACTCCAAGGTTAGAGGTGAACCAAGTAGAAACCTTTGTGTAAAGGTTGAAGGTGAACCTAATTTAAAACCTTAAGTTTAAGGTGAACCCTGGGAAACCTCCTTAGTGAAATCTGGTACACTCAAGGGTTGAGTGCGGCAGCCGGGAGTGGAGTAGATAAGTAGTCGAAGCACTATATAAATGACTGTGTTTGCGATTGCTTTATTTGTGTGATTTGCTTTATTATTTCAATATCTGAATATCTGAGATCACACCTCACACACATACACAGTCATATCCAACATAAACTAAGTTCTATATTGCTATCCTTTGAATAATTTGTGATTGGATCCTCAACTAGGCTTGAAAGCCAGTAGAGTTACATTTAAGCAATCCTATTAATTGTATATCTGATAGGATTAGTGCAATAGGATTTTTAAATATATTGTAAAACTTTAAAAAGTCCTATTCACCCCCTCTAGGACATATTGGCATATTCCTACTTCAACTCAAGTGGTCTTCACCGCTATTTCAAAGGCTATAAATAATTTTTCATAAAAAATTGAAAGGTTTACTTTTAGCTACGAAAATTTTCGTAGCTAAAAAATGTGGATGAGACTTTTAGCAACGAAAATTGTCGTCCCTAAAGGCCGTAAAAACTTTTTCAATAACATCGAAAGGTCTACTTTTAGCTACGAAAATTTTCATTGCTAAAAAATGTGGATGTGACTTTTAATGACGAAAAGTTTCGTCGCTAAAGGTTATAAACACTTTTCCAAAAACATCGAAAGGTTTACTTTTAGCTACAAAAAATTTTGTAGCTAAAAAAATGTTGGTGAGACTTTTAGCTATGAAAAGTTTCAACGCAAAAAACATTTACAGAACGTTTACCTATGAAAATTTTCGTAGGTAAAAGTCTCTATTTTTTTTTCACAAAATTCCTCATATACACCTGTTACAATATATTTCATCATATTCATCCTGATATACACCTGTTATATAGTATATTTCATCATATTCAAATTCACATCCATCTAAACCCAAACTAGTAAATCCATCCAAACATAAACTACATTCATCCAAACATAAACTACATCCATCCAAACGGAAATAATTTTATCCATATCACATTCATCCACGCATCGGGGTTATAGGTTTTGATTAAGGTTTAGGTTTAGGTTTAGGTTATAGGTTATAGCCTTGAGGTATTGAGAATAGGTTAAGGTTTAGGTTTAGGAAATCGGGTTCGGGTTCGGGTTCGGCATCGGGGTAGGTTTGGGTTTTCAAGTTTAGATTTAGGTTTAGGTTAGGGAGTTAAGATTAGGATCAGGTGTAGGTTTAGGTTTAGGGATTTGAGAATACATTTAAGTTTTAGGTTTAGGTTTAGGTTTTAGTTTATAGGTTTATGTTATAGGTTTAGGTTTAGGTTATAGGTTTAAGTTAAGGTTAGGTTATAGGTTATAGGTTATAGGTTAAGGTTTGGGTTATAGGTTTTAGGTAAGGTTTAGGTTTAGGTTTAGGTTATAGCTTAGGTTTAGGTTATAGGTTATAGCTTTAGGGAATTGAGAATAGGTTAAGGTTTAGGTTTAGGAAATTGGGTTTGAGATAGGGTTTAGGTTCGGGTTTTCAAGTTTAGGTTTAGGATTAGGTTAGGGAGTTGAGATTAGGATTAGGTGTAGGTTTAGGTTTAGGGATTTGAGAATACATTTAGATTTTAGGTTTAGGGATTTGAGAATACATTTAGGTTTTAGGTTTAGGTTTAGGTTATAGGTTTAGGTTTAGGTTATAAGTGTAGGTTATAGGTTTAGGTTTAAGTTAGGTTATAGGTTAAGGGAATTGAGAATAGGTTATAGGTTTAGGTTTAAGTTAGGTTATAGGTTATAAGTTTAGGGAATTGAGAATAGGTTAAGGTTTAGGTTTAGGAAATTGGGTTCGGGTTCGGGATCGGGTTTAGGTTTGGGTTTTCAGGTTTAGATTTAGGTTAGGGGGTTGAGATTAGGATTAGGTGTAGGTTTAGGTTTAGGGATTTAAGAATACATTTAGGTTTTATGTTTAAGTTTAGGTTTAGGTTATAAGTGTAGGTTATAGGTTTAGGTTTAAGTTAGGTTATAGGTTAAGGGAATTGAGAATAGGTTACAGGTTTAGGTTTAAGTTATGTTATAGGTTATAGCTTTAGGGAATTGAGAATAGGTTAAGGTTTAGGTTTAAGAAATCGAGTTTAGGTTCGGGATCGAGTTTAGGTTTGGGTTTAGGTTAGGGGGTTGAGATTAGGATTAGGTGTAGGTTTAGGTTTAGTTTTAGGGATTTGAGAATACATTTAGGTTTTAGGTTTAGATTTAGGTTATAAGTGTAGGGTATAGGTTTAGGTTTAAGTTAGGTTATAGGTTAAGGGAATTGAGAATAGGTTATAGGTTTAGGTTTAAGTTTGGTTATAGGTTATAGCTTTAGGGAATTGAGAATAGGTTAAAGTTTAGGTTTAGGAAATCGGGTTTGTGTTTGGGATCGGTTTTAGGCTTGGGTTTTCAAGTTTAGGTTTAGGTTTAGGTTTAGGTTAGGGGGTTGAGATTAGGATTAGGTGTAGGTTTAGGTTTAAGGATTTGAGAATACATTTAGGTTTTAGGTTTAGGTTTAGGTTTTAGTTTATAGGTTTGGGTTTAGGTTATAGGTTATAGGTTAAGGTTTAGGTTATAGGTTTTGGTTAAGGTTATAGGTTTAGGTTAGGTTTTAGTTTAGGTTATAGCTTTAGGGAATTGAGAATAGGTTAAGGTTTAGGTTTAGGAAATTGGGTTCGGGTTCATGATCGGGTTTTGGTTTGGGTTTTCAAATTTAGGTTTAGGCTAAGTAGTTGAGATTAGGATTAGGTGCAGGTTTAAGTTTAAGGATTTGAGAATGCATTTAGGTTTTATGTTTAGGTTTAGGTTTTAGGTTTAGGTTAAGGTTATAGGTTTAGGTTAGGCTTAGGTTTAGTTCATAGGTTATAGCTTTAGGGAATTGAAATAGGTTAAGGTTTAGGTTTAGGAATTTGGGTTCGGGTTCGGGTTCAGGATCGGGTTTAAGTTTAGGTTTTAGTTTTAGGTTTAGGTTATAAGTGTAGGTTATAGGTTTAGGTTTAAGTTAGGTTATAGGTTAAGAAATTGAGAATAGGTTATACGTTTAAGTTTAAGTTATGTAATGACCTAGAAAAATCCGTACTTAGACCCAAGTACCACCTTTAGCAGAAATCATTTAGAACCAAATCCTTTAAAAATTTAATGTGTTTTAGCCATCACTAAACTAGATTACTTATGGAATTAGTACCAATAACTTTCAATGCGATCTGTAAGACCCAAAACCTAGAGAATCATTGACGCTATCTTACCTTAAAATCTAGGATCCAACTCTAAACCCAGTTGCTCCCGAAAATGCTTTGTAATTTTGTATTAGATTTAGACCGCGCATCGAAAGCCTGATAGCTATGAACTTAGACCATTACGACAGCCTAGTTGGACTTGACAATCACCTAGAAAATCAAGCCCAAACGATGTCCTGATATCATTTTATTGAGCTCAGAGTAAAAAGAGTAGGAAAATGAAGATTTTTAGAAAATTAAATGTATTTTTTAAATAATCTGGAACGTTTCACTTACGCATTATTTTTAAACATTCTGACCATTAGAATTCGACCCAAATTCACCCTCGGATCAGGATAAGTGGCCCTTTCATATCATAGAACTTGTAGCCCTGATTTAAGTTCGGTAACCATTGAATTGAAGTTCGTCCACCAAGGACGATCTGAAAATTCGATCGGACTGAAAACTTAACTTACTAAAGATCCGATGCTAGTGAGCTTAAGTCCAACCGCATTTGATAAGAGGACCTCCAGAAGTGCTCCGTTGGATCGGAAAGAGTCCGATTTGGTTATAACCTAAGTATACCTTGACCTTAAGTTCATTTTCGTTGAGTTTAGGCTTATAAAAAGGCCTTAAACCCTTAGTTCCAAATCCCATACGAATTTCTTAAACCCAGTTGCTTAAGAGAGAGAAAAGAGAGAAAGTGTGGGAGAATCTGTCGAATCTCCGTAGGATCCTTCCTAGTCCATCTATTCATCGAATCTGCATATCTGAATCGTTCTTTCGGCGATTATGATTCTGTTTTTGAGTAAGTGAAGCTAACCCTAACCTGTTTTTAAACCTAGAATAGTTTAAATGATATTATAACTAATCTGTTTCATGCCATAGGTAGCATATCCGCCGTTGACGAAGACACATCATCTGAATCATATCGAATACATATTTTTTAGTTTAAGGTGTGGACTATATACGTTTAGGTTTTGGTTTTCAAGACTTTCAATGTTAAATAATGATTTATTCATGTTGTGATTGCCATTACACATGCCAAATGCGTTATCCGTTTCGATTTCCGTATATGGATGCCTTATATTGTAAATAGCGTATTTCATGTATATGTTAGAATACCTGTATGCGTATGAAATCTTCTATTTTGATTTCCATGATTAATTGTCATTGTTATATTCTTAACATGAATGTGCTAACCCCTTGGCGAAAGGACTTGCCCAAATATACAATGGAGTCAACATACGTGATGTATGTTGAATAGTGTAATCTAAGTGTTTGTGTAAATGCCTAAATGAGTTAGAAGTTAGTAAAGTGTGATTGTTAAGGTTGTTGAGATATGAATCTCAATCACAACACTTGAGTATATGATTTCCTCCATGAATCATGTAACTTAGATTATCCATGTTACATGTGTATATGATTTCCTCCATGTACTGTATTTAAGTTTCAGTTATATGCCATGAATGTTCATTGGAATGTAGGATATGAATCATGCTAATTATTAAGCTTGTATGTGAGTGGGGCTGTGCTACAGTCTAGGTAATCGGTAATCGTACTCCAAATGGTGGTTGAGGTTGTTTTCACCACACAGGATGAGTTTAATGAATCTAAGTCGTGCTTGGGTTGTTCGACAGTGGTTAGGCCACACGGAGTGCGTATGCATTCCATGTCATTCAACTCAACGTGTGCTTGGCCTAGTTGAGCTTATCAACTAACCCGATTGATCGATGTTTGTTCACCATGTTTGGTCGCTACTGTTTGAATCTAAGGCATTGAGCTTACTAGTGAAACTCCCGTTAACCGTGGTACCGTGATCCTCTAAGACTCATGAGCCGGACATGGTGGTATGGGACACTGTGGTCGAGCTGTCAGCCTACGCTGGGGCTACAAACATCCCCGTAGTAACCATTGAACACTTTATTCTGGTTAGTAGATTATGGTGGTATGAGACACTATATTCTTGCTATCGGCATACATTAATTGGTGACGAGACCTCTGTAGTGACCTCGAGTATATCCTGACACTGTATAAGGGCGATGAGTCATATTGCAGTATCGAGGATATAACTAGGCCTGTATTGATTCGGTGATGAGGGAGTGGTGTAACGATTGCACGCAACAGCCCTGACATCCCTTGCAATGACCTAAAAATATACCATCGTATGAGAATCCCTAGGACTGACGACCCTAGAATGGATCAATGTTTGGAATTGATACAAGAGAGGTGTCTTAACTTTCCAATCCTGCTGTATGAAAAGGACTAATAAGAACTTGGTAAGCATGCTCATATCATCGCATTACATGTGCTATTGGTGTTGGTGTAAGAGCACTGAGTAAGTGATTGACATGCGCGATAATAAGATGAAGATCGCAGAGGGATTTTGTGGTGAGGGCATGCATCATTCTTTCATAACATTCGTGCATTAACAAGAGTATCTAGGACATGTTTGATTGTACTGCTTTATCATTACTGCTTGATTGGATTGATAACATGTTAACCTTTGTGATATAGTACCACTGAGTTGATCACTCACTCCCACATTTTGGGACGGTGCTTAAACACCAACCAGACTCTGATGTAGTTGTAGGTGATGACGACGTTGGCGAGGTGGAGCCAGACTTTGATGAGGATGAGGAGGCGTTCTCATATATGCAGTTCTCAGGCGGGTTCATGTGAGCCACGTCCTGACCAGCGGGGATTTTTGGGATATGTATATGACGATTTTGCATAGATGATCCATGTATTTTGAGACACAATTGTATATATTACCTTGGGTAGAACATGCATATTTTGGAGATTATTTTGAATTATATATGTATTTAAGTTTTTCGCTTGCATTTCTTCAATATCCCTGAATTATGTCTGTTGATCTGGCTTAATCTATTTCATGTTTTATGCACTAATATAGACAATATACAATCATCATCCATTATGTTGCATAAGTGATGTTTTGAAACTCGGGAGCTGAGTTATGCTCGACCCCCAAATTTCAGGGTGTTACAAGTTAGGTTATAGGTTATAGCTTTAGGAAATTAAGAATAAGCTTAGGTTTAGGTTTAGGAAATCAGGTTTGGGCTCGAGATTAGGTTTAGGTTTGGGTTTTCAGGTTTTGGTTTTGGTTTAGGTTAGGGGGTTGAGATTAGGATTAGGTGTAGCTTTAGGTTTAGGGATTTGAGAATACATTTAGGTTTTAGGTTTAGTTTTAAGTTATAGGTTTGGGTTTAGGTTATAGGTTTAGGTTAAGGTTAGGTTATACGTTATAAGTTTAGGTTATAGGTTATAGTTTATAGGTTAAGGTTTAGGTTATAGTTTTTGGTTAAGGTTATAGGTTTATGTTAGGTTTAGGTTTAGGTTATAGCTTTAGGGAATTGAGATTAGGTTAAGGTTTAGGTTTAGGAAATTGGGTTCGGGTTCATGATCGGGTTTAGGTTTGGGTTTTCAAGTTGAGGTTTAGGTTAAGTAGTTGAGATTAGGATTAGGTGTAGGTTTAGGTTTAAGGATTTAAGAAAACATTTAGGTTTTACGATTAGATTTAGGTTAAGGTTATAGGTTTAGGTTAGGCTTAGGTTTAGGTCATAGGTTATAGGTTATAGCATTAGGGAATTGAGAATATGTTAAGGTTTAGGTTTAGCAATTCGGGTTCGGGTTCGGGTTTGGGATCGGGTTTATGTTTAGGTTTTAGGTTTAGGTCATAGGTTTAGGTTTAGGTTATAAGTGTAGGAGGTTATAGGTTTAGGTTTAAGTTAGGTTATAGGTTAAGGGAATTGAGAATAGGTTATAGGTTTAGGTTTAAATTAGGTTATAGGTTATAACTTTAGGGAATTAAGAATAGGTTAAGGTTTAGATTTAGGAAATTGGGTTCGGGTTCAGGATCGGGTTTAGGTTTGGGTTTTCAGGTTTAGGTTTAGGTTTAGGTTAGGGGGTTAAGATTAGGATTAGGTGTAGGTTTAGGTTTAGGGATTTGAGAATACATTTAGGTTTTTGGTTTAGGTTATAGGTTTATGTTAAGGTTAGGTTAAACGTTATAAGTTTAGGTTATAGGTTATAGGTTATAGGTTTTGGTTAAGGTTATAGGTTTTGGTTAGGTTTAGGTTTAGGTTATAGCTTTAGGGAATTGAGAATAGGTTAAGGTTTAGGTTTAGGAAATCGAGCTTGGGTTCATGATCGGGTTTAGGTTTGTTTCAAGTTTAGGTTTAGGTTATGTAGTTGAGATTAGGATTAGGTGTAGTTTTAGGTTTAAGGATTTGAGAATACATTTAGGTTTTACGTTTAGGTTTAGGTTAAGATTAAAGGTTTAGGTTAGGCTTAGGTTTGGGTCATAGGTTATAGGTTATAGCTTTAGGGAATTGAGAATAGGTTATGGTTTAGGTTTAGGAATTTGGTTTGGGTTCGGGATCGGGTTTAGGTTTGGGTTTTAGGTTTAGGTTATAGGTTTAGGTTTAGGTTGTAAGTGTTGGTTATAGGTTTAGGTTTAAGTTAGGTTATAGGTTAAGGGAATTGACAATAGGTTATAGGTTTAGGTTTAAGTTAGGTTATAGGTTATAGATTTAGGGAATTGAGAATAGGTTAAGGTTTAGGTTTAGGAAATGGGATTCGGGTTCGAGATCGGGTTTAGGTTTGGGTTTTCATGTTTAGGTTAGGGAGTTGAGATTAGGATTAGGTTTAGGGATTTGAGAATACATTTAGGTTTTAGGTTTAGCTTTAGGTTTAAGTTTATAGGTTTAGGTTTAGGTTTAGGTTTAGGTTTAGGTTTTAGGTTTAGGTTAAGGTTAAGTTATAGGTTATAAGTTTAGGTTATAGGTTATAGGTTTTGGTTTCGGTTAAAGTTATAGGTTTTAGTTTAGGTTTAGGTTTAGGTTTTAGGTTTAGGTTTTAGGTTATAGGTTAGGTTTAGGTTTAGATTTAGGTTATAAGTTATAGGTTGTAGCTTTAGGGAATTGAGAATAGGTTATGGTTTAGGTTTAGGAAATCAAGTTCAGGTTTGGGTTCGAGATCGGGTTTAGGTTTGGGTTTTCAAGTTTAGGTTAAGGTTTAGGTTAGGGAGTTGAGATTAGGATTAGGTGTAGGTTTAGGTTTAGGTTAAGGTTAAGTTATAGGTTATAAGTTTAGGTTATAGGTTATAGGTTTTGGTTTAGGTTAAAGTTATAGGCTTTGGTTTAGGTTAAAGTTATAGGTTTTGGTTTAGGTTTAGGTTTAGGTTATAGGTTATAGGTTAGGTTTAGGTTTAAGTTTAGGTTATAGGTTATAGGTTGTAGCTTTAGGGAATTGAGAATAGGTTAAGGTTTAGGTTTATGAAATTAGGTTCGAGTTCGGGTTCGAGATCGGGTTTAGGTTTGGGTTTTCAAGTTTAGGTTAAGGTTTAGGTTAGGGAGTTGAGATTAGGATTAGGTGTAGGTTTAGGTTTATGTTAAGGTTAAGTTATAGGTTATAAGTTTAAGTTATAGGTTATAGGTTTTGGTTTAGGTTAAAGTTATGGGTTTTGGTTTAGGTTTAGGTTTAGGTTATAGGTTTAGGTTATAGGTTATAGGTTAGGTTTAGGTTTAGGTTTAGGTTATAGGTTATAGGTTGTAGCTTTAGGGAATTGAGAAAAGGTTAAGGTTTAGGTTTAGGAAATCAAGTTCAGGTTCGGGTTCGAGATCGGGTTTAGGTTTGGGTTTTCATGTTTAGGTTAAGGTTTAAGTTAGGGAGTTGAGATTAGGATTAGGTGTAGGTTTAGGTTTAGGTTAAGGTTAAGTTATAGGTTATAAGTTTAGGTTATAGGTTATAGGTTTTGGTTTTGGTTTAGGTTTAGGTTATAGGTTTAGGTTATAGGTTATAGGTTAGGTTTAGGTTTAGGTTATAGGTTGTAGCTTTAGGGAATTGAGAATAGGTTAAGGTTTAGGTTTAGGAAATCTGGCTCGGGTTCGGGTTCGAGATCGGGTTTAGGTTTGGGTTTTCAAGTTTAGGTTAAGGTTTAGGTTAGGGAGTTGAGATTAGGATTAGTTGTAGGTTTAGGTTTAGGTAAAGGTTAAGTTATAGGTTATAAGTTTAGGTTATAGGTTATAGGTTTTAGTTTAGGTTAAAGTTATAGGTTTTAGTTTCGGTTTTGGTTTAGGTTATAGGTTTAGGTTATAGGTTATAGGTTAGGTTTAGGTTTAGGTTTAGGTTATAGGTTATAGGTTATATCTTTAGGGAATTGAGAGTAGGTTAAGGTTTAGGTTTAAGAAATCAGGTTCGAGTTCGGGTTCGAGATCGGGTTTAGGTTTGGGTTTTCAAGTTTAGGTTAAGGTTTTGGTTAGGGTGTTGAGATTAGGATTAGGTGTAGGTTTAGGTTTAGGGATTTGAGAATACATTTAGGTTTTAGGTTTAGGTTTAGGTTTTAGATTATAGGTTTGGGTTTAGGTTATAGGTTTATGTTAAGGTTAGGTTACAGGTTATAAGTTTAGGTTATAGGTTAAGGTTTAGGTTATAGGTTTTGGTTAAGGTTTAGATTATAGGTTATAGGTTATAGGTTATGCGTTATAGCTTTAGGGAATTGAGAATAGGTTAAGGCTTAGGTTTAAGAAATCGGGTTCGGGTTTGGCATCAGGGTTACGTTTGGGTTTTTAAGTTTAGGTTTAGGTTTAGGTTAGGAAGTTGAGATTAAGATTAAGTGTAGGTTTAGGTTTAAGGATTTGAGAATACATTTAAGTTTTAAGTTTAGGTTTAGGTTTTAGGTTATAGGTTATAGGTATAGGTTATAGGTTAAGGTTTTGGTTTAGATTATAGGTTTAGGTTTGGGTTTAGGTTATAGGTTATAGGTTTAGGGATTCGAGAATAGGTTTGGGTTATAGGTTTAGGTTATAGGTTTAGGTTAGGGCATAAGTTATAGGATAAGGTTTAGGGATTTGAGTTTAGGTTATAGGTTGTAGGTTGTAGGTAAAAGTTTAGGTTATAGGTTGTAGGTTGTAGGTAAAAGTTTAGGTTATAGGTTATAGGTTTAGGTTGTGGTTTAGGTTAAGGGTGTGGTCCATGTAAATACAGATATAAACACGGCCTGTCCAAATGGCTAGGCCCCTCTAATATTGTCTATAGGAAATGGACAGCTTCATCATGGTCATAACAACGATTTTCACCTTCCAGGGACCCCCGCTCATCCAGATAGGTCCGACGCACATCCGGGTCTGCTCCATTAATTTTGAGCCAATACAAAACATGGCCTGTCTAAATGGCTAGGCCCCTTTAATGCTGTCCCTAAGAAATGGATATCTTTATCATAGTCATAACAGCGATTTCCACCTTCCAGGGACCCCTGCTCATCCAGATAGCTCCGACGCACATCTAGGTTTGCTCCATTAATTTTGACCAAATACATAAATACGGCCTGTCCAAATGGCCAGGCCACTCCAATGTTGTCCATAGAAAATGGACAGCTTCATCATAGTCATAACAGCGGTTCCCACCTTCCAGGGACCCCCGCTCATCCGGATAGCTCCGACGCACATTTGGGTCTAGTCCATCAATTTAACAAATTACACATGAAGAAGAAGAAAAACATTATAAAAAGGATATATGAGAAGACAACATGTATAACACCTCTTTGTCACAAAATTGGATCTAATGTGTTGATGGTAGGTGGTTTAAGTTGTGTTGTAGAAGAGACCACATATCAAATATTCCTCAGCCCAGTGGATTGATTTAACATTCTTTCATTCCTCAGCTCACTGGCATCCGAGTGAGACATCGAATCCATACTGATCCACTAATCAAGCGAGGAACACATGGACAAAAATAGTAGTGGTTTGTAGAAAAAAATAAAGATATTGCCAATGGCTTGCCTAAGGTTTAGGTTTAGGTTATGGGTTGGAAGATCCTAGTTGTTGAATTAGGTTTAGGCTATAGGTTTAAGGATTTGAGAATACGTTTAGGTTATAGGTTCTGGTTATAGGTTTAGGGATTTGAGAATAGGTTTAGGTTATAGGTTTAGGTTTAGGCTTAGGATTAGGTTTAGGTTTAGGTTTAGGTTATAGGTTTAGGTTTAGGTTTAGGTTATAGGTTTAAGTTTAGGTTTTGGAATTAGGTTCGGTTTCGAGTTCAGATCGGGTTTAGGTATTCTCTAGTATTATCTACTATTGGACCTAGTATTATCTACTACATACTAGTAAAATACAACCAATATTGGGGCACCATACCATAAGCTACAAGAATTTCATGTCTCCCTAAACAAGGTATCCTCCATTAATAACATATATATATGTATATATATTATAAGTTCTTTATTTTCATTTACATTCGCAAGTACATTCATCATCCATCCAAGAAAATTGAAACAAGTACTGTCACTCTATGACTAACAGTTGAAAAGGAAAATCATGCAAAAATAAGAAAGAAAATAAATAACTAAATACTATCTCACTCACAAAGGAAGAAGGGCTTTGCCTCAATCTAAAATCTGCATCATCATTCAACTCAACAAACCTTTTAATTCCATCATCTTCCCTAACTGTAGACTTCTCAGAATTGGATCTCTTCATTAGTCTGCTTGCCTCTCAAGTAGCCTTCTCTACCAAATCTCTATTTAAAATAACAGATGAAGAGAGATTACTAAGAGCTCATTTTTTTAAAAAAAAAATGGATATTGAAAGCATTAGCTTTAAGCAGAATTATAGGTGAAACTCTAAAAAAAAAAAGAAAAAAATAGTTTCCTTTATTGTAATAGAAACAGAAAAACTACGAGTAATAGAAAGGATAAATTTCTCCAAGACTTCATCAATTGTATAGCTCTACCACAAAATGTAGCATGTATGTGATTTTATTGCATATGTATCAGCCTCGATAATTTAAGCATATCATGGAATTTGAATCCTTGGGCATTTGATATGTATGCTTACCCTCTAGAGTGCATATTCTCTAAGATTGAGATGGACTCAACAGTAATACAAGCTACCATTTCAATGGAATGATTAAATGGTTATACTATAAGTTTGCTATGTTTCAAAACATGTGGACCAGCTAGATGGCGACTCAGTAATTGAGTCGTCATTTCAAAACATGTGGAACATGAATACAACCAATTCTCCAATATTAAGAAATTCCTTCTTTTCTTTGTTTAGTTCCATTTTCATGGGAGCTAGACAACAACTCGATTGTTAAATTGTCTACAAAGTACTAATGTAGTCTTAGCCATAGAACAAACTAGTCTAAGATGCTAGTGACATGGAACCAAATTCCATGTAATTCTGCATTTTAGATGCCCACAAAATGCTTATTGAAAATACTTCAACTTCTCTTTCCTTTTCTATACTGCTACAGGCATCTACAGGGGTTTCAGATGAAGATTTCATTTCTTATGTTAGCAAATGGCATGAAGTTGGAGCTACCCTCATAGGAGGCTGTTGCAGAATGACTCCAAATACCACTCGTGCAATATCAAGGACTTTGTGCAAGGAATCCATTTTACCAACATCTCTGCCATGATTGACTTAAATTAAGGACTAACTTGGAGAGCTATAAATATCAATTGAGAAACTTAAAATGGTTAGTCAACATGAATATGAATTTTTATTCTGTTAGTTCTATTTAAACAATTTCTAAAGCTGAGCATGTCAAAAGATTGGGAAAGAAAATCATGGGTAGGCATTCTAATAAATTAATCTTTAGCAATAATATAAAAAGCCAAAATGATGACATGTTTGATGATTATGTCATGCACTCTTACAATAACATTCCAAATAAATGTTTGGGTATGCACAATGAGGGGACTTTTATGCCATTTACTAAAACAAGGATCATAGGCATCGAACATAGATGTCTAAAGAACTTGACATCAATCATGACAAAATGTTATAAATTCATACACATCAATCAACACAAATAAAATTAAAGAGATATTGTCATCAACCTTCAAACAAGGCAAGAAAATGATTCAATGTAAAGAAACCAAACCTAGATGACTACTCATAGCTAAAAAAACTTGACTATCAAGTTTGGCACTATATCGTGCACAATTGGTACCATTGCCATTAAATAGGCCACGAAAACCTTTAGTTCTCCATATATACTTCAAGCCTTCAATTGTTCCATTGTATGTTATATTTTGATGATTTTGAACCTGCATTTTCCAATTACCTAGGATAGTACCATGCTTTAGATTGAAAATTGTAACAAAAAGAAGAATAATGGAGAGAAGGCTAAAAGATGAAGTTACAACTTGTTAGAAAATATTTCAGCTCTTTACATTTCCAACCAGGAATAAGCTTTCAGGCACTACACATTGAATGTTTTTAAGTGCTCTATACAGTGGTTATAAATGCATTTGAATCAAGAGAAAATAAAATTTTATTTAAAAAAATTTCATCGCTTGCAAAAATAATTTATGACTTGTAATTTGAAAACGACAACTTTATTTAAAGATATTTTCCTAGTAAAATTTTATAAAAAAAAAAAAAAGGAAACAAAGAAGAGCACACTCAACTCCATTTACAAAAATGGTGGGGCCTCAATCACCACTTTACAGTACCTGAGAATAGTCCAGATTCCAGGTCCTAAAAGAAAATCCTCAAAATGATGAATAAATAGTTTCTCATACTCAAAGGTCACAACAAAAGAAGATAGTTATGCAGTCGGACTAACAACATACCAATGTTTATATAAAATATTGAAAGAGATGTGAAAATAATACATATATGTATATATGTATACGTGTAGTTTCATAATTTCGGTTCTTGTTATTTCTTTTCCATATCGCTAAATTTCAATCCAGAGGCACACTAAAAAGAAAATGCCCTTCATCAAGTGCAGAAATAGAGATGATATGAACATGTCACCTACCATAAACCAAAATAAAAGAACAAAAAATGAAAACAACTGGTGTTACAGCATGGTTTTCATCTCATGTTTTTTCTACAAACAGATAGTACAAAACCCTAAGAGTTTGGGATGGTCCATACTATTGAGGATACATTGCCAAGTCATTGTGGGAGTTTGGTTGGTTAGTCAAGTAGCTTGGTTCTTCAAATCCCCAAGCACTATTGCAATTAGAAAACCCAACTATGCTAAAATAACCCAAATTCAAGAAAAATAAGATATGGGTTTCTCAAATCTCCAAGCAGTAAATCAATGACAGAAAACCCAATTGAATTCAATAGAACAAACCACTACAACTAAAGGCATGAAATAGTGAAAGGAGATGAGACGATGAAAGAAAATCAAGAAATAAAAATTAATTTTTTTTAAAAAAAAAACCACCCCCAAATTCAAGGAAGATAAGATATGGGCTCTTCAAATCCCCAAGAGCTGTTGAAATTAGAAAACCCAATTATGACAAAATAGCCCAAATTCAGGGAAAATAAGATCTAGGTTTCTCAAATCTCCAAGCACTAAATCAACGACGTAAAATCCAACTGATTCAATTTAAGAAAACCACTATAATTATAGGCACAAAAAGGTAAAAGGAAATGAAAAAATGAAGGAAAATTGTAACTGAGTCCCATTCCCATAATCAGATTCGCAGAGAATAACAGATAGCTAAAAAGAAACACAAATTGAAGGAAAATAAGATCTGGATTCTTCAAATACCTAGGTACTATTGAAATTAGAAAAACCAATTATGATAAAATGGCCCAAATTCAGGGAAAATAAGATCTGGGTTTTTCAAATCGCCAAGCACTAAATCAACGACAGAAAACCCAACTGAATACAATAACAACCTGTGCATCGGTGTGTGCCAAAATTCCCTAATTTAAATTGGGATTAGGGCCCACCCTCATTTTTTCGGTGTGTGCTTGGGTCATACGTTAGGGTTTTTACCTTTCAAGGTGAGAGGAAGAGAACGAGAGGAGGGTTTGAGTTGGAACCCCAATCCAGTTTTTAAGATTTAAGGAGACAGATTGAGAGAGTTGAGTTGAGAGATCTCCAATCAGGTTTCTGAGCTCTGAGGAGAGAGAGAGAGAGAGAGAGAGAGAGAGAGAGAGAGAGAGAGAGAGAGAGGGCTGTGAGAGAGACTGAGAGGACAGGGTGGAGAGATGAGAGAGAGATAAAGAGAGAGAGAGAGCGAGAGGAAGGGGGAGGGTGTGAGACAAAGGGAGATATGAGAGAGAGAGAGAGAGAGAGAGAGAGAGAGACTGAGGGCGCGGGCATGGCTTATTACCAGGTTGAGTAGCGAGTTGGCTACTGAAGTGACGTCACCAAGTTCTGTGGGCCCCACTATGATGTATGTGTTGTATCCACACCATCCATCCATCCATTTTAAGATATTATTTTAGGGCATGAGGTATAGAATGAGGCAGATGAGAAGATGTAGTGGACCTCACCACAGAAACCATTGGGGAAAGTGATTCCCACCGTTGAAACTATCCTAAGGATGACCATAATTTTTTTTTTGAAATCCAACCTGTTCAAAGGTTAAAAAAGACATGAAATAAGGTAAAACATAAATATAAGCTTGATCTAAAACTTTCATGGCCTTTAGAAGTTTTTAATGGTGGGTGTCATTGTCCCCACTATTTTCTGTGATGGGGTCCACTAGAGCTTTGGATTTATCTTTCCATATTGTCCTAAAATGATCTCTCCAAATAGATGGAAGGTGTGGATAGAAAACATACATCATAGTGGGGCCCAAAAATGATAGGTATATAAATATCAGGTGGACCACACCATATGAAAACCTTAATCTTGGATATCCATCATTAATAATTCATAGATACTTTCAAAATCCTATTCATTTAATGACCCACAATCTTATCAAAGAAGAATGGATTCTGTTAGGTATATGTGAGTTCTGACTGTGATTGTGGGGCCCACCTTGATGTATGTACATGCTGTCTATACATTTTTCCAGCTTATTTTAAGTGTATGAGCTTAAAAATAAAGCAGATTCAAATCTTAAGTAGACCATACCATATGAAACTCTCACTATTAAAAACTTTCTAAGGTTCACTAAAATGTTTATTTGCCACTTAACATATTGATAAGGTTATACGAGCTTAGATAAAGGAAAAATAAAAACAAAAAACAGCTTAATGCAAAACTTTCGTGGTCCACAAGAAATAATTTTTAATGGTCAATCATCATTGTTCATGTGATGCAGGTCACTTCATATTTTTGGATTTATTTCATTTATGGACCCATAACTTAATATAAGCTGGAAAATTAGATCAACAGGCTTTGAAGACTAGCCCTTTTCTCTAGGATCAGGGTCCTACGGGGAGAGAGGAACAATTGGTATTTTCATCATAAGAATGAGCTAACTACATAAGTCTTCAAGAGGGTTAAATTGAATGCATTGGAGTGAGTCTCTAATTTAAAGGGTTTCGTTGAGTGCCCTTTGTAGCCCATCTTGTGGGATGCTTTGTAAGTGTGAAAGTTGTTTTGGCTTCTTCCCCCCCCCCCACACAAAAATAAAAAAAAATAAAAAAAAATAAAAAAAAATAAAAAAAAATCATTTCCTTTTAAAAAGAATAAATAAATAAATATTCTTCTAAACTAATTAACTTGAAAACTTCAAAGCTTCAACTACCTGCTAACTAAGACAATTAGCCCAACATAATAGACTTGAGGAATGACAAGCCATAGGTCAACCATATGTGTTCATGCAATCCACAAACCAATTGGCATGTAAACATGAAAAATGTTAGACCTTCTTTTATAGCTTAAGACACAAAGGAAAATACTAAGATAGACTAAACCACAATCCTTTCAATACAAATTGGACCCATCACAAAGATAACCAAGGGACCCATGAAATCATTTGGATGCCCATTGGGACACATGCGGTCCACCAAATTGACCAGACAGTCCATTGGTGGGATCACAACACACTTTGTACTGCACTATGACTACAACAAATGTCATTATCTCAAACTACTTGTAAGATGGAATGATAAAATTCATATCAGCTCACAAAAGTTTTCACCCATGAACCAACATAGGGATGATGGATATCTTCCAGAACAATAACCTAATCAAAAGACCGATATTCTGCAAATGAAGATCGCTTGTGTTGTTGACATGATTTCTTTTTGCACCTTGCTGATTGGGAATGTTTTCACTCTATGGAGCTATGAAGAAATATATTCTCTAACAATGTCATCGAGTGAAGAGATGGACATCCTAAAGGTATCGCCCACTCTAAGGACGATGTATGCACCATGTGGTTGCAACTGAAGTCCTTCCTAAAATGATGGAAAACCTTCAAGAAGACCTGAAGAATCCTTAGATTAGGATCCTTTTAAATAATATTTTAGAAACCATGCCATAATGAATGATTTAACCCAATTAAATAGAATCAGCAGTCTAGCCCCAAAGCCACTTGACTGGCATTTTGCAAATGAAGATCCTTTATATTGCGGACATGATTTCTTCTTTCTGATTGAGAAACTCTATGGAGTTATAAAGATATAAACTCTCTAACAGCTTCATGGAGTGATTAGACAGATAACCTAAACGTTTCACCCATTCTAAGGACAATGCATATTAGGTGGTTGCAAGTAAGGTCTGTCCTAAGATAAAGATAACACTTGTAGATCAGGACCCTCTTAAACAATGTTTCAGAAACCATGGCAGAATGGATGACTTGACCCAAGTAGATAGTACCAAATGTCTAGCCCCAAAACTATTTTTTACACTTTTTAGTTGAACCCACTTCACTATCTGTTCACTTTAAGGGGGAATTTGGATCGTGGTGTTCTTGATGGACACTGGTGCAACACAAAAACATGGTGGGCCCCCAACTGAAATTTGGATGCGTCTAAAACTTGGTATGACCCCTCATCCAAGGGGCACACACATTATGGATGCGCTAGATTTGTGAACCTAAACCAATGTGGGCCCAAAAAATAATTATAAATGTTTTAATGGAGGGTAACCCCTCTCAACTTTTGTATATGGTGTGGCCCACCATGGCATGGTGCATCTGACTGATGGGATAGATGTTTTACATGCATCATGGTGGGGCCCACATAGCCATACCAGACCCTGGTCAAAATTTAGGGCATGAGCCAAAAAATGAGCCAGATTTATAGTTCAAGTGGACCACACCACAGGGTAAAGGGAATCGAACACCCACAGTTAAAAACTTCTTAGGCCACTGTTTACTTTGGTGTGAGCCACTTCAACGTTGGATCTACATCATTTTTCGACTTATGCCTCAAAATGCCATGGTAAAGTAGATGGATGACACGGATATGTCATATACATCATGGTGGGCCCACAAATAATTATAAATGTTTTAATGGAGGGTAACCCCTCTCAACTTTTGCATGTGGCGTGGCCCACACAAGTCATAGATTGATTTGATTTTTAATCCCTGGGCCCACCATGGGATGGTGCATCTGACTGATGGGGTAGATGTTTGACATGCATCATGGTGGGACCCACAGAGCCATACCAGACCCACAAAAAAATTTGGGCGCGCGTTCTTAAAATTGGGCGCCCAAAAAGCCCCCAAATTGTATTAGCCCTCTCACCTAAATCCCTCTCCTATCTCTCTGTCACCCTAATCCCCTCCCTCTCCCCTCTCTCTTTATCTCGATCTCTCACCCTCCACTCTCTCTCTCTCTCTCTCTCTCTCTCTCTCTCTCTCTCTCTCTCTCTCTCTCTCTCTCTCTCTCTCTCTCTCTCTCTCTCTTTCTCTCTCATGGCTACCTTCAGCTCTCTTCAGCCGCAGCAACGTGATAACCCATCAGGTATCTCGATCTCTACGGTGTTTAATTTTTTTTTTACTGGTTATGGTGGGGATTTACTAGATTTAGAGCTAGGGTTTGGATTTTAAAAGATTGAAGTGAGAAGACGCTTTTTCTTTTTCCATTTTTCTTTGCATTCATATGATATAGTTTCTTCTTCTTAGAAATTTCAGTATTCGGTAGTTGTACCATTTAGGGCTTGAGATGTAATATTCTACTCTGAACTTTAATACAGAGAACTTAGGTTTGTTTCACTTAAACAATTTTGTGAAGTCTCAAAACTAGACCCATTTGTGTTGGCATTTTCTTGTCTCAGAGATGTATTGAAATCTTTGTGAACCTCTTTGTCCTCATTTTCTTATATATCTCAGTTAGACTAAGTTTAGAAATATCCATTTCGCTGTATTTAAATGGCACAAACTTCTATTATGAAATCAACAATGTTTGAAAAATGAAGAAATCTAGTCCACTTTGAGTGGAATGGAGGAAAGTCATGGAAGAAGTCATTTTTCAGCGCAATCATTTTATTTATTTTTTTAAAATCTCTTATATGGAAATTCCTTTCACGGTGCCATGGAAGAAGTCATTCTTCTTTAATTGGATGGAGATTCCACCATTTGGAAGTTCAAATAATAGAAAAATCTTTAACCATTAAAAAAAGAAGAAGAAGAAGAAGAAAAATCAATGGAAAACTCATTGAACTCCCATTCTTTTCACCACTGGATTAATGTCTTTGTTGTCTATGCCATATGTTTTCTTGGATTCTCAGCAAAATTAATTCTACTTTTTTTTTGTTTCATAGACTCCACTTGCATCTAAATAAATTCTTATTAGTTGAATCAGGTTGCATGTGGATGTCCAATTGAGTTTAGTTATAATAATTTAATTTAATGAAGTAGAAATGACCCAAGTGTAGCTTGGTTTGTCAATCTTGTTTCAAGTCGTTCTTCTTCCTGCATACATTATGTAATCAACTTAATCAAGGTCCAATTTTCTGTTTGTGTTATAGTTAACTTTGAATGTGCTGAACTTAGGTGGAAAAGTAATCAGCATGTGAGAAACTATTACAATGAATTTTGATAGCATTTATTACAATGTTAGAGCATTTATTGCAAAGATAAGCTTTTATCAATTCTAAAAGTTGTTCAACCAAGTCTTTTAGTTTTGGAGAGTGTTTGGATTTGACCCGATCCATGGATTTACATCAGAATAGATTAGGCAAATCACCAAGGAAAACAAACAAGCAAGATTAAATCCATGAATTTTATAGATCCTTGCTATGAAAAATCCCTCCTAATGTTTCAAAGAAAAGCAAATGCTTTGAAGGTGTTCCTCCTTGACTCTTTTTTTTTTTGTTGGGTGTTTTTTTCCCTATGGAAAACCATAGGTTAGTAGCTCAATTTAGCAGACATCCCTCACTTTTTCAGTGGATCCTCCATGTATGTAACTTCTCATGGATTAGATTTGTTAACATAGAGATGAATAGCCCCACATAAAGAGAAACAGCAGCATCAGACATAAAGACAATAAAGTAGACAAGACAATAGAATAAAGTAGACAAAGCTAGTTGTCCCATGGAAACCCTCACTATTTCACAACAGTACCCCACAGTGGATACTTCATAAGCCGATCGAACGGAGTTGTTTGATTTCCTGGTGGAATATGAAACCCATACTCATATACTCCAATTGTAGACGTGGCATAACATATAAACACAAATTAACCACAGACTGCGTAATAAAAAATTTAGTGTCATGCATGCATTGGATGTACAAATATTAAATGCTTAATAACTAACTTAGCATTTGCATTGGGCATGAGATATGTTTTCTAATACTGACTTGTGATGTAATTCGAAATTGATTGTTTAATTTGACTAATATGAAATTGCCTTGCATTTAAATTTAATTTTACATTATTTTTCATTAGGCTATTGTTGATATGAAGAATGTATTTCTTGTAGCGAAATATTTTTAGGATAAATTATTCATATATCATTTTCTTATCATAAAATATTCATGTTACAGTTTATAGTTGTGACTTGTAATTTATAGATTTGTAAGTTAGATAATTAGTTACTCGTTTGAGAATTTTTATGGGGCCATACATAGATATGGTGTATTTTTGGTGGCCTAAAAATCGCTCAAATTGTTCCATTTTGGATAGTTCAAGGTTAGATGGATAGTAAGCTTTCATATAATCTATTTAAATGTTCATGACTAATCCGTGGTCCAACTCCTCGTTTCTCTCTAGATGTGTTTCTTCCGTTCCGTATCCAATGCCAAATATCTTTACATTATTTTAGATATTTGTATCGGAATGTAACGTAAGATAAACTTATCTGGAGAGGCATGGGGAGATGTTGCCGAATTTTTGGCGTGGACGTTTAAATAGAAATATGAAAGTATTACAATCTATATAACCTTAGATGAGTAACTAATTTAGGATTTAATTATATTATCTTAGAATTGATGGAGCAGATCCGGATGTGCGTCAGAGCTATCCGGATGAGCGGGGGTCTTTGGAAGGTGAGAACCACTGTTACGACCATAATGAAGCTATCCATTTCCTATGGATAACATTAGAGGGGCCTGACCATTTAGACATGTCATGTTTATGTATTTTCTCAAAATTAATGGAGCAAACCTGGATGTGCGTTGGAGCTATCCAGATGAGCGAGGGACCTTGAATGGTGGGAACCGCTATAATGACCATGATGAAGTTGTCCATTTCCTATGGATAACATTAGAGTGACATGGATATTTAGACAAGCCGTGTTTATGTACTTACTCAAAATTAGGGGAGCAGACCCGAATGTGCTTCAAAGCTATCCGAATGTGGGGGGGGTCCTTGGAAGGTGAGAATCACTGTTATGACCATGATGAAGCTGTCCATTTCCAATGGAAAATATTGGAGGGGCTGGCCATTTGCACAGACCATGTTTATATCTGTATTTGTTCAAAATTAATGGAGCAGACCCAGATGTGTGTCAGAGCTATCCAGATGAGCGGAGGTCCTTAGAAGGTGGGAACCGTTGTTATGACCATAATGAAGCAATTCATTTCCTATGGAAAGTATTGGAAGGGCATGACCATTTGGACAGGCCATGTTTATATATGTATTTGCAGGTACCACACCCTTAACCTAAACCTATAACCCCAAACCTAAAACCTAAACCTAGACCTTGACCTTAACGTTAACCTATAACCTATACTTGTAACCTATAACCTAAACCTATACCTATAACCTATACTTATAACCTTAACATAAACTCATAACCTTGACCTACATCTATTCTCATATTCCAAAACCTATAGTTATAACATAAACTTAAACCTTAACCTATAACCTATAACCTAAAACCTAAACCCAAAGTTAAACCCGATCCCGAACTCAAACCCAATTTCTTAAACCTAAACCTTAACCTATAACCCATACTTATAACCTTTACCTAAACCGGTTCTTAAATCTCAAAACCTATACGTATAACCTAAACCTAGACCTTAACCTTAACCTATAACCTATACTTATAACCTATAACCTAAACCTATACCTATAACATAAACCTAAACCTTAACCTATAACCAAAACCTATACTTATAACCTTAACCTAAACTTACTCTCAAATCCAAAAACCTATACATATAACCTAAACCTAGACCTTGACATTAATCTTAACCTACAACCTATACTTGTAAACGATAACCTAAACCTATACCTATAACCTATACTTATATCCTTAACCTAAACTTATAACCTTGACCTAAATCTATTCTCAAATCCCAAAACCTATACTTATAACCTAAACCTAAACCTATAACCTATAACCTAAATCCAAACCTAAACCCGATCCCAAACCCAAACTCAATTTTCAAAACCTAAACCTTAACATATAACCAATACCTTAACCTATACCTAAACCTTAACCTAAACTCAAACCTTAACCTAAACCTAAACCAACAACCTTAACCTAAACCTAAACCTTAACCTAAACTCAAATCCCTAAACCTTAACCTATAATCCAACCTAAACATATAATTTTAACCTAAACCTTTTCTCAAATCACAAAACCTATACTTATAACCTAAACCTAGACCTTAACCTTAACCTATAACCTATACTTATAACCTATAACCTAAACCTATACCTATAACCCAAACATATACCTTAACCTATAACCTATACCTATACCTATAACCTAAACCCAAACCTTAACCTATAACCTATACCTATACTTATAACCTTAACCTAAACCTATTCTCAAATCCCAAAACTTATACTTATAACCTAAACCTATACCTTAACCTATAACCTATACCTATACCTATACCTATAACCTAAACCCAAACCTTAACCTATAACCTATACCTATACTTATAACCTTAACCTAAACCTATTCTCAAATCCCAAAACTTATACTTATAACCTAAACCTAGACCCTAACCTTAACCTAAACTCAAATCCCTAAACCTTAACCTATAACCCAACCTAAACCTATACTTATAACCTTAACCTAAACATATTCTAATATCCCAAAACCTATACGTATAACTTAAACCTAGACCTTGATAGTAACCTTAACCTATAACCTATACTTGTAACTTATAACCTAAACCTATACCTATAACTTATACTTATATCCTTAACTTAAACTTATAACCTTGACCTAAATCTATTCCCAAATCCCAAAACCTATACTTATAACCTAAACTTAAACCTATAAACTATAACCTATAACCTAAACCCAAACCTAAACCCGATTTCCTAAACCTAAACCTTAACATATAACCTATACCTTAACCTAAACCTAAACCTTAACCTAAACTCAAACCTTAACCTAAACCTAAACTTACAACCTTAACCTAAACCTAAACCTTAACCTAAACTCAAGTCCCTAAACCTTAACCTATAATCCAACCTAAACATATACTTATAATCTAAACCTATTCTCAATTCCCAAAACCTATACTTATAACCTAAACCTAGACCTTAACCTTAACCTATAACCTATACTTATAACCTATAACCTAAACCTATACCTATAACCTAAACCTATACCTTAACCTATAACCTATACCTATACCTATAACCTAAACCTATACCTTAACATATAACCTCTACCTATACTTATAACCTTAACCTAAACCTATTCTCAAATTCCAAAATTTATACTTATAACCTATACCTAGACCTTAACCTTAACATATAATCTTAACCTAAACTCACAACCTTAACCTAAACTCAAAACTCTAAACCTTAACCTATAACCCAACCTAAACCTATATTTATAACCTAAACCTATTCTCAAATCCCAAAACCAATACTTATAACCTAAACCTAGACCTTAACCTTAACCTATAACCTATACGTATAACCTAAACCTAGACCCTAACCTTAACCTATAACCTATACTTATAACCTATAACATAAACCTATACCTATATAACCTTAACCTAAACCTATTCTCAAATTCCAAAACCTATACGTATAACCTAAACCTAGACCTTGACATTAACCTTAATCTATAGCCTATGCTTGTAACCTATAACCTAAATCTATACCTATAACCTATACTTATATCCTTAACCTAAACTTCTAACCTTGACCTAAATCTATTCTCAAATCCCAAAACCTATACTTATAATATAAACCTAAATCTAAACCCAAAACCTAAAACCTAAAACCTAAACCCAAACCTAAACCCGATCCCGAACCCGAATTCGATTTTCTAAACCTAAACCTAACCTATAACCCATACTTATAACCTTAACCTAAAGTTATTCTCATATCTCAAAACCAATACGTATAACCTAAACCTAGACCTTAACCTTAACCTATAACCTATACTTATAACCTACAACCTAAACCTATACCTATAACCTACACCTAAACCTTAACCTATAACCTAAACCTAGACTGATAACCTTAACCTAAACCTATTCTCAAATCCCAAAACTCATATGTATAACCTAAACCTAGACGTTGACCTTAACCTTAACCTATAAGCTATACTTGTAACCTATAACATATAACCTATACTTATATCCTTAACCTAAATCTATTCTCAAATCCCAAAACCTATACTTATAACACAAATCTTAATCTTAACCTATAACCTATAACCTAAAACCTAAACCCAAACTTAAACCCGAACTCAATTTCCTAAACCTAAACCATAACCTGTAATCCATACTTATAACCTTAACCTAAACCTATTCTCAAATCCCAAAACCTATACGTATAACCTAAACCTAGACCTTAACCTTAACCTATAACCTATACTTATAACCTATAACCTATACCTATACCTATAATCTAAACCTAAACCTTAACATATACTTATAACCTTAACCCAAACCAATTCTCAAATCCCAAAACCTATACGTATAACCTAAACCTAGACCTTGACCTTAACCTTAACCTATAACCTATACTTGTGACCTATACCTATAACTTATATTAATATACTTAACCTAAACATATAACCTTGACCTAAATCTATTCTCAAATCCCAAAACCTATATTCATAACCTAAACCTAAACCTATAACATATTTCCTAAAACCTAAACCCAAACCTAAACCCGATCCCGAACCCAAACCCGATTTCCTAAACCTAAACCTTAACATATAACCTATAACTTAACCTAAACCTAAACCTTAACCTAAACTCAAATCTTAACCTAAACCTAAACTTACAACCTTAACCTAAACCTAAACTCAAATCCCTAAACCTTAACCTATAATTCAACCTAAACCTATACTTATAACCTAAACCTAGACCTTAACCTAACCTATAACCCATACTTATAACCTATAACCTAAACCTATACCTATAACCTAAACCTATACCTATGACCTAAACCTAAACCTTAACCTATAACCTATAACTATACTTATAACCTTAACCTAAACCTTTTCTCAAATACCAAAACTTATACTTATAACCTAAACCTAGACCTTAAACTTAACCTATAACCTTAACCTAAACTTACAACCTTAACCTAAACTCAAATCTCTAAACCTTTACCTATAACACAACCTAAACCTATTCTCAAATCCCAAAACCTATACTTATAACCTAAAACCAGACCTAAACCTTAACCTATAACCTATACGTATAACCTAAACCTAGACCTTAACCTTAACCTATAACCTATACTTATAGCCTATAACATAAACCTATACCTATAACCTAAACCTATAAACTTAATCTAAACCTATTTTCAAATCCCAAAACCTATACATATAACCTAAACCTAGACCTTGATATTAACCTTAACCTATAACCTAAATCTATACCTATAACCTATACTTATATCCTTAACCTAAACTTATAACCTTGACCTAAATCTATTCTCAAATCCCAAAACCTATACTTATAATATAAACCTAAATCTAAACCCAAAACCTAAAACCTAAAACCTAAACCCAAACCTAAATCCGATCCCGAACCCGAATTCGATTTTCTAAACCTAAACCTAACCTATAACCCATAATTATAACCTTAACCTAAAGCTATTCTCATATCTCAAAACCAATACGTATAACCTAAACCTAGACCTTAACCTTAACCTATAACCTATACTTATAACCTACAACCTAAACCTATACCTATAACCTACACCTAAACCTTAACCTATAACCTAAGCCTAGACTGATAACCTTAACCTAAACCTATTCTCAAATCCCAAAACTCATATGTATAACCTAAACCTAGACGTTGACCTTAACCTTAACCTATAAGCTATACTTGTAACCTATAACATATAACCTATACTTATATCCTTAACCTAAATCTATTCTCAAATCCCAATACCTATACTTATAACACAAATCTTAATCTTAACCTATAACCTATAACCTAAAACCTAAACCCAAACCTAAACCCGAACTCAATTTCGTAAACCTAAACCATAACCTATAATCCATACTTATAACCTTAACCTAAACCTATTCTCAAATCCCAAAACCTATACGTATAACCTAAACCTAGACCTTAACCTTAACCTATAACCTATACTTATAACCTATAACCTATACCTATACCTATAATCTAAACCTAAACCTTAACATATACTTATAACCTTAACCCAAACCAATTCTCAAATCCCAAAACCTATACGTATAACCTAAACCTAGACCTTGACCTTAACCTTAACCTATAACCTATACTTGTGACCTATACCTATAACTTATACTAATATACTTAACCTAAACATATAACCTTGACCTAAATCTATTCTCAAATCCCAAAACCTATATTCATAACCTAAACCTAAACCTATAACATATTTCCTAAAACCTAAACCCAAACCTAAACCCGATCCCGAACCCAAACCCGATTTCCTAAACCTAAACCTTAACATATAACCTATACCTTAACCTAAACCTAAACCTTAACATATAACCTATACCTTAACCTAAACCTAAACCTTAACCTAAACTCAAACCTTAACCTAAACCTAAACTTACAACCTTAACCTAAACCTAAACTCAAATCCCTAAACCTTAACCTATAATTCAACCTAAACCTATACTTATAACCTAAACCTAGACCTTAACCTAACCTATAACCCATACTTATAACCTATAACCTAAACCTATACCTATGACCTAAACCTAAACCTTAACCTATAACCTATACCTATACTTATAACCTTAACCTAAACCTTTTCTCAAATCCCAAAACTTATACTTATAACCTAAACCTAGACCTTAAACTTAACATATAACCTTAACCTAAACTTACAACCTTAACCTAAACTCAAATCTCTAATCCTTTACCTATAACACAACCTAAACCTATTCTCAAATCCCAAAACCTATACTTATAACCTAAACCCAGACCTAAACCTTAACCTATAACCTATATGTATAACCTAAACCTAGACCTTAACCTTAACCTATAACCTATACTTATAGCCTATAACATAAACCTATACCTATAACCTAAACCTATAACCTTAACCTAAACATATTTTCAAATCCCAAAACCTATACATATAACCTAAACCTAGACCTTGATATTAACCTTAACCTATAACCTAAATCTATACTTATAACCTATACTTATATCCTTAGCCTAAACTTATAACCTTGACCTAAATCTATTCTCAAATCCCAAAACCTATACTTATAACCTAAACCAAAACATATAACATATAACATAAACCCAAGCCTAAACCTGATCCCAAACCCAAACCCGATTTCCTAAACCTAAACCTTAACATATAACTTATACCTTAACCTAAACCTAAACCTTAACCTAAACTCAAACCTTAACCTAGACCTAAACTTACAACCTTAACCTAAATCTAAACCTTAACCTAAACTCAAATCCCTAAACCTTAACCTATAACCCATTCTAAACCTATACTTATATCCTAAACCTATTCTCAAATCCTAAAACCTATACTTATAACCTTAACCTAGACCTTAACCTTAACCTATAACCTATACTTATAACCTATAACCTAAACCTATACCTATAACCTAAACCTATAACCTTAATCTAAACCTATTTTCAAATCCCAAAACCTATACATATAACCTAAACCTAGACCTTGATATTAACCTTAACCTATAACCTAAATCTATACCTATAACCTATACTTATATCCTTAACCTAAACTTATAACCTTGACCTAAATCTATTCTCAAATCCCAAAACCTATACTTATAATATAAACCTAAATCTAAACCCAAAACCTAAAACCTAAAACCTAAACCCAAACCTAAACCCGATCCCGAACCCGAATTCGATTTTCTAAACCTAAACCTAACCTATAACCCATAATTATAACCTTAACCTAAAGCTATTCTCATATCTCAAAACCAATACGTATAACCTAAACCTAGACCTTAACCTTAACCTATAACCTATACTTATAACCTACAACCTAAACCTATACCTATAACCTACACCTAAACCTTAACCTATAACCTAAGCCTAGACTGATAACCTTAACCTAAACCTATTCTCAAATCCCAAAACTCATATGTATAACCTAAACCTAGACGTTGACCTTAACCTTAACCTATAAGCTATACTTGTAACCTATAACATATAACCTATACTTATATCCTTAACCTAAATCTATTCTCAAATCCCAATACCTATACTTATAACACAAATCTTAATCTTAACCTATAACCTATAACCTAAAACCTAAACCCAAACCTAAACCCGAACTCAATTTCGTAAACCTAAACCATAACCTATAATCCATACTTATAACCTTAACCTAAACCTATTCTCAAATCCCAAAACCTATACGTATAACCTAAACCTAGACCTTAACCTTAACCTATAACCTATACTTATAACCTATAACCTATACCTATACCTATAATCTAAACCTAAACCTTAACATATACTTATAACCTTAACCCAAACCAATTCTCAAATCCCAAAACCTATACGTATAACCTAAACCTAGACCTTGACCTTAACCTTAACCTATAACCTATACTTGTGACCTATACCTATAACTTATACTAATATACTTAACCTAAACATATAACCTTGACCTAAATCTATTCTCAAATCCCAAAACCTATATTCATAACCTAAACCTAAACCTATAACATATTTCCTAAAACCTAAACCCAAACCTAAACCCGATCCCGAACCCAAACCCGATTTCCTAAACCTAAACCTTAACATATAACCTATACCTTAACCTAAACCTAAACCTTAACATATAACCTATACCTTAACCTAAACCTAAACCTTAACCTAAACTCAAACCTTAACCTAAACCTAAACTTACAACCTTAACCTAAACCTAAACTCAAATCCCTAAACCTTAACCTATAATTCAACCTAAACCTATACTTATAACCTAAACCTAGACCTTAACCTAACCTATAACCCATACTTATAACCTATAACCTAAACCTATACCTATGACCTAAACCTAAACCTTAACCTATAACCTATACCTATACTTATAACCTTAACCTAAACCTTTTCTCAAATCCCAAAACTTATACTTATAACCTAAACCTAGACCTTAAACTTAACATATAACCTTAACCTAAACTTACAACCTTAACCTAAACTCAAATCTCTAATCCTTTACCTATAACACAACCTAAACCTATTCTCAAATCCCAAAACCTATACTTATAACCTAAACCCAGACCTAAACCTTAACCTATAACCTATACGTATAACCTAAACCTAGACCTTAACCTTAACCTATAACCTATACTTATAGCCTATAACATAAACCTATACCTATAACCTAAACCTATAACCTTAACCTAAACATATTTTCAAATCCCAAAACCTATACATATAACCTAAACCTAGACCTTGATATTAACCTTAACCTATAACCTAAATCTATACTTATAACCTATACTTATATCCTTAGCCTAAACTTATAACCTTGACCTAAATCTATTCTCAAATCCCAAAACCTATACTTATAACCTAAACCAAAACATATAACATATAACATAAACCCAAGCCTAAACCTGATCCCAAACCCAAACCCGATTTCCTAAACCTAAACCTTAACATATAACTTATACCTTAACCTAAACCTAAACCTTAACCTAAACTCAAACCTTAACCTAGACCTAAACTTACAACCTTAACCTAAATCTAAACCTTAACCTAAACTCAAATCCCTAAACCTTAACCTATAACCCATTCTAAACCTATACTTATATCCTAAACCTATTCTCAAATCCTAAAACCTATACTTATAACCTTAACCTAGACCTTAACCTTAACCTATAACCTATACTTATAACCTATAACCTAAACCTATACCTATAACCTAAACCTATAACCTTAATCTAAACCTATTTTCAAATCCCAAAACCTATACATATAACCTAAACCTAGACCTTGATATTAACCTTAACCTATAACCTAAATCTATACCTATAACCTATACTTATATCCTTAACCTAAACTTATAACCTTGACCTAAATCTATTCTCAAATCCCAAAACCTATACTTATAATATAAACCTAAATCTAAACCCAAAACCTAAAACCTAAAACCTAAACCCAAACCTAAACCCGATCCCGAACCCGAATTCGATTTTCTAAACCTAAACCTAACCTATAACCCATAATTATAACCTTAACCTAAAGCTATTCTCATATCTCAAAACCAATACGTATAACCTAAACCTAGACCTTAACCTTAACCTATAACCTATACTTATAACCTACAACCTAAACCTATACCTATAACCTACACCTAAACCTTAACCTATAACCTAAGCCTAGACTGATAACCTTAACCTAAACCTATTCTCAAATCCCAAAACTCATATGTATAACCTAAACCTAGACGTTGACCTTAACCTTAACCTATAAGCTATACTTGTAACCTATAACATATAACCTATACTTATATCCTTAACCTAAATCTATTCTCAAATCCCAATACCTATACTTATAACACAAATCTTAATCTTAACCTATAACCTATAACCTAAAACCTAAACCCAAACCTAAACCCGAACTCAATTTCGTAAACCTAAACCATAACCTATAATCCATACTTATAACCTTAACCTAAACCTATTCTCAAATCCCAAAACCTATACGTATAACCTAAACCTAGACCTTAACCTTAACCTATAACCTATACTTATAACCTATAACCTATACCTATACCTATAATCTAAACCTAAACCTTAACATATACTTATAACCTTAACCCAAACCAATTCTCAAATCCCAAAACCTATACGTATAACCTAAACCTAGACCTTGACCTTAACCTTAACCTATAACCTATACTTGTGACCTATACCTATAACTTATACTAATATACTTAACCTAAACATATAACCTTGACCTAAATCTATTCTCAAATCCCAAAACCTATATTCATAACCTAAACCTAAACCTATAACATATTTCCTAAAACCTAAACCCAAACCTAAACCCGATCCCGAACCCAAACCCGATTTCCTAAACCTAAACCTTAACATATAACCTATACCTTAACCTAAACCTAAACCTTAACATATAACCTATACCTTAACCTAAACCTAAACCTTAACCTAAACTCAAACCTTAACCTAAACCTAAACTTACAACCTTAACCTAAACCTAAACTCAAATCCCTAAACCTTAACCTATAATTCAACCTAAACCTATACTTATAACCTAAACCTAGACCTTAACCTAACCTATAACCCATACTTATAACCTATAACCTAAACCTATACCTATGACCTAAACCTAAACCTTAACCTATAACCTATACCTATACTTATAACCTTAACCTAAACCTTTTCTCAAATCCCAAAACTTATACTTATAACCTAAACCTAGACCTTAAACTTAACATATAACCTTAACCTAAACTTACAACCTTAACCTAAACTCAAATCTCTAATCCTTTACCTATAACACAACCTAAACCTATTCTCAAATCCCAAAACCTATACTTATAACCTAAACCCAGACCTAAACCTTAACCTATAACCTATACGTATAACCTAAACCTAGACCTTAACCTTAACCTATAACCTATACTTATAGCCTATAACATAAACCTATACCTATAACCTAAACCTATAACCTTAACCTAAACATATTTTCAAATCCCAAAACCTATACATATAACCTAAACCTAGACCTTGATATTAACCTTAACCTATAACCTAAATCTATACTTATAACCTATACTTATATCCTTAGCCTAAACTTATAACCTTGACCTAAATCTATTCTCAAATCCCAAAACCTATACTTATAACCTAAACCAAAACATATAATATATAACATAAACCCAAGCCTAAACCTGATCCCAAACCCAAACCCGATTTCCTAAACCTAAACCTTAACATATAACTTATACCTTAACCTAAACCTAAACCTTAACCTAAACTCAAACCTTAACCTAGACCTAAACTTACAACCTTAACCTAAATCTAAACCTTAACCTAAACTCAAATCCCTAAACCTTAACCTATAACCCATTCTAAACCTATACTTATATCCTAAACCTATTCTCAAATCCTAAAACCTATACTTATAACCTTAACCTAGACCTTAACCTTAACCTATAACCTATACTTATAACTTATAACCTAAACCTATACCTATAACCTAAACCTATACCTTAACCTATAACCTAAACCTTTACCTATAACTTAAACTTAAACCTTAACCTATAACCTAAACCTATACTTATAACCTTAACCTAAACCTATTCTCAGATCCCAAAACTTATACTTATAACTTAAACCTAGACCCTAACCTTAACCTAAACTTACAACCTTAACCTAAACCTAAACCTTAACCTAAACTCAAATCCCTAAACCTTAACCTATAACCCTACCTAAACCTATACTTATAACCTAAACCTATTCTCAAATTCCAAAACCTATACTTATAACCTAAACCTAGACCTTAACCTTAACTTATAACCTATACGTATTACCTAAACCTAGACCTTAGCCTTAACATATAATCTATACTTATAACCTATGACCTAAACCTATACCTATAACCTTAACCTATAAGCAAAACCTTTACTTATAACCTTAACCCAAACCTATTCTCAAATCCAAAAACTTATAACCTAAACCTAGACTTTAACCTTAACCTATAACCTATACCTAAACTTACAACTTTAACCTAAACCTATACCTTAACCTAAACTCAAATTCCTAAACCTTAACCTATAACCTATACCTAAACTTACAACCTTAGCCTAAACCTAAACTCAAATCCCTAAACCTTAACCTATAACCCAACCTAAACCTATACTTATAACCTAAACCTATTCTTAAATCCCAAAACCTATACTTATAACCTAAACCTAGACCTTAACCTTAACCTTTAACCTATGCGTATAACCTAAACCTAGACCTATAACCTATACTTATAACTAAAAAACTAAACCTATACCTATAACCTAAACCTAAACCTAAACCTTAACCTATAACCTATAACCTAAACCTATACTTATAACCTTATCCCAAACCTATTCTCAAATCCCAAAACTTATAACCTAAACCTAGACCTTAACCTTAACCTATAACCTATACCTAAACTTACAACCTTAACCTAAACCTAAACCTTAACCTAAATTCAAATCCATAAACCTTAACCTATAATCCACTCAAAACATATACTTATAACCTAAACGTATTCTCAAATTCCAAAACTTATACTTATAACCTAAACCTAGACCTTAACCTATAGCTATAACCTATACGTATAACCTATAACCTAAACCTAAACCTATACCTTAACGTATAACCTAAACCTATACTTATAACCTAAACCTAAACCTTAACCTATAACCTAAACCTATACTTATAACCTTAACCTAAACCTATTCTCAAATCCCAAAACTTATAACCTAAACATAGACCTTAACCTTAACCTATAACCTTAACCTAAACCTAATCCTTAACCTAACTCAAATCCCTAAGCCTTAACCTACAACCCAACCTAAACCTATTCTCAAATCCTAAAACCTATACTTATAACCTTAACCTATTCTCAAATCCCAAAACTTATACATATAACCTAAACCTATACCTTAACCTTAACCTATAACCTATACTTATAACCTATAACCTAAACCTATACCTATAACCTAAACCTAAACCTTAACCTATAACCTAAACCTATACTTATAACCTTAACCTAAACCTATTCTCATATCCCAAAACCTATACGTATAACTTAAACCTAGACCTTGACCTTAACCTTAACCTTAACCTATAACCTATACTTGTAGCCCATAACCTAAATCTATACCTATAACCTAAACTTATAACCTTAACCTAAATTTATTTTCAAATCCCAAAACCTATACTTATAACATAAATCTAAACCTAAACCTATAACCTTAACCTAAAACTTAAACCCAAACCTAAACCCGAACCCAATTTCCTAAACCTAAACCTTAACCTATAACCCATACTTATAACCTTAACCTAAACCTAAACCTATTCTCAAATCCCAAAATCTATACTTATATCCTAAACCTAAACCTTAACCTATAACCCATACTTATAACCTTAACATAAACCTATTCTCAAATCCCAAAATCTATACTTATATCCTAAACCTAAACCTTAACCTATAACCTAAACCTATACTTAGAACCTTTCTCAAATCCTAAAACTTATACTTATAACCTAAACCTAGACCTTATCCTTAACCTATAACTTATAACCTTAACCTAAACCTAAACCTTAACCTAAACTCTAATCCCTAAACCTTAACCTATAACCCAACCTAAACCTATACTTATAACCTAAAACTATTCTCAAATCTCAAAACCTATACACATAACCTAAACCTAGACCTTAACCTTAACCTATAACATACACTTATAACCTAAACCTATACCTATAACCTAACCTTAACCTATAACCTATACTTACAACCTTGAACTAAACTTATAACCTTAACCTAAACTTATAACGTAAACCTTAACCTATAACCTAAACTTATAACCTAAACCTAAACCTATTCTCAAATCCTAAATATATATCCTATAACCTATAACTTAAACCTACAACCTAGCCTAATCTTAAAGCTATTTCCATAAACTGACTTTAGTCTTTTCATTGTAGACATGGATAAGAGTTGGATGCGAGCTAAGAAAAGGTTTGGCCAAGAGTATAAACAAGGGGTTTAAGAGTTTATGGAATTTTCTCGAAATCGGACAAATTCAAGGAATAAGATTAGGTGTCCATGTCGAAAATATAAGAACATGATATATAAGACTTTAGACAAAGTAGAGGACGATTTGTTCATAGTTGGGATTGACCAGGGTTACACTTGGTGAATCTATCATGGTGAAAATATGACCCATAGAGTTGAGCCCATTGAAGTCCTTGCTGAACCAATTGTGCCGGATGACGAGGATGAAGACGTTGACAAAATGCAAGATATTATAGGGGATGTGTTCAGGGAAATATCTGCGGATACTAATTTTACAGCGACAAGCAGTAGCCAAGATATTCATCCAATGGGTGATGTCGAATTAGAAAAGTTTAGTAGGTTGTTAAGGGATGCACAACGTCCACTTTATCCAGGGTGTGAGAACTTCTCCAAGTTAAATTTTCTTACAAAGTTACTTCATTTAAAGACAATAAATGGTTGGAGTAATAAATCATTCGACATGTTGATTGAGTTGTTGAAAGAAGCATTACTGGATGGTGAGACATTGTCTAAGTCTCATTATGAGGCAAAATCCTTGATGTGAGACTTGGGCCTTGGTTATGAACTCATACATACATGTATAAATGATTGTTTATTATATTGAAAAGAGCATGATAAGGCTAAAGACTGTCAAGAATGTGGAGAGTCTACGTGGAAGTATGACAAAGCCAGTACTTCCTATTAAAATCCAAATTGTAAAAATTATTTGTCTCATAAGACAGCTAAAGATATGAGGTGGCATAAGGAGAAACGCGTTCATGATGATAGTATATTGAGGCACCCTGCGGACTCTGAAGCCTGACAAAATTTTGACAAGCAACATGACAGATTTGCAGAGGATTCTCGCAATGTTCGACTAGGTCTTACAAGTGATGGTTTTAATCCATTTAGTAATATGAGTAACTCGTACAGTATGTACCCAGTAGTACTTATGCTCTACAATTTACCTCCTTGGTTGTGTATGAAGGAGTCATTTTTCATGATGTCATTGCTTATTCCTGTACCTAGGTCACCTGGGAATGATATTAATGTGTATTTGCGACCGTTAGTAGATGAGTTAAATGAGTTGTAGAGTCAAGGTGTACAAATGTATGACACATTTGCAGGACAGACATTTCGATTACATGCAGTGGTCTTGTGGACAATAAATGACTTTCCCGCGTATGAAAATTTATCTGGGTGGAACACGAAGGGAAAGTTGGCTTGTCCTACATGTGGTATTGAGACTTGTTTATTGTCATTGACGCATGGTAGAAAAATATGTTATATGGGCCATCGTCGCTTCCTTCCGAGTGATCACAGTTGGCACAGGAAAACGATGATCTTTGATGGCAAACAAGATCATAGGCCACCCCCGAAAGAGCTATTTGGAGAAGATGTGATGCAACAACTGAGTAACATTGAAGAAGTTAGATTTAATAAGGCATCACAGTTGAAGAAGAGGAAACGTACAGTATTGGACTATAACTGGAGGAAGAAGAGCATCTTTTTTGAGTTGCTTTATTGGAGCGATCTGAAATTGCGACACAACTTGGATGTCATGCATATTGAGAAAAATATATGTGACAATGTCTTCGAAACATTGATGAACATAGAGAAGAAAACAAAAGACAGTTTCAAGGCTCGATTGGATCTACAAGAAATGGGTTTAAGGAAAGAGTTACACTTACAACCACATGAAAATTCGTGTACCATACCAGCAGCCTACTACACGTTGACAAAACTAGAGAAAGCATTTATATAAATGGTTGAAATCGGTAAAGTTTTCCAATGGATATATGTCAAACATATCTCGGCGTGTAAATGTTACGGATTGTTAGGTAACAGGAATGAAAAGTCATGATTGTCACGTCCTTCTGTAATGCCTATTTTCGGTTGCGATTCGTGGATTCCTAAGCAAGGATATTAGTGCGGCGCTAATTAAGTTGGGGATATTCTTTAAGGAATTGTGTTCGAAATCATTGAATGTAGAAGTTATTAAATGACTAGAGAGAGACATTGTCATAATCCTATGCAAACTTGAAAGAATATTTTCACCTGCATTTTTCGATGTCATGTTACACCTAGCGATTCACTTACCGCACGAGGTGAAGTTTGCAGGCCCAGTACAATATTGTTGGATGTATCCGATCGAAAGGTGGTAGAACCTATTAAAATTTTTATTCATTTCATAAACTACATGTATCCATATTTTCATACGTATAACATAGTGGTTTTGTGTACAGATACCTTCACACACTTAAACGATTTGTGAGGAATAAGGCATGACTGGAGGGGTCGATAGCTGAAGGGTACATTGATAATGAACGTCTTACATTTTGCTCCATGTATCTTTATGGCATAGAGACTAGATTCAACCGAGAATATTGGAATGCCAATGAAGGATAGGAGCATGAACAAGGACTCATATTTGTTTTTGAACATAACGTTCATCCTTTAGGATCCCCGACGTTTCAGGATATGGACCATGGGGATTTAGTAAAGGCGCGGTAGTATGTGTTGTATAATTGTGAAGAAATAGTCATACTTGGAGTAAGTCTTCCCTCGATTATTATTTTCTCTACATACGATGATCTTAATGTTTCTTGCTGACGACGTGCCATTTATGTGTAGCGAACACATAGACGAGATGAAGTCCAAATTTCTCACAAATTATGATCGAATGCATCAGGATCAATTTCAAGAATGGTTCACTAAATGTGTAAGATTTCACATTATATTTCACCACACTTAGCATTTTTGTTGTATTGTACATTATTTAAACCTATGAAAATTCCTAAACAATTATATTCTGTACATGATAATAGATGAAGACGTTGCACACGAGCAACTCTTTGGATGAGTTTGATGCACCATACTCATTGACCTGTGGCCCTGGTAGACGTGTATCTAGATATATAGGTTGTATTGTAAACGGGATTCAGTTTCACACCGAAGAACGTGATAAGTACAGGACTACACAAAATAGTGGGGTGGTTGTGAAGGGAACAAATGAGGAGGATGAGATTGACTTTTATGGCATTTTGACAGATAATATTGAGTTGAGTTATTGTATGAGAAAGTGTGTGTACTTATTTAGATGTGATTGGTGGGACATTGAAAATAAGAAGTTGGGAATACAGACTGACAACTACTTTACGAGCGTAAATTTATTTCGGAAGTGGTTTAAGGATGACCCATTTATCCTCGCCAGCCAAGCCGAACAAGTATTTTACCTCGCTGACACCAAGTTAAGCTGCTCTTAGCACATGGTACAGAAAATAAAGTCCAGGAATGTATTTGACGTTCCCGTACCAGAAGTTGAAGATATCGAGGACGGGAGAAATGACATGTCTAGAGTTAAATAAGCATATCAAGAAGACATGCCATCTAGGGATAAAGGGACTGATTTAAGTGTTGATATTGATGTGGTGTAATTAAACAGAGACGATGTGCCACCTGATGATGTTGATGCCTCAATAATATGTGATATTGTTAGAGATGATAGCAGTTTTATTGATGACGACGTTGCGAACAATGAGAAGGAAATACTGATCAGCGATAGTGATGGTGAAGAAGAAATAGCCCTAAGCGACATTGATATAGACGACGATTATTAAATTACACATGATTTACATGTCATTTTTCAATTCGAATAATTTATGTATTCCATGTATACGTGAAAATTATAAGTCATGATTAATTCCTTTTGTTGACTTATTTATAATCCACATTTACAGTTAAGTCAATTTTTTATCATGTTCTCCTCAAACCGGAGCGTAACAGAAGCATGCAACATACTTCATCAGCTGTTGCAGATGGACGTTTCGGTCATATCTTCTTCTGGTAGGGTCATAGATGTACCCGGTCTGGTCGATGAGTGTAGAGTGGAATATATCGATGACTCAGAAGAAAGATTATATCATCTCAAAGAAATTCTGAGGCTGATGGAGATATATAACCGCAGAAAACGCGATATGAAAGATGCGACTTTATCACTTGCATATCTAAATAGAGTCCTGAGAGACCATATTTCTCCTATTTTGACTGGCATGTTGGCTGTAAATATATCGAGTGCTTCACATAACATGACATATACTTCTAAAGCATACGATAGCTTACGCAGGGAGTACTTTGGATAGTTTACCTCAAAGTTGTTTCGTATTACAATGAAATATGTGTATTTAATATAGAATGACAATGTGTAATGGAATTTTCAATGGTTATAGATTAAAGTTTATAGTTGTATTATATTCTTCTTGCATTATAGTGTAATGGTCTAATCATATTTTAATCATCTCTCTAAGTATAAGCACAAATGCATTGTACCGTCAACACTACTTGTATAATATATTCCACTTGTATTGACATTGTTTAAATTTATAAGTTTGTAGCTCATACATATTCAGCGATGACACCAGATAAGAGAGTACATCATTCACGCACTGGATCTATCCCTTCTACTCATGATGCAACAAAGCTAGCATCACCGTCACATGTTGCATCGCAGGCATTTGATCCCTCAGTCACGCATACACCGGGCACTGCGTGTAAGTATAAACATATAATTCTTTTAATGATTTCTATTTATATTCAGACTTACATATTTCTTTTGCAACAACGTCGCCGACCAGCTGACGAGGACATGGACCCACGCGTGGGTTACTTTTAGAGAAACTTATGCGTGAGGGTAGGGTGACGGTATAGTTCTCATAGGACTGCATTCGACCTGTTGGGAACAATGCCATGTTGTTTACGTCGGAGGTCGGTGTCTTATGCCGATCTCTAATCCCTCCCACCACTCCCTGTTGGGGAGATGTGACAGATGATGTGCAGCAGCTCATCCGTCAGCGCCTTCAGATAAATTTTAGTAAATTAAAATTTATTTTATAAAAGTTCATTATGGTTAAGTTATTTTCTTAATAAGTTCATTACCTTAATCTATTATTTACAAAACTGCAGGATAAATTTGACTTGAATTTGAGTATTTCGCACATCTCGCATGCTGTCGACGACATGATGGAGTGGTTCAAGGATTACCATGGTAAGTTACACCGGCAATACAAGCGGTGTGCGAGCCATGAGGAGACCGTACAGTCCGCACCGTCGCACGTGACCGATGAGGACTGGTGAATACTCTGCGATAAGTTTTCGTCTGATTCTTTTCAGGTAATATCTACATATTTATGTTATCTTAACGTAATAATTAAATTCATAATTAATAACAATGTATTATGAATAATGTGTTCAGAAGAGGAGCAAAATAAATTCTAACAACATGGGAAAGTTAAAAGTGAACCACATAGCTGGTTCAAAGCCATTTGTACGATTTCGTCATGACATGGTAAGAAAGTTCTGGTAATTATTATGTTTTTATATTCTTACCATTCATTTATATTAACTCCATTGTCCTTTCGATTGCGCAGCGAGATTCCATCACTGGCCAGGAACCCGGACCGGTAGACTCCTACAGAGGGACTCACTGTTGGTAGACGACGGGATCTTGGGTAAATCCTAGAGCCAGCGAGATTTGGATAAAAATCCTTACATTGTAAAATTTAATTACATTAAATTATAATAACGTCATTTATTATGAAAATTCATATGTTTTCATTTCAGAAGGAGATGGACACCTTACGCAGTCAGCCCACTCTTGATGGTACTCAGCGGAGTGAGCCAGAGATCCTGAGTCAAGTGCTTGGTACCCGTTCTAGATATGTACATGGGCTTGGCCATGGTGCCAAGCTCATGGCACCCGCTAAAGCTGCCTCCAGCCGATCCGTTGTCATTGGCGACATCGCCGTACACCGAGCTGATACCGCAGAGAGAGACGTTCAGCAACTATAGGTCGTTATCGATGATATCAAAGATCAACTGGACAGGCAGAGGGAGGAGCAGGAGAGAAAGATGATGGATCAGCTGGCGAGGTAGAGGGAGGAGCAGGAGAGGAGGATGGAGGAGGAGCTGGTGAAGCAGAGAGAGGAGCAAGAGAGGAGGATGGAGGATCAGCTGGTGAGGCAGAGGAGCTGGTGAGGGAGAAGGAGGAGTAGGAGAGGAGGATGGAGGATCAGTTGGCGAGGCAGAGGGAAGAGTAGGAGAGGAGGATGAAAGAGATGCGGGTGGAGCATGAGCGACGGATGACGGAGATGTTTCAAGTTTTCGCTGCACGCTTACGGACCGATGCCCCACCAACTCCGCCTTCATCCTTGTAATTTTTTATATAGTTGTTTATGATGTTAAGTTTATATGTATTTATGCGTGAATGAATGTTATGCAGATAAGATTGTTTATGTTTGGATGAATGTAGTTTATGTTTGGATGGATTTACTAGTTTGGGTTTAGATGGATGTGAATGTGAATATGATGAAATATATTACATAACAGGTGTATATCAGGATAAATATGATGAAATATATTGTTAACAGGTGTATATCAGGAATTTTGTGCAGAATTTTGAGCTAGAATTTTTATTTTTTAAAAAAAGAGACTTTTAGCGACGAAAATTTTCGTAGCTAAAAATTTTATAAATTTTTTTTAGTGACGAAAATTTTCGTCGCTAAAATGTATGCAATTATCTTTGGCGACGAAAATTTTCGTAGCTAAAAATTTTGTAATTGCTTTTTTATCGACGAAAATTTTTGTCGCTAAAAATGTTGTAAAATGATTTTTTAGCGACGAACATTTTCATCGCCAAAAGGTGTGGAACGAATATTTTTAGCAGCAAAAATTTTTACTGCTAAAAGTCTTGTAAGGTTTTTTAGTGACGAAACTTTTGGTCGCTAAAAGTGGAACGAATAATTTTAGCAGCAAAATTTTCGCTTCTAAAAGTCTTGTAAAGTTTTTTAGTGACGAAAATTTTCGTCGCTAAAAGTGGAACGAATATTTTTAACAAAGAAAATTTTCTCTGCTAAAAGTCTTGTAAAGTTTTTTAGCGACGAAAAATTTCATTGCTAAAAGTGGAACGAATATTTTTTAGCAACAAAATAAAAGTCTTGTAAAAAGTTTTATTTTCGTCGCTAGAAGTGGAACGAATTTTTTAACGGTGAAAATTTTTGTTGCTAAAATTCTTGTAAAGTTTTTTAGTGATGAAAATTTTCGTCGCTAAAAGTGGAACAAATTTTTTAGCAGTGAAAATTTTTACTGCTAAAAGTCTTGTAAAGTTTTTTTAGCAATGAAAATTTTCGTCACTAAAAGTGGAACGAATTTTTTAGCGGCGAAAATTTTCACTGCTAAAAGTCTTGTAAAGTTTTTTTAGCGATGAAAATTTTCGTCGCTAAAAGTGGAATGAATTTTTTAGCAGCGAAAAATTTCATTGCTAAAAGTCTTGTAAAGTTTTTTTAGCGACGAAAATTTTCGTCGCTAAAAGTGGAACGAATTTTTTAGCAGCGAAAAATTTCACGGCTAAAAGTCTTGTAAAGTTTTAAGTGGATCAAATTTTTTTAGCTGTGAAAATTTTTATTGCTAAAAGTCTTGTAAGGTTTTTTTAGCGACGAAAATTTTTGTCGCTAAAAAGCTTGCCTTTGGAGCTTTACTGGGACTAACTAGTAAAAGACCTAGACTGGGAAGTAATCTTAGAAACCAATCGCATTTTAGGAAAAGATCTCAATATCGTATTCGTCTAAAAGAAAAAAAATTTACGTTTTCTAGTGACGATTCAAATTTTTCACCGATAAAATTCTTTTGCTTTGGTCTTTTAGCGATGAATTTAATGACAAAAATTTTCGTCACTATAACTTTTTAGCTACGAAAATTTGACTTTTAGCGATGAAAAGTTTCGTCGCTAAAAGTGGGATTTCTTGTAGTGAGTGCAAGGGAAAAGAAAAGGTAAAGTGCTGGAACTATGGGATGGAAGGACATGTGAAGAAGGATTGTACAAATCTTAAATCAAGAGAGAATGTTCTAAGGCTTCGTACAAGGAGGCCAATGATGCCACGTTAGATGGATCGAGTGGATGTGATGGTGATGTTTTGTCTATGTATACGATCAGATGCCCATATGATGATCGTAAGGGCGAGTGGATTATAGACACAGAGGCATCCTTTCACATGACTCCTCATAGAAGTTGGTTCACCAGTTACAGGGAGTGCGATAGTGGACAGGTGTTTTATATAATGACATTGCCTATAATGTTATGGTTGTTGGTACGGTGCGCATCAAGATGTTTGATGGGGTGGAGCGTACCTTGACTGATGTCAAGCATGTTCCTGATTTGAAGAAGAATATGATTTCTCTGTGTACTTAAGGCAATGGGCTACAAGTTCACAGGTATTGATAGTGCTCTTAAGGTATTTAAGGAGGCATGAGTAATCATGAAAGCGCAACGACTCAGTAACATATACAGGTTGATTGAGAGCACTTCAAAAGGTAGAGCTGTAGTGGATGTAACGGATTTCACCTCTGCATGTGTGTGGCATGTTGGACATGGCCACATGAGTGGGCAGGGTAGGAAGGCTGAGGTGCGCAGACAAGGATACAGAGCAAGTGGAGTAGCCACCTATGAGAAGAATCACACAGCATAATCATAGGATATTGGCAAGGTACATGGACAACTCTAATATCACAGGAGATTCATCTTCTATTCAGAAGTCTCTAGGTGAGCCAGGTGCTGAGAAGTGGAAGGTGATATGGGCAATGTGATAGACTCATTGTACTAGACCGACATATGGGAGCTGGTGGAGCTTCAAGTTGGCCGGAAAGTGGTTGGATGCAGGTGGATCTTCAGGAGGATACATCATAGATATAGAGCAAGGTTGGTAGCGAAGGGTTATACTCAGAGAGGAGATCAGGTTCTCAAAGATATTCACGCCGACGGTATAGCAGGTGTCTATTAGATTTGTGATTGGCGTTAGTTGGCCAATGTGATCTTGAGCTGGAAGGATGGATATGGAGTATGCACTTTTGTATGAGAAATTGAAAGAGCAAATCTACATGAAGCAACCAGAGCGGTTCGAAGTTAAAGGGGCGGAGAAAAAAGTTTACAGGAGGTCGTGGTACAACCTATCACCTAAGTAGTGGTTTGATTCCTTCACTGTGAGTCAGGAATTGTATGCTAATGACATATAGATTGCCAATTATGACATGTCTAAGATCAATGTACTGAAGAGTCGGTTAAGTGGGACATTCAGGATGAAGGATTGGGGGGCTACAAAGATGGTTCTCGGCATTGAGACTAAAAGAGGAGTAGGCTTTGGTTATCTTAGGAAGAATACCTTGGGTAGGTATTGATCAAGGAGATGATGGACCATGTAAAGCCATAGAGTGTTCCCTACGCATCTTTTCTCAAGTTTTCCTTAGGACATGTCCTAAAACTGATGAGGAAAAGCAGGATATCTCATGTACCTTCTTTGAATGCAGTTGGCAGTATATGTCATGGTCTGTATTAGACCAGTTATTTCACAGGCTATCAGTATTATGAGAAAATACTCTAGCAAGCAATATTGGGTAGCAGTGAGATGGTAAGAAGACTACATCTTTACTTTTGTGAAGATAGGAGCAAAGGTAGTTGGGTACGTGGATTCTGATCTGGTAGACATGCTCACCTAAAACGTTCCTGTAGAGAACTTTAAGTTCTGTGCAACTTCTCTAGGCTTGGCGATGGCGAAAAAGAAGGACGGAGTGTACACGAGAAGCTATGATGTGATGCAAAGATAAGAGAAGAGGTCAAGAAGATATACGATTGAAGATTGAAGACAGTGGAAATTGTTGTCAAAATGTCTTAAATCTGTAAATTTATTGTCTGCTCGACTAATCGAGGGCTTAACTAGAAGTCCAGCGTGCTATATTTTTTAGAGACGACTAGTCGAGGGTCAGGCTCAACCAGTCGAAGGGGTCCTTCGACCAATCGAGGACCTGGCATGACTAGTCGAGGGTTACGCAGATTCTGTGCGGATTTTGTGGGGATTGCATAAATTTGAGGCAGTTTCACAAAAGTACGAAAGTGGTGTTTCCTAAACTATAAATAGGGGTCCCCGGGGCTAGTCTAAAGTATTTGAGGCTTTCTAAAGGGGTTTTAAGGGTTCCTAAAAGGGTTTTAGGGTTTCTAAAGGGTGTGGCAAGGGTGAGATTTGAGATTGTTCGAATCGGGTAAGTCCTCTCTCTTGTAATTTCTTTTCATAGTGGATATCTATCTCTTTGTGCCGTGGTTTTTTTCTAAAAAGGTTTTTCACCTTAAATCTCTGTGTTCTCTTGTGATTGCTTGTTGCTCTTGAATTGCTATCCTATATCTAAATTTGTGTGATTCTGCAGCATAAATCCCCAACAAGTTCAAGATAGGAAAATGGGTTCTGATCTTAGGATTACTCGAGGCCTTTAACCTTATTAGCAAACATTAAATAACTGAAGGTGAGGGTTTTATCCTTTAGGCTTACATTAACTTACATTATTATATTTACATTGTCCTTACATGCCATCCTGTTGTTTAAATCTTGCCTTTACATGCTTTCATGTTATTTCTACCTTGCCCTATTGAGTTCTTCCTTCTATTATATGTTTTGTCATCAATTAATTGCCCTTTGAGATTATAATATAATGTTACTTATGAAGTGATCTTTCTGAGTTTATGTGGGGCCATGGATACAAGCCTTACCCCTGCCTTATTAAATTTATTGAGTTTTCCCTACCACTCTCCTTATTATTGAATCGGTCGTTGCCGCTCTTCTATTTGTTGAGATAGTCATTGTTACTCTTCTTTTATTGAGTTGACCGTTGTCACTCTCCTATTTTTTATATTGGCCATTGCCACCGTTTGAGTTGACAATTGTTACTCTTCTCTTTATTATACTGTCCTTATACTATTTATCTTTAAGGCTTGGGCATGTGTCTTAATATTCTAAAACCCCCATGATTCAGTTTGTCACTACGCCAAAATTACGGATTTGCGATGGACCAAATCCGTCATAAAACCAAATAAACAACAAATTTTGTCCGTTGCTTGGTCCATCGTTGTTTACTGGGTCATTTTTTCCCCAATGCGTTGAATTTGCAACAGATAAGGTCCACCATATATTACCTACGGATAAGATCCGTCGTAAAAAATAACAAATTCGTCGCTGAAATTCTAAAAAACCACCCGAATTATTCGTCATTTAAAATATTAGCGACGAATAAGTGACGGACAAAATCTATCGTTGATTTTCAACTTTTCAGAAATTAGCGACGGATTTGGTCCGTCGCATCCGTCGCTAAAATATCTGTAAATATATATAAAAAAAAACATCGGCAGATCCTTTTTTTTTTTTTTTTTTTTTTTTTTTTGAATCTTACGCCCGATAACCATTCAAAAAACAATTAACATGATTGTTTAATAAGAATCACATTCACAAGATTTAAAAGATTGGGCCGAATATGAAGCTGGACTAAATATTAATGTGTTTGGATGCTCAGTAGGCCTTAATAAGAAAATGAACTAAATATAAAGTAAATAGTCAAAATTAGATTAGCTACTGATGAAATAGGTAATGAAAATCGACCATTACAGCCCATAAAATAGTTCAACAACCACCTATTATGCTGGCCATTACCGTTATTGAATACCTTGGGAGTGACAAACCACCTTATTCAATCTTTCCTAACATGAATCACTTTCAGATTTCCATGGCCTCGGTGGAACCTTGGAGCATTCCTAGAAGGAAAATGTAGAGATTAATGCCTAACTAAGAGATTTACCTTATCCATGGTGAATAGAGTTATCTTTGAAAGGTGATCGAAGCAATGATGCTTGCTTCAGTTTCTTTCTTCTAAACGCACCAATGTATAAACAAAACTAGAAACAGTATAATGGCAACCGCTGCAATAGAGATTCCAGCAACAGCTCCCATTAAAATTCCTGCTTAAAAGGACATTGTATATGCAATGAGTTTCAAAAGGCATCATATAACTTGAGGGGTTGGATTTCACATGCTCTTAACTGGTTAGAAGTTACTAGCTGGGTGGAGTGTAACTTGTTGTCCAACTAGTTGGACTAAAGGGTTGTGTGTGTTCACACATAGTTCTATGGTGTTCCCCACCTGAGAATTGGATGGGAAAAATGCCATACAAACACCATGGTGGGTCCCACATGCCAACTAGTTGTGTGGATTTTGTTAAATATCCCCAATGTGACACATGGGGTCCCTGATCATCAATCCGGACCGTTCATTCAATAGTAATATAGGGAGCAAGCCATGACCAAGAATCACACCGATTGGATTTTAGGCCAGGTCATCTAAAAGGTGGGGCCCACTAGACACACTACTTGATTTTTGCATGCGCTTGCAAGGTTGGCATGTGTGGTCACATGTAGAGGTGTGGGTGGAGGACTGCGTGTGAGCTTAAGAAGCTTCATATAAAAAATTCAATTTTGAATTTGAACACTAAGTTTGAACAACAAGACAAAAATATTAAATGATAATTCAATTAGTGGATTAAATGAAGATGAGTTCTATGGTCCTATCCAATACAAGGATGTCGATTCTAATCCAATAGAGATTTTTCCGTACGTGATGTCAAAAACAAAGAAATATGTGTGGAAAGCAAAGGAGAAACTAAATGGCTTGCTGTCGAGGTTCCTAATCCGCAATATCATGGTGAGATCTCCATTCAACGCAAGAGCCACTCTAAGATGGAACTCAAAACTGAAATGCCACGGTAAAATTTTTCATTAGCCATACATCTCATACAAAATAAATAAATAAAAGAGAAAATTTAACACGAAAAAGAGAATAGAAAAGAAGATACAAAAGCTTCTTCATTTTTCATCTGAACTATTTAAGGGCAAGTTGGAAGGGCAGAAATTCCCAAGATTTTTCATTTTTTTAATAGAAAAAAGATTTTAATCGAACAAGGTTAATGCAAAACAGCCCCATTAAAGGGGAAACACCTTAAAAGGGTCAACTGTATCAATTCATTTCATTTCGTCTCCCCATAGAAAACAAAATACATCAGGCTAATCTTATCTGATTTGATTAGTCCCGTCAGCATGCAAACATGCCCTACAAAAGAGTTCCAAATTCCAATGACCCGATCAAGTTTTAATTATTGCAAGTCCAATACTACCCAAATGTTCTAAAGACAATAACAATAATAGCCCGTCTATAGGTACTGGGTTCATACTAGTGGGGCCAGTACTTTAGATCCTCTTTAGATGGTTTCAGTATCAAGTCTATAGCAGATTTGCCAATGTACTCAGCAGGATGAAGAGATGGAGGATCATCATCAATGGTCCAAATCTTGTTCCTTGCAAACCCATGTTGCTCCAGTGATCCACTGTTTCCAAACTTCAAGAGCATTAAAACATGATGTTAGTCAGGAACTTGGAATTAGATACCACATGAAAAGATATGAGCATGCATGAACCTGCGGGAAACAAATGGGAATTCCTCCTCGCATTGCTTTTGGTGGCTTAAACATAGCCTGCAGTAGATAAAAGATAATATTTCAGCAAAAGCTAAGATGATTTCTCTAGTAGATGAAGTTTGTCGCATAGCTCTGCAACTCATGAATTTCATGTTCTGAAACATTATCACCATTAACTTAAATGAGTTCAAAGTTATTTTCAAGCAGCACCCAAACAGACCTTAATTTCAATAACATGAACAGAAGATCGCTTCTTAAAAATAGCAACGCCCCTGTTAATATATCAAGTGCTAGCCTAATCACCTGAGCATAATGCCAAAATCATGAAATGCTGCCAAAATCCAGTTGGAGAATTATGCAATCCATGAGCCTACCTTCCATTGACTCAGCTTTTGCGAGAAAAAACCTCCAACTTCTGAGACAGAAAATTCAGAACCCGTGACAGTCAGCGAGTTGCATAGAATGCATTAGAACATCACTCGTTCTTCACTGACAATCTCTCTAACAAAACAGAAAGAAAATAGATAAAAATATGTTAGGCAAAAATGAAGCAGCCCGTTCTGGCTCTTGTTCTCATTCTGCAGATATTAAGAAAGATTAAGAATGGGATTTTTTAGTCTAACATTCCACATAAACGTAAAGTTGCAACAACCTATTTCATGAGGACTTTTTAAGAGCACTTCTGTGAGTTGCTCTCTCTAAAAAATAACACATACCAGCTCTTTGAGTTCTTTTAGTGCCTTAGACGGAAAACTAGGTGCCCTTTGAACATCACCAAAATGCCTCTGAAACACCCATTCCATAATTTGTAATTGCTGGCTAACCTCCAGGCCCAGGAAAGAAAAACCAACTTTTAGATATATTTAATGAAAGATGTCAGAAGTTCGTCGATCCTTAATCTGAAAATAGTATTGAGCAGTAGAATGAGCAGAAAAATTAGCATGAAAAGAAAGGATAGAATGATTGATTTAAAATAAACTTTAGTGGATATTTCTGGACTGATTTTAAAATAATCTTCCCAAACTAACCGACAAGAAAAGACTAAATTCCACAATTTTGTCCCCAATAATCAATACATACAACTCCATAACCAATACATACCAATACATTACCAAGTTTGTCTCAACTTGCAAGAAAAAAGAATAGACAGATATGAAAACTAAGACAGTCCAGCTATGTTAACTTCTATATATACCAACTATATGGACTATTTATGCAGTCATGCAATAATATAGAAACCATTAGATTTTGTATAGAAGAACACAAAAGGAAAAATACAATTGATATGTGTCGACAAAAGTGAACCCAGTTGGATCTTGCACCAACCTCCAAATTGTTGATGATAACCTTCTCTACTGTCGCGCCTCAAAATTGCAAGCTTTCAGTGGACAGTTGGAATAATTAAAAAACCCAGGTATACCTCACACCAGTATCAATATCACATCAGTACAATAGACTTACAGATACTTGTAGGATAAGGTACTGATACTAGCATTAGATGCTCTAAAGATACTACTATTTTTTCTTTCTTTTTTTAATGATATCTACTTGTTGCATATGGTTTTAGCATAAATGACATGGAAAAAGTAGGGAAAAGACCCTCCCAATTCACATCCAAGAGAAATATATGCAACTTAGCTACGATCCATATCATATCTACAGTTCAGTCCAAAGCAGCACGAGTTCCATAGCATGGCATGGTTAGATTGACCAATTCAAACCTCCCATTTTCCCTATCTAACCCACAATTTACAGTAACTTCAAATATTAAGGGACTGTTCGTACTTTGTTAGAGTAGCATTTTGAGTAAAATTAACCAAATCCCATGAAAGGTCAGCGTCATCCTATCCCCTGCAACTTTTATCAGCTGGACACATTTTGGATGCTGGCCCGATGACTGAATGGTAGTAGCCTCTGAATCGCCGGAAACTTTGGAATGAGCAGTGTTGCTTGAATTACCTTCATAGACAGGGATTTGGTCCTTTTGTCGTCAATAGCATGCATAAACGCTCTCCGCGGTAATTTTTGCAAAAAGGAAGTGTAAGATTTTTTTCAATGTTGTCAATGTTGTCAAAATCGTTATTATATTGATAGGGGTCAAATCGTATCAAATCGCAAATCATGTTGTGAACTGTAAGATTTTTTTTCTGATTTCTAAATTAAAAAATAATAAAAAAAAAGAGATGTAAAAGAATACAAATAAACTAGAAAGACTTAAAAACCCATCAATAATCCATTTCCAATCAATATACCCCATGGAAAGTAATCGCATATCATGATATTATCAATTTTGAACATGCATAAAGTACACATATCATGTGTAAAATGGTAAAAGGGGTTTAAAAAAATTTAAAAATAAAAAACAAAATAAATAAATCCCCAAAATCCCCAAATCCCTAATTTGTAAAATCTGAAAAACCCCAATTCGGGGTCCACATTCAAATTTGTTAAGCCCTGAAATCCCCAAATCCAGGTCGGATTGTTGGGAAAGGCGGGCTACACGGCCCATTGCGACTAACATCACTGTGGGCCCCACCTAGCATATCAACAGGTTGTATGGCAAATAAACATTCCGGTGGAATCCACCTTAAAATCCAAAAAACCCTAAATCGGAATTGAGATTGTGAGAGATTGAGAGAGAGAGAGAGAGAGAGAGAGAGAGAGAGAGAGAGAAAGAGAGAGAAATACCTCAATGTTGCTAGAGATTTAATCCTTCAACCATAGATTCAGAGAGAGCAAGAGGGTGTGCGTGGGTAGGACGGTCGGTAATAGGATCAAGCAAGGAAGAGAGAGAGGGAGAGAGATCAACAAGAAGAGAGAGGATGGAGAGATCTGTAGAGAGAGAGAGAGAGAGATGGGATAAAGGGTGAGAGAGGGACGGGAGATTGGTTAGGGTGCCGGCCCTAACCCGTCCTCAAATGAAAGGGAAGTGGATTAGCTGACGTCAGCAAGTTCTGTGTGTCCCTTCATGAGGTATGTGTTAAATCCAAACCGTCCATCCATCTAGCGAGCTCGTTTTAAGTCTTGGGACGAAATATGAGATAGATCTAACTATCAAGTGGACCACACTGAAAAAAGCATTGGGGGATTGAACGTCTACCATTGAAACCCTTGAGGGGGTCACATAAGTTTTGGATCAATAAAGTTTTGGATCAATATGAAAAAAAATTTCCTCTTCATCCAAATCTTTACGACCTTATGAACGGATTGGATGGAAAATAAATGTTATAGTGGGCCCTATGAATTTTTCAACGGTGAAAATCATCATCGTGTTGGTATTTGTGGTGTGGTCCATTTAATCTTTGGATATGATTCATTTTTTGAATAATTCTCTAAAATGATCTCAAAAAATGGATGAACGGTGTGGGTTGATCTCGAATTTTCAGTAAATCCAATAGCTCAAGTGGACCATGCCACACGAAACAGTGTGGAATAATGATTTCCACCGTTGATACCTTCCTTGAGCCCACAATAATGTTTATTTGCTATCCAACTTGTTCATAATATCCAATATATATGGATGAAGAGAAAACACAAACATCAGCTTGATCCAAAATTTTTATGGCCTCCAAGAATTTTTCAATGGTACAGGTTCAATCACACTATTTCCTGTGGTGTGGTCCACTTGAGCTTTGGATATGCTTCCTTTTTATTCTTTAAACCTCAAATTATCTGTTAACATGGATGAATGGAGTCGATAAAATAAATAAATAACGGTGGACCCCATAGAGTTCACTCTGGTAAGGGTAATGAGTAACTCCCCTAAATGTAGTGGAGAGAGGTTTCCTTAAAACATTCATAATCATATATTTTGGCCTGGATAAATGTGATTCACATATCCAACCCACTCATTATGTGTGTCCCACTTGGATGAGGGGTCAGAACAAGTTTCAGCCGCATCCAAAGCTCATGTGAGCCCTACCAAGTGCTTTTATATTTTTTAGGATGTCTTCACATGGTTTTAGATGGTATGGCCCACCTGAGTTTCGTATATGGATGATTTTTGAGATATCTCATAACCTAAAGGGGACACATCAAATGCACAGGTGTTGATGTTCGACACATCATGATGGGGCCCACAAAACTTACTAACATCAATTCTTAGGTTCTCGTGAGGTCAATAAGTTGGGTCAAAATTATGACTAGAATATTTGGCCCATTTTACATGTATAGTCTATTCACTCTATTTTATTGATCAATACCCTCAATTTGACTAGTTACTCACCCCAATCAAGCTAGCTACATGTGAAAAAGGTATTGAGAATACAAGATAGATCAACAATTTGAGTGAAATTTGATTTAAACATATGAAGTTATTTACTCTTCAATCTGGACTAATTCGATTGTCCAAAAATGGTTAAATGTTCAATTAGTGGATGTGCCTAATAATTTATTAAAAAATATATTTTTTTCACAGATAAATATCAATTTCCATTTAAAAATAATATTTTTTTTCAAAATCTATATTTTTTTACTCTTAATTTTTCTTTCAAAACTTATGAAAAAATATCATTTTTATTATAAAATATTTTTTAAAATAAATTAAAATACAAATTCTGAATTTTTATTTTCAAAATATCTTAAAATTTCACATTTTTTTTTCCCAAAAATTCCAAAATGCCATTTTTTTTTTCAAAAGCATCATGTTGTTTTCAACTTTTCAATTTTTTTTAAAAAAATTTATATGTATTTTTTCAAAATCTTAGTATTTTTATAAATAACTTTTTCTTTTAATTTCAAATTTTGAACATTTAAAATTATTTTTCAAAATCACAAAATTTTTCAACTTAGTTATTTTTCGTTTCAAAATGTTTATTTTTTGATAAAGTATTGATTATTTAATATCGTTTTATTTTAAAACTTTCAATGCTTTTTCACCTCTCCATTTTTTTAAAAGCATTTTATTCGAACTTGTCAATTTTTATTGAACTTCACAATTTTATTTTATTTTTCAAATTTCAAAGTCTCATTTTCTTTTTTAAAATATTTTCATTTTTCAACATGTGAAAATTTTCACATTTTTTAAAATATTTTTAATTTTCTTTTTCAGGATATTATTTTTTCTCAAAATCAAATGCTTTTTTTTTTCAAAATTTTCACCTTTATTAAATATTCTTTTTTGTTCCCACAAAATAGATTTTTATTAAACCACGATTTTTATTTTTTCAAAATCTAATTAATTTTTTTCTCAAACATTGTTAAAATTTTTAAACTTCTCAATATTCTTTTTCATGTGATATTACAAATCATTTAAATATTAGTTTTAAACTAAAAAAAAATTTCTCTCATTTGATATAAAAAGAAAATAAATTTTCTTTTTTACATTCAATCAATTGTTAAAAAATAATCTTAGATACAAATACGTACAATCAAACCACTGAAATTCTATTAAAAATAATTATTAAACTATAAAAAAACTTAATTTTCCACCATATTCTAAAAAAAATGAAAAAAAAAAAATGTTAAGCCAAAAGTCCTTTTACGACGGACCATGATTCGTTGCAAAAGCAACTGAAAAGTGTGCCATTTGGAATTTTGGGCGGGAATTTGCAACTAATCATTTTCTGGCGCTAAATAAAAATTTTCGATGGATTTCGTCCGTCACCTATCCGTCGTAAATACGTCGTAAATGATATTTTAGCGACGGATTTTGGTCCGTCGCTAAATTCCGCGACGTTAGGACTACGATATTCGAGAAAGACGAGCTTAGCGACGGACATTTTCCTTTAGCGATGGATTAAATCCGTCGTTAAACTAAGAGTCCATCGCAAAAATACGTCACAAATTGGCCATTTTGGCATAGTGTGTATTTTCTACAAGTACAAGTGATATGGTCAGATGTATCATGACTAGTAATTCAAATAATCTATCATGGACGTAATGCACTCTGGGTAGAGACCCTCTTGGTCGTCAAGTAATTCCATGGGTTGCACAAATTGATGTGTATAATTCGTAAATGGAGTGTCACATCAATTCTAGGATTGGATGTCACAAATAGTCGCTCCATGAACATCGTGTCATGTAAATCCATGGTAGCGTTGGCCATGCTGGCAAATATTCATATAGTGAGAGTGCAAGTCGAACCGGCTATCATGAAACTGTTTTCCACATTATGATGATTACTACGTATGATGAGTCGCACACGCTTTGCCAAGCATTCATCTCATGTAGGTTATTTGCGCATGATGACACCCTCGTGTTAGTAGAGCACGGGACGTATCAGACCCTTTATTTTTATGAATATCTTGAATTATTGTTAATCTTAAAGGATAACCATCATTATGAGTAGGGCATTAACTATCTCCCAACCATACAGATTATGCAGGCAATGTATAGATTGAAGACCCAGTGATCAATCTCCCTAAGGATAATTCTGTTGAAAGAATAAGAAGACAGTTTTATAATTTAGTTTATACTTCCGTCACGATCTCGATAAATATAATAAGCTCCCATTGAGAGGGCATTTGATTATTCTTTTTACTCTGATGACATATAATCAATACAGTTGATTTCATTCTTGTGAATGTTACCTTCATGAATATATCTAGAGGTGAGCCAAAAGAAAAAAAAGGGTGCGACTTTCAAAAGCATCCAATTTATACAATATTAACATCCGAATTTCTTGGGCACGAGTATAAATTCTGACTATGAAAATTCGGGATATTAATAAATTCAAGATTTTCACAGACAGAGTTTATACTCATGCTCGAGAAAATTGAATGTTAATGTTTTATAAATTGGGTGTTTTTGACAATTGCACCCTTTTTTGTTTCTTTTGGATCACCTCCAGATACATTCATGAAGGTAACATTCACAAGAATAAAATCAATTGTATTGATTATATGTCATCAGAGTAAAAAGAATAATTAAATACGCTCTCAATGGGAGTTTATTACATTTATTGAGTTCGCAGCAGAAATATAAAACTAAATCATAAAACTGTCTTCTTATTCTTTCAACATAATCATCCTTAGGGAGATTGTTCACTAGGTCTTCAATCTGTACATCACCTGCATAATTTATATGGTTGGGAGGGGGTCAATGTCCTACTCATAGTGATGGTTATTTTTTAAGATTAACAATAATTCAAGAGATTCATAAAAGTAAAGTAAGGGTCTTATATGTCTCGTGCTCCACTAACACGAGGGTATCAGCATTCGCAAACAACCTACATGAGATGCATGCCTAAAAAAGCGTGTGCGGCTCATCATACGTAGTGATCATCATAATGTGGAAAATAGTTTCATGATAGTCGGCTCGACTCATACTCTCATTATATGAATATTCGTCAACATGGACAACGTTACCGTGGATTTACGTGAACACCTCAAGGCGTACAACACATGAGTAAAATGAATTACGTGACAATTTTTTCATAGAGTGACTATTTGCGACATCCAATCTCGAAAGTGATGTGACACTGCATTTGTGAATTATACATGAAATTTGTGCATCACTACCCAAAACCCATGGAAGTACATGATGACCAAGAGGATCTCTACCTAGAGCGCATTATGTCCATGATAGATTATTTAATTCACTAGTTGTGATACATCTGACCACATTGTTTGCACTTATAGAGAATACAAACTGAATCATAGGAGTTTTGGAATATCAACACACATGCAGAAGAGTGACAATGGTCAACTCAAACTGTGGCAATGGACAACATAACAAATAGGAGAGTGATAATGGTCAACTCAATAAAAGAAGAGTAACAATGACTATCTCAACATATATAAGAGCGGCAACAGCCGATTCAATAATAAGGAGAGTGGCAGGGCCAACTCAATAAATTTAATAAGGCAAGGGCAAAGCTTATATCCATGGCCCCACATAAACTCAGAAAGATCACTTTGTAAGTAACATTATATTATAATATCAAAGGGCAATTAATTGATGGCAAAACATATAATAGCATGAAAAACTCAAAGTAACACGAAGGTATGTTAAGGCAAGGTAGAAATAACATGAAAGCATATAATGGCAAGATTTAAACAACAGGATGGCATGTAAGGATAAGGTAAATACAATAACTTAAATTAATATAAGCCTAAAGGATAAAACTCTCACCTTCAGTTATTTAATGTCTGCTAATAAGGTTAAAGGCCTCGAGTAATCCTAGGATTAGAACCCATTTTCCTGTCTTGAACTAACGTCGAGTAGCAACTCAGCCTCGATGCGTCAACTCAACTCACAACCTTTCTCTCTCTTTCTTTCTTTCCTTCTTTCCTTTCTCTTCTTTCTCCTTTTCTTTTCTTTTCTTTCTTTCTTCCTTCCTTTCTTGCTGATCGGGCAGAGGGTCGGAACAGACCAGACCTTCATCCGAACTCTCTGTTTTGCTGGGACATCTCCCTGCTGCCGCTAGTTGGCTGGAACTCCCTCTCTCTCATAGTTCTTATTCTGTTTTCCTCCATACGTCGGATGGGGACGTATTTATGGGGGTGTAAACCTTCTAAACCCAACCTGTGTAACCTTACGTGGATTTGTTTCCTTAGGGGAGAGAAAACAGTGTAGCTTTCTCTATCGATTTCTGCGCAGCGGATCGCAATGATGTGGGAAAAAGTGGAATTATCATCAATTCGTTTGGTAGATCTTTCCCAGTTACCTCCGTGGAAAGAGTCAAAAATTTGGTTGGGGTGGTTTGAATGGTCCAGATCAGATGGGATTGTCATGGCCAATTTTTAGACGAGAGGCTTTTGTGCGCAACTGTTTTCGGAAGATGTAATAGTGTCTGTATTCGTTTATTTTGAGAGTAGGTGGGGCCCACTGATCTGATGGTTGTGGCGTGATCCATCCCAACTATTAGTTTATTCTTGTCTGGTTAGATCGTGGGTGTAAGTTTGGGGCAGATCCGCCGATTAGGTGGCCCACATATGAGGCAGAAAGATGAGGTGAAACTCATTATCCCGTCCGGTTTCACCGCTGTTGTTACAGCGTGCAGGAAGGTGACGTCTTGGATTGTTAGCTAGTTTTGGTGGAGTCCACTCGTGACGTCTTTTTTGAGATCTACTCCGATCATTGGTTTGACAGGATCATATTAGGCTAAGGCCAGAATATGGGGTGGATTGGAGATTTGGGTGGGCCTCAACATTAGTCCACATGGGGACTGCGTTCACCGTTGAACTAAGAAGCCAGTTATGACGTGAATTTCTTGGTTTTACTTGCATGTGATAGGTGGGATCCACTATGGCGATCTTTCGGGAAATCCGCTCCTTTCATTGACTTCAACTCACTATGTGGGCCCATGGGACCAAGTTTAAAGTGGATCCGACCTCAATGTGGACAACAGGATCAGTCAATGCTTGGAATAACGTCCACCATTAAACCTTTATAGTGGAATAGTGCCATGCATTTGGCATCCCTTAGTTACAAATTTGTCATCCATTCCTTAACCATCTTTTGTCATTCGTTATATCAAAGTATACCGTCCAAATATCCTCAGATTTGGCAAGTATCCTTTATTTTTCATGCTCTTCTTATATTTCAAGTTTGAGCCTTGATCTCTTAAGGATAACTAAGATGCTCTTTTAATGGCTAATATACTTCAAAATTCTAAAATAATGTTTGTACATCTCTGATTGACAAGTTATCAGGCAGTTTGGACTTAAACCCTAAGATCTTCATGATGATCGATTTCCCGTGATGTTTCTATGGCTCGTTTGGTGGATCCAAATATAATGGATGGTCAGATGACCCGCTAAAAATAAAGAGACTTGATGGTTAGAACTTTGGCCATGTATGTGGGTGAATGTATGGTCAGTTTAATACACGGATAGACATAACATAGGTTTTTGAAGTGATTAGGAGTAAAATATGTGTATTGTTAGATTAGTGTATTTTGTTCACATATGTAAGTTTCTTAGATCGTAGTTTTGATGGTGGGTTAAGCATATACATAGGTGATGAACAAGATGAACAAGTTAGAATCATGATCTAATAAGTGTACGAACGGATGTAGAGGTCAAGTAGCTAGTTTAAAATGATTTAAGGGCTAAAATTTGATGTGTATGGTTAATTTATGATAATTAGACCTAATATAAAATTTCGCTTCAAATAGATCATGAGAACCATGTAATCTAGAATTCAAGGATCTAGGTTAGTGATATTTTCATAATTATTGCTAATCTAAGAGTCTTGTAAAATTTAATGATTCTACATAGTTGTAAGCACATTTCTAAGTAATTCCTACAAAAGAATGTATATCTAAATTATTATGGATAGATAGTTTATTCACCGTTTTATTTAAGGGAGGAAAAGTACTTACTTCAAATTACGTAATGGATGGTCTTGTCTTGAAATTCAATGGTCAGATTGTAAGACCCGTGTCCTAACCTGTACTATTCCGTAGGCTTCCGTGGCCCTTCTGGTCGAATTCTGGCAACCCCCAACCTGTATTTAACATTTACGAGCGATCCTAAGCCGAGTACCGCATATTAGAGTCGACTTGACTCGAAACCTATACCCCTGCGACAGTGTCGTCGTCACTATTCCAACGTCATGACTCGCGCACCGATCCGATACCTAGGCCTGGAGATGTGGGCCCGCGTTCATTCCAAAGAAGCGCTCCGCGTTGCGAATGACAAGAGAATCTCTACAACATGTCCCGTCAATCAATCAATCAAGTATACACCATATCACAAGTACAAGCAACCCATCCCTTTCCCATTCCCAAAGTCAACTCTCTCTCTCCGTCCATCCCTTTCTTACAACTCCATCACTCCATCCATCACCCATCACTCCATCTCTTTTCATCCCATCACTTCCCTCTCTTTTCACTCCCAACCAACAAAAATTCCAAACGTCCAAGCTCTCTCCCAAATCCAAGTGTGGCCCATTTTTCCTACCCTCTCATCTCTCATCTCAACCATTCATTCATCATCTACCTCCATTAAAATTCAAGGCAAGGAACATAGGAGTCCAAGGAGCTAAAGAAGGAGGCTGATAGGTGGGTGATCCACCGTTGATTTCAATTTCAGGGCCCCCTTGTTGTGGGACCCACATTGATGTATGCAATGTAGAGAGCGGCCCATAGTGGTGAGGTCCCTCTATCTCATCGTTTCTCTCTCTCTCTTCCTCTCTCTTACATGGATGGTGAGTGTGCGTGGCCCACCATGAAGTATGTATCTTATCCATGCCATCCACCTTTATGGGATCCACCTGATGGATGTGTTAGATCTATATCGTTCAGCCTGTTACGGGCCTAGACGGAAAGGAAAAATATAAATATTAGATCAATCCAATAGGTGGGCCACGTCCATGTGGGACCCACCATGATGCGTATGTTGAATCCATACCGTCAGTGGAGTGTGCGAATTAACAGTGGGCTGTGGCTAACAGTGTAGTGTGAACTGACGGTGGAGTGTACTATCCAGCTAGCTTAAAAAAAAGAGAGGGAGAGATACTAATATTTAAATAATATATATAGTGTTAGTGCATTGAGGTGGGCCACACGTGTGGACCCACCATGATATAAGAGTTATATCTCCACCGTCTAGAGGGTCTGGACGGTGGACTCTTTAATAGGTATATTATATATATATATATATATATATATATATATATATATATATATATATATATATATTATACACACACACACACACACACACACATATACATAGAGAGAGGGGAGGGGGGGTGGCCCGCCTACGTGGGACCCACCAGTGATGTTTGTTCAACCGTCCATTTCTGGACGGTGCTAGATGGGCCACACCAAGTGTGTGGGTCCCATCCACACCGTCCAGCAACCTGGACAGTTGGAGCCCACCATGATATATGTTTGTATCTATGCCGTCCATTCATCATCTGGACTGGCGGAGTCCACCGTGATGTATATTTTTGTCTCACGCCATCCATTCATTTGGCGAGCTCGTCTTTGGCTAGAGATAAAAAAAATGAAGTAGATTCAATCCTCTGGTGGGCCACGTACATGGACCCCACCCCTGATGTTTTTATTACATCCAAACCGTCCATCTATTTGGCGATCCCATCTCAAGGCCTAAGACCAAAATATGACAGATCTAGTATCAAGTGGACCACACTACAGAAAATAGTGGAGTTGAATGTTTGCCATTAAAACCTCTCTTTGGGATCACAAAGGTTTTGAACCAATATGAGATTTGTTTTTCCTCACTATTTAGGTCTTTATAACCTTATGAATAGTCTGGATGGGAAATAAATGCTATGGTGGGCCCTCTAAGTTTTTTAACATGGGAATTATTATCAGCACAGTTAAGTGTGGTGTGGTCCCGATGATCCTTTGGACATGATTCATTTTTTTATGCTCTATAATGATCTCTAACAATGGAAGAATGGTGCATTTGACTCGGCCCATTTGACTCGGCCTATTCGACTCGGCCCATTGAATCGGCTCATTTGATTCGGCCCATTTGAATCGGCCCATTTGATCGGCTCATTTAATTCGACCCATTTGAATCGGCCCATTTGATTCAGCCCATTTGATCGGCCCATTTGATTGGCTCATTTGATTCGACCCATTTGATTCGACCCATTTGATCGGCTCGTTTGATCGGCCCATTTGATTTATACACAGCCCAATGAGACGTATGTGAGGCCTTTGTGTGGGCCGAATATGATGTATATGAGGCCCGTTGCGATGTGAGGTTCCACCATTATGTATGTAATGATGCTTTTAGTGGCCATGCCTTGGGAGCAATGATGGTTTGATGTCCACATTGTAAGAGCAATGATGGTTAAATGTCCACATTGTAACTCTCCCTAGGGCCCATTGATAGGCCCATACTTGTAGCATGTAGGCTGTCTAGGCACATCTTCATTATGAACAGAATTCATCACCATATAACATGTTTAGTATAGTTTCATGATTCATGCACATATGCATCATATGTATGCTTGATATGAGGAGTGACTGATCATAGTATATGCCTTTGGGTTGATTGTTTATGGGCTCCTTAATAGGCGGAGTTGTCCTACATGAGCACACGATACGCGCAGGATTGTTGCATGATTGGTAGTATGATTTATGCACTTGCATTTGTGTGATTGTAATTATTATATGCCCCAGTGACATCAGGGTCATAGCCTCCACAGACACATCGTGGGTGGCTATATTGGATATCGAAAATACTGTTTCTAGCATCGGGGCGCTATAGATGTCCTTAGGTGAAAATCCCTCAACCCGATGGTACTAGAGAATGACTCGAACGTCAAGACCAAGTGGATACATGAGCGCATGAGGGCTGAATACCGGGAAGTGACGTTTCCCACCGTGTCGTGATCAGTTGGAAAAGGGTGTGGCCTTACCCGCCCGAGGGTGGGGGCATTGTTAGGCTGAGTTTGACTAGCTCGTGAATGGGTCTGTTATCGACGTGCTAGATAGGTATTGACAAACTATTGGTCAGGTAGATAGTGAGGTTTCTTAAGCTCACTTGAACTGCACGCTTGGAAAAGGGACAGTGTCATTTAGAGTGTACTAAACCCCGGTGATTATCCAGAGTGAGAATCGTACTGATATTTGATACTCTAGTGATGAATTGCATTGATATGTGGATGAGGATTGACATGCTTGACTTGCATTCGCATTGCATGGTCTTGATAAGATCAATAACATTCATGTTTTGCATTGTATAGCCTTGGTACCGCAGATTGCATTTATGTACTCATCAGTATGATTGCACATTACTCTGACACTGCATTCTTAGCACACTCATATTGAGCATACACTTACACTACCCACTAAGCTTTTTATAAGCTTATGCACGATTGATGTGTGCAGGTGACGCCAGGTCACAGCCGTAGTTTCACTGCAGTAGGAGCGTGCAGTTGAGCTTTTGGAGTTTCTGTTATTATTATCTTGTATTTCCCTTCATACGCACTGTACTTTAAAGTTTTTTATCATAATGAATTTTGTGATGGTGTTCTTGTGGTTATTGTTCGTGGGTTATGCTTATGGTTATGCTCATTACGAATCAAAATCATGTTAGAAATCCTCCTTGTAGAATCTCAAGATCAGAATCTAGCGTATGGATGCTGGGAATCGAGAATGGGGTACTACAGAGGTTGTCGGCACAAGATTCGGCGATCGAGAATTTTGTGAGCCCGATTTTTGAGTTTAGCGTGTGATACAAATGACTTGATCTATGATGGAGATCATTCCTAATAGTTAAGTTAGTGTCAGGGCAAGGATGTAAAGATAGAATAGTTAGATTGGTATCACATACACGTATTTGTTATGTTGAATCTTATGGTAACACTCGAGAACTTTCGATGTTCAAGTATCAAAAAGTTAAGGGCATTACAATCTACCCCCTTAAACATAATTTCATCCTTGAAATTTATTTATTTGATCCATTTGCACTAATCTTGTTATGTTTAATATCTCTCTATATTCCTCGTGGGGTAAATGTCTATGTCTAGGTGTGTGTGTAATTGGTTACCTAAAAATCGGGATGCTACAAATGATCCCATCTAACTTAGTCTTACCTCTAATTTATTATAAATCATCTTTGGTAAGCTTAAGTGTTGAACACTTAAAATGTTAGAGGAGTAAAACATGAACTATACGGGAAAAATTGATTGCATTGATTTGTAATCGAAGAAATTTTTTATTCTATCAAACATGGTTCAATTGCATCGAGAAATAGGCCCATTCTGTCCAATAACAAAATGACCATCTGTTCAGAAATATTAATTATATCGAATAGCGTTTGATGATATTAAAATTCAAATTTTGATAGAATTAAACCATCTTTGATGGTATGGTATCGACTTAGGGCACTACCTCTACACAAAAAACATTCTCTAAGTGTTCATCGATATAATCGAGTCACCTTTGATCACATCGAGAGTAAGTTTTCGATAGAATCAAAGACTGCTCGATTATATTGAAAATTAGGAACATTTTATTCAGCAAACCATCTAGGAATATACATCTCTTCGATTACAATGAATACCATTCGATGTCATCAAATTTTAAAATTTGATAGCATCGAATGATGATTGATAGCATCGAATATCAAGACAAAATTTTTCAACAACCAAAGGGTAATTTTTGAAGATAATCCGATGGGATTGAACTACCTCTCGATTACATTGAAGTGTACATCGAAAGAATCGAAAGGTATTTAATAAAATCGAGTGAAATCTGTACTACACAAAAATGAATATATGTGTGTAGGAAATCGATGCAATCAAAATAGGCTCGATAACATCGAAATACAAATTTCAATGGAATCGAAGACTACTTGATGGCATCGACAATGATAGATTTTTATCCATTTTTTACGGTTGGGATTCCTCTATTATAAATACCACAGGTTACTTCTTAAAAATATGAGCTAGAATCTAAAAGAGTTGCTTCATAGAGTTTATACCCTCTTCCTCATTCCCTCTTTCCTATTAGAGTTTATCATTCAATTTTGGCATAAGCATTTACTCAACATCTTCATTGCTTAAATTGAATTATGAACTCTAGCATTCAATGAGTTTCCAACTGCCCTCATCATAGGAAAATCCTTGTGTTGGAACTCTTAAATACATAACACATAGAAATCTTCTCTATGTGTTTAAATCATATAATTTAAGTAAAGAAGAACAACAAAACTCTAAACCTCACAACCTCGAAGCATTGATCAAAGCATCAAAATCAGTTGTGGTTTAAGAGAGTTGAAGACTCTTCGTTAACATTGAAGATATTTAGATTATGCAAGAAAGGGGCTCACTCACTTATCTGTAAGTATAAAGAGTTTATTAAGTCTGAAGCCCTTTCCTTGTATAGGATTGAGATTTAAAGTTTGAGTGATAAACTTGGCAAGACCTAGTTGTAGGCCTCCGATGGGAGAATACATTGTCCCTGGGAAGGATGTGTTGTCCGTGTGAAGGACGTGTTGCCTTGTGTAGGCTCCTAGTTTATGTCCTTGTGTAGAACTCGTCACCTTATGTAGGCACCCAAGGAAACCTTGTGTAGGTCCCTTAGTTAACCTTATGTAGGTTGTAAAGGTTCATGGTTAACTTGATTTAAAACCATTGGATAGTGAAATCTGGTACACTCTAAGAGAGAGTGTGCCCACCAAGAGTAGAGTAAGCAAGTAGTCAAACCACTATATATGATTGTGTTTGGAATTACTTTGTATGCATTGATCTAGTTATGCTTATGTCTATCAAATGATTATTATGATGCATGATTTAGTAAATGTATAAGTATTGATAGGAAACATATCCCACACACTATCTATATAGGCTTATAGGCTTATTCTTTACATGTAAATTTTGTGTAAGCCTATATGTTTTAGACTCTCTATTGGTCTGAATGCCATAAAGTTACTTTGCCTTACTCATCTTGATTAAAGTTAGGCATTGGTTGTTCTTATAGGAAAAGAATTTTTGAAAAGTAGTAGTAACCTCCCTTTAGGACATTTGGACATACTTCCATACTTCAGTAATAAAGTTTTTATGCGATTTTAATTGGTATCAAAGCAGGTTCCTCTTGAAGGGTTTAACAACCTAGAGGGAAATCCTAAACTGAAGTTGGAATTATGGCTAAAGGAGATGGAATATCGGTCTCTCGACCTCCTATTTTCAATGGTTCAAATTATGCATATTGGAAAGCAATAATGTATTATTTTTTGCAATCCTTAGATTATGATGTTTGGGAAATTGTTGAGAATGGATATGTACCACCAACTGAACAAGTTGTATTGGAAAACGACACAACCATCACTAGACCCAAATCAAAAGAAAAATGGATGGCTTTTGATAAAGAAAATAAAATAAGTGAAGCAAAAGCTATGAATGTCATTTACTATGCAGTTTCAGAAGAGGTATTCAATTAGCCCAGTATGAGTAAAACCTCAAAAGAAGCATGAGATTTATTGGAAACAACTCATGAAAGAACTAGCACATTGAAAAGATAAAGGTCGCAGTTCTTAACTACTTAATTTGAACACTTGAAAATGGAAGAAGATGAGACTTTTATGGAGTTCTTTACAAAATTAAATATCATATGCAACTCCATGGGAGGACTTAGAGAGAGAGTTCTAGTACCTAAAATATGAAGGAAAATCTTGAGATCGCTACCGGAACGGTTTAACTTCAAAGTCACCACCATTGAAGAATGTAGGAATATTGATGAAATAAAAGTAAAGGAACTGGTAGGTTCTCTGCGAACTTTTGAACTACATCTTAAAATACCCACAAAATCCAAAAACAACATTCTCAAAGCCTCTAAAAACATAACCACCATAGAGGAAGAAGAAGGTGAGAACAAAGATAGGGATGAAGAGGTTTCCCTCCTAGTTAAAAGAATTAAAAGATTCTTTAACAAGAACCGTGAAAAGCCATATAATAACAAAGGGATTCATTTGGACCATAAGTGCCTAATAGATAAAATTTTCAACAAGCCCAAAGAACTTCAATGTTACAACTGTAGAAAATATGGACACATCTCTATGGAATGTCCCACAAAGAAATATAAGGGAAAAACTATGGCAGCCACTTGGGATGACACTGATGACTCCAACTCAGAAATAATGAGTCAGAAAGTGATGGAGACCAAAAGTCATTGAAAATACTCCTGCCCTCCACCACTGTAGTCATTCCCAAGGATTTAGAAGAGGAAGATGAGCTTGATCTTGAGAGAATTAAATATGGAAGAGGAACTGCTGTTGGAAGTATTACTTTTGAAAATCTAAACAAGAAAATAGAGCTTTTAGAATTAAAAGTTGAGAAACTGAAAAGAGAAAAAAAAAGTCTAAAACTAGAAGTTAAAAATTCTAATCATACAGCAAAACTAACTTGTAACTTCACTCAAAGTAATGAAAAGTTAGAAAAACTTCTAGGCATGGGTAGAAACTCCAAAAACATGAAAGACCCCAGAATATGAAACAAATAAATTTGACTCTTCTTCTACTTCATCTGTGATGAAAATTTCAACTATCTCAAACAATAAAAATTTGGTTGATTCATCTTGCCATCATTGTGGAAAAATAGGATAGTACAAGGGTGAATGTCCTACGCTTAGACATTCTCACCTCACTTCCAAGTCAAACTATAAAAATAAATATAAATCATCTAGAAGTCAATCTAAGAAAGAATCTTCCTACTCAAAGAAAGTGGTTACCAAGTGGATAACACAAAACAAATACAATTGACCTAAGAATAATGTAAAAATGAACTCGGGCTCTTCTAATGATTGTTTCAAGTAAACCAACCAATGACCGTTACCCATCCTTTTGATATATCTTATAACGGGTTAGGTACTTCATAAGGGAGCTACTATAAGCAGAAGTGAGCAAAAGACAAAGTTTTGAGAAATTTGGTCAAGGGTTTTAGAAACAAAATCTATCAGATTGACTCTAGGATTTTGGAAAGCATAAGTAAATGGATATAAGTATTTTTGAAAGAGTTAATTAATGACAAAACACTTGATTAATAGTCTCTTCACAAATATGGAGTTTGTTGAGATTCATGCAATATAGGAAAATTTGATAAAAACTCAGCTTCTCCATATGATTAAGGTATCATGCATGTTTTAGAATCATTACTGAAATTCATACTAAATGTTTTGATGCCTTAATTGGACCGAAGAAGTTTGATCTTCATGCAACAATCAACACTTAATAGATAACAGAAGATCAATGATCACAAAATGAAGATTGTGCAATCTAATCTATGGTCCATTTGTTCTAATGATAGTATTTGAGGATCTATAGTCTCATCATTCTTTTTGAATGCTTGTAAAAAAATGTTGCTTTTTGAATGTACAAAATACTAATGTATTAGTAAATATATATGTATATCGGTTGAAATAGGTTGGTACAAGTTGAATTGGTATAGACTGTCTCTGGGCTATTTCAATTCAATCAAGGGATATTTGATGTCATTGAAAACATTCTGATGATATCGAATACTACTCGATTGTATCAAAAATCTTGTGAAACTCACTGACCTATTTGGACAATTGTACGATTACATCGAACATGTTTCGATGATATTGAAGTCCTTTCTTCGATAGCATCAAACATACTTTGATAGCATTGAAACATTGGGACTTAAACATATCATACGGGTGGGATTTTTTTGTTTTCATCTCCTTCCTGCGCCTGTTCATCTTCCGATTTTCCTTGAAGCTCAGTGACATTTTTACACTCCTTTCCATCACCACCGTGCTTCAAAACTCAATAAGATCATCTATTTTGATTCACCACTCTCAGTTCATAGTATTCCTTGAGCTTGCAGAAAATAGATTTGGGTTTTTATCATTTTGATACATCTCTCTTAATCCTGTCCAATCTGTCCGATTCACCAAAATGCCAAAAGAAAAGGGAAAATTAGCTGAGGTAGGAGAATCCTCCGGGCAAGTTCGAACAAAACTGTGCTTAATACCTAGATCTGAATGGCCCCCAATGGATGATCCAATCTCTCCTTCTCAGTCTCCTGCTCGACGAACTGAGAGATCACCTACTCAGGCTCCTCCTCCACCTATTGAACCCGAAATGGTGATTCTTTAGGTCCCTCCTCCACCTGAGAATCTATATGATAAATTTCGAACAAGAAAGATGGTGTACGAGAAAAAGGTGGATCGTGAATGAATCAGAACTTTTGGGATAATAGAAATATTGGAAAAGGTAGGATGGAGCAACATTCTAGATTTTGGAGGAACGGTTCACAATGAACAAATGATTTGGATTCTTTCATACTGTCACTCACTAGTTCTTCATTCTGCTTCCTTTTTATTCACCATAGGACAAACCTGTAACACCCTGAAAATCGGGGGTCGTGTATAAACCCGACTCCCGAGTTCCAGACCATCACTTATGCAAAAAATATGATTATGATTCAATGTTGACTGAGTTAGAGCATTCACACGAGTAAGATTATACCAAAACTGTAATTCATACTCCAAATTCAGTGATAAAATGCAAGCGAAAGACTAAAGAATATATATATCACTGTATGGAAAATAAAACACTCTCAAACTGTCTCCAAAGTATGAATACATCTCTGAGTCTCATATACATGTCATAAACAAAAAGAAAATATCAAAAATAGTCCCACTAAGAAGTCCCGTCGATCCAGGTCACCTACGCAAAGTTGTCGTAAAACTGCATATACGAGAACTTGTCCTGGTCCTCGTCGTAGTCTGGCTCTGCATCCTGAATCGCCGCATCACCTGCATCTAAGACAGGGTCTGGTGGGTGTTGCAAACATCATCCCGTAACTTGGGAGTGAGTGATCAACTCAGTGGGATAATAGAGCAAAGATTAGCATGTTCTCAAATCAATCACGTGATAATAGTAAAGCAATAAATCAAACATTCCTAGATACTATTATTAATGTATGCATGAAATGACATGATGGATGCCCTCACCGACATACTCCCTCATACGGCACCATCTCACGCCCGCGGCATGCTTTCTTTCATAGTGCTCCACATCTTCCAGGTACATGCAATGCGATATGAATAATGATTACCGGGTTGTTATTAGTCCTTCATACAGCAGGTACTTTTCTTATATCAATCCCAACACAGATCCTGTCTAGGATTGTCACTCCTAAAAATCACATACGATGTTATAGTTTGTAGGTCACTGCAAGGGCTGCCAGGGCTGTTGCTCGCACTCGTTGCACTGCTCCCCCATTACCTTATCAATACAGGCCTAATGTACTCTCGTCGCTACAGAAGGGTCGTCGCCACCCGTAGACTCAGAATACGCTCGCGGTCACTACAAAGGGTCGTCACCTGATCAGTGTAGGCCGACAATAAGAATATAGTGTCCCATACCACCATAATCTGCTCACGAGTCAAATGTATTCACTGGTCACTACGGGGAGGTTTGAGGCCCCAGCGTAGGCCGACAGCTCGACCACGGTGTCCCATACCACCATGCCCGGCTCATGAGTCTTTATGGATCAAGGTACCATGGTTAACAGGGTTTCCAATGGTAAGTTCAGTACCCTAGGTTCAAGCAGTTATGACTCATACAGGGTGAACATACAACGGCCAGTCGGGTTACTTGACGGTCTTGACTAGTACGAGCGCATCGCAAGTCGAATGACATGAAGTGCGTGAAACACTTCGTGTGGCCTAACCACTGCCGCCAACTCAAAACACGACTCGCGTTCATCGACGCGTCCTTCGTGGCAAATAGAAGCCAACCACGAATTTGATCCATTACCGACTGCCTGGACTAAGCATAGCCCCAAACATTTGTACGTTAATATCAGTAATCATATGTGAGTAATGGAATTAAAATACAACAATAGAAGCATGTTGAAACATGTTATAACATACCACATAAACAAATTATCCAACACATGCATTTCATACATATAATGAAATCCGTACATATAGCCAACATGGTGAAAATCATATACATTAGCATGTTGATTGAGAATTCAATCTCAAAACCAATACACAACACCATTTACTCAATACGTACTAATACAAACATTTATACAAACGCTTAGTCTACACACTTAAGTATACATAGCGTATGTCGATCCAAAGTGTGCATTAGGACAAATCTCTTCGCCAAACCAATCATGCACGCATTCCTAATATACTAACACGACAAGAAGCCATGAAAAACATTTCAGCAAAATATGGATGTAAACAATATTTCCTACAAATGACTAAAATGCCCTAAATCTCATATTTTTCATACGTTTGCAAAACAGAAAACGGACAGCATGTTGTACATGTCAAACGACGTTGCCGTCTATAATCTACTATTAAACAACATTGAAAGCTTTGAAATCAGCCAATTAAAACGTCTAAAATCCGCACCTTTCGCTTTAGATGTGTATCATTTCGAACGGAACGAATACGCTTCGTCAACAGCATCAATACGACCTAATGCACAAGTACATAAGCTACTTTGCTATTTGAATCGAAGAAATCCCCAAATCAGCAAGTGGTTAGGGTTTTTCTTACCTAAAAGTGCGTTGGAATCACCGAAAAAGTGATTTGAACGCCTTGCTTTAGCATGTGCAAGAACTAGTACAAGCGGTAGGAAGATCTCTTCTACACTCACTCACAATCTCTCACTTTCTCTCTCTCTAGCTAGGGTTTCTAGCAAATTCGGATGGGTGAGATATGTGAGGGTTTAAAGCCCTTATATAGGCCAAAACCTTTCCAAATTAGGCTTAAGAACAAGGTACCTTAAGTTATAACCAAAACGGGACTTTTCTGATCCAAAAGATTGTTTTGGAAAGTCCCTTGGTCGAACGCGATCGGACTTAAGCTTATGGTCACTGGATGTTGATCACACCCTGTTTTCAGACTGGTAGAGTTCGTAGATCACACGTGGCGGTCTAGTTTCAGTTCAAATCAGGTTTACAAGTCTCATGATATGAAAGATAAATTTTTCCTGATCCAAAGGTGAAATTTAGCTGAATTCTGACAGTCAGAACGCTTAATAATAACACGCCAAGTCACGTGCCAGATTTGGATTTAAATTTTCAAATCTAACCCTTTTCTCACCCTCTTCACTCCAGGTTCAATGAAATAGCCTCTAAACGTCAGTTGGGCTTGATTTTCAAAATGATTGTCAAGTCCAGCTAAGCAGTCATAACGGTCTAAAATTGTACGTATCAGACTTTCGACGCGCGGTCTAGATCCAATACAAAGTTTTAAAGAGTTCCTGAGAACAAACGGGTTTAGCATTTGATCCAAGGTTTCAGGATATTATAGCGTCATTGATTCTTCAGGTTTTGGGTCTTGTAGAACGTATTTAAAGTGTTCAGAGACAATTTCATAGCTACTCTAGCATTGCGCTAGCTAACTTACGCTATTTCCTAAAGGAATTAATCCTAAGCGAATTTTGGTCGAGTTAGTACTCGAGTCTCAGTACGGATTTTTCCAAGGCGTTACAATCTACCCCCCTTAACAAAAAATTTCATCCTCAAAATTTGTACCTTTTCGTACTCCTCGAGAAGCTGTGGGTAGTTCTTTTTGATCTCGGCTTCTGTCTCCCAGGTAACCTCTTCCTCAGAGTGATGCGTCCACAACACCTTCACAAGGGGGATCACCTTACTACACAGTACCTGCTACTTCCTATCTAGTATATGCATCGGTCGCAGTATATATGTAACATCCTCTCCTAACTGCACTTGCTCCCATCTGATGATATGGGAAGGATCAGAAATGTATTTCTTCAGCATAGAAACATGAAATACATTGTGAACGCTCGCGAGAGGCATGGACAAAGCCAGACGATAAGCCACTGCACCCACACAATCGAGAATCTGAAATGGTCCAATGAATCGCAGTGCCAGCTTTCCCTTCTTCCCGAATCGAAAGACTCCCTTCATAGGAGAAACTCATAAAAATACATGATCACCAACCGCGAACTCTAGCGGGCGCCGTCTCGTATCGGCATAACTCTTCTGTCTACTCTGCGTTGTGAGAAGCCGGCGTCTAATGATGTCAATCTTCTCCAACGTCGCCTGCACTAACTCTAGACCGATCAATCTACGCTCACCGACCTCTGCCCAGCAATACGGTGCTTGACAAGGTCGCCCATACAACGCCTCATAAGGTGCCATACCGATACTCGCCTGGAAACTGTTGTTGTACGCAAACTCCGCATATGCAAGACAATCATCCCAACTGTCCTTGAAGTCCAATGCGCAAGCCCGCAACATGTCCTCTAGAATCTGGTTCACCCGCTCTGTCTGTCCGTCTGTCTGTGGGTGGAAGGCTGTACTAAACTTTAACTTCACACCCATAGCCTCCTGAATGCGAGTCCAGAAAATAGAAGTGAAACGCGTGTCTCTATCCGACACGATCTCCAACGAAACTCCATGCAGACGCACGATCTCTCTGATATACAGTCTAGCCAGCTCGTCTGCAGAGTTCGTAACTCTGATCGGTAGGAAGTGCGCCGACTTCGTCAGACGGTCGACGATCACCCAAATAGAATCATGTCCCTTCCTCGTCTTCGGCAGCCCTGAGATAAAATCCATGGAATGAAGTCCCACTTCCACTCAGCTATAGGCATAGGCTGAAGGAGTCCAGGTGGTCGGCGATGATCTGCCTTCACCTGCTGGCAAGTGAGATAACGGGACACTAACTCTGCGATGTGGGTCTTCATACCTTCTCACCAATACGTCCTCCTCACGTCGTGATACATCTTTGTGCTGCCTGGATGCATCGCAAGTCTAATACAGTGCGCAGCCTCGAGAATCTCTCGTCTTAAGTCGGGAATGTCTGGGACGCATAGGCGGCCAGGATAACGTAAGCCCCCATCCATGCCAACTCATCACTCGGCATCTGCATCATCACTGGCCTGCTCTCGAAGCTCAGTCAGACGCGCATCTTCCCCCTGCGCCGCGATAACTCTATCATCGATCTGAGATCGCACCTGTACATGTGCGATAAACTCATACGACCCTCCACAGTGAGTTTCTGCTCAAAGTCTCACAAAAACTCAATCATGTCCCACTCAGCAACCATCAGCGGAGCCGTAAACTCTATCGCCTTCTTGCGGCTCAACGCGTCAGCCACAAGGTTCACCTTTCTAGGATGGTAGGAGACTTCGAACTTGAAGTCCTTCAAAGTCTCCATCCATCGCCTCTGTCTCATATTCAAATCCCACAGCGTGAATATGTACTTAAGGCTCTTGTGGTCGCAAAAGAGCTCAAACTCCTCTCCATAGAGGTAATGTCTCCAGAACTTCAATGCGAATATGACGGCTTCCAACTTCAGGTCGTGTGTAGGGTAATTCTCCTCGTGCTTCCTTAATTGTCTCGAGGCATACGAAATTAACTTATCCTTCTGCATAAGGACACAACCCAAACCAACGCTAGACGCGTCAGTGTATATCGTGTATCTAACCCCTTTCTCTGGCAATACTAGCACAGGGGCAGACGTAAGTCTGTCCTTCAGCTCCTGAAAGGCTGACTCCGCCTTATCATTCCAGGCGAACTTCACATCCTTCCGTGTCAACTGAGATAGAGGTCTGGCGATCTTCGAGAAATCCCGAATGAAGCGTCGATAGTAGCCAGCAAGACCCAAGAAACTCCTCACCTCAGTGACAGAACCAGGCTACTCCCAGTTCTGAACTGCAGCTACCTTAGACAGGTCAACTGTCATCCCATCCTTGGACACAACGTGTCCCAGGAACTTCACTTCCTGCTTCTAGAAGTCGCACTTGTTGTACTGTGCAAACAACTGATGTTGTCTAAGTGTATCCAAGACCAAGCGCAAGTGCTCCTTATGCTCCTCTCAACTCCTGGAGTATACCAAAATATCGTCTATGAACACAATGACGAATCGATAGAGGAAAGGACGAAATACCCTGTTCATCAGATCCATGAACACGGCTGGTGCGTTCGTGAGACCGAACGACATCACAAGGAACTCGTAGTGGCCAAAGTTGATCCTGAATGCTGTCTTCTGCACGTCCTCATCCTTGACGCGCAACTGATGATATCCTGACTGAAGATCAATCTTCGAGAAGTACTGCGCCTCTCTCAACTGATCAAACAAGTCATCGATCCTGGGTAAAGGGTACTTTTTCTTCACCGTGATCTGGTTCAGCCTGCGATAATCAATACACAATCGCTTAGAACCATCCTTCTTCTTCACGAACAGAACAGGTGCTCCCCGAGGAGACACACTCGGTCAAATGAAGCCAACCTCCAACAGATCATCAATCTGTTTCCTCAACTCCTCTATCTCACACGGTGTCATGCGATATGTCGGCAGTGAGATGGGCGTGGAACCAGGCACCAGATCGATAGTAAAATTAATCTCTCGCTGAGGTGGCAAACCAGGGATCTTCCTGAATAAATTCCCAAAATCACGGACGACTAGCGTATGCTCAAGTGTCGGGGCATTAGCGTCCCATAGTAAAGAAGCGTAGCTAAGTATGTGGAAGGGGAGATTTACCCGCACTGAAAATGTAAAAGGCGTGTCCTCTGGCTCGTATACCGTCACTACACGGGTCTCGCAGTCAATCTCGGCCCTCACTGCAGTCAGCCAATCCATGCCAAGAATGACGTCGAGATAAATGAGAGAAGGGTTGACGACAAGATCAATAGATATGGTCCTACCTCCTAGATCCATCAAGCAACCCTCACACATCAGGGTGGCATCAAAAAAATTCTCGTGAGCTAAAAGGACTCGCACTCCATCCATCCGAATAGTCGGTAACCCAAGGCGCCTGACTATAGAATGCGATATCAATGAAATCATGGATCCAGTATCCACCATCACGAGTATAGGAGTACCTCCAATATAGGCGGTGACCTCAAAGGCCAAGGTCTGAGTAGTCTCTGTCTCTGCTGCTTTTGCTATCAAGGAGTGTACCCGAGCCTGCTGTGGCCAGTTCGGCCGCGATATAATAGGCCGTAGAGGCGGCCGGAATGAAGGTACGGGAGGTCTGAAGGATGGATGCGCAGGAGCCGACCGTAGAGGTGATGCTGATAGAGCATGTGGGCGTGGATGGTCTATCTTCCGCGGTGGTGAAAACCCACTTCTCGCATCCGAGCGAAGCAACTCTTTACTATGTGGCCCGATCTCCCACAATAAGTACATAATATATCAGGGCACCTCACCGGGGGTACTGGCACCGTAGCCCTATGAGGAGGGTAAAAAAGAGGCCTCTTGCCCGCCAAGGGCCTGTCCTGCATGTCTGGTCGTGGCTTAACAACCATAGGGCCACGAGACGCGTAAGTCGATCCACATCCTACTCTGCCCGCATAGACATGTGAATCAGCTCTGCGTAGGAGGGAATGCTGATGCAACACATCTTCGACCGAATATCCGGTCGCAAACTCTCAGAAAATCGACGTATGCGCATTTGCTCGTCTACAAGTATCGTCGGGACGTATCTGCCTAACTCCGTAAATCGATGCTCATACTCTGTCAAACATGCCTCCCTGCTTGAGGCGTAGAAACTCATTCTCCCGCTCATGCCTGTAAGTCTGGGGATAGTATTTCTCGTGGAAACGGAACTCGAACGCTGCCCAAGTCCAGATATAATCAGCAGCAACAGTCCGCAAGACGCTATCCCACCACAAGCTGGCCTCCCGCTGGAACATGAATGTAGCCAACTCTACCTGCTCAGACTCTAAGCAGTGCAGCATCCTCAGAATCTTCGACACACGGTCGAGCCAATACTAGGCCTCCTCGGGTCTGTGAGAATCTGTAAAAGTAGGAGGCTGCAAGCGCTGAAATCGCTCAAGTAGGCCCCGCGTATCAGCGGCATTCCCCATAGGGTAAGCAGGCGGTGCAGGATGAGTCATGCCCTCATCCTGAGTCGAAGTACCGGCATCCTCAGCTGGATGCATAGGGGGTGCAGGTGGAGTCGCACTCCCACCCTGGGCTAGAGCCCCTGCTATCGTAGTCAAGAGCTGCTGGTGCTGCTGATGCATCATGGCCATCAACTGCTCAAACCTATCAGGAGGTGGAGTATGCTGTGACACATACTGCGTCGAGGAAGACGCACAATACTGCTCTCTGACAGGCGGTGTAAACGGTGGTGGTCCAACTGTAGGGCCAGTAGAGGGCTGAGACTCAGGTGTAGTCTCAGGAATCGAGCCCACAACAGGGTCCGTATGAACATCACTCTGGAGAGGAACCCGATCCATGGGCTCTCCCAATGTAAGTCGTGATGTGCTCTGCGTAGCCTTAGGCGGCATTCCCTATATTCAAAATAGGGCGCAACCTTGTCAGTCACGGCAATAGCACAAACACACCACCACACAGTCATTCACATAACAAGTCAAAAATATTTCATGCATTTCATTTAATCAAAATTATCACAATACAAGAGATATATCCTTACATGCATCATGACCAGAAACACATGGGAACTAAGCCAGTAAGCTATTACAGCAACATAAGCAAACTACTGGCCTTATCAGGCTTACACACAGAAAGCAGGAAACAACTAACTACTACGAACAACATCTAAATCTAGATCACTAGTTCGAGTCTAGGGATGGAGGAGGAGCACCCTTATCCTGCAAGTAACACAAGATCGCCTTCAAGGTGCGAGTCACCTTGCTAAATTTTCTCTTCATGACGGCCTTGGTATCCTCAACTTCGGCCCGAAGTTCCTGGAGTTTCCGTCGTAAGGCACCCTGACTCTCCTCAAGTCAGGCAATGTGAGCATCTCTAGTAGCCTGAGTCGTTGGAGGAGGGCTCTCATCAGTATCCTGAGCCTCCTCTTCTTCTTCTCCCTAGGCTTCTTCCTCTATTTCTGCCCCAGCTTCTTCTTCACTTGCATCCTCTTTGCTATCATAATCACCCTCGCTATCCTCATCAAGCTGAGCCTCACGTTGCCGAGGCCCGATCTTCATCTTGTCCATGGTAGTCTCGTCGATGAAGTGAATCGGTACAGGAAACTCCGGCCCAAGTCTGTAAGTAAACTCAAGCGCGATCTTGCATATGAGCTGGCCAAAAGGAAGTGACTCAGACGTTCTTCTCGACTTCGCTACTAGGACGATCTGTCGCAACACAAAGGTGGACATACACACATTCTCTCCCTGGCCCACTTGATACAAGAAATCGACCATGAGACGCGTACATTCACTGCGGTTGGTCGACCTGGGATACATATTGAACGTGCAAATGTGGTGTAGCAGGAGAAAATCATTCAACATGTGGGACGCTAAGAGGCTCCTGTTAGGCTGCCACGGAACCAAACCACCACATAGGAACTTGGTGCGGTGATCTCGCTCACGAACACTCTTCAGATTCTTAGCTCTGGGATGTACTTCGCCAAGAGGCACATTCAGAATTCGAGCTATCAACCGAACATCGATCATAGCTTCCCTATCTCTGTCAAAGGGAATCCTAAATTGTAATAGCTCCAACGTAGGATCCCGGATACGAGCATAGAAGGCACGAACGATGCTCACGTTCGCACGAGAGCGGGCTTCAAAGAGTGGACCTCAATTGGCAGCTTCAATGCGCTCAAACAACAGAAATTCACCGAAGAGCCGCTCATCCACATGCGCTTCAAACAGGACCTTACGATCTGTATAAGCGCCATGAGGAAACTCTACTAACAGTACTCACCCTATGTGAGCTTAGGGATCTAAATCCCGCTTTGTGTGAAACTCACGAGCTGTATTTGGACCTGCAGCGGCGGTTGAGCTAGCGGCGCCACCCCTCGTCTTTCTTGATCATGAAGGGCGACTAGGCCCAGCCTCATCCACGATGGTCTTCCTCTTTCCCATGAGAGAGAGGATGGTGGAAAGGGAGAAAAAGGCCAAAATAGCCTCCACAAGAGCTATGGAAAAAGAGGGAAATGGGGAGAAATGGCGGCCCAAACGGATTGAAGCAAATCTAGGTGGTGTAGAGGGATGACTCAAGCTCCCAAAGGCTGGATTCTCAAAGGGAAAAGAGAAAACTAAATGGGAATGGAGCTCTATACGATTTTAGCCTTGAATGAAGGTTATGGGAGCCTCAAACGATGAAAATGGAGGGAGAGAGGACTTCCTTCTGCTGTGGATGATGGAGTGGGACCGGTTTTAGCAGAAAATGGGATTGGGAGAGGTTTAGAGACGTGATTTGAGAGAGTGGCAGCAAGAAAGTGAAGAGAGGAGAGCTTGGGGACATTTTTTGTGAAGGAGGTGCGGGTTTCAGGGAGTTTAAAGGTGCGAACCGCACATGGGAGGGGTGCCCTACCCCATTTAGGGTGTCCGCCCAATGCACGGTCCGAGTGGGGCCCACTGGTCGGTGATGCCATCGCCGGCTGACCTTCAATCTGGTCGGTCCGACCATATGGGTTGGGTCCCCCCTGCCCTAGGGACTCCAAATATGTGTGGGATCCACCCTGGTTCATTGTACTTTGGCCTAGATAGGCCTAAAACTCCATTTGAGGTGTTTCAGGGTTAGTCTGTAAAACAGAATGAGTTTATGCATCATGTAGCATATTATTTTAGGGTAGAAGAATCTAATCCATCCAATTAACTCATTTTTTACAAGAGATTCTATAATTGGAATGGCCAAAAGTCCAATTCTTACCTATATTTACTATTTATAGTAAATTTTGTTGAAGCATGATTTTCTATCATCAACACATTAGTATTTATGCCTAGTGTGAAAAGACTTAGAAAAATTTGAAGAATGGGGTGGTATGAGGAAGGATTCTGAAGGAATTGGATGAAACGGGGTTTTTAAGCCCTGAGATTGAGTGTAAGGGTTGTGGTTGCCCCACAACCCAAGGACATGCATTTTTGGGTTAAAATTCCTCCTGGGATCATATCAGACCTGACAACTAATGACCTAGAGGCGGCTTAGGTCGCTTCACGCGACCATAGGTACGTTACGGACTCGATTGATTTGAGTAAACTTCGCCTATTGGAAAAACTGCGATCCTATAAGTGTTTCTAGGTTCCTTTCGCACCCACCTAAGTCAAAGGGATGACAGCGTACATCGTGTGTCCATAACCCAGGTCCAGTTTAATCTCAATCATGCTCTGATACCAACTTATAACACCCTGAAAATCGGAGGTTGTGTATAAACCCGACTCCCGAGTTCCAGACCATCACTTATGCAAAAAATATGATTATGATTCAATGTTGACTGAGTTAGAGCATTCACATGAGTAAGATTATACCAAAATTGCTATTCATACTCCAGATTCAGTGATAAAACGCAAGTGGAACACTGAAGAATATATATATCACTATATGGAAAACAAAACACTCTCAAACTGTCTCCAAAGTATGAATACATCTCTGAGTCTCATATACATGTCATAAATAAAAAGAAAATGTCAAAAATATTCCCACTAAGAAGTCCCGCCGATCCAGGTCACCTACGCAAAGCCGTCGTAAAACTGCATATACAAGAACTCATCCTGGTCCTCGTCGTAGTCTGGCTTTGCATCCTGAATCGCCGCATCACCTGCATCTAAGACAGGGTCTGGTGGGTATTACAAATATCATCCCGTAACGTGGGAGTGAGTGATCAACTTAGTGGGATAATAGAGCAAAGATTAACATGTTCTCAAATCAATCACACGATAATAGTAAAGCAATAAATCAAACATTCCTAGATACTGTTATTAATGTATGCATGAAATGACATGATGGATTCCCTGACCGACATACTCCCTCATACGGCACCATCTCACGCCCGCGACATGCTTTCTTCCCACAGTGCTCCACATCTTCTACGCACATGCAATGCGATATGAATAATGATTATCGGCTTGTTATTAGTCCTTTTCATACAACAGGATTGGGAATCTAAGGTACTTTTCTTATATCAATCCCAACACAGATCCTTCCTAGGGTCGTCACTCCTAGAAATCACACACAATGTTATAGTTTGTAGGTCGCTGCAAGGGCTGCCAGGGCTGTTGCTTGCACTCGTTGTACCGCTCCCCCATCACCTTATCAATACAGGCCTAATGTACTCTCGTCGCTATGGAAGGGTCGCCGCCTCCCGTAGACTCAGAATACGCTCACGGTCACTACAAAGGGCTCGTCACCTGATCAGTGTAGGTCGAAAATAAGAATATAGTGTCCCATACCACCATAATCTGCTCACGAGTCAAATGTATTCACTGGTCACTACGGAGAGGTTTGAGGCCCCAGCGTAGGCCGACAGCTCGACCACGGTGTCCCATACCAGCATACCCGGCTCATGAGTCTTTATGGATCAAGGTACCATGGTTAATAGGGTTTCCAATGGTAAGTTCAGTACCCTAGGTTCAAGAAATTATGACTCATACAGGGTGAACATACAACGGCCAGTCGGGTTACTTGACGGGCTCGACTAGTACGAGCAATCGCAAGTCGAATGACATGAACTGCGTGAAACACTTCGTGTGGTCTAACCACTGCCGCCAACTCAAAACACAACTCGCGTTCATCGATGCGTCCTTCGTGGCAAATAGAAGCCAACCACAAATTTGATCCATTACCGACTGCCTGGACTAAGCATAGCCCCAAACATTTGTACGTTAATATCAGTAATCATATGTGAGTAATGGAATTGAAAATACAATAATAGAAGCATGTTGAAACATGTCATAACATACCACTTAAACAAATCATCCAACACATGCATTTCATACATATAATGAAATCCGTACATATAGCCAACATGGTGAAAATCATATACATTAGCATGTTGATTGAGAATTCAATCTCAAAACCAATACACAACACCATTTACTCAATACGTACTAATACAAACATTTATACAAACGCTTAGTGTACACACTTAAGTCTACATAGTGTATGTCGACCCAAAGTGCGCATTAGGAAAAATCTCTTCCCCAAACCTATCATGCACGCATTCCTAATATGCTAACACGACAAGAAGCCATGGCAAACATTTCAGCAAAATATGGATGTAAACAGTATTTCCTACAAATGACTAAAATGCCTTAAATCTCATATTTCCATACGTTTACAAAACGAAAAATAGACAGCATGTTGTACATGTCAAACGGCATTGCCGTCGATAATCTACTTTTAAACGACATTGAAATCTTTAAAATCAGCAAATCAAAGTGTCTAAAATCCGTACCTTTCACTTTAGATGTGTATCGTTTCGAACGGAATGAATACGCTTCGTCAACAGCGTCGATACGACCTAATGCTCAAGTACATAAGCTACTTTGCTATTTGAATCGAAGAAATCCCCAAATCAGCAAGTGGTTAGGATTTTTCTTACCTAAAAGTGCGTTGGAATCACCGGGAAAGTGATTTGAACGCCTTGCTTTAGCACGTGCAAGAACTAGTACAAGCGGCAGGAAGATCTCTTCCACACTCACTCACAATCTCTCACTTTCTCTCTCTCTCTAGCTAGGGTTTCTAGAAAATTCGGATGGGTGAGATATGTGAGGGTTTAAAGCCCTTATATAGGTAAAACCTTCCCAAATTAGGCTTGGGAACAAGGTACACTAAGTTATAACCAAAACGGGACTTTTCCGATCAAAAAGAGTGTTTCGGGAGGTCCCCTAGTCGAACGCGATCGGACTTAAGCTCATGGTCACTGGATGTTACTCACACCCAGTTTTCAGACTGGTAGAGTTCGTAGATCGCACGTGGCGGTCCAGTTTCAGTTCAGCGGTCATCATACCTAAATCAAGTCTACAAGTCTCATGATATGAAAGTGAAATTTTTCCTGATCCGAGGGTGAAATTTGGCTGAATTTTGACGGTCAGAACGCTTAATAATAACGCGCCAAGTCACGTGCCAGATTTGGATTTAAATTTCCAAATCTAACCCTTTTCTTACCCTCTTCACTCCAGGCTCAATGAAATAGCCTCTGAACGTCGGTTGGGCTTGATTTTCGAAATGATTGTCAAGTCTAGCTAAGCGGTCATAAAGGTCTAAGATTGTAGGTATCGGACTTTCGATGCGCGGTCTAGATCCAATACAAAGTTTCAGAGAGTTCCTGAGAACAAACGGGTTTAGCGTTTGATCCAAGGTTTCATGATATTATAGCGTCATTGATTCTTCAGGTTTTAGGTCTTGTAGAACGTATTTAAAGTGTTCAGGGATAATTTCATAGCTACTCTAGCGTTGCGCTAGCTAACTTATGCTTATTTCCTAAAGGAATTAATCCTAAGCAATTTCCGGTCGAGTTAGTACTCGAGTCTCAGTACGGATTTTTACAAGGCGTTACAAAACCTCAACTACAATTACTCCTACTGTAGTCACTTCCCTCATCGGTATTCCAGTCTCTTTTCGTGGGCTGACTGACCATGACTTTGATTCCATTGATGTTCGAGCAAAAGTTATACGCTATTTTTGCAATGGAGAAAGTGTCCCTTGGTACCAAGGAAATGTGCTTCGGGCTTCTAATATGTCAAACTGGTACAGTGTGCTCCATAATGTCTTCTATGTAAACATTTATCCCCATGGGACAAACAAGTCAGACATGACCCCATACATGCTTGATATTCTCTACAGTGTCTGTTAGGGTATTCATTTGTGTCTTCCCACCATCATGGTACATCTGATTGCCGATTGCATCCAAAGCACTGAGACACGTTCATTCCATTTCCATATCTCATCTGTCTGCTCTCTTGCCATGTCAGTTTGATGCCCACAACTGATCGCCCTAGACCTGCATGTCAATTCACAAAAACCAATATCAAACGAATGCTCCTGGACAACAAGGATGCATCCTTGTTAAGAGCGTAAAATGAGGATCTACATGGAGAAACTGAAGCGGAGGCGGCAGAGATGGAAGCAGCTAAAACGGAGGCAGCTGAAACTGACTATCCTACAGAGGATGAGCGTCATGAGGTGTCACATACTTCGGATAGGTATACCAAATGCAACACACCATATCGTGACGGACGAAAAATTATCTTGCTATGGTCGGATGAGTAAGGCCATCATCTCTCGCATCTGGAGCATCTTCTGAAGGTCATTTAGAGAAGCCTGGAGCGAGTGGAACAGACATCCAAAACCTTATTGCCACACTCACTTGTCAACGAGATGATATCTCTTCACCAAAGGGTGGTCCATCCAATTAGCATCTAGTTCATCTTATGCACACTTAGGATTATCGGCTTGCGTATCAGATATCTTTTTGGATGCCAAGCCAGTCTAATCAAACTTCGATACCATATCTATGATCAGACTCGGGTATGCTTAAAAACTTTATTTTTTAAAATTTTGTATTTTGGATATTGGTGCCCAACTTGGGCTATTATTTCCTTTTTGGGTTCACTACACCAAATTTGTCAATTTGGAACAATTACTTTTTTGGTTTAGCAATGGTTTTAAGCAGTTCCAAATTTGAAACCGTTACAAACCATCTTTAGGGTAGAAAAAGGGATGGTGTGGATTTCTTATATCTCGTATGGCGCACTCGAGTTTTGGATCCACCTCATTTTTGGTCTCATGTTCTAAAATGATCTCTCACAATAAATGGACGGTATGAATTTCTCATAGACATCACAGTGGGCCCCACCTAGCATCCAGGAGCTTCCGTGTAACCCTCCAAGCATCTGGCGGAAGTAGATTGCGTAGTGAGTACAACTCACTACCCTTAGCGTAGTGGGTAAACTCTGTGAGATCTACCATGATTTATATATTTTATCCAATCCATCAATCAATTTTACTAGAAAATTTTAAGCAAAAGCCCAAAAATGAGACATATCTGGTGTTGAAATGGACCACACCACAGGAAAAATTGAATTGAATGTCTAACAATGAAAAATTCTTTAGGGTCATAGAAGTTTTGGATCAAGCTTGTATTTTTTATTTCCCTTCATCCATGTCTGTATGATCTTATGAACAGATTGGATGATAAATAAACATCATTGTGGAGCTAAAAATGTTTCAACGGTGGAAATTATAATCCCCATTGTTTCTAGTGGTATGATCCCTTGATCTTTGGATATGCTTCAAGATCAACCCCTTAAATTAGAGGGAAAAACAGATGGACGGCGTGGATAGACCACATACATTCAAGGTGGTCCCAACTGAGTTTACTTAGTACGATAAGAGTGTACTGAGTAAATCAATACGCAATCTGATTTCCTCTATTAACGGTCCCTCCCTCTGTCTCCATCTGCCTTTCTCGTTCTCTCTCTCTCTCTCTCTTGCATCATCTCCAAATCTGATCTGGTGTGGCCTCACCTCTTCCCCAGCCAGGTACTCATTTCTCTCAAATAGATATTTAGGTTTTTTATTCTTAGATCTATAAATGCGCAAATTATCAGGGGATACAATATTGGAATTAGGGCTTTCCTAAACTCTATAATGGTAAAAGGATTATGGTTTTCCTAAAAAATTACTTATATGGTTTATTGGTTTGATTTTCTTGTGTACTTCTCATTATCCATATGTCCATGGCTCAAATCGCTAATAGATGATGTTAATCATCTGTTAGTGGTTCAAATTCTGATTAATGGTTTGATTTTCATAAATCTATTAGTGGTTCAAATTCATCAATATTTTTATGATTAAGATCTTCCGATCAGTGGGGGTTCATTGGCCATGTCTAGTAAACAATGGGACCAATGATCTAGATGGCTTGGGTTACTATAGATGTATGCCATATATACAATGGATGCAAACATAGAATAGTTTTTCCATTCATCATTTTTTATGGATATTTAAGGTGTGCAAAACATGTGTTTGATGAAATGTCTCTGTTCTAACAGTTTTCAATTTATATGTATGCCATGTTTTCGTTGTTTTGGAACACAATTTCAATGAAGGCTCTAAAGTTAGCTGCCACGACGAAAGTGTCTTGGTAGAGATCTCTACCCATGGCTTTGTTGGAGATGCTTCCGAGGCGGAATACACCTCCAATCTTGAAGAAGTCGGTGATCTTGAGGGGAGTGTCAGCTAGGATAAAGGAGATGTTGTTTACTCCATATCGCAGCTTGCCATTAACTTGGCCAACTGAGTTGGCTAGTATGATGGTTCGAGAGGTATTGATGAGACGATAGTGGTATGAACCCTGTGGGTTTGGCTGAGGCCCGCTGGCTGTGAGGTTAGTCCTGTCATTAGGAAAGAAAAGTTAATTCAGTGATTCATTTGATTTTGGCATGTGAATCATGGACAGTGAGATGCAAAAGATGAGCGGTCCATATATGAATCATGGACAATGAGAAACAATAGATGAACGATACAAATCTCATTCATGTGTGCTATATGTCTGGAAATAGAGTGATTGATAACTTAGGTATTCACATTTAGCATTGATATCATGTCATGATCAAACAGTGCCCTAATCGGCGATCACCAGGACAGGGTATGATTGGCCCACATGAACCTCGAGGGATGAATATGTCATTTGGACAGAGTGAGTGCCTTCCACTTTTACCAACGTCATCTTGTGGCCCTGGATGCGGAAGTTGAGGGAATTTTGCAATCCCACATTTGATATACAGAATCTGTAAGTTTTTCCTGATAACAGAAATTAGTGTTACTCCCAATTAGTAAATATTTTATTGTTTCAAACTCTTCCTGGTTCATGTATTTTTCTATTTTATGCTTTTATGACCTCTAAATTTCACATTGATAATGTGTTATTGTGATTGAAGACGGAAGGTATTCATTCAATATTCTGGTGCTTATACATCAATGGGGGTTGATAATAGCTTGCAGATGGATAATTTCTGCAATAATTTTAGAGTTGAAGTAATTCGACTTACAGAAGATGAGATTGAGTTTGATATGATTGGGATTGATGCTTCACCGGCCAATGCATTTAGGATGATCCTCATCACTAAGGTACATTTTTAAAACTGGTATATTTTTCATATATTTTACTTTATAATTTTCCAGATATAGTGTGCTATCAATTGGGTTTCATCCAAATTGATTAGTTTGTTTGGTATTCCTTTATATATATATATATATATATATATAATAACTTGGGCTGATGTTTGGAATCTTTGGATATTAAAGCTTACTTATTTATATTTTTCCTTTTGTGCGATGATCATTGTTGGTATTTTTTTTTTAATTAATATTAATAATAATAATAATATTATTATTATTTTTTTGGGGGGAGGGGGGTGGTTCTTACTTACGTTCTTCATGTTTTCCATGGTGACCATTGTTAGTTTTTTTTTTTTTTTTTTTTTTTTGAGTTTGGGCTTAAGCCTGTTACATGTGCTAGTCTTAGCTTAGTGTGGCCAAAACCCAAACCACTAACACCACTAGTTCTAAGTTCAAAAAAAAAAAGAAGAAAAAAAAGAAGAAAAAAAAGAAAAAGAAAAAAGAAAAACAGATAACAAGATTTTCATATTTGAGTCCATGTGAATGGTCCACCCTCAGTTCAAGAATTTTTTGACTGGGATTTAGGATGGGGTGAAGAAAACACTCAAATCTACTCTCAACGATGTCTCTGATTAGTTATCAGAGCAATCAACCTTTGACAACCTTACGATAAGAAGGATCACACAAAACATCAATGATATCTAAAGCTGGATTAGTACATACGTTAGAGTAGGATAAAAAGGATCATATAAAACATCAATGATATCTAAAGATGGATTAGTACATTCCTACTAAAAAGAGCCTTAGGGAGAAAGAGAACTATCTAATGAAATTCCTAATTACTCAGGAGCTTGAGAATCGCTTTGCTCAAAATAACATCAATTTAAATTATTTTTTGCTTGAATATTCCTTCAAAAATGCTTATGATAAGCTGAAATGCGATTTCTTCAGGCCCATTCAAGTCATATGTCATGCTAGGGTTGTTTCAATGATTTTAGAAAATGTGGCATAGCATGATGTAACACCACCTATAAAGATTTTGTTTCCTTTTGTTTTGTTTTGTTGTGTTTGTTTGTTTGTTTTAATCTTTTTAAGTATTTTACTAGAAAAACTCCAAAAACTTAAGATTTTACCAAATAATGCCTCTACAAATAGAAATCCTAAGGAAATGCTTTTTGAAGGTGAAATCTCCATAATGCGCACTGCGCACATTTTTCTTTAGCAAATAGTAAAGGAAAATTGTGGGCCCACATGATTTTTTTTGTTATCTAACCCATTCAGTATATATAATTCACCACTATGTTTAAAAGAACAAAAAAAAAATAGTCAAGCTAAACATAAGGTAAGCTACACAAAAAAAATTAAAATATACCACTTAAAAACATCAAAATGCACTTGTTGCCCATTTGTTGATTCAATCTGAAAGAATTTTGGTCCTGTGATTATTATGGTTGGGTGCATATGTTTGATGGGCTGAATGTCACAAACATAATATGTAGACCCAAATTTTTCTTTATTACTTTTTAGCTAAAAATTCCCAAGAAAATGCATTTTTACAGGTGAAATTTCCATAAAGCGCATTGTGCAGATTTTTCATTAAAAAGTAGTAACATTAAAAATTATGGGGCCCACATTATATTTTTATGATCTCTAACCTATTCAGTTTATGTAATCTTCATGATGTTTAAAGAGCAAAACAATTGGTCAAGATAAGCATAAGGTATGCCACACCATGAAAAATAGTGCATTGGTAGACATCTATTGGACAGTAAAAATTGAAAAACATCAGATGGTCCTGTTTCAACAAACAACTCTCTACAACACAAAGGTTATGATTGCTCAACCAATCTTATTTTGGGACACAAACTTGGCTACAGTAGGTTCCACAACTTGGTTTTACCTAGTTAATATTTGCCATAAGTACTATTTCCAAGTGCCTGTTCCCCAGCAAACACACTCTGCAGAAAGAGGAGGGAGAGCTTGGATACATGTGTTAGAGTTTTCAGTTTTTTTAAAGTGGCGCCTGTTATTCAGTTATCCAAACTGTTGACAGTATGAGCTTCAGGTACATGCACCAAAAATAGTTTGTTTTTTTATGTTCATCAGTTTTACCATATCATTTTAGGGACATGAGACTGAAAATCAACTATATCCAAAACTTAAGTGGGCCACATCAGAGAAAACAGTGCACTAATGAAACCTTCCTAACATTGACAATGGTGTTTATCTGCCATCCAACCCATTTATGAGGTTAGTCCTACTAAGATGAAGGGAAAACACAAATATCAACATGATCTATAACTTCTGTGTGTCCTAAGAAGGTTCCATGGTAGTCATTTAATCCCAACTGTTTTCTATGATGTGGCCCATTTAAGTTTTGAATTTATCGACGTCAACTAAACAGGCCATGAATTCATATGGACAGGTCTATTTCAAACCTTTGATTATTTAAATATTTGGCACTTGTCTGAGTTGATTTGATCCAATATTTTTTATTATTTAAATATTTTCTTTGTCGGGATAATATTCTAACACGAGTTTGTGAAACTAATAGAAAGAGTGTTGGTGGCATGGACATCACAGTAGCCTTAAAAAGGATCATATAAAACATCACGTGGCATGGACACGGACTTGGTTACAGTAGGTTCCACAACTTAGTTTTACTAAGGCACATGCATATACAAATCTGGCCTTTTACATCCCACCACATGTGCTAGCATGGAATGTGGGTGTGGGTTCAAAGCTGTCAACCAGTAGGAGCAAGCATGTAGATTCCTCAGTGATAAAATTAGGTGAGTCTGCTTGTCAGGTGGCCGCAATTTATGAAACTGTTGGATAGCCAAAAAACTTGGTGACATTTTCCTAAGAAGACTGCCTGTTTCTAACATTTCGACGCACCCGATGAGTTGACTAGCCTGATTTTGGGCTAGAGCAACTATGCAATTGGACCCACCTCATGATATCTTGTTCTTGCACCCGATGTCAACATTATGGACTTCATAAGCTCGGGGTATTTCATCTATTTTCCTGTTATTTCTATTTTGTAGCATGCCTTTCACGACATGACAAGTGGTGTCCTGATTGTCTGGTTTTTCTTTCTTTGCAAATTTGTTTCACAATAATGGTTTCATTTTCTTTCAACTGAAAAAAGAAGAAAATAACAAAGTGGATATAGAATAAATGAAAGCAGAAATTTGAAGTTTCAGTACTTGAATTAAATGTTCTGAATCTTTTTTCTTAACTAGTGTATGGTGTTGGTGTCTTTTGAGTAGGTATGTAATATAGAGGAGCCTTTGGAAATGCCTATCATCAGTGATTTGACCATGGTTTTGGGTTCCATCTCTCAAGTATATTGCCTCTTTCATATCTTCTATGTTTTGTGCATGGTTTATTTATTGGAGAGTGACTTTGAGTAACGATGTAGCATGAATCCCGACACCTATTTGTAATGGGATTTTAGAATTTTACTTTTTGGATGCCATTTCAGACTTCACCCTGTGTATTTCATCCTGATGAGATTCATTCTCATTTGGCAGTCGAAAGCAGTTAGTATGGTCGTCGATTTCACCGACCCGTCAACGGTTTATGACAATGTGAAATAGGTTGGTTTTGTTTAGAACTTGGAACTTGAACTTTTCATGTGGCATGTTATTAACACATACTCACAGAGATAGGGATTTCCTGAATAATCCACCATTCAATATACATTGTGCTATGTAGTTGTATGATTTGGTGACTTCCAATCGCAGGAATTTCCCGTGTCTTGAATTACATTGATTTTTTCTTTATATTTCTTATTTTATTATATTGCAATATGTCAATTGATGTCATTTCATCATCGATTTGATTGTGGCCCACATATATTTATTTTTTCTTTTCAGAGTGAGCATTTAGGTAGAATAGGAACAAACTAAACATAAAGGAAATTACATATGTATTCAAATTATACGAGCGGCTACCTAAATGACTTATACAAACCAATGTCTCTATGTTAATAAGTACAAAAATTACACAATTTAACACGAGAAATAATAAAATGTATATAAACTTGAGTCGCAAGATCGCGCAACTATACTTGGCGGATACAGTTATGCGCCCCTGATAAGTGTACCCTATCCTTCATCAATCTTGAAATGGATATTATTTAAACCACCTACACTACCTGTATGGTTATATATTTGATAAATAAGTGGTCAGCTCACTATGAATTTTCCTCAAGATTATACATCGCCACATTAGGTAAGTATAGTTATAAACAAAAAAGTGTTCAAAACAATACACAATGCAGTCTTATTAAATGCATAGATGCATGAGTGTACATCAACTGGAGATGCTCATCAAATTGGCTTTTGGGTGAAACCCATGCATGTGGCCAGTCATTAGTGAAAGTATATCTCGTACATGTGTAGTGTCAAACTCACCAAAAGTGGGTCAATAGTCGATGGTCTGGGAGCTAGTAAAATGATATCACGTCTAAGGGCACGTGCTACAACATCTAGAATTAGTCATCCATCATCGCTCATATGCTATAAATACATGATTAGACTAACCATAATTATTTCATTTACAACCAGTCATTTTAAGAAAGCTTAAAGGTCACTACGAGGGGTTCATCACCCAGCATGGGTCGATATCTTGAGCATAGTATCCCATTCCCACCATCCCCGACTCATGAGACCTCCACCCTAGGATATTTAATGGAAGCCCATTGACTAGTGGCCAATCATAATTTAGTATATGAGACTTACCATCGCATGGTTGCACAAAAATAATACATCAAACCCTCACAGGACAAATACCAAAACTAAGCCACATAGGATAAATATCAAAACTAAGCCACATAGGGCAGATATCAAAACTATGCGATAAAGGACCATCCTCAAAAATCACTACGCAACAATCCATGGATGGTAGGCCCACATCAATATTCCATTTAACCCATCATTCAAGTAACCACTAAGTCAAAGGTTCATTATAATCATGATTAATAAAGTTACATCCCAAGTTTGGATGTACATCTATAAGTGGGGTTTCCCCACGATGTACCAATTTATGTTTCACAAGTAATCCACAACATGAGAAAATATAAAAGTGCAACATATAGATGTTCATGTAGGATAAATATTGAGCACATAATCTAGAATTCAATTCCAACAACTAGTACAATAATTGTGAGATAGAGATAACAATTACCAACCAAAATTAAATTAGAAACTATCACTTAAGCTAATAGGAAAATGAAAAGCTCAAGGGGAAGAAATCATCACCTTATGTTTTGAACCGCCTACATCATCGCTAGGAGGTGTGTGCATTCTTAGAGTCGAATCTTACCATGAATTGTAAGATTGTACAGTTACATCAAAGCTTTGCAAACTATCTATAATCAAGATTATAACCTAAGGTTCGAATTACCTAGTTTTAGGGCTTCATCCTGGAGTTCAATTCTAAGCTTAGATATTTAGGATTTCAACACTAATTGATGTACGATTGATCGCAATATTAATCACAAAACTGCCATTAACATTAACGATATAATCAATATTGATTATCATGATAATAATGATCATTATGATGGTAATAAATCGTGTGATCTATTATCAATGATAATATCTAGGAATGATAAATAAATACTAATATCTAACATCTAATGGTTATAGTTTTTTTTATAATAACTAAACATAATAATCGTAATAACTATAACCTGCTAATGGCTAAACATACTTAATAATCACAATAACTATAACCTGCTAATGGCTAAACATACTTAGTCATCGCAATAGCTATAGTAACACCAATTATAATAATAAATCAAACGAATAACTTTGGGAGAGAAAGCTAACCCACATAAGTCGAATCGCCGGGCTTCCAAACCCAATCTATTTTCATTAGCCCCAAATGGCCATCAGTCCTCTTGTGCTCCATCTTCTTTTGCTTCATCCTCCTTTCCTTCCTTTCTTTGCTTTGATAGGTCCAACAATGTCTGGACTTAGACAGAGCTTGACCCGATATGTTGGGCAGCAACTTAGATGAGATAAGTCAACTCGGTATTGAACCAAACAACCTACAACCACACACACACACTCTCTCTTTCTTTCTGTTTCCTCTCTCTCTCTCTCTCTCTCTCTCTCTCTCTCTCTCTCTCTATCCATTTTCATTCAAGAGGTTGTTGGGGTGTCCAGCAACCTTTCTTGGACCATGCCCAAGCCTCAACTCGGTTAAAGAGTCGATCAAGTCAGCAACCCGGTAGGCAGAGCTACATCACAGTGCAGCCGCACTGCCTGGACTCTCTCTTCCTTCCTCTTCTTCCTAAACTTACCCAAAGTCTAGACTCGACCAAACTCGCACCTAACTTGGACTGACAGTAGCCCCGAATCACGCAACTCTACCCAGCGACTTGGGCAATTGCACCAACAACTCAGTTTGAGCTTCTTGTGCGACAGGATGGTAGTTGCGTGCTCCTCTCTTGAGCTCTCTCTTCTTCTTACTATTCTTCTTCTTCTTTTCTTCCTAGCCCTTCACAAGGTTTGGAATGGACCAGACCCATATGGCAGTAGGGTTGCTTGCCTAGCCAGACCGAACTCGGTTCAGCTTCGAACGAGGAAGATGATCAGCTATTAATGGCGAAACACGATCTAAACCTTCTTCATTTTGATTTTTCTGGGGTCCTTATATATGTTTAGGAGAGCTTTTGGAATACGAGAACCAGAGGTCTATGGGGATTTGGGTGGTGGGTTCAAGTGGGGGAGATGACAGCCATTTTTCTCAGTTTGCCGCATGAAATGGAAGGAGGGGCACTGTTGTTAGATTTTTTTCCCCTCATTCTAGCATTGCCCTAACAAAATCTTGGACCATTGGATTAAGAATGAATGGTCTGGATAGGATCTCAGGCTTTCCACTCGCTCTCTCTCTCTATCATTTCACAAAATGATCCAGCCATTTGGTTGTATAGTTGGCACAAGAGCCCTAGCTCTGAGGGTCAAGATGCCCCCATTCCCACGACTAAGATTTAAGGATGCATGTGCATGTGAAATACAAGCTAGGCAGATCGAAACAATTTCTGTTTTTGGAAAAAAACCATGCATAGGTCCAGTTTGGGCCAAGAATCATGAGCCCACACGTACCGAAAAACCTGGTAGAACAGTTGGGTTTCAGTCGAGCCCACTGCCTAAATCAGATGGACAGTTTAGATCTTCCATTTGGGCAGTGTAGGCGGGCCACTGATCAAAACACGGAAGATTGTTCGTCCATTGGCGGAAAACAGAAAGGAAGGAAGAAGCTTCCTTCTTCGAGCATTCCTCGGTCAAACCCAGTTTAATCGGGACTGTGATTCAATGGACAGTGGGTGAACATCCCTTCTGTGTACTCACACTTCTAGGGGGGTCCACCATGATGCTTATGTGAAATCCACACTGTTCATCTACTTAGGGGGTTTCAACTGGGGTCCTTAACTGGAGGTTTTACAGATCTGACATTCAAGCGGGCTGTACTTTCTAAGTGCATGGTTATTTAATAATTTATGAAGATCTGATGGTCAGGTCAATTCTAAATATGATCATTGATGATTCATAGGATTCTTAGTTAATTCTAGAAGAATTTAACGGTTATTATCCTAATCAGATGGTTGGATTATCTGGTTATGTTATGGATTTCAACATTGAGTGACGTGGCCTGATGAATGGTGAATTTGATGATCTGGGGTTCGATGATGGCAATGGATGGGTAAATGAAATCTTCTATTAAGGTAAATGAAATCTTAAAAATAGAGCTACTAGATGATGTCATGGTCTATCTTGAAAATAATAGATGGATGGCTTCATCTATGGGTAAAGGTTACTTCCAACGGTCTAAAGGGTCATAAGGTTTGTCTAGATGAAGATCTATGGTTGAATTGGTGGTCTGATGGTTTGATTGTGATGACCAAGTGACAGACTTTAAGTTGGATGTTTTGGATCCAATGGATGGTGGATCTGATGATCAAAGGCCTACGGTTGATAATGTATGGCTCAATCTATCTAATAAGGTAGGGTTAGACTTCTATCGCCATTTGGATCCTAGCAGCACAGTGGGTTCTTAAATATCAATGTCACTTTTAGGGTGAGATGATTGTTTATTCTTGAGAATCAACGGTCAGATGACTCGATCTATGAATGAAGATTGTACTAAATGGCCAAGATTGATAGATTGAGGACCTCTGGATGATGACGCGTAAGGTGAGTCACATGTGATCCCATGCATGTGTAATTAATTTAGATATTCAAGGTAACACCTGAGTACTAAAAAGTACGGGGTGTTACACTTGTGATAGTGCATAATGATTTGAGGTTCCTTCTTTAAAGCATTCTTAGTTTTGCATGCAACTATTCACTTCTGTCAGTTACTATCTTTTCTGTTCATTCAAATTGTAGATGTAGGTTGATTTTTTTTTTTCATGGTAGTTTCAGTCTATGGAGACCAATGATTCCAGTTTTATATAGACTCCTAAGAGAATATTTGTTATATATATTTCAGGCAATGAATCAAGAATACACTGTGAGTTCAGAACTATGGTAGATACTTTGAATCAACTGGTACCTTAAATGCAGATTGCAACTGATATAATTTGTGGATTCCCTGGTATGTTACCACATAGATGTAGTATAAATTTTCTTTTATCTCAAAATAAATGGTAATGACATTCATGCCTTTTGGCAGCCTCGTTGAAGTTCGATTATTGCCTACATGCAAGTATGGATTTTTTTTCCCCACTTCTATTAAAAAGATAGACACTATTATGCATGTAAAGAAATGGTTTAGAAGGAAATAAAGGCTAAATGTTTTCAAACCTTTGTTTCGAAATTCTTTAAAAGCACACTTTTTGCATGTATATCCTAGACTAGTTTGAGAAAATGTTAGTCTTTATGCTTCTCAGGTGAAACGGATGACGATTTTGTTGTCTGATTAAGGAATACAAGTTCCCTCAAGTTCATATTTCACGCTTTTATCCTAGACCAAGTATGTTATTCGAATGAGTTCTATTTACCCATATAGTTTCTGTCAGTTTAATGAGTCACGTTTTAAAATAAATTTGAAGTGGTACTGATTCCTAGAATTTTCTACCAATCCATCTTAGTTCTTCCAAAATGGGAAATGTTAGTTTGAAAATTCAATTCTTCTTTATGAAGGAATCACATCATTTAAATTCATTTAATATTTCTGCATGTTTTAAACAATTGTATGCCATTTATATTAAAGATGTATTTTTTGCAACCCCTTGATATTGAGTAAATCTTGCGATTACACTCCTGGGAATATTCCATTGGAAAATGTACTCAAAATTCTCTCATTGTCCATTGCTTTAAACTCTAAAGACAAGCAAGTTGATGGTGTTAGAATTAATAAATTTTGGCATAGCCACTTGAAGAAAACTTAAGAAGTTATCAGTGACGTAAAAATAATAAATAAATAAAAAGAAAAGACAAGGAAAGAAAAGAAAAAAGACTGCTAGAAATAAGAAACCTGGCATAGTCACTTAGGGCGAACTTGAAAAGTTCCAAGAACAGGTACTTCTCATGATCTCTCTAATCACTTTCATTCAACGAAATGATGCCGGTCAGTAACCCATCTAGTTCCATAAAGGAGCTTGCAACAACAAATGTTGTTATTGCTTTCTTCTTCTTCTTTTTTTCTTGTTTTTTTTTTTTTTAATTTTATTTTTAAAAGGTGTAAGATAGATAAATTTTCTTAGAAACAGCCAAAGAGAAACTCTTAAGGTTAAATATAACCACAGGGGCTAAGCCCACATGGACAGAAGACCCAAGAAGGGCCTTAAAACATGAAACCCAACCTAGAACATCAAACTTAGCCATCCAAAAGACTTCCAATATGAAAGCATTTCATTTTATTCATCAAAATGAAAAAGAAGAAAAATAATGGACAACACTTTCCACTTACATGTGGAAGCCACGTCGATGATACAATGCCCATGGCATATTCATCTGGAACTTGGTTGAACATTTTTCCTACACTATTTTGTTGTGGAATGTGTTTATCATTATTTGAAAGACCTCATAATTACATGATCTATGTTACTGTGTTAATTTACTCATGCCCTATAAAATGGTAAAGAAGGTAAAAGTATGCTACTTGTTTCTTTGTACATGTGGTGGAGAATCATTTTCAGTCTCACTTGTACATTCAGGAACGCTTGTTGTGAGGAATGCCTTTTCCAATGGTTTTTTATCAATCAATGTTAGGGGATTTCTGAATTAAAAATTTGTGACAATTTTTAACCGTCCCTAAATTTAAAATATTTACGTTGAGCTATTCCTAAATTGAAAATTTGTGACGGTTCAGAACCGTTCCTAATTTTTTGCGACGCCCTATTTAAGTACTGTTGATAACCATTTGAACCATTTAGGAACGGTTTTCAACCGTCCCTAAATAGGGATTTTGGTGTAGTGGTTACATGATACATTATTTTTGAATGTTTTTACCCTTAAAGGCTTGGGTCTTTTTGGATATTGAATCTATCCAAGCTTGGGGTAGTTCTTCGTTTTGTGATTGAATGATGATATCTTTTTGATACGTTACTCTTAAATGTTAATGTCATTTTACTTCTTCTAGGTATATCACTTCATGACATGCAAATTTCACATTAAGTTATTATTTTATACTCCTAAAGTTGTGATTCATCTCCCTCTTAACTTTGAATATTATTGGTAAAATTCCATACTTCAGTTTTATTGTCCTAAATATTACTTTTATTACCCTTTGCCAATGACTGACAAAAAGGGGGAGAACCATACTCCTAAGTTTGCTGCTTTTGTATTTTGCAAATCTTAATGTAGGAACTTAGGGGGAGCATGGACAAAGGGGGAGCTACAAGCAACTTAAGGGTTAATTTAGTTGTAAATTTGTAATGTATTGAGTTGTTTATAATAACCTAGCATTTGTTAGGTTATTTTTTCATATAATTGACAAAGGGGGAGATTGAAAGTACCCTATTTTGTCAAATTATTTGAGTATTGAGTCAGTCTTTAAGTGAACCCCAAGATGAAGGTTACAAGATCTAGACCTCAACCAGGAAGAATCTCGAGTGCTCCAAACAAGTAAATGAAGTTTCACTTTCTTAACCAAACCCTTCAAGTAAATGACCCCATCAACTTAGTCTTACCTCCAATTCATTGTAAATCATCTTTGGTAAGCTTAAGTGTTAAACACTTAAAAATGTTAGAGGAGTAAAACATGAACTATAGAGGAAAAATCAATTGCATTGATTTGCAATCGAAGACATTTTTTTTATTCTATCTAACATGGTTCGATTGCACCGAAAACTAGGATTATTTTGTCCAACAACAAAATGACCATCTGCTGAGAAATATCGATTATATCAAATAGTGTTCAATGATATTGAAATTCAAATTTTGATAGAATCGAACCATCTTCGATGGTATCGACTTAGGGCACTACCTCTACATAAAAAAAATTCTCTAAGTGTTCATCGATATACTCGAGTCACCTTTGATCACATCGAGAGTAATTTCTCAATAGAATCAAGGCTGCTCAATTATATCGAAAATCATGAAAATTTTGTCCAACAAACTATCCAGGAATATACATCTTTTCAATTACATCAAATACCATTCGATGTCATCGAACTTCAAAAATTCGATAGCATCGAATGATGATTGATAACATCAAATATTAGACAAAATCTTCTTGCAACCAAAGGTAATTTTCTGAAGAGAATCCGATGGAATCGAACTACCTCTCGATTACATCGATAAAATTGAAATGTGTTCGATAAAATCAAGTGGAATCTGTACTACACAAAAATGAATATATGTGTGTAGGAAATCGATGCAATCGAAGTAGGCTTGATAACATCGAAATTCAAATTTTGATGAAAACGAAGATTACTCAATAGCATCGGTAATGATTTTTACTCTTTTTTTACCGTTGGGATTCCTCTGTTATAAATACCATAAGTTGCTTCTTAGAAAAATGAGCTAGAATTTAAGAGAGTTTGAGAGAGTTGCTTCAAAGAGTTTATACCCTCTTTCCCATTAGAGTTCATCATTCAATCTTTGGCATAAGCATTTACTCAACATCTTCATTGCTTAGATTGAATTATGAACTCTAGCATTTAATGAGTTTCTGAAAAGGCCAAGTTATATGTCCTAAAAGAGGGGGGGGGGGGGGGGGGGGGGGGTGAATAGGACTATGCCAAATTTAAAATGATAACAACGAAATAAAATAATAAGATAGCCAAAGAAAGGAAAGATAACAATCCACAATACAGAAAGTAAAGCAACCTCATATTCTAATATTGAGAGGTTGATACAAATGCTGTTCTAAGGACAACTTTACACCATAAAAGTAAAGAATTTATTGTAGGACAACCTTACTAGAACGGTTTGTGTATTAATATCTCAAACTGAAGAGGAATAAAAATGAAATAATAAGAATTGAAATCTACACTATTACAACATTCCCCACAATGCTTGAAATGAAAGATTCCAACATTCACATCTATACATACATCCCACAATATTGAATGATAAAAGATATAGAAAAGAAATCACACATCCACAAAATACAAAGAGTTATAGTGGTTCGCCTGTGTGTACACCAACTGTTAAACAACAGCCACATAGCTTGCTACTCCACTCCTAATATCCTCACACAGTGGATATTAGCGTTCACTATGAAAATAGGTTTTTCTCAGGTTCACCTAAAACCCTCACAATTGTGTCTTTCAAGTGGGCTTGCACAATTCAAAAACCCCACTCTGAGTTTTCTAGCTTTCCTCAGATAACCAACACAATGAGATTTTTCTAGCTTAATCTCAAAAGAAACTAAAGATAGAAGATTTACAAAAAAGTAAAATACCTGGATTTCTCCTTTTATTGTAGCCCGATAGAACCAAGTCAGACTAAAAGTTTGAATAGAAGTTTAATGTCCAATACTCACTTTAAAATGGTTCTAGGTCTAAGTTGATTTTAGATTAAATCAAGTCGGCCTAGCTCTATTTGATTTTGATACAAGAAGTGGAATATCACAATTCCTCTTTCAAATCAGATTGGAATGCAGAAACAAAATTAAATATAAAAAACTAACAAAAGAGAATATTAAATATGCACAATGTAGATTAAAAAGAACACAAACTTATCTCTCAGAGTGATGCCTTAATTTTCCTTGAATTGGATAATCGAAACTCTAAAATTCGTGCTCTATTTATAGTTGCAGAAATCGCACCTACGACTGGTCTTGAGGACACTTCGACTAGTTGAAGTTCGAATAGAATTTTAAATTTTTGAGCACGATCGAATAAAACCATTCCACGACTGGTCGAAGGCTATTCATGACCGGTCGTGAGTCCTCCACGACTGGTCGTGACTTGCAAATGATTGGTCGTGAGGAGCCAGGCATAGTTGCTGGAGTGTAAGTCATAACTGTTGGACTGGTCGAGGATCGAGTCATGCATTGTTCATACGACCGATCGAGCAGAGTCCAAGACTGATTGTTGATGAACAAAAAATTCTGAAAAATAGCAACAAACTTAGGATTGGTCTTGAAATTTCTTTGACTGGTCGAGTTAGTACTAGGACTAGTCGAACAGGGTTCAAGACTAGTCTTATAACAGTCCAAACACTTATAAAGTGATTTAATTCAAATTATGTATACAAAATGACCTACCCTGAGATTAGTCTAAGGTCAATCATACCATGAAAGTGATGTATGAACATTGAGTCTTCATTTCTTCAGATGATGGTTGACCTTTGAAGATTATGAAGCTTGAGATCTCGACACATGATGTAACTTGAACTTGAGATCTTCTAAAGTTTGGATTTGAGTTATACTTCATCTTGAGTTGAACAAGAACTTGTCTTTTGAAGTAGCTCTTTAAAAATTCTAAACTTTGAAGCTTATGGGAGTGGATAATGTACTTAACATTGCATGTCTTGAAGTAGATCTTCATTCTTGACTTGAAGCATTGTGATGTAATGCCTTAAACATATATATCAATGTGCTACACAAGACACAGATTGAGGTTTTGGCACAATAACAAAATTTGACAAACAAAGGAGTAAGAAACCATAACACTTACAGTTTCCAACTGCCCTCACCATGGGCAAATCTTTGTGCTGGAACTCTTGAATGCATAGCTCATGGGGATCTTCTATGTGTTTAAATCATATTATTTAAATAGAGAAGAACAATAAAACTTAAACTTCACAACCTTGAAGCATTGATCAAAGCATCAGAAACGGTTGCAGTTCAAGGGAGCTGAAGACTCTTCATCAACATTGAAGATCTTCATATTATGCGAGAAAGGGGCTCACTCACTTATCTGTAAATATAAAGAGTCTATTGAGTCTGAGGCCCTTTCCTTGTGTAGGATTAGGATTCAAAGTTTGAGTCACAAACTCGCCAAGACCTAGTTGTAAGCCTCTGATGGGAGAATACGTTGTCCTTATGTAGGACGTGTTGTCCATGTGAAGGACATGTTACCTTGAGTAGGCTCCTAGTTTGTGTCCTTGTATAGGCACCTAAGGTAACCTTGTGTAGGTCCCTTAGTTAACCTTGTGTAGGTTGTAAAGGTTCGTGGTTAACCTGATTTAAAACCATTGGATAGTGAAATTTGGTACACTTTAGGAGAGAGTGTGTCCACCAGAAGTGGAGTAGGCAAGTAGCCGAACCACTATATATGATTGTGTTTGGGATTGCTTTGTGTGCATTGATCTAGTTATGCTTATGTCTATCAAATGATTATTATGATGTATGATTTAGTAAATGTATAAGTATTGATGGGAAACATATCCAACACACTATTACATATATTATCCATATAGGCTTATTCTTTACATGTAAATTTTGTATAAGCCTATGGGTTTTGGACTCTCTATTGGTCTGAATGCCAGAGAGTTACTTTGCCTTATCTTGATTAAAGTTAGCCATTGGTTGTTCTTATAGGAAAAGAATTTTTGAAAAGTCTAATTCACCCCCCTCTAGGATATTCGGACATACTTTCATACTTCAATAATAGCGGTTCTACAACAATTTCATGTGATCCTAATCCATGCCTCTAATCATTGACTTAAAATAACCATTAGACCTCTAAATGATATTGTCTTAATAGGTAAACCTTGTTGATCATCCCTTAGCCTTAGAAACCTAATTTAAAATGATAAGGTTAGAAGATGTGTGAAGTTTCTATGAAAATATATGTTCAAAACAACAGTTTTCAAGTGCTTTTTAATTCCATCGAGTAGACCTCAGGGGTATTTAATAGCATCGAAGATCACCTCGATGGCATCGAATAGGTAAGTCAAATTTTATCTGACTTTCTCAACGGCATCGAAGTACCATTCGATGACATGAAAGCCTTACTTGATCCCATTGACAGAGCCATTATTCGTCCATTTTCTGACCATTAGAACTCAAACTTCTTATAAAGGGTATTTGGTTCTTTAGCATTTTTATGAATTTTTGGTATAATAGAAGCTTAGTTGATTTCATATCATATCCATCATCCCAAGCCTCTAAACCAATGAGTTATAAGTCATCTTCCTAGAGATTAACACTCTAATAAGGATTCTAACCTCCACTTTCTAAAGTATAGACTTAACATCTATAGGCATACTCTTGTCTAAATCCTCTAGAAGACCTGTCTAGGTGAATCCCTTAGGAATTACAACTCCTCATTAGTTGTAGGAGATTCACATAACCTCTCATCATCTTGGTAATATCAAAAGAGCATTGCATGCAAGGTGTTTGATCATGGAGCTGGAGCCTTAGCAAAGTATCGACGTCATGATCGAGGGAGAAAATGGGAGCTGATTGAAGCACAGGAAAACATCGATTAAGCTACCTAAGAAGATATTATCAAAGAGTATCAATGTGACAAGTAAGTTTTCAAGTGTAAAAGTCCATATACTCTCTTTCCTTATGTAGGATTGAGGGTAAGATCTTGTGACCCAAACTCGACTAGGTTCTTGTGTAGGACATTGGCTCTTGTGTAGGGCCTAAATCCATATTCTTGTGTAGTACCTTGGCCCTTGTGTAAGACTTAAATCAAGTCCTTATTTAAGCCACCAGACAAAAATGTGTTCGTGTTAGTCTCCATGGAAGCCTCCGATGAGAGTAAACGTAGGTCCTTGGACTAAGACCGAGGTTGTTAGCTATCCTAAAAAAAAAATCAACTAAAGTCTGTTGTGGGAGCCTTTGACAGGAGTGTACGTGTTGAGGGTTAAATATGGCATATTGGACCCCAGTTATTGCTTGGTTTTATGAACATGATAATGCTTAATGTTCTATTTTAATCCTGTTTATATTGCAAGGGGAATTCAAGACTTGGATTAAAAAGGATGTTAAAAGCATGAATTTAATCCTCAAGAATCACCAAGACCAAGAATGAAGAATGCACACACTGAGAATTCAAAAAAATCAAGTCAAGAATGAAGAAAATCAGAGTTTTGAAGTGAAATTGTATAATTCTCAGCCAGTCTTAGCCTCTGCTTGACCAGTCCAGGCTATGCACGACCAATCCTGAACATCGCTTGACCAGTCGAAGCTCGATCGGTCGAGGTTCCTTGACTTGAACTCTAGCGAGTAAAATAACTAAATTTCCATCCTGTTCGACCAGTCAAGGGTGTCCCATGACCGGTCAAGGATGGCCCGCGACTGGTTGAGGACATCTCGCGACCAGTCGAGCGTTACGCAATTTTTGCACAGACTACGTAAATTAGAGATGGTTTCTAAAAATTTTCACTCAGTACGAAAGTGTAAGACCTAAAACTATAAATAGGGGTCCCTAAGGCACTCTTAGGCATCATCTAGGGTTTGAGGAGTGGAGCAAAAGCATAGAGAAGCCGTCGCCAAGATTTTTTTCTTCCATTTCCTTAGTATTTTTTATGCTGTTCTTAAGAGATTCAAGTTCAATCATGTTTATGGTTGGCTAAACCTCTAAGCTAAGGCTAAGAGGTGAAGCTTTAGCATGATGGGATGTTTCTATTACTTTAATTCATATTTATATTGAACTCTCTTTGATTCTAGTTTTATAAGGAATACTTTCAGTTTTTAATGGGTTGTTGTGACTCAAATTACAATGAATCTGCGATAGCTTTAAGTATGTTCTTTTCATGTATTGAGATAGTAAAATTAGGAAATCTTGTTATTCTTCATTGTCCCTTGGGCATGGTTAGATAATGGAATTCTCCCTAACTTTCACAATTCTCCCAGATTGGTTATGAGATTGGTAAATCCTGTTGTTTGTCTTATCTCCTGGGCATGGTTTTGTGATGAAATCACTTCCAATTCTCACACCTCTTATTCATTGAGAACTAGGTCAAAGGAAGTTCAGATTTGAGTTTACTGAGATATCTTCCAATTGGATAGGATGGGACTCCGATTCCAATCATGTAACTTGAATCAAGCATAGATCTCTCTGATCTCTGCAAGTGGATCCTTGGAAACCCTAGTTTTCCACCTTTAAATTTCTTAAGTTTTTCATTAAATTTCTCACAATTACTCTCAAATATTTCAGATTTAGGTTTTCATCTTTTCTAGTTCTTCTTGTAGTTGCTAGAAGAAAACACACAAGATTAGTCCTTATGGATTCGACCTCGGTCTCATCGAGATTATTACTATATCGGGACCCTACACTTGGGGTTGTTAACAAGTTTTTGGCGCCGTTGCCGGGGATTAACAATTGTGTTTTTTTGAGATTAACTAGTTTTGGAATTAGGTTAAGATTGGGGTTTTTCTATTTTCTATTTTTTAGATTAGAGTTTATTTTTTATTTTTAGAAACTTTCAAATTCTAGGATTTCTTTTATTTTTAGAAACTTACTTTCTAATTCTAGGTTTAAAACTTTCCTAATCAGTTTTTAAAAACTTTTTATTTTTATTTTTAAGAACTTTCTAATTTTAGAATTTCTATTTTTAGAAACTGAGTTGTTTTGTTTTGTTTTTTAGGATTTTAATTAAGAACTTCAAATTTGGTAACTTCTTCCCAATTCCATCTCTTTCTATTTCTAGATTTCTATTTCCTTTCTCTCTTTTAGGTTTAGTTTAGAATCTGAATTGAGGGATGAGAGTGTTTCATGTCCAAGTGGGTCTGTGACAACACTCGACGTCTTTTGAGTGAAGGAGGATTGGTTGGGAGGTTATCTATCCATCACAGAATTAGGCACCACTGGAGATCCTCAGAGTTAATTGAAGTGATGACTGTAAATCAATCAGGAAGACAACCTCAACCTAGGGTTGAGGAAGTCCAGGATGAGAATGAGGTGCATCAAGCACCCCTGCCTAGTACTTTCTGAGATTATTTACAACCAGCGGGGGTGAGCATGCTCTCATGCATGGTTTTTTCAGAAAATATGGGACACATGGATATTAAGCCAGGGGTGATCCAACTTCTTCTAAAATTTCATGGAATTGAATCTGAAAGTCCATATCTACACTTGAAAGAATTTGATGAGATCATAACCACTTTATATTTTCCTAATGTGTCTAAGGACACAGACTGAAACTATTTCCCTTTTCTTTGAAAGCGAAAGCTAAGATGTGGTTGCATTCACTATGTCTAAGATCTATTGGCACATGGAATAACATGATAAGGGAGTTCATAAAGAAATTTTTTCCACATCATAAAATGGACACCTTTAAAAAGTCAATCATGAACTTCGCACAAAAGGAGGATGAAACATTATTCCAATGATGGGAGCAGTTCAAGGATCTTGTCAGTTCATGCCCACAACACAGTTTTGAAATGTGGCGCATTATAAACTTTTTCTATGATAGACTGACATCTTCCATGCGCTAATTGGTTGAGACAATGTGCAATGGGCAATTCATGAATAAAAATGTCGATGATGTGTGGGACCACTTGGATAGACTTGTTAAAAATGCACAATCATGGGACACGTACCCAAAATCAAGTAACACTTCTAGGCCCACTTAATCAAAGGAGGGGTGGATTATACCTTTTGAAAGAGGATGATGATATCAATGCTAAAGTGGCTAATCTCATAAGGAAATTTGAGGTCATGAAACTAAAGAAGGATAAGGTTATGGAAACTATTTGTGGTATTTGTGCTTGCAACGTTCACACAACTAAAAATTGTCTAACAATACCTGCCTTTCAAAAGGTGTCGAATGAGCAATCCAATGTCGTGAACAATTACCAAAGACCTTTTAATGGACCTACCTCTAATACATATAATCATAATTGGAGAAATCATCCAAACTTCAGTTGGAGGAATGGACAAACTACTACCCCTTAAGGTTTCTTTAATTAAATTCCAAATCAAGTGAAACCTCAAGAAGAACCGGTTCAAAATTCTACACAAACTCAGGAGCTTACTCAAGCAATACTAGAATTTACAAAATATATGCAAAATATGGATTCACGTGTTACGGTTATAGAAAAAGGGATTCTTCTAGCCCAACCTTTAATCAATCTTAAACTGCAATACGAAATAAGTGATCCAAGCTCTTCAAATCAAATGGATTAAGGTAAGTCTATCACCACTCTTAGGAGTGGGAAGATAATTGATAAATCTATTCTAGTAAGGGCTGAAAAGCCTAAGGATCTGGAAGAGGACAACGATGATAGACCTAACACTGCTCCATAAGAATTGGAACTGGAACTTCAGGATAAGCCTATTGCCTCATTCCCCCAATGGTTGGTTGCACTAAAACCTCTCCCTAACCTCAGGACATTCTAGAGGTGCTGAAACAAGTGAAGGTCAACATCTCTTTACTAGATGTGGTTAAACAAATACCTTCATATGCCAAATTCCTGAAAGACTTGTGTATGACCAAAAGACGGCAAAATATTCAAAAGAAAATCTTTTTAACTGAAAAAGTGAGTGCCATCCTAAAGCAAGATGTGCCATAGAAATACAAAGATCCTGGTAGCCCAACCGTCGCTTGTGTAATTGGGAACTATCGGATTGAGCATGCACTTCTTGACTTAGGAGTAGTGTAAATCTGATTCCTTACTTGTTCTATCAACAACTAGGTTTGGGTGAATTGAAACCCACCCGGATCATATTATAACTTGTCAATCACTAAGTTTGTGTACCAAGAGGGATAATTGAGGATGTGTTGGTCAGGTTGACAGATTATACTATCTAGTAGATTTTATCATCTTGGATACTCAACCCATCATGGATATGAGCACTCAAATTCCTGTCATTCTTGATCGCCCATTCCTTGCCACATCAAATGCAATCATTAATTTCAAGAATGGAGTCATGAGTTTGTCTTTTAGAAATATGACATTGGAGTTAAATATTTTTTTTAATATGGGAAAACAGGTAGAGGATGATGATGATGCCCACGATGTTAACTTGATTAATTCTTTCGTGGAGGATAGAACTTTGATGACCTTATCCTCTAACAATCTAGAGATGTTCTTGGCCCACTCCCATGATTTAGATGATGACATGATTAGGGAGATGGGTGCAATGCTTGATATCATGTCGGTACTTAAAGTTAACCGGTGGAGGCCACAATTTGAAGTATTTTTCCAAACTCATATAGTGCCTCTATCGTCTAACCTCAAGGTACCAAAGCTTGACCTAAAACCTTTACCCTCTGATTTGAAATATGTCTATTTAGGTCAAGATGAGACATATCCGGTGGTGATTTCTTCCTATCTTGAGCAAGAATTGGAAAGTATGCTCATCTCTACTCTCATTAAGCATAAGGGAGCCCATGAATGGTCGATTGCGGACCTCAAGGGAATTGACCCTTCGATTTTTACTCACTGCATTTATCTTAAAGATAATGCAAAAACTTCTTAGCAATTATAATGCAGACTAAATCCAAACATGAAGAAAGTGGTTAAGGCCGAGGTTCTTAAACTATTGGATGTGGGTTTCGTATACCCTATATCCGATAATCAATGGGTGAGTCCAACTCAAGTGGTTCCTAAGAAGTCCGGAATTACCATCATAGCCAATGCCAACAATGTACTCATGCCAACCAGAGTTACTACTGGTTGGAGAATGTGCATTGACTACAGGAAGTTAAATACCGTCATGAGGAAGGACTACTTTCCTTTGCCCTTCATCAATCAAAATTTGGAAAGGCTAGCTGGTCATTCCTATTACTGTTTCCTTGATGGATATTCGTGCTACAACTAGATAGAGATAGCCCCTGAAGATAAGGAAAAGATCACATTCACATGTCCCTTCAGCACCTTTTCTTATCGAAAGACGTCATTCGGACTATGTAATCCCCTGCCACTTTTCAATGATGTATGATAAGTATTTTTCTGACATGGTTGGGCAATATCTAGAGGTCTTCATGGATGACTTCTCTGTCTTTGGTCCATCTTTCTGTGATTGCTTAGAGAATCTTAAATGTGTGCTGAAAAGATGTCAAGAAAAGAACTTGGTACTCAATTGGAAGAAGTGTCAATTCATGGTTCATAAGGGAATTTTTCTTAGACATATCTCTTGTCTAAGGGAATTGAAATAGATAAGGCTAAAATTGATCTTATCTTTAACCTACCTCCACCCAAGAATATACGAAACGTACGATCCTTCCAAGGACATGCCAGTTTTTATAGGAGATTCATAAAAGACTTTAGTCACATCCCTCATCTTTTATGTAATCTACTTCAAAAGGATGCACCATTTGAGTGGAATGAGTAATGCCGTGAAGCTTTTACTAAGCTCAAGGGCATGTTAGCCACTGCACTTATCATGCAGCCACCCGATTGGAGCCTTCCTTTTGAACTTATGTGTGATGCGTCTGACTATGCTCTTGGGGCAGTCCTAGGCCAGAGAAAAGATAAGAAGCCCTATGTTATACACTACGCAAGTAAAACCTTAAATCCTGCCCAAGTCAATTATTCAACTACGGAGAAGGAACTCTTAACCGTAGTGTTCACTTTGGACAAATTTAGGTCATATTTGATTGGATCCAAGATCATCATTTACACAGACCATGTGACACTTAAGTATCTTCTTTCTAAGAATGATATTAAGCCCTGCCTGATAAGATGGATCCTCATATCTTCTTTCTAAGAATGATGCTCAAGTATCTAAGAATTTGATTTGGAAATAAAAGATAGAAAGGGAGTAGAGAACATAGTGGGTGATCATCTTTCCCACCTTGATCTCTCTGATTCCCTTAAGACAACACATATAATGACATGTTCCTTGACGAACAATTATTCAAAGTCTCTCATTCACTTTGGTTTACTGATATTGCCAATTATCTTGCCACAAGTTTCACGCCGACATATTGGATTGTGTAAGATAAGAAAAAAACTTCTTCGCCAAGGTTTATAAGTTTTTCTGGGATGATCCATATTTGTTTAAATATTTTTCAAAACAAATCTTAAAGAGATGTGTGCCAGACAATGAACATCAAAGTGTCATCTCCTTCTGTCACTCTTAGGCCTGTGGTGGTCATTTTTTTACTAAAAAGACCGTGCCAAGATTCTACAGTGTGCTTTTTACTGGCCCACTATGTTCAGGGACACTCATGAGTTTTGTAAAGCTTGTGAGCATTGTCAGAAGTTGGAAGCATTTTTCGTTGAAATATGATGCCTCTAAACCCCATTCTTATCATATATGCATTTAATTGTTGGGGCATCGATTTCATGGGACCATTCCCCTAATCCTTTCAGAATTTATACATTTTGATAGCAGTAGATTATGTCACTAAATGGGTCAAAGCGATTCTATGTCGAAACAATGACCATCAAATGGTCATTAAGTTTTTAAAAGAGAACATCCTTTCCTTGTTCGGAATGCCTCGAGCCATCATTAGTGATGGGGGCTCACATTTTTGTAATAGGCCATTTATGAACTTAATGAAGAAATATGACATCTCTCATAAGGTGAGCACTCCATATCACCCATAGATAAGTGAGCAAGCTAAGATTTTCAATAGGAAAATTAAATAGACCTTGGAAAAGATGGGTAACCCTAACTATAAGGATTGGTCAATCCGATTGACCGATGCCTTATGGGCTTACTGTACCGCATTTAAGACCCCTATTAGAATGTCTTCCTTTAGACTTATCTATAGGAAGACTTGCCACTTGCTTGTGGAGTTGGAAGATAGAGCCTACTGGGCGATCAAAAAATTGAATTTCAATCTAGACAACACTGGCTCGCTATGCGAACTTCAATTGAATGAACTTGAAGAAATCTAGAATGATGCATGCGAGAACTCGAGAATTTATAAGGACAAAATGAAGGTGTTTCATGACCAACACATTCTTCAGAAATCATTCACACCCACTCAAAAGGTCCTCTTATACAATTCTCGGTTACATCTCTTTCACGGTAAACTCCAATCTCGTTGGACCGACCCTTTCACTGTTACTAATGTTTATCATCATGGGGCTGTCGAGATTTGGAATCTAAATAATGGCAATGAGTTTAAAGTAAATGGACATCAATTAAAGTCATTTGTTGAGAAATTTGATTCAAGGACATTCCATACCTCTGAATGATCCTGTTTATCAGGATTGATCTCCTAGTTTGACGGAGGTGTAGTTAGGTTTATTGCCTTCTGCCGTTTTAGGATAGTCGGCTTTATGCTGCTTAGAATAGTTTATTTTTGGTTGATAACTCTTGTGCTAACCCACCTTCACACTAAGATCCTTTGGAAAAAGCCGTAAAATCTCTTCATCAGGTACTATCTTTCCATCATTTCTCTTTCAACTACATTGTCTCTTTTGCAGATCATGTTTATTTCTTTTACATTGAGGACAATGTAAAATTTAGGTTGGGGATGGGAGATTAGGTTACCTAATCAATATTTTCTCAGTTTTGAGCAAATTTTGAAAAAAATCAATGTTTATCTATTTGAAAAGTGATAAGTTGTGGACTTAAGACCATTTAGAGTATGATGATATGATAGAAATCAAATTTTTAATTTTTAGAGTTGGAGCAACTAAGTAACCTATCACTTATGGTTCTTACATTCAATTGATTAAGAGTAAGTTTGAATATTATATTATTTATATTGTTTTCAGTGAATAGTACTAGATTTTCTAATTGTTAGTATAATGATCATTGCAAGATATTGAGACTAAGTTTGGAGAATGTTATCTACCTTAAAAGAAAAAAATAACTAGTTAAAAAAATAGGAGATCGACAAAGAGGTCATAAAGAATGAAGAATGACAACATCTTTGAAGGGAATGAAAAATGTCTTTGAAAAGGATGTATATCTAAAGAAGATGAATAAATACAAAAGATCGTCGATATAAAATCAAAAACTGGAAAAGAAGCAAGGGGGGATAAGTTCGGAATCAGTAATTGTGTTTTCAACCAATCTTGAAGTGATGAGCATGCTTAACATTATGAAAAGATAGTATTTTCACTGAACATTTTGAAAAACCTGTTATGCGAACTATGCTCGGACCTAATGGATAAAGAGCATATTTGATTGATTGCTTATGTGACTCAACTCTAGGTTTTCAAAATCTCAATTTCTCATCTTAAGTCTACTCATGCATTCTTGATTACACAAAAGATCATTTTCTAAAAAATGTTTGAACATTGCGCATTAAGGTTCATTTTTTGCATACTTTGCTCGGGACTAGCAAAATGCTAGTTGTGGGTTGTATTGAGGGTCAAATACTGCATATTAGACCCCACTTACTACTTGGTTTTATGAACATGATAATGCTTAATATTCTATTTTAATCCTGTTTGTGTTGCAAGAGGAATTCAAGAGCTTGGATTAAAAATGATGTTAAATGCATGAATTTAATGCTCAAGAATCACTAAGACCAAGAATGAAGAATGCACACACTGAGGATCAAGAAAATCAAATTAAGAATGAAGAAAATCAAAGTTTTGAAGTGAAATTGAGTAATCCTCGACCAGTCCTGGCCTCTGCTTGACCAGTCCAAGCTACGCACGATTAGTCCCTGACACCGTTCGACCGGTCGAGGTTCCTCGACTCGAACTCTAGTGAGTAAAGCAACTAAATTTTCATCCTACTCGACTAGTTGAGGGTGTCCCATGACCGGTCAAGGATGGCCCACATGTCATGCCCCAAGCTCGGAAACCGAGCTCACAAAATTTTCGATCATCGACTCTGGTGCCAACGGCCTCTGTAGTATCCCATTCTTGGCTTCTAACGTCCACATGCCAGATTCTAATTCTAGGATCCTACAAGGAGGGTTTTTAACGTACATTTGTTTCATAATAAGCATAACCACAAGTATACCCAAATCACAAAGATAACGTCATCATCACATATCCACTAATATCAAACTTTCAAGTACAATGTATAAAAGGAAATACAATAACAATATCGGAAGCTCCAGAAGTCCACTGCACGCTCCAAGCTCAATGCTGTCGTGACCTTATGCCACTTACACGCATCTATCGTGCATAAGCTTATAGAAAGCTTAGAGGGTAATGTAGTGTATGCGTAAGATAAGTGTCAAGCACACAATATATCAGAGCAAGTGGAAATACTAACAAGTCCATAAAATATCATCAACCTTATCTAGGATATGCGATGTAAAGACATAATAAGCCAATGACATATACCGAGAAAGTAATGTAGGTTGACTATGCAATGCGGAGACATAATGAGAAAAATATCATATACCGAGGATGCAATACAATATGTAATTCTGAAGAGCTACGAATACTATCAGCCTTATCTAGGCCATATAAATGAAAAAACATAGCAACCTAAGATGTCATATGCCGCAAATGTAATGCAATATGCGGTGCGAATGAAACGACTAAGTTAGATTGTGAAGTCAGGATAATAGTACGTAGTATCGCAGGCTACGGGGTCCATCACAAGAGACTTCTATCTAAACTAGTCTCATACCTAATTTGGATAGTCAGACTCAATGTGGTAAACTCCTGATCTCAGGTTAGTCGCACACTTCAACTGAAATCCTGGCCATTGCAAAGGTACACATAACAATTAGTTGTGCACCTCCAACTCGAGTGGATAGTGAATGAATGAATGAATGATTAAAATTTTGAGTATATAACTCCTGATCAATAAGTCCACATATCAATACTGTACATCTTTGGAATCATCACCGATGTCTAGTACACTACAAGCTGGCTACCGCCCCGGCCGGCATCGCAGCCCAGCGAGTGGAAAAGACCTTACTACCCACCTGTCAGTAGTATACCAATGCCTACCCGGCTCGTCGATAGCGGACCCATTTGAGAGCTGGTCAAACTTAGCCTAGCTTACAACCACCTCACTCGGGCAGATAAGGCCACACCCACTCCCAACCGACACGACATAGTGAGAGTTATGGCCTACTGATATTCGGCACTCGGGCGCTCATGTAGTCACTCGGTCTAGATGTTGGGGTGTCTCCTGGCCACGGAGGTTTAAGAACTTTTACCCACGGACTTCCAAAGTGCCAATATGCTCGAACTAAGCATTTTCGGTGTCCCATCTAGCCATCTACAACATGCCTGTGGAGGTTATGGCCCTGATGTCGTTAGGGTATATAGTAATTATAACAGACAATGCAAGATGCATGAGTCATACAATCCAATAGTGCATCAATCCTACGCATATCGTGCGCTCATGTGAGAGAATATCCACCTATCAGGGAGTCTCATAATAACCTACCCAATGACATATACAATGGTCAACCATATCTCATAATAAACATGCAGATGATGCGTATGGGCATGTACATAATGTTATGTTGTCACATACTCATAATCAGTATCAACAATAGGCACCGATAATCGACATCGATAATCGGCCTGATAATCAGCCTTAACAATCGGAATCAGCCTCAACAATCGAAATTGGCCTTGACAATCAGCCTCGATAATCGAAATCAGCCTTAACAATTAGAATCAGCCTCGACAATCAGTCTCAGCCTCAATAATCGGCCTCGACAATCAGAATAAGCCTCGATAATCAGAATTGGCCTAGATAATCAAAATCGCCTCGATAATTGGAATCAGCCTCCACAATCAGAATCGGCCTCGACAATCAGCTTTAATAATCGGCCTAACAAAGGGCCTAAGGGAAGGTCACAATGTGGACATTTAACCATCATTGTCTATTAATGTGGACATTTAACCAACTTTGCTCCCAATGAGTGGTTTACATGGGGTCAAACATATAATGGGGCCCATGACCTCACATAAGGGCCTCACATATCACAATGGGCCTCACATATCACGATAGGCCACATTACATAGGTCTAATACACATCATAATGGGCCGCATCACAATGGCCTCATATACAATCACAGGGGTCTCATACAATCACAACAGGCCTGATACAATCACAATAGGCTACATATATACACCATATGTCTATTTTTTAGAGATCATTTTAAAGTATTACTCAAAAGTGAATCATATCGAGAGTTACCTGGACCTTACCACAAATAATAGTGGATATAATGATTTTCACTGTTAAACAATGTACATGGCCCACCACAACGTTTATTTTCTGACCAATCTGTTCATAAGGTCACAAGGGCCTGAATTAAGAGGGAAAACAATTTCATATTGATCCAGGACTTCTCTGGACCCAAACAGTTTCAAGTGTGGGCGTTTAATCTCCACTGATTTTTACAGTGTGGTCCACCTAGTATACAATTGTATAGAACATATACATCACAGTGTGCACCATCGTCCAACCATTTGGACAGTAGGAATTGTAAAATAGGTGGACAACACTAATGTAAAATAGATTTAGGGCATTGATAAACACATGCATCATGTGGAGTCCTCACGTGCATGGGTTCCAAGGATGCTCTACAGCATGGATAAAACACATATTTCAGGGTGGGGTCCACGTCAATTGGTTGGATGGTATATATGAAACACATACATTGCATAAGACCCAATGAACTTGTTGACGTCCTCAGTATCAATGATGGATGGCTGGATGCAATGCATACATCATGTGGGGCCATCAGTGTTTGCTGACGTCCTACTAGGATAGCAGCCATGCTGCGGGTGGGGTCCACATAGATGGACAGTAGGTACAACACATGCATCATTATGGGACCCACGGAATTTGCTGACGAATACAACAACTGGGAGGGCTGCTGGCCCATCATCCAGATGATGGACGGCTGGGATATAACATATACATCATGAGGGATCCACATATCTTACTGACGTCATGGGCAGTGGTCGTCCAACAAATGGACGACCTAGATATAGAATACATGTATGAGGTGGGTTGTCACGCCCCAAACTCAGAAACCGAGCTCACAAAATTCTCAATCACAGAATCCAGTGCTGACAGCCTCCGTAGTATCTCATTCTCGGCTCCCAGTTTGCATACGCCAGATTCCGATCCTAGGATCCTACAAGGAGGATTTTCCAATGTACATTACTTGTAATAATCATAACCACAAGTTTACCCAAATTACAAAGGCAACATCATCATCACATATCTACTAATATAAACATTTGAATACAATGCTGAAAGGGAAATACATATGTCAAACTCAAAGCTTCAGAAGTCAACTACATGCTCCAAGCTCCACACTACTGCAACCTAACATCACCTGCATGCATCTATCGTGCATAAGCTTATAGAAAGCTTAGAGGGTGGTGTAAGTGTGTGGACAAGGTAAGTGCCAAGTAATAAATACAATGCCATAATCATACAATATTGAAAATACTAGTAAGATAATGAATCATATGATATCAGAGTAAGCGAAAATACTGACAAGTCCATGAGTCAATTAATATCAGAATACGCAATACAGATCAGCTATGCAAATGAGGAGTCATAAAGAGCCAAATATCAGATGTCGAAGATGCAATGCAATATACAATTCTTGATGAGTTCACGAATACAGTCAGTCATATCTAGGTCATATAAATGCAGAAACATAATAACTGAAAATGTCATATGCCGCGGATGTAATGCAATATGCGGTGCGAATGGAAAGACCATGCTGGAGTGTAAAGTTGGGATAATAGTACGTAGTATCACAGGTTATGGGTTTCATCACAAGGGACTTCTATCCAAACTAGTCTCATACCTAATTTGGATAGTCAGACTCAATGTGGTAGGCTCCTGATCTCAGGTTAATCGCTCGCCCCAATCGAAATCCTGGCCATTGTGAAGGTACATGTAACAAATAGTTGCGCACCACCAGTCCGAGTGGATAGTGAATGAATGAATGAATGAGTATGCAACTCCTGATCCACAAAATTAGTACTGTACATCTCTGAGATTATCACCGGGGTCAGTACACTCTACATGCAATTGTCGCCCACTGATGCGCGACCATGCAAGTGGAAGAAACCTTACTATCTACCTGGACAATGGTCAGCCAATATCTACCCGGCATGTCGATAGTGGATCCATTCATGAGCTGATCAAACTCAGCCTAGCTATGCCCCCTACTGTAATACCTAGAAAAAATCCGTACAGAGATCCGAGTACCAACTCAATCAGAAATCACTTAGGATTAATTCCTTTAGAAATTAAGCGTATGTTAACTATCATTATGCTAGATTAGCTGTGAAATTGTCCCTGATCGCTTTAAATACATTCTGCAAGACCCAAAACTTGTAGAAGCAATGGCGTTATAATACCCTGAAATCTAGGATCAAACTCTAAACCCGTTTGCTCTCAGGAACCCTTTGAAACTTCGTATTGGATTTAGACGGCGCGTCGGAAGTCCGATATCTATAATCTCAGACAGTTAGGACTGCTTAGCTGGACTTGACAATTGTTTCAAAAATCAAGCCCAACCGATGTTCTGAGGCTATTTCATTGAGCCTGGAGCAAGGAGTGTGAGAAAGAGTGAAATTCATTAAAAATTATATGAGATTTAAATAAATCTGGCACGTTTCGCTTGCGGGTTAAGTATAAGCATTCAGACCGTCTGAATTTGACCCAAATACACCCTCAGATCAGGGAACATTTCTCTCCCAGGTCAGTGTACTTGGAATCCTCGATCGAGTCTCCGTGATCGCTGAACTGAAACTACACCGCCACGTGCGATCTGGGAACACTACCGGACTGAAAACTTGATGTGAGCAGGATCCATGAGCTTAAGTCCAACCGCATTCGGCCAGGGGACCTCCCGAAATGCTCTTTTGGATCGAAAAAGACCCAATTTGGTTATAACCCAATTATACCTTTGTTCTAAGTCTAAATAGGTGACTTTTTAGCCTATATAAGGGCCTTAAACCCTCTCATATCTCTTCCATCCGAATTTTCAAGAAACCCTAGAAAGAGAAGAGAGAGAAAGAGAGATTGTGAGAGAGTTGTGAGGAAAGTTTCCTGCCACTTGATCCTGCTTTTGCACGTACCGAATCACCGTGTTCTAATCACTCTTTCGGTGATTCCAACTCATTTCTAGGTAAGAAAACCCTAACCTCTACCTACTTTAGGGATTCCATAGATACAAGTAGCGAAGTAGTTGATTCGTCTTGTGATATAGGTCGTCATATCGCCGTTGACGAAGCGTAGACTTTTTACTCGAATCAATACGCGTCGACGGCAAAAGGTGAAGATTTTAGACGCTTAGATTGACTGATTTCAAAGTTTTCAATGTCGTTTAATAGTAGATTATCGACGAGAGCGCTGTTAGACATGTAGAACATGCTGTCCATTTTCCATTTCGTATACGTACAGAGAATATGAGATTTAGAATATTTTAGGTATTTGTAGGAAATACTATATACGTCCGTATTTTGCTTAAATGATTTCCATGGGTATTTTTCATGTTATGATATTAGATATGCATGTATGATCTGTTTGGCGAAGAGATTCGCCCTAATGCGCACTTTGGGTCGACATACGCTATGTGGACAAAAGTGTGTAGACTAAGTGTTTGTATAAATGATTGTATTAGTATGTATTGAGTAAATTTTGTTGTAGATTAGTTTTGAGATTGAATTCTCAATTAACATGATGATGTATATGATATCCTTCATGTTTGCTATATGAATTGATTTCCTCATATATATGAAATACTTGTGTTGGTTGATTTGCTTACGTTGTATGTTATAACATGTTGTCAACATGCTTATATTTTTTATATTTCATTTCTGTTACTCTCACATGATCACTGATGTTGAGTACAAATGTTTGGGGCTATACATTAGTCCAGGCGGTCGGTCACAGATTGAATTCGTGGTTGGCTACTATTTGTCACGAAGGACGCGTCGACGAACGCGAGTCGTGCTTTGGGTTGGCGGCAGTGGTTATGCCACACGAGGTGTTTTATGCACTTTATGTCATTCAGCTTGAGGTGCGCTCGTACTAGTCGATCCCGTCAAGTAACCCGACTGGACATTGTATGTTCACCTTGTATTGGTCATAACTGCTTGAACCTAAGGTACTGAACTTACCAATGGAAACCCTGTTAACCATGGTACCTTGATCCATAAAGACTCATGAGCTAGGCATGGTGGTATGAGACACCGTGGTAGAGCTATCGGCCTACGCTGGGGCCACAAACCTCCCCGTAGTGACCAGTGAGCACCTTAGACTCATGAGCCAATTGTGGTGGTATGGGACACTACATTCATGTTGTTGGCCTACTCTGATTGGTGATGAGCCCTTTATAGTGACCTCGAGCGTATTCTGAGTCTACGTGAGGCGACGACCCTTCTGTAGCAACGAGAGTACACTATGCCTGTATTGATAAGGTGATGGGGGAGTGGTGTAATGAGTGCAAGAAATAGCCTTGACAGCCCTTGCAGCGACCTATAAATATAACATCGTATGTGACTACTAGGAGTGACGACCTTAAACAGGATCTGTGTTGGGATTGATATAAAGAAGGTACCTTAGTTTCCCAATACTGCTGTATGAAAGGACTAATAACAACTAGGTAATCATTTCCACATCTCACTGCATGTGCCTGGAAGATGTGGAGCACTAAGGGAAGAAAGCATGCCGCGGACGTACGATGGTGTCACACGAGAGAGTATGTCGGTGAGGGCATCCATCATATCATTTCATTCTTGCATTAACAACAGTATCTAAGAATGTCTGATTGTTTGCTTTACTATTATCGCGTGATTGATTTGATAATATGTTAATCTTTGCTCTATGATTCCACTGAGTTGATCACTCACTCCCACATTACGGGACGGTGTTTGTAACACCTACCAGACTCTGTCTTAGATGCAGGTTGTGAGGAGATCCAGGAGCTAGAGCCGGACTTTTACGAGGACCAGGACGAGTTCTCGTATATGCAGTTCTCCGATGGCTTTGCGTAGGTGGCTTGGATCGGCGGGACTTGCTAGTTGGACCATATGAATTTTTTAATTTTTAGTTTATTATAAGTATTTGTGACTCAGAGATGTATTCATACTTTGGAGACAGTTCGAGATTATTTTATTTTCCATACAGTGATATATATATATTCTTCAGTCTTTCGCTTGCGTTTTATCACTGGATCTGGAGTATGAATTGCAGTTTGGTATAATCTTACTCATGTAAATGCTCTAACTCAGACAACATTGAATCATAATCATATTTGTTGCATAAGTGATGGTCTGGAACTCGGGAGTCAAGTTTCTACACGACCCCCGATTTTTATGGTGTTACAAGTTGGTATCAGACCATGATTTCGATTAAACCGGACCTGGCTTATGGACACGCGACGTACATTGTCACCCTGTTGACTTAGGTGGGTGTGAGAAAAATATAGAAACACTCATAGGGTCCCAGTCTTGCCAATTGGCAAAGTTCATTCAAATCGATCATTTTGATCGAGTTCGTGTGCATCCGTGGTCACATAAAACGACCCCGTACCACTTCTAATTCATGTGTGAATGGGTCTAGACCTCTCTGGACCCAATCCCAGCCGTTAGAAGTTACAAAATGTGAATATGCAGCTGTCAACCCTGAAATGACCCGTAATGGATCGAAATGGAGTCGTGGGCCTACCCACGCTGATCTAGCATGATCTAAGTTGGGACCCACATACATTTTGTACCCTTAGGACAGGGGGACCTCACCCAAATGGCCGGGCATCACTGGAATTGAAAACGGTCGGTTCGACGAGGCTTCACCGTACAATGGGCCCAGATCGGGCGGGCCTTCGGGCTGACGCTGTTTGGAGGCTAGTGTAGCCCCTGTGCATAGGGTTTGTCCATTAAAAGTGCCCCAAACACCCACTTCCTTCACAAAAAACCCTCCTAAGCTCTCCCTTCTCCATGTTTTTGCTGCCTCCCCTCTCAAATCGCATTTCAAATCACCCCGAATTCTGTTTTTTACTACAACCGATGTCCCTCCATCGTCCACAGCCGTACGTACCTCCTTCTCTCTCTATTTTCATCCGTTGGAGCTCTCTCATCCCCTATTAGAGGCTAGAAATTGGGTGAGCCTCCATCCCAACCCATTTCACTCTTTTCCCTTTGAAATCCTAGCCTTTGGAGGCCTGTTTCACTCCTCTATAGGGCCTAGATTCGTGCTAGCCCACTAGGTCGGCCATTTCTCCCCATTTCCTCCATTTTTCATGGCTTTTGTAGAGGTGATTTTAGCCTTTTTCTCCCTTTCCACCATCCTCTCTCATGGGAAAGAGGAAGACCGCCACAGATGAAGCTGGGCCTAGTCGCCCTTCACATTCAAGGAAGTCGAGAGGTGGCACCGCTAGTTCAAGTGCCGCTGCTAGTCCAAGTGTTGGGAGAGAGCTACATACAAAGTGAGATTTGGATCCTCACGCTCACGTAGGGAGAGCACTGTTGGCAGATTTGGCCCACGGTGTGTATACGGATCGCAAGGTTCTATTTGAGGCACATGTGGATGAGCGGCTCTTTGGTGAGTTTTTATTGTTTGAGTGCATCGAAGATGCCAGGTGGGGTCTGCTCTTTGAAGGACAGTCTCATGCGAACGTGAGCACTATTCGTGCCTTTTATGCTCATATTCGGGATCCTACGTTGGAGCCATTGCAGTTCAGGATTCCCTTTGATAGACATTGGGAAGCTACGATCGATGTTCGGTTGATAGCTCAACTTCTAAACGTGCCTCTTGGTGAGGTACATCCAAGTGTTAAGAACCTGAGGAGTATTCGTGAGCGAGATCTCCGCACCAGGTTTCTTTGTGGTGGTTTAGTTGAGTGGCAGCGTAACAAGAGCCTCCTAGCGACCCACATGTCAGATGATTTTTGCATGTTGCACCACATTTGCACATTCAATGTGTATCCCAGGTCGACCAACCGCAGTGAATGTACACGTCTCATGGTTGATTTCCTGTATCAAGTGGGCCAGGGAGAGAACGTGTGTATGCCCACGTTTGTGTTGCGATAGATCGTCCTCATAGCGAAGTTAAAAAGAACGTCTGAGTCACTTCCCTTTGGCTGGCTCATATGCAAGATTGCACTTGAGTTTGCTTACAGACTTGGGCTGGAGTTGCCTGTGCCGATTCATTTCATTAATAAGGCTACCATGAACCAGACGAGGATAGGGCCTCGGCAGCGTAAGGCTCAGCTTGATGATGACAGTGAGGGTGAATATGATAGCGAGGAGGATGAAAGTGAAGAAGAAGGTGGAGAAGAAATAGAGGAAGAAAGCCAGGAAGAAGAAGAAGAGGAGGCTCAGGATACTGATGAGAGTCCTCCTCCTGTGACTCGGGTTGCTAGGGATGCTCACGTAGCCCAACTTGAGGAGAGTCAGGTTGCTTTAAGACGGAAAGTCCAAGAACTCCGGGCCGAGGTGAAACAAGAGCTTGAGGATACTAAGGCCGTCATGAAGTGAAAGTTCAACAAGGTGACTCGTACCTTGAAGGCCATCCTGTGTTGTCTGTAGGATAAGGGTGCCCCTCCTCCATCGCCAGACTCGGATTAGTGATTAGATTTTAGACGTTTGTTGGTCATAGTTAGTTGTTTCCTGCTTTCTGTGTGTGAGCCTGAGAAGGCTTAGTAGTTAGTTTATGTTGCAGTTATAGCTTTGGCTAACTTAGTTTTCCATGTGTTTCTTATCATAATGCATGTAAAGATATATCTCTTGTATTGTGACGAATTTTGATTTAATGAAATGCATGGAGTTTCTTCGGTATGATATATGAATGATTGTGGTATGTTTGTGCTATTGCTGAAACTGACAAGGTTGTGCCCTATTTTAAATATAGGGAATGCCGCCTAAGACTACTCGGAGCACGACACGACTTACACTGGGTGAGCCTATGGATCGGGTTCCTCCCCAGAGTGATGAGCATATAGATCCTGCTGTGGGTCTGATTCGTGAGACTGCACCTGAGTCTCAGCCTTCTACAGGTCCTACGGTTGGACCACCACCTTTCACACCGCCTGTTAAAGAGCAGTATCGTGCGTCTTCCTCGATGCAGTATGTGCCTCAGCCTGCTCCACCTCCTGATAGGTTTGAGCAGTTGATGATCATGATGCACCAGCAGCATCAGCAGCTTTTGACTACTATTGCAGGGGCCTTAGCCCAGGGGTGGCAGTGCGACTCCACCTGTACCAACTGTGCATCCAGCTGAGGATGCTGGAACTTCGACTTAGGATGAGGGTATGGCTCATCCTGCACCGCCTGCTTACCCTACGGGGAACAATACTGATACACGAGGCCTACTTAAACGATTCCAGTTCTTGCGGCCTCCTACTTTTACGGGTTCTCACAGACCCTAGGAGGCCGAGTATTGGCTCGACCGTGTCTCGAAGATACTGAGGATGCTGCACTACTCGGAGTATGAGCAAGTTGAGTTGGCCACGTTCATGTTCGAGAGAGAGGCCAGCTTATGGTGGGATAGCGTATTACGGATGGTTGCTTTCGGCTATATCTGGACTTGGGCAGCGTTCGAGTTCTGATTCCACGAGAAATACTATCCCCAGACCTACCGGCACGAGAGGGAGAACGAGTTTCTATGCCTCAGGTAGGGAGGCATGTCAGTTACAGAGTATGAGCATCAGTTTACAGAGTTAGGCAAATATGTCCCTACGATACTTGCCGACGAGCAGATGCGCATATGACATTTTTCTAAGGGCTTGCGACCTGACATTCGGTCGAAGATGTGCTGTGTCAGCATACCCTCCTATGCAGAGCTGATACATATGTCCATGAGAGCAGAGCAGGATGTTGATCGACTGGCACGTTCTCGTGGCCCTGTGGTTGCTAGGCCACAACCAGATACTCATGACAGGCCATTCCTTGGAAAGAGGCCTAGGGCTAAAGTGCCAGTACTTCTGATGAGGCACCCAGGCATGACTTGTGCTTACTGTGGGATACCTGGTCACACTGCAGAGAGTTATTTTTCTCAGATGAGAGATAGCGGGTTTTCACCACTGCAGAAGATCGACTGTCCTCGACCACAGGCTTTATCTGCTCCGTCGTTACGGTCGGCTCCTGCGCATCCTTCTTTCAGGCCTCCAGTGCCTCACTTTCGTCCACCTCAACGGCCCATGGTACCTGGGCCGAACCATCCACAGCAGGCACAGGTACATGCATTGACAGCAAAGGCATCTAGGACAGAGACTATTCAGCCCTTGGCCTTTGAGGTCACAACCCACATTGGAGGTACTCCTGTATTCGTGTAGGTGGATACAGGATCCACGATTTCATTGATATCGCATTCAGTAGTCAAGCGCCTTGGGCTATCGACTACTCAGACAGATGGGGTGCGAGTTCTTACAGCTCACGGGACTTTTTCTGATACCACTATGATGTGTGAGGGTTGTTTGGTGGATCTTGGGGGCAGGACGATGGCTCTTAACCTTGTCTTCGACCCCTCTCTCTATTATCTCAACGTCATTCTTGGCATGGATTGGTTGACTGCAAGGAGGGCCGAGATTGACTGCGAGACCCTTATAGTGACAGTCTACAAGCCGGAGGGCAAGCCCTTTTCATTTCCAGTGCAGGTTAATCTCCCCTTCCAAATACTTAGCTACACTTCCTTTTTACGGTACGTTGATGCCCCGACACTTGAGCACACGCCAGTAGTCCGTGATTATGGGGATCTGTTCAAGAAGATTCCCGTCTCACTGCCGATGTATCGCATGGCTCCGTATGAGATGGAGGAGTTGAGGAAACAGATTGATGATCTATTGGAGATTGGCTTTATACGACCGAGTGTGTCTCCTTGGGGAGCACCGGTTCTATTTTTGACAAAGAAGGATGGTTCGCTGTGATTGTGTATTGATTATCGCAGGTTGAATCAGATTACGGTGAAGAATAGGTACCCTTTACCCAGGATAGATGACCTGTTTGATCAGCTGAGAGGAGCGCAGTACTTCTCGAAGATTGATCTGCAGTCATGGTATCACCAGTTGCACGTCAGGGATGAGGACGTGCAGAAGACAGCTTTCAAGAACAGCTTTGGCTACTACGAGTTCCTCATGATGTCGTTCGGTCTTACGAACGCACCAGCCGTGTTCATAGATCTGATGAACAGGGTATTTCGGCCATTCCTCTATCGATTCGTCATCGTGTTTATAGACGACATTTTGGTATACTCCAGGAGTCGAGAGGAGCATGAGGAGCACTTGCGATTGGTCCTGGATACATTGAGACAACATCAGTTGTTCGCACAGTATAAGAAGTGCGACTTCTGGAAGGAGGAAGTTAAGTTCCTGGGACATGTGGTGTCTAAGGATGGGATGGCGGTAGACCTTACTAAGGTAGCCGCGGTGCAGGACGGGAGCAGCCTAGTTCAGTCACTGAGGTGAGGAGTTTCCTAGGTTTGACAGGCTATTATTGACGTTTCATTTGAGATTTCTCGATGATCGCCAGACCTCTATCTCAGTTGACACGGAAAGATGTGAAGTTCGCCTGGAATGAAAAGGCGGAGATAGCTTTTCAGGAGCTGAAGGACAGACTGACGTCCACCCCTGTGCTAGTATTGCCAAAGCAAGGGGTTAAATACACGATATACACTGACGCGTCTAGCGTTGGTCTGAGTTGTGTCCTTATGCAGAAGGACAGTAATTTCTTATGCCTCGAGACAATTAAGGAAGCACAAGGAGAATTACCCTACATACGACCTTGAGTTGGCAGCCGTCATTTTCATATTGAAGCTTTGGAGACATTACCTCTACGGAGAGGAGTTCGAGCTCTTTTGCGACCACAAGAGCCTCAAGTACATATTCACGCGACAGGACCCGAATATGAGGCAGCGGCGATGGATGGAGACTTTGAAGGACTTTAAGTTCGAAGTTTCCTACCATCCCGGCAAGGTGAACTTTGTGGCTGATGCGTTGAGCCGCAAGAAGGCGATAGAGTTTGTGGCTCCGCTGATGGTTGCCGAGTGGGACATGATTGAGTTTTTGAGAGACTTTGAGCAGAAACTCACTGTGGAGGACCCATTCGAGTTCATCGCACATGTTCAGGTACGATCTCTTATCAATGACAGGGTTATCACGGCGCAGAGGGATGATGTGCGTCTGACTGAGCTTCGAGAGCAGGTCAGTGATGATGCAGACGTCGAGTGGCAAGATTGGAACGGATGGGGGCTTGCATTACCGTGGCCGCCTATGCGTCCCAGATATCCCTGACTTGAGACGAGAGATTCTCGAGGCTGCGCACAGTTCTAGACTTGCGATGCATCCGGGTATCACCAAGATGTATCGTGATGTGAGGAGGACCTATTGGTGGGATGGTATGAAGACCCACATCTCAGAGTTCGTGTCCCGTTGTCTCACTTGCCAGCAGGTGAAGGCAGAGCATCACCGACCTCCTGGTCTCCTTCAGCCTATGCCCATAGCTGAGTGGAAGTGAGACTTTATTTCCATGGATTTCATTTCAAGACTGCCGAAGACTAGGAAGGGACATGATTCTATATGGGTGATCGTCGACCGTTTGATGAAGTCAGCGCACTTCCTACCGATCAGAGTTACGAACTCTGCAGACGAGTTAGCCAGGCAGTATATTAGACAGATAGTGCGTCTGCATGGAGTTCCCTTAGAGATCGTGTCGGACAGAGACACGCGCTTTACTTCTATTTTCTGGACTCGCATCCAGGAAGCTATGGGTGTGAAGTTGAAGTTCAGTACTGCTTTCCACCCACAGACAGATGGACAGACAGAACGGGTGAACCAGATTTTCGAGGACATGTTGCGAGCTTGCATATTGTATTTCAAAGACAGTTGGGATGACTATCTTACATATGCGGAGTTCGCGTACAACAACAGTTTTCAGGCGAGTATCCGTATGACACCTTATGAGGCCTTGTATGGGCATCCTTTCCAAGCACCGCATTACTGGGCAGAGGTCGGTGAGCATAGATTGATTGGCTCAAAGATAGTGCAGGCGACCTCGGAGAAGATTGATATCATCAGACGCCAGCTTCTTACAGCGCAGAGTAGACAGAAGAGTTATGCCAATACGAGACGACGCCCGCTAGAGTTTGCGGTTGGGGATCACGTGTTTTTGAGAGTTTCCCCTATGAAGGGTGTTCTTCGGTTCGGGAAGAAGGGGAAACTAGCACCACGATTCATTGGTCCATTCCAGATTCTTGACCGTGTGGGTGCAGTGGCTTATCGTCTGGCTTTGCCTACGCCTCTCGCGAGTGTACACAACGTATTTCATGTTTCTATGCTGAAGAAATACGTTCCTGATCCTTCCCATATCATCAGATGGGAGCAGGTACAGTTAGGTGAGGATGTTACATATATACTGCGACCGGCGCGCATATTAGAAAGGAAGGAGCAGGTACTGTGTAGCAAGGTCATCCCCCTTGTGAAAGTACTGTGGACACATCATACTGAAGAGGAGGCTACATGGGAGAGAGAAGCCGAGATCAGAAAGAACTACCCACAGCTTCACGAGGAGTACTAAAAGGTAAAAATTTTGAGGATGAAATTTATTTTTAAGGGGGGTAGATTGTAACGCCTCGAAAAAATTTGTACAGAGATCCAAGTACCAACTCGATCAGAAATCACTTAGGATTAATTTCTTTAGAAATTAAGCGTAAGTTAACTAGCGCTATGCTAGATTAGCTGTGAAATTGTCCCTGATCGCTTTAAATACGTTCTGCAAGACCCAAAACTTGTAGAAGCAATGACGCTATAATACCCTGAAATCTAGGATCAAACTCTAAACCTGTTTTCTCTCAGGAACCCTTTGAAACTTCATATTGGATTTACACGGTGCGTTGGAAGTCCGATATCTATAATCTCAGACCGTTAGGACCGCTTAGCTGGACTTGACAATCGTTTCAAAAATCAAGCCTAACCAATGTTCTGAGGCTATTTCGTTGAGCCTGGAGCAAGGAGTGTGAGAAAGAGTGAAATTCATTAAAAATTAAATGAGATTTAAATAAATCTGGTATGTTTCGCTTGCGGGTTAAGTATAAGCATTCAGACCGTCAGAATCTGACCCAAATACACCCTCGGATTAGGAAACATTTCTCACTCAGGTCAGTGTACTTGGAATCCTCGATTGAGTCTCCGTGACTGCTGAATTGAAACTGGATCGCCACGTGTGATCTGGGAACACTACCGGACTGAAAACTTGATGTGAGCAGGATCCAGTATCCATGAGCTTAAGTCTGACCGCATTCGGCCAGGGGACCTCCCGAAATGCTCTTTTGGATCGAAAAAGATCCGATTTGGTTATAACCCAAGTACACCTTTATTTCAAGTCTAAATAGGTGACTTTTTAGCCTATATAAGGGTCTTAAACCCTCTCATATCTCTCCCATCCAAATTTGTAAGAAACCCTAGAAAGAGAAGAGAGAGAAAGAGAGAGATTATGAGAGAGTTGTGAGGAAAGTTTCCTGCCACTTGATCCTGCTTTTGCCCGTACCGAATCACCGTGTTCTAATCACTCTTCCAGTGATTCCAAATCATTTCTAGGTAAGAAAACCCTAACCTCTACTTGTTTTAGGGATTCCATAGATACAAGTAGCGAAGTAGCTGATTCATCTTGTGATATAGGTCGTCGTATCGCCGTTGACGAAGCGTAGACTTTCTACTCGAATTAATACGCGTCTACGGCGAAAGGTGAGGATTTTAGACGCTTGGATTGACTGATTTCAAAGCTTTCAATGTCGTTTAATAGTAGATTATCGACGAGAGCGCCGTTTGACATGTAGAATATGCTGTCCGTTTTCCATTTCGTATACGTACGGAGAATTTGAGATTTAGGATATTTTAGGTATTTGTAGGAAATACTGTATACGTCCGTATTTTGCTGAAATGATTGTCATGAGTATTTGTCATGTTATGATATTAGATATGCGTGTATGATCTCTTTGGCGAAGAGATTCGCCCTAATGCGCACTTTGGGTTGACATATGCTATGTGGACAAAAGTGTGTAGACTAAGTGTTTGTATAAATGATTGTATTAGTATGTATGGAGTAAATGTTGTTGTAGATTGGTTTTGAGATTGAATTCTCAATTAACATGATGATGTATATGATTTCCTCCATGTTTTCTATGTAAATTGATTTCCTCATATATATGAAATACTTGTGTTGGTTGATTTGCTTACGTTGTATGTTATAACATGTTGTCAACATGCTTGTATTATTTGTATTTCATTTCTGTTACTCTCACATGATCACTGATGTTGATTACAAATTCTTGGGGCTACACATTAGTCCAGGCGGTCGGTAACAGATTGAATTCGTGGTTGGCTTCTATTTACCACGAAGGACGCGTCGACGAACGCGAGTTATGCTTTGGGTTGGAGGCAGTGGTTAGGCCACATGAGGTGTTTTATACACTTCATGTCGTTCAGTTTGAGGTGCGCCCGTACTAGTTGAGCCTGTCAAGTAACCCGACTGGCCATTGTATGTTCACCTTGTATTGGTCATAACTGGTTGAACCTAGGGTACTGAACTTATCAGCGGAAACCCTGTTAACCATGGTACCTTGATCCATAAAGACTCATGAGCTGGGCATGGTGGTATGAGACACCGTGGTCGAGCTATCGGCCTACGCTGGGGCCACAAACCTTCCCGTAGTGACCAGTGAACACCTTAGACTCATGAGCCAATTGTGGTGGTATGGGACATTACATTCATGCTGTCGGCCTACTCTGATTGGTGACGATCCGTTTGTAGTGACCTCAAGCGTATTCTGAATCTACGTGAGGCGATGACCCTTCTGTAGCAACGAGAGTACACTAGGCCTGTTTTGATAAGGTGATGGGGGAGCGGTGCAACGAGTGCGATCAACAGCCCTGACAGCTCTTACAGCGACCTATAAATATAACATCGTATGTGTCTACTAGGAGTGACGACCCTAGACAGGATCTGTGTTGGGATTGATATAAGGAAGGTACCTTAGTTTCCCAATACTGCTGTATGAAAGGACTAATAACAACTCGGTAATCATTTCTACATCGCACTGCATGTGCCGGAAGATGTGGAGCACTAAGGGAAGAAAGCATGCCGCGGACGTAAGATGGTGTCGCACGAGAGAGTATGTCGGTGAGGGCATCCATCATTTCATTTCATGCTTGCATTAACAATAGTATCTAGGAATGTCTGATAGTTTGCTTTACTATTATCGCGTGATTGATTTGATAACATGTTAATCTTTACTCTATGATTCCACTGAGTTGATCACTCACTCCCACGTTATGGGACGGTGTTTGCAACACCTACCAGACTCTGTCTTAGATGCAGGTTGTGAGGAGATCCAGGAGCTGGAGCGGGACTTTTACGAGGACCAGGACGAGTTCTCGTATATGCAGTTCTCCGACGGCTTTGCATAGGTGCCATGGATCGGCGGGACTTGCTAGTTGGACCATATGACATTTTAATTTTTAGTTTATCATATGTATTTGTGACTCAGAGATGTATTCATACTTTGGAGACAGTTCGAGATTATTTTATTTTTCATACAGTGATATATATATTCTTCAGTCTTCCGCTTACATTTTATCACTAGATCTGGAGTATGAATTGCAGTTTGGTATAATCTTACTCATGTAAATGCTCTAACTCAGACAACATTGAATCATTATCATATTTTTTGCATAAGTGATGGTCTAGAACTCGGGAGTCGGGTTTCTACACGACCCCCGATTTTCAGGGTATTACACCTACCCTCGGTCAGGTAAGGCCACACCCCCTCCCAACCGACCACGACATAGTGGAAGACGCCGCGTACTGGTATACAGCCCTCATGCACTCATATATCCACTCGGTCTCGATGTTGGGGCATCTCCTGGCCTCAGAGACTTAAGGATTTTCACCCAGGGGCATCTATAGCAGCCCGATGTTAATAACATATTTTTGGTGTCCCATCTGACCATCCACGATATGCATGTGGAGGCTATGACCCTAATGTCGCTAGGGCATATAGTAATTAAAATACACAATATAAGATGCATGAGTTGTACAATCCAGTTATGCATCAATTCTACGCATACCATGCGCTCATGTGAGATAACCTCCGCCTATCAAGGAGTCTCATAACAATCAGCCTAATAACATATGTAATGGTAAACCAGATCTCATAATAAACATGTAGATGATGCGTACGGGCATGTATCATGATGCTATGTTGTCACATACTCATAATCAGTATTAATAACCGGCATCAACAATCGACCTTGACAATGTGGACATTTAACCAACATTGCCCCTAAGGAATGACCCACATAGAACCTAACATATAGTGGACCCATGGCCTCATACAAGGGCTAAATATACAACACCATGGGCCTCACTCAAGAGCTTAATACACATCACGATGGGCCTAACATACATCACAATGGGCTTCATCGCCTGGCTCTCAATGCATCATAATGGGCATCATCACATAGGCCTCATAACATCATATTGGGCCTGGGCTAAATACACATCACAACGGGCCTCAAATACAGGCCTAATATACATCACATTAAGCCTCAAATACGGACCAAATGCACATCACAATTGGCCTCAAATATAGGCCGTATATACATCAAATTGGGCCTCGACAATCAGCCTCGATATCTGGCCTCGACAATCGGAATCAGCCTCAATAATTGACCTCGACAATCGGAATCGGTATCGACAATCAGAATCGGCCTTGACAATCGGAATCGGAATTTGGACTCAACAATCGACCTTGACAATCAGAATCGGACTTGAAAATTAAAATCAGCCTCGACAATTGGAACCAACCTCGACAATCGGAATCAGAATCATCTTCAACAATCGAAATCAAAATCAGCCTCAACAATCGAAATTGGCCTCGATAATCAAATTTAAAATCGGCCTCGACAATCAGAATCAGTATCAACAATCGAAATCAGCATTGATAATAAGAATTGGCCTCGATAATCAGAATCAGAATCGTCCTTAACAATCGGCCTCCACAATCGGAATCAGAATTCGGCCTCAATAATCAGAATCGGCATCGACAATCGGAGTCGGCCTCGACAATCAGAATTGGAATTCAATCTCAACAATCGAAATTAGTATCGACAATTGGAATCAGCCTTGACAATCAGAATCAGAATTGGCCTAAGGAAAGGTCACAATGTGGACATTTAACCATCATCGCCCATCAGTGTGGTCATTTAACCAACATTGCTCCCAACGAGTGGCCCTCATAGGACCAAACATATAGTGGGCCCATGGCCTCACACAAGGGCCTAAAGCACATCACTTTGGGCCTCCCTCATGGGCCACATATATATCACAATGGGCCTCGACACATGGGTCATAATACATATCACATAGCCTGCATCACATGGGCCTATATACATCACAATGGACCGCATCACAATGGGTCACATAAGATCTCAATGGGCCTTATACGATCTCAATGGGCCTTATACAATCACATCACAATGGGCCACAAATATATAACAAATGGGCCCTACACATGACCCTCAAATACATCACAATGGGTCACCTCACATGAGCAGAAAATATGTCACAATGGGCCACGACATATGGGCCGAAAATATATCTCAATGGGCTACGACCCATGGGCCTTTGTACATCACAATGGGCCTCACTCATGGGCCTTATATACACAACAGGTGGGCCCTGCATATGAGCCTAATATACATAACAGGTGAGCCCTACACCTGGGCCTTAAATACATAAGAGGTGGGTCCGTATACGCAAAAAATAGGCCCCACCAGATGGGTAGCGTGGGTACATACATTGCGATGGAGCCCACTGTACTGTCTAAACATTGTCCATGTAAATCAGCACTGTCCAAACATTATTCATCACCGTCCAAACACTCTAGCCGGTGTGGAATGAAACATACATTGAGGTGGGGTCTATAACATAGTCCAAAGGTGGTCCAGCACCGTCCAGACATTCTGGACCGTGTGGATCAAAATACACATCATGGAGGGACCCACAAATCTTGCAGACATCTATGCAGAATGTAGGTGGGACCCATAGAGTTGCTGACGTCGGCAGCTACATAGCTAGTGCGAGGTACACCAACCAATCTGGTTCCACACAGGTGAGTCCCGTCCAGATGGACGAACGGTGTGGATGAAATCCACATGTCAAATGGGTCCCACGTGTATGGGCTATGGCCATCCCACTTCTTTCTCTCTCTCTCTATATATTATATTATATTTATATTATATTAACATGTATTCAAATGTCTAACCCTGGACGTCCATTTGACGGACGGTCTGGGAATGAACTCCATGTGGGATCCACTGTCCTAGCTGCTAGACAGTGGAGTCACACGTGGTGATCAAGGTGGGTCCACACAATCTGGACAGTCTAGATTATCAGATATATTAGGGTGGCCCACTACAGCAGATGACGGTGTGGATAACATTATCAAGGAGGGTCTCACGTGCTGCACTCAGCATAGACGGCGTGGATATAAATCACATGCATCATGGTGGTAGGGTCCACATAACTTGCTGGTGTCCAGGGCAGCAGCAGCTGCCTGGTGCATGGGACCCGCTGTCCAGATGGATGGCTTAGATCTAAACACATTAAAGGTGAATCTATAATGGACGAATGGTGTGGATTTTTGCATATATCTCAGTGGTACCCACCATCCAGAACACCGGACGGTGTGGATGGAAGGCACATGCATTATGGTCAGGGGTCCCACAAACCTGCCGACGGATGGTTTGGGTAAAAACATACTTCATGGTGGGGTTAATCGTCCCAGTCAGTGGACGGCTAGATCAATTACATTCATCAGGGTCTGTCCCACCGTCCAGCCATCTGGACGGTGAGAATCAATAGATACATCACAATGGGAGTGGTACAACACTGTCCAAACATATCAAGCACCGTCCAACATTGCCTAAACAGTGTGGATGGAACAAGTACATCATAGTCAGGCCCACCTGAAACGGGCAGCAAGGTGGGCCACTGGATGGACAGTGGCAAGGATAAATACATTCATCATGGTGGGCCATCATACGAAAAGGAGAAAGAGAGAAGGAGAGAGAAACGACGATGAAGGAGAGGGGCTTCACCACTATGAGCCCTCCCTAGGTGGGACATGCAAATACATATATCAAAATGGGTCCTATAAATCATGTGGACCCTAAATAAAAATCCAAACCTAGCGCCATGAACACCCACCGTTAGATCTTGGACTTCTCTTTCCATCAACGCATTCTAGAGCTCCAATGGATGAGATTCAACGGTCGAGATTGGTTTTGGATGGTGGGATTGGGTGGTAGGAAGGTGGGCCACATCTAGCTTTCTCATGGAGCTTGGACATTTTCTCCTCTCATGGGATTACTTGGGAGTAAAGAGAGAGAAAGAGAGATGAGAGAGAGGGGTTGTAAGAGAGAGAGGGATGGGTGATGGGTCATGGATGTGTACTTGGTTGTAAGAGAGAGTTGACTTTAGGGAGGGTGGTTGTACTTGGGGATGAGATAGGTACTTGACATGATTAATGTGATTGATGGGATATGTTCTCTTGGGTTTAGCAAATGCACGGTATTTTCTCGAATTGGACATGGACCCACATCTCCTGGCTTGGGTATCGCCTCGACGCGTGAGACGCGGTGATGGCGCATTCGCAAGGATACAAGTCTCGGGTCAAGCCGACTCTTGAACACGAGATACGACTCAGGGTTGTACGCAATTGTCGAAATCAGATCGTGGGTCGCCGAAATTCGATCGAGAGGACCGCGGAAGCCTAAGGAACAGTACAGGCTAGGATACGTGTCTTATATGGGTCCACACGTATGGGACACACCATCACTAGCTATATAGTATATATATAGATATATTATATTATATTATATATATACCAGCTCCAATGTAGTGTGTGTGTGTGTGTGTGTGTGTGTGTGTGTTATAATATAATATATATACCAGCTCTAGTGTCCAGGCCCTGGACGGCCTGGATACGAGACACACATTAAGGTGGGGTCCGCACGTCCCACCTGATGGACAGTTGGATGGACTATGTACATCAAAGGTGAGCTCGTCCATAAATGGACGGTGTTGATAAACACAGACCTAAAGAATTTTGTAACCCCAAATGAATTTCAATGATAGACGTTCATTCTCCACTAATTTATAGTGTGGCCCACCTGATAGGCTGATCAATCTTATTTTTAGTCTCAAGCCTTAAAATAAACACAAGAAGTTGATGGATGGTTGGGATATAACATATATCTCATGATGGGCCAAAGAACCGCTGACGCCCATACACATGGACGATTGGATATAAGACGTGCCTCACAGTGGGGCTCCAGAACTTGCTAATGGTAATCCAGCAACTATATTGCCGCTGGATAGATGAAATATATACATTGGTGTGTCCACACATGTGGGACCCACCAGCTTAGGACAAAGCTAATATTTGTGTTTTCCTGATCGTCCAGGCTTACGGACGGCCTGGATGAGGCATTGCATCAAGGTAGGCTCCATCGTCCAAAATCTGATGGTGGAGATCAAATCTATATGTCATGGTGGGGCCCATGGTTTGTACGGCGTGGATCAAGTGGGCCACACTCATCACAAGAGAGAGCGAGAGACGGTGAGATAGAGGGATCCCGCCACTACGGGCCCCTCTTGCTTACAACACATACATCAAAATGGGTCCCATTATAAGTGGGCCCTTAAATGAAAATCAATGGTGGATCACCCACTGATTGGCCTTCTTCTTTAGCTGATTGGACTCCTTAGGTCCTAAGCTCCTTTAATGGAAGATGATGAAAGTTGGATGCCTAGGATGGGAGATGAGGGGGTGGGATGGTGGGTCACACTCTTAGCTCTCTCTTGGGGAGCTTGGACATTTGCACTCCTTTGGTTGCTTGGGAGTGAAGAGAGAAAATGAGAGAGAGAGAGAGAGAGAGAGAGAGAGAGAGAGAGAGAGAGAGTGATGGGTGATGGGATGAAAAGGGATGGGTGATGGGTGAGTGATGGGTGTGGTGTGTAAGAGATGGGTATGGGTTTGGTTGACTTTGGGTGAGAGAGGGATCGGTAGGGTATGGGTTGTACTTGACTTGATTAATTGATGGATTGATGTGATGTTTGGTAGAGATTCTCTTGAAATTATAAATACGCGGCGTTTCTTTGAGATAGGCGCAGGCCCACGTCTCCTAGCCTGGGTATCGCATCGCCGTGCAAGATGAGGTGTCGGAACCGTGGTGATGATGCAGTCGCTAGGATACAAGTTTTAAGTCGAGTCGATTCAGATATATGGGCTACAACTTAGGGTCGTGCGCAAACACCGATTACAGATCGCGGGTTATCAGAATTTGACAGGGAGGACCACAGGAATTTAAGGAACAATACAGTCTAGGATACGGGCCTTACAGCTCTCCCTCTTAATAAAATTGCATCCTCAAAATTTACAAAATAAACAAGGGAAAAGGAAGCATTATATATATATATATATATATGTCAAGGCACAATCAGTTTACACAAGGATGGGAATAGTGCTCTCTCTAATCTCAACCTCACGCTCCCAAGATGCCTCATCAACACTATGGTGACCTCTATTGAACCTTAGACCCTGGATCAGAAATGATTGAAACTTGCAGCCTCTCCATCTCATCAATGACTAATCTAACAAGATGATCCTAATACTTGGTTGTGCGAATCGTCGGTGACTCCTCCTGATGACTGAGGGTCCTACTGAGATGCATAAAACCTACCCTAGGCTTACGAGGAAGGTGCATGTCCCCCCAAACAGGTCATTACCGCTGAAAATGAGGGCACTCAAGCTTACGATGCCCTGTCTCACCACATCTAAAGCAAACGTCCATGAACGGTCTCTTTGGTGGTGTTGAAGGTGCTGATGGCGCTCGAAAGGATGGATAGTTTCTGTGCCACTGTAGCTGTCGAAGCTGTTGTTACTGGGAACCACCAGAGGGGGTCTTCCTCTTTCGGTCTCCTCTATGGTCATGGGTCCTCTGCGAATCATTCCTCTGCGAATCATTCCATTCTGTCTCTTAAATCTAGCCCCTTTGAACTACCTGCTCAAAGGTCGGGAGTATGTGTCCGACGACACGGCTCCTAAGGCTAAAACGTAAGTCATTGTCAAAACGGTGGGCCTTTCGCTCCTTATCATCAACCAAATACGGCACAAATCTCGATAGTGCCATGAAACAAGCTGCAAACTACGCCACAGATAAGTCTCCCTGTACCAAGGTCTCGAACTCTAACACTCACTGCTGACGAATGTGGTCGGGGAAGTACTGCTGGTCGAATTGGTCTATGAAATCCACATGTTTAGATGAAATTAGGCTTTGCAACATGAGTAACAGAGGCCCACCAGTGCTCGGCCTCACCTTGGAGAAGAAATATGACTAACCAGACCCGCTACTGGGTCGTACATCACATTATATCAAAAATATTCTCCACCTCGGATCGCCATCTCTTGGCTACTGTCAGGTCTGGTTTACCATGGAAAGGTGAGAGATCAAACTGTCGAAACTCTCGAAGAAGGGAGCTCACACGCTCCTCTGCTTAGGTTGGCAAAATAACGAGGTGCCTGCCCTACCCCTGAAGGGCAGTCGCCACAGCCTGTAACATCTACTGTAATTGAGAGGCACTCATGGGTATGGTCGGATCTGCACGGGACTCGGGTAGAGGAGCGACATCCTTAGGCTGGGGAGTAGGGGTCTTTGGTGGTGGAGTGGAAGTCATTTGGGTCGCTCTCCTTGGCATCATGTCCTATAGGGAAAAATAAAGGCGCCTATCAACCTTGAGAACTCTCGAAGGCACACACGTTAAGGGTCTATAACAGAAGATCGCTAAGTTATTCAAACTTAGGACCTAATCATTCTAAGTTCTCAACAATCATAGAGTGTACGGTAGCTATCAGCAGATATGCGATGTTATCCTTAGGTATTCTCAAGTTATGCTCTGATACCAACTTCTATTACGCTCCAAACTTGGAAATCGGACTCATCAAATTTTTGATCATCGAATCTAGTGCCGACGGCCTCCGTAGTACCCATTCTCGGCTTCCAACATTCATATGCCAGATTCCGATCCTGGGATCCTACAAGGAAGATTTTTAACGTACATTTGTTTCAAAACAAGCATAACCACAAGTTTACCCAAATCACAAAGACAACATCATCATCACATATCCACTAATATCAAACTTTTAAGTTCAATGTATAAAAGAAAATGCAATAACAATATCGGAAGCTCCAAAAGTCTGTTACACGCTTCAAGCGTAATGCTGCCACAACCTAACACCACCTACACGCATCTATCATACATAAGCTTATAGAAAGCTTAGAGGGTGGTGTAAGTGTGTGCATAAGATAAGTGTCAAGCACACAATATATTAAAGAAAGTGGAAATACTAGAAAGTTCATAAAATATCATCAACCTTATCCAGGATATGCGATGCAAAGGCATAATAAGCCAATGACATATACTGAGAAAGTAATGTAGGTCAACTATGCAATGCGGAGACATAATGAGCCAAATATCAGATACCGAGGGTGCAATACAATATCTAATTCTGAAGAGTTACGAATACCATCAGCCTCATCTAGGCCATATAAATACAAAAACATAATAACCTAAAATTTCATATGCCGTGGATGTAATGAAATATGCGGTGCGAATGAAATGATCAAGCTGGAGTGTGAAGTCAGGATGATAGTACATAGTATCGCAGGCTACGGGATTAATCACAAGAGACTTCTATCCAAACTAGTCTCATACCTAATTTGGATAATCAGACTCAATGTGGTAAACTCCTGATCTCAGGTAGTCATGTGCCCTGGCCAAAATCTGACCATTGCGAAGGTACACATAATAATTAGTTACACACCACCAGGTCAAGCAGATAGTGAATGAATGGTTAAAATGCTGAGTATGCAACTCTTGCTCAATAAGTCCACATATCAATACTGTACATCTCTGGGATCATCACTGAGGTCTAGTACACTCTAAGCTGGCTACTACTCTGGCTGGCTGCGCAGCCCCAAAGTGGAAAAGACCTCACTACCCGCCTGCCAGTAGTATAACAATGCCTACCTGGCTCGTTAATAGCAAATCCATTTGGGAGTTGGTCAAACTCAGCCTAGCTTATAACCCCTTCACTGGGGCGGATAAGGCCACACCCCCTTCCAACCGACTACAACATAGTGGGAGACGTGGCCTACTGGTATTCGGCACTCGGACGCTCATGTATCCACTCGGTTTAGATGTTGGGGCATCTCCTGGCCACGGAGGTTTAAGAAATTTCACCCACGGACATCCAAAGTACCTAGATGCTTAAACCAAATATTTTTGGTGTCCCATCTAGCCATCCACGACATACTTGTGGAGGCTAGGCCTTGATGTTGCTAGGGCATACAGTAATCGCAACAGACAATGCAAGATGCATAAGTCATACAATCCAGTCGTGCATCAATCCTGCGCATACCGTGCACTCATGTGAGACAATATCCACCTATTAGGGAGTCTCATAACAACCTACCCAATTACATATGCAATGGTCAACCATATCTCATAATAAATCCTTCGCAGATGATGCGTATGGGCATGTACATGTAGTTATGTTGTCACATACTCATAATCAGTATCCACAATCGACATCGATAATTAGCCTATACAATCGGCCTGATAATCAGCCTCGACAATCGATCTCGGCAATCAAAATTGGCCTCGACAATCGAAATTGGCCACGATAATCAGAACGGCCTCGATTTCAAACCCCAAACCCTGAAATCGGATTCACAGGAATCCCGATCATCGAATCCGGTGCCGACAGCCTCCATATTACCCCATTCTCGGCTCCCAGCGCAGCATACGCTAGATTCCGATCCTGGGATCCTACAAGGAGGATTTTTTAACGTACATTTGTCTTGTAATAAGCATAACCACAAGTTTTCCCAAATCATAAAGGCAACATCATCATCACATATCCACTAATATAATCACTTGAATACAATGCTGAAAGGAAAATACATATAACAAAATCAGAGCTCCTAAAAACTGCTGCATGCTCCAAGCTCAACACTGCTGCAACATACGCCACCTGCATGCATCTATCATGCAAAAGCTTACAAAAGCTTAGAGAGTGGTATAAGTGTGTGTAAGGTAAGTGCCAAGTATACAATAAAGTCTGTAAATCGTACATCATCGAGATAAGTAAAAAAATGACAAGGTCATGAATCATATGATATCAGAGTAAGCAGAAATAAGGATAAGCTCATAAATCATACAATATTGAAAATACCAGCAAGACAAATCAACTATGTGAACGAGGAGTCACAGAGAACCAAATGTCAGATGTCGAGGGTACAATGCAATATGTAAATCTTGCTAAGTCCGTTTAGGCCATATACATACAATAACATAGTAACTCAAAATGATAAGTACTACGGATGCAATGAAATATGTGGTGCGAATGAAATGACCAAGTTGGAATGTGAAGTCGGGATGATAGTACGAAGTATCACAGGCTATGAGGTCCATCACAAGGGACTTCTATCCAAATCAGTCCCATACCTAAATTTGGATAGTCAGATATAATGTGGTAAACTCCTGATCTCAGGTTAGCCGCGCGCCTAACCGAAATCCTAGCCATGTAAAGGTATACGTAACAAATAGTTACGCACCACCAGCCCAAGTGGATAGTGAATGAATGAATGAATGGATATGTAATTCCTGCTTAATAAGTCCACATATCAGTATAGTTACTCTCTGAAAAATTACTAGGGTCTATTACATGCCACACCTACTGCCGCCTCCCTAGCCGCACAGACCAGCGAGTGGAAGAGACCTCACTATCCGCCTAGCCAGCAGTCTGCCAATACCTACCCGGCTCGTCTATAGCAGACCCATTTATGAGCTGGTCATACTCAGCCTATCTTATAGCCCCCTCATTTGGGCGGATAAGGCCACACTCCCTCTCAACCAACCACGACATAGTGGGAGACACGGCCTACTGGTATTCGACACTCTAGCGCTCATGTTCCACTCGGTCTAGACGTTGGGGCTACTCCTGTCCTCAGAGGTTCTGAGACTTTCACCCAAGGACATCTTAAGTGCCCACAGTGCTAGAACCAAGTATTTTTGGTATCCCATTTAGCCATCCACGATGTGCCTGTGCAGACCATGGCCCTGATGTCACTACGGCGTATAATGATCAAGTCACATATATGCGGGATGCATGAGTCACACTATCCAGTCATACAGTAATCCTGCGCATATGGCACGATAATGTGGGCACTCCTTCTCATAAGGAGTCCCATAAATAGTCTGCCCAATGACATATGCTATGATTAAACAATCCTCATATCAGGCATACAAATGATACGTATGGGGATGAATTATGGAGTTACATTAAGCATGTTATAAGGTGATGAACTACTCTCGCAACAAAGATGGACCTAGACGGCCTACACACAACAAGTATGGGCCTATCAATGGGCCCTAGGGAGATTCATAATGCGGACATTTAACCAACATTATCCTTACAATGTGGACGTCAAACCAACATTGCTCCCAAGGCACGGCCGGCCATAAACATCATTGCCTGCATTATAGTGTAATCATACATTACATCGGGTGCACATTCCTCGCCTTAAGCCGTATGTACAACACATCGGGCCTAGCCATGCAGGCCACAAATACCTCAAGATGGGCCTCATCACATGGGTTGAAAATATATCAAATGGGTCACAACGTATGAGCCAGAAGCACATCATAATGGGCCTTAACCCATGGGCCCTGATACATCATAATGAGCCTCAACCCATAGGCCCTAATACATCATAATATGCCTTAACCCATGGGTTCCAAATACATCACAATGGACCTTAACCCATGGGCCTTAAAATCCATCAAAATAGGCCTAATCACATGGGCCTTATATATCAAATGGGTCTCAACGAACGACCACAAATGAATCGAGGTAGGCCTCATATATATATATATATATATATATATCAAGGTGAGCCTCAATGGACGGTTACAAATAAATCAAGATGGGCCTCATACATATACCAAGGTGAGCCACATCAATGGGCCGCACCAATAGGCCTTATGTTCAATGCAATGGGCCATAACCCATGGGGCTTGGAATACATCACAATGGGTATCACCCCACGGGCCCTAAATATACTACAATGGGCCTCAACCCATGGGCCCTAAATATACTACAATGGGCCTCAACCCCTGGGCCCTAAATACATCACAATCAAAATCCATAATCAGCCACGATGATTGGCCTCGATCGATAATCAATCAATCGGCTATGATAATCGTAATCGGTAATCGGTCACTATAATTGACCTCGATCGATAATCAGTCAATCGACCATAACAATCATAATCGGTAATCCACCACGATAATAGGCCTCGATCGATAATCGGTCAATCGACCATAATAATCATAATCGGTAATCGGCTAAGATAATCGGCCTCGATCGATAACCAGTCAATTGGCCACGACAAGCAGAATTGGTAATCGGCCACGTCAATCGACAATCAGCCACGATCGGTAATTGGTCATGATAATGGGCCTCGATCGGTAATCGGTCAATCGGCCACGACAAGCAGAATCGGCAATCGGCCACGATAATAAGTAGATAAATAAAGTGGGGCCCGTAGATGATCAGTCGATAACCATAGAATAAGGATCGACACTCGACCGTGGTTATATCAAATTTGATAGCACGGAGTCATCCGTCTACGGTGAATGGGGCCCACTTATCTAAGTTAACCCACAAGAGAATTATGAGAATGGGCCTAATAAGGCCTAAGGGAAGGTCACAATGTGGACATCCAACCATCATTGCCCATCAATGTGGACATTTAACCAACATTACTCCCAAGGATTAGTGCTCATAGGGACAATCGTATAATGGGCCCACAGTCTCATACAAGGGCCTAATATACACCATCATGGGTCTCAATTACATCAAATGGGCTAAATCAATCAAATGGGCTAAATCAAATGGGCTGGTACAAATGGCCCAAATCAATTGGGCCGATTAAATGGGCCGAATCAAATGGGTTGGTACAAATGGCCTGAATCAAATGGGTCGATTAGATGGGCCGAATCAAATGGGCCGGTACAAATGGCTCGAATCAATTGGGCCGATTAAATGGGCCGAATACACGTACGTCACTATGGACCTCTACCCATGAGCTCCAAATAGGTCATATTAGACCTCTCAAATACAACAAGTAGGCCACACTACTTGGGTCGCACCATTCATCCATCTATAGAGATCATTTTTAGAGAATTATCTAAACAATTAGTCAGGTTAAAGGATCATCTAGACCATACCACAATTGGCAGTGGTGATAATAATTTTTACAATTAAATTTTCAGCAGGCCCACCATAACATTTATTTCCCATCTAGTCTATTCAGAAGGTCACAAAGACCTGATCTTAGAGGAAAAATAAATATCATATTGATTCATGACATCTGTAATCCCAAAAAGGGGTTTCAATGGTAGACATTCAAACCCATTGTTTGTTGTAGTCTGGTCCACCTGATAACTGGATCTGTATTAATTTAATTTTTTTAAGCCTTGAAATGAGCTTGCCAAATGGATGGATGGATCAGATGTAGCACATACATCAGTGTCGGGTCCATATACATGGCCTAACACGTAAAAGGGATGGACGGTTTGAATATTTACAGCAATGTGGGCTCCCACGTGGATGTGGCCCCACCATGACATACATATATATGTGTATTAAATATACATCTAGTGGTCCCACGTGGAGCCCACCATAATATATAATATAATATATTATACACTTAAATATAATATATCATATTATATATATATATCTAAGGGGGAGTGGCTGCCCATATCCACCGACCATATCCATATGGACGGTGCATATCTACATGGGTTGTAAGACCCGTGTCCTAGTCTGTACCATTCGGTTGGCCTCCGCGGTCCTTCTGGTCGAAATTTGGCAATCCTCGACCCATTTCTGATGTTTGCGCCCGATCCTAAGCTGAGACCTGTATGTCGAAGTCGGTTCGACCCGAAACCTATGCCTTAGCGACCGCGCCGTCGCCGCAGTTCTAACCTCGCGACTCGGGCACCAACCCGATACTCAGGGTAAAAGATGTAGGCCCGCGTTCGATTTGAAGAAAATACTGCACATTGTGAATTACGAGGGAATCTCTACGAGATGTCCCATCAATCAATTAATCACTCATGTCAACTACAACCATACCTAAAGTACAAGCCCCATCCCTCCTTTTTTTCTCAAGTCAACTCCCTTTCCATCTCACCATCTCCCTTTACAAAATTTCAAACTAAACCATCCCTTTTTTACCCATTTTTCAAACCAACCCATACCCCATTAATTACACACACCACTCCATCCATCTCATAATATTCCATCCTTCTCTCTCTCTCTCTCTCTCTCTCTCTCTCTCTCTCTCTCTCTCTCTCTCTCTCTCTCTCATTTTTCTAAAATTTTCCAAGCCCCACACGTCCAAGCCTCTCCTCTTCCAAGAAAATTCCATACCAAGTGTGGCCCACCCTCTCATCTCACATCCCAACCCTTCATCCATCATCTACCTCCATCAAACTTGAAGGTAAGGAGCTAAGGAGGCTAAGGGAGCAAGAACGAAGGCCTAGAAGTGGGTGATCGACCGTTAGATTTTAATTTTTATAAAGACCCCTTGTAGTGGGACCCACAATGATGTACGTATTGTAGTGAGGGGCCCATAGTGGCGGGGTCCCTCTATTTCACCGGTGTTCTCTTTCTCTCTCTCTTTCTCTTCCTTTGATGTGATTTCTTGTGGCCACCATGTGCAAGGTGATCTTGGCCGCTTGATCGTGAGGCCCATCATGCAATGGGCTAATTGGACGGCCAAGATGATGGGAAAACACAAATATCATGTTGATCCAAAAGGTGGGCCACGTTCATGTGGGACCCACCTTAATTTGTGGGCCACGTATATGTGGGGCCCACCCTAATGTTTGTGTTTATCCATGCTGTCTAGCATCCCTGGACGCTGGACGTGTGGGTTGGCTAATATGGAGTGCGTGTACAGACGTGGGTGTGTACTCACAGTGAAGTGTGAAGTGACATGGGTGTACTAAGCATGGGGTGGGCCACTCATGCAGGCCCCACCTTAATGCATGTACTTAATCCAAGCCATCCATCCTCTTCCTCTGATCATTTTAGGTTTTGAGCCGAAAAATGAGACCGATCCAATTATCTAGTGGGTCGTGGTATTAAGAATGCTAGTATTTTTCGTTAAAACTTGAAAAAATGATTGCTGGGGTCCACAAGAAGCTTGAACCGACTTGAAACTTGGTTAGGACCCCTAATTTTTTGGGACACATAAAATGGATGGGGTAGATCTGGTTAATGGGGGTCCCACATAGGATAAAAAAAAATAAAAATAAAAGTTTATAAGCATGGAATGCCTTTACTGCCATGACGTCCAGAGGACGTCCAACGTAAAAAAAAAAAAGAAAAAAAGGTGGCCCCCATTGGCTCGAGTTGTGGACCTTACCATGATGTAAGTTCTATATCCATGTCATTCATTTAATAAGTCCCCTTTAATGATGCGTTAGCTCCAAAAATCAGCCATAAAAAGTTCTTTGACGGCCCACACCATCATCATTCTTGTGATGATATGCCAAACCACATGGAATCAATTGTTGGGGTCCACATGCAGCTTAGACCCACCTGAAACTCGATTTGGACCATTAAATTGGTGGGACACACACAATGAATGGGTTGAATTTTCCTAAGGCGGGCCCCACCTACCAAAAAAAGAAAAAAAAAGAAAGAAGTGACAGACGGACTGACTGGGGCTCACGACCCCAGCTGTGGGTCCCACGTGATGCCTTTCAAACATCCATGCCATTCACTAGGTGGCCCCTTAGGCAGTGGGCCTCCTTCCAAAAATCAGCCGTATACGGAACTCAGGTGGGCCATACCATCTAAAATCATGTGAAGACATGCCTGAAACATATAAAAGCACTTGGTGGGGCCTAGCTAAAATTTGGATACAGCTGAAACTTGGTCTGGACCCTCAGCCAAGTGGGACGCACATAATGAGTGGGCTGGATTGGTGAACCACCTTATGGTGGGCCCCTGACCGTGGCCTATGAACAGGTTGGATGACAAAGAAACGTTACGGTGGGCCCCTTGTCCACATGACCATACGAATAGGTGGGGTGGCAAATAAATATCACGGTGGGCCCCCCCTTGTGACCGTGTGACCTTCTGAATAGGTTGAATGATAAATAAATATTACTGTGGGCCCCACACTAGTCCACGTGATCTTATAAATAGATTGGGTGGCAATAGGCCCATGTGACCCTTGGATGGAAATAAACATGATATTGGGCCCTAGATTAGGAGGAAAATAAACATCATGGTGGGCCTCACATGAGGCTCACTTTGGTGAATATGGGCCCATGTATTTAGGCCCATCCTGGCATGTATATGGCCCAATGTTGAGGCCCACTTTGTTATATATGGCCCATGTGTGTAAGCCCATTTGAGGTATTTGTGGTCCATTATTGAGGCCCACTTTGTTATATATAAGGCCTATGTGATTAGGCCCATTTGATGTACATAAAGCTCATGTGATTAGTCTCATTTTTAATGCATACCAAGGCCCATGGGTGATGGCCCATTGCAAAGTACCTAAGGCCCATTGGTGAGGCTCATTGAGGTGGCTCACTTGATGGATATAAGGCCCATATGATATGGCCCAATTGATGTACTTAAGGCCCAATTGGGTGCAATTAGGTCCATTGCAATGCGTGATCCCTCCATGACATATAATGATGTTTATAGCATGTAATGCCTTGGGAACATTGATGGTTAGATGCACACATTGTAAGGATGACGTCGGTTAAATGTCTGCATTATCACTCTCCCTAAGGCCCACTAATAAGCCATACTTGTAATAAGTAGGCTGTCTAGGCCCATCTATGTTATATACAGAGTCCATCTGTATATGCATGTTTAGTATAGATCCATGGTTCATTATCATACGCATCATATGTATGACTGATATGAGAAGTGACTGATCATAGCATATGCCTTCGAGTGAACTGTTTATTGGCTCCCTGATAGGCGAAGTTGCCCTGCGTGAGTGCATGGTACACGCAGGGACTGTTCATGACTAGTAGTGTGATTCATACACTTGCATTGTGTGATTATAGTTACTGTATGCCCTAGTGACATCAGGGAAATAGCCTCCACAGATACATCATGGATGGTTGGATTGGATACCGAAAATGTTTGGTTCTAGCATACGGGCGCCATAGATGTCGCTGGGTGAAAATCCCTAAACCCGATGGTACAAGAGGATGACTCCAATGTCAAGACCAAGTGGATATATGAGTTCACGAGGGATGAATACCAGGAGGTCACGTCTCCTACTATGTCGTGGTCGGTTGGAAAGGGGTGTGGCCTTACTCACCCGAGAGTAGGGGGCAATACTAGGCTGAGTTTGACCAGCTCGTGAATGGGTCCGCTATTGACATGCCAGATAGGCATTGACAGACTATTGGCCAGGCAGATAGTGAGATTTCTTACGCTCACTTGGACGGTACTTCTTGGAGAGCAGCAGTTCCATTTGAAGTGTACTAAACCCCGATAATTATCCTGAATGAGAACTATACTGATATATGATGAGGTTTGACATGCTTGAGTTGCATCTCGCATCACATGGTCTGGATATGGCCGATAACATTCATATCTTGTACCGCATAGCCTTGGTACGGCTGATTGTATTCATGTATTCATCAGCATGATTCTACATTTCTCTGACCCTGTATTCTGAGCACGCTTATATTGCGCACACACTTACACCACCCTCTAAGCTTTCTATAAGCTAATACACGATTGATGCGTGCAGGTGACGCCAGGACGCAGCCTTAGCCTCGCCATCGTTAGAGCGTGCAGCTAAGCTTCTGAAGTTTTTGTTACTTTCTGTATATTGTTTTCCCCTTCCATACGCCTTGTACTCAAAGTTTTTTATCATAGTGGATTTTGTGATGGTGTTCTTATGGTTATTGTTCGTAGGTTATGCTTGTGGTTATGCTCATTACGAATCAAATCATGTTTGAAATCCTCCTTGTAGCATCCCAGGATCGAAACCTGGTATATGGGTGCCGGGAGCTAAGAATGGGGTACTACGGAGGTTGTCGACGTCAGATTCGGCGATCAGAAATTTTGTGAGCCCGATTTCTGAGTTTGGGGCATGACAAAAGTTGGTATCAGAGCGTAACTTGGGAATAACCGAGAACAACATCACATGTTTGCTATGAGTTTAGGACGATTAGGTTCCGAGCGCACAACCTTACGATTTAGTTCCCCAATGCGCGATTCTTAAGGTTGATTGGCATTATTGTTCTTTTCTATAGGACATGCCGCCTAGGAAAGCGACCTGAGTGCACCCCGATCCACCACCTGAGGCTCCAGTGCTACCATCTGTGCCTCCCGTTCCTCCGCCTGAGATCCCTGCTCCCTTGCCTGAGGATGACATTCCTCCACCTGAGGCCGATGCGGAGCCGACTGTACCTATGAGTGCCTCTCAGTTGCAGCAGATGTTACAGGCTGTGACAGCCGCACTCTAGGGACAGGGCAGGCACCCAGTTGTTTCACCAGCTCAAGCAGAGCAAGAGTGCGCAAGCGCCTTACTTCAAGAGTTCAGACAGCTCGATCCTCCGCATTTTCAGGGCGAGCCAGATCCGACAGCAGCTGAGAGGTGGCGCTCCGATGTGGAGAAGATCTTCGATACTATGTCATGTATGACCGAGCAGCGAGTCCGGTTAGCAGTATTCCTTCTCTAGGGAGAGGTAGAGCACTGGTGGACCTCTGTTACCCGTGTTGCAGGGTCGGAGTATGTCTGGACATGGGAGGATTTCATTGATCGATTTGAGGAGCAGTACTTTCCTGACTACATTCAACGTCAGAGAGCACTAGAGTTCGAGACTCTGGTGCAAGGGGACATGACCGTGATGCAGTATGCGGCCCGTTTCGTGGCGCTATCGAGGTTTGTGCCATATATGATTGATGATGAGGGGCAGAATGCCCGCCGTTTCGAGAACGTCTTACGTTACGGTCTTCAAGGCCGTGTCATTGGGCATGAGCTCTCAACATTCCAGGCAGTAGTACGGAGGGCTCAGATTTATGAGACTGAGGGGGCCGGCACACAGGCCGACTGAGATCAGAGGAGGGGTCAGAAGAGGCAGGCCCCCTCCAGTAGCTTACAGCAGCATCGACGACTACAGAGATACAGGAGCCACCCACCTGCAAGAGCACCAGCAGCACCTCCAGCACTACCCCAGCAACCTTTTACAGGGGTTTGTTTTGGATGTGGTGGGACAGGGCACCGCCTATCTGAGTGCCCACGCCCTCATCTGCAGCAATCGAGAGGGCCACAGCAGCCTTCAGCATAGCAGCGACCTCATCAGTAGCCTCCAGCACAGCAGTGACCTCATCAGTAGCCCCCACAGCAGCAGAGACCCCATCAGCAGCGTCCACAGCCACCTCAGCCGCCGAGGCCCTAGCAGCAGCAGAGACAACAATACAGGCCACCGCAAAGACAGCAGCAGCGCTAGGGACCTCAGAGGGGACAGACACCTCCCCAGCCAGCTCAGGCCAGATTTTATAAGGCTCAGCAGGACCCGCAGACCTCTGGAGGAGTCGTAGAGGGTATGCTTCCAGTCTCTTCATGCATCGCACATGTACTGTTTGATTCCGGTGCTTTGCACTCATTCATGTCTGAGGATTTCTTCCGATCGACTGGATTGTTGACAGAGTGCTAGTGAGGGATTGATCGTATCGATGCCCTTGGGGAAGACCACAGTATTGGGCCATTTCTGTTCATCTTGCCCTGTTCTGGTCAGTGACATCTTTTTGCCTGCTGACTTGTTCGTGTTGTCGATGTCAGATTTTGACGTTATCTTAGGCATGGATTGGCTTGCTGAGTACTATGCCATCTTAGACTGTTTCGCGAGGACAGTCAAATTCTGCATACCAGACTTGTGACAATTTCAGTTCGTTGCAGAGCCCCGAGGAGAGCCGTTATCTTGCTTGATGTCCTGTGCCGTTGAGGAGCCTGTCGTCGCTTATATTGATCAGTTGCCGGTTGTTTACGATTTCTCTGACGTGTTCTAGGAGATTCCAGGGTTACCGCCTCGTCGATATATTGAGTTTCAGATCGATCTTGTGCCCGGTACCGCGCCTATCTCGAAGGCCCCGTACCGTATGGCACCGATAGAGTTGGACGAGTTACGTGAGTTGGGAGTTATTCGTCCAAGCAGTTCTCCTTGGGGAGCACCGGTACTCTTCGTCAGGAAGAAGGATGGCTCGTTGAGGTTCTGTGTAGACTACAGCGAGCTCAACCGGGTCACGATTAAGAACAAATACCCACTCCCAAGGATAAATGATTTGTTTGACCAGCTGTATGGTGCATAATTCTTTTCGAAGATTGACCTGCGTTTCGGTTATCATCAGATTCGAGTTCGAGAGGAGGACATCCCAAAGACAGCTTTCAGGATGGGTTATGGTCATTTTGAGTTTTAGGTCATGTCTTTCGGACTGACCATTGCACCCACAGTCTTCATGCAGTTGATGAATAAGGTCTTTCATCCATATCTAAATCAGTTTGTTGTGGTCTTCATCGATGACATTCTGATATATTCGAGGACCCGTGAGGACCATATGCAGCATCTGGAGATCACTTTGCAGACCCTCCATACCCACCAGCTGTATGCGAAGCTGGAGAAGTGCGAGTTCTGGCAGGAGGAGGTGAGGTTCCTCGGTCATGTGGTGATGAGGGAGGGTGTCGTAGTGGACCCCTCGAAGGTTGAGGCAGTGCATCAATGGGGCCAGCCCACTACTGCATCCAAGATCCGTAATTTCTTTGGCTTAGTGGGATATTATCGGTGTTTCATTGAGGGCTTCTCCCATATTGCTGCCCCGATGACCAGGTTGACTCGGAAGGGCGTAGATTTTGTTTAGACTGACGCATGTGAGCGGGCATTCGTGGAGCTGAAGGACTGTCTGACGTCCGCTCCTGTTCTCACTCTTCCCTCTAGGAGTGATCGATTTGTTGTATTTACTGATGCCTCACGTATTAGATTGGGTGCTGTCCTGATGCAGCATGGCAGATCGGTAGCCTTCGCGTCTCCTCAGCTCAAGGTTCATGAGCTGAATTACCCCACGCATGATTTGGAGCTGGCTGCAGTTGTCTTCGCACTGAAGGTATGGAGACACTATCTCTATGGGGTCAGGTTCAAGCTCTTTTCCGACCACAAAATCTTGAAATATCTATTTTCTCAGTTTGAGCTGAATATGAGGCAGAGACGCTGGATGGAGCTTCTGAAAGACTATGATTTTGACCTCCAGTACCACCCAGGAAAGGCGAACGTGGTGGCAGATGCTCTCAGCCATCTGCCACGAGGCCTGGTGGCACATATGATGATTCAGGAGTGGACAATGCTCGAGGATATAGCAGAGTACGACTTCGATTTTGGTCTGTAGTCCTCTATCGTTCAGCTATCGAGCCTGTTGATTCAACCCTCACTTGTCGCAAGGGTGATCGAGGCTCAGCAGACAGATGAGTCGTTTCAGGATTACCGAGCAGAGACAGCTTCTGAGAGTCAGACAGATTGACAGATTGGTTCTGATGGTGGACTTTGCTTCAGAGGCCGATTATGTGTCCCGGATATTCCTGAGTTGCGTAGAGATCTTATGACCGAGGCACATCGATCACAGTTTTCTATCCACCCTAGCTCGACGAAGATATATCGTAACATGAGGAGACAATATTTTTGGGCAGGGATGAAGCGCCAGATTGCCAGTTTTGTGGCCGAGTGTGATACATGCCAACGTGTCAAGGCCGATCATCAGAGACCCCCTGATTTGTTACAGCCATTGAACATCTCGATGTGGAAGTGGGAGCATGTATCTACCGATTTTGTCATGAGTTTGTTGAGGACTCAGCGCGGTCATGATGTTGTCTGGGTTGTCGTGGACCGTTTGACGAAGTTGGCACATTTTCTTGCTATCCGTGAGTCTTGGCATACGGACCAGCTCGCCAGGTTATTTATTGAGGAGATAGTCAGACTGCACTGTGTTCTAGTCTCGATCATTTCTGACCGAGACTCGAGGTTTACGTCTCAGTTTTGGAGGAGCTTTCAGAGTGCGATGGGCACTAATTTGCGGCTCAGTACCCATATCATCCACAGACCGATGGCCAGACTGAGAGGGTCAATCAGATACTTGAGGATATGCTTCAGGCCTGCGCGATTGATTTCGAGGGTAGCTGGGATGAGCATCTGCGATTGGCCGAGTTTGCATACAATAACAGTTATCAGGCGACCATTGACATGGCTCCTTTTGTGGCATTATATGGCAGACCGTGTAGATCTCTGAGTTGTTGGACCGAGGTAGGGGAGCTGCGTCTCCTAGGTCCCGAGCTTGTGCAGCAGACATCCGAGGCTATCGATATCATCAGGCAGAGGATGCGCACAGCTCAGAGTCGGCAGAAAAGTTTTACTGATCACTGGCGTCGACCTTTGGAGTTTGCTGTAGGGGACCATGTGTATCTCAAGGTCTCACCCATGAAGGGTGTGGTTCGATTTGGAGCGAAGGGCAAGCTTGCCCCAAGATTTATAGGACCTTTCGAGATCACTGGGTGTGTTGGCACCGTGGCGTATCAGCTTGCCTTACCATCTGAGTTGTCTGACGTCCACAACATTTTTATGTCTCTATGCTGAGGAAGTGTGGGTTAGACGTTGTTCCTGTTATTGATTGACAGCTGCTAGAGGTTCGTGAGGACACTTTTTACATTGAACAGCCAGTTCGTATCCTTGATCGCAAGGAGAAGGTCCTCCGGACTAAGGTCATTCCCTTGGTGAAGGTTTAGTGGGGTCATCATTCTGTTGATGAGGCATCTTGGGAGCGCGAAGCAGAGATTCGAGAGCGCTATCCCCATCTCTTTGATGATTGATCGTATATTGTATCTTGTATACTGTCTCTGATTTTATATGACGACGTCTTATTTTCCCATCTATTATGAGTTATGTTTTCTTGCGATGACTATACAAATTTTGAGGATGAAATTTTTATTTGGAAGGGAGACTTATAAGACCCGTGTCCTAGTTCGTACGGTTTCGTTGGCCTCCGCAGTCCTTCAGGTCGAAATTTGGCAATCCTCGACCCGTTTCTGATGTTTGCGCCTGATCCTAAGCTGAGACCTGTATGCCGAAGTCGGTACGATCCGAAACCTATACCTTAGTAACCGCGCCGTCGCCGCAGTTCTAACCCCACGACTCGCGCACCGACCCGATACCCAGGGTAAAAGATGTAGGCCCGCGTTCGATTTGAAGAAAACACCGCACGTTGTGAATTAGGAGGGAATCTCTACGAGATGTCCCATCAATCAATTAATCACTCATGTCAACTACAGCTATACCTCAAGTACAAGCCCCATCCCTCCTTTTTTCCTCAAGTCAACTCCCTTTCCATCTCACCATCTCCCTTTACAAAATTTCAAACTAAACCATCCCTCTTTTACCCATTTTTCAAACCAACCCATACCCCATTAATTACACACACCACTCCATCCATCTCATAATATTCCATCCTCTCTCTCTCTCTCTCTCTCTCTCTCTCTCTCTCTCTCTCTCTCTCTCTCTCTCTCTTTCTCTCTCTCTCTCATTTTTCTCAAAATTTCCAAGCCCCACACGTCCAAGCCTCTCCTCTTCCAAGCAAATTCCATACCCAGTGTGGCCCACCCTCTCATCTCACATCCCAACCCTTCATCCATCATCTACCTCCATCAAACTTGAAGGCAAGGAGCTAAGGAGGCTAAGGGAGCAAGAAGGAAGGCCTAGAGGTGGGTGATCGACCGTTAGATTTCAATTTTTATGAAGACCCCTTGTAGTGGGTCCACAATGATGTACGTATTGTAGTGAGGGGCCCATAGTGGCGGGGTCCCTCTATTTCACCGGTGTTCTCTTTCTCTCTCTCTCTTTCTCTTCCTTTGATGTGATTTCTTATGGCCACCATGTGCAAGGTGATCTTGGCCACTTGATCGTGAGGCCCATCTTGCAATGGGCTAATTGGACAGCCAAGATGATGGGAAAACACAAATATCATGTTGATCCAAAAGGTGGGCCACGTTCATGTGGGACCCACCTTAATTTGTGGGCCACGTATATGTGGGGCCCACCCTAATGTTTGTGTTTATCCACGCTATCCAGCGTCCCTGGACGCTGGACGTGTGGGTTGGCTAACATAGAGTGCGTGTACAGATGTGGGAGTGTACTCACAGTGAAGTGTGAAGTGACATGAGTGTACTAAGCATGGGGAGGGCACTCATGTAGGGCCCACCTTAATGCATGTACTTAATCCAAGCCATCCATCCTCTTCCTCGGATCATTTTAGGCGTTGAGCCAAAAAATGAGACCGATCCAATTATCTGGCAGCTCTTGGTATTAAGAATGCTAGTATTTTTCGTTAAAACTTGGTAAAATGATTGCTGGGGTCCACAAGAAGCTTGGGTTGACTCGAAACTTGGTTTAGACTCCTAATTTTTTGGAACACATACAATGGACGGGGTAGATCTGGTTAATGTGGGTCCCACATAGGATAAAAAAAATAAAAATAAAAGTTTATATGCATGGCATGCCTTTGCTGCCATGAAGTCCAGAGGACGTCTAATGTTTAAAAAAAAAAAAAAAAAAAAAGGTGGCCCCCATTGGCTCGAGTTGTGGACCCTACCATGATGTATGTTCTATATCCATGCCATTCATTTAATAGGTACCCTTTAATGATGCGTTGGCTCCAAAAATCGGCCATAAAAAGTTCTTTGACGGCCCACACCATCATCATTCATGTGATGGTATGCCAAACCACATGGAATCAAATGTTGGGGTCCACATGCAGCTTAGACCCACCTGAAACTCGATTTGGACCATTAAATTGGTGGGACACACACAATGAATGGGTTGGATTTTCCTAAGGCGGGCCCCACCTACCAAAAAAAAAGAAAAGAAAGAAGTGACGGACGGACTAGCTGGGGCTCACGACCCCAGTTGTGGGTCCCACATGATGCCTTTCGAACATCCATGCCATTCACTAGGTGGCCCCTTAGGGCAGTGGGTCTCCTTCCAAAAATCAGCCGTATACGGAACTCAGGTGGGCCATACCATCTAAAATCATGTGAAGACATGCCTAAAACATATAAAAGCACTTGGTGGGGCCTACCTGAAATTTGGATATGGCTGAAACTTGGTTTGGACCCTCAGCCAAGTGGGACGTACATAATGAGTGGGCTGGATTGGTGAACCACCTTATGGTGGGCCCCTGACCGTGGCCTCATGAACCGGCTGGATGACAAAGAAACGTTACGGTGGGCCCCTGGTCCACGTGACCATATGAATAGGTGGGGTGGCAAATAAATATCACGGTGGGCCCCCCTTTGTGACCGTGTGACCTTCTGAATAGGTTGAATGGCAAATAAATATTATTGTGGGCCCTACCCTAGTCCACGTGATCTTATGAATAGATTGGGTGGCAATAGGCCCATGTGACCCTTGGATGGAAATAAACATGATATTGGGCCTTAGAATGGGAGGAAAATAAACATTATGGTGGGCCTCGCATGAGGCTCACTTTGGTGAATATGGGCCCATGTTTTTAGGCCCATCTTGGCATGTATATGGCCCAATGTTGAGGCCCACTTTGTTATATATGGGCCCATGTGTGTAGGCCCATTTGAGGTATTTATGGCCCATTGTTGAGGCCCACTTTGGTATATATAAGGCCTATGTGATTAGGCTCATTTGATGTACATAAAGCTCATGTGATTGGGCTCATTTTTAATGCATACTAAGGTCCCATGGGTGATGGCCCATTGCAAAGTACCTAAGGCCCATTGGTGAGGCTCATTGAGGTGGCTCACTTGATGAATATAAGGCCCATATGATATGGCCCAATTGATGTACTTAAGGCCCAATTGGGTGCAATTAGGTCTATTGTAATACGTGATCCCTACATGACATATAATGATGTTTATAGCAAGTAATGCCTTGGGAACATTGATGGTTAGATGCACACATTGTAAGGATGATGTCGGTTAAATGTCTGCATTGTCACTCTCCCTAAGGCCCACTAATAAGCCATACTTGTAGTAAGTAGGCCGTCTAGGCCCATCTCTGTTATATATAGAGTCCATCTCTATATACATGTTTAGTATAGATCCATGGTTCATTATCATACGCATCATATGTATGACTGATATGAGAAGTGACTGATCATAGCATATGCCTTCGGGCAAATTGTTTATGGGCTCCCTGATAGGCGGAGTTGCCCTGCGTGAGCGCATGGTACACGCAGGACTGTTGCATGACTGGTAGTGTGATTCATACACTTGCATTGTGTGATTGTAGTTACTGTATGCCCTAGTGACATCAAGGCAATAGCCTCCACAGATACATCATGGATGGCTAGGTTGGATACCACCGTCCAGCAGGTTGGACGGTGCAGATCACCACATACATCAGGTGAGTTCCACCCACACGTGTGGGGTGGGTGGCATGAGGCATAAATGGAAGATGACATGGATATAACACATACCTCATGAAGATCCGCAGGGCTTGCTGACGCCTAACAGCAGCTGCTGCTGCATGGTGTGGCCTGTTGAACGGGCAGCGTGAATTAAATCATCACGGTGAACCGCTGCGCTGGACGTCATCGAGGATGGCCCCACAAATGGGATAACACGAATGAAATCATGGTGGACCACACATCATAAGGGAGAGAGGGAGAGAGAGAGAGAGAGAGAGAGAGAGAGAGAGAGAGAGAGAGAGACAGCCTAGAGGGAACGAGCAATGGAGGGGCTCCGCCACTATGAGCCCCTCTATGAACATGCGTGCATACATCAAGATGGGTCCCACTAAATGTGGGCCTTCAATTCATCAAATCCAAACAAAAAAAATCACTCACCTCTAGTTTTCTCCTTCCTTATTCTGCCATTGCATGATAGAGTCCCAAAGGGACAATTCCAATGGTTTAGATGGGCTTAGGATGGTGGGATCAGGCAGCAGAAAGGTGGGCCACACTATTCTCTCCCATGGAGCCATGGACGTGAGTTGTTCCCATGGAGCTTGGGAGAAATGAGAGATGAGATAGAGAGAGAGAGAGAGAAAGATGGGTATGATGGGTGAAAAGGTGAGTGATGGAGTGATGGGTGTACTTGACTAGGTATGGGTGGAGAGAGACAGAGTTGACTTTTGGTTGCTTGTACTTGACATGTGAAGTGATTGATATGATTGATGAGACATTCTCTTGGGTTTGTAAATGTGCGGTATTTTCCTTGAACTGAACGCAGGTCTGCATCTCCCTGCCATGGTATCGGATCGACGAGCGAGTCACAGCATTGGAACCGCAGTGATGGTGCGGTCGCAATGGTACAAGTCTCGGATTGAACCAACTCAGATATACAGGATACGACTTAGGGTCGAGCGCGAACGTCGATCATTGGTCGCAGGTTGCCAGAATTCGACCGGGAGTATCGTGGGAGTTGACGAAATTGTACGGACTAGGATACGGGTCTTACAGCTCTCACCACCTAATAAAAATTTCATCCTCGAAATTTAAAACACGACACAACCATATACAGAGCTCAACCAAGGAAGGAAAATCCTATGCAAACATAATCAAGCACCTAAGAGATGGGGACATCGCCTGCGAATCTCAGCCTTCTGCTCCCAAAATGCCTTATCAACACTACGACTATCCAACTAAGCCTTGAATCCTGGATTTGAAACGATCGAAACCGAAATACGATAAAGCCTTACAAGCTCGACGGTAGAGAGCTATATCAGAAAATCTCTAAGTTATTCTAACTCGGGGATCTTACCATTCTCAGTTCTCAACAATCATAGAGTAAAGGGTAACTATCAATAGATATGTGATGCTAGCTTCAAGTATTCCCAAGTTATGCTCTGATACTAACTTTTATAACGCCCCAAACCTAGAAATCAGATTCATAAGAATCCCGATCGTCGAATCCAGTGTCAACAGCCTCCATAGTACCCCATTCTCGGCTCCCGGCGCAGCATACGCCAGATTCCGATCGTGGGATCCTACAAAGAGGATTTTTCAACATACATTTGTCTTATAATAAGCATAACCACAAGTTTTCCCAAATCATAAAGGCAACATCATCATCACATATCCACTAATATAATCACTTGAATACAATGTTGAATGGAAAATACATATACCAAAATCAGAGCTCCTGAAAATCGCTACATGCTCCAAGCTCAACGCTGCTGCAACCTAATGCCACCTGCACACATCTATCGTGCATAAGCTTATAAAAGCTTAGAGGGTGGTGTAAGTGTGAGTAAGGTAAGTGCTGAGTATACAATAGAGTCCGTAAATCATAAATCATCAAGATAAGCAAGAAAAATGACAAGGTCATGAATCATACGATATTAGAGTAAGAAGAAATAATGATAAGCCCATAAATCATACAATATCAGAAATACTAGCAAGACAAATCAACTATATGAACGAGGAGTCATAGAGAGCCAAATGTCAGATGTCGAAGGTACAATGCAATATGTAAATCCTGCTAAGTCCGTCTAGGTCATATACATGCAACAACATAGTAACTCAAAATGCTAAGTACTACAGATGCAATGAAATATGTGGTGTAAATGAAATGACCATGTTGGAATGTGAAGTCGGGATGATAGTACGAAGTATCACAGGCTATGGGGTCCATCACAAGGGACTTCTATCCAAACCAATCCCATACCTAAATTTGGATAATCAGATACAATGTGGTAAACTCCTGGTCTCAGGTTAGTCGTGCGCCCAACCAAAATCCTAGCCATGTAAAGGTAAATAGTTACGCATCACCAGCCCGAGTGGATAGTGAATGAATGAATGAATGGATATGCAATTCCTGCTCAATAAGTCCACATATCAGTACAGTTACTCTCTGAAAAATTACTGGGGTCTATTACAGTCCACACCGACTGTCGCCTCCCTAGCCGCACAGCCCAGCGAGTGGAAGAGACTTCACTATTCGCCAAACCTGCAGTCTGCCAATACCTACCCAGCTCGTCAATAGAGGACCCATTTACGAGCTGGTCATACTTAGCCTGGCTTATAGCCCCCTCACTTGGGCGGATAAGGTCACACCCCCTCCCAACCGACCACGACATAGTGGGAGAAGCGGCCTACTGGTATTCGGCACTCGGATGCTCATGTTCCACTCGGCCTAGACGTTGGGGCTACTCCTAGCCTCGGAGGTTCTGGGACTTTCACCCAAGGACATCCTAAGTGCCCACAGTACTAGAACCAAGTATTTTTAGTGTCCCATTTAGCCATCCACGATGTGCCTGTGGAGACCACGACCATGATATCACTAGGGCGCATAATGATCAAGTCACATATATGTAGGATGCATGAGTCACACTATCCAGTCATGCAGCAATCTTGCGCATACGGCGCGATAATGTGGGCACTCCGTCTCATAAGGAGTCCCATAAATAGTCTGCCCAATGGCATATGCTATGATTAAATAATCCTCATATCAGGCATACATATGATGCGTATGGGCATGAATCATGAAGTTACACTAAGCATGTTATAAGGTGATGAACTACTCTCACAACGAAGATGGACCTAGACGGCCTACACACAAAAAGTATGGGCCTATCAATGGGCCCTAGGGAGATTCATAATGCGGACATTTAACCAACATTATCCTTACAATGTGGACGTCAAACCAACATTGCTCCCAAGGCACGACCTGCCATAAACATCATTACCTACATTATAGTGAAATCACACGTTACATTAGGTGCACATTCCTCGCCTTAAGTCGCATGTACACCACATCGGGCCTAGCCATACAGCCCCAAATACCTCAAGATGGGCCTCATCACATGGGTTGAAAATATATCAAATGGGTCACAACCTATGAGCCAGAAACACATCATAATGGGCCTCAACCCATGGGCCCTGATACATCACAATGGGCCTCAAACCATTGGCTCCAAATATATCACAATGGGCCTCAACCCATAGGCCCTAATACATCCCAATGGGCCTTAACCCATAGGTTCCAAATACATCATAATGGGCCTTAACCCATGGGCCTTAGAATCCATCAAAATAGGCCTAATCACATGGGCCTTATATATATCAAATGGGTCTTAACGGATGGCCAAAAATGAATCAAGGTAGCCTCATATATACATACCAAGGTGAGCCTCAATGGATGGCTACAAATAAATCAAGATGGGCCTCATACATATACCAACGTGAGCCACATCAATGGGCCACATCAATGGGCCGCACCAATGGGCCTTATGTTCAATGCAATGGGCCATAACCCATGGGGCTTGGAATACATCACAATGTGTCTCACCCCACGGGCCCTAATACATCTCAATGGGCCTCAACCCATGGGCCCTAAATATACTACAATAGGCCTCAACCCCTGGGCCCTAAATACATCACAATCGGCCACTATGATTGGCCTCGATTGATAATCGGTCAATCGGCTATGACAATCATAATCGATAATCGGTCATGATAATCAACCTCGATCAATAATCGGTCAATCGACCATAATAATCATAATCGGTAATCGACCACGATAATCGGCCTTGATCAATAATCGGTCAATCAACCATAACAATCATAATCGGTAATCGGCCACGATAATTGGCATCGATCGATAATCGGTCAATCGACCATAACAATTATAATCGGTAATTGACCATGATAATCGGCTTCAATCGAGAACCAGTTAATTGGCCACGATAAGCAGAATTGGCAATCGGCCACGACAATTGATAATCTGCCACGATCAGTAATCAGTCATGATAATCGGCCTCGATCGGTAATCGGTCAATCGGCCACGACAAGCAAAATCGGTAATCGGCCACGATAATAAGTAGATAAATAAAGTGAGGCCCATAGATGATCAGCCGATAACCATAGTATAAGGATCGACACTCGACTGTGGTTATATCAAATCCGATAGCACGGAGCCATCGTCTACGGTGAATGGGGCCCACTTATCTAGGTTAACCCACAAGAGAATTATGAGAATGGGCCTAAGAAGGCGTAAGGGAAGGTCATAATTTGAACATCTAACCATCATTGCCCATCAATGTGGACATCTAACCAACATTGCTCCCAAGGAATGGCGCTCGTAGGGCCAATCGTATAATGGGCCCACAGTCTCATACAAGGGCTTAATATATACCATCATGGGTCTCAATTACATCAAATGGGCCGAATCAATCATATGGGCCAAATCAAATGGGCTGGTACAAATGGCCCGAATCAATTGGGCTGATTAAATGGGTCGAATCAAATGGGCCGATACAAATGACCTGAATCAAATGGGCCAATTAAATGGGCCGAATCAAATGAGCCGGTACAAATGGCTCGAATGAATTGGGCCGAATACACGTACGTCACTATGGGCCTCTACCCATGAGCTCCAAATACGTCATATTAGGCCTCTCAAATACAACAAGTAGGCCACACTACTTGGGCCACACCATTCATCCCTCTATAGAGATCATTTTTAGAGCATTATCCAAACAATGAGTCAGGTTAAAGGATCATCTGGACCGTACCACAATTGACAGTGGTGATAATAATTTCTATAATTAAATTTTTAGCGGGCCCACCATAGCATTTATTTCCCATCTAGTCTATTCATAAGGTCATAAAGACCTGATCTTAGAGGAAAAATAAATATCATATTGATTCATAACTTCTGTAATTCTGAAAAGGGGTTTCAATGGTAGACGTTCAAACCCACTGTTTGTTGTAGTGTGGTCCACCTGATAATTGGATCTGTCTTAATTTAATTTTTTTTAAGCCTTGAAACGAGCTTTCCAAATGGATGGATGGATCAGATGAAGCACATACATCAGTGTCGGGTCCATATACATGGCCCAACACGTAAAAGGGATGGACGGTTTGAATATTTACAGCAATGTGGGCTCCCACGTGGATGTGGCCCCACTACGACATACATATACATGTGTATTAAATATACATCTAGTGGTCCCACATGGAGCCCACCATAATATATAATATAATATAATATAATATATTATACACTTAAATATAATATACCATATTATATATATATCTAAGGGGGAGTGGCTACCCAAATCCACCGTCCATATCCATATGGACGGTGCATATCTACATGGGTCCCACAAGGGAGTGGCCCACCCAACATACATTTTAATATAATATAATATATTGTATAATATTATATATCATATATATATATATATATATATATATATATATATATATATATATATATATATATATATATATATATACACCTTCCAGACCCATCTGGACGGTGCGGTTCACATGGGTTAAAGGTGGGTTCCAGATGAACGGCTGGGATATAACAGAAACACCTACATCACACGTGGGCTCCACACATCTGGATACACCACATACATCATAGCGGAGCACACTGCACTGTCCAGCAGGTAAAGGACATACATCATGGGGGATTTCCACCATCCAGAGACTCTAGACAGTGTGAATTAAATATATACATCTGGTGGGTCCCACTGTCCTATTCATCAGGATGGTGTGGATTTCTCATGCTAGAGGGCTCCACCATCCACGTGTGGGTGGCAGGGATGAAAGACATCAGGTGGGTTACCACCGTCCACATGGCTGGATTGTGGATGGTCCATGTATCCAACAGGATGATGGATGGAGTGGATGAAACACGTGCATCATGGGGGTCCACATGCTGCTCTCAGCATGTCACAAAGGTGGGCCCCACGTCCCCTACATGGATGGAGTGGATAAAATAAATACTTCAAGGTGGTGTCCAGCAGATGGACGAACGGTGTGGATCAAACCCCTACAGCCAAGGTGGGACTAAGAACCTACTGACGTCAGTCTAGCAGCTATATTGCTGCTGGATGGAATGGTGCTGGTAAACACATATTTCACGGTAAGGCCTCACCAGCACCCGTTCGAATGGACGGTGGATATAGAACTCATATGGCAAGGTGGGCCCCACCCCCATGGCAAAGCAGATGGACGGCGTGAGTGAAACACATATCTCATGGTGGAATCCACTGTCCAGCAGGTTGGACGGTGTAGATCACCACATACATCAGGTGGGTTCCACCCACAGGTGTGGGGTGGGTGGCACGAGCCATAAATGGAAGATGACATGGATATAACACATACCTCATGAAGACCCGCAGGGCTTGCTGACGCCCAACAGCAGCTGCTGCTGCATGGTGTGGCCTGTTGAACGGGCAGCGTGAATTAAATCATCATGGTGAACCGCTACACTAGACATCATCGAGGATGGCCCCACAAATGGGATAACACGAATAAAATCATGGTGGGCCACACATCATAAGGGAGAGAGAGAGAGAGAGAGAGACGACCTAGAGGGAACGAGCAATGGAGGGGCTCCGCCACTATGAGCCCCTCTATGAACATGCGTGCATACATCAAAATGGGTCCCACCAAATGTGGGCCTTCAATTCATTAAATCCAAATAAAAAAAATCACTCACCTCGAGTTTTCTCCTTCCTTATTCTGCCATTTCATTATAAAGTTCCAAAGGGACAATTCCAATGGTTTAGATGGGCTTAGGATGGTGGGATCAGGCAGTAGAAAGGTGGGCCACACTACTCTCTCCCATGGAGCCATGGACGTGAGTTGCTCCCATGGAGCTTGGGAGAAATGAGAGAGAAATGAGAGATGAGATAGAGAGAGAGAGATGGGTGTGATGGGTGAAAAGGTGAGTGATGAAGTGATGGGTGTACTTGACTAGGTATAGGTGGAGAGAGAGAGAGTTGACTTATGATTGCTTGTACTTGACATGTGAAGTGATTGATATGATTGATGAGACATTCTTTTGGGTTTGTAAATGTGCGGCGTTTTCCTTGAACTGAACGCAGGTCTGCATCTCCCTGCCATGGTATCGAATCGGTGAGTGAGTCGGGGCATTGGAACCGCAGTGATGGTGCGGTCGCAATGGTACAAGTCTCGGATTGAACCAACTCAGATATATAGGATACGACTTAGGGTCGAGAGCGAACGTCGATCATTGGTCTCAGTTTTCAGAATTCGACCGGGAGGATCGTGGGAGTTGACGGAACAGTACAGACTACGATACGGGTCTTACACTCGATAATCAAAATCAGCCTCGACAATCGAAATCGACCTCGATAATCAGAATCAGCCTTGACAATCAAAATCGGCCTCGATAATCAGAATCAGCCTCGACAATCAGAATCAGCCTCGACAATCGGAATCGTCCTCGACAATCAGAATCGGACTCGATAATCAGAATCGGCCTCGACAATTGGAATCAGTCTCGACAATTAGAATTAGCTTCAACAATCGAAATCAGCCTTGACAATCAGAATCGACCTCGATAATCAGAATCAGCCTCGACAATCGGAATCGGCATCGACAATTAGCCTCAATAATCGAAATCAGCCTTGACAATCAGAATCAGCCTCTACAATCAGAATCAGTCTTGACAATCAGAATCAGCCTTGACAATCAGAATCGACCTTGATAATTGGAATTGGCCTTGACAATCGAAATCAGCCTCGATATCCAGCCTCGATAATCGGCCTCAACAATTAGCCTCAATAATCGGCCTAACAAAGGGCCTAAGGGAAGGTCATAATGTGAACATTTAACCATCATTATCCCTTAATGTGGATATTTAATCAACATTGCTCCCAATGAGTGGCCCACATAGGGCCAAACATATAGTGGGGCCCATGATCTCACATATCACGATGGGCCACATCTCATGGGCTTCATATGTAACACATCTGGCTTCATCCTGTAGACCTCATATATAACACATTAGGCCTTACTTATGGGCCGCATGCACATCACAATTGGCCTCGGTACATGGGCCAAATATACATCACAATGGGTCACATCTCATGGGCCTCATATACATCACAATGAGCCACAACATTAGGTCTCATATACATCAAGTGGGCCGCATCACATGGGCCTCATATACATCACAATGGCCACATCCATGGGCCTCAAATACATTGTAATGAGCCTTATACTTGGGCCACAAATACACTATAATGGGCCTTATACCTGGGCCTCAAATAAATCATAATGGGCCATGTCCCATGGGTCTCAAATACATCATAATGGGACCTCTCACATGGGCCTAATAGACATCACAATGGGCCTCTTAAAAGGGCCTAATATACATCATGATGGGCCTCACTCATGGGCCACATATATATCACATTGGGCCTTGCCCATAGGCCTCAAATGCATCACAATGGGCCACATCCCATGTGCCTCATATATATCACGATGGGCCGCATTAAATAGGCCTAATACACATCATAATGGGCCGCATCACATGAGCCTCATATATAATCACAAGGGGTTTCATACAATCACAACAAGCCTGATACAATCACAATAGGCCACATATTTACACCATATGTCTATTTTTTAAAGATCATTTTAAAGTATTACTCAAAAGTGAATCATATCGAGAGATCACTTGGACCATACCATAAATAATAGTGGAGATAATGATTTTCACTGTTAAACAATGTACATGGCCCACCATAATGTTTATTTTCCAACCAATCTATTCATAAGGTCACAAGGGCCTAAATTAAGAGGGAAAACAATTTCATATTGATCCAGGACTTCTGTGACCCCAAATAGTTTTAAGGGTGGGCATTCAATCTCCACTGATTTTTGCAGTGTGGTCCACCTGGTATACAGTTATATATAACATATACATCCCGGTGTACGCCACCGTCCAACCATCTGGACGGTAGGAATTGCAAAATAAGTGGACAACACTGATGTAAAATAGATGGACGACATTGATAAACACATACATCATGTGGAGTCCACACGTGCGTGGGTTCCACGGCTGCTCTACAGCATGGATAAAACACATATTTCAAAGTGAGGTCCACGTCAACTGGTTGGACGGTATATATGAAACACATACATTGCATGGGACCCAAAGAACTTGTTGACATCCTCAGTATCAATGATGGACGGCTGGATGCAACGCATGCATCACGTGGGGCCATCAAGGTTTGCTGACTACCTACTAAGATAGTAGCCATGCTGTGGGTGGGGTCCACATACATGGACAGTAGGTACAACACATGCATCATTGTGGGACCCACAAAACTTACTGATGAATACAACAACTGGGAGGGCTGCTGGCCCACTGTCTAAATGATGAACAGCTGGGATATAACATATACATCATGAGGGAGCCACATATGTTGCTGAGATCATGGGCAGTGGCCGTCTAATAAAAGGATGGCCCAGATATAGAATACATGCATGAGGTGGGTCCACACGTGTGGGACCCACCATCACCAGCTATAAAGTATATATATTATATTATATTATATATATGCCAGCTCCAACGTAGTATATATTTATGTTATGTTATATTATATTATATATATACCAGCTCCAGTGTCCAGGCCCTGGACGGCCTGGAAGCGAGATACACATTAAGGTGGGGTCTGCACGTCCCACCTAATGGACGGCTGGATGGATTATGTACATCAAAGGTGGACCCCTCTTTAAATGGACGATGTGGATAAACACAGACCCACAGAATTTTATAATCCCACACGAATTTCAATGGCAAACGTTCATTCTCCACTAATTTGCAGTGTGGCCCACCTGATAGGCTGATCAGTCTTATTTTTAGTCTCAACCCTTAAAACAAACTAAAGAAGTGGATGGACAGTTGGTATATAACATATTGTAACGTCCTGAAAAAATCCGTATGAAGATCCGAGTACCACCTCAAGCAGAAATCCTTTAGAACCAAATCCTTTAGGGAGTGTTTGGGCAGTGGGATTAGAAGGGATCTGGTGGGATGGAATTACATCCAGTCCTTTGCCAATTCCACTCCATGTTTAGGAAGAATGGAAAAGCTGTAGATGGAATTGCATTGGGTCTTGTGCCAATTTCACTTAATATTAGCAAGTTGTGTAGGTCCCACCATGATGTGTAGGCTATATCTACATCGTCCATCCATTTTTTAAGATTATTTTAGAGCATGGACCAAAAAATCAAGTAAATCTAAGGTTTAAGTGGACCCCACCATAGAAAGCAACAGGGATTAATACATACCATTGAAAACTTCTTTAGGGCCACATAAGTTTTAGATCTACCTCATTTTAAAGCCTATACCATAAAATGAGGTTACAAAATAAATGAATGGTTTAGATATAACACATGTGTGTTATTCTAAGTAATTTCAAATGATGGTGGGTATATCCATTCAATGTACCACCGTATTACCAACAAAGCATGGCATTAATCTTAAGCCATGGCAACAGGGGACAATCCCTGCCATGGGTAATAATTATGTTTTTTTGTATTCCACCCCACCTAATCCCGTGGGATTGGTTCGGCCAAACAGGCCCTTAGAAATTTAACGAGACTTAACTAGCGCTAAACTAGATTACCTGTGAAATTAGCACCAACCACTTTAAATACGATCTGTAAGACCCAAAACCTATAGAATTAGTAACGCTCCATTACCCTAAAATCTAGGATCCAACTCTAAACCCAGTTGCGCTCGGGAGCATTCAGAAACTCCATAACGGACCTGGACCCCACGTCGAAAGTCCGATAGCGATGAACTTAGCCAAGTATGACCGCCTAGTTGGACTTGACTATCACCTCAAAAATTAAGTCCAGATGAGGTCCTAAGACGATTTTCTTGAGTCCGGTGTGAAGAGTGTGAGAAAGGTAAATCTATTTAGAAATTGAATATAAATTTAAGTAATCTGAGTCGTGTCGCTTGTGCACCATTTATAAGTGTTATGACCATTGGTTTCTGACCTAAATTCACCCTTAAATCAGGGAAGATGGCCCAATCATGTCAATATACTTGTGGCCCTGATCGAGTTTCAGTGACCACTGAACTGAAACTAGTCTGCCACGGTCGATTTGGAAACCCGATCAGACTGAAAACTTAAGTTGATCAAGATCCAGTATCTGTGAGCTTAAGTCCGATCTCATTCGATAAAGGGACCTTCAGAAATGCTACGTTGGATAGAAATAAGCCTGATTTGGTTATAACCTAAGTATACCATGGCCCTGAGACTAATTTCATCAGTTTTGGGCCTATATAAGGACCTTAAAACCTCTCTCACAAATTTCATATGAATTCTCAAACCCTAGCTAAGAAAGAGAGAGAAAGAGAGAGAAGTTGGTGAATCATCTTGGGATTCTTCCCAACTACTCTATGTGCCTAATCTATCGCATCTGAATCGTTATTTCGGTGATTCTAATTTTATTTTTAGGTAAGACAATCAAACCCTAACCTATTTTGGAACTTAAAATAGTCTAAGTGTTGATGTAGCTAGCTTAATTCATGTCGTAGGTTGCCTATTCGCCGTTGACGAAGACTTATCATCTAAATCAAATCCGTTGCACATTTTCTGGTTAAGGTATGGACTATATACATTTAGGTTATGGTTTTTAAGGCTTTCAATGTCAGATAATGATTTATTACTGACGTGGTTGTCATTACACATGTCAAATGCGATATCTGTTTCATTTTACGTATATATACGATCTATGTTGTGTTTGGACTATTTTATGATTTTGTTGAAATGTTTATATGCATTTGAAATCTGATGTTGTGGTTGCCATGATTAATTATCGTAGGAATATGATTGTTATGTATGCGACAACTCGGCAAAAGGATTTGCCCTAATATATAATATGGCCGACATACGTGATGTATGTTGAAAAGTGTAGACTAAGTGTTTGTGAAAATGTCTAAATGAGTTTGTAGTTAGTAAAGTGTGATTTATGAGGGAGTTGAGATATGAAATCCCAACTATCTTACTTGTGTGTATGATTTCCTCCATGAACTGTTTAGTCTAACTATCCACGTTAATTATGTGTATGATTTCCTCCATGTACTGTGTATTCATGTTTAAGTTATATTCCATAACATGTTATATGATTGTAGGAATTGAGTTAAATATTTATTATTATGATTGTACGTGGTTGGGACTATATCTCAGTCCAGGTAATTGGTAACCGTTCTCGAACTGGTGGTTAAGATCGCTTTCGCCACATAGGATGTGTTCGATGAATCTGAGCCATACTTGGGATGTTCGACAGTGGTCAAGCCACACGGAGTGATTATGCATTTTGTGTCGATCAACTCAATGTGCGATCGTCCTAGTCGAGCTTATCAATTAACCCGATTGATCGATGTATGTTCACCTTGTTTAGATGCTACTGTTTGAATCTAAGGTACCAAACTCACCAGTGAAACCCTATCAACCTTGGTACCATGATCCCTAAGACTCATGAGCTGGACATGGTGGTATGGGACACTGTGGTTGAGTTGTAGGCCTACGCTGGGGTGACGAGCCTCCCGTTAGTGACCAGTGAGCAACTCAAACTCATGAGACGAATACGGTAGTATGGGACATGGTATTCGTGCTGTCGGCCTACATTGATTGGTGACAAGCCCTTTGTAGTGACCTCGAGTATATCCTGAAACTGCATTGGGACGACGAGCCTTATTGTAGTATCTAGGATATAACTAGACCTGTATTGATTAGTGACGAGCCCTTTACAGTGATCTAGAACTATAATATCATATGAGATTGTCTAGGACTGATGACCCTAGAATGGATCATTGTTTGGGTATTGATATAAGGGAGGTATTTTAGCTTCCCAATCCTGCTGTATGAAAAAGGACTAATAAGAACTTGGTAATCATGTACATGCACCACACTGCATGTGCCATTTGGCGTTGGGCAGAGCACTGAGGAAGTGACTGACATGCGCGGCCGTAAGATGAAGATCGTAAAGGGAGTGTAAGCGAGAGCATGCATCATTACTTCATACATCCTTGCATTAATCAAAGTAATTAGGGATGTTTGATCGTATTGCTTTATCATTACTGCTTGATTGAATTGATAACATGTTAAACATTACTATATAGTTTCACTGAGTTGATCACTCACTCCCACGTTTTGGGACGGTGCTTAAACACCAACCAGACTCTGACTTAGCTGCAGGTGATGGTGATGCCTGCGAGGCGGAGCTGGAGTTTGATGATGATGAGGAGGCATTCTCATTTATGCAGTCTTCGGGCGGATTCGCGTGAGCCGAGTCCGGATCGACGGGGCTTTAGGGTTATGCTTTATAGAGGACCATTACATTTTGTCATATGTATTTGAAGCAAACTTTATACTTATTGACCTGGCAGATCACTTATATTTTGGGGACTTGTATTAATGTATTTATGTATTTCAGACTTTCGCTTGCATTTTCTCATTGTCCTTGAATTATGATTTGCTGATTTGGCTTAATCTATTTCATGTTTTATGCACTAATACAACCAACATTCATCCATCATTGAAAATATTGCATAAGTGATGTTTTGGAACTCGGGAGCTGAGCTATACTTGACCCCCGATTTCCAGGGCGTTACACATATATCTCATGATAGGCCACAGAACCGCTGACGCCCATACACATGGACAATTGGATATAACACGTGCCTCACAGTGGGGCTCCAGAACTTGCTGACGGTAATCCAACAGCTATATTGTTGCTGGACAGATGAAATATATATATTAGTGGGTCCACATGTGTGGGACCCACCAGCTTAGGACAAAGCTGATATTTGTGTTTTCTTGATCGTCCAGGCCTATGGACGGCTTGGATGAGGCGTTGCATCAAGGTAGGCTCCACCATCCAGAATCTGACGATGGAGATCAAATCAAATCCATATGCCATGGTGGGGCCTACGGTTTATACGGCGTGGATCAAGTGGGCCACACCCATAACAAGAGAGAGAGAGACGGTGAGATAGGGAATAATATAAACATTCGAGTATAATGTTGAAAGGGAATACATAAATAATAAAATCTCAAAAGTGATCTGCCACAAACTCCTGCCTCAATGTTGTTACAACCTAACGTCACCTGCATGCAACGGTCTTGCATAAGCTTATAGAAAGCATAAAAGGTGGTGTAAGTGTGTTAGCAAGATAAGTGCCAAGCACACAAATATCAAAGTAAGTAGAAATACTAGCAAATCCATAAGTCATACAATATCAAAGTATGTAATGCAGATCAGCTATGCGAATGCGGAGCCATAGTGAACTAAATATTAGATGCCAAGGATGCAATGCAATATATAATTCCTGATGAACCATGATTATCATCAGCCTCGATGCAATGCAATATACAATTCCTGATGAACCACGATTACCATCAACCTCATCTAGGCCATATAAATGAAAAAATATAGCAACCCAAATGCCATATACCACAGATGTAATGCAATATGCAGATCCTGGTGAGTCCATAATACCATCAACTTATTCAGGATATGTAATATAGAAGCATAGTAAAACAAATGCTATGTGGTAAGAATGCAATGCAATATGCGATGCGAATGAAATGATCAAGCATGGGTGTGAAGTCGGGATGATAGCACGTAGTATCGCAAGCTACGGGGTCCATCACAAGGGACTTCTATCCAAACTAGTCACATACCTAAATTTGGATAGCCAGACTCAATGTGGTAAACTCCTGATCTTAGGTTGGTCGCATACCCCAACTGAAATTCTAGCCACTGCGAAGGTACACACGATGACTTGATTGCGCACCACCAGCCCGAGTGAATAGTGAATGAATGAATGAATGAGTCAAATGCTGAGTACGCAATTCCTACTCAATAAGTCCATGTATCAGTATAACTCATCTCTGGGATATCATTAGGGTCTAGTACACTTCACGATGGCTGGCACCTCCCTAGCTGCACAACCAGTGAATGGAAAAGACCTTACTCTCCACCTAGCCAGCAAGCTGCCAATACCTACCTGACTCATCAATAGCGGACCCATTTGTGAGCTGGTCATGTTCATCTTAGCTTACAGCCCCCTCACTCGGGTGGATAAGGCCACACCCTTTTCCAACTGACCACGATATAGTGAGAGACGCGGCCTGCTAGTATTCGGCACTCGGGCGCTCATGTATCCACTCGGTCTAGATGTTGGAGTATCCTTCGGTACCAAGAGGATTCTAGGACTCTCACCCAAGGACATCCTATGTGCCTACAGTGCTAAAACTAAATATTTTTGGTATCGCATCTGGCCATCCATGATGTACTCGTGGAGGCCACAACCCTGATATCGCTAAGGCGCTAAGTGATCATGTCATACAAATGCGAGATGCATGAGTCATACCATCTAGTCATGCATCAAATCTGTGCATGTCGCGCAATCATATGGGAAAACTCCGTCTCTTAAGGAGTCCCCTAAATAACTCAGCTCAATGGTAATGCTATGATCAACCATTACTCACAACAGGCATACAAATGATGCGTATGGACATGTGTCATGAGGTAATATTAAGCATGTTCTCAGTGTGTCCTACTAGACTAAGTACACTTGCATGATTATCAGATATCACATGTGATGATTGGTCTTAGCCGGTATGCCACTTACAAGAGTAGGGGATAAATGATATGCTTCTTCTACTACTATAGGAGTCTATATGGTATGTCCTATGTTAGACAAACATTTGCCTCCCAGGTACTAATATATCATATATCCCAAGACAGGGTCCATTGGAAGGATGACAGATCTAACCCATACATCAAGATAGGTTCTACAAAGTGGATATACTAAATCTGGTACTGCATATTCTTCCATCTACGGCAAGAGGTGATGGTGTATTAACATCAAGGATAGGCCTCACACTTGTCCCAAAGAAGTAAATGGACGGTGTGAATGATATATATGTGACACTGAGGTCCTAACAACTGGATACAAGGATAAGATATATCTTATGGGGTGAGTCAAGTGGGTGCAAAACAAGTGGGCTTCCTCACCCTCTCTATCATGTAATAAGTTTGGCTTTCCTACAGGGAGCTTGATATGTACACAAGGTGGCTTTGGTGGGGTCCATACATTTAGGACTATGTGTCATTTTTAAAAGGATTAGGTAGCCTGCTCAACATCTAAGTGGGCTTATGAGTGTGGTCACCAAACTTGGGCAACCACATGTATCTAAATGGGCCACACTTCCTATGAAAGGCCTGGTGTGAACACAAGGTGTCTTTAAGGTTTGGATAATCCTACAAGGTATGGTGGAAAGCACCATCATCAAATGGGGGCCCAACGGATTTTGATAGCCTAATCAAGGGAAAGGTGGGAGTCACTAGCATCAATGGGGGTCCAAAGGTTTAGGTTAGCCTAATAAGGGAAGGTGGGTAATATAATCATCAATGGGGGCCCAACGGTTTGGGGTAAGCCCAATAAGAGGAGATGAGAATGGTCCTAATAATGGGCCTTAGGAAGATTACAACATGGACATTTAACCATCATTGCTCCCAAGGTAATGAGCTTAACAACAGGCCCTAGGGAGGATTTCAACGGTGGACATTTAACCACTATTGTCTTCTAGTGGGTGGTCCACTTGGGATTTGAATCTAACTCTCTATGGGGTCCACGACCCTTATACAGATAAGGGGAATGGATGGACATCGTGTATGTAACACATCATCATGATGGGCCTCACAAGGCAACCCCATGGTGGGCATATAGTCCATAAATCAGGGTGGGCCTCTCAAGGCAATGGAGCTCACGACCTTAGAGAAATGGATGAACAGTGTGAAGATAACACATACATCATGGTGGAATCACTCATCACAATTGGGCCTCATATAAGGGCCTTGTATACATCACATTGGGCCTCACATAAGGGCCACATATACATCACTTAGGCCTCATACAAGGGCCACATTTACATCACTTGGGCCTCATACATGAGCTGCATATACATCACAATGGGCCTCATTACATGGCCCTTAAATACATCACATTGGGCCACACACAAGGAGCATATATACATAACTTGGGTCTCATACAAGGGCCGCATATACATCACTTGGGCCTCATACACGGGCTGCATATACATCACAATGGGCCTCATTACATGGGTCTTAAATACATCACATTGGGCCACACACAAAGGGCAGCCCATAATTCAGTAAAAATGGATGGGCAGCATGTGCAACATACACATCAAGGTGGGACTGAACAGTTAGGTGGGCCTAGTTCATATAGCAAGTGGGCCCTACGCCTTCAAAATGGATAGACGACGTGGATATGGAACATGTACATTAGGGTGAGTCCCATCATCTACGTTGAACGGTGAAGTGCAACACATACATCAATCAGGGCCCACCGCCCTATCTGGAAGTGTGGATAAAATAGATACATCACACGGTAGGCCTTTGTAGCTGTTGGACAGCAGTCCATCAGCATTTCACGGATGGCGTGGATGAAATACATAAATCTTAGTGGAGTCCACATCTCACGTGGATGGCCACATACATCGAGGTGGGGCCCCACGTCCAGCTGGACTAGACGACTCGGATAGAACACGAACATCATGCCAGGGCCCCACCATTGGACGATCTAGATGGAACACAAATATCAAGGTGGCGTCCATGGGCGGATGGAGTGAATGAAACACTTACATCACAGTGTGGGCCACTGTCCAGCGGCCTGGACGGTGAAGATGTAAAATACATACATCATGGGAGGCTCCACATGTGTGGCTTACATCACGTTGATAAAACACCTACATCACAGTGCGTCCCACACAGATGGATGGTTTGGATGTAACCCATACCTCATGATTAGACCCACGGAACTTACTGACGTCAATACGACATCTATATAGCTGGTGGTCCCCACCGTCCAGATCACTGGACGGTGTGGATATAAGATACATGCATCACGTGTGGGCCCCACGTCCACATGTGGACAATGTGGGAGATGCCCATACATCACGTGTGAGCCCCACAGATGGACACTGTGCATACAGCACAAGATGCTAAGGTGGGGTCCACGTCCCTGTACTGGACGACATGAATAGAACAATGACATCATGGTGGGGTCCCACCATCTCAGACAGTGGGTGGTGGAAAAATACACAAATCATGGTGGTCCCATGTGGGTGGGCCACACTAATTGGATAAAGCTGATATCTGTTTTCCCTTCATCCAGGCCCACCATCTGAATGGTCTGGATGAATTACACATGTCAGGTGGGTCCCACATGAAGCCCACCACCTATATATATTCATTATATTATATATTTTTTATATTTATTATTATTATTATTGTAAATTGCCAGCGTCCAGGCCCCAACGTCTAGGCCTGCTGGACAGCAGCCTGTTCATTGGGCCTAGCCGGTCCTTGGGCCCATGGCTGGGATGACCCCACCATATAAACAGTGGATATAAAACCCATACATCAAGGTGGGCTGCAACAGTGAAAAAGAGGGGGAGAGAGAGAGAGAGAGAGAGAGAGAGAGAGAGAGAATCGTGAGATGGAGGGGAGGGGCTCCGCCACTATGAGCCTTCCCTAGGTGGGTCATGCAAATACAATACATACGTCAAAATGGGTCCTAAATCATGTGGGCCCTAAATCATAAAATCAATGATGGAGATCCCTTTCCACCAAAACAAAATGCGAGGTCTAGATGACCTTTTACAATCGAAAAATAAACATCATGATGGGGTCCATGGAGAATGGCCCCATCATGATATGATCATATGAATCATGATGGCCATCGACCACACCTAAGGTCCAAAGTGAGATCCATACCATTAATCAGTAGGCTTCACTTGGCCCATCACAAAAATATAATGTAATCCTACAAAACACCCACAAATTCCACTTCTTCTTGGATCTATGACAAGCTAAGCTCCTTGGCTTCTTCTTTGATAGAAGATGATGAAGGTTGAAGGGTTGAGATGAGGGTTTTGGGTAGGAAGCGGGCCACACATGGCTCTCTCTTTTCTCCCCTTAAAGCTTGGAAATGGTAGAGAATGAGATGAGATGGAGTGAAATGAGAGAGGAGTGGGGTTGTGTAAGGGGGATGAGATGAGAGGAATGGGTGTGTAAGAGAGGGATGAGTGAGAGTTGACTTTTGGATGAGAGGGGGATGGGTGTCATGCCTTGTTGGTAAGAGAGGGATGGACTAGGTATGGGCTGTGATGGGATATACTTGACTTGTATTGATTGATTGATGTGATGGATTGGGTAGAGATTCTCTCAGAATTCATAATACGCGGCATTTTTCTTGAAATAAACATGGACCTACAACTCCTGGCCTGGGTATTGCATAAGTATGCAAGACGCGGTGTTGGAACCGTGGTGACGGTGTGATCGCAATGGTACAAGTCTAAGGTCGAGTCGACTCAGATCTATGGGATGCGACTTATGGTCACGCGTAAACGCCAATTTAGGTCGCTGGTTGCCGAAATTCGATGGGGAGGATTGTGGGAGTCTAAGGAATGGTACGGACTAGGATACGAGCCTTACAAATCACTTCTAATTTTCACACATCTCATCCATTGAGAACTAGGTCAAAGGAAGTTCAAATTTGATTTTACTGAGATATCTTCCAATTGGATAGGATGTGACTCCAATTCCAACGTGTGACTTGAATTAAGCATAGATCTCCCTGATCTCTACAAGTAGATCCTTAGAAACTCTAGTTTTTCACCTTTAAATTTCTTAAGTTTTTCATTAAATTTCTCACAATTACTCTCAAATATTTCAAATTTAGGTTTTTATCTTTTTCTAATTCTTCTTCTAGTTTCTATCAGAAAACACACAAGATTAGTCCCTATGGATTTGATCTCGGTCTCACCGAGATTATTACTACATCACGACCCTACACTTGGGGTTATGAACAGTACATCAGTAAGTTCTTGTGTACGACAGAGATTTGTGGTGAGCCTATAGAAAACCACATATAGTCTCTTGCGAGAGGCATTCCTTTTGTAGAATTGTAAAGGTTAGACATTAACCTAAATTAAAATATCCAATAGTGAATCCGGTACACTCATGGGTTGAGTGTGTTCAAGTGGAGTAGGGAAACCGAACCACTATACATGCTTATGTTTAGGACTGTATTAATTGTGTATTTGTTTAATTATGCTTATGTGATTGAATGTTTAATTATATATATACATGGTTAGATGAATGCTAGGAATTGATAGTTAACACATCCCACACACATATATACATTATCATGTTTATAGACTAGTTGCTTAATTGGTATATTATTTTTAGTTTATATGATTGGACCCTCATTGGCCTGAAAGCCTTAGAGTTAATTGCCTTGTTAAGCTTAATTTACATATTAGCTTAAGTAAGCAATTGTGATGTAAAAGATGAAAATTTTAATTGGTCCAAATCACCCCTCTAGGACATAGCCTTCATTCCTTAGCTTCGCGAAGCTTCCACACACGCAGTTGTGGTAATCCCATTATACTACAAGTCAATTTTCAATTGGTATCAGAGAAGGGTTGCTCTTAAAGGGTTTAACCGCCATGAGTTAATCCAAGAGGCTTAGAAATTATGTACCAAAGAGGGGTGTGCCATCACACGACCACCATATTTTGATAGATCTAATTACACCTATTAGAAGGCTAAGATGATGGTTTTTTTAAGGTCCTTTAATCCTATGGTTTGGGCTATTATTGAACAATGATGAATGATATCTATGGAATAAGTCTTGGTTGATGGTAAAACTATTAGCGCTTCCAAAGATAAATCCAAATGGAGTGCCGATGAGAGAGCGTCGTATACCTATGATGCCAAAACTCTTAATGTTATTTACTGTGCGATTTTCCCCGGATGAATTTAAATGCATTTGCACATATGAAACTAGAAACGAAGCGTGTGACATATTGGAAATCTTTCACGAGAGAACTAGTATAGTAAAGATATCAAAACTTCAACTCTCGATAACCCATTTCAAAAACATTAAAATGGAAGAGTCTGAAACTTTCATTGAATTCTACTCTAAAATGAATAATATTTGTAATTACATGTGGGGTTCAAGAGAGATGATTCTAGAAGGGCGTATATGTAGGAAAATACTTAAATCCCTACCGGATATGTTCACTCCCAAGATAACCTCAGAAGAAGAGTGTAGGAATATAGATGAGATGAAAGTAGAAAAACTCGTAGGTTCTTTACAAACATTCGAACTACACTTTAAGGGCCCCTCTAACAAAAAGAAATTAGTTGTACTCAAAATATCTCATCGAAATTCACATAAGCATAAAAAATTAAATCTAAAAGCGATAGTGATGATGAGGATGAGGATGAAGAATTATTGAAAATTTTTAAGAAATTTCTCAAGTTTAATAGAGGGAAGAGTTGTGACAAGAAGGAAAAGATGGTTGACAAGCATAAAAGTAAATTTGTTAAACTACCTAATAAGTCTAATGTTACAAATATGAGGGTTATGGACATCTTGTCCTTGATTTTCTTAACAAAACAAGATCTAAAGGTAAGGTTATGACATCAATATGAGATGATATGGAGGAGTCTGAATCTACTTCAGAAGAATCATCTGGTGTTAAAGACCTTAGTCACTTGTGCGTCTTATCAACCTACATGACAACATCCCTCCCTAGAAATTTGGGAAACCATAACACCTCAAGAAAGTGACCTTAGAAGGTCTCTTAAGGATGAAAAGTTAAATCAGAGGATTAAGCCTATCTTTGAGCTCAATTGATAAATCTGAGGACTTAAGCCTCATTTATGAGCCTCATTAAATATTAGAGGATTTTACCCTCATTTCAGTGCTTTATAGTTAAACTAAAGGATTTAGCCTTATACTGAGCACATTGGTAAATTTGAGGATTACGCCTCATTTGCATTGATAGTTTAAGATTTAAACTTAAGACTATCATTGGTCATTCTCATTTTTAATTGGTACATCCTTTGGATGACCATACTTAGCATGCTCCATGCTTTTATTGATAATATGTACCATTTAATCCATGTTAGTATGTTCCTTATAATTGGTAAATCCATGACTTCTAGAATAGTTTCATGCCATTGAGCAGACCTCGAGGGGTCTTCAATGGCATCGAAGATCACCTTGATGGCATCAAATAGGTAAGTCAGATATGTCTAGAAAGAATTGATCATTTTATTTGATTTTTTCGATAACATCGAAGTCTCCTTCAGTGGCATCAAAGACCACTCGATGACATCGAATAGGTAAGTTAGATATATCCAACAAGAGTTAATAATTTTATCTGACTTTCTCAATGGCATCGAAGTATCCTTCGATGACATAGAAACCCTGCTCGATCTCATCGATAGAGCCGTTATTTTCCCATTTTCTGACCATTGGAACTCAAATTTCTTATAAAGGGAATTCGATTCTTTGACATTTTTATGGGTTTTTGGTACAATAGAAGCTTAGGTGATTTTATAATCATATCCCTTATCTCAAGCCTCTAAACTAACAAGTTCTAAATTTTCTTTGAGATTAACATTCTATTGAGGATTACAATCTCCACCTTGAAGATGTGGTTGAACTCTTCCATTTTCTAGAGTTTAAACCCAACCTCTATATGAATTCTCTTGTCTAAATCCTCTAGAAGACCCATCTAGGTGAATCCCCTAGGAATTACAACTCCTCATTAGTTGTAGGAAATGTTTTAAATATCAACAATATTAGCCAGTATATCCCACGATATATCTTGTAACCCACTTGTGTGATACGAAACACATAAGTAGTGCCGAAATATCCCACATGTTCGATCCGGTGAACATTATCAATTTTCAATCCTTTTTAAAAAAAAAATTAAATTTATGTTAAATCAATGTGAAATAGTTATAAATCTATTGGTTCTTTTCTCATTTTTATGAGTTTCTCAATAAAATGTTTGTTATCTCTAAAAAGGGCGATTAGTTCTTCATGTTTTGCATGAAAAATCATGGAGTTAGAGCTTTGATTTCGATATCCATTGGTTATTCATGTCTCCATGTTCTTTTTAAAAATTTCCTTCAACCAACTATTAATTTAGACTAATTTCAAAGTATTTAGCAGTATTTGATGAAATGATCATCACATGCTCTTTAATTTTAAATTTTGATTGCAGGTGGTCCAATTTGGGGAAATTTGGAAATTTTTAAAAGTTTCTCAATTTTTCTCAAATTGCTTACAATGTCACACTCCAAACATGAAATCAAGCATGCACGAGGGCTGATTTACTAATTTGTTAAGTCCTTGTCAATTTTTAGAAATTCAAAATTTCCCTTCAACCAACTATCAATTGAGACTAATTTCGAAGTATTTAGGAGTGTTTGATGAAGTGATCATCACATACACTCTGAATGTTATGCATTCAATTTGAATATAGTTGTATTTGTTCAGTCAGATAACGCATAACTCAAGACCCTATACAAAGGAAACTTATTGTGTGCACCTATCTTTTGAGATGTTATGATTTAAAAGTGTGTATTAAGGTCTTTTTAAATAATCCTTGAAGTTTTATTGAAATATTCAAACATTTTCCCAACGTTTCCCCATGTTTCTATAAAAGTACGATAAATTACCTAATACAAACAATATATCCCGTGTGATAACTAATATGTATCTATATCCCAAAGATGTGATACATAGCATGATACTAATATTTTGAATAATGGTTATAGGAGATTCAACCAACCTCCCATCACCTTGGTCACCTCAAAGAACCACTACATGTAAGGTATTTAATCTTGGAGTTGAATCCCTGACAAAGCATTGACATCTCGATCGGGGAGCAAAGGAGAGTTGATTGAAGCAAGGGACAACATCGATCAAGCTACCCAAGAAGGTGCTATAAAAGGAGCTTAATCTAACAAGTAGGTTGTCAAGTGTAAGAGTCCATATACTTTCTTTCCTTGTGTAGGATTGAGAGAAAGAGTTTGTGACTCAAACTCGAATAGGTTCTTGTGTGGGACTTTGGCTCTTGTGTTGGACCTAAATACAGGTTCTTGTGTAGGACATTGGCTCTTGCGTAGGGCTTAAATCAATTCCTTGTGTAAGCCACCAGACATGGGTGTGTTCATGTTAGTCTCTGTGGGAGCCTCTGGCGGGACTAAATGTAGGACTTTAGACTAGGAGAGAGGTTGTTGGTTAGCCTAAGAAAAACCAATTAAAGTCTCTTACCAGAGCTTCCAACAGGAGTGTACGTCAATAGGTTCTTATGTAGGACCGAGGTTTATGATGAGCCTTTAAAAATCACATAAAGTCTCTTATGGGAGTCATTCCTTGTGTAGGATTATAAAGGTTAGGGGTTAACTTGATTTAAAACCTCAGATAGTGAAATTTGGTACACTCATGTGTTGAGTGTATCCATCAGGAGTGGACTTCATGAATCACCTTCAAATCTCCTAAACTTCTCTTAGTCATTCTTTAAGCATTAAATCTTCTCTTTAATTATTCTTTTTTAAAAAAATCTTAACTCTCTAAATCACCTCGCATATGAAAACAAACATGTCCGAGTGTCGAGGTAAATTATCTCTGAAAATCACAGTTTGTTGCTAGATTGTTTTGTGCATATTTAGTCGAACCAAGCCAACTTTAGATGGGACCAAACAGTTTGTTTATTCTGTTATAGAACATTATGATTCAACCAATCTTATTCTCTTTTTGCACTTAGTTTTCTTGGATCTTTGGCACTTGAATTCTTCATGAATCACCTTCAAATCTCCAAAACTTCTCTTAGTCATTCTTTGAGCATTAAATCTTTTCTTTAATCGTTCTTTTCATCTTAGCTCTTTAAATCACCTCGCATATGAAAACACACATAATTGGATCGATTAAAAGCATCTATGCATGTAAAACCAATGCATAGCAAGAGAGAAATATATAATATTTCACACTCAACATATCCCCCAACTAACATTTTGCTAGTCCCGAGTAAAACATGTAAAGAAACTAATCTCCAAAACCTAAATTTCAAACCTTTTTTAGAAAATAATATCCTGTGCAACCCTATACATATGTAAGAATTAAAGATACAAGGATCAAATATGTCAGTATAGAACCTAATATCACCAATAAACCATCAAACTAAGTTCCATTTCATCAATCGATTAATTGAATGCATTTAAACATCAAGTTCCTAGTGTGTTCGATGAATTTATATCTTATAATCTATAAAATTTAAACTTTTTTCCATAATGTTAACCATGATAATTACCTCAAAGTGGACAAATCAACCCAAATTACTAATTTCGAACCCATCTCATTTTCACTTATTTTTTCAATTTTTCAAATTTTTTATCGACAACTTTCTCACTATCTTCTCTTCTTTTTCATTGCTTTGGTTTTCATCGTTTTCTCATTTTGAGCACATACAATAGGTAGCCATTTCATATTTTAAGTGTTTTTTAGTTAGCTCTTTTCTTCTTCTTATATTAAGGTAAATAAGGATCTTCAGACTTGGTTCCTAACACTTTTAAATAATCATCAAGTTAAAATATTAAGAGTTCAAATTAACTTTTAAATGAATAAGAGCTAGATGTGAAATGTGAACTCGACTCAATTGATATTTACATTTTCTATCAATTAATTCTTTAAAAGAACTTATTCAAAAATCTACTAATCAACTAGACTCTAGACTTTCAAAGATTACTTTGCATCTTATTATTATACTTAAATATATTTAGATACAAATAATATCAATCTTCAAAGAGAGTTTTGAAAATTGAAAATTGAAAAAAATAAATAAATAAAATTTTCTAAAAATCTAAGAAAGTGCTAATTAATTCCATCTAATCCCACCCCCAACCTAAAATCTACATACATTGTCCTCAATATAAAGATGTGCAATGCATTATAACATAGGACAATGAAAATGAAAGAAAAATGAGTGAGAGAAAAAGTACCTGAGGAAGATCAATGTAATGGTATGAATTCTTCACCATCTAAAGGGATTAGTACTAAACAAAAATAAAACTAGAAGAAACTTAACTATTCTAAGAAAACAATAAATGGATAGATGGACCTTCATTAGACTAGAAGGTCAGTCCATATAAACAAGATCATTCAAAGGAATGGACATATCCTCTTAATCAAATTTCTCAACAAATATTTTAAGGCGATGATCGTTCAATTTAAAAATATTACCATTCATTGGATTTTCTATCACAACAACCCAATGAGGATAAACCGTTTTGACTTTAAAGGGACTGGTCCAACGGGATCTCAATTTTTTGAAGAAAAAAAAAGGATGAAGTCTCGAGTTACACAGGAGGACTTTCTGATTTGGTTCAAAAATTTTTCGAAGAATGTTCCTATCATACAATACTTTCATTTTGTCCTCGTATATCCGAGAGTTCTTCAAGTTCATTCAATTGTAACTTGCATAGTGAGCCGACTTTGTCAAGATTGAAACTGAAATTCTTTATATCCCAATATGTTTTATATTCCAACTCTACAGGCAAGTGGCAAGCCTTCTCATAAAAAGTCTATAGGGTGACATACCAATAGGGGTTTTGTATGTTGTACAACAAGCACACAATGTATCGATCAACGAAAGTGACCAGTCCTTAAGATCTAGGCTAACCATCTTCTTAAGAATCTATTTAATTTTCATATTTGATATTTCATCTAGGTCACTTGTCTGAGGATGGTAGCGGGTCACTTTATGCAAAATACCATATTTCTTCATTTAATTATTCGAAAGGTCTATTGCAAAAGGTGAGATCCTCCATCACGTGTGATAACTTAAACTGTTCCAAACCGGGATAAGATATTTTCTTTCAAGAACTTAATGATTGTGTAGTAGACATTAACAATGAGTAGAATGTAAATATTTTCAAAAGATTGGAGGAATGGTCTCATGAAATCGATACCCCAGTAATCGAATGCTTCAATGATAAGAATAAGGTTCAATGGCATCATATTTCTATGAAATAAACCTCCAAATTTCTGACAACGCATGCACGATTTGTAAAGTTCATGTGTATCTTTAAACATAGTGAGCCAGCAAAAACCATAATGTAGAATTTTCATTGTGGTCTTTTTTAGCAAAAAAAGTGGCCACCATATGCATATGAATGGCAAAAGGAGATAATACTTTGTTGTTCATGGTTAGGCACACATCTCTTAATGATTTGATTTGATCAATATTTAAAAAGATATGGATCATCCCAGAAGAACTTGTGTACTTCGATAAAATATTTCTTCTTATCTTGCGCAGTCCATTGAGTAGGAATTATACTTATAATAAGATAATTAACAATATCAACATACCAAGGTAATTGGGAGACTTTAAAAAATTGTTCATAAGGGAACATATCATTGATAGTTGTTGTCTCTATGGAATTAAATAGAATAAGTTAAGAGAGATGGTCAGCCACTACATTTTCTACTCATTTCATATCTCGTATTTCAAGGTTGAACTCTTAGAGTAGAAGGATCCATCTCAACAAACCAGGTTTAGCATCCTTCTTAAAAAGAAGATACTTTAACACTGCATGGTTAGTGAATATAATAATCTTGGATCCTATCAAGTAGGACCTAAACTTGTCCAAAGTGAAAACTACAATTAGGAGTTCCTTATTCGTAGTAGAGTGGTTCGCTTGGGTAGAATTTAGAATTTTACTCAGTAGATGACGTATGGCTTCTTATCTTTTTTGTCCTAGCATCGTCCCAATTGATAATTGCTTGTATCACATATAATTTCAAAAGGTAAACTCCAATCGGGTGGTAGCATAATGGGAGTGCTAGTTAAGATGCCTGTGAGCTTGGAGAAAGTTTTTTGGCATTCTTCACTCCACTCAGAGGGAGTTTATTTTGAAGGATGTTGCATAAAGGACTAGAGATGAAACTAAAGCATTTTATGAGCATTCGATAAAATCCAACGTGTCCTAAGAAGGATCGCACGTTGTGTATGCTCTCGGATTAAGGTAGGTTAGAGATTAAATCGATTTTGATTTTATCTACCTCGATTCCATAGGATGATATAATGTGTCCAAGGACTATCCCCTTCTGAACCCTGAAATGACATTTATCCCAATTCAGCATAAGGTTCTTTTGTTCACATCTCTTCAGCACTAATTTCAAATGTTCAAGGCATTCGCTAAAGGATGCACCAAAGATAGAGAAATCATCCATAAAGACCTTTAAAAATTGTCCCACCATGTTAGAGAAAATACTCAACATGCATCGCTGGAATGTGGAGAGAGCATTACGCAATCCAAATGACATGCTTCGATATGCAAAAGTGCAAAAAGGACATGTGAATGTCATCTTTTCTTGGTCTTCAAAGGTTAATTCCATTTTATTATCGCTCGAATACCCATCAAGGAAGCAGTAATAAGAATAAACTTCTAACCTTTATAAGATCTAATCAACAAAAGACAAAGGAAAGTGGTCTTTGTGACGATATTCATTTTTCGGTAGTCAATGCGCATTCTCCAACTAGTAGTGACTCTTATTGGCATAAGTTCATTATCCGCATTAGCTATTATAGTGATCCCAAACTTCTTGGGCACCACCTGAGTTGGACTCACCCATTGGCGATTAAATGTAGGGCATAGGATACCCACATCCTGTAATTTTAACACCTCAGATTTAACCACTTCATTCATATTTAGATTTAACGGGCATTATGGTTGTTTATACATTTTCACATTTTCTTTGAAGCGAATGCGATGAGTAGAAATCAAAGGATCAATTCCCTTAAGGTTAGCTATTGTCCATCCAAGGCATCTGGTATGTTCTTTGATAGTAGAAATAAGCATACTCTCTTGTTCCTCATCCAAGTTGGAAGAAATCACCACTGGATATGTTTCATCTTAACCCAAATATGCATATTTAAGATCAACATATTGTTTTAGGTCAAGCTTTGATGCATTGACACTAGACGGTAGAGCTTTTAAACCATTTTGAGGCAATCTTTCAAATTCAGGCCTTCATTGGTTAGTTTTAAGTACTGGCACAACATCAAGCAAGGCATCCATCTCCCTAATCTTGTCATTATCTAAGTCAGTAGAGTGGGCCAAACACATCTCTAAGGTGTCGAAGCATAAAGTCAAAGGTGTCTTATCTTCCACGAATGAATCGATCAAATTTATTTCGTGGACAGCATCACCATCCTCCGATTGTTTACACATGTTAAACACGTTCAGTTCAAGTGTCATATTCCTAAATGATAGTTTCATAACTCCATTCCTACAATTGAATATGGTGTTTGATGTTACTAAGAATGGTCGGCCAAGGATGACATGAATTTGAGTGATAACATCAATGATGGGTTATGTATCCAAAAAAATAAAATCTGTTGGATAATAGAATTTATCGACTTGGACAAGCACGTCCTCTATCATCCCTTTTGGTATACGAACTGAACGATCAACAAGTTGAAGTGTGGTGGGTTTTAATTCACCTAAGCCAAGCTATTCGTAGGACAAGTATGGGATCGTATTCACATTCGTCCCCAAATCAAGCAGTGCATGTTCAATCCGGTGATCCCTAATCACACAAGAGATGGTTGGGCTACCAGGATCTTTGTATTTTTTTATTTTTTTGTGCACATCTTGCTTGATGATGACACTCACTTTCTTTATCAAAAAAATATTTTTTTTTTCTGAATATTGTGTCATCTCTTGGCCGTACATAAATCTTTTAGGAACTTGGCATAAGACAAAATTTGTTTTATGGCATCCAACAAAGGGTTCACATGTTTTAGAACCTCTAAGAAATCCTAAGTGTTTGGCAGAGGTTTTGGTGAGATCAACCTTTGTGAAAACGGAGCGACCAACTTGTATTGTTTTCCTGGTTCTTTCTCATGTTTAGCATTAGTAGGCCCACCATCTCTCTCAAATTCTTCCGAGTCCTTAGCCTTCTCAACCCTCATTGGGATGTTCTTATAAATTATTTTTCACTTTTAAGAGTGGTTATAGACTTTGCTTGCACCACATGGTGGTTCAATGTAATGCTTCAATTTTTTAAACCTGAGTATACTACTCGTTTTCCAAAAACTCGAGTGTTAGTCTTTTAAATTTCAGTCTAAATTTAAACCTTCTTATCATTAATTAAAATTGCAGCAAATATTAGTAAAATAAACCATACATTATATAAAAGCACTTCAATCACCATAAATATCCAAATGTAGCCCCCATACATGACTTAAACAAACCCAAATAACAAAGTTCATTAAATAAAAACAGAAATCTATCATCTAGTGATGGAGCTCAATATGGGTCGGAGAGACCCTGTCTAGCTCCTTAGCTACTCGATCTATTCTAACGCCCCAGTAAACAACATCGGCTCACTCCATACCTGCATTAACTAATATGGTTTGATAACGTTAATGACTATCATGGTGAGGAGCATCCTTTAAGATTACATACTCACCATTCATAATCCAGAATAGTAAGTCATAACAATGGATATATTAAGTAGAGCAATTCATATTCATGATCATATACTCAAAAATTAAGTCAATCAACATAATCTCATCATAAGAAAAATATAATAGCAATTACAATGCAAGTGAATGTGTCCAGACAGTCAAATAATCAATCATACATCTTTCTGTTGCACTTGAAAATCACATTGTACGCAAACTCCATAAAGTGGCTAGAAAATTGATAAACGAACTCCCGCTCCACCCGAAAATCACAGTACAAGTGAACTCTGCAAAGTGAATAGAAAATCAAGCTTTAAACCTCTACTTCACTCGGAAATAATATCATATGTAAACATCGCAAGATGGTTAGAAAATCAATAAGCAAACTTTGGCTCTACCCACAAATCACAATATGATTGAACACTACAAAATGAAGAGAGAATTAACATACAAACATCTACTTTACCCAAAAATCATATCATACGTGAACACTGCAAGATGGCTAGAAAATCGATAAACAAACTCCTACTCTACCCAGAAATCATGGTACGATTGAACACCCAAGGTGAAGAGAGAATCAACATACAAACTCTAGACTACCCGTAAATCATATCATACGTGAACACCGCAAGATGGCTAGAAAATTGATAATCGAACTCCTACTCCACCCAGAAATCACAGTACGTTTGAACATCGCAAGATGGCTAGAAAACCAACATACAAAGCTCTACTTCACTCAAAAATCATATCGTATGTGAATACTGCAAGATGGCTAGAAAGTCGATAAGCGAATATTAACTTCACCCAAAAATCACCGTATGACTTAACACCGCAAGATGAAGAGAGAATCAACATGAGAACTCCGGTGTCTTTGGAAATCATATGAACTCCGTAAAATGGTTAGAAAATTGACAAGCGAACTTCAGCTCCACCCAAAAATCATAACAAACTCCACATGATGACCTGAAAATCAATAAGATATGTGAATATAACCAAGAAGCCACAAAGGGCGTCAAGGTTCCATTAAAGCCACGAAGGGAAAATAAGTGATCCAAACCGTATAGGGAAAATATATGATCCAAGCCATGTAAGGCAATGTGTGATCCAGGCTGCATAAGTCAAATATGGACCGCAAGATGGTAAGTTCATGATAGGTTCCATTCATTGCATCAATTAATCACAAGAGGTAAACATACAATTAATTAACAAAAGTACAACTAAAGATAACATGTTATCATCAAATCATTTATGCTTACTATAATTAAATAAAGATGTTTATCATCAAACACAGGAAATAATTGTGTAACAATTTAGCATATTCAATAGTGAGTTAAGTAACTCAATGAGAGAAATCAAAGCATCATCTATGACTAGATTGATGAATTTAAGTGAGAAGCTCAAAGGGTGAGTCCTTACCTCATGCTTCAACTAAGAACTCAAGATCTCAAAGCTCAACTTTAGAAGCTACAACACAAACATGGGAATAAGCTTTTAGAACCACTTAAACAACCCACAATTTATCTACTCATAGAATTGATCGAATTTTACCTAAGGCCACACGAACTTGATTCCAAGCCAAGTCCGCTACCCCAATTGAAGCTACCTGAAGAACCAAAACACACGAGAGTTGAACAAACAACTAAGATCTAACCCTGATCTGACCTGTAGTTAGAGATAAGATGTAACCACTAAGTTGGCTCACCAAAGACCCGGTTTGAACCCAACTTGGCTACAAAATGATCTCAATCAACTCGATTCGGGCAAGGGATTCAACCTAGCCTGATTTAGCTATTGAAAAACTTGCACAAGCCAAGGAAATGATCTAAACCATCAAATTTCTAAACCATTTATACCTAGCAACTCACTGAGTTAACTGGTTAATGACAAGCTTAAGTAGTGGGTCAGAGTTGACTCTCCTCTGATGCAACTAGATGAACTGCTACTAGATCTGGTCTACCAGTTTAGGATTGTCAGATTTAAGTTCCTAAATTGCTAGACTTGGTGGAAGAAATCAGGGGAGTTTACTTGGCAACAACCAAGTGACTCAGCCATAGGTCTATGGTTGGAATCATACCTTTATTGGAGCTGATTTATCTGTTCACAACCAACTAGGTGGAGGAGGTCTCAACCCAAAGTCCATCTAGCTTCAACTTAGTGAGGAACTCGCCTGACTTAACCAATAAAGAGGCATGCTTACACGGCGAATCAAGCCACTGACGCCAATAGTGAGACACACACGCACATCCCCACTCCACTTCCCTTCTCTTTTTCTTTCTTCTATCTTCCTCCTCCTTTCTTTCTTCACTTCCTTCACTTTGAAAGGACCTAGATCAAGTCAAACTTAACCCGACCACAACCCATAGGACCATGACTTGACCAAGTTAGCCCATGTAGTAAACTGTCTCCATGAACTCACTATCCTTTTCCCCCATTTTTCTTTCTTCTCTGCCGCTCTCTTTTTCCTCTACTCCCTTTCTCTTTTTTCCTTGCCCCAACAAGATTGTTGGACTGACCAACAATTCACACACGAGTTAGCGCGTCTGTGACTCGGATAGCGATGCAATGTGGCACTGACGTGCTGACTCGACTTGACTCACTGCCTCCTTTTCTTTCTTTTTCCTTATTTCTCTTCTCTTTTTTTATGAAGGTCTAGCAATGGCACTGGACATAGATGAACTCATCCAGACATGATCGAACTCACCCTAGCTTAACGTGGTGCAACTTCTCTTCAACAAGGAAGATAACGGCAGGTTTTCGATTTGTATCTGTTGCTTTGAAATGAGAGCATTAGATGACTTAGATTAATGCCATGAAGCTCGATGAAGTGAGAAATCACAACTCCGGTGAGGTTTACTCAATGGGTTCGGAGCTTGGAGATGACGACCAAGATTTTCTCGAGCAGCTCCAGGGAGTGGAGTTGCGGCCTTGTTGTTTAAGAGCTTTGTCCTTTATAATAAGCTCTGGATTTCTAAGAACCGTCAAATGGAGATGGATGGTCATGATTGTTCTTAGGGCAACACTTTCCTTCAACGGAAAGACTCCACCTGTTCTTTTTTTTTTTTCTTGTTGGCCGCAAAGATTCCTAACCGGGATGAAATGGAGGGCTTGGATCATCCTAAATGGAGGGCAACGATGAGGTAGAGGGTTCTAACTTGGATCGTCAACCTGACATTGAAACAGATTTCCATTTCTGAAAACTTCTCGTGGCGAGGCTTGTCTTGTGTTTGAGGCTGAGAGCACACATATGTGCATCGTCAGGCGGACCGACCGTGGTTCAAGTTGGTTTTTTCTGATTAACAAGATGGACAGTCTTAATCATCAAGAAGCATCCCTGATGGTGGCCATACTCCGGACAAATGGATGATGTCGATTTAAACTTTCACCCAGCGGAAGAAAGCTCCCTAGCCTTTCTCCATTTTCATCGGGTCAAACCTGGTTTCATTGGGTCAGCGAGTGCATGCACTCCACATGCACACTTGTCAAAGGTGGGATCCACGGGGATGATCCTTATCAATTCACTCCGTCCATTCACTTTGTTATCTCACATTAGGGCCCAACCCAAAGAATGGGATAGATCCTAAACTCAGGTGGTTCATACTTAGTGTAATTTGAATTTTATACTTGATTATTATCAATCTGATGGTCAGCCCCATTCCAAATCGATTATCAACAGTCATAAGGGTCAATTGAAGCATCTAGTAAAATCTATTGGTTAGTTTGGATGATTAGACTCCTTAGCAGATGATGAGAGGTCTTAATCTAACAATTGAACTTAGATCCAACCATTGATCCTTAATTTCAATGGTCGAATCCTAAGATCCGACAACATAATTATTTCATATTTACTTCTCACTAGACCTAAACATCCTAAAGACTGTATAAGTGGAAATCTAACCACTGATCTTATGCTTAAAGGGCCGATTAAATTCTTATAGGCTTGATCAACACCAATCATATGGGTTCTAGTGGATCCAAGGACTATCCTCCTAGTTATTTACTGCTGGATTGGAGGCCCAACCCCTACATTCTAGTCGTGTGTCACTCGCAACCTATTTCTAAGGTTGATGATTGATGGATTTGATAATCCATCACTATAGGGTGGATGATTGGATTATCTTATTATGAAAGTCAAGTCCTATATATAGGTTCTTCACATAATGTGATGGCCCATTTTTTAAAATCGATCGATGGATGACTCAATTTATGGGTGAGGATCTTTTTATTAGTCAAATTTAAGTTAGGATGAAAGTGAATATTTAGATGAGTTGACTTTATGTTTGTACTAAACTTGATTCTCATGGTAACACACGAATACTAAAAAGTACGGGGTGTTACATTCAAAGAGCTCAGGTCACTTATCTCACATTGTGGTTTTGGGTTAGGTAGAGATTAGGCTAGAAGAGTCCCCTTCTCCCTAATAACAAGTTTTGACTCTATTCTTTGAATGGACGATGCAAACACTCATAAGGATATTTTAATATTGTAGAATGCTTGCAACGTGTTTTAATTAAACTGGTCTTGATTATGCATGAATTTTTAAATCGTATCCACTTAGGGTCTTGTTAAGAGTGAAATATTGTATATTTTTCCCTTGTTATGCATTGGTTTTATGAACATTAATGTGCTTAATCGGGCTAATTGTACATGTTTTCTCCTACAATGTGATTTTGAGAGTTAAGGAGAAAATGATGCTTAATACATAGATTTAATGCTCAAAGAATTACCAAGTGAAAGATTGGATCTATGGAGGTCAAGATTGAAGAATTCAAGAGTCTAAGATCCTAAGAAACAAAGTGAAGAAGGAAGAAAATCAAGGGGTCAAATTGTAGAAAATTAAAAGTGCAGAAATCGACCCTTCGATGACATCGATGACACCTTCAATGCCATAGAAGCCATTTTGATCTCATCACAAAAATCATGAAAATTTTGATTTTATTGTTGGATATATTTATGCATTTTTCAATGTCATCGAGGACATGTTCGATGCCATCGAAGCTAAGTTTAATCCCATCGAAAGAGGTTTGATGACATTGAGAAAATATGCAAATTCAAAAGTCCATTGCTAGACCATTTCCCAATTACACTCGGACTCTTCGATAGGAGCTTAATGCCATCAAAGTACAATTGAAGCTACAATAGCTGTGTAAAATCAAGTCAATTTTGAAGTCGGCGTGAATCAAACCTATATAAAGGGATGTTTTTGGAGTTTCTAAACATGAATTATGATAGGAGTAGAGCGAGGAGTTGTAGAGCTTCAAGGAGTCATCCCTTCTCTTCAATCCTTAAGTTCTAGTTAGTTCTTATATTTTTATGTTTGAGTTTTAATTCAATCATATCCATGATTGACTAATCTCTTAGTTAAGGCTAAGGAAAGAAGCTTGTAGTTAATTTTTGTATTTGGTTTATCGGATTCAATAACATTATTTTGAATCATGATATTAGATTGATTCTATTTAAATTTAATTCAAGTCTTAGAGTTGTTTATGTCTAGATTTGTTGTACACTTAGGGTACTGTCATGCCCCAAACTCAAGAACCGGCTCGCAAAATTATCAACCGCTGAATACGGTGCTAATAGCCTTTGTAGTACCCCATTCTCGACTCCCAGCTATCATACACCAGGTTCTAATTCTGGGATCTTACAAGGAAGATTTTTAAAGTAATTTTTTTTAAGGAGCATAACCACAAGAGTACCTAAGTCACAAAACATCATCATTGCATATCCACTAATATAATCTTTAAGTACAGTACTGAAAGGAAAATACTTGATATAAATAAAACTCTAAAAGATTGAGCACATGCTCCTGCCTCAATACTATTGCAGTCTAGTATAACCTACACGTAACGAACATCCATACGATGATTACTAAGCTTAGAGAGTGCGTGCATGTGTGCGCACTGCATGTGTCAAGCATACAAACTTCAGAGTAAGCGGAAATGATGGAAGGCTAAACTGCCAAGTCCATAAATGATGATAGCCATATTAAGGCTATGCAATGCAAGGCCTACATGGCTGAATGTCATATGTTAGAGATACAATGCAAACATGCTGATCCTCAACTAATCAACATATCAGAACAGTTCGTTGCTGGAAATATCACTGAGGTCTAGTACACCCCAACACTGGTTGTCACCCCATCACGCGCATGACTAAGGGACTGGAAGAGACCTCACTCTCTGCCTTGCCAGTGGTATGCCAATGTCCACCCTGCTCGTCGATAGCGAACCCATTTACTAGCTAGCCAAACTCAACCTAGCTTACAACCCCCTACCCTTGAGCGCATATGGTCACACTCTTTTTCAACCGACCACGACATAATGGGAAATGTAGCCTATTAGAATTCAGCACTTGAGCGCTCATGTTATCCACTCGGTTTCGATGTTGAAGCATCCTACTAGTACCACTAGGGTTTAAGGACTTTCACCCAAGTACATCCATAGCACCCTAATGCTAGAACAAATATTTTTGATATCTTATCTGGTCATCCATGATATGCCTGTGGAGGTCATAACCCTGATGTTTTTAAGTTGTAAAGTGATTGTTGAGGCATTAAAAAAATGAATGAAGATAGAAAAGATCAAAAGACTGCAATTAGAAGAAATATATGAGCAAAGATGAAATAAAGTGTAACTTCATATGATTGCACGTGTCCACGCAAACCATATCAGTTGCGCGGGACCACGCAAATAACCATATTGGTTGCGTGATCATGCGCAAAGGGTTGTATGGGCTATTTTACATGAACGGTTAGATCTGAAGAAAGGTGGGCCCAATGGCACAGAGATCAAGGGTTTACATGTGTGGAGGTCTATAAATACCTCACTACCCCTTTCATGTGAGGAGGTTGAATATTTTAAAGAAGATCAGAGCTCCAGAGAAGAGGAGAAGACTGAAGGTATTAAAAGACAGGAGTAAGGGTTTGCGCTGAGCCACGCAATAGCATACTGTTGTGGGCCCACATAACAATGCTGTTACACGGTCAGTAATGATCAAGGGCTGATATGCTACTGAAATTGTTAATCTTGGTTTTCACAATCTTCAGTTCTCCTTTTGCACAAGGATATGAGCTCAAGAAAGGGAGATCAGATGATCGAATTCGTACAATATTCCTCTTAAAGAGATGATCCAATCACAAGTCGAAATGCTGCTGAATTTGATATTTAGATTCAATATTCAAACTCTTTCCATTTCTGTATTTTAAGTAATCTATCTCAGAATTAAGAGAATCAAAGGATGTAAACAAACTCAATATGAATAAATATGTTGATTGTTCTTAATACACTCTCTCTGTTATGCTTGGATAAGATATTCTCCCAAATCGAATGAATTTATTTCTTGTCGAAACAAAATAGCGAACTTGCTAGGAACTCTATCTTATTTAAGAATAACATCGAGAAGGTTATGGGAACTTTTGTCATAGTTTGGTGTCGAAAGACACCAAAATGGCGACTCTCAATGGGGATATCCTCCCATTCATCTTTAAGATAGAATGTTTTATCACCTGAAAGCCAATTTTGATTTTATATTTTGTTCAAAGGTAAGAAGATAAAATCGTAAATTACATCCAAATGACAAACCTAACAAGGTGAATTTCTACTTCACTGATACCGGATTCGTGGTGGAATATACGACAACTGAGCTTATAGTCTGTAAAGACCAGTCTCCTACAAGCAAAAATGATAAGCCGCAAGTTATGGTCGGGGTCATATCTATCTCGCTGCTAGCACAAGAAAAGGATGATGGTTGGCTTGTTTTATCATCTCGAAAGACGAGAGCGCGAATGCAACAACCACGAGAATAAATGCATCACCAAAAAGGGTTAAAGGAACTATGACGTGAAATTTGGCAAGAAACAACACTGAACTCACCCCTCTAGCTCTGTACTTAGGGAGATCTGTTCCCTCTCTGACAGCTTAAGACTTTCCAGCATTGCTCGTCGCAAATGACCGATGGACAAGAAAAGAAAAGGGCAAATCACCAATGTACAATACAATTTCTGCTTCTTCCCAAAATACATCTCACCAAGAAAAATCTCAGTCAACTGAATTCTGTGAGAATAAGGAAAACCTGAATGAAGTTCCTCTCCCAATAAATACCATCATGTTTGGGGATTCTACTCCTACAACTGCCTCCTCAGACAATGTTGAAGCTACTGTATGTATGGCAGGAACCGATCAAGGGTCATAGCCGACAACCGAAATTGCATGGCCAAAAATGGCCGAAGGCAAAAGAATCTCGTGAAAGAGTGTAAAAGTCTTCGAGAAGCCTTGACTACTTTGGCACATAATGTGGCTCAGATTGTAGTCCCTCCAATGATGCCCTCCATGAATGAGCAAGAAAAACAACCAGAGGGCTCCCATCTGCGGGGGGTAGGATCACTTGGGTCTGCTCCCGTGGCAAGGTTAATGACTCAAGAGGAAATATGATGGGTAGTTATAGAAACTGTTAGAATGGAAAAAAATTGAAAGAATACTGGACGATTCAGATATCGAACACAATACCCGAGAGAATTAGAAGATATCCCTTTTTTGTTCAATTTCAAACATTTCGATTTGTAAAACTTCAATGGAGACGGATCACCAAAGGAACATCTCATGCACCTCATCATGAGAATGAGAAATTTCTCTACTATACCACAATATTGCCTTTGGTTGTTTGGTTCCTCTTTGACTGGAAAAGCATTTCGATTGTACTCCAGTTTAGCACCTGGGTCAATGCGAACTTGGGAACAGCTGTAGGATGTGTTCATATCCAAATTCTTTTCATTAGAACGTGACGTCAGTGTTGCAGAATTGGCTTCTGTCAGACAAAGAGAAAATGAACCTATGGAGAAATTCATTGATAGGTGGAAGACATTGGGGGTTTCTTGTAGACAGTTGCCAGAAGAGAAGGATCAAGTGAAAATGTGTTTGAATTCTATGGAGCCGAGAATTTCCTTCGAGCTCATGAGCGCTAATATAAAAACTTTTCAAGAATTAACAACAAAAGAGCATACATTGGAATTAATGGCTAGGAAGATACCAGCATTTTAGATCAAAATGGATAGAAGAGGATCGAATAGATTGCTGGTAAATACCGTTGTTCAAGAAAGAAAGAAAAATACTTTCTATAATAAGTGAGAAGCAAGAGAGAGAGAAGATTCAGATCAGTATAAAGATCAAGTAAATGATAAGCGAACCCGATCGAACGACTATCATTAAAAGTATGATTTTGAAAAAGAAGATGTTGTACCAATGATGGAACAACTATTGGCCACCGGAACTATTCGGTTACCTCAGCTAAAGGAAGTTAAAATTACTAAAGACAAGAGATATTGCCATTATCATCGTTATGTTGGACATCCGATAGAAAATTGTTTCACGTTAAAAGTTATGTTGAAGAGAATGATAAAGCAAGGTGAAATAGTAATGAAAGAAGATGAGAAACGAGATAAGAAAGTGACTATGAATGCCACATTAGCAGGAAATCCACGGAAGATTGGAAAAGATAAAGGGAAGGCTGTTGCGACAAGAGAATAGCCGGCAGCAATGGATTCGCTCAGAAATTCTCATTGTGATTCACAATTTGTTAAATCATACTGTAAAGAAATCAGTCATGGTTTAGCTTTTATTCGCCAGAGAGAGGATGAACTGCTAAGAGAATTCATTAATCGATTGAAGAGGTGAAAGAAGAAAAAGAACCAGTTAAGTTATGCTTGGAATGCATAAGGCCAAGTATTGCGTTAATTCTCATGGATTCGAATATACAGACATTTCAAGATCTAATTGAAGAGGCTTGCAGCTTAGAAAGGATTATTGCAAAAGTGTCTGACTATTATATAAGCCAGTTGGTTTTGAACCTCAGGAGAAATCCAACCGATATAACTGAGGAAGAAAGAAAAATGAAGAATCAACAGAATGAGTAGAGAGGTTTAGATATAAGAAACATGAATGAACATACAGCCAAGAAAATGAAGAAAGAATTTAAACAGCCCAAGGGTTGTAGGAAGTATTCATTCGAAGAAGATGATATACTTCCTATGCTAAACAAATTGCTGGCAACCGAAAAGATCAAATTGCCATGGGCGAAACGTCCAAAAGAAATGAAGAAAATAAGTGAAGGTGATTATTTTTATTACCATCGTTTCCTCAAACATCGAATGGAGAATTGTTTCAGCTTGAAGAATAAATTACAGAAGATGATTGATAAAAGTGAAATTGTTATAAGGAAAGTGTATAAAATAAAAGAAGAAATAAGAGTACATAGGCCAGATTAGTGCAAGAATGGGGGCAATGCTAATCTCGGACGATCAATATGAAGTGATACAACGTCAGTATATTTATTAAAGGTCGTGACATCGTGATTTTGATTACGAAGATTATCATAATAATGCTTCCTAATCAAAAGGGGGCATGACAAGTAGAAGGATGAAAAGAACGTAAAAGGAAAATTCATGTACTCTCCTTCATGTGAATGAATAAAAGGCATGAATTTTCAAGCAAAGCTTCACAGAGCATATCAGGCATATCAAGATTGAGCACATTAATGATTGTTGTCAAGCATTGATGATTGTTGTTAAATGTTGATGGTTGCTATTAAGCATTGATAATGCATGTCAAGCATTTGTAGTCGTCAAACGTTGACAATTTTCATCAAGTATCGCCACATGCCAATGATTTTCATCGAATTCACCAAGTGCTGATGATTATCGCCAAAATTAGCAACTATTGCTTCTTCATTAATCGCTCATACAAACTCATTTTATCGATATTGCTATCATCGCTAAGCTGATACACTATTTTAAACATAATATGAATGTTCTCAGAACATTATCAGTGACGGTGAAATATCAATTATTAATTCACCAATTTTAGCAGTGGAATGAACTATATAGCTAACCACATATAAAGATGATGACAGTGATGGTATCTTATCATTTAAGTAGCCTAGCCAAGCCCTCAATGGCCAACTCCGCATAAGACCTATCATTATCGGTGCTATATTTATGTTATTCGGGCAGTAGTGAGAAGCCAGTGGCCCTAAAAAGCCCACCGGCCATCACATGCATACCCATGCAGGTAGCAGATGGAGCCAATGATTAAAAGTCCCCAACGGCCAGCCACGCATGAGACCAATGCTGCCTATAGAGCTTCTGACAGCATCATGGGGAATAATGAAAATACCCTCCCGTGAATAGGTCTGACCTTGCAGGGGAAGAAAAAGTGGGCCACAGTGCGTACTCTGCGGTTTTGACTATAGATAGGCCAACCATGCATAAGACCCCCCAGATTCCTAGCTTGATTTCAGTAGTAACTCATGAGGAAGGATTTTTAGCTTACTCGTTGATGGATTGGCGACCTTGGGTTTGGTACCCAAAGGTAGCACTTGTGCACCCCGTGAACTCCAGAGAGTTATTGTGGCCAACCTTGTGCGTAAATCCCACCGAGTTCATGCCGTGATAGCTTCATTGGGCCCCTTTGATGGATCACGATTTTTGAACTCCACGTTCGCTATAAGTACCGTGAACGCTAGAGAGTTACAGCGACCATTCATGTAAGACCCGACTCGCACTACTTATGAGTCTAAAAAACTATGTTGCTCCACTACTCAAGAGCTTAAACTGTGTGGCTATCTGACTAAATTGAAATCTACTTCCACCTACCAAGACAAAAATCATATAGGAATTCCCATACTAATAATCATAATATATTGTTATTTTTATCTCAAGCCTTCATTGAATATCATGTTAGACAATTGTATAAATAAACATGCTTGAAATAAATTATGATTCGAAAATTTATGAGGAGATAAACTATCTCAAAATATCACGATGCCTTCATTGATATATGTTGAAAGTCAAAAGAAGCTACATGTGATTAAAAAAAAACAACAAATAAAATAAATTCTTTACAATTCATCTATAACCCCTAATACTCCTAAATATTTTCGCAAATCTTCCTTCAACTGAACTTAAGCTATGATGTGTTTTGATCTTACTTCAAGAATAATCTTTGTTTGATCTAGAATGCCAACTAACTTGCTCTCCAAACATGCAACTACCTCTTCGTTCTTGATTAATTCAGATTTCTTAGCATTGGCATATTGAATACTGATTCACAGCTTCTCCTGGGTCTCCTTCATAGTCGATTCTTCTACATGATCTTTCAACTCCAGTTGCAAGATTTCCTCCTTCAGGATAGCAATGTGACTTTGAATGATCATTCTGTTGTTAGCACAAGCCTTTAACTTTTCCTAAAGAGTTAATCACTCTTGGTTGAATTCAAAAATGGCAGAAGTGATAAGGGAAACCTTCTTTAGAAGAAGCTAGCTATTCTCCATATTCTAATATCTCTGGGGCAATGGTGACATTTTCTGCTAATTCCATAGAGATTATTGAATCACAAAATTTGAGAAGAGAATCGCGTAGGACAGAAATATTAATCTTCGCCATTCTTACAGTGTTGTCCAAGATTTCAATAGCAACATCCAGTTCCGACCACTGATCAGTATCTTTAAAAATATGAACTATTGCTGATACAGAATTCCTCATCAAAATCAATTTATGTGTAGGAACCTTTTCAAAAGATAATAGATCAGAAAAAGTGGCTACAGAATCAGAGCTTGCTGTATCACTACGAGGAAGAGTTCTTATAAGAGAAAAAGGAAAGGAAATTAGAATAAGGCTAAGGGATATAGAAATATTGATAAAGCAAATGATATATATACATGTTGCAGAAATATGGGCAATAAGGGGTTGAGTTTCCTTGACAGAAGAAGGGCCAACTCCCAACATATCAGCAAAGGAAGGCACTCTAGCCTCGATGCTAGAATCGATAGTCGTAGGAGTGGCTAAGTCTGTCAGTTCTATTGGGAAGACAATCTCATGGGACACCGCCCTCGGTATGACTAGAGAAGCCAAAGGAGTTCCTGAAGAAATTGGCTGTATAATGGGAGGGACATCTTCAACAAGAATGTCACTTGCATTGTTACCCACAACTAAAAATAATGACAAAGAAAAATAACAATAATAACGATCTCAAGTGAAAAGCTAAAAGATAAAATCGCAAGAAATGTTTTACTCGGTGAATATCCATATTCTCCATAATCTAATGGTTTATCATCTTTCTCCTCTATTATTACTGGGGTCCTTGTAGGAATATTAATGTCGAGAAGAACTTCAGCAGTGGATGGAGGATGTTCTTCTCCAGTAGAAGTGCCTTCAACGACAACATCATCTTCGTCATCAATGTTAACCTCTCCTTCCTCAAAATCATCATCTTCATCATCTTCTTCAGTGTTATATTCAACAGAAGAAGTACCTTCAGATGAAAAAGATGAATTCTCATCCTCTATGTCTTCGATTATGACTTGTTTCCCTTTAAAAGGGGAAATTTTACTGCTTCGTGGTTGAAGGTCCTTATCAATTGGGATTGAAGAGGCCGAGGCAACAACTCCTTGATGCGAAGGATGAGAAGCCTGAGAATGCATTCGAGACCTCGTCATTAGAGAAGATGGATTAGGGTGAATGTGTCACGCCCCAAACTTGGAAACCGGGCTCACAAAATTCTCGATTGCTGAATCCGACACCAATAACCTCTGTAGAACCCCATTCTCAGCTCCCAGCGCCCATCCGCCAGGTTCCGATCCTGGGATGCTATGAGGAGGATTTTTAACATCAGTTTGATTCGTAATAAGCATAACCAAAACCATAACCCACAAATAACAACCAAAAACTCCATCACATTTTTACTATGATCAAAACTTTACAAGTACAATGCATATAAAGGGAAATACTTGATGATGAACAAAAAGCTCCAAGATGATCTGCTAAGTGCTCCTGCCTCAATGCTGTTACTGTCTAATGTCACTTGCACGCAACAGTCGTGTATAAGCTTATGAAAATCTTAGAGGGTGGTGAAAGTGCGTGCACAAGGTAGTAATAAATTATGCAGTATCAGAGTAATACGGAATATGTTGATGAATCCATGCATACTATTACCCATACCAAGACTATGTGATGGAAAACATGAATGATGTCGGCCATACCAAGGCCATGTGATGTAAGATGCAACTCAAGCATATGAATCCTCATCTAAGTCCACATATCAATACACCTCAACTCTAGAATATTACCGGGGTCTAGTACACTCCAAATCAGATTTTCGCCCTATCGCGCGCAATAAGGTGAGTGAAAGAGACCTCACTATCTTTCTGCTAATATCAGGCTGGACTTGTTGATAGCGAACCTATTCCTAGAGGTGGTCAAACTCAGCCTAGCTTTGCCCCCTCCTCTTGGGGGGTAAGGTCTCACCCCTTTCCAACTGACCACGATACAGTGGAAAGTGCGACCTTCTAGTAATTGGCACTTGGCGCTCATGCACCCACTCAGTCTAGATATTAGAGTAATCTCCTAGTACCATAAGGGTTTAGTGACTTTCACTTAGGGACATCTATAGCACCCCATGTAGAACAATATTTTTGGTATCCAATCCTGCCAACCACGATATGCCTGTGGAGGCTACGGCCCTGATGTCGCTAAGGCATATAGTAACCATGTCACACAATGTGAAATGCATGAATCATACTATCTAGTCATGTAGCAATCTTGCACGTATCATGCGCTCATGTGGAGCATCACCGCCTATCCGAGAGCCCATAAACAATCTGCCTGAAGGCATATGCTATGATCAACCACTCCTCATATCAAGCATACATATGATGCGTATGAGCATAAATCATGAAACTATACTAAACATGTTACATGGCAATGAATTCTGTTTGTAACGAAGATGGGCCTAGACGGCCTACACACTACATGTATGGGTCTATTAATAGGCCCTAGGGAGAATGACAATGTGGACATTTAACTAACATTAATCTTACAATGTGGACGTCAAACCATCATTGCTCTCAAGGCATGGCCCGCCATAAACATCATTACATTACAATGGGCCTAAAGCACATCCCATTGGGCCTCGACCCATGGGCCTCCAATACACCAAATAGGCCGTATCACATGGGTCTCATACACATCAAGGTGGGCCTCAACAACGGACCTTGCATATTACATCGGCCTAACCAACTGGGCCTGACGTACATCACATCTGGCCTAGTCAAATGGGTCAAATTAATGGGCCAATCGAATGGGCTTCATGTATATCAAAATAGGCCACACCATCGACCTCATATATATCAAATCGGGCCGCACCAATAAGCCTCATGTATATCAAATCGGGCCCACCCTTGTGTATTTTTGAGATCTGACTTATTCATAAGTTAACATAAAGATAAATGAAGTGAAAACAAATATCAGTTTAATTAGAAACCACAGTGGCCCTTAGAAGTTTGAACAGTGGATGTCACGGTTCACTATTTAAATGGCGGGGTCCACTTGAACTTTAGATCTGACCCATTCTTTTGCTCATGCCATAAAATGATATCTCAAATGGTTGGACGGTTTGTATACAACACATGCATCATGGTGGGTCCCATAGATAGACGGTGTGGATGGAATAGGTGGGACCCACGAAGCTTGCTACCATGTACAACAGTTGGTAGTGGGGCCCACTTGCTGCCATGCACAACAACAATAAGGCTACTATATAGCTGCTATAGGCATGCAGCTATTGTTGCTTAAAAGAGGCAGAGGTGGGTCCCAAGTAGGGCCCGCCCTTATATATACATAAAGTATATAATATAATATATTTTATATACCTGCTGCTATTACAGCTTTTTCTGCATTAAAAGGGCAGTGGTGGATCCCACGTAGGGCCCACCACAACATTAAAGTTATAATAATATATTATATTAATATAGTATAATATATTAATATTATATTCAATATCAACAGCGTCCAGGCCTGGATGGCCTAGACAGACACATACACCTAGGTGGCCCCACACATGGGGTGGGTCCCACCATCTAGGGACGGTGGAAACCCCACACGCATCATGGTGTGGCCCATCAAATGGGTGGACAGCGTGGGACAGGGTGGGTCCCATGGACCCACTGTCCGATCACACTTCACTGATAGCCACCCTACTAGGGAATCAATGCCAAGACCTCAGCGTTGAAATGAGGTATCTTTCACCCAGTCTACCGCTAGAGCTATGGATCAGGGTGTGGATAAATGCATCAAGGAGGGCCCCACACGGACGTGGGTCCCACCGTCCAGGGGCAATGGATGGTTTGGATAAAACACATACACCATGGTGTGGACCATACAAAGGGATGGAGGGCGTGGATGGGTCCCATAAACCCCCACTGTCAACACACAGTTCACTGTTAATGCACCCACTGTCAGTCCACACTTCACTACTACCACACCCCACGTCAGTCCACACTTCACTGCTTCCACGTCTAGTGTCCAGGGAAGCTAGATGACATGGATATAATACGACATCATGGTGGGTCCCACATGGATGTGGCCCACCTAATTGGATCAATCTAATATTTGTGTTTCCCTTTCATCTAGGCCTGTGTGACCCTTCAATCATGTAGGCACCAAACAAGGATCACGGTGGCCCACCAAAATGGATGGCTTGGGTAAAATACACACATCATGGGTGGGCCATGATCATAGAAAGAGAGAGAGAGAGAGAGAGAGAGAGAGAGAGAGAGAAGAGGGAAGAGAGATCGGAGATGACGGAGGGGCCCCGCCACTATAGGCCCCTCATGGATACAAGCATACATCAAAGTGGGTCCCACCATATGTGGGCGCTTAGATCACATGAGACAAATACAAAAGGAAACAAATGTGGGTCAAAGATCACCCACCATCTTCTTCTTGCTCCCTAGGCTTCCATTGCTCCTTAGCTTCGATCCCAATGGAAGATGATGGAGTTTTAATGGTTGAGATGGGAGATGAGAGGGTAGGAAGTGGGCCACACTAAAGCTCCTCCATGAGAGCTTTGGGAGAGCTTGGACGTGTGACTCTTTGGTTGCTTGAAAATGAGTTTGAAAAATGAGAGAGAGAGAGAGTGTGTGTTGTAAGGAGAGAGAGAGAGGGATGGTTGATGGAGTGATGGATGTGGTGAGTGATGGGTGTGTAAGAACCTTTTGACTTTAGGAGTAAATGGTTTAAGAAGGGTATGGGGTGTGTAAGAACTTTTTGACTTATGGAGTTGCTTAGGGATGTGGTGTGAGGTGATATGTACTTGACATGATAGGATTGATTGATTGATTGAGGTGACAAGTCATAGAGATTCTCTTGGGTTTTGCAACGCGCGACATTTTCCTCAAACTGAACGAGGACCCACATCTCCTGGCTAGGGTATCACCTCGATGTGCGAGACACAGCATCGAAACTGTGACGACAGCGCGGTATCTAGGGTACAAGTCTCGGGTTGAGTCGACTCAGGTTGATAGGACTCTTCTTAGGATCGTGCGTAAAAATATGATAAAGGTCGAGGGTTGCTGAAATTCAACAGGGAGGATCGCAGGAATCTACGGAATGGTATGGACTATGATACGGGTCTTACAGAACGGGTCGAGGAAAAGGAGTAAGAACCAGACTATCTTAGGATGCAACAACATTCTCTTGAGTAGGAGAAAGAATTTTCACCACCTCTTCAACTATTCTATCAGAACGATCCTGTGGGACTTTTTCAAAGTCCATAACAACCCCATGAGTTATCCATCCTTCTAGGGTGTTAGCGGGTTTTCACTCATGAATTGGATCATCCACGGATATCTTCCTACAGAGGTGACAGGGAAAGGGGGAATTACTCATCTCTAGCACAAAGCCTATTCCTTCTTCAAGTCTATGACCTTTAAGATTCGGCAGTGAAATCCAGATTGGCTCAATCACAGGTAAGCATTTATTAACAAGAAATGATTGATGCACCCACCACCTCATGTGACCATACGAAGCACGAGTGATGTGATTACTGTTCAAAATTATAAAAGTAGATCTGACTCAAGTAGCTGCTTCCATATCATCACCCAGTTATATGGGCCAGTCTCGTAGCTGCACATTCTCCTTGTTACTAATCCATAATCTTTTGGCATGGCTTGATCAAAACCATACTGGCGAGCAAACCGGCCTGGATAGTAGGGTTCCCTCCAAAACTCTACTCCCTCCCTTAATGGAAGGCTGTAGGATCAAATCGAAAGGAGAAAATGCTATCATGAAGTAAGCGATCCAGTGTCTACCTTATCTGTATCCTCTATGTAGCGATACAGGAAAAACTGGAAGAATTCAATTTTATCAATGTCCAAGATGGTGTTGACAACCCAATCATATGATCTTCTAACCATAGTCCTCTTTTAAAAGAACCATAGTGGGAGATGTGAAGGGTGAATGTACGCCTTCTCCGGAGCATCAAAAGTCCACGGAAAGTAGACACCTAGCCAACCTAGGACATAGTGCCAGGGAGTATAAACAAAAGAAGTGCCAACAGCGGGACTCTTTATATGAGACGCTATCTCTCCGAGAGCCCTATAAATCAAGCACAGGACTAGAGCACCGACAACAACAAATGTTGTAGAGTGAATAACATCTCCCCATTTTGAACTTAGAAGAACCACCACTCTTAGTCGATAAACGAGGAAAGCTACAAGCTCTCCATCGAGGCTATATTCTAAACGCTCTGTTATCTTCTCGCAAAGATTTGTCAGCTCACGTGAATGACAACCGCTGAATCTAAGAAAAGGAAGAGAGAGAACATATAGTGAGAAGAAGGAAAATAAAGATGCAATGGAAATGATTAGTTCATGAAGAAGAAGATTGTCGAATGGCCCTAGTGAAATGGGCAAGCCATTGTAGTGGCAAGTTCTTGTGAATGTTGGGAAACTTAGACATCTCCTTAAAGAGTTCTATGGTTGTTTCCAAAATTGAGGCCACTTGACCGTGTGAAGAAATGAACGCCAATTCTTCGTTCGTGGGTACAAATTCGTCGTAGAATTATTTGGTCAATGGAAGACCAACAATTCAATGAACACACCAAAGGCTAATGCTCATCTCGCCTGCTGGAAGATGGAAGGAGTTGGTTGTGGGACACCAATAATTAAGGAAGGCTTTCAAGACGGACGTATCCCTGTAGAAATGTTGAGAAGTGACCTCTATTACATTATATAGGTCAATCTTGATCAACACTTTAGAATGCTTAGCCAAAATTGTTGTCGCCTAGTTAGAGTAGTAGTCACGTGATGTTAAAAAGCCTCTGGTTCTAAATTCTTCACTGCCCCTAAGCAATTCACGATCCCTGAAACGCTGCTAGAGTGTTTCGTAGAAATGGGTTAGAAATAGGGTGTGAGGATCATGAAAGGGAGTAAGGAAGATCATTGGATGGACGTCACCAATTTTTTCTATTGGCTTCTTCGCTAGCAAGACCCCTTCCAAGATTCTTGGTTCCCTTGATGACCAGGATTCTGTGTAGGCCAATTTTTCCTCGTCCATTTGATCTGAAGGCTCGCAATTCAAAATGGATTGGTATCGGTAAAGGCTTAGAGGGATTATCATCGGACCTTGTCTATGAGGGTTATCAAATTTCATAATACCCTCAATGACTCAGACTTCCTCCCAAGAATTCTACAGTTTCTTCTTGTTGTGCTCTGTAATTTTCTCAGGAAATTCCTTGGCCTTATTATGATGAAGTTTCTTCGATCTAGACCCGGGGGGGGAGGGAGTGTCCTCTCTGATAGGAGGTTTCTGACTAATTGTAGGTAAATGAGTTGTGGTCTTCAGCCACTCTTCCCAGTCGAAGTCACGACCGTGTTTCAGTGGCCATTAAATCTCACCCAGAGATATAGCCTTATGGATGGGGGAGACTAGTGACGAGATCCAGTCTGAGAAATCGAAAGTGGGGAGTATGGGCTCCTTTATATAAGTGGTACTCTTGCTGGTAGTCTTGAAGCGCTTGTTCGACGGTTGATTAGGAGATGGTGATGGTTCAGTGGCATGGGCAGATGAAGGGTTTGGCAAGACCTGGTGAGAAGGTTGTGTCATGGGAGGTTTAACAACATAAAAAGTCCTCTTAGTGCATGCCATAGTGGAAAAGTTAAGTTCTGAAGAGGGTCTAAAAAAAACTAAGTCTTGAGGATTCTACAAAGGGTCCTTTGTGCGGGTGTGCACAAACAAAATCAATTGTGCAGAGCAGTGCAACATCCAGAAGTCTTAATCGAACAGAAAGTCTATTGCATGGGTTCGCGCAAATGAGAGCACTTGTACGGGGTAATAGCAGACGAGCAGAGCTTCATTAGGAAAACAGAGAGTGGGAAATAAGGAAAGGCTTCTGATATTTATAGGGAGTGTGGCCAAGTGTGGTACTCGAGCGCCCTTTATGCGGGTGCACGTAAACTGTAACATCCCGAAAATCGGGGGGTCGAACAAAAACCCAACTCCCGAGTTCCAAAATATTATTTATACAACATAGATATGTATGATTGAATGTTTTCTGTGATAATGTATTAAACATGAGTGAGATTAAGCTAAAACAGCATATCACGCTCCAGAGATGGTTAAATTTACAAGCGGAAGACTGTGATAGTATGTATAACATATATAAACTGTTGTATGTCTCTAGAGTATGAATATGTTACCAGGTTATATACATACATGTATACTCCAAAAGTAAACTAAAAGGATATACATGAGTGTTCTAAAAATATAAAATGACAAGTGTCAAGGTATCTAATCAACCTCCCTGAAATCCCGTCAATCAGATCACGCATAAAGGAGAAATCCTCATCATCATCAAGTCTAGCTCCACCTCGCAGGCCCCGCCAACATCTGCAATCATAAAAAGGGACTGGTGGGTGTCCAAAAACACCATCCCGTAACGTGGGAGTGAGTGATCAACTCAGTGGAATAATAGAGCAAGGATTTACATGTTCTCAAATCAATCATGCGATAATAGTAAAGCAGTAAATCAGACAATCCTAATACTGTTGTTAATGCAATATGATATGATGTGATGTATGCCCTCACCGACGATCTCCCTCATACGGCACCATCTTACGACCGCGGCATGCAATCGTCCCTCAAGTGCTCCACATCTTCCAGGCACATACAATGTAATGGTGATATGATTTTTGAGTTGTTATTAGTCCATTCAAACAGTAGGATTGGGAAACTAAGGTACTTCCCTTATATCAATCCCAACACAGATCCTTTCTAGGGTCGTCACTCCTAGTAATCTCATACGATGTATATTTTGTATGTCGCTACAAGGGCTGCCAGGGCTGTTGCACGCACTCGTTGCTCCGCTCCCCCATCACCTTATCAATACAGGCCTACTGTACTCTACTGCTACGGAAGGGTCGTCACCTCCCGTAGACTCAGAATATGCTCGCAGTCACTACAAAGGACTCGTCGCTTGATCAGTGTAGGCCAACAGCAAGAATATAGTGTCCCATACCACCATAATCTGCTCACGAGACTAGGTGCTCACTGGTCACTACGGAGAGGTTTGTGGCCCCAGCGTAGGCCGATAGCTCGACCACGGTGTCCCATACCACCATGCCCGGCTCATGAGTCTTTGTGGATCAGGGTACCATGGTTAACAGGGTTTATAATGGTAAGTTCAGTACCCTAGGTTCAAGCAGTTATGACTCATGCAGGGTGAACATACAACGACCAGTCGGGTTACTTGACGGGCTCGACTAGCACGATCGCATCTCAAGTCGAACGACATGAAGTGCCTAAAACACTTCGTGTGGCCTAACCACTGCCGCCAACTCCAAAACACGGCTCGCGTTCGTCGACGCGTCGTTCGTGGCCAAGATAAGCCAACCATGAATTCGCTCGATTACCGACTGCCTGGACTAAGTATAGTCCCAAACAATTATGGAATCACATCAGCAATCATATGAAAGTATTGAAAATGAAATACAACCATGTGAGCATGTTAACACATGTTATAACATATAACTTAAGCAAATCTTCAAGCACGTGCATTTCATACATATAATGAACTCATGCATATAGCTAACATGTAGGAAATCATTTACATCGGCATATTAATTGAGAAATCAATCTCAAACTACTTCATAACACCATTTAGTTCAATACATACTAATACAAGCATTTAAACAAACACTTACACCAGACACTTAAGTCTACATATAGTATGTCGACTCAAAGCGCGCATTTAGGCAAATCTCTTCGCCAAACTAATTATGCACGTATTCCTAACTTTCTAATGCGACAATAAACCATGTCAATCACATCAGCAAATTATGGATGAAAACAGTATTTCCTACAAATGACTAAAATGCCCTAAATCTCATATTCTTCGTTGATTTACGAAACAGAAAACGGACAGCATGTTGTACATGTCAAACGGCATTGCCGTCAATAATCTACTATTAACGACATTGAAAGCGTTGGAAACCGTCAATCAAAGCGTCTAAAATCCGCACCTTTTCCCTTATGGGTGAAACGATTCGAACGGAGCGTATACGTTTCGTCTACGGCGACCTACGAACCTGATTTACAAGTTCTATCAGCTACTTCACTATGAATCCAAGGGAATACTAAATCAGCAACTTCTAGGGTATTTTCTTACCTGAAAATGCGGAGAAATCACTGGAAAAGTGATTGGAGTGCGTCGCCTAAGCACGTGCAGCAGCAGCAGCAGGTGGCAGGAAAATCCCTCCCACCTCTCTCACAAACTCTCACCTTTTCTCTCTCCCAATCTGGGGCTTTTTGCAAATTCGGATGGGAGAGAGGAGTGAGGGTTTCAACCCCTTTTATAAGCTCAAATGTGCCCAAAATAGGCTCGGGTACAATGTATACTTGATGTATATCCAATTCGGGGCTGTTTCGATCCAAAAGGACATTTCTGGTGGTCCCCTGACCGAACGCTATCGGACTTAAGCTCATGCATACTGGATCTAGCATACATCAAGTTTTCAGTCCAGAAGGGTTCATAGATCGCACGTGGCGGTCCAGTTTCAGTTCAGCGGTCACCGCACGTAGATCAGGCCTGCAAGTCTCATGATATGAAATAGAAATTTTTCCTGATCCGAGGGTGTAATTTGGCTGAATTCTGACGGTCAGAATGCTTAATACTGACACATCAAGTTGTGTGCCAGATTTGAATTTGAAATTCCAATTGTCCCTATTCGCACTCTCTTCAGTCTGGGCTCAATGAAATAGCCTGTGATTATCGGTTGGACTTGATTTTCAAAATGATTGTCAAGTCCAGCTAGGAGGTCCTAACGGTCTAAGATAGTAGGTATCGGACTTTCGACGCGCGGTCTAGATCCAATACAAAGTTTCAAAGTGGTCCAGAGAACAAACCGGCTTAGAGTTTGATCCGAGGTTTTAGAGTATCATAGCACCATGGATTCTACAAGTTTTGGGTATTGTAGAACGTATTTAAAGTGATCAGGGACTATTTCCCAGCTACTCTAGCGTTGCGCTAGCTAACTTATCCTTAGTTTCTAAAGGAATTAATCCTAAGTGATTTCTTTGGCTATAAAATTGGGTTCTGAGCGATTTTTCAGGTGTTTTAATTAACCCATTGCCTAAGGACGTCTAATCCCAGATTGGCCAAAATCTGGGGTGTTACAATCTACCCCCCTTAAAATACAATTTTGTCCCCAAAATTGACGAAGGGTAAGGAGTACCTAGTAAGACTTTAGTACTAACATTCTAAGAAAGGGTCAATCCTATTTATTGACCTAACTGTACGTACATCCTGACTCAAATGTTTCGATCCTGGGCCAGTGGGAAAGAGGCCAACCACTCTTCCGCTGCGCCACTCTGATCGAACGATAGCATCGACTAACCTAACTGGATTAGACTCAATACGTTCTACCCCCCTTAAAACTTGGTTCTACTTAAAGTTCAAGACTCTTTGCATCGCTCCGTACATCAGAACGAGGTGCAACTTAAGACCTATCCTTGACATGAATTGGGAAATAACCTCTCATTACAGTCGTTTCCCTTTGCTAATGATGCATTCTATGGCATTGGTATCTATGGCGATAGAGATGAGCCTAAGCTCTATTATGGTTGAGTTCGGGGGCAGGTATGAGTTGGTGGAAAGATGTCGAATTCTCTACTGGCTTTAAGTCCTTAACATTTACCAAGGGAAAAGCAATAACTTGTGGTTGTAGGTGGTCGGGCCAACACGAAAAAATAGTTATGTAATGGGTCTGAGCCGGATACACAAACCTTTTATCCCGCGATGACAGAAAAGTTGTTGTATCAGTCCTCAATCCAAGTCGATGCCGATCTTCTGCTTGATCAGAGCATTGGATTCATTGGTAACTACTAGGATTAAGAAGTCGATTCAAACCGCGAATACTTCGCTGATAATTGCATTTCCTTTATTCCGCGTTCCCAAATGCAATAAGCCCTTGGGGAAGACAATTCTAAGGGGCATGCTAGTTTATTCTAAGTTCATTCTGAGGGATTTATAAATGTTCCCTAAGAGTGAATAGTTCCTTCCTATGGGCAACAACAGAAGTCTATAAGTTATAAGGGGATCTATCGAAGGAATAAGGTTCTACTTCAACTAAATTTAACCTACAATTCCTTAGCATATACAGGCTTTACACGACTTTAGGTAACTAGTAGGCTAGTCTGTAACTCAGTAGCTATAATCCAAAGCCTAAGATTATACGTTAAATGGTTCCATACCATTTCTACTATAGGGAATTGTTCTATCGCTTAGGGTCAAGATTATCTAAATAGAATTGGATTTTCTATATCGTCAGATCCTTCAAATCTAGAAGTGCTAACTCTAAGACCAAAACGCCAAGTGCCAATATGGCCAGTAGCATTAAGTTGCATTAAATGGAACTGCATTCCTAATCCCATATTGGGATAGGGAGGCATGCTTGGTAGGAGGGTGGGGTGGGATAAAAAAATTAATTTTGTAGGCTGAATCCCGGGAGTTATAATACTCCCAATCTAGGGACAATACCTAACAACAAACGAACGGCATGCACTCCATTCAACAAATTTCAGCTATATTAAGCCCAAACCACAACACAAACACATTTTCTACCTAACAACAGCAAAACGTAGCAATTTCAAAACGGTAACCAAACAAGCGAAGAACGTGGAGAAATGGGATGGGTAAGCAGGTTTCCACGAGTCTAAGGATCAAATAAATGGGACATGAGAGAGAGGACGATGGAAAGGGAGGAAAAGGCCAAAACAGGCTTAACAATAGCCATGAAAAGCAGAGAAAATGAGAATAAATGATCGCCCAAATGGACAGAATGAAATCTAGGCATTGTAGAGGGATGCTTCAAGCTCCCTTAGGATGTATTTTCAGAGAGAAAAGAGAACGAAAAAGGAGAATGGAGCACCTCACGATTTTAGCTCGATTCGGGGGTTGTAAGAGCTCCAAACAACGAGATCTTCAAGAGGGAAGGCTGTAAACTTCAATGGAGTGGAGGGGTGTGGTCGTTTTTGGCCAAGGATAGATTTGGGGGTGGTTTAAAACCACGGTTTTGGGAGAGGGCAGCTAGAAAACGTAAATGGGGCTAGGGGAAGGGTTGTTTGTGAAGGAAGTACCTCTATTTGGGATTTTTCGTGGTTGAAACCTACATGGAGGGTATATACTACCCAAAATAGGGCGTGCGCCTGAAAATTACATCCAGTGGGCCCCACCGGACGGCGATGCATCGCCTAACCAGCGATGGCATCGCCGGCCAACTCTCTAGGTGGCTGGTGGGACCACATGGGTCTGGTCCCCCATGGTCCAGGGACCTCAAAAAGTTATGGTCCTAACCTTAGTTCCTTATATATTCACCTATAGAGGCCCAAACATGTGTTCAGGAATTTTAGGGGCCAATCTGCAATATCGAATATAAAATCATATCATGCAGCATATTATTTTGGGGTAGAAGGAGCTAGTACATCTATCTAGACCATTATTTTCTAAATAAAGCAAAGTTATAATGGCCTAATGGACATTTTTCATGAAATTTTACTATTTACTATAAAATTTTGTGAAAGTATGATTTTATGTTATTTTCACATTAATATTGATGCATAATATGAAAAGGATAAGAAGGAATTGAATATTGGAGTGGTGAGAGGAAGAATTTTGAAGATTTTAGGTAAAACGGAATTTTTAAGCCCTGACGATTGAATACAGGGGTTGTGGTTGTCTCACAGCCCAAGGATTCACATTTATGAGTTTAGAATCATCCAAAGAATGTCTCAACCCACTTACCTACAACCTAGGAGCAACTCAGGTCGCTTTACGCGGCCCTAGATGCGTTACGGACTCGATCGCGCGATCGATACGAATAGACTTCGCCTATTGGCGAATATGCGATCCAATAAGTGTTTCTAAACCTTTCTCGCACCCACCTAAATCAAAGGAAGTGACAGCGTACATCGCGTGACCATAACCCAGGCCCGGTTTAATCCAAATCATGCTCTGATACTATCTGTAACATCCCAAAAATCGAGGGGTCGAGCAAAAACCCAACTCCCGAGTTCTAAAATGTTATTTATGCAACATAGATATGTATGATTGAATGTTGTCTATGATAATGTATTAAACATGAGTGATATTAAGCTAAAATAGCATATCACGCTCCAAAGATGGTTAAATTTACAAGCGGAAGACTGTGATAGTATGTATAAAATATAAAAACTGTTGTATGTCTCCAGAGTGTGAATATGTTAGCAGGTTATATACATACATGTATACTCCAAAAGTAAACCAAAAGGATATACATGAGTGTTCTAAAAATATAAAATGACAAGTGTCAAGGTATCTAATCAACCTCCCTGAAATCCCGTCAATCAGATCACGCATAAAGGAGGAATCCTCCTCATCATCATCAAGTCCAGCTCTGCCTCGCAGGCCGTGCCATCATCTGCAATCATAAAAAGGGACTGGTGGGTGTCCAAAAACACCATCCCGTAACGTGGGAGTGAGTGATCAACTCAGTGGAATAATAGAGTAAGGATTTACATGTTCTCAAATCAATCATGCGATAATAGTAAAGCAGTAAATCAGACAATCCTAATACTGTTGTTAATGCAATATGACATGACGTGATGTATGCCCTCACCGACGATCTCTCTCATACGGCACTATCTTACGACCGCGGCATGCAATCGTCCCTCAAGTGCTCCACATCTTCCAGGCACATGCAATGTAATGGTGATATGATTTTCGAGTTGTTATTAGTCCATTCAAACAGCAGGATTGGGAAACTAAGGTACTTCCCTTATATCAATCCCAACACAGATCCTTTCTAGGGTCATCACTCCTAGTAATCTTATACGATGTATATTTTGTAGGTCGCTGCAAGGGCTGTCAGGGCTGTTGTACGCACTCGTTGCTCCGCTCTCCCATCACCTTATCAATACAGGCCTACTATACTCTACTCTATAGAAGGGTCGTCGCCTCCCGTAGACTCAGAATACGCTCGCGGTCACTACAAAGGACTCGTCGCCTGATCAGTGTAGGCCGACAGCAAGAATATAGTGTCCCATACTACCATAATCTGCTCACGAGACTAGGTACTCACTGGTCACTACGGGGAGGTTTGTGGCCCCAGCGTAGGCCGACAGCTCGACCACGGTGTCCCATACCACCATGCCCGGCTCATGAGTCTTTGTGGATCAAGGTCCCATGGTTAACAGGTTTTACAATGGTAAGTTCAGTACCCTAGGTTCAAGCAGTTATGACTTAGCGGGGTGAACATACAACGGCCAGTCGGGTTACTTGACGGGCTCGACTAGCACGATCGCATCTCAAGTCGAACGACATGAAGTGCGTAAAACACTTCGTGTGGCCTAACCACTGCCGCCAACTCCAAAACAAGGCTCGCGTTCATCGACGCGTCGTTCGTGGCCAAGATAAGCCAACCATGAATTCGCTCGATTACCGACTGCCTGGACTAAGTATAGTCCCAAATAATTATGGAATCACATAAGCAATCATATGAAAGTATTGAAAATGAAATACAACCATGTGAGCATGTTAACACATGTTATAACATATAACTTAAACAAATCTTCAAGCACGTGCATTTCATACATATAATGAACTCATGCATATAGCTAACATGTAGGAAATCATTTACATTGGCATATTAATTGAGAAATCAATCTCAAACTACTTCATAACACCATTTAGTTCAATACATACTAATACAAGCATTTAAACAAACACTTACACTACAAACTTAAGTCTACATATAGTATGTCGACTCAAAGCGCACATTTAGGCGAATCTCTTCGCCAAACTAATTATGCACGTATTCCTAACTTTCTAATGCGACAATAAACTATGTCAATCACATCAGCAAATTATGGATGAAAACAGTATTTCCTACAAATGACTAAAATGCCTTAAATCTCATATTCTTCGTTGATTTACGAAACAGAAAACGGACAGCATGTTGTACATGTCAAACGGCATTGCCGTCAATAATCTACTATTAAACGACATTGAAAGCGTTGGAAACCGTCAATCAAAGTGTCTAAAATCCCCACCTTTTCCCTTATAGGTGAAACGATTCGAACGGAGCGTATACACTTCATCTACGGCGAACTACGAACCTGATTTACAAGTTCTATCAGCTACTTCACTATGAATCCAAGGGAACACTAAATCAGCAACTTCTAGGGTATTTTCTTACCTGAAAATGCAGAGAAATCACTGGGAAAGTGATTGGAGTGCGTCGCCTAAGCACGTGCAGCAGCAGCAGCAGCAGGTGGCAGGAAAATCCCTCCCACCTCTCTCACAAACTCTCACCTTTTCTCTCTCCCAATCTAGGGCTTTTTGCAAATTCGGATGGGAGAGAGGAGTGAGGGTTTCAACCCCTTTTATAAGCTCAAATGTGCCTAAAATAGGCTCGGGTATAATGTATACTTGATGTATATCCAATTCGGGGCTGTTTCGGTCCAAAAGGACATTTCTGGTGGTCCCCTGACCGAACGCGATTGGACTTAAGCTCATGCATACTGGATCTAGCATACATCAAGTTTTCAGTCCGGCAGGATTCATAGATCGCACGTGGCGGTCTAGTTTCAGTTCAGCGGTCACCGCACGTAGATCAGGCCTGCAAGTCTCATGATATGAAATAGAAATTTTTCCTGATCTGAGGGTGTAATTTGGCTGAATTCTGACGGTCAGAATTATTAATACTGACACGTCAAGTTGTGTGCCAGATTTGAATTTGAAATTCCAATTCTGTCCCTATTCGCACTCTCTTCAGTCCGGGCTCAATGAAATAGCCTGTGATTATCGGTTGGACTTGATTTTCGAAATGATTGTCAAGTCCAGCTAGGCGGTCCTAACGGTATAAGATAGTAGGTATCGGACTTTCAACGCGCGGTCTAGATCCAATACAAAGTTTCAAAGTGGTCCAGAGAACAAACCGGCTTAGAGTTTGATCCGAGGTTTTAGAGAATCATAGCACCATGGATTCTACAAGTTTTGGGTCTTGTAGAACGTATTTAAAACGATCAGGGACTATTTTCCAGCTACTCTAGCGTTGCGCTAGCTAACTTATGCTTAGTTTCTAAAGGAATTAATCCTAAGTGATTTCTTTGGCTATGGAATTGGGTTCTGAGCGATTTTTCAGGTGTTTTAATTAACCCATTGCCTAAGGAAATCTAATCCCAGATTGGCCAAAATTCGGGGTGTTACATAAACTATTGCAAGAGGTGAAAGATAAGTGATTGAACCTAATTCTTTGATTCTGAAGAATAAAGAAAGGATCAAGGGGGCATCTATTGAGGCATAAAAAAATGAATGAAGATAGAAAAGATCAAAAGACTATAATTAAAAGAAATATGTGAGTAAAGATGAAATAAAGTGTAACTTCATATGATTGTGTGCGTCCGCGCAAACCATATCGGTTGCACGGGACTGCACAAACGATCATATTGGTTGTGCGATCATGCGCAAAATGTTGCATGGGTTGTTTTGCATGAACGGTTGGATATGAAGAAAGTTAGACCTCATGGCACAAAGATCGAGGGTTTACACGATTGGAGGTCTATAAATACCCCACTCCCCCTCTCATTTGAGGAGGTTGAAGATTTTGAAGAAGATCAGAGCTCCGGAGAAGAGGAGAAGACTAAAGGTATTAGAAGACAGGAGTAAGGATTTGCGCAGAGCCACAACAACATACTGTTGCACGGGCCTGTGCAACAGTGTTGTTGCGCGGCCAGTAATGATCAAGGGCTGATATGTTATTGAAATTATCAATCTTGGTTTTTATAATCTTCAGTTCTCCTTTTGCACAAGGATATGAGCTCAAGAAAGGGAGTTCAAATGATCGAATCCGTACAATATTCCTCTTAAAGAGATGATCAAATCACAAGTCGAAATGCTGCCAGATTTGATATTCAGATTCAATATTCGAACTCTTTCCATTTATATATTTTAAGTAATCTATCTCAGAATCAAGGGAATCAAAGGATGTAAATGAACTTAATATGAATAAATATGATGATTGTTCTTAATACACTCTCTCTGTTATGATTGAATAAGATATTCTCCCAAATCGAATGCATTTGTTTCTTATCGAAACAGTGATCATGACATACAATATGAAAAATGCATGAGTCATACCATCTAAGTCATGCACCAAACCTGCGCGTATCGCACGATCATATGGGGTAGCCCTATCTCATATGATGTCCCCTAAGTATCTTAATCCAAAGGCATATGCTATGATCAATCATCATCCACAACATGCATACAAATGATGCGTATGGGCATATATCTGGGCATGATATCATTATACTGAGTATGTTCTCAGTGTGTCCTACTAGAACAAGTACACTTAGCATATTATTAGACATATCAGGCAATAATCGGCCTTAATTGACACATCATATATAGAGAGTGGGAACTGAATGGTAGGTCCCACTAGAAATATAAAAGTCTGTGTAGTGTGGCACATGTTAGACTAACATCTGCTCCTCATGTAGCCTGCAAGGCATCAATAAAATACATTTAACAAGGCGGGGTCCACTGGGAGTAACCCAGATGGACACCCATATATACCACATGTGTGTCACTAGGCTACCAATCCATTTGGGCACACATCCCACTAATGACGTCCCAAAATAATCAGATTATCAATGGCATTACTATAATTACTTTAGTAGAATGATCTACACTGTCTGATCATTGCTAACGTAAATCGACGATTACAGATCATTGGTTAGTCACTGAAATGTGATCATATGTTCATGGCTCATATGAGTCTTAGGATTTCATCAGTTCAGGAAAAGTATATGCTTAAATAGATTTAATATAACCATAGTTTCAATATTCACACACTTACTAATTTAGAGATTTGAATCTAAGATGCCGAACATAACAAAAGGCCCAAGAGATCCCAAAACTAGGGATTACCAAATCTAAGGGATCCCAAAACTAGGGATTCCCCCAAGTCCAAGGGATCCTAAAACCAAGAAATCTCAAGTCCAAGAGGTTTCTACCCCCACATTTTCCTATAGTACGGCCCACCTGAGATCTGGATTAGCCTTAGTTTTGGGCCCATGACCTAACATGATCTGATAAGACGGATGAATGGAGTGGATAGGATACATATATTATGTAAGGTCCCACGTGTGGGCCCCACTTCCACTCCTAGCATGGGCGTCCACCTGCCCACTAGACGTTAGCATTTTATTTTACCATTTTTCTTTATTTCTCATTTTTATACACTATTAGTGCAAGCCCCACATGGATCTTCTGCTCCATTTACCACATAGTCCATCTCGAGCGGGTATAATGGGCTCTAATTTGGGTTGATTTGGACGAACATGGACTCCACAGTGGGCCTTGGAAGATTTCAACAATGATGGTTTGTTTTCCTTGTTGCGGCCCACTTGAGACTCAAATTTGTCTCATCTATTAGCCCATGGCCTAAAATGATCTTGAGAAGTCGGTGGACAGTACGGATTCAATATAGACATCAAAATGAGGTCCCACTTATGAGACCCAAAATTGGCCAAGAATGGGTTACTGTCATATGCATGGCATTCATAACTTTTTTATTATTATTATATTTGTTGTATGTTTTACATACACTATTAAGGTGGGCCCCAAGTGGATGATCCATTCACCATCTTAGCTAGTTTGAGTGGAGTCCAATAGACTCTGGTTTGGACGATTTGGATGATCAAGGACTCCAAAGCGGGCCCTAGAAGGTTTCAATAGATGGGCATTATTCCCCTTAGTACGGCCCACTTGAGACTTAGATCTGCCTCAAATTTTAGCCCATGGCCTAAAATTATCCGGAGGAGATGGTGAACAGTGTGGATTAAACACATGTCATGGTGGGGTCCACGTGTGGGGGCAGCCCAACGAGGCTTCCGCCCTCACATTACTGGGCAATAATGCCCAGTGACACTTTTTTTTTTCCTTTTATCTCTTTTTTTTTTCTATTATGCGGGGTCCACGATTAGATAATCCATTCCTTCCATTATGTCGAGGAGCTTTCTGTGGACCAAAGAAGTCCAGTGTTGGGTAGGTTTCATCACCTAAACACACAAAAGTAGGCCTTAAAAAGTTCTGACAGTGGGACTTTGTTTCCCTCGGGGCAATCCATTCGGGACTTGGATCTATCTCATTTTTCGGCTTATAGCCTAAAATGATATGGAGAAGGTGGTGGACATCGTGGATTAAACAAATACATCAATGTAGGGTCCATAGCTGGGAAGCTCCCACCCCACATCTGCATGGCTGACGTGAGGGGGTGCTCCCACCCCCACCATGGGCTGTGGTGTGATCCACTTGATGGTTGGATCAACTTGATTCTTGGGTTCCACAACTAAAATGAGCCAAGAGATGGATGGATGGTGTGAATTACACACACACACACACACACACACACACACACACACACATACATACATCATGATGGCACCCACGAGGGAAGCTCACGCGGTGGCTTTGGAAGGCAAATGGTGCCAGCAGTGTCTTTGGACAATATTGCATCCACGGACAGTGCCACTGCCTCTCTCTCTCTCTTGTGTTTTAAGGGTGGGGTAGGGCCCACCTAGGAAATCCACTCCATCCATTTGAATGTCCAACTCATGGTGGGGCCGAGAAGCTTTTGATCACATCAATTTTTGGTGTATTTTCACCATCTAAGTGTGCTTACACAATCAATTGGTTCAAATTGAAAATAAACATCATGGTGGGCCACACAATGTGGTCCACATTATGACAGTGTGCAGTACATGCTCTCCAATAGCGTGGCCCACTTGTGGGTCCCATAACACTATGAGAATAAGAAAAAAAAGGAAAGGAAGGGAAAGAGATCCGGCCATCGGGGTGGCCCCTCGCCACTCTGGGGTCCACCACATACTCAATACATGATCAATTGGGTCCCACCCTTATGGGCCTACCAAAATAGAGAAATCATAAAGAAGGAGAGGGTTTTGACCCCCCCACCCATGCACTCACTTGGAAGGATGGATGATTGGATCATCTCGGATCGACAATCAGATGGCCCACCAAACTCCTCTTCACCCCTAATCCTCTTTACTCTCACTTTTCTCTTTCACTTACTCTCTTAATCCCTCATAACCCTCTCTCTAGCTCTCTTTCTAATTTCTCTCAAACACTCTCCTCTCTTAAGCTCTCTACTCTTTCTTTTTTCTCTTTCTCTCTTAATCTCTCCCTAATCTTTGTAATATTTTTCTCTCTTTCTTAATCCCTCTCTACTCTTACTAGAAAATGGTAGAAATGATAGGGAGTTAGGAGTTTGTGTTAGAGATTTTACAATATGGAGGGAATAAGGGGAAGATGGAGTGGTAAAATAGGGAGAAAAAGAAGACAAGAATGATGGCTAGCATAGGTAGGGGTATGGGTTGCATGAGAAAGGTATAGGTTTGTTTGACTAATGGGGAGAGAGTGATATAAGTGATGGATGAATGGATTTATGGATTGATGGATTGATTGATTTGACAACATGGAGATTTGTGCAAGTGGAGCCCACGTGCATCACGTGGTCCACATCAGATTGTGCCAAAATTATAACTTTTAATTTAAGGGTCGAAATGGGGTGTGTCATGCGGCTTTGGAATCGTAACGCCCTCGTAGTCGTCAGGGTATAAGTCTCAGGTATTGCAGTACTAAAATGGGGTTGCGATCAAAACTCATCAAAATAAAAGTGTACCAAAGGTCTCATGAGGTTACGGGTCTTACAGGTATAATGAATGCTTTGATTTAACAATTGTTTAGCCTAAATTAGAGAATGATCCAATCTGTATAATTTACTGATCTAATGTCACCTATGGGTGCTTTAGACGCTTTTAGTTCCTTGCAATTGAGATCTGAGTACTTCATAAGAGAATCAATCAATTGAAATCATATTCTCATTAATGTTTATGAATGATTTAATTGAATTATCCTCCAATTGGATATGATAGGACTTCGATTGCAATTGAGATATACATTGAATCAATAAATTGAATATTGAGATTACTATGAGTGGATTCGTGAATTCTTAGTCATTTATTTATTTTTACTCTTAATTCATTCACTGGATCAAAAACACATAAAAACCATTAGACTTATATTAGATTTAGGCCGTGTTCCCCATTCCCTGTGGATTCAACCTTGGTCTCACCGAGTCATTACTACTCGTAATCCTACACTTGGGGTTCGTGAACAAGTTTTTGGCAATGTTGCCAAGGAGTGACATTGAACACAATTAGGTTTAGATTTTTTAGGTTCGATTTTTTTTTTTCAGGTTTGATTTTTCTAGTTTTTTGGATTTCTCTAACCTATGATTTTTTTAGAGTTTTCTAAATTTTAGAATTGCTGTTTAGGAATTTTTTTTTGTTTTTCTAACATTACTAACATAGTTTGATTGTTTTGTTTTGTAGGATTTTCAATTTTAGTTCCTCTCTTCTCGTAATATCCTTCCTCTCTCCCTTTATTTGCTTTTATAATTATTGTTGGATGTTCACAAACCTCAAGTGCAAGGTTGTGAAGTAGTAATAACTCGGTGAGGCGGAGATCAAATCCATAGGGAACGAGGAACACAACCTAGAACTAATCAAAGTCTAATGGTTTGTTTAGGTTTTTAATCCAACGATTTAGTAAAGAGTTTTAAAACAAATAAATAAAAGACTAATAATGCAGGAATTCACTCATAGCAATTTCAATATTCAATTTACTGATTCAATGTATATCTCAATTGGAATCAAAGTCCTATCCTATCCAATTAGAGGATAATTTAGTTAAAACTATTCATAAACATTAATGAAAATATAATTTGAATTGATCAATTCTCTTATGAAGTATTCGGATCTCAATCACAGGGAATCAAAAACATCTAAAGCAACCATAGGTGACATTAGATCAATTAATTATACAAATTAAATCCTTCTCTAATTCAGGTTAAACAATTGTTAAATCAAAGCATTCAGTATACCCAAAGTGCATAATAAATCCAAACATAAACAACTCAAAGACTTAAAGTAAATTTAAATCAAATCAATCTAATATCATCATTCAAAATAATTGAATAAACTAAATACTGAAATTAACTACAAGCTTCATCCCTTAGCCCTAGCTAAGAGATTAGACAACCATAAACATACTTGAACTAAAATGCAAAGAAAAAAAATATAATAACTAACTAGAACCGAAGGATTGAAGAGGAGGGAGGACTTATTGAAGCTCCACAACGCCTTGTTCCACTCCTTCTACCTTAATTCATATTTAGAACTCCTAAAACATCCCTTTATATAGGCTTAATTCGCACTGAATTCAAAACTGATTTGATTTTACGAGCTATCGCAGCTTTGATGGCATCAATCTCTCATCGAAGAGTCCAAGTGAAATTGGGAAATTTTCCAACAATGAACTTTCAAATTTGCATATTTTCTTAACGTCATCGAACCTTCTTTGATAAGATGGAACTTAGCTTCGATGGCATCAAACAGGTCCTCGATGGCATCAAAGAATGCACAAATATGTCTAACAACAAACTCAGATTTTTCATTATTTTTACAATGGGATCAAGTTGGCTTTGATGTCATCGACACTTGCTTTGACGTCATCGAAGCTGTCATTAATGGCATCGAACTGTCGATTTCTATACTTTTGATTTTCTGCGCTTTAATTCATCGATTCTCTTCCTTCCTGGCTTGGTTTTCTTTGATCTTGGACTCTTGAATTCTTTAATCTTAACCTCCATAGATTCAATATTTCACTTGGTAATTCTTTTGAGCATTAAATCCATGCTTTAAGCATCTTTCTCCTTAGCTCTCAAAATCACCTCATAAGAGAAAATATGTGTAATTAGGTCAATTAAGCACATTCATGTTTATAAAACCAATGTATAACAAGGGGAAAATATACAATATTTCTCTCTCAACATAGGACTTAGGACCTATGGTTAGAATTAGGGTTTTGTGTGGTTTATGCCTTAGTGGGTTAGGGACCATACATTGAGACTTCTAAGTGAAGGAGGTTTAGTTGATGGACTCACGATCCATTGCTTAGTTAGAAAACATCTAAATACTCCTAAAGCATCATATGGAATTATGGTCGAAACTGAACAATACTTTGATGAGAATCATATGTGAAACACACCACCATCTAGGATAATGTGTGATGAAAATGAGGTACACTAAGTTCCACTGGTTCGGACCTTACATGATTATCTACAACCGGTAAGAACAAGTATACCTTCCTACATGATTTTCCCAACAAATGCAAGAAATGTGGACTTTAAACCTGGGATGATCCAATTACTCCCTAAATTCCATAGACTTGATTTAGAAAGTCCATATTTTCACATAAAAGAATTTAAAGAGATAGTCACAACCATATATTTTAACAATGTTCCTCTTGACATTATTAAACTAAAATTGTTTCCATTCTCTCTAAAGGAGAAGGCCAAATCATTGTTTCATTCCTTGAGGCCGAGATCCATTGGCACATGGGCTAAGATGACTCGGGAGTTTGCTCACAACCCCAAGTGTAGGGTCGTGATGTAGTAATAATCTCAGTGAGACCTAGGTCGAATCCACAAGGACTAATCTCATATGTTTCTAAAAATAACTAGAAATAGAACTAGAAGAAGATGTAAATCTAAATCTGAATAATTGAAAAGAGTAATTATGAATGATGTAATTGAAACTTGTGAATTTAAAGGTGGGAACTAGGGTGCCAAGGATCCACTTGTAGTAATTAAGATGCTACCTTACTTGATTCAAGTAACACAATTGGAATTAGAGTCTTATCCTATCCAATTGAAAAATATTGTAATTAAATCAAATCTGGACTTTTATTGACTTAATTCTTAATGGATGAGGATTGTGCGGATTGAAGGGATTCTATCACCCTACCATGCCCAGGAGATAATGGTGAAAAACAGGATTTACCAATCCCACAATCTCAAATGGGAAAAGAAGATATTTAAAGCTATCGCAGCGTCTATTGTAATTTCAGTCACAACAAACCATAGAAAATTAAAAATATTCCTTAAAATCAAACTAGAAATTAATGAAGTTCGACATAAACAAGAATCAAAGTAGAGTAAACATCACAATCACGCTATAAGCTTCACCTCTTAGACCTAGCTAAGAGGTTTAGTTAACCATAGACATGATTAAACTAAGAATTCCTAAGAAAAGCATAAAAACAGACTAAGAAAGAAGAAGAAAACTCTTGGCAATGGCTCTACAGCCTTTTGCTCCACTCCTCAAACCCTAGAAGATGCCTAGTAATTTGAATTTATATTATGTACAACTCACACTGTGGAAATTAATTTTCAACAGATCATCGACATATGAGATGTCTGGGACTGGAATCGTATTAATCGCTTCTAATGGGAATCGGCAGGAGTTCGCATTCCAATTAGAGTTGGAATGTATTAACAATTAGGTCGAATATGAAGCTATGATAATTAGTCTAAAGTTATTGTTAGAATTAAGAGTAAAAAACATGATGATTATTGAAGATTCACAGTTGGTGATAAATTAAATGGTAGGATTGTTTAAGTGCACCAGTCCATCTTTATTACCATACTACGCTGTAGTGATCTAATTACTCGAACAATTTAAGGGGGTCCAATTAATGCACATCACTCAAGAATATAATGTGAATGCTAATGAAATGGCAAAGTTAGCCACAGGTATGGCGGCCTAGAAGGGGTCGGCCAGTCAATCAATTACAGTCCAGAGAAGGTCTTTACCTGATGTTTTCCAAAGGGAAGGTGTAATGGAAATATGCCAAGCAGAGGTGGAAGATGACAATTGGAGAGCTAATCTCATGGGCTATTTACAAAGCCCACATTCCAAGACTAACAAGACCATATGAAGATCGACCATAAATTATGTAATGGTTAATAAAGAACTTTATAAAAAAGGGGCCTATGGATTTTTACTTTGATGCTTATCTAAGAAGGAAGCTACGTCAGTCATGCAAGGAGTTCATGAAGGAATCTGTGGGGCCCATCAGGAAAAAAGAAAGATGAAGCTTTCGCTTAGATGTTATGGGTATTTCTAGCAAGAAATGATGGCCGATTGCATCCAATATGCGAATGGCTGTGAAGCTTTCCAAAGAAACAGGCCAGTCTAACATGTACAGCAGCTGAATTACATCCCATAATAAAGCCATGACCATTTCGAGGATGGGTGATTGACCTAATCTAATAGATTCACTCACCTTCAACCCGACTGGACACATTCATCATAATGGTGACTGATTACTTCACCAAATGGGTCAAAGAAAAACCTATGAGGAAAGTCAGTTAGGAGGAAATCATTGGTTTTGTTGATGCATAAATCTGGTCCACCCTTTTTAGACCATCGAGTACCTGCACAGTAAAAGGACAAAGGAGACCCTTGATAGAGCAGGGGACCCTCTGATGCCAAATTCAGGTTAGGAATCTGGGTTTGGTAGTATCGAGGGGTTTTGGGTGAGAGATTTTGCATACCTTTCACCATAGGTGTACTCTTATTTATAGATGGGGAGAGGCGGTGGCATAGAGGGAATCTCCCTATTTTGATAGGGATAAATCATATTAGGATTCGGACTCCTTGCTTGGCAGGAGGATCTCTTTGGATCCTTATTCACAACCCCAAGTGTGGGGCCGCAATGCAATAATAATCTCGATGAGACCAAGGTCGAATCCATAGGGACTAATCTTGTATGTATTCTGAAAGTAACTAGAAGTAGAACTACAAGAAGATGTAAATCTAACCTGAAAATGTAGAGAGAGTAATTGTGAATTGTTTAATTAAAAACTTAAGAATTTAAAGGTAAGAACTAGGGTTTTCAAGGATCCACTTATAGTAATCAGGAAAATCTATTAAATGATTCAAGGACACAATTGGAATCAAAGTCATATCCTATCCAGTTGGAAGATATCTCAATAAAATCAAATCTGAACTTCCTTTGACCTAATTCTCAATGGATGAGATTTATGAGAATTGGAAGTGATTCCATCACAAAACCATGCCCAAGAGACAATGGCTCATAATAGGATATACCAATTCACAACCAACATAGGAGAATTGTGAAGGAATTCTATCACCTAGCCATGCCCAAGGGACGATGATGAACAACAGGATTTACTAACTTCATAATCTCAATACATGAAAATAAGATGCTCAAAGCTATTGCAGATCTACCATAATTTAAGTCACAATAAACCATTAAAAACTGAAAGTATTTCTTAAATATCAAACTAAAATCAAAGATAATTCTACATAAATATGAATCAAAGTAATAGAAAACATCCCATCATGCTAAAAGCTTGACCTCTTAACCCTAGCTAAGAGGTTTAGCCAACCATAAACATTATTGGATCTAAAACTCTAAAATAAAACATGAAAAACTAAGGAAGAAGGAAGAAGAATGCTTGGCGACTGCTCTCCTCCCTTGTGCTTTGCTCCTCCAAACCCTAGATTCATGCCCAAGGATGCCCTAGGGACTCCTATTTATAGTTGTGCAACACCTTCTTTCGCACCACCTTGGAAAAATCTGGAAACTACCTCAAATTTATGCACTCTGTGTAACTTCGCGTTATTCGTTCAATGACAACGAACTGGCTTTGATGTCATCGAAGGTGTTTTTTATATATACCTTTTTTGCGCTTTTCTAACTTCATCTGGAATCTGTAACCTTTTATGTCATCGAACCTACATTCGATGTCATCGAAGAGGCCTTCGATGTCATCGAGCAGGTCTTTGATATCATTGAGGAAGCCTTTGAGTAATCAAACATGATGCCCAATGTGTCCAGTGAGTTTTGCCAAAGTTCTATATAAAATTCGAAGTCATCGAGTAAGGCTTCGAGTCATCGAGCAAGTTCTCGAGTCATTGAAAAATGTCTTCAATTTGTCCAGCGACCAACTCAATTTTCCTTCATAAATTCGATGTCATCAACCTGTATTTGATGTCATCAAATGTGTCCTCGATGATATCAAACGGTGTTTGATGTAATCAAATGTGTCCTTAATGTCATCGAACGGTGTTCAATGACACAGTCAATGTGTACTCCGCACTTATTCTTTCGACTTCATTCCTTCTCCACTTGGTTTTCTTGAATCTTGGGACCTTAAAATCTTCAATCTGTCTCCTAAGATCCATTCTTTGCCTTGGTGATCTTCGAGCATCAAATCTATGCTTTTAACACATTTTCCAATCCAAGCTCTTAAATTTACCTTGCACGACAAACATGAGTAAAATAAGACATTAAATAGTATTACGTTTGTAAAACTAAGATATAAATGGGGTTCAATATGCAATATTTGACCCTCAAAACAATCCCCAACGAGCATTTTGCTAGTCCCGAGCAAAGTATGCGTAAAATAAATCTCAATTCTTAATATCAAAAATCTTTTTCAAAAAATAATCTTTTGTGCACTTAAGGATGAATGGGTAGAATTAAGATACGAAAGTGAGATTTCGACAACCTAGAACCCAATCACGTAAGAAACCAATAAATAAGTTCTTTGTCCATTAAATCAGAGCATAATTTGTATATCAAGTTTTTCAATATGCTCAATGAAAGTCAATTTACTTCCCATACAAATACTATCAATTCATCATGTTAGCTATGCTCATCACTTTAAGATCAGTTTCAAACTCAAGTACTAATTCCGAACTTATCCCCTTTTCCTTCTTTTTCTAGTTTTTGATTTTATATTGGTGGTCAGTTTTTATTCATTCTTTTTATTTTTGCATTCTTTCCCAGATTTTTCATTCTTTTCATTCTTTTTCATGACCTCTTTGTCAATCTCCTATTTTTTTTTAACTGATTCTTTTCTTCTTTTAAGGTGGATAAAATTCTCCAAACTCAATTCTCCCCATCTATCAATGATTCACATACTAACAATTAAAACTTTTAGCATGTCTTACAGAAAATAAATTGAATGTGTTTTGTGATTTAGATTAACATGATATTCAAACTACCTCTTAATCAATTGAGCGCAAGCACTTAGGTGATAAATTACATGATTAACTCTAACAATCCAAAATTCAATCTCTATCTTATCATACCCCAAGCATTCTTAAGTACACAATTCATCGCTTCCCAAACAGATTTCACTTGAATCATTGAAAATTTTTAAATTTTTTGTTCAAAACTGAGAAAGCACTGATTAGTTTACATAATCCTCCATCCCCAATGCAAAAATCTACATTGTCCTCAATGTAAAAGAATTGAGCATGTAATGTAAAAGAGATAATGAAAAGAAGAGGGAAGGGATGGAAAGGTAATACCTGAAGAAGGAATTTTAAGGCTATTTCTTCTGATGATCTCAGTGCGAAGATGGGTTAGCACAAACAAAAGTCAACAGAGTATAAGCAAACTATCCTAAACATCAAAAGCTAACTATCATAATCCTATGAAAGTGATAAACCTACCTATACCTCCATCAAACTAGGAGATCAATCCTAGTACACAGGATTAGTCAGAGGTATGGACACGTCCTATGAATCAAATTTCTCAAAAAATGGCTTTAATCGATGTCTATTTACTTTGAATTCATTACCATTGTTTAGATCTTTATCTGGACAGCCCCATGAGGATAAACATTAGTAATAGTGTAAGGGTTGGTCCAATGAGATCGGAGTTTGCCCGGAAAGAGATGTAACTGAGAATTGTACAAGAGGACCCTCTGACCTGGTGTGAATGATTTTTGAAGAATGTGTTGGTCATGAAACACCTTCATCTTGTCCTTGTAAATTCTCGAGTTCTCATACGCATCATTCCGAATTTTTTCAAGTTCATTCAACTGAAGTTTACGTAGTGAGCCAGCATTGTCCAAGTTGAAGTTTAAATTTTTAATAGCCCAGTAGGCTCTATGTTCTAACTCCACAGGAAAGTGGCAAGCCTTTCCATAGATAAGTCTAAAGAGAGACATTTCAATAGGGGTTTTGAATGCAGTATGGTAAGCCCATAAGGCATTGGTCAATTGGATTGACCAATCCTTACAGTCAGGGTTAACCGTCTTTTCCAAGATGTGTTCAATTTTTCTATTGAAAATGTTAGCTTGCCCACTTATTTTTGGGTGGTATGGAGTTCTCACTTTGTGGGAGATGTCGTATTTCTTCATTAATTTTGTAAATAACTTATTACAGAAATGTGAACCTCCATCACTAATGATAGCTCGAGGTGTTCTGAACCAGGAAAAGATATTTTCTTTTAAGAATTTAATAACTGTTTGATGATTATTATTCCGGCACGGGATCGCTTCGACTTATTTAGTGACATAGTCTACTACAAGCAATATATATAAATTTTTAAAAGATTGGGGGAATGGTCCCATGAAATTGACGCCCTAACAATCAAATGCTTCAATGATTAGAATGGGGTTCAAGGGCATCATATTTCCACAGGACAATGCTCCCAATTTCTAACAACGCTCACAAGCTTTGTAAAATTCATGAGTGTCCTTGAACATAGTGGGCTAGTAAAAGTCACACTACAGAATTTTGGCAGTGGTCGTTTTAGCAAAAAAGTGACCACCATAGGCCTAAAAATGATAGAAGGAGATGACACTTTGGTATTCATTGTCTGGCACACATTCCCTTAATATTTCATCTGGGCAATATTTAAATAAATATGGATCGTCCTAGAAGAATTTGCGTACCTTGGTGAAGAATTTTTTTCTTATCTTGCGCAGTCTAATATGCTGGCATGAAACCTATTGCAAGATAATTAGCAATATTCACAAACCAATGTGATTGGGAGACGTTAAACAGTTGTTTGTCAGGGAATATTATATATATATGTGTCATCTCAAGGGAATCAAAGGGATCAATGCATGAAAGATGGTCAGCCACTACATTCTCTACTCCATTTTTATGTTTTATTTCCAAATTGAATTCCTGGAGTAGAATGATACTCTTATCAAGTGGGGCTTAGCATCATTCTTAGAAAGAAGATACTTAAGTGCCACATGATTAAAATAGATGACGATCTTGGATCTGATCAAGTAAGACTTGAATTTTTCCAAAGCGAATACTACGGCTAAGAGTTCCTTCTCCGTGGTAGAGTAATTCACTTAGGCAGGATTTAAGGTTCTACTTGCATAATGTATAATGTAGGGCTTCTTGTCTTTTCTTTGACCTATACTCTTCAAGAACATAATCAGATGCATCGCACATAAGTTCAAAAGGGATGCTCCAATTAGGTGGTTGCATAATAGGTGTGGTGGTTAACATACCCTTGAGCATAGAAAAACTTCTCGGTATTGCTCAGTCCACTCGTATGGCACATCCTTTTGAAGTAGATTGCATAAAGGATGAGAGAGGTGACTAAAGTCCTTTATGAATCTTTTGTAAAATCTAGCGTGTCCTAAAAAGGATCGCAAGTCTCATATGTTCTTGGGTGGAGGTAAGTTAGAGATAAGATCAATCTTAGCCTTATCTACCTCAATTCCTTTAGACAAGATGATATGTCTAAAGACAATCCCTTTATGAACCATGAAATGACACTTCTCCCAATTTAGTACCAAATTCTTTTCCTCACATTACTTTAGCACAATTTTTAAAATTTTCAAGCATTTACTGAAGGATGGACCAAAAATCAAGAAATTGTCCATGAAGACTTCTAAATATTGCCCCACTATATTAGAAAAATACTTAATATACATTGGTGAAAGGTGGCGGGGGCATTACACAGCCCAAATGGCATCCTTCGGTAAGAAAAAGTGCCAAAAGGACATGTGAACGTGATCTTTTCTTAGTCTTCAAGGGCCATCTCAATATTATTATAGCCTAAATATCCATCAAGGAAATAGTAATAGGAATGACCAGCTAGCTTTTTTAAAATTTGATCGATGAAGGGCAAAGAAAAGAGGTCCTTCCTCGTGATGGTATTCGACTTCCTTTAGTCAATGCACATTCTCCCACCAATAGTGACTTTAGTTAGAACGAGTTCATTGTCACCATTGCCTACGATGGCGATTTTGAACTTCTTAGGAACCACCTGAGTTGGACTCACCCATTAACTATCGGATATAGGGTATATGATACCTACATCTAATAGCTTTAGAACCTCGACCTTAACTACTTCCTTCATGTTTGGATTTAATCTACTTTGTGGTTGTCGAGAGGTCTTCGCATTATCTTCTAGATAAATGCGGTGGGTACAAATCGAAGGCTCAGTTCCCTTGAGGTCCGTAATCGACCATCCAAGGGCTTCCTTATGCTCAATGAGAGTAAAGATGAGCATGTTCTCCTGTTCCTACTCAAGGTGGGAAGAAATCACCACCAGATATGTCTCATCTTGACCTAAATAAACATATTTCAAATTAGAGGGCAAAGGTTTTATGTCAAGCTTCTGTGCCTTAAGGTTAGACGGTGGAGGCATTACATCAGTTTGGTGCAATTCTTCAAACTGTGGTCACTACTACTTAACTTCAAGTAACGGCACGGTATTTAGCATGGTCCTCATTTCTCTAATCATATCATCATCAAAATCATGGGAGTGAGCTAGGCACATCTCTAGAAGGTCAGAGGATAAAGTCAAAGTGTTTTATCTTCCACAAAAAAGTCAATCATATTAATGTCATGAGAATCGTCATTATCCTCTAACTGTTTGTCCCTATTGAAAAAGGTATTCAACTCCAATATCATATTTCTAAAAGACAAACTCATGACTCCATTCCTGCAATTAATGATTATATTTGATATGGCAAGGAATGGGCGACCGAGAATGACAAAAATTTGAGTGCTCATGTCCACAATGGGTTGAGTATCCAGGATGATAAAATCTACTAGGTAGTAGAATTTGTTAACCTGGACGTCCTCAATTATCCCCTTGGTACATGAACTGAGTGATCAGTAAGTTGTAATGTGACTCGGATGGGTTTCAATTCACCCATACCTAGTTGTTCATAGACCAAGTAAGGAATCAAATTTACACTCACTCCTAAGCCAAGAAGTGTGTGCTTAATCCGTTAGTTCCCAATTAAACAAGGGATGGTTAGGCTACCGGGATCTTTATATTTTTGTGGCACATCTTACTTGAGGATGGTAGTCACTTTTTCCATCAGAAAAATTTTCTTTTTGATACTTTTCTACCTCTTAGTTGTGCATAGGTCTTTCAAAAATTTGGCATATGAAGGAATTTGTTTCACGACATCCAGGAGAGAGATGTTGACCTTCACTTATTTAAGCACCTCTAGAATGTCCTGAGAGTTAAAGAGAGATTTTGGTGCAATCAACCGTTAGGGGAATGTAAAAATCGGCTTGCTTAGAAGTTCTGGTTCTAATCCATGTAGAGCAATGCTAGGTCTATCCTTTATTTCTTCTTTCGAGTTCTTAGACTCTTTAATCCTTACCGAAATAGATTTGTCAATTATTTTTCCACTCTTAAGAGTGGTGATAGAGTTAGCTTGCTTCATTTGCTTTGAAGAGCTTAGATCAATAATTTTGTATTGTAATTTTGGATTGGGAAGAGGTTGAGCTAGTAGGATCCCTTTCTCCCCAATTGAATTTTTATCTCATGCCCTTGTATAGCCTTTGAAAGGTGTTGAAGGGTTTGCAATATACTCTAATTGATAAGCTCTTAGTTTTGAATATGTTTCCTGTAAGACCCGTATCCTAGTCCATACCATTTTGTGGACTTTCACGGTCCTTCTAGTCGAATTCTGGCAATCCTCGACCCATCTCTGACGTTTGTGATTGATCCTAAATCGAGACCTATGTGACAAAGTTGGCCTAACTCAAAACTTGTACCTTAGCGACCGCACCGTCGCCGCAGTTCTAACGCCATGACTCGTGCACCAAACCGATACCTAGGCTAGAAGATGTGGGCCTGCGTTCGTTCCGATGAAACGCCGCGCGTTGTGAATTACAACGAAATCTCTACAAAATGTCTCATCAATCAATCAATCACTCATGTCAAGTACAAGTTAAGTACAAGCCATACCCAAGTACAACAACCCATCCCTTCCCTTTTCAAAAGTCAACTCTCTCTCTCTCTCCTCTCACCATCCCTCTTTTACCCCATTTTTAACCCAACCCGTACCTCTTCTTACAACACATCACTCCATCCATCACCCATCACACCTCACCCCATCCCTTTTTACCCATCACACCTCTCTCTTCCTCATCTCTAAAAAAAAAACCTCTCCCAAGAAACAAGCTTCACACGTCCAAGCTTCCTCTCTCCCAAACCACAAGTGAGGCCTACCCTCTCATCTCTCATCCTCACCATCAAAACTCCATCACCACCGTTGAACGTTGAGCATAGGTGTATATAAGTCTTAAGGAGCAAGGAGTGCAAGAGGTGGGTGATCATCCTTCATTTCAATTTTTAAGGGCCCACTTATTGTAGGACCCACCTGATGTATGTGTTATAACTATGGAGGGCCCATAGTGGCGAGGACCCTCCCCTCTATCATCGTCCCTCTCTCTCTCTCTCTCTCTCTCTCTCTCTCTCTCTCTCTCTCTCTCTCTCTTTTATGATGTAAAGATATGTGGTCCACCTGGTGATGTGTGTGGCCTACCATGAAGGATGTATTATATCTATGCCATCCATAGGCCCACCTTGTTGGACCATTCAATAGCAGGCCAGTTGGACAGACCCAGTTGAAGGGAAAACACCAATATCATGCTGATCCAACTGGTGGGCCATGTACACGTGGGACTCATCATGATGTCCCTGTTTATCCAAACCGTCCAGCGTCTCTAGGCGCTGGACGGGAAGGGGAGGCTAACATGGAGTGCGTGTACTGATATGGGAGTGTGCTAACAAGTTAACACAAAAAGAAATGATGGGCCACCCTTGCAGGCCCCATCTTGATGTATGTATATAATCCACACCGTCCATCCCATTCTACAGCCCATTTTAGGCGTTGGGCCGAAATTTGAGACCAAACCAATTCCCGGCTGGGTCATACCATAGGAAATAGCAGTATCACCATTAAAACTCACCCCGATTCTTCCATCCGCCAAAAACACATCGTATATTGGTCTCATTTGGTCAATTAGGGGTCGTAAAATCTAATGGACGGGTTGGATTTTTCTTATGCAGGTCCCACATGGGAAAAAGCACAGGATTTGTGTTTTTTTAAAAAAATAAAGACAGCAGCATCCACTGCTGCTGCTACTGACAGAAGATGCAGGCAGCGCCTGCGGCTGCGTGGGCAGGCGGACAGACCGGCTGGGCCTCATGGCCTTAGTTGTGGGCCCCACCGTGATGCAATTCGAACATCAACACATGCATTGGGTGGGCCCATAGGGCAGTGGCCCCCGTGCCAAAAATCAGCAGTATGCGGAACTTAGGTGGGCCATACCATCTAAAATCATGTGAAGACATGCCTAAAATATATAAAATCACTTGGTGGGGACTACCTGAAATTTAGATGTGGTTGAAACTTGGTCTGAACCCTCAGCCAGGTGGGACACACATAATGGGTGGACTGGATTTGTGGACCACATCACGGTGGGCTCCCTGACCCAATCAACAGGCATGGGTGAAAAATAAACATTTAGTGTGCCCCCTGGTCCACGTGACCTTATGAATAGGTTGTATGGCAAATAAACATCACTGTGGGCCCCTTGGTCCATGTGACCTTATGAACAGATTGGATGAAAATAAACATTATGGTGGGCCCCTGGTCCACGTAACCATATGAACAGTTTGGATGTCATATAAACAGTACAGTGGGCCCTACTTCCAGCGACCATATGAACAGGCTTGGATGGAAAATAAACATTTTAGTGGGCCCAAACCCATGTGACCCTATGGATAGTTTTGGGTGGAAAATAAACATTTTTGGTGGCCCAAACTCATGTGACCTTATCAACTGGTTGGATGGAAAATAAACCTTATGGTGGGCCCACATGGGACCCACTGATGTATGTATTGTAATCCAAACCCTCCATTACTATGGGACCCACTATAAGGTATGTTTTTCATCGATGCTGATCATCCTTTCCATCCCTATGGGATCCTCCATAATACATGTGTTTCATCCAAACTGTACAACCATTTGGGGATTTTTTTAAGGCTCACTTTGATACATATGGGCCCATGTATTTAGGCCCATCTTGAGGAGTTTGTAGGCCCATTGTTGAGGCCACTTTGATTTGTATAAAGCCATTTGTTGAGGCTCATCTTAATGTATTTGTGGCCACCCACTAAGGCTCACTTTGATATATATATATATATATATATATATATATATATATATATATATATATATATATATATATATATATATATAAAAGACCATGGTTTGGGGCCAATTTGATGTATTGAAGGCCCATGGGTCGAGGCCCAATGGGATGTACATGAGGCCCACTATAATGGGATTCTACCATGGTTTATGAGTTCACTATTGTAGTGAGATATGCCTTGGGAGCAATGATGATTTAGTGCCCACATTGTAGGGATAATGTTGGTTAAATGTCTGCATTGTCACTCTCCCTAAGGCCCACTGATAGGCCCGTACTTATAATGAGTAGGCCGTTTAAGTCCATCTTCATTATACACAAAGCCTATCTTTATTTACATGTTTAGTATAGATCCATGATTCATGATCATACGCATCATATGTATGACTAATATGAGGAGTGACTGATCATAACTATGCCTTCGATGGACTATTTATGGGCTCCCTGATAGGCGGAGTTACCCTACATTAGCACATGGTACACGTAGGACTGTTGCATGATTAGTAGTGTGACTCATGCACTTGTATTTATATGATTATAGTTATTGTATGCCCTAGAAACATCAGGGCCAAAGCCTCCACAGACGCATCGTGGGTGGCTAGATTGGATACTGAAAATGTTTAGTTCTAGCATATGGGCGCCATAGATGTCCCAGGGTGAAAATCTCTAAACCTGATGGTACCAGAGGATGACTCCAATGTCGAGAGCAAGTGGATACACAAGTGCGTGATGGTCATATACCAGTAGGCTGCTTCTCCTACTTTGTCATGGTCGGTTGGAAAGGGTGTGACCTTACCCGCCTGTGTAAGGGGGCAATCTCTAGGTTGAGTTTGACCAGCTTGAGGAATAGGTTCGCTATCGATGAGCCAGGCCCGATATTAGCAGGCAGATAGTGAGGTCTCTTCCGCTCTCCCAGTTGTGCGTTAGGATAGGGGTGACAAGATGGCGTAGAGTGTACTTAATTCCGGTGATTATCCAGAATGAGAACTGTACTGATATGTGGATTTGAATTGGCATGCTTGAGTTGTATCTCTCATCACATGGTCCTGATATGACTGATAGCATTCATATCCTACACTACATAGCCTTGGTACGGTTGATTTACATTCATGTACTCATCAACATTATTCCGCATTACTCTGACCTTACATTCTGAGCACGCTCATATTGTGCACACACTTACACCGCCCTCTAAGCTTTTTATAAGCTTATGCACAATTGATGCGTGCAGCTGATGCCAGGATGTAGCCGTAGTCTTGTTGGAGTTTGCAGCCGAGCTTCTTGAGTTTTTGTTACATTTAGTATATTGTAAGCCTTATACTTAAGGCTTTTGATCATAGTGGATTTGGTGATGGTGTTCTTGTGGTTATTGTTCGTGGGTTATGCTTGTGGTTATACTCATTACGAATTAAATCATGTTTGGAATCCTCCTTGTAGCATCCCAAGATTGGAATTTGGTATATGGGTGTCGGGAGCCGAGAATGGGGTACTATGGAGGCTATCGACGTCGGATTCGACGATCGAGAATTTTCTCATCCCAGTTTCTGAGTTTGGGGCATGACAAAAGTTGGTATCAGAGCATAACTTGGAAATAACCAAGAACAACATCACATGTTTGCTATGAGTTTAGGGCGATTAGGTTCCGAGCACTCAACCTTCCGATTTAATTCCCTAACACGCGATTCTTAAGGTTGATTGGCGTCATTGTTCTTTCCTATAAGACATGCCGCCCAGGAGAGTGACTCAAGTACACCCCGCTCCACCACCTGAGGCTCCAGCTTTACCACCTGCTCCTCCCGTTCCACCTCCAGAGATCCCTACTTCCCTACCTGAGGATGACATTCCTCCACCTGAGGCTGGTGTGGATCCGATCATACCGGTGAGTGCCTCTCAGTTACAGCAGATGCTGACTGTTGTGCTTCAAGGGCAGGGCAGGCACCCAGTTGTTTCACCTGAGCAGGCAGAGCAAAAGCATGCCAGTGCTCTTCTTCATGAGTTTAAACAACTCGATCCTCTGCATTTTCAGGGTGAGCCAGATCCAACTGCAGTCGAGAGATGGCTTTCCGATGTGGAGAAGATCTTCAATACTATGGCCTGCATGACCTAGCAGCGAGTTCGGTTAGCAGTATTTCTCTTCCAGGGCGAGGCCGATCATTGGTGGACCTCCGTTACCCGTATTGCAGGACCTGATTACGTCTGGACATGAGAGGACTTTATTGACCGATTCAAGGAGCAGTACTTCCCTGACCATATCCGTCATCAGAGAGCATTAGAGTTCGAGATCCTGGTGCATGGGGACATGACCGTGGCGCAGTACACGACTCATTTTGTAGCGCTATCTAGGTTTGCACCATATATGGTTGATGATAAGGGGCGGAAGGCCCGCTATTTCGAGAATGGATTACGTTATGGTCTTCGAGGCCATGTCATTAGGCATGAGCTCCCGAATTTCCAGGCAGCAGCGTGGAGGGCTCAGATTTATGAGATTGAGTGAGCCGGCACACAGGCCGACCGAGATCAGAGGAGGGGTCAGAAGAGGCAGGCCCCCTCCAGTAGCTCACAGCAGCATCGACGACCACAGAGATATAGGAGCCACCCATCCGCCAAAGCACTAGTAGCACCGTCGGCACCCCCAGCGGCACCACCTTAGAGACAGCTTTCTGATACCTGCTATGGATGCAGTGAGATAGGGCACCGTAGGTGGGAGTATCCCTGACCTTGGTAGCAGTAGCCTAGAGCACCACAGCAGCCTCAATAGCATCAGCCGAGAATACCGTAGCAGCCTCCGCAGCAGCAGCAACAGCAGATTCCACCACCGAGGCCCCTCAGTAGCAGCACCAGCCTCTGAGGCCACAGCAGCAAAGACAATAATTTTGAGCACCTTAGTGACATCAGTAGCAGCAGCATCCTCAAAGGGGACAGGCACCTCTTCAGCCAGTTCAGGCTAGATTTTATGCAGCTCAGCAGGATCCACAGACCTCTGGAGGAGTCGTTGAGGGTATACTTCTAGTCTCTTCATGCATCGCCTGAGTATTATTTGATTCTGGTGCTTCGCACTCATTCATGTCTGAGGATTTCTGCCGATCGACTGGTTGCTGACAGAGTCTGCTAGTGAGGGATTGACCGTATCGATGCCCTTAGGGAAGACCTCAGTATTGGGCCATTTTTGTTCATCTTGCCGTGTTCTGGTCAGTGATATCTTTTTACCTGCTTGTACGTGCTGCCGATGTCAAACTTTGATGTTATTTTGGGCATGAATTGGCTTGCCGAGTACTATGTCATCTTAGATTGTTCCGCGAGAACAGTTACATTCTGCATATCAGGCTTGCCGCAGTTCCAGTTTGTCGCCAATCCCAGAGGAGAGCCGTTATTGTGCTTGATGTCCTGCGCCGTTGAGGAGCCCGTTACAGCATGTATTGACTGGTTACCGGTTGTTTACGATTTCTTCGACGTGTTTCAGGAGATTCCAGGGTTGTCGCCTCGTCGGCATATTGAGTTTCAGATCGATCTTGTGCCCGGTACCGTGCCTATCTTGAAGGTCCCGTATCGTATGACACCGATGGAGTTACGAGAGCTGCAGCGTCAGTTAGATGAGTTGCGTGAGTTGGGATTCATTCGTCTGAGCAGTTCACCTTGGGGAGCGCCGGTACTCTTCGTCAGGAAGAAGGATGGCTTGTTGAGGCTCTGCGTCGATTATCGCGAGCTCAACTGAGTCACGATCAAGAACAAGTACCCGCTCCCGAGGAAAGATTATTTGTTTGATCAGTTGCAGGGTGCATAGTTCTTTTGAAAGATTGACCTGGGTTCCGGTTATCATCAGATTCATGTCTGAGAGGAGGACATCCCGAAGATGGCTTTCAAGACGCGTTATGGTCATTTTGAGTTTCAGGTCATGTCCTTTGGACTGACCAATGCACCCACGGTCTTCATGCAGTTAATAAATGAGGTCTTTCATCCATATCTCGATCAGTTTGTTGTGATCTTCATCAACGACATTCTGATCTATTTGAGTTGCATCTCGCATCACATGGTCCTGATATGACCGATAGCATTCATATCCTACACTGCATAGCCTTGGCACGGCTGATTCGCATTCATGTACTCATCAGCATTATTTCGCATTACTCTGACCTTACATTCTGAGCACGCTCATATTGCGCAAACACTTACATCGCCCTCTAAGCTTTCTATAAGTTTATACATGATTGATGCATGCAGGTAACACTAGGACGCAGCTATAGTCTCACCGCGGTTGAAGTTTGCAGCCGAGCTTTTGGAGTTTTTGTTACATTTAGTATATTGTACACCTTGTACTCAAAGCTTTTGATCATAGTGGATTTGGTGATGGTGTTCTTGTGGTTATTGTTCGTGGGTTATGCTTGTGGTTATACTCATTCGAATTAAATCATGTTTGGAATTCGCCTTATAGCATCATAGGATCGGAACCTGGTATATGGGTACTGGGAGCTGAGAATGGGGTACTACGGAGGCTGTCGGTGCCAGATTTGTTGATTGGGAATTTTGTGAGCCTAGTTTTTAGTTTGGGGCATGGCATTTCCATCCCGGATCCTCTTGAGGTTTCCCTTGATTCAAGAATTGGTTAGGGATTCCTTGAGGAGTAACAATTTATCCATTTCTCCAACTAAAGTTTAGATGATTTCTCCAACTATGATTGTATGTGTTAGAGATGGGTCCATTGAACGGTTTTGGTAGTTGTTGACAGCATTCGATTGCTCGTTCAGTACCTCTTGAAAAGTAGGTATCATTGGGCAATTTTCAGTTGTATGTATTTTGCAAGCACAAATACCGCAAACAACTTTCTTAGCCTTATCCTTCTTAATCTTCATGGCCTCGACCTTCCTTGTGAGACTGGCCACTTTAACATTTATATCATCATCCTCTCTCAGCAAGTATATCCCACCCCTCTTCCTTGCTTAAGTAGGCTTTGATGTGGTACTAGGTTTTGGGGAGATGTCTCATGATTGTGTAGTTTCAGCAAGTTTGTCGAAGTAATCCCACACCTCATTGACATTTTTGCACATGAACTCCCCATTGCACATCGTCTCGACGAATTAGTACATGGAATATGTCAGTCCATCATGGAAGAAATTTGTCATGCATCACGTTTCAAAACTGTGTTGTGGGCAGGAACTGACGAGATCCTTGAATTGCTCCGAACATTGGAAGAATGTTTTATCTTCCATTTGGGCGAAGTTCATGATCGACTTCCTGAAGGTATTCATCTTATGATATGGAAAAAGAATTTATGAACTCCTTCATCATTTCATTCCATGTGCCAATAGATCACGGATGTAATGAGTGCAACCATGTCTTAGCTTTTTCTTTCAAGGAGAAAGGAAAGAGTTTCAGCCTGACCGTGTCCTCAGACACGTTCGGAAAGTATAAAGTGGCTATAACCTTGTCATACTCTTGCAAGTGCAGGTATGGACTTTTAGATTCAAGTCCAAGGAACTTTGAAAGGAGTTGGATCACTCTAGGTTTAATATCCATGTTTCTTGTAGTTTCTGAAAAAATCATACATGAAGGGGTGTTCACCCCCACCGGTTGTAAGTAATCTCATAAAAAGTACAAGGTGGGGGTTGTAAGACCCGTATCCTAATTCGCACTGTTCCGTTGATTCCCGCGACCCTTCTCGTCAAATTTCGGCAATCCGCGACTTATGGTTGACGTTGCGCACGACCGTAAGTCGTATCCTATTCATTTGAGCCGGCTTAATCCGAGACTTGTATCATTGCGATCGCACCGTCGCCGCGGTTCCAACGCCGCAACTCACGCACCGATCCGATACCCAGACGATGAGATACGGACCCACGTTCAGTTCGAGCAAAAACACCGCGCGTTGCAAATCCCAAGGAATCTCTACAAAGTGTCCCATCAATCACATCAATCAATCCCATCAATCACCTCTCATGTCAAGTACAAGCACCCATACTTCCTTTCTCCACAAGTCAAGCAACCACCCAAGTCAACTAACACATCACTTCACCCATCACTCACCTCACCCATCACTCACCTCACATCACTCCATCTCTCATTAATCACCCCTCTCTCTCTCATTTCTCAACACTCCAACTCCAAGCAAGAGAGAGCTCACGTCCAAGCTCTCTTCCATGAGAAAGAAGTGATTTTAGTGGCCCACTTCCCATCTCCAAATCCCATCATCCTAGCCATCCATTTCCCATCTCCACCATCAAAGTGAAGCTCTAGGTGAGCGGCTATCCAACGGGCCAAGAAGATCAAGAGGTGGGTGCCTCCATAGGGTAGTTTTACTTGTTTTTGTGGTGGACCAAGTGAGGCCCACCGATCAATGGTGTGGATCTCACTTGGGACCCTAAAATGTGGCAGAAGGACCACTTGGATCATCATGATCATTCCATGATGGGGCCATTCTCCATGGACCCCATCATGATGTTCATTTTCATTTAGAAAGGTCATCTAGACCGTCCATATCGGTGGAGAATGGATCTCCACCGTTGATTTACATTTTCAATGGTCCCATGTGCAAGGGATCCTTTTTACTTTAAAAATTTTCTTGTAAGGGAGGGCCCATAATGACGGGGTCCCTCCATCACAAGCCGTGTCCCACTCTCTATCTCTCTCTCTCTCTCTCTCTTTTATTTTATTTTATTTTATTGTATTTTATTGTAATAAGAGGGTGTGGCCCACTTGAATGAATCCCACTTGAGATATTCTATTTTTTTCAAGTGGGGCCCACCTTAGCTGTTACTCCCATGCCACCCATCAGTGGGGCCCACTTCATCAGGGCCTTCCATCTTAAAGCAACAAAAAAAAAAAAAAAAAAACTTTAAAACCGTCCGGACGCTGGACGTTCTCAAGAAAGAAAGAAGGAAAAAGGGGGGGGGGAAACCTTTTTGGTGGTCCACTTGCATAGGCCCACCCTGATGTTTAAGTCTGATCCAAGCCGTCCATCCTCTTGTCCATATAGCTTTAACCGTCAAATAAAAGAATGGGACTGATCTGAATGTCATGTGGGCCATAGCAAGGGAAACATTGGCCGTTACCATTGAATAATTTTTTTGGTATTTCTATGCTACCAAAAAAATTGAACTTCGGACTCATTTCAATTGTTACGGGCCCCTGAAACTAATGGACGGGGTGGATCTGTTGGATGTGGGCCCCAAATGCCAAAAACCCCAAAAATGAGGGTTTCCATTTTTTTTCTTTAAAAAAAATTTATAAAGAGGCTAAGCCTCTGACGTGCAGCAGAAGCTGCAGCAGGCGGGCGCGGGCTGACGTGTAGCCACCCACGGCTGCTGCCGTGGGCCCCACCATGATGCATATTTTGTATCTGCACCGTCCATAAGGTGGCCCACCCTCTGAGGCGGGTCGTCCCCAAGAATGAGGTCCATCCGAGACTCAGGCGGCCCACACCATGAGCAACAGTGTGAATTGAATTCCACCATTAAAACTTGTTGGGGTCCACAGAAATGTTGGATTAAGCTGAAATTTATTTTTTTCCTCCACACCCAGGTCTGAGTGACCTTATCAACGGGTAGGATGGCATAGAGCATTGTGGTGGGCCCCACATGGGACCCACAATGATGTATGTGTGGTATTAGTACCGTCCACCACTGTGGACGGTGGTTCCCACCGTATTTGGGTAAGCCGTCCAGTCAGTTGCTGGACGGCCAGTAGGCCCACTCTCCAAACCGTTCATTCATTGGTTGGCTAGGTGTGTGGACCCCACCATGATGCGTATGTTGCATCCAACCATCCCAACCATTTGAAAGCTCATTGCATGAGCTACCGAATGAGGCAGAGCTGAAATTCAAATGGACCCCACCATTTAGGTAATGGTCAATGACACCCATCGTTCAAAAATATCTAAGGGGCATTATAGCTTTCCATTAAGTGGATATTTGTGTCCCACTTCATCTATCATTATGATAGTTTATGTATAGGTTGGATGAGAAACATATGTCACAGTGGGCCTTAGGAATTTTTAATTGCAGAAGTCTTTTCACCACTCTTATTTGGTGTGGCCCATCTGGTATATTTAAAGCCCATGAGAGCAGCCCATTTAATGAATGTAAGGCCCATTTTGATGTATTTTAAAGCTCATGGGTTATGGCCATTGCAATGAACATAAGGCTCATTGGTGAGGCCCATTAACGCAGCCCATTTGATGAATGTAAGGCCCATGCGATTCGGCCCATTTGATGCATCTAAGGCCCATGGATCGAGGCCCAACGGATGTCCTTAGGTCTATTGCAATGTGTGATTTTTCATGGTTCATGTAATGATATTTATGGCGGGTTGTTGCCTAAGGAACAATGTTGGTTTGACGTCCACATTGTATGTATGATGATTGGTTAAATGTCCGCATTGTAACTCTCCTTAGGGTCCATTGAATGGCCCATACTCGTTAATATTCATCGCTTTATAACATGCTTAGAATAATCTCATGACTCATGCCCATACGCATCATATGTATGCTTGATATGAGTAATGACTGATCATAGCATACGCCATTGGGCAGACCATATATGGGGCTCGTCATGTGACTGAGTGCCCCACATGATCGCACAGTACGCGCTGGATTGCTGCATGTTTTGACAGCGTGATTCATGCATCTCACATACGTATGACTTGATCACTGCACGCCCTAGCGACATCAGGGTCGTGGCTCCACAGGTACATCATGGATGGTCGTATTGGATACCGGAAATGCATATTCTAGCACTGTGGGCACTTAGGATGTCCTTGGGTGAGAGTCCCAGAACCTTTTTGGTACCAGGAGATGCTCCAACGTCTAGACCGAGTGGATACACGAGCGCCCGAGTGCCGAATACCAGTAGGCCGCGTCTCCCACTGTGTCGTGGTCGGTTGAAAGGGGGTGTGGCCTTATCCGCCTGAGTGAGAGGGCTATAAGCTAGGCTGAGTTTGACTAGCTCGCAAATGAGTCCGCTATCGACGAGCCGGGTAGGTATTGGCATACTACTGGTCAGGCGGATAGTGAGGTCTTATCCGCTTGCTTGACTGTGCAGCTAGGGAGGTGGCAGTCTCTGCATGAGTATTGGACCCCGGTGATACCCAGAGAAGAACTGTACTGATATACGCATTTGAGGAGTACCGACTTGCTTGGATTGCATTTTGCATATGACATTTGGCTATGTAGGCCTTGCATTGCATCGGTGTGGCCGATGGCATTCATATCTCGCATCATGCCTTGCATTATACAGCCTTGGTATATTCATGGACTTACCACATACTTCCGCATTGTTCTGATACTGTACACTTGGCGTTTGCCTTACGCACACACTTACACCACCCTCTAAGCTTTTGTAAGCTTATGCACGATAGTTGCGTGCAGGTAGCGTTGGACGACAGCAGCGCTGAGACAGGAGTGCACATCAGGACCTTTTGGAGCTTTTTGATCACCTTGTATTTCCCTTTCTGCATTGTACTTAAAATTGTTGTTATAGTGGATATGTGGTGATGTTGTTTTGTGACTTGGTTTTTTCTGTGGTTATGCTCCTTTACAAAAAAAAAAAAATTCATTCTGAAAATCCTCCTTGTAGGATCCCAGGATCGGAATCTGGCATTAGATTATCAGAAGCCGAGAATGGGGCACTACGGAGGCTGTCGACACCGGATTCGGCAATCGGGATTCATGTGAATCCGATTTTCGGGTTTGGGGCGTGACAGAAGTTGGTATCAGAGCATAACTTGGGAATACCTAAGTAATACATCACATATCTACTATAATTAGGTTCCGAGTCTGAATGATTTAACGATTTTTCGACGTAACGCTTAATGTATGTGCCTTCGAGGATTCTCAAGACTGATAGGCCATTGTTCCTTCCTGTAGGAGACATTATGGCTAGAAGAACAACCCGAGCGAATCCCGCTCCACCACCCGCAGCTCCTGCTTTACCAGCTGCTACTCCTACTCCACCACCAGATAGTCCTGCCTTTGAGCCTGAGGATGCCACTCATTTTCCTGAGACAGGTGCGGATCCGACCGTACCTGTGAGTGCTACTCAGCTGCAGCAGATGTTGCAGGCGATGACCGCCATTCTTCAGGGGCAGAGCAGGCGTCCCACAGTGTCACCGGCAGAGGCTGAGCAGGAGCGTGCGAGCGCTCTTCTCAAGGATTTCTGACGGCACGATCCCCCACGTTTTCGAGGTGAGCCGGACCCTACTGCTGCAGAGTTATGGTGCTCCGAGGTGGAGAAGATATTCGACACCATGAGATGTACTACTCAGCAGCGAGTTCCATTGGCTGTATTCCTTCTGCAGGGCGAGGCTCAGTATTGGTGGGCATCTGTAGCCCGATCAGTAGCCACCGATTTTGAGTGGACCTGGGAGGACTTTATAGACCGGTTTGACCGGAAGTTCTTCCCCAAGCATGTGCGACAGCAGCGCGCACTTGAGTTTGAGACGTTGGTCCAGGGGGACATGTCTGTGTCCCAGTATGAGGCTCGGTTCGTCGCACTATCCAGATTCGTGACGTATCTTGTTGATGATGAGGGGCGGAAGGCCCGCCGTTTTGAGAACGGCTTACGTCCTGCCCTCCGGAGCCGTGTGATCGGACACATGCTTCCGACATTTGAGGAGATAGTAGAGAGAGCCCTGATATATGAGACAGATTGGGCCAGTGTGCAGAGAGCCCGCGATCAGAGGGGAGATCAGAAGAGGAAGGCACCCTCTAGTAGCTCCCATCAGCAGCATCGTTCACAGCAGAGGCGCGCGACCCGCCCAGCATTCCGAGCACCAGCAGTACCCCCAGCACCATCTTCGGGATCGTTTTCAGGTACTTGCTTTGGGTGCGGTCGTACAGGGCATCGTAGGCACGAGTGTCCCCATCCGCAGCAGCAGCAGCAGCCGAGAACACCGCATCCACCTCCACGACAACCACCACAGCAGCAGCGACCACAACACCAGCCTCCTGTACCTCCTCCACAGCAGCTGAGGCAGCAGACTAGGCCCCCACAGCGATCACAGCAGCAGCAGAGACCTCAGAGGGGACCTGCACCTCCCCAGCAGGCTCAGGGAAGATTCTATGCCGCCCAGCAGGACCCTCAGTCATCAGGAGGGGTCGTCGAGGGTACTCTTCCTGTCTCTGCATGCATTGCACGTGTACTATTTGATTCTGGTGCATCGCATTCATTTGTCGCCGATGATTTCTGCCGATCGACCGGTTTGCCGTTGGAGTCTGCCCGTGAGGATTTGGTAGTATCGACGCCGTTAGGGAAGACCGCAGTGTTGAGCCGATTTTGCGCGTCTTGCCCTATTTTGATTGGGGATATCTTCTTGCCTGCCGACTTATTTGTATTGCCGATGTCCGATTTTGATGTTATCCTGGGCATGGACTGGCTTGCCGAGTACTACGCCATATTAGACTGCTCTGCGAGGTCAGTCACGTTCTGCATACCCGGCGTGCCAGAGTTTCAGTTTGTTGCCGAGCCCAGAGGAGGGCAGCTTTCTTGCTTGTTATCGTGTGCCGTTGAGGAGCCAGCTGCTTTGAGTATCGACCAGCTGCCGGTTGTCTGTGGTTTTCCTGATGTGTTTCAGGAGATTCCGGGATTACCACCTCGTCGGCATACCGAGTTTCAGATTGATCTTGTGCCTGGTACTGCGCCTATTTCGAAGGCCCCGTATCGTATGGCACCATTGGAGTTACGGGAACTGCAGAAGCAGTTGGACGAGTTGCGCGAGCTAGGCTTTATTCGTCCGAGCAGTTCGCCGTGGGGAGCGCCGGTACTCTTCGTAAAGAAGAAGGATGGCTCATTGAGGCTTTGCGTAGACTACCGCGAGCTCAACAAAGTCACGATCAAGAACAAGTACCCGCTTCCGAGGATCGATGACTTGTTTGATCAGCTGCAGGAGGCGCAATTCTTTTCAAAGATAGACTTGCGGTCCGGTTATCATCAGGTTCGGGTTCGAGATGAGGATATCCCGAAGACAGCCTTTAGGACGCGATACGGTCATTTTGAGTTCCAGGTCATGTCCTTCGGACTGACCAATGCGCCCGCAGTATTCATGCAGTTAATGAACGAGGTCTTCCGTCCGTATCTTGATCAGTTTGTCGTAGTGTTTATTGACGACATCCTGATATATTCGAGGACTCGTGAGGAGCATGAGCGACATCTTGAGATTACATTGCAGACCCTCCGTGCACACCAGCTTTACGCGAAGCTGGAAAAGTGTGAGTTCTGGCAGGAGGAGGTGAAGTTCCTCGGCCATGTAGTGACGAGACAGGGTGTCGCTATAGATCCCTCGAAGATTGATGCCGTGCGTCAGTGGGATCAGCCCACGAATGCATCCGAGATCCGCAGTTTTCTTGGTTTGGCGGGCTACTACCGACGTTTTATTGAGGGATTCTCTCGCATTGCAGCCCCGTTGACTAGATTGACCCGGAAGGGTGCCGAGTTCATTTGGAGCGACGCTTGTGAGCAGGCGTTTATGGAGTTGAAGGACCGCCTCACGACCGCTCCTGTCCTCACTCTTCCCTCTGGGAGTGATGGATTTGTTGTATTTACTGATGCCTCACGGGTTGGGTTGGGTGTTGTCCTGATGCAGCACGGGAAGCCGGTAGCTTATGCGTCCCGACAGCTCAAGGTCCATGAGCTGAACTACCCTACGCAAGATCTAGAGCTGGCAGCGGTTGTCTTTGCACTGAAAGTGTGGAGACACTATCTTTACGGGGTGAGATTCGAGCTCTTTTCCGATCACAAGAGTTTGAAGTATTTGTTCTCTCAGTCCGAGCTGAACATGAGGCAGAGGCGTTGGATGGAACTCCTGAAGGATTACGATTTTGATCTTCAGTACCACCCGGGCAAGGCGAACGTGGTGGCGGATGCCCTCAGTCGTCAGCCACCAGGCCTGGTGGTGCATATGATGATTCAGGAGTGGAGGATGCTCGAGGATATAGCAGAGTACGACTTTGAGTTTGGTCTGCAGTCATCTATCGTTCAGCTATCGAGCTTGTCGATTCAACCCTCTCTTGTCGTAAGGGTGATCGAGGCTCAGCAGACAGACGAGTCGTTACAGGATTACCGAGCAGAGGCAGCATCTGAGAGTCAGACGGATTGGCAGATTAGTTCTGACGGTGGACTTCGCTTCAGAGGCCGATTGTGTGTCCCGGATATTCCTGAGTTACGCCGAGATCTTATGACCGAGGCACATCGATCGCGCTTCTCTATTCACCCTGGCTCGACGAAGATGTATCGCGATATGAGGCGCCAGTATTTTTGGTCAGGGATGAAGCGCCAGATAGCCAGTTTTGTGGCTGAATGTGACACCTGCCAGCGTGTCAAGGCCGACCACCAGAGACCCCCTGGTCTATTGCAGCCGCTGAGCGTCCCGATGTGGAAGTGGGAGCATATATCTACCGATTTTGTCTTGGGTTTGCCGAGGACTCAGCGCGGTCATGACGCCATCTGGGTTGTTGTGGACCGTCTGACGAAGTCGTCACATTTTCTTGCGATTCGTGAGACTTGGCATACAGATCGGCTCGCCAGGATGTTCATTGATGAGATCGTGAGATTGCATGGTGTTCCTGTCTCGATTGTTTCAGACCGAGATCCGAGGTTCACGTCTCAGTTTTGGAGGAGCTTCCAGAGAGCAATGGGCACTGATTTGCAGCTCAGCAGCGCGTATCATCCGCAGACCGATGGACAGATCGAGAGGGTCAACCAGATCCTTGAGGATATGCTTCGGGCTTGCGTGATTGATTTCGCGGGTAGTTGGGACGAGCACCTGCGATTGGCTGAGTTCGCATACAACAACAGCTATCAGGCGACCATTGGCATGGCTCCTTTTGAGGCATTATATGGCAGACCATGCAGATCTCCGAGTTGTTGGACCGAGGTTAGAGAGCGGCGTCTCCTAGGTCCCGAGCTTGTGCTGCAGAAGTCAGAGGCTATCGACATCATCAGACAGAGGATGCGCACAGCTCAGAGCCGGCAGAAGAGTTTTGCTGATCGTCGGCGTCGTCCCTTGGAGTTTGTCGTCGGGGACTATGTTATCTCAAGGTCTCACCCATGAAGGGTGTAGTTCATTTTGGGACGAAGGGCAAGCTTGCCCCGAGATTCATAGGACCTTTCGAGATCACTGGGCGCATTGGCGCTGTGGCTTACCGGCTTGCCTTGCCATCGCAGTTGTCTGGCGTCCACAACATCTTCCATGTCTCTATGTTGAGGAAGTGTGGGTCAGACGTCGTTCCTATTATCGATTGGCAGCCGTTGGAGGTTCGTGAGGACGCTTCTTATATTGAGCAGTCAGTTCGTATCCTCGATCGAAAGGAGCAGGTCCTCAGAACCAAGGTCATTCCCTTGGTGAAAGTGCAGTGGGGCCACCATAGTGTGGATGAGGCTTCTTGGGAGCGTGAGGCAGAGATCCGCGAGCGTTATCCCCATCTTTTCGATGATTGATTGTATGATGTATTATGATGCTTGATTATATATGATGTATGTTCCCTATTTCCTTTTTGAGTTATGGTTAGTTGCAATGGTAACGTAAATTTTGAGGACGAAATTTTTATTAGGTGGGGAGAACTGTAAGACCCGTATCCTAATTCGCACTGTTCCGTTGATTCCCGCGACCCTTCTCGTCAAATTTCGGCAATCCGCGACTTATGGTTGACGTTGCGCACGACCGTAAGTCGTATCCTATTCATTTGAGCCGGCTTAATCCGAGACTTGTATCATTGCGACCGCACCGTCGCTGCGGTTCCAACGCCGCAACTCACGCACCGATCCGATACCCAGACGATGAGATACGGACCCACGTTCAGTTCGAGCAAAAACACCGCGCGTTGCAAATCCCAAGGAATCTCTACAAAGTGTCCCATCAATCACATCAATCAATCCCATCAATCACCTCTCATGTCAAGTACAAGCACCCATACTTCCTTTCTCCACAAGTCAAGCAACCACCCAAGTCAACTAACACATCACTTCACCCATCACTCACCTCACCCATCACTCACCTCACATCACTCCATCTCTCATTAATCACCCCTCTCTCTCTCATTTCTCAACACTCCAACTCCAAGCAAGAGAGAGCTCACGTCCAAGCTCTCTTCCATGAGAAAGAAGTGATTTTAGTGGCCCACTTCCCATCTCCAAATCCCATCATCCTAGCCATCCATTTCCCATCTCCACCATCAAAGTGAAGCTCTAGGTGAGCGGCTATCCAACGGGCCAAGAAGATCAAGAGGTGGGTGCCTCCATAGGGTAGTTTTACTTGTTTTTGTGGTGGACCAAGTGAGGCCCACCGATCAATGGTGTGGATCTCACTTGGGACCCTAAAATGTGGCAGAAGGACCACTTGGATCATCATGATCATTCCATGATGGGGCCATTCTCCATGGACCCCATCATGATGTTCATTTTCATTTAGAAAGGTCATCTAGACCGTCCATATCGGTGGAGAATGGATCTCCACCGTTGATTTACATTTTCAATGGTCCCATGTGCAAGGGATCCTTTTTACTTTAAAAATTTTCTTGTAAGGGAGGGCCCATAATGACGGGGTCCCTCCATCACAAGCCGTGTCCCACTCTCCATCTCTCTCTCTCTCTCTCTCTCTCTCTCTCTCTCTCTCTCTTTTATTTTATTTTATTTTATTTTATTTTATTGTATTTTATTGTAATAAGAGCGTGTGGCCCACTTGAATGAATCCCACTTGAGATATTCTATTTTTTTCAAGTGGGGCCCACCTTGGCTGTTACTCCCATCCCACCCATCAGTGGGGCCCACTTCATCAGGGCCTTCCATCTTAAAGCAACAAAAAAAAAAAAAAATAAACTTTAAAACCGTCCGGACGCTGGACGTTCTCAAGAAAGAAAGAAGGAAAAAGGGGGGGGGGGGGGGAAACCTTTTTGGTGGTCCACTTGCATAGGCCCACCCTGATGTTTAAGTCTGATCCAAGCCGTCCATCCTCTTGTCCATATAGCTTTAACCGTCAAATAAAAGAATGGGACTGATCTGAATGTCATGTGGGCCATAGCAAGGGAAACATTGGCCGTTACCATTGAATAATTTTTTTGGTATTTCTATGCTACCAAAAAAATTGAACTTCGGACTCATTTCAATTGTTACGGGCCCCTGAAACTAATGGACGGGGTGGATCTGTTGGATGTGGGCCCCAAATGCCAAAAACCCCAAAAATGAGGGTTTTCATTTTTTTTCTTTAAAAAAAATTTGTAAAGAGGCTAAGCCTCTGACGTGCAGCAGAAGCTGCAGCAGGCGGGCGCGGGCTGACGTGCAGCCACCCACGGCTGCTGCCGTGGGCCCCACCATGATGCATATTTTGTATCTGCACCGTCCATAAGGTGGCCCACCCTCCGAGGTGGGTCGTCCCCAAGAATGAGGTCCATCCGAGACTCAGGCGGCCCACACCATGAGCAACAGTGTGAATTGAATTCCACCATTAAAACTTGTTGGGGTCCACAGAAATGTTGGATTAAGCTGAAATTTATTTTTTTCCTCCACACCCAGGTCTGAGTGACCTTATCAACGGGTAGGATGGCATAGAGCATTGTGGTGGGCCCCACATGGGACCCACAATGATGTATGTGTGGTATTAGTACCGTCCACCACTGTGGACGGTGGTTCCCACCGTATTTGGGTAAGCCGTCCAGTCAGTTGCTGGACGGCCAGTAGGCCCACCCTCCAAACCGTTCATTCATTGGTTGGCCAGGTGTGTGGACCCCACCATGATGCGTATGTTGCATCCAACCATCCCAACCATTTGAAAGCTCATTGCATGAGCTACCGAATGAGGCAGAGCTGAAATTCAAATGGACCCCACCATTTAGGTAATGGTCAATGACACCCATCGTTCAAAAATATCTAAGGGGCATTATAGCTTTCCATTAAGTGGATATTTGTGTCCCACTTCATCTATCATTATGATAGTTTATGTATAGGTTGGATGAGAAACATATGTCACAGTGGGCCTTAGGAATTTTTAATTGCAGAAGTCTTTTCACCACTCTTATTTGGTGTGGCCCATCTAGTATATTTAAAGCCCATGAGAGCAGCCCATTTAATGAATGTAAGGCCCATTTTGATGTATTTTAAAGCTCATGGGTTATGGCCATTGCAATGAACATAAGGCTCATTGGTGAGGCCCATTAACGCAGCCCATTTGATGAATGTAAGGCCCATGCGATTCGGCCCATTTGATGCATCTAAGGCCCATGGATCGAGGCCCAACGGATGTCCTTAGGTCTATTGCAATGTGTGATTTTTCATGGTTCATGTAATGATATTTATGGCGGGTTGTTGCCTAAGGAACAATGTTGGTTTGACGTCCACATTGTATGTATGATGATTGGTTAAATGTCCGCATTGTAACTCTCCTTAGGGTCCATTGAATGGCCCATACTCGTTAATATTCATCGCTTTATAACATGCTTAGAATAATCTCATGACTCATGCCCATACGCATCATATGTATGCTTGATATGAGTAATGACTGATCATAGCATACGCCATTGGGCAGACCATATATGGGGCTCGTCATGTGACTGAGCGCCCCACATGATCGCACAGTACGCGCTGGATTGCTGCATGTTTTGACAGTGTGATTCATGCATCTCGCATACGTATGACTTGATCACTGCACGCCCTAGCGACATCAGGGTCGTGGCTCCACAGGTACATCATGGATGGTCGTATTGGATACCGGAAATGCATATTCTAGCACTGTGGGCACTTAGGATGTCCTTGGGTGAGAGTCCCAGAACCTTTTTGGTACCAGGAGATGCTCCAACGTCTAGACCGAGTGGATACACGAGCGCCCGAGTGCCGAATACCAGTAGGCCGCGTCTCCCACTGTGTCGTGGTCGGTTGGAAGGGGGTGTGGCCTTATCCGCCTGAGTGAGAGGGCTATAAGCTAGGCTGAGTTTGACTAGCTCGCAAATGAGTCCGCTATCGACGAGCCGGGTAGGTATTGGCATACTACTGGTCAGGCGGATAGTGAGGTCTTATCCGCTTGCTTGACTGTGCAGCTAGGGAGGTGGCAGTCTCTGCATGAGTATTGGACCCCGGTGATACCCAGAGAAGAACTGTACTGATATACGCATTTGAGGAGTACCGACTTGCTTGGATTGCATTTCGCATATGACATTTGGCTATGTAGGCCTTGCATTGCATCGGTGTGGCCGATGGCATTCATATCTCGCATCATGCCTTGCATTATACAGCCTTGGTATATTCATGGACTTACCACATACTTCCGCATTGTTCTGATACTGTACACTTGGCGTTTGCCTTACGCACACACTTACACCACCCTCTAAGCTTTTGTAAGCTTATGCACGATAGTTGCATGCAGGTAGCGTTGGACGACAACAGCGCTGAGACAGGAGTGCACATCAGGACCTTTTGGAGCTTTTTGATCACCTTGTATTTCCCTTTCTGCATTGTACTTAAAATTGTTGTTATAGTGGATATGTGGTGATGTTGTTTTGTGACTTAGTTTTTTCTGTGGTTATGCTCCTTTACAAAAAAAAAAAATTCATTCTGAAAATCCTCCTTGTAGGATCCCAGGATCGGAATCTGGCATTAGATTATCAGAAGCCGAGAATGGGGCACTACGGAGGCTGTCGACACCGGATTCGGCAATCGGGATTCATGTGAATCCGATTTTCGGGTTTGGTGCGTGACAGGGGTGCATGGTACACCTCATGACTTCTGCAACTCGAGGTTGCGGCTGATTCACCGGTTGATTTACAAGTTGATTTTCAACTATAACCTCAATTAGCTCTGAGGATCTCAAGTGGTGTCTAACCCTGTGACGGATAGATAACCTATCAACCAATCGTCCTTCACTCAAGAGACGTCGAGTGTTGTCAAAGACGCACTTGGGCATGAAACACTCTCTGCCCTCAATTTTAGAATCTAACCTAAACCTAAAAAAAAATAAGGGAAATAGAAATCTAGAAATAGAAAGAGAGAGAGAGAATTAGAAAGAATTTATTAAATTAGAAGTTTCTATATTGGGATCCTGCAAAAGAAAAAAGGAAAGTGAATTAGTTTCTAAAAAGAAATAAGAAGTTTCTAAAAATAGAAATAGAAAGATGAGTTAGTTTCTAAAAGTAAAAAGGAAAGTTTCTAAAAAGAAAAAAAAAAAAAAAAAGGAAAGTTATCTAGTTTATAAAAACAGAAAAAGAAAGTTTCTAAAAAAATTAGTTTATAAAAATAATCGAAAGAGTTTCTAAATCTAAAAATAAAAAGTAAGTTAGTTTCTAAAAATAAATCAAAAAAATCCTAACCTAAAAATAGAAAGCAAACAAATCCTAATCTTAAACTAATTCTAAAACTAGTTAATCTCATAAAAATGCAATCGTTAGTCCTTGGCAACAGCGCCAAAAACTTGTTCACAACCCCAAGTATAAGGTCGTGATGCAATAATAATCTCGGTGAGACCGAGGTCGAATCCATAGGGACTAATCTTATGTGTATTCTGAAAGCAACTACAAGAAGATGTAAATCCAACCTGAAAGTATAGAGAGAGTAATTGTGAATTGATTAAGTAGAAACTTAAGAATTTAAAGGCAGTAGCTAAGGTTTCCAAGGATCCACTTATAGCAATCAGGGAGATCTATTGCTTGATTCAAGGATGTAAATGGAATCCGAGTCTTATCTTATCCAGTTGAAAGATATCTCAATAAAATCAAATATGAACTTCCTTTGACCTAATTCTCAATGGATGAGAGTTGTGAGAATTAGAAGTGATTCCATTACAAAACCATGCCCAGGAGACGATGACTCATAATAAGATATACCAATTCATAACCAACATAGGAGAATTGTGAAGATTAAAAGGGATTCTATCACCCAACCATGCCCAAGGGACGATGATGAACAATAGGATTTACTAACTTCACAATCTCAATACATGAAAAGAAGATACTCAAAGTTAATACAGATCTGCTGTAATTTGAGTCGCAATAAACCATTAAAAATTGAAAGTATTTCTTAAATATCAAACTAGAATTAAAGAGAATTCAACATAAACATGAATCAAAGTAATAGAAAACAACTCATCACACTACAAGCTTCATCTCTTAGCCCTAACTAAGAGGTTTAACCAACCATAGACATGATTGGATCTAAAACCGTAGAAGAAGACATGAAAAACTAGAGGAAGAAAAACACTTGGCGACGGCTCTCTGCTGTTGTGCTTTGCTTCTTTAAACCCTAGATTCATGCCTAGGGATGCCCTGGGGACTCTTATTTATAGTTGTACAACACTCGCTTAGAAAAATCAGAAAACTGTCTCAAATTTACGCGCTTCGTGTAACTTCGTGCGATTCGTTCGATGACATCAAACTGGCTTCGATGTCATCGAAGGTGTCATTTATATGTGCTTTTTTTACACTTTTGTAACTTCATCTAGACTCTGTAACCTTCTATGTCATCAAAGAGGCCTTTGATGTCATCCAGCGTTGTTCGAGGAATCGATAATGTGCCTAAAATAGTCCAGAGACTTAATCCAATTTCTCCAATAAATTCAATGTCACCGAAGAGGCCTTTAATTTCATCGAGCAGGTATTCGATATCATTGAGGAAACCTTCGAGTAATCGAACATGGTAACCAAATATGTCCAGCGAGTTTTGCCAAAATTCCACAGAAAATTTGATGTCATTGAGTAGGTCTTCGATGTCCTTAAGCAAGGCTTCGAGTCATCAAACAAGTTCTCGAGTCATCGAAAAATGTCTTCAATTCCAGCGATTAACTCAATTTTCCTTCATAAATTCGATGTCATCGACATGTGTTCAATGTCATCAAATGTGTCCTCGATATCATCGAATGGTGTTCGATGACACAGTCAATGTGTACTCCGCACTTGTTCTTTCAGCTTCGTTCCTTCTCCACTTGGTTTTCTTGAATCTTAGGACCTTGAAATCTTCAATCTTCGTCTCCTAAGATCCATTCTTTTCTTTGGTTATGTTTAAGTGGAAAATCCATGTTTTTAACACCTTTTCCAATCCAAACTCTTAAATTCACCTCGCAACACAGACATGAGTAAAATAAGACATTAAGCAGTATTGTGTTTCTAAAACCAAGATATAAATGGGGTTCAATATGCAATATTTGACCCTCAACAATCCTTGGCTAGAATCCTAGGTAGATCCATATTAGAATCAATCTCCTGGATCTTCGGCTGAGATCGCGGACAGACGAGATCGAGATCTAGTCAGTCCCATGGAGGGCGGGTCTTACCGACCTAGGACATACTAACCTGAGGTGAGTCGACCTCATTCACAGGAGTGAGGACAGGTCGCATCCAACAGAGGGTGGCTCTTGCCAACCTAGGACATGCCGACTTGAGGTGAGAAGTTTGTATTTCTTTCAGAGTGTGGTCGATCAACAATTATTCTAACCATGTGTTGAGAGATCGAGCTCGACCCTTCTCTACACTTAGTCGGCGAGATGAGGGTCATACCATTGGGTCACGCCTGCTGCTGTGTGAAGTGTTGACCTGGCTTACAGTAGTTGGTTGGTCCATTTTTCTTATAACAATAAGTCACCCCCCCACCCCCCCCCCCCCCCCCCACACACACACACACATATTCTAATTCACGTAGTGGACTTAATAAGTAGATTGATCTTGGCCAAGTCGAGCTAAAGTTGGGAACAAGCTCGAGATCGGGCGGAATTTTAGGTAAGGAGGTCAAGGGGGTGAATTGCTTCTCTGTCATTACAAATGATGGGAAGACGGTGAGCTTGACGATAGTGTTTCTGGCTAGGTAAAAGAAGCGGCATCATTTTATTGCCGAGCGTATGGCTGGGTGCCAGATGGCTGCGGGTCAGTGCTCGAGATTGCTCTCGGCTTGAGAGTTTGCCACGTGGTCCACAGGGGGGACATTTGCGTGCGACGTTGCAGCTCCTTGTGCTAAGGGATTGATTACGGGCCATCAATGCCCCTGGCTAGGCATGGATATAAAGAGGAGAGGAACGCCTAAAGCGCCCTTCACTTCCCTCATTTCTCTTGCTCTACATCAGACCCGGCGATTTTCGGTAAGTCGAAAATCCTTTTTTCCCCCTTTTTCCTACAGTTTTCCCTTTTCTAGTTTGTTTTTCCTTCTCTCTTCAACTAGGTCCAGGTCTAGCGTCATCTGCTAAACGTTTTGTGGTGAATGGGGATGATGGGGATCGGGATTTCCTAGGGTGGACTCACTTCCAAGGGTATTATCTTTCCTCCATTCCTGATGACAGGCTTCACGGTTGAGCGAATCGACCGTTAATTCTACACTAATTCTAATACTAATATATTTTAAAAAAATACAACCAAAGTCCCTGGCAATGGCGTCAAAAACTTGTTCGGACAACCCCAAGTGCAGTCTTGCAATGTAGTAATAATTCGGTGAGACAAAGGTCGTACCCACATGGACTTGCAATTATGAGATTTCTGAAATACTTTAAAACTAGAACTAGAACTAAAGTAACTAATGGAATTTTCTTTAAGGAGTAATTATGAGATAAACTATCAAAGATAAAATACTAGAGCAGTGACGATCCACTTTAGCTATATCTAAATGTTAATTTACTTGATTTAATTGGATTACTTAATTGGAATCGAAGTCATATCCTATTCAGTCAAATAATGAAGTGGTTAAATCATCATTCATAAATTAAAACAGATTTAAACTTTAATTAAATTGGTTCCCACATCATGCACCAAACTATTGATCGCAAGGAATTCAAAGCATCCATCGTGCCCATAGTCTACGATAGATCAGTGGATTTTACAGAACAATCATTTGCAAAATAGATAAGAAATTACTCTTAGTGTTTCTAAGCATTTAATGTGCTCGGAGTCGACAATGGATTAAAATAAACTAAACATATATCTTTATTTAAACCAAATATCAATGAATTGTTCAACAATTATCTCAAAATCATGATTCAAAATAAATTCAAGCATTAAGAATAACTACAAGCTTCACCTCTTAGCCTTAGTTAAGAGATTAGTCAATCAAAGACATGATTGAACTAAAATTCTAAAAGAAAAATATAAAAACCAATTAGAACCAAAGGATTGGAGACGAAGGTGGACTTCACGGAGTCTCCACAACTCTTTACTTTACCCCTTCTACCCTAATTTATCTTTAAAAAGGCCTAAAACATCTCTTTAAATAGAAAAAATCTGCACCGACTTGAAACTGACTTCAATTTACGCACTTTCATTATGCTTCGCTTGCATCCAACTGGGACCTTTGGTCGCACCTAACATAGCCTTCGGTCGTAGTCGAATTTCATTAATTTCCATTTGAAGTCTGCCTTCCTTAGGTCACATCGAACATCACTTCGGTGGTACTAAACCTGGCTTCAGTCAGACCAAGTATTGAGCCGAATTATCCCTAAAAATTGTAATTTTTTATGAACTTTTTGTGCACATTCGGTCGAATCAAACCAACATTAAGTGGAACCGAATAGTCATTTATTCTATTATTGAACTTTGTGATTCAATGAGTCCTCTCTTTTGAACTTTGTTTTCTTGGATCTTTGGCACTTAAATTCTTCATTAATCACCTCTAAATCTCCAAAACTTCTCTTGGTCATTCTTTGTGCATTAAATCTTCTCTTTAATCATCATTTTCATCTTAGTGCTCTAAATCAACTCGCATATGATTGTAAATTTACGACGGATCTGATCCGTCGTAAAATGTAATTAACGACAAACCTTGGTCCTTCGCATGGTCCGTCGTGTTTGCTACGCCACAAAAATTAAATGATAAATGGGATCTGTCGCTAATATGGGAAGGTTTATGTCCGTCACAATAATCAAAAACCCATGGCTAAAACAACAAGACCACCCAATTTAGCAATTATAAAATTTGGCGACAGATATGATTCGTCACTGATCATAGGAGAAGATGGGAGTGTCAGACATCAAATTCATTGTTGATTTTCAACTAGTTCAGAAATTAGGGACAGTTTGGTCCATCGCTAAAATTTCTGTAAATTGAATTTGTTACACCTCATAGTCATCCAAAAAAAATCCACAAGATCATTTAATGAGAATCCCATTTATAATTCAAAAGATTGGCTTAAATAAGAAACTAGACTAAATATCATTTTAGATGTGTTTAGATGCTTAGTTGGCCCGAATAGCAAATTGAACTATATAGTAAATAGCCAAAATTTAAGTGTAGCACATCGCCATCTAATGATCCCACTTACATTTTGGTAATTTCTTATACACATAATTGAATTATTAGAAATTGGAATTTAGTTCAACTCAGCATCCAAAGACACCCTAACTTATTAATCCCCAAACATAAGGGACAATGTTAAGAAATTCGAGTTGATAGTCTCTAAGCAAGTTCATTGTATTTGGAGGGTATGACCCTTTCACCATAATAGTAATCATGAAATGGATGCATAGGCATAAGCCAAATGCTTATGATGGAAACAAAGTCTCATCCTTCTAAGAGTGTAGTCGAGAGTTGAAGAGCATTTCATGACATACAATGCCACGCCCCAAACTCGGAAAGGGGATTTACAGAATCTCAATCGCTGAATACGGTGACGACAGCCTCCGTAGTACCCCATTCTCAGCTCCTAGTATCCGTGCTCTAAATTCCGATCCAGGGATCCTATAAGGAGGATTATTTTTTTTCAATGTACATTCAACTCATAATAAGTATAACCACAAATATACCCAAATCACAAAGGCAACATCATCATCACATATCAAATAATGTAAACATTTGAATACAATGCTGAAAGAAAATACATATGTAAAAATTAAAGCCCCATAAGTCAGCTACATGCTCCAAGCTTCACGCTGCTGCAACCTAACAACACTTGCACGCATCTATCATGCATAAGCTTATAGAAAGCTTAGAGGGTGGTGTAAGTGTGTGCACAAGGTTAGTGTCAAGTATTCAATACAATACCGAAACTACTGGTAATCCATAAATCGTACAATATCAGAATAAGCAGAAAACTGATAAGATCAGGAATTATCAAATTAAACAGAAATACTGACAAGATCATAAATCATATGATAACACAGTAAGTAAAAATACTGACAAGTCCATGAGTCATACAATATCAGAATACGCAATACAGATCAGTTAGGCAAATAAGGAGTCAAAAAGAGCCAAATATCAGATGTCGAGGATGCAATGTAATGTGTAAATCCTGTTAAGTACGTCTAGGCCATATAAGTGCAGAAACATAGCAATTCAAAATGTCATATACCGCGGATGTAATACAATATGCGGTGCGAAAGGAATGATCATACTGAAGTGTGAAGTATGGATGATAGTAAGTAGTATCGTAGGCAATGGGGTCCATCACAAGGGACTTTTATCCAAACCAGTGTCATACCTAAATTTGGATAGTCAGACTCAATGTGGTAAACTCTCGATCTCAGGTTAGTCGCGCACCCTAACCTAAGTCCTGACCATTGTGAAGGTATACGTAACAAATAGTTGCGCACCACCAGCCCGAGTGAGTAGTGAATGAATGAATGAATGAGTATGCAACTCCTGCTCAATAAGTCCACATATCAGTACAGTTCATCTTTGGGATCATCACCGGGGTCTAGTACACTCTACATGCAACCGCAGCCCACTGACGCATGACAATGCAACGCCTGACTAGTAGTCTGTCAATATCTACCTGACACGTCGATAGAGGACCCATTTATGAGCTGGTCAAACTCAACCTCACTAGGCTCCCTACCCTCAGGCGGGTAAGGCCACACCCCCTCCCAACCGACCACGACACAGTGGGAGACGTGGCCTCCTGGTATTTGGCACTTTGGCGCTCATGTATCCACTTGGTCTCGACGTTGGGGCGTCCTTTGGTACCAAGAGGGTTTAGGAATTTTCATCCATGGTCATCTATGGCAGGCCGATGCTAGTAATAGATTTTTGGTGTCCCATTTGGCCATTCACGATATGCCTGTGGAGGCTACGGCCCTGATGTCACCAGGGCATACAGTAATCACAATGCAAGATGCATGAGTCATACAATCCAGTCATGCATCAATCTTGCACATACCATGCGCTCATATGAGATAACCTCCGCTTATCTGGGAGTCTCATAACAACTTACCCAATGTTATAAGTAATGGTCAATCACATCTCATAACAAACATGTAGATGGTGTGTATAGGCATGTATCATGATGCTATGGTGTCACATACTCATAATCGGTTTTAGTAACTGGCATCAATAATCGACCTCGATAATGTGGACTTTTAACCAGCATTGCCCCAAGGAAAGGCCCACATAGAGCCTAATATGTAGTGGACCCATGGCCTCACAAGAGGGCCAAAAATACAACACCATGGGCCTCACTTAAGAGCTTAATACACATAACGATGGACCTTTCGCATGGGCCAAACATACATCAAAATGGGCTCCATAGCCTGGCCCTCAAATACACCACAATGGGCCTCATACAATCATAATAGGCCACATCACATGTGCCTAATACACATCACATGAGTTGCACCACATGGGCTTATATATATCGGATGGGCCATGTCCCATGGGCCCTAAATACATCACAATGGGCCATAACCCATGGGCCCCAAGTACATCGCAATGGGCCTCTCACACGGGTCCATTATCCATCACATCAAGGTGGGTCTCAATAGATGGCCATAAATACGTCACATTGGGCCTCATATACATCAAGTGGGTTGCATCACATGGGCCACCTATACATTACAATGGGCCTCTAACACGAGCCTAATGTACATTACAAAGGGCTCCATATCCTTATATACATTACATTAGGCCTCGACAATCACAATCGACCTCGGTAAACAAAATCGACCTTGATGATCAGAATCGGCCTCGATAATCTTACTCGGCTAAGATACTCAGCCTTGACAATCAGAAATTGGCCTATACAATCGGCCTCTACACAAGGCGAGATCCATGGACGAACAATTGATGATGGACCTAACAATATCAATGGGGCCCAATCGTTTGGGGTAACCCACTAGAGAATGATGAGAATCAGGCCTAAGGAAAAGTCACAATGTGGACATTAAACCATCATTGCCCATCAATGTGGCCACTTAATCAACATTGCTCTCAAGGAATGGTGCTCGTAGGGCCAATCATATAATGGGAGCAGCCTCATACAAGGGCCTAATATACATCATCATGGGCCTTGCCTATGGGGCATATACGCATTACATTAGGCCTCACTCATGAGCCAATATATATATCACATCGGGCCGTATCAAATGGGTTGAATCAAATGGGTTGAGTCAAATGGGCTGATACAAATGGGCTGATCAAATGGGGTGAGTCAAATAGGCTGAGTCAAATGGGTCGATACAAATAGGCCAATCAAATGAGCCTAATACACAATATTATGGGCCTCTACCCATGGTCTCCAAATACATCATAATGGGCCACGACATATGGGCCGATTATACATCTCATTGGGCTACGACCCATGGGCCGAGTATACATCAGAAGGGCCACACATCATGGGCCTAATACATATCACAATGGGCCTTGCCCATAAGCCTTAGATTCAAGCAGGTGAGCCCCATCATATGGGCCGCACCAATGGGCCAATATGCATTGAGTGGGCTACATTAATGGGCCGGACAAGTGGGCTATATACACATCAAGTGGACAGCATCCACGGGCGGCACCAATGGGCCTCATATATATATATATATATATATATATATATATATATATATATATATATATATATATATATATATATATATATATATATATATATATATATATATATATATATATATATATCGAGTCAGTCATATCTGCACCATTGGGCCTCATATATATATATATCTAGTTAGTCATATCACATGGGCCGCACCAGTGGGTGTCAGGCCCGTATCCTAGACCATACCGTTTCGTAGGCTCCAGCGATCCTCCCAGTCAAATTTCGATGACCCACGATTTGTTATCGGCATTTACGTGCGATCCTGAGATGTGTCCCATATATCAGAGGCGGCTCGACCCGAGACTTGTACCAGTGAGACTGCGCCGTCGCCGCGGTTTCGATGCCTCATATTATGCACTGAGGAGATACTGGGCCAAGAGATGTGGGCCCACATTTAGTTCGAGAAAACACCGTGCATTACAAATATCGAGAGAATCTCTACAACATGTCCCATCAATCAAGTACACATTAATCACTTCACATGTCAAGAACATATCCCATCATTCCCTTACCAAAGCAACCCCAAAGTCAAAGTAACTCATACCCCTCTTACACAAATTACCTCAAAGTTCAATAAAGCTCCTACACACCCATCACTCACCTCACCCATCACTCCATCACCCATCCCTCTCTCTCCTTACAACCTCTCTCTCTCTCTCTCTCTCTCTCTCTCTCTCTCTCTCTCTCTCTCTCTCTCTTCTCATTCATTCTCATTACTAGCCATGGACATCCAAGCTCCCCAAGAGAGAAACCATGTATGGCCCACCTTCCTACCACCCAATCCCACCATCCAAAGTCCATCTCAACAGTTGAAATTGTCCCCTTGGAGTGCTAGGATGCATTGGCGGAAGAAGGATGTGGAGATCCATAGGTGGGTGATTTTTATTTTATTTTTCTTTAATTTAAAGGCCCACATTTGGTGGGACCCATCTTGATGAATGCGATGTATAGGGAGGGGCCATAGTGGCGGGGTCCCTCCCCTCCTCACGTTCTCTCTCTATCTCCTCTTCATGTGTGATGTCCCACCATGATGCATGCTTTAATCCACACCGTCCGCACCGTCCAAATGAATGGACGGTGGGACTTCACTGTGATGTATGTGACTGTGCATCCACACTGTCCAAGGTCTAGACGTGGGACCCACACAACGCATGTGTCGTGTACACACTAACCATACCATACGTAGGGCCCACCTTGCATGTATTACACGTGCAGGTGGTGGGATCCACCGGTGTGTGGATTTAAATCCACGCCATTCATCCAGACGTTGGACTATTTTAATATTGAATATACTAATATAATATAATATTATATAATAATATATAGTGTATTATATGGTAATGGCCCTACGTGGGACCCACCCCATGTACGGGGGGTTGAACCTTGATGTATGCATTCATCCAGGCCATCCCAGGCCTGGACGTTTACTGACCCACGTTTATTTATGCATGTTATATCTACACCGTGCAGCTGGAGGATGGTGTCACCGTACCTGGTGTCTGGTGTCCACACGTGGGATGTGGACCCCACAACGTGATGTATGTATTTAAAATCCACACCGTCCAGTGGTCTGGACGGTGGGGACCACCGAAATCTATGTTTAAATCCCATCGTCCATCAGGCCTAAAAAATGAAGCAAATTCAAATCTCAGGTGGAGCATGCCACGTGGGATGTGTGGATCCCACATGGGGTATGTGCCTTATCTATGCCATCCAGATCATGGCCCCACCTACCGAGCATGTGTGATGCATCCACGCCCTCTCTACTGAGGCAGATATAAATCTATGGTGGGCCACGGTGGAGGGACTCACCTTGATGTATATATTTGAATCCACGCCGTTCATATCATAGTGGGTCCCATGCTGCAGGTAGCTGCTGCTGCCCACTAGCGTCAGCAGGCCAAGTGGCCCTGACCATGATGTATGGTCTACATCCACACCGTCCATCCATCAATGGATGTCCTGGACGGTGATGGGAGGTGTCCTCCTTGATGTATGCATTTTACACATACCATCCATCCATTTTATTTGGGTATAGGACCCACGCGCACGTGCTACACGTGTGGGGTGGGCCCTACCTTGATGTATTTATTATATACCCCCATCGTCCATCTCTGGATGGTGCTGTGGGGCCGATGAATGTATGCGCTTCATCCCACCGTCTAGCAGGTGGGACGGTGGGTAAATCCAGACCGTTGAGCCCTTCCACGTGGACGTGGCCCATGTAATGTGTATATAACCGTTCATCTATGGTCCTGCACAGCATGCAGCTGCTGCCACTGTAACGTCAGTGAGTTCAGTGGGGCTCTTGATGTATTTGTGGCATCCACACCATCCATCCAATGGGCGAGCTTGTCTTAAAGGCTGAGACTAAAAATAAGACAGATTTATATCAAGTGGACCACACTGTAGAAAATAGTGGGATGAACGCCCACCATTAAAATCCCTTGGGTTATAGGATTGTGACCAATATGATATTTGTTCTTCTGGAAATATAGGCCTGTGTGACCTAATAAACAGACTGGATGGGAAATAATACTATGATGGGGCCCATTAGAAATTAATAGTGGAAATTATCATCACCACTGTTAGGTGTGGTATGGTCCAGGCAATCCTTTGGATATGATTCATTTTTTTATGATAATGCTTTAAAATGATCTTTAGCAATAGATGAATGGGGTGTTGGTTTGGGCCCATTTGAGTCAGCGCATTTGAATCGGAATTCTTTTGGTGTGGTCCAAGCCCACTTGATGTATATGAGGCCCATTGGTGCGGCCCATTCTGATGTGTATTAGGCCCTTGTGAGTGGCCCATTGAGATGCATATTAGGCCCATGTGATGAGGCCCGACTTGATGTATGTTAGTCCCGTGTGAGCGATCCATTGCGAGGTATATTAGACCAATGTGATGCGACCCATTGTGATATATTCGAGGCCCTTGGGTAAGACCCATTGTGACGTATTCGTGGTCTATGGGCAAGGCCCATTGTGATGTATTCGAGGCCCATGGTTGAGGCCCAATGCCATGTATGGCCCGTTACGTTGTGTATGAATCCCTTGTATGGGTCACTCCTTGTGAGCGATGTCGGTTAAATGTCCACATTGATGGGCAATGATGGTTGAATATCCACATTGTGACCTTCCATTAGGCCTTGTTAAGCCCATTCTTACCGATCCCGTTTGTCATGGCCAATTAGTAATTAGCGATTGAGGTCGATTATCGTGACCGACTTGCCTATTCTGATTATCGATCGATCCCGATTGTCGTAGCCGATTGCCAATTTCGATTGACGTGACCAATTTACCGATTCTGATTATCGATCAATTTCGATTGTCATGACCGATTGCCAATTCTAATTGATGTGATCGATTTGTCGATTCTTATTATCGATCGATTTTGATTATCGTGACTGATTGCCGATTACGATTGACGTGATCGATTTACCGATTTTGATTATTGATCAATTTCGATTGTCGTGACCGATTGCTAATTCTGATTGACGTGACCGATTTGTCGATTCCGATTATCGATCGATTCCGATTGTCATGACCAATTGCCAATTCTGATTGACGTGACTGATTTACCGATTCTGATTATCGATCGATTGCTGATTCTGATTGACGTGACCGATTTGTCGATTCTGATTATCGATCGATTCTGATTGTCATGACCGATTGCTAATTTCAATTGAAGTGATCGATTTATTGATTCTGATTATTGATCAATTCCGATTGTCGTGACCGATTGACGTGACCGATTTACAGATTCTGATTATCGATCGATCCCAATTGTCATGGTCAATTGCCGATTCTGATTATCGATCGATCTCGATTGTCGTGTCTGATTGCCAATTACGATTATCAGTCGATTCCGATTGTATAGGTCAATTCTGATTGTCGAGGCCGATTGTATAGGTCGATTCCGATTGTCGAGGCCGATTGTATAGGTCGATTTCGATTGTCGAGGCCGGGTATTGAGGCTGATTTTGATTGTCGAAGTCGATTTCGATTGCAGAGGCCGATTGTTGAGATCTATATAATATATATGCGACACGTATTTGAAGCCTATTGGGATGTATATTAGGCCCATGAGTGAGGCCCATCGTGATGTGTATTAAGCTCTTGAGTGAGGCCCATGGTGTTCTATATTTGGTTGTTATGTGAGGTCATGTGTCCACTGTATGTTAGGCTCTATATGGGTCATTCCTTAGGGGTAATGTTGGTTAAATGTCCACATTATCAAGGCTGATTGTCGATGTCGGTTATTGATGCTGATTATGAGTATGTGACCACATAACATCATGATACATGCCCATATGCATCATGTGTATGTTTATTATGAGATGTGGTTGACCATTGCATATGTAATTGGGCAGGTTGTTATGAGACTCCCTGATAGGCAGAGGTTATCTCACATGAGTGCACGGTATGCGCAGGATTGATGCATGACTGGATTGTATGACTCATGCATCTTATATTGTATGTTGTGATTACCGTATGCCCTAGTGACATCAGGCCCATAACTTTCACATCATATCGTGGATAGTCAGATGGGACACCGAAAATGTTTGGTTCGAGCATCGGGCTACCATAGTTGGCCCTAGGTGAAAATTCCTAAAACTATCTTGGTACCAGAGGACGCCCCAACGTCGAGACTGAGTGGATACATGAGCGCCCGAGTGTCGAATACCAGGAGGCCGCATCTCCCACTGTGTCGTGGTCGGTTAGGAGGGGGTGTGGCCTTACTCGCCCGCGCGTAGGGGGCATTGGTAGGCTGATTTTGACCAACTCATGAATGGGTCCGCTATCGACGTGGCGAATAGGTATTGACAGACTATTGGTCAGGCGGATAGTGAGGTTTCTTACCCTCACTTGGACTATGCTGCTGGGAGAGCGGCAGTGCCATTTGAAGTGTACTAAAGCCCAGTGATGATCCAAGAGATGAACTGTACTGATACGTGGACTTATTGAGCAGGAATTGTATACTTATTCATCCATTCATTCACTATCCACTCGAGATGGTGGTGTGCAACTATTTGTTACATATACCTTCACAATGGTCAGGATTTCAGTTGGGGCGCGCGACTAACCTGAGATCAGGAGTTTACCACATCGAGTCTGACTATCAAAATTTAGATATGGGATTAGTTTGGATAGAAGTCCCTTGTGATGGACCCCATATCCTACGATACTACATACTATCATCCCGACTTCACACTCCAGCATGGTCATTCCATTCGCACCACATATTGTATTACATCCGCGGCATATGGCATTTTGGGTTACTGTGTTTCTGCATTTATATGGTTTAGATACGGTGTAAGACCCGTATCTTGGTCCGTACCATTCCGTAGACTTCCGCGGTCTTACCGGTCGAATTCCGGCAACCTTCGACCCTTAAAAAATATCGACGCGCGACCTTGATTCATTTACCGACAACCCGAGTCGACTCAACTCGAGACCAATACCATAGCGACCACGCCGTCGTTGCGGTTCTGATACCGCGACTCGCGCGCCGAGGCGATACCCTGGTCAAGAGATATGGGCCAACATTCAGTGCAAGAAAACGCCACGCGTTGCAAAAACTAAGGGAATCTCTACGATGTGTCACATCAATCACATCAATCCCATCAATCAATCAACCCATCAATCCATCACATGTCAAGTACACATCACTTTATTCCCTTTTTCCAAGCAACCACAAAAGTCTCCCAAACCCATACCTCTCTTACACAATAAGCCACAAAAGTCTTCACCACCCATACCTCTCTTACACAAAAGCCTCAAAAGTCAATACTTTCTTACACAACTATCATTCACCCATCCATCCATCTCTCTCTACATCACTCTCTCTCTTTCTCTCTTTCTCATTTCAAAAATTCCAAGCAACAAAGAGTCCCACGTATGGAATTTTGCAAAATCCCTAAACTCCAAGTGGCCCACCTCTTCATCCCAAAATCTCTCATCTCAACCCTCCATTCTTCATCTTAACCATTGAAGTTGAAGCTAAGGTGCCAAGGAACCCCTAGGAGCAAGAAGATCGGACGGTGGGTGCCTCTATAGGGTAGTTTTTCTTATTTTTATGGTGGACCAAATGAGGCCCACCGATCAATGGTGTGGATCTCACTTGGGACCCTAATATGTGGCCGATGGACCACTTGGATCATCATGATCATTTCAGGATGGGGCCATTCTCCATGGACCCCATCATGATGTTTATTTCATTGCAAAAGGTCATCTAGACCATCCATATTGGTGGGGAATGGATCTCCACTGTTGATTTACATTTTTGATGGTCCCTTATGCTAAATGACCCACTTGTTGTATGATTTATTACAACGAACGGAAGGCCTATCTGATATGGCCCATTTGATGTATTTAAGGCCCAATGGGGTGTACCTAAGGTCCATTGCAATGTGTGATCCCAACCTGGTTTATGTAATGATGTTTATTCCGGGTTACGCCTTGGGAGCAATGTTGGTTTGACGTTCACATTTGGAGTGTAATGCTGGTTGGATGTTCGCATTACGACTCTCCCTAAGGCCCTTTAGTAGGCCCGTACTTGCTGTGTATAGGCCGTCCAGGCCCATCTGCGTTGTAAGAATGGATCATCACTCATTTACATGTTAGAATAGTTTCATGACCCATGATCATACGCATCATATGTGTGCTTGATATGAGGATTGACTGATCATAGCATATGCCTTCGGGCAGGTTGTTTATGGGTTCCTGGTTAGGTAGTATTGCCCTACATGAGCGCACGATATGCGCATGAATTGTTACATGACTGGATAGCGTGAATCATGCATTTCGCACTTGTGTGACATGGTTATTATACGCCTTAGCGACATCGGGGTCGTAGCCTCCACAGACGCATCGTGGTTGGCAGGATTGGTTACCGAAAATCTTATTCTACATGGGGTACTATAGATATCCCTGAGTGAAAGTCCATAAACCCTTATGGTACCAAGAGGTTGCTCCAACGTCTAAACCAAGTGGGTAGATGAGCGTTGAGTGTCGATTATCAGATGGTTATGCTCTCCACTGTGTCGTAGTCGGTTGGAAGGGGGTGCGGCCTTACCCGCCCGAGAGTAGGGGGCAATGCTAGGCTGAGTTTGACCAGCTCGAGGAATGCGTCCGCTATCGACGAGTCGCACCCGATATTGGCAGACGGATAGTGAGGTCTTTTCCACTTACCTTATTGTGCGCGACGTGGCGGTAATCAGGTTTAGAGTGGACTAGACCTCAGTGATATTCCATATTTTGAGTTGTATTGATGTGTGGACATAGATGAGGATTTGTATGCTTGAGTTGCATTACACATCGCATGGCCTTGGGGTGGCCAACACCATTCATGTCTTGCATCGCATAGCCTTGGTATGGCTCATGATATTATAGATCCATCTGCATATTCCGCTTTACTCTGACATTGCATGTTCATATTACTACCTTGCGCACACACTTTCACCACCCTCTAAGCTTTCTGTAAGCTTATGCACGACCGTTGCGTGCAGGTGACGTTGGATCGCAGCAGCGCTGAGGCAGGAGCACGTTGCTGATCGTTTTGGAGTTTTAGTTCTTTACCATTGTATTTCCCTTTATGCTCATTGTACTTGTAAAGTTTTTGATCATAGTGGAAATGTAATGGAGTGCTTGGTTGTTGTTTGTGGGTTATGCCTTTGGTTATGCTTATTACGAATCAAACTGATATTTAAAATCCTCCTTGTAGCATCCCAGGATCGGAACCTGGCGAATGGGAGCTAGGAACCGAGAATGGGGTTCTACGGAGGCTGTCGGCGCCGGATTCGACGATCGGGAATTTTGTGAGCCCGGTTTCTGAGTTTGGGGCATGACATACGGTTATCGCTATTCGTAAACTCATTAGGAATTATATATTGCATCGCATCCTCGTCATCTGATATTTGATTCTTTATGACTTTTCATTTGCATAGCTGTTCTGTATTGCGTATTCTGATATTGATTGACTCATGGACTTGTCTGTATTTCCTCTTACTCGATTATTGTATGGTTTATGATCTTGTCAGTATTCCTGCTTACTCTAATAATTTATGATCTTGTCAGTATTCCTACTTACCCTGATAATTCATGATCTTGTCAGTATTTCTGCTTACTCCGATATTGTACGATTTATGGATTACCAGTATTTCTGGTATTGTATGATTATGACATTGTATTGAATACTGGACACTTACCTTACCTTGTGCACACACTTACACCACCCTCTAAGCTTTCTATAAGCTTAAGCTTATGCACGATAGATGCGTGCAGGTGATGTTAGGTTATAGCAACGTGGAGCTTGGAGCATGTAGCTAACTTCTGGAGTTTTGATTTTGACATATGTATTTTTCTTTCAGCATTGTATTCAAATGTTTATATTAGTGGATATGTGATGATGATGTTGCCTTTGTGATTTGGGTAAACTTGTAGTTATGCTTATTATGAGTTAAATGTACGTTGAAAAAAAATTCTCCTTGTACGATCTCAGGATCGAAACCTAGCGTATAGACTCTGGGAGCTGAGAATGGGGTACTACGAAGGCTGTCGGCACCGAATTCAGCAATCGGGATTCCTGTGAATTCAATTTTCAATTTTGGAGCATGATAGTGGGCCTCAACAAATGGGCCACAAATACACTTATTGGGCCTCTCAAATACAATAAGTGGCCGCAGTACTTGGGCTACACCATTTACACCGTTCGTCTATTTTTAGAGATCATTATAGAGTATTAAAAAAAATGAATCATATCCAAGGATCATCTGGACCATACTATAGATAATAGTGGAGATAATGATTTGCACCGCTTAAAATTTCCAGGGCCCACCATAACGTTTATTTTCCACCCAATCTATTTCATAAGGTCATAAGGACTTTGATTAAGCGGAAAACAAATTTCATACTGATCCAGAACTCATGTGACCCAAATGGTTTCAATGGTGGATGTTCAATCCTTCACTTATCTGCAGTGTGGTCCACATGATAGATGGTGTAGGTAAAATACTCATACCATGGTGGGGTCCACTGCACAGACAGTGCAAATAAAATACTTATACCATGGTGGGGTCCACTGCATGGATGTATGGCTTGGAATAAAACACATATATCATGGTAGGCCCCACATAGCACCATAGATGCTTTGGGTGGATACAACACTACATCTAGGTGGGCTTCACTCACCTTGTGCAGATGAACAACATGGATACAAGACACATACATCAGGGGGGGGGGGGGGGGTCCCAAATGGACGGTGTGTATAAGACACATACACTGCAGTGGAGTCCACATAATGTTATATGGACGTTGTGGATATAAAATAAATGCATCAAGGGGGGTCTCACCTGCCCACACATGTCACACATGTGGGGTAGGTCCCATGTCCACAACAGGTGTACGGGGTGGCTATAAAACACATTCATTAAGGTGGATCCCACTCGTTCAAAAGTTTGGACGGTCTGGATCAGACCCACACATTTGGTGGTGTGAGGACAACAGCCAATCTACTTCCATATGTGGTGAGTCCCACGTACATCAGGGTTCACTGTCATATATTATAATATTATATTATTATAATAACATAATATCATATTTATTATTATTATTATTATCTGCTGGAGTCCAATGTCCAGACCACGGATGGTCTGGATGTATTCTTCATCAAGGTGGTACCCACTGTCCAGATAGATGGTGGGATGAAAAACATACCTCGTGATCATACTCACAGAACTTGCTGCGCAGGTACGGTAGCTATATAGCTAGTGTAAGGTACACTAGCTAGTTTGTTCCACAGAGGTGGGTCCCACGTGGGGCCACCATAACATTTATCTACTATCCAATCTATTGGTAAGGTCACACAAACCCAGATTGAAGGGGAAAAATAAAGTTCATAATGATCCAAAACTTCAATCAACCCAAAGAGGGTTTCAATGGCATATGTCCAATCACACTGTTTCTTGTGACGTGGGCCACCTGAGCTCCACATAAGGTTGATTTTTGGGGGGCCCACTGTCCCAAAGGGGACCTACCAAATGCATGGAATGGATGGTCTACACCCAACATGGTGAGGCCCACGGCTGGGACCCAACGGTCCCTGCCCGTTCACGCAACCACAATGCAGGACGCTGCTGCGTCCTCTCACAATTAGCAGCAGCAGGAGCTGTTGTTGCTGCCTCTCTCTCACATATATATAATTTTTTATTTTTATATTTTCTTGAGGTTTTTCATAGGTGGGGCCCGCATCAGGGGAATCCACCCCACCCATTAGTTTCTACGGCTCAAGACAGACCCATCAAGTCAATATCCGAGGTATTTTGGTGTATAAAAACATCAGGGTGTATTTCAACAGTAAAAATACTATTTTCTATGCTATGTGTTGAGGGTCAAATATGGCATATCAAACCCAGTTATTGCCTGAATTTACGAGCATGATACTGTTTAATGGCCCGATTTAATCGTGTTTGTGATGTAGAGTGTCTTTACGAGCTTGGATCGAAATAAGGTGTTAAAAGCTGAGATATAACTCTTAGAACTCACCAAAGTAAGGGATGGACTCCATGGGACCAAGATCGATGAATTTACACGCCAGAAATCCGTGAAAATTGAGAAACTGAAGCTCAAATGGCCCAAAAGATGTCCAGAATGCAAGATCACAAGGTTCCCACCATCTGTTCGGCTTGAAACTTTATACATGGCCTGAAGACCATATATTAACCATACACGTCGAATTTTGGTCATTGAATCTTCGTGGAAGTGGCCCAACGGACAAATCAGCCCATAGATCTGTGAAGTGGGGCCCACCTGCTATTTGGATATGCTGTAAAATCGGTCTCAACTGTTTGCACCGGCCGTGCACCGGACGATCATCCCGGTCAAAGACGGGCTGACCCGTCTTCTTCTTTGCACAGAACAGCGAACGAACAGCGTCCATCAGCTTTTTGCTAGTGGGCCCCACTCGTCATCCTTTTGCAGAATCTGGACCGATCATTGTGTCCATAGGGGAGGCTGGACCCTCACCAAGGTGGCCTTTTGGTCCCATGCACTCGATCAAGAGATTTCCACCGTTCGATCTCAGGACAGACTGCGAAGCAAATTATTTTGTGGGCCACACCAAACTCAATCTGAAACCAATCATTTCTTACTGGTTTCTCGACATGATTACAATGGATGGGGTGGATTACATCAAAAACATCACTGTGGACCCCACCGATCGTCACAAAGCCAATGCGGAAGCTCTGTTTCGTGTCAAAAGTTACAGTCTGTTCTTGTGGGTCACCATGGTCCATGATTCAGTTAATCAGGACTGTCCATTAGGATTAAAAGGGTCCTCTTATCATAGCCTAGAAGATAGAATTTCATCAGAAAGTGAGAACGGGTTCCCTACCGTTCAAACGTCGGACAGATGGTGTAATAAGAAATCCAGCGGGCTGCACCGAATCTAATCCTAAACCAGTTATTCCTAGCTGGTTTTTCCAGAGGAACACATTGGATGGGGTGGATTTTGCAAGAAACACCAAGAAGTGGGCCCCACCAAGAAATCAGCGTAAGGCTACTATGCGTAAAAGCTATGCATCATCTTTGTTTACGAACACGCCCAGATTTTCTTCACTGCCTTTGTGCTGCGAAAGTTCTCATCCATCAACCTTCACAACTAGAAAGAGAGAGAGAGAGAGAGAGAGAGAGAGAGAGAGAGAGAGAGAGAGAGAGAGAGAGAGAGAGAGCAAGAGAAGGGGATCGAATCCATGGCTGGGAAACTGAAGACGTGAGAGAGAAAGAGGTTTTGGATTTAGTTAATTTTTATTTTATTTTTATTTTTACTTTTATGAATTATGTTGAGATTTAGTCCAATCATGTGTGGCTAAACCTCTTAGCTAGAGCTAAGAGGTGAAGCTTGTAGTGAGATGGGAGACTCTATTTTATGCCCGTAATTTAATTTATGAACTGAATGGATGTTAATTTTAGTTTAATTAAGGGAATATTATTATTTTTTAATGGTCTGTTGCGACTGAAATGACAACAGTCCCTTGGGATTCGACCTCAGTCTCACCGAGTTTATTACTACATCACAACCCTGCTTTTGGGGACTGAACAAGTTTTTGGCGTTATTGCTAGGGACTGATGGCTACGATTTTTTGAAATTAACTAGTTTTAGGATTAGTTTAAGATTAGGATTTCTCTAATTTTAGGTTAGATTATTTTCCGTTAATTTCTAGAAACTAGCCTGTTTTCATATTTTGTAGGATCTTGACAGAAATTTCTAATTTGGTAATCCCTTTTTTAACCTCTTCCTTTCTATTTCTAGATTAGGTTTGTTTCCTTTTTAGCAAGTTTCTAATTCTAATTCTTTTAAGAATCCTAACTTTGTTTCTTATTCTATTTTTAGAATTTTTCTATTTATATACTTTTTGTTTAGGAACTAACCTATTTGTTTTGTAGGTTTTTAAGATAGAAACTTTTAGTCCAGTAAGCTCTTTCTAATTTTCATATCCCTTTTATTAACTTGCTTTCTAGTTTAAGACTTTCCTAATTCATTTTAAATTTTGTATCTTTTTTTTTTTTTTTAGGAATTCCTTCTTTAGAAACTAGTACTTCTATCTTTCTTTTTAGGAATTTTCTATTCTTAGACTTTCTATTTCTAGAAACTAACTTGTTTCATTTATTTTGTAGGTTTTTAACTTAGGAACTCCAATTTGGTAACTTCTCTCCAACCCTCTCTTCTTTTTAGAGCTTTATTTCCTTTCTTAGGATTAGGTTTAGAATCTAGGGTTGTGAGTGTTTCATGCCCAAGTGGGCCCGTGACAACACTTGACGTCTCTTGACTGAAGGAGGATTAGTTGAGGGGTTAAATGTCCATCGCAGTACTAGACACCGCTCGAATTTCCCTGAGTTAATTGAGGTTATGGTTGCGAATTAACCTCAAGCATTACCCCAACCTAGGATTGAGGAAGTACATGATGAGAATGAGGTGCAATAAGCACCCCCGCCTCGTACTTTATGAGATTATTTATAACTAGCAGGGGTGAGTACGCCCTCATGCATGATTTTTCTTGAAAATACAGGACAGATGGACATCAAGCCAGGGGTTATCCAACTCCTTCCTAAGTTCCATGGGCTTGAGTCTGAAGAACCGTATCTACATTTGAAAGAGTTCGACGAGATTATAGCCACCTTATACTTTCCCAACGTATCTGAGGATACAATTAAGCTGAAACTCTTTCCATTTTCCTTGAAAGAGAAAGCCAAGACGTGGTTACATTCACTGCGTCCTAGATCCATTAGCACATGGAATTATATGCAGAGGAAATTTATAAAAAAAAATTTCCCACATCATAAAACGATTACCCTTAGAAAAGTAATCATGAACTTTTCCCAAAAGGAAGATGAAACATTCTTCCAATGTTGGGAAAGGTTCAAGGATTTGGTCAGTTCATGCCCACAATACGGCTTCGAAACGTGGTGCATTACAAATTTTTTCTATGATGGACTGACATCTTCTATGCGCCAAATGGTCAAGACAATGTGTAATGGAGAATTCATTAATAAAAATATTGACGAGGTGTGGGATTACCTCGATAGTCTTGCTGAAAAAACACAATCATGAGACTATTACCCAAGTTCGAACACTACGTCTAGACCGACTAAATCTAAGGAGAAAGGTGGATTATATCTCTTGAAGGAAGAGGATGATCTCAAGTATAAGGTGTCTACGCTCATAAAAAAATTCGAGGCCATGGAAGGGAAGAAGGATAAGGTTAATGAAAGTGTTTGCGGCATCTGTGATTGCAACATTCATACAACTGAAAATTGTCCTGCAATACCTGCTTTTCGAGAAGTGTTGAATGAATAATCCAATGCCGTAAATAACTATCAAAGACCTTTCAATGGACTGACCTCTAACACTTATAATCCTGGTTGAAAAAATCATCCCAATTTTAGTTGGAAGAATGGACAAACTGCTACCCCTCAAGGTTTCTTTAATCAAAATCCAAATCAGGGAAAACCTCAAGAAGAATCGGTTCAAAATTCCATACAAGAGTTGGCTCAAGAAATGCGAGGATTTACAGATTTTATGTAAAAAATGGATTCACGTATGACGGTTATAGAAAAGGGGATGCTTCCTATACAATCACTCCCCAATCCTAAACCGCAGTACGAGATAAGTGATCTCAGCTCTTCAAATCAAATGAGGCACGCTAAATCCATCACCACTCTTAGGAGTGGGAAGGTTATTGATAAAACCCTTTCGGTTAGGCCCAAAAAGCCTCAAGAACTAGAAGAGGACAATAATGATGGATCTAGTGATACCCCACAAAACTTAGAACCGGAACTTCTAGAGAAGCCAGTTTCTTCGTTCCCCCAACGGTTGGTTGCACCAAAATGTCTCTCTAACTCTCAGGATATTCTAGAGGTGTTGAAATAAGTAAAAGTCAACATTCCTCTACTTGATGTCATAAAACAGATACCTTCATATGCCAAATTCTTGAAAGACCTATGCACAATCAAAAGACAGCAGAGTATTCAAAAGAAAATTTTATTGACTGAGAAAGTGAGTGTCATCCTGAAGCAAGACGTGCCACAAAAATTCAAAGATCCCGGTAGCCCAACCATATCATGTGTAATCCAGAACTATCGAATTGATCATGTACTTCTTGACTCAGGAGTAAGCGTTAATTTGATTCCTTACTCGGTATACAAACAGTTAGGATTGAGTGAATTAAAACCACCCTAACCACACTACAACTTAGTGATCGCACTATTCGTGTACCGAGAGGGATAATCGAGGATGTGTTCGTCCATGTCAATAGATTTTACTACCCTGTAGATTTTATCATCCTGGATACCAAACCCATCAATAACATGAGCACTCAGATTCCCGTCATTCTTGGTTACCCATTCCTTACCACTTCAAATGTAATTATTAATTGTAGGAATGGTGTCATGACTATGTCTTTTAAAAATTTGACATTAGAGTCAAACATCCTTTTCAGTAACGGCAGCAACTCAGAAGATGATGACAATTTTCACAACATTAATATGATTGATTCTTTCATGGAAGATAGAACGCTTCTCACCTTATCCTATGATCCTCTAAAGACGTGTCTGGCCCACTCCCTTGATTTTGATGATGACATGATTAGGAAGATGTGTGTCATGCTTGATACTGCACCGGTACTTGAAGTTAACCGGTGGAGGCCACAATTTGAAGAATTACCCCAAACTGATATAGTGCCTCTACCGTCTAACCTCAAGCCGCCGAAGCTTGACCTAAAACCTTTGCCCTTTGATTTGAAATATATCTATTTAGGTTAAGATAAGACATACTCGGTGGTGATCTCTACCCACCTAGAGAAAGAACAGGACAGTATGCTCATTTCTACTCTCATTGAACATAAAGGAGCCCTGGGATGGACGATAGTGAACCTCAAGAGAATCGACCCCTCAATTTGTACTCACCGCATATATCTTGAAGATAATGCAAAGACTTCCCGACAATCACAACATAGGCTAAATCCAAATATGAAGGAAGTGGTTAAGGCCGAGATTCTTAAACTATTAGACGTGGGTATCATATACCCCATATCCGATAGTTAATGGGTGAGTCCAACTCAGGTGGTTCCCAAGAAGTCCGAGATCACCATCGTAACCAATGCCAATAATGAACTCGTGCCAACTAGACTTACTACTGGTTGGAGAATATGCATTGACTATATGAAGCTAAATACCATCACGAAGAAGAACCACTTTCTTTTGCCCTTCATTAATCAAATCTTAGAAATGCTAGCTGGTCATTCCTATTACTGTTTCCTTGATGGGTATTCGGGTTATAATTAGATTGAAATCGCCCCTGAGGACCAGGAAAAGACCACATTTACATGTCCCTACGGCACCTTTTCTTACAGAAGGATGTCATTCGGGTTATGTAATGCCCCTGCCACCTTTCAGCGATGTATGATGAGTATCTTTTCTGACATGGTGTGGAAATATCTAGAGGTCTTCATGGACGATTTCTCTATTTTTGGTTCATCTTTAAGCGAGTGCTTAGAGAGTCTTAAATGTGTGCTGAAAAGATGTGAAGAAAAGAATCTGATACTTAATTGGGAGAAATGTCATTTCATGGTTCAGAAGGGAATTATCCTTGGGCATATCATCTCGTCTAAGGGAATCGAGGTAGATAAGGTAAAAATCGATCTTATCTCTAACCTACCTCCACCCAAGAACACAGAGACGTGATATCCTTCTTAGGACACGCAGGATTTTACAGGAAATTCATAAAGGACTCTACTCTCCTCTCTCGTCCTTTACGTAATCTTCTTCAAAAGATTCACCATACAAGTGGACTGGGTAATGCCAGAAAGCTTTCACCAAGCTTAAGGGCATGTTAACCACCGCACCTATCATGAAGCCACCCGATTGGAGCCTGCCTTTTGAGCTTATGTGCGACACTTCTGATTATGCTCTTGGAGCGGTTCTAGGCCAGAGAAAAGATAAGAGGGCCCTACGTCATTCATTATGCAAGTAGGACTTTAAATCCTGCCCAAGTGAACTACTCGACTACGGAAAAGGAACTCTTAGCCGTAGTGTTTGCCTTGGAAAAATTTAGGTCCTACCTGATCGGGTCCAAGATCATTATCTACACAGATCATGCGGCACTCAAGTATCTTCTTTCTAAGAATGATTCTAAGCCCCGCCTGATACGATGGATCTTTCTACTCCAAGAATTTGATTTGAAAATTAAAGATAAAAAGGGAGTAGAGAACGTAGTGGCCGATCACCTTTCTTGCCTTAATACCTCTGATTCCCTTGAGGCGACCCATATCAATGACATGTTCCCTGACGAATAACTATTCAGAGTCTCCCATTCACCTTAGTTTGCTGATATTGCTAATTATCTTGCCAGAGGTTCCATACCGACACATTGGACTGCACAAGATAAGAAGAAATTCTTTACCAAGGTGCGCAACTTTTTCTGAGACGATCCATATTTGTTTAAATATTGCCCAGATCAAATTCTAAAGAGATGTGTGCCAGAAGATGAGCATCAGAGTGTCATCTCCTTCTGTCATTCACAAGCCTGTGGTGGTCACTTTTCTTCTAAAAAGACCACGGTCAAGATTGTATAGTGTGGCTTTTATTGGCCGACTATGTTCAGGGACACTCATGAGTTTTACAAGGCTTGTGAGCGTTCTGAGAAATTGGGAGCATTGTCCCATTCAAAAATATGATGCCTTTGAATCCCATCCTTATCATTGAAGCGTTTGATTGCTAGGGTATTGATTTCATGGGACCATTTCCCCAATCCTTTGGAAATTTGTATATTTTGCTCGTTGTGGACTATGTCACTAAATGAGTCGAAGCAATTTCGTGCCGAAACAATGACCATCGCACGGTCATTAAATTTTTAAAAGAGAATATCCTTTCGCGGTTCGGAACGCCTCGAGCCATCATTAGTGATGGGAGCTCACACTTTTGTAATAGACCATTCGAGAGCTTAATAAAGAAATACGGTATCTCTCATAAGGTGAGCACCCCATACCATCCACAGACAAGTGGACAAGCTGAGATTTTCAATAGAGAGATCAAACATATTTTAGAGAAAACAGTTAACCCTGATCGTAAGGATTGGTCAACCCGATTAACCGATGCCTTATGGGCATACCGTACTGCTTTTAAAACCCCGATTGGAACGTCTCCCTTTATACTTGTCTATGGGAATGCTTGTCATTTGCCTATGGACTTGGAACATAAAGCGTACTGGGCGATCAAAAATTTGAATTTCAATCTGGACAATGCTGGCTCACTTTGCAAACTTCAATTAAAAGAACTAGAAGAAATCTGGAATGATGTATATGAGAACTCGAGAATTTACAAGGACAGGATGAAGGCGTTTCATGATCAACAAATTCTATGAAAATCATTCACGCCAGGTCAGAAAGTCCTGTTGTACGACTCTCGACTACATCTCTTTTCGGGTAAGCTTCGATCTCGTTGAACCGGCCCTTACATTGTTGTTACTGCTTATCCTCATGAGGCCATCGAGATAAGAGATCCCAACAATGAAAAGGAGTTTAAAGTAAATGGACATCGATTAAAACTATTTATCAAGAAATTTAATTTAGAGGACATGTTTATGCCTCTGACCGCTTCTGTTTACTAGGATTGATCTCCTAGTCTGATGGAGGTATAGGTAGGTTTATCGCTTTCATAGGACTAGGGTAGTTCGCTTTATTTGTCTGGCTGAAGACGGTAAACTTAGCACTTCTGGGAGGCAACCCAGCTTTTCATTTCATTTTATTTTCCTAGTTAGTTAGTTCAATGTTTATGGGTAACATTGCTGCAAACCCTCACGAGACTACAACTCGTCTACTAGGGGCAACCTAGGGGTTTAAAGGCTTATTGCATATGCTAAATGCAATCAGAAGCACCTACGAAAGTGGTATAGGTAGGATTTTATTTTTTTTATTTTTTTTTTGCTTTCTCTCTCGTACTAACCAGTTTCCATGCTACGATCTCTTGGAAAGTCTCTCTCTCGATTCGTTATCCAGGTACTATCTTCTCATCACTTTACTTTCGTTATCTCATGTGCATTGCATGCTCATATATCTTTTACATTGAGGACAATGTAGATTTTTGGTTGGGTGTGGGAGATGAGGTTACCTAATCAGTATTTTCTTGGTCTTGAGCAAAAATTGTAAAAAATTTTAAATTTTTCTGAAATTTCTTATGAATTTAAAGGATTTTGAAGGATAGTTATGATGTTAGAATTACAAGATAGGTGATGCTGGTGATTTATGACTCTTGGATTCAGTGTCTATTATATTTCACAGTTAAGTTTGAATTATTAATCCATGATTAGAAGTTTCAAACATTGATTGAGCCATGATTTCACATGTCACATCTCGCTTCCACATTAAGATTTCATTCTGACATTGAAGGGTTAATTTGGTAATCATTAAGTATAAAAGGAACTAGCCTAGAACATTTGCCTAACATGATCGATATGAAAAAAAAAGATACCTTTGGAAAGATTTGGGTAAATAATCATCACCATAACTTTGCTTCCTATAGGTGTAGATTTAATACCCCTTGAATGATATGTGAAAGGAGTCGGGTGTACGATCTTCACCATAGGTTTGCTCCCTATAGGTGAGGATTTGATTCCCCTTCTTGGAGTTACTTTTAATGGAAAAATCAAAAGCTAGAAGTATAAAAAGATGATCTGTGAGGCAAGTTTTGGTTATCACAAATTCTCTTGTTGGTTACCCATGATATCCTGAAATAGAGAAGTGAATTTTAATGATGATAAGTTAAGATTAGACTATACACCCATAGAAACTCAATGTTTAGAATTGTTCTAATTGATGGATTAATACTTTGAACTTGATTATGAAGTTTACCACGCGCTTAAGTCCAGGAGAAAGTAATACCCAAAATTCATGAATCTTAAAATTCTTGTATCTAGATTATTTTGTAAAATTCACTCGAGTACATAGAAATTATCATGTGATTCTCAACTTATTTTTCACATGCTTTCCTCAGGACTAGCAAGATGCTGGTTGGGGGTTGTGTTGAGGGTCAAATATTGCATATCAGACCCAGTTATTGCCCGAATTTATGAGCATATCAGACCCAGTTTAGTGTCTTTACGAGCTTGGATCGAAATAAGGTGCTAAAAGCTGAGATATAACTCTTAGACTCACTAGAGCAAGGAACGGACTCCATGGGATCAAGATCGACGAATTTACATGACAGAAATCCGTAGAAATCGAGAAACTGAAGCTCAAATGGCCCGAAAGACGTCCAAAATGAAAGATCACAGGGTTCTCACCATCTGTTCAGCTCGAAACTTCATACATGGCCTGAAGACCATATATTAACCATACACGTCAAATTTTGGCCATTGAATCTTCGTGGAAGTGGCCCAACGGACAGATCATCCCATAGATCTGTGAAGTGGGGCCCACCTGCTATTTGGATATCCTGTAAAATTGGTCTCAATAAATGAGCTGATAAATAGGATGGACGGATCAAATTTCTCATAACCATCACCATAGGCCCTACATATATAGTGCGTGAACATAGTGTACACGCACCGACCGTGCACTGGACGGTCAGCCCAGTCAAAGACGGGCTGACCCTTCTTCTTCTTTTCACAGGAACAGTGGATGGACAGCGTCCGTCTGTTTTTCGCTAGTGGGCCCCACTCATCATCCTTTTGCAAAATCTGGACCCATCATTGCGTCCATAGGGGAGGCTGGACCCTCACCAAGGTGACCATTTGGTCCCATGCACTTGATCAAGCAATTTCCACCGTTCGATCTCAGGACGGATGGCAGAGAAATTTATTTTACGGGCCGCACCAAACTTAATCTGAAACTAGCCATTTCTTAATGGTTTTTCGACGTGATTACAATGGACAGGGTGGTTTACATCAAAAACATCACTGTGGACCCCACCGATCATCACACAGCCGACGCGGAAGCTCTGTTTCGCGTCAAAAGTTACGATCTGTTCTTGTGGGTCACCATGGTCCATGATTCAGTTAATCAAGACCGTCCATCAGGATTAAAAGGGTCTTCTTATCATAGCCTAGAAGACAGAATTTCATCGGAAAGTGAGAACTGGTTCCCTGCCACGGCTGGGAAGCTGAAGACGTGAGAGAGAAAGAGGTTTTGGATTTAGTTAATTTTTATTTTATTTTATTTTATTTTTTTTTTACTTTTATGAATTATGTTGAGATTTAGTCCAATCATGTGTGGTTAAACCTCTTAGCTAGGGCTAAGAGGTGAAGCTTGTAGTGAGATGGGAGACTCTATTTTATGCCCTTAATTTAATTTATGAACCGAATGGATGTTGATTTTAGTTTAATTAAGGGAATGTTTTTAGTTTTCAATGGTCTATTGTGACTGAAATTACAATGGGTCTGCAATAGCTTTGAGCATGTTCCTATTCCTTTTATGTTTATGATGCCAGGAAGCCCTGTTGTTCACCATTGTCTCCTGGGCATGGTCAGATGACGGTACCCTTCCTAACCTTCATGTATTGTTGATTGGTTGGTAGTTAGTTTAATTTTGTTGTTTGCTTTTTCTTCTGGGCATGGTTTGGTGACGGAATCCATTCTAATTCATATACCTATCATCTCTTTGAAACTATATCGAGTAAGTTCAGTTAATTTTCATGATTCTTGAAGCAGGCATCTGATCTCCCCGATCTCTACAAGTGGATCCTCTGAATCCCTAGTTTCCTATCTCTGATTTCTCTTAAGTTTTAGATTAAGCTCTCACCATTATTCATCAATTTTTATTTGATTTAAATTTCATCTTAGGCTAGTTCTATTTCTACCTAGTTTTTGATAACGTATAAGTATCAGTCCCTTGGGATTCGACCTTGGTCTCACCGAGTTTATTACTACATCACAACCCTGCACTTGGGGAGTGAACATTATGGCTTGCCAGAAAGTCGGATTAGCTTCATTTTTCGGCTCAACACCTAAAATGATCTAGGGAATGGAATGGACAATGTGGATTAAATTCATATATCAAGGTGGGGCCTGCATGAGTGGTCCACCCAAGTTTTTTTAAAAAATAAACTGATTTTTTTTATTTGACTGTGAGTGCTGCACCACATTATCCGTTCACACTTCTCTGTGAAGCTATGTCCAGCGTCCCTAGACGTTGGACAGTTTGTGCATAACACATCTAAGGTGGGGCCCACCTACAGGCGTGCTGCTTAGATGGGCCATCAAGAGGTTGGATGGTCTGGGTAAGACATACATCAAGGTGGGATCCATCCGAGTGGGCCACACATCACACAAATGGAAAAGAGAGGGAGAGAGAGAAGCACCCACCTCTAGATCTACTCCTTCATAATCCCTGGGGTCCTCAAGCCTTCTAGGATCCTTTTTAATGGTGGAGATGGGCTTCTAATGGCTGGATTGAAGGGGATCTAAGGTGAAAGAGGGTTGGCCATGGAGATGGGTTGGGACGTCCATGGCTTCTTAGTTGCTAGGGGAGATGAGAAAATGAGGAAGGAAAGAGAGAGGGAGAAGTTATGGCTTGTCATAATGTTGTAAGGCCATCATAAATGCCTAGGTAAGGGGAGGTATTGACTTAAGAGGAGGAGCCATTATTACTAGTATAAGGACATGACATCACCCACCTAGGGAATGGTGTCATAGGGTAGGGTCCACAACTTTTATAATACACGGGCCACAACTAATGATCTAAGTGTCGCATTGCCATACGAGACGCGGCATTGGAACCGCGGTGACAATGCGGTCATGACGGTACAAGTTTTGAGTCGAGCTGACTCAGATATACTAGACATAACTCAAGATCATGCGTAAATGCCGATAACAGATCGTGGGTCCCTGAATTTTGACCGAGAGGACTGCGGAAGCCTACGAAACGATACAGCATAGGATACGGGTATTACAGCTCTCACCACCTAATAAAAATTTCAATCTACAAAAGGATGAAGATAACGCTCTCTATTCTCAGTCTTACGCTTGTAAGATGCCTCCTTAAAAGAATGGTAAACCATAATAACCTTCGGATCCCAGATTATAAACGATCAAAATGGGAATATTATGCAGCCTCATAATCCCAACGGTTGTGAGCTATATCAGAAAATCTCTAAGTTATTCGAACTCGGGGATCTAGCCATTCTAAGTTCTTAATAATCATAGAGTGAAGGGTAGCTATTAGTAGATATGTGATGTTATCTTCAAGTATTCCCAAGTAATGCTCTGATACCATCTTCAATCACGCCCTAAACTCGAAAAGTAGATTAACAGGAATCTCTATCGCTGAATCCGGTGCCAATAGCCTTCGTAGTACCCCATCTTGGCTTCTAACATCCGTGCGCCAAATTCTTATCCTGGGATACTACAAGGAGAATTTTTTTTTTTAATGTACATTTAACTCGTAATAAGCATAACTATAAGTATACGTAAATTACAAAGGCAACATCATTATCACATATCTACTAATGTAAACATTTGAATATAATGCTGAAAGGGAAATACATATGTAAAAATTAAAGCTCCATAAGTAAGCTACATGCTTCAAGCTTCACGCTACTGCAACTTAACATCAACTGCACGCATCTATCATGCATAAGGTTATAGAAAGCTTAGAGGGTTGTGTAAGTGTGTGCATAAGGTAGGTGTCAAGTATTCAATACAATACCGGAACTACTAGTAATCCATAAATCATACAATACTTGAATAAGTAGAAATACTGACAAGATCAGGAATCATCAAAGTAAACAGAAATACTGACAATATCATAAATCATACGATAATAGAGTAAGAAAAAATATTAATAAGTCCATGAGTCATATTATATCAGAGTACGCAATACAGATCAGTTAGGTAAATGAGGAGTCATAGAGAGCCAAATATCAGATGTCGAGGATGCAATGCAATGTGTAAATCCTACTAAGTCCGTCTAGGTCATATATGTGCAGAAACATAGTAATTCAAAATGTCATATGCTGTGGATGTAATACAATATGCGATGCGAATGGAATGACCATGCTGAAGTGTGAAGTCGGGATGATAGTACGTAGTATCATAGGCTATGAGGTCCATCACAAGGGACTTTTATCCAAACCAGTCCTATACCTAAATTTGGATAGTCAGACTCAATGTGGTAAACTCCTGAACTCAAGTTAGTCGCGTGCCCCAACCAAAATCCTAGCCATTGCGAAGGTATACATAACAAATAGTTGCACACCACCAGCCCGAGTGGGTAGTGAATGAATGAATGAATGAGTATGCAACTCCTGCTCAATAAGTCCACATATCAGTACAGTTCATCTTTGAGATCATCACCGGGGTCTAGTACATTTTACATGCAACCGCCACCCACTAATAAGTGACCATGCAAGTGGAAGAGACCTTACCATCCGCCTAGCCAATAGTCAGTCGATATCTACCCTGCACGTCGATAGCGGACCCATTTACGAGCTGATCAAACTCAGCCTAGCTATGCCCCTACCCTTTAACGGGTAAGGTGACACCCCCTCTCAACCGACCACGACATAGTGGGAGATACGGCCTCCTAGTATTCGGTACTCGAGTGCTCATGTATCCACTCCGTCTTGACGTTGGGGCATCCTCTTGTACCAAGAAGGTTTAGGAATTTTCATCCAAGGCCATCTATGACAGCCCGATGCTAGTAACGGATTTTTGGTGTCCCATCTAGCCATCCATGATATGCCTGTGGAGGCTACGGCCCTGATGTCGCTAGATGTACAGTAATCACAATGCAAGATACATGAGTCATACAATCCAGTCATGCATCAATCTTATGTATATTGTGCGCTTATGTGAGATAACCTCCGCCTATCTGAGAGTCTCATAACAACTTGCCCAATTTCATATGTAATGTTCAATCACATCTTATAACAAACATGTAGATGATGCATATGGGCATGTATCATAATACAATGTTGTCACATACTCATAATCGGTTTCAGTTATCGGCATCAATAATTGACAGTGACAACATAGACATTTAACTAACATTGCCCCCAAGGAATGGCCCACATAGAGCTTAACATATAGTGGGCCCATGGCCTCACAAGAGGGCCAAAAATACAACACCATGGGCCTCACTCAAGAGCTTAATACACATTAGATGGGCCTTTCACATGGGCCTAACATACATCATAATGGGCTCCATAGCCTGGCCCTCAAATACACCATAATGGGCCTCATACAATCATAATGGGCTGCAACACGTGGGCCTAATACACATCACATGGGCTTATATACATCAGATGGGCCACATCCCATGGGCCACGAATACATCACAATGGGCCACAACCCATGGGCCCCAAGTGCATCGTAATGGGCCTCTCACACGGGTCCATTATGCATCACATCAAGGCGGGTCTCAATGGATGGCCATAAATACGTCACTTGGGCCTCATATACATCAAGTGGGTCGCATCACATGGGCCACATATACATCACAATGGGCCTCTAACACGGGCTTAATGTATATCACAAAGGGCTCCATAGCCTTATATACATTACATTAGGCCTCGACAATCGCAATCGACCTCAGTAAACAGAATCGACCTCGATGATTGGAATCGGCCTCAACAATTTGACTCGGCCAAGATACTCAGCCTTGACAAACGAAAATCGGCCTATACAATCGGCCTCTACGTAAGGTGGGATCCATGAACAGATAGTTAATGATGGACCAAACAATATCAATGGAGCCTAATCGTTTGGGGTAACCCACTAGAGAATGACGAGAATCAGGCCTAAGGAAAGGTCACAATGTAGACATTAAACCATCATTGCCCATTAATGTGGCCACTTATCCAACATTGCTCCCAAGGAATGGTGCTCATAGGGCTAATCGTATAATGGGCCCACAGCCTTATACAAGGGCCTAATATACATCATCAAGAGCCTTGCTTATGGGGCATATACGCATCACATTGGGCCTCACTCATGAGCCAATATATATATCACATTGGGCCGTATCAAATGGGTCGAGTCAAATGGGCTGAGTCAAATGGCCCGATACAAATGGGCCGAATCAAATGGGCCAATTAAAGGGGCCTAATACACAACATTATGGGCCTCTACCCATGGTCTCCAAATACATCACAATGGGCCACGACATATGGGCCAACTATACATCTCATTGGGCTACAACCCATGGGTCGAGTATACATCAGAAGGGCCACACGTCATGGGCCTAATACATATCACAATGGGCCTTGCCCATAGGCCTCAGATTCAAGTAGGTGGGCCCCATCATATGAGCCGCACCAATGGGCCAATATGCATCGAGTGGGCTACATCAATGGGCGGCACAAGTGGGCCATATACACATCAAGTGGACCGCATCCAAGGGCCACACCAGTGGGCCTCATATATATCGAGTTGGTCATATCACATGGGCGCACCAGTGGGCCTTTACAAATGGGCCACAAATACAACTTATTGGGCCTCTCAAATACAATAAGTGGCCACAGTACTTCGATTGCACCATCTACACTGTTTGTCTATTTTTAGAGATCATTATAGAGTATTAACAAAAGAAATGAATCATATCCAAAGATCATCTGGACCATACTATAGATAACAGTGGAGATAATGATTTGCACCGCTTAAAATTTCCAGGGCTCACTATAATGTTTATTTTCCACCCAATCTATTTCATAAGGTCACAAGGACCTGGATTAAGAGGAAAACAAATTTCATAATGATCCAGAACTCTTGTAACCCAAATGGGTTTCAATGGTGGACGTTCAATCCTTCACTTATCTGCAGTGTGGTCCACATGATAGATGGCATAGGTAAAATACTCATACCATGGTGGGGTCCACTGCACAGACGGTGCAGATAAAATACTTATACCATGGTGGGGTCCACTGCACGGATGTATGGCTTGGAATAAAACACATATATCATGGTAGGCCCACATAGCACCATAGTTATTCCAACTAGATAGCTTTGCCTGCCATGATGTCCAGCCTTAAACAAGGAAAGTTCATCTTCTCTATTCGTAAGAACCCCTCGACTACCGTTGCCGACCTACTTAACTAAGATAAAAAATAGTCCAATGCTAATGATTTCTTTAGTTCACGAAGAGCTACTCAGGAAGGAAATAAATTGGCTAAGGATAGGAAGTGAAGGGAAGAAGGGGAGCCCTTTGTCGTTAGCGCCAAAAGAAAGAAAGAGGACAACCAAGACCAAGACCATTGTACCAACCAACATCTGGAAAGTCACTTCCATTGATACACTCCCTCGAATACCAAGCCGGAGGAGGTACTTGAGGAAGCTAGGTTGGTCAAGGAAACTTAACGACCGTTCTGAATCAATCAACCGAGATTGGTAATAAGACTCGTCGACCAACCCCGACCTACTTGACTAAGAACGACCTTCCTTTTTAAAAGAAAAAAATGTGCTCGTGATTCTACTATTATGTTTTCTACTTCTTTATGGGTTCTACAATAAAAGAACTTCCCCAGGTTAGGGGAAAACATTCTTTTAAATGATTTCTCAACTATTGAGCTATGCAATCGACTATGAGGGTTTCCCTTAGTGCAAAGGAAGAAAGCCCTCAATTGTGAATTCTACTATGAAAGAACCTCCCCAGGTTAGGGAAGGAGAATTTCATTCTAAATCCTACTATCTGAGTTATGTGATCGATAATTGGGACTTCCCTTAGTTGAAGGGAAGAAAAGTCCCTCCTATTAGTTCTATATTGCCCAACCTACTCGTTCTACTTCGATTGGCTGACAACTGAGACTTCTCTTAGTTGAAGGGAAGAAAAGTCCCTCCTATTAGTTCTACATCGCCCGACCTACTCGTTCTACTTCGATTGGCTGACGACTGAGACTTTCCTCAGTTGAAGGGAAGAAAAGTCCCTCTTATTAATTCTACCATGTGCGATTTACCACTGAACAATCGACTTATCAATTCTACGATTGCTCGGCCCAATAGCTCTATTTTGTTCGACCTCTCAACCTCCCAATCTCTTCCCGCGAAGCATCACAATGTTATTCCACACCAACTTACTTTACAAGCTCCTGATGAATGGTTGGTGGTAGGGGGCCACTTTATGGGTAAAAATGGACCAACTAAATGTATAAACCGAGCAACCAGACTAGATTACTATGGATTGCTTAAGGGCTGGAAAATCACCCCGACCTTTGGTGTTGGCTATTTTCTACCTTGACCTCGGAGGTCGGCCTTGGATACCGACCTCGACCTCGAGTACCAACCTCAGTCTCAGAGTTTGAAGGTCGGCCTCGGATACCGACCTCAGCCTCGAATATCAACCACCACCTCGGAATATAAATACACTTACAATATATAAAGATAGGATTATCCTTTGAGATATTCATCGAAGATCTCAAGAAGTCAACCACAACACGTCCGGAGGAAGATTTCTTCCATAATGTACAACCTCCATCTAAGAGGCATTGCCATATACGTCTCTGAGACCACTGGCTATAAATAAAGGCCTCCTCTACAGTAAAAGGTAAGAGAAATATTATGATTCTACTATGCCTCGTAAATGTCCATAACATGACTTAGTCATCGAAGGGTTCCCAACCTTAAATGCTCCCATGCCCCCCCCCCCCCCCCCCCCCCCCCCCAATGTCTTCTCTTGTTTTCCAATAAATCACAGGTACTCCAGCTAACAGGAGGTGAGGCAGAATCGACCAGATTTTTGCATCAACAACATACAATGACACAAAATTGTCCTACAATTCCTACACTCCAAGAATTGTTATAAGAGCAATCTAATGTCGTGAACAATTATCAAAGACCATTCAGCACCCCCATCTCAAACACGTATAATCCTAGTTGGAGGAACCATTACAACATCAGTTGGAAGAATGGACAAATGACCAATACAAAGAGAAATCCTCAAGGAGCTTTTCCATTAAATTTTAATCCAATAAATCAGAAAAGACCCCAAGAGGATATAGTTTAAAAATTCATGGAAAATGAAGAGTAATTCAACCAAAATCGTTACAAGCATTCCAGGATATCAAAACATCTTGGGAGTGTTTGCATCTTCTATTAAAGAATTGAGTCACAACTAGCGGTTAGGGAGAAGGGGACTCTTCCAACCCAACCTCTATCTAATCCAAAACAACAATTAGAAATAAGTGATCCAAGCTCTTCGAAGAACCATGTAGAGCAAGTTAAGTCTATCACCACTCTTAGAAGTTGTACGATAATTGACAAAAACATCCCGAAGAGGGATGAGAAGCCTAAGGATTTGAAAAAAATTGAGAGGAATGATGGACCTAGCCATGCTACACATGAGAAATAATCGGAAAAAGAGTATACACTGGTTACTCTGTTCCCTCAAAGGTTGATTTCACTAAAATCTCTGTCAAACACTCAGGATATCTTAGAGGTGCTTAAATGGGTAAAAATCAATATTCCTCTTTTGGATGTCATAAAATAAATACCATCATATGCCAAGTTCTTGAAAGATCTATGTAAAGGCAAAAGACGGTAGAACATTTAAAAGAATTTATTTTTTTTACTGAGAAAGTGATCCTCAAGCAAGATGTGTCATAGAAATACACATATCCCAGTTGCGCAATCATCTCTTGTGTGATTGGGAATCATCGGATTGAGCATGCACTACTTGACTTGGGGGCAAGTGCAAATCTGATTCCTTACTCGATTTACGAACAACTTGGCCTTAGTAAATTAAAATCCACCAGGACCACACTGTAATTAGTTGATCGTTCGGTTCGTATACCAAGAGGAATCATAGAGGACATACTAGTCCAAGTCGATAAATTATACTATCTAGTAGATTTCATTATTTTGGACACTCAACTCATCATTGATGTGAGCACTCAAATTTATGTCATCCTCGGCCGTCCATTCCTAACCACATTAAAGACCATCATTAATTGTAGGAATTGGATTATAAAACTAACTTTCAGGAACATGACATTAGAGTTAAATATCTTTAACATGTACAAACAACCCGAGGATATTAATGATGCCCACAAAGTAAATATGATTGATTCATTCGTGTAAGATAGAGCACTTTTGACTCTATATTCTGACACCTTAGAGATATGCTTGGTCCACTCCCCTTATTTAGATGATGACATGATTATAAAGATGGACACCTTACTTGATGCAACACCAGTACTCAAAACTAACCAATGGAGGCTGAATTTTAAAAATTTACCCCAAACTAAGAAGAAGCCTCTACCATCTAGTCTAAAGGCACCGAAGCTTGACCTATGCTTATTTCTATTCTCAAGGAACACAAAGGAGCCCTTGGGTGGATAATAGTGAACCTTAAGGGAATTGATCCTTTAATTTGTACTCATCGTATTCACCTCGAGGACAATGTAAAAACTTCTAGACAACCACAATGCCGGTTAAATCTAAAACTGAAAGAAGTGGTTAAAGTTAAGGTGCTCAAGTTATTAAATGTGGGTATTACATACCCTATATCTGATAGCCAATGGGTGAGTCCAACTCAGGTGGTTCCCAAAAAGTATGGTGTCACCATCACGGCCAATGCGGATAATAAACTTGTGCTAACCAGAGTCACTACTAGTTGGAGAATATTCATTTACTATAGAAACTTGAACACCGTCACAAGGAAAGACTACTTCCCTTTACGCTTTGTTGATCAGATTTTAAAAAGGTTAGCCAGTCATTCCTATTATTTTTTTGACGAGTATTCGGGCTACAATCAGATAGAGATAGCCATTAAAGATCAAGATAAGACCACGTTTATATGTCCCTTTGGCACTTTCGCATACTGAAGGATGTCATTTAGATTATGTAATGCCACATTTCAATGATATATATTGAGTATTTTTTTGACATGGTGGGAAAATTTCTAGAGGTCTTTATGGATGACTTCTTTATCTTTGGTTCCTCCTTCAACGAGTGCCTTAAACATCTTAAATTAGTGTTGAAAAGATGTGAACAAAAGAACCTTATGCTTAATTGGGAGAATTGTCATTTTATGGTTCAGAAGGGAATGATCCTTGGACACATTATATCTTCCAATGGAATCGAGGTAGACAAAGTTAAAATCGATTTGATATCTAACTTACCTCCACCTAAAAGCATACGCGATTTGTGATCCTTTTTAGAAAACGTAAGCTTTTACCAGAGATTCATTAAGGACTTTAGTCACCTCTCTCATCCTTTATGTAATTTTCTTCAAAAGGATACTTCGTTGAGTGGAGAAGAATTCCATAAATCTTTCTTTAAGCTTAAGGGCATCTTGACTAACACTCATATTATACAACCACTCGATTGAAGTCTTCCTTTTGAGATTATGTGTGACGCAAGTGACTATGCTATTGGGGCAGTGTTAGGTTAGAGAAAAGAGGAGGCCTTGTGATTTACAATGCAAGAAGAACTCTAAACTTGGTCCAAATGAACTATTCCACTACGGAGAAAGAACTCCTACCCGTGGGTTCGCTTTGGACTAGTTTAGGTCCTACTTAATAGAAACTAAGATCATCGTGTTCACTATCCATGTGGTGCTGAAGTACCTTCTTTCTAAGAAAGATGCTAAGCCTTTTTTGTTAAGATGGATCCTTCAACTCCAAGAATTTGATATAAAAATACAAGACAAGAAAGGAGTGGAGAACATGGTGGCCCACCATCTCTTTTGGCTTGTCATATCAAATTTCATTGAGACGACACATATAAATGACATGTTCCCTGATGAACAACTCTTCAAAGTCTCTAAATTACATTAGTATGCTGACATTGCTAATTATCTTGTTATGGGTATCACGTCAATTCATTGGATTGCGTAAGATAAATAGAAGTTTTTCATCGAGGTGCTAAGTTTATCCGGGATGATCCACACTTATTTAAATATTGTCTAGATTAAATCATTAGGAGATGCGTCCCTAATGATGAACATTATAGTGTCATCTCTTTTTATCATTCACATGCTTGTAGCAGCCACTTCTCGGCTAAGAAGTCCATAGTAAAAATTCTCCAATTTGGCTTTTACTCACCCACTATGTTCAAAGACATGCGAATCGAGCATGACAAAAATTGGAAGGATTGTCCCATAGAAATATGATGTCATTGCAGCCTATTAAATGTGAAATATTGCATATTTCCCTTATTTATTCCTTGGTTTTATAAACATGATAGTGCTTAATCGATCTAATTATGCATATTTTCATGTGTGAGGTGATTTTGAGAACATAAGGTGAAATTGATGTCAAAAGGAAGATTTATGCTCAAAAGATTACTAAATGAAGATTTAGATATTTGAAAATTATTAATAAAGAATTCATATGCCAAAGATCTAAGGAAACCAAATGAGGAATGAAGAGAATCGAAGATTTGAAGTAAAGAAAAAGAAAAGGAATCCTGAAAATTGTCATAAAAAAATATATTCATAAAAATTATCCTAAAAAACATATTTTGAACTTCAAGTCCAAAAAATGAAAGTTCTAAAAGTCTATTTTGGTAACTACGCAGAGTGCATAAATTTGAGGCGGTTTGCTAACTTTTTTTTATGTTTGTATGAAAGTTTGAGTTATAAAACTATTTAAAGGAGTCCCCACGCTATTCCAAATCATCTTCTAGCGATTGGAAAAGGAGAGAAGGCCTAGGCGGAGTGTTAACAATGTTCTTCCACTTCAATTTCTTCATGGATTCTAGTATATCTTTTACTTTTTCTTTTATTTTTGAGTTAGCTATAACTATCTAATCTCTTAGGTAGGGCTAAGAGGTGAAGCTATAGTTTATTTTGATGTTTCCTTTGCTTTGATTCTTGTTTATGTTGAACATCATTGATTTTTAGTTTGAATTTAAGGAATATTTTCAGTTTTCTATGATTTATTGTGACTTAAATTACAATAGATGTTGTGATAGCTTTGAATATCTTTTTTTTTCTGTTTCCAGATTGTCAGATTGGTAAAACTCATGATTCACCATTGTCTCCTGAGCATGGTGGATGCATGAATTCCCTTTTAATAATCACAATACTCTTTTATTAAGGACTAGATCAATGAAAAGTTCAAAGATTTGATTTAATTGCTTCATCTTCCAATTGGATAGGATATGACTCTGATTCTAGTTATGTTTATCGAATCAAGGTAACATCCTGATAGCTATAAGTGGATCCTTGGTGCTCTAATTTCATTTTGATTATTGATACTTTATTCACAATTCCTCTCAACTATTCTAAAATTCAATTTAGATCTTTTTCTAGTTCTAGTTCTAGTTCTAGTTATTTTCATATTATGTATAAGTTTAGTCCCTGTGGATTCGACCTCGATCTCACCAAGTTATTACTACATCACAACCCTACACTTAGGGTTGTAAACACAACTAATTCTCACTATTGAAGCATTTGATTGTTGCAGCATCGATTTCATGAGAGCATTTCCCCAATCCATTGGAATTATATAGCTTGCTTGTTTTGGATTGTCTCCTAATGGGTTGAGGTAATTCCATGCCGGAATAATGATCATCGCACGGTCACTAAGTTCTTAAAAGAAAATGACTTATCCCACTTTGGAACCCCCTTAATTCATCATAAATGATGGAGGATCTCACTTTTGTAATAGGCCATTTGAAGCATTGATGAAGAAACATGACATTTCACATAAAGTGAGCACCCCTATCATCCTCAAACAAGAGGCTAAACTAAAATTTCAAATAGGGAAATAAAATAAATTCTTGAGAAAATGATTAACCCTGATCACGCGGATTGGTCACTTCGATTGACCGATGTGTTGTGGGCTCACCCTATCGCATAAAAAATCCTACTAGAATGTCTCCCTTTAGAATTGTATATAGGAATGCTTGCCACTTGCCAATTGAATTGGAGCATAAGGTGTATTGGGAGATAAAGAATTTTAATTTCAATCTAGATAATGCTAGCTCACTACACAAATTACAGTTGATTAAATTGGAAGAAATTCGGAATGATGTGTACAAAAATTTTAGAATTTATAAGGATAGGATGAAGATGTTTCATGATCGGAACATTCTTCAAAACTCTTTTGAGCCAAACCAGGAAGTTCTTCTATATAATTCTATACCTCACCTTTTTCCCAGTAAGTTGAGATCTCGTTGGACCAGCACATTCAAATTAAAATGGTATATCCTCATGGGGCTGTCGAGATTGAAAACCTGATGAATGGTAACATTTTTACTCCATCCTTTGTACTTGGTTTCCTAGGATCTTTGGTATGCGAATTCTCCATTCTTGATCTCCTAAGATCCATCCATTGCCTTGGTGATTCTTGAGCATTAAATCCATGCTTTTAGCATTCTTTTCAATCCAAGCTCTCGGTTTCACCTTGCGACAAAAACATGCATAAAATTTAACATTAAGCATTATCATGTTTATAAAACCAATATATAAATAGGGGATGATATGCAATATTTGACACTCAATACACATTGGCTTATCAGTAGTCAGGTCATCATGTAACTCTTTTTTTCTTGCAAGGCTCTTGTAGTGTATATATACTCTGTATTATATATGTATATATATATATATATATATATATATATATATATATATATATATATATATATATATATATATATATATATATATATATATATATATTTGTAGAAATGGCAGATCATCCCCGAACAAAGAGGATGAGGCTCCCCTCTTCACCAGAGATGGAGTGAATAAAGGTTGCTGCTAAGAAGGTCACTCACTCCTAAGGTGCCTGCTCGGTGCGCTCCTGGGGTTGAGGATGTTGGGCCTTCCATAAAGATGTCGGCTATGAGGCCCACTCCTAAGATTCTTCCCCCGACTATGCAGTTATAGGTGAGGAAAAAATCTATGGTAGAGCCAAGGAATGTTGCAGTAGAAGTTATCATCGAGGCAGCTCCTATGGTCCTCCAGGAAGCTGCTCCGGCTGTAGTAGCACAGAGCTCCACCCCCCCCCCCCCCCCCTCCAAGCATGCCCTCGAGGGAGGTGGTAGACCTAGAGTCATCCTTGACCCATGCTGAGGAGGAACAGGCTCCTAGGAGTGCTTTTGAGAACCAAAGCTCTACCCCCGAGGGGGGTGTGGGTGTAGGGATGTCAGGTATGACATTCCACGCACTTCTCCCGAACATATGGCTATGCTGGCCAACTAGGGCTGCAATCACATTCCCGAGGTGGAGGTAAATGCAATAATTTCCCTATATCCTGATCTTCTTCTAGGCATCATGGTGTCGATGCAGATTAAGGTAAAGTTGTTGTCACTTTTTCCTTCTTCTTTTTTTTTTCATTTTTTGATCTTCGTCCCCTTCCTGTTTATAGGGCACCATCGAGGTTCTTACCCCCTGCCACCTTCTAATCAACCTGAGGGGCTGCTTGAAAGAAGCCACCCGGAGGCTCAAGTTTGTCGGGTCGAGCTCTAGGCTAAGTTTGTGGAGCTGGAAACAGCTATGGGGGTCCAAGCGATGGCCTAAGCTAAGGTAGAGGTCCTTCGCGAGGCCCTAAGGTTTTCCAAGGAGGACCATGCCACCAATGCCTCTTTGTTGGCCATGGACCATGGGGTTTAGGCTGACTGGTGGCCTATGTGGTTGAGGTGGAGGTGAAGGCCTTTGAAGCAGAGTCCCTCCTAGCCGAGGTGGTAGTTCGGGTACTTGAGGTAGAAGCCAAGCTGACGGAAGTTGAGGCCACGATTCTTGGGAGGGAGGCAGCTTTATTAGAGGCCTTCAAGTCATATGAGGATCATGTAGCTAAGTTGGAGGAGACATTTAGTGATGGCTTCCAACGTTGTCCAGAAGACATCCAACACTGGTGCCTTGATCTCGATTTAGGGGTCTTGATGACGATGCCGCTAAAGCCTCCGAGGCTATCACTCTCGAGGACAAGGAACTTTCCTAGGGATAGGTTTTTTTATAAATATATATCTTCTTGGACAACTTTGTAAAACTTCCCCTCATTAATGAGAAGAATTCTTTTCGTCCAGCTCTGTGTTTTTTTTATTATGGTTGTGCATGATTACTTGGTAAATGAGTTAGTCAACTTATTAGATTAACTTAGTGATCCAGTTTTCAAGCATGTGAACTTTGGTCAGATGATTGTTGAGAACGCAAACTTAGTAAAATCAAAAAATAGTTTTTCATTTTTATTCATAAAGAGAATCTTTTACATGTAGCAATCGTTAGATGGTTGGTAGCTTGCACTTGGGGTGAGCAGTTGATATATTGTAGGTTTCCTTATGCTCACTCTTACTGATAGTAGATTTTCATGTGCTCGACATTTTAAGGATTGGGTAAGAGTTGACCCTGCATGTTTTCTAGTCGGTATGTCCCTTGGTGGACCATACTAGCTACACCATATGGTCCTTCCCGGTTTAGTCCCAAGGCTCCCGAGCCGGGTTCCTTGGTGTTCTGGAAGATTTCTTAGAGTACCAAGTCTCATACTTGGAACCTACGTACTTTAATGCTTGTATTATAATGTTGAGCAGCCTCGTGTTGGTAGGAGATGACCTTAAGTTATGCATTTTCCCTTAGTTCTTCGATCAGATCCAGACCTAATGCTAGCTACGTGTCATTTTCTTCCTGTTGGGGCATAAAAATAATGAAGAAAGATTGAAAAGGAGAAGATCAAAAGGGAGTTGGAGGAATGAAGAAGAAAGAAGAAAATCAAGTATCATGTTCAATAGTTGCATAGGTCGCGCAACCAAGATTAGATGCAAATTGTTATGGATAATTAGATCTGGTGGAAGGTGGGCCCCATGGCTCAAACATCGAGGGTTCGCACATGTGAAGGCCTATAAATACCCCACTCCCCCTCTCATTTGGGAGAGAAGAATTTTGAAAGAAGAGCAGAGCTCTGAAAGAAGACTGAAAGTGAGAGGAAGAGGAGTTATTGGTTGCGCGGCAGTGCAACCAATACCTAGTTGAGCGGGTCACATAACTAGGCTGTTGTATGGCTAGTAATGAAAGGGGCCAAGGTGCTGCTGAAATTGCCCAATTCGATCTTTGTCGCTCTAAGCTCTCATTTTGCATAAGGGACAAGCTCAAAAAAGGGGAAAGATCAAATTATCAAACCAGCACAACATTCCTCCTAAGGAGATGACCGAAGCACAAGTTGAAATGCTACTGATTCAAGTTTCGACATTCAAACTTTGTCAATTTATGTATTTTAAATAATTTATCTTAGAATCAAGGGATATTAGAGGATGTAAATGAACTCAGTATTGTTAATACAATGATTGTTCTGTATATTCTTTCTTTATTATGTTCTAATAAGATAATTCCCCAAATCCAATGCATTTGTTTCTTATTCGAAACAAAATGATGACTCTTCTAAGGACTAGTTTATCTTATTTGATATTAACATTGAGGGTATTATAGATCTTTCGTTGTAGTTTAGCATCTTTCGACGCTAAAATGACGACTCTCAGTGGGAATATCCTCCCCTTCATCTATAAGATAGAGTATTTAATTCTTCAAATACTAATTACAATTAAATTTTATGTTTTATATTTAAAGAAATCAAACTGCAAATTACGACCAATGACAATTTCTGCAAGGAAGGTGAACTTCTATTTCACTGTGACTGGATTCATGGTGGAATATGTGCCCGGATTCATGGTGGAATATGTGTCGAACCAGCCTCTAAAGCATAGGGCTCAACTTCCTACAAGCAAAAATGACTCAACCCGAGTAATAGCTAGAGTTGTGTCTACTTCACCTCAAGCATCAGAAGGTGACAAAGACTGGACTATTATAATGTCTCATAGGATGAGAGCACGGAATACAAGAAGCCCCAGAATGTATCCACCTTCGCCAAGAGTTAGAGGACCGATAACATGTAATGCAGCTAAGAAGAACCCTGAACTCGCCCCTTCTATGATATATCCTGGGCGAACAATTCCGCAGTTAACGTCGCGTGACTTCCCAGCTTTGGTTTCCCTAAGATTTAGATGGACAAAAGAGCAAAGAGGTAAGGCATTACTAATAAGCTCACCGATGTTTGTATCGCCTCAATCGATCAATGGCAATGGGAACATAGAGAAGTCAAATGATACTCCATCTTCTCCTCTCTTCGTAAGTCCTATTGCATCGACATATTCCTGCCCCACTCCAACTACAGCTTCATCGAAGAGCGAAGAAGCCACAGTACATATGGCCAGAACGAACTAGGAGAATATGCCAACTACGGAGGACCTATGAATGAAATGGCAGAAGCGTAGAGAACACTAATGGAAGAGTGCAGAAATCTCAGAGAAGCCTTAGCAACTCTCGCTCACAGTGTAGCCCAGATAGCGGCTTCCCCAATGATGGGCACAATGAATGGCTAGAGAACCAACCCAAAGGCATTCAACCACTAGGGGCAGGATCACTTGGGTGTATCCCAGCAGTGAGAATTGTGACACAAGAGGAGGAGAGAAGTTGTTGCGGAAGTTGTCAGAGTAGAAAGGGAGCATGAGAATATTCGTTGTTTCAAATATTGAATGTCGTACCCAAGAGAGGTAGAAGACATCCCATTCCTAGCCAACTTTAAGCATCTAGATTTTTAAAAGTTTAATGGAGAAGGGTCACCGGAGGAGCATTTAATGCACTTATTACTAGTATGGGAAATTTTTCTATGATACCGTAGTATTGCTTGCGATTGTTTGGATCATCTCTGACAAGCAAAGCATTCCGATGGTATTACAACCTGGCCACAGGATCAATATGTACTTAGGAACAAACATAGGATGCCTTTAGGTCAAACTTCTTCTCTTCAGAGCGTGATGTCAGTATTACAGAATTGGCTTCTACACGACAGAGAGAAGGGGAATCGGTGGAGAAGTTTATAGACAGATGGAAGACATTGGGAGCCTCGTATAGACAACTATCAGAAGAAAAGGAACAAGTGAAGATGTGTCTAAACTCCATGGAAATGGGAATCGCATTCGGACTCACTAGTGCCGATATCAGGACTTTCAACGACCTAGCTACTAAGGCCCATGCTTTAGAGCTGATGACTCAGAAGATGCTAGCGTTTCACTATGAGACAACTAGGAGGGGACCCAATAGGATGGCCACAAATACTGTAGATCGTGAAAAAAGAAATCAATATGTAAGAGATACGGGAGGAAAAAGGTCTAAACGGAAAGAAGAATTGGACCGACTGAGAAACAAATACAATGGAAAAAAGTCCAGAGTGCTCAATTCTCACGAAGGGTTTGCGTTTGATAGGGAAGATGTTGTCCCTATGATGAACTAATTGTTAAAAGCTAGTACGATAGAATTATGCAACAACAACAGTGAATATGCTGACAATATGGGAAAATGCCTAAGAAAAGAAAGAGAAAGAAGATTGTAAGACGACAAAAAAGGTAGCAGTGATTACACTACAATCAGGAAAGAAGCAATAAGCCCTATGAAGCAAAAAATACGAATTATAAGAAGGAAAATTGTCAAAGGATAGAATGATAATGATAAGAAAGAAGAGAAGAAAGAGACAGTAAAAGTGACGTACGATGTGGTAAGTCATTTGAAGGGCATACCGACTTGATTAAGTGTCTATGATGCGCTTAAGTTGTTAGAGGAATTTTGACAGAGCTTGGTTCAAGCATTATCCACTCATGATGTCAGAGAAACCTTGCTGGCAGAGATGGAAGGTGAAGAATATAAAGAGCAAGAAGACTGCCTGCCAGTCATTTCCTTCTCCAATGATGATTTGATCTGCAATGTAGGGCATAACAGGTCGTTAATGATAGAGGGACATATCTGTGGCAAGAAGGTTAAATGGATTTTGCTTGATAATGGGTCTATAGTGAACTTCTTACCACTGTCAATGCTGAGTAAGCTGGGTTATCGTCGTTCTAATCTATGTCCTAGTGGAATGATGATATAAGGCTTCAATTAAGATGGGCAACATGCACTCGATAAAATTATAGTAACATTGGCGATAGGAGAGCTAACTACTGATGTCATGTGCGACATTATAAACACAGTGACGACATACAATCTTCTCCTAGGAAGGCCATGGATACATCGGTACGGTATTGTGCCCTCTACTCTGCATCAATGCTTCAAATACTGTAAAAATGGGATACAGTATAAAGTAATGGCTGATGCGAAGCCCTATACAAAAGCTGAGTCCTTCTTTGCAAACGTCAGTTATTATAAGGGGTTTGTTAAAGAAGAAAGAAAGAATGATGAAAACAAAGTCTTAAAGGACATTCAAGTAAAGGTGATGAAAGATGAAACAAAAAAGGCAGAATCATCTAGAGCTGTAGAAACAAAGAAGAAATTCTATTTTGTGCTGAAACATCTGAGGCAACCAGGGCATCCGCTGCTAACTTTGTTATCACCTGAATAGTTGAAAATTTTACAGTCCAATGATACAGTACCATTACCGTATGCTGAAAGAAATAAGCCATTTTTGGCTATTCTAGGAAGGTTTCAGGTCAGGGCCAGTGCAAAATACCCGGAACCAATAGAATTCTACGCCTCAGCAGAAGTAAAGATAAGGGAAGAGGCCAAGAATAATATGTATTGTGGTAAGATGACACCACAAGATCTTAAAAAATATAGCCTGACAAGCAAGAAAATCATGAGAAACATGGGTTTCAATTACGAAGAACCCACTGGCCTAAATCATGGGAAAGGAATTCAGATTCCTATTGCGGTTGGTCAGGAAAAGTGAGGAAATTTTTAAGGATTGGGGGCAGAATCATCAGTGAACATGGTCATAGCTAGGCAGTTATCAGAAGAAGATCCTAAAATAGCCAAGCATCCCAAGATGGCCCCAAAACAAATGGAAGACGGGGGGCAGCCAACGATAGACAGTTTACTAGAAGTGAACCTGGGTACAGAAGAAGAGACAAGAAACACATTCATTAACACTGGTCTTTCTGAGTAGGAGGCTGAGAAATACATTCAACTTCTCAAAGAAAATATAGACGTCTTTATTTGGACATATGCAGAGATGTCGGGTCTGGAGCTGTTAATAGCAATGCACCAGTTGAAAATTTCTAAGGAGAAAAGGCCGGTTAAATAGGCACAAAGGCGATTTCACCTGGACTTGGTTCCCCTTATAGAAGAAGAAGTGAACAAGCTAATAAAAGTTGGGCTTATTAGGGAGGTCAAGTATCCCAAGTGAATATCGAACATTGTCCCGATAAAAAAGAAAAATGGACAAGTCAAAGTGTAGGTTGACTTCAGGGATTTGAATGAAGCTTGTTCGAAGATGATTCTCCTCTCCCGATAACTAAATTACTGATTGACAGTATGACTCAGTATGCTATCAAGTCCTTCATGAATGGCTATACAGGTTATAATTAAATTAGAATGGCACCTGAAGATGAAGAAGTAATAGCGTTTAGAACTTCGTTGGGGATTTACTGTTATAAAGTTATGTCATTTGGTCTCAAAAATATTGGGGTGACGTATCAGAGGGCAATGCAAAATATCTTCCAAGATATGATGCACAAACATGTTGAGTGTTATGTTAATGATTTGGTGGTCAGGTCAGGTAATCATCAGGAACATCGCGAACATTTGGCATCGATCTTCCGTTGACTCAAGAAGAAGCAGCTAAAAATGAATCTAACTAAATGTGCATTTGGGGTATCATCAGGAAAATTCCTCGGTTTAGTTATCAGGCACAGGGGTATTGCGATCGACCTAGGTAAAGTTAAAGCCATTCAAAATATGTCACCTCCGAAGACAATGAAAGAATTAAAAAGTTTACAAGGAAAGTTGGCGTGCATTTGCCGTTTCATTTCAAATTTAGCAGGGAGATGTCAGCCGTTTTCTCATTTAATGAAGAAAGGCACAGAGTTCGTATGGGACAAAGCCTATCAAAATGTGTTTGATTCAATAAAGGAATTTTTGAAACAGCTGTTGGTATTGACAGCCTCGATAAAAGGAAAGCCACTTATTTTGTATATATCTACAGCCGAGAATTCTTTAAGAGCTTTGCTGGCACAGGTGAATGAATCTGGGAAAGAGACCGCTCTTTATTATTTGAGCAGAACTCTAATGGGCACGAAATGGAACTACTCTCCAATCGAAAAAGAATGTCTGGCACTGATATTTACAATACAAAAATTGAGACATTATTGCCTCTCTCATGACATAACTTTGATCTCAAGAGTAGATCCGATAAAGTTTTTGATGACAAGACTGATGTTATTTGGGAGATTGGCCAAATGGATGCTATTAGTTTTGGAATATACTATTATGTATGAGCCAGCAAAAGCGGTAAAGGGGTAAGCAGTGGCGGATTTCCTAGTAACACACCCCGTAACAGAGTGCGAGACCATTAGTGATGATTTTCCCGATGAACAGGTTATGTTAGTTGAGTCGCAAAGCCCATGGCAGATGTATTTTGACAGTGCTTCTTGAGCATCAAGGGCAAGGGCTAGGATGATATTCATCACTCCTCATGGTGACTTGTTACCTTACTCCTTCACATTGGGACTACATGTACAAACAACGAAGCCAAGTATAAAGCTCTCATCATCGGAATGGAAATTGCTTAAGAAATGAAGATAAAAACATTGCATATTTTTGAGGATTCTAAATTGATCATAAATCAATTGACGACTGATTTCGAGATAAGAAAGCAAGAGCGCTTGCCACACTGCGAAAAAGCACAGTATTTATTAGAGTAGTTCTGTCATGTTGAAATTAAGCATGTACTATGGTTTGTAAATGCAAAGAAGATGCTTTGGCCAGCTTGGTAGCGGCTCTGTCCTACCCAAATCGAAGTCCTCTCCAGGTGACTATAGAAGAAAGAAGATTTTTACCCTCTTCAGCAGTCATTGATGAAATTGTTGAGACATTTCATATATCGTGTTTGGAGGTGACGACAGATGATTGGCGTTAACCTTTTATAGACTATCTTAAATATGATATCTTGCCAGAAGACTCAGCGCAGAGATAGCAAATCAAGCAAAGATTGAGCAGATTCATCATATGTAGCGAAGTGCTATCTAGAAAATCTTACAATGGGATGCTGCTACATTGTCTAGATGAACAAGAAGCAGGCTAGATGTTGTAAGAAGCGCACACTGAAGAATGTGGAGCACATCAAGCTAGTCAAAATTTATTCTATCAGATACATCGAATGGGGTATTATTGGCCTACCATGCTCAAAGATACAATAGATTATGCGAATTGGTGTGACGAATGCCAGATTCACGGAGATGTTTTATACATTCCTCTAGAAGACCTTCATCAGTCGACTACCTCTTGGCCTTTCTCTACCTGGGGACTTGACGTTAATGGTCTTATAAATCCACCTTCATCCAAAGGAAAATAGTATATTTTGGCAGCGACAGATTACTTCTCCAAATGGACAGAAGTAATTGCATTCCGCAGTGTCAAGGAGGAAGATGTGGTCAATTTCATCCGACACGTAGTAATATACCGCCATGGTATTTCGAAGAAAATTCTCATAGATAATGACACTCCTTTCAAAAACAGAGGTATGGAATGTTAGAAATTCAACATTCATCATTTTTTTCATCACCTTACTATCCACCGGCCAATAGATTAGTGGAGGTGTTTAATAAAATGATAGTCAAGATACTAAAGAAAATAGTGATAGGAAACAAGAGTGATTAGGATGAAAGGTTGTAAAAAATATTGTGGGCATACAGAATAACCCACCGGACAGCAACAAGAGCAACACCGTATTCACTGGTTTATGGTGTAGAAGTGGTCATCCCGATTGAAGTAAAATTAGCGTTAATCAGAGTGGCAGTACATCAGTCAATTACAGATGATGAAAATGCAAAAATAAGATTGAAAGAATTATATTTGCTTAATGAGAAACACTTGGAGGCTCAGAAGCGGTTGCAGTCATATCAAGCAAGGATGTCGGCTGCCTTTGATAAACAAGCCAAATATCACTCTTTCAAAAAAGGGGATACAGTGTTGATGCTAAAAAGACCGATAATGGTCACCCACAGAATAGGGGGCAAATTTGATCCCAAATGGGACGGGCCGTACATAATAAACAAAGTATACTTTAATGGAGCATACAGAGTCGTAGACCAAGATGGACAAGATATCAGTATACTGGTCAATGCTCGATTCATCAAAAGATATCGTCCCTGAAGATACTATAGATTTTGATCCAGAATATTATCAGAATAATGCTTCTGTATTAAAAGGAAAGAATAAGCAAAGCCATGAGCATGTACTATCAGATGAATAAATAAAGAAGAAATCTGCGAGCACATCAAGACTATGTATCAATGAGTGTTACAAAAAGAAAGTGACCATCGTTATCATCATCAAGTTATAGAATTTTGTTGAAATTGGTATCGTCACCAAACTGATATATTATGAACAACACATGAATATCATTGAAGATATTAGCAGAAGTGGTGATGTATCAATTTTAATCAGAGATATCTATCATTCTCATGACAACGATGGTCACCTACTATTATCTTTGAAGGCAGCCTAGCCAAGCCCTAAAAAATGGCCAGTTACGCATAAGACGTATCATTTTCATCATTCGGGCAGCAATGAGAAGCCAATGGCCCTAAAAAGTCCATGAAGGCCATCATATGTGTGAGGCCCATATCCTAGCTCATACCGTTCGGTAGATTCCCACGGTCCTCACTGTCAAATTCCAATGATTCGCGATCTATTATCGGTGTTTGCACGTGATCCTGAGTCGTGTCCCGTATATCAAAGTTGGCTCGATCCGAGACTTGTATCCTTGCAACCGCGCCGTCGCCGTAATTCCGACGCCGCATCTCGTGCGTTGAGGCAGTACCCAGGCCAGAAGATGTGGGCCTACGTTCAATTTAAGAAAAATTCTGCACATTGCAAAACCTAAGAGAACATCATATCAATCATATCAATCAAGTACACATCACTCCCATCACTCACACACATCCCCAAGTACAACCACCCTCCCCAAAGTCAACTTTTTCTTACAATAAAGTACACTTATCACTCACTCACCCATCACACCCCATCCCTCTCTCTCTCTTACAACCTCTCTCTCATTCTCCAACAACCCACGTCCCAACCTCCATGAGAAAGCTTGGTGTAGCCCACCTTCCTGCCTCCCATCTCCACCATCCAAGTTTATCTCGACAGTTGAAATGCATTCCATGGAGCTCTAGGACACATCAGTGGGAGAAGAAGTCCAAGAAGATGATCGGTGGGTGATTTTAGTATTTGATTTTGGGATTTGAGGGCCCACATATGTGGGACCCATCTTGATGTATGTATTATATAGGGAGGGCCCATAGTGGCGGGGTCCCTCCCCTCCTCACTCTCTCTCTCTCTCTCTCTCTCTCTCTCTCTCTCTCTCTCTCTCTCTCTCTCTCTCTCTCCCTTTGATGCGTGTGGCCCACCTGATGCGTGTGATATATCCACGCCATCCATCACGTTGGGCCCACTTTGATGTGTACTGTCTAGTAACTTAGACGGTGAGACCCACCGTGACATATGTGTATTATCCACACCGTCCATCTATTTGGAGTGTGTGGCTCGCCGAACGCATGTGCCATATATGCATGCCATCCAGCCACGTGGACATGGGCCCCATATGATGTAATTATTTTATCCACGTTATCTGTCCAACGGGCAGGATCCTCCTGCCAGTCCGTTTGGATAGGCCTGGATGGAGAGAAAATAGAAATATCAGGTTGATCTAAACAGGTGGGCCATACCACGTGGACCCACCTGATGCAATGTTTCATCCATGTCCAGTCCCTGGACGTGGACCCCACATGATGAAAGTGTTATATCCACCACCGTCCAGTAAGGATGGTGAATCCACCATGGTGTACATGTTATATCCACACCATTCATCTGTTCCTGGACGGTGGGCCCTACTAAGATTGTCACACCCCAAACTCAAAAATCGGGCTCACAAAATTTTCGATCGCCGAATCTGGCACCGACAGCCTCTGTAGAACCCCATTCTCGGCTCCCAACTCTCATTCTCCAGGTTCCGATCCTGGGATGCTACGAGGAGGATTTTCAAGATCAGTTTGAATCGTGATAAGCATAACCAAAGGCATAACCCACAAACAATAACCAAAAACTACATTACATTTTCACTATGATCAAAAACTTTACAAGTATAATGAGCATAAAGGGAAAATACAATGATGATGAACAAAAACTTCAAAATGATATACTAAGAGCTCCTGCCTCAATGCTGCTGCGAGCCAACGTCACCTGCACGCAACGGTCGTGCATAAGATTATAGAAAGCTTAAAGGGTGGTGAGAGTGTGTGCGCAATATAGTAATGAAATATCAGAGTAATGCGGAGTACGCTGATGAATTCATGAAAGCTATGGGTCGTAACAAGGCCATGCTATGTAAGGCATGAATGCTGTCGGCCATTCCAAGGCCATACGATACGAGATATAACTCAAACATGCAAATCAAGTCCATATATCAATATAGTTCAACTCTGGGATATCACCGGGGTCTAGTACACTCTAAACCAGATCGCCGCCTCATCGCACACAATAAGGTAAGTGGAAGAGACCTCACTATCCATTTGTCAATATCGAGCTCGACTCGTCGATAGAGGACCCATTCCTCGAGCTGGTCAGACTCAGCCTAGCATTGCCCTCTACTCTCGGGTGGGTAAGGCCGTACCCCCTTCCAACTAACCACGACACAGTGGAGAGCGCAGCCATCTGGTGATCGGCACTCAACGCTCATCTACCCACTCAGTCTAGACGTTGAAGCAACCTCTTTGTACCATAAGGGTTTAGGGACTTTCACCCAGGGATATCTATAGCACCCCATGTAGAACAAAATTGTCGGTGTCCAATCCTATCAACCACGATGCCTCTGTGGCGGCTACATCTCCGATGTCACTAGGGCGTACAGTAACCATATCACACAATGCGAAATGCATGAATCACGCTAACCAGTCATGCAGCAATTTCTACGCGTATCATGCTCTCATGCAGGGTAACACCGCCTAACCAGGAGCCCATAAACAACCTACCTGAAGGCATATGCTATAATCAGTCACTTCTCATATCAAGCATACATATGATGTGTATGATCATGAGTCATGGAACTATACTAAACATGTAATAAAGTAATGAACCATTCTTACAACGCAGGTGGCCTATACGGCCGACACACAACAAGTACAGGCCTAACAGTGAGCCCTAAGGAGAGTCGTAATGTGGACATCCAACCAGCATTACACTCGCAATGTGGACGTCAAACCAACATTGCTCCCAAGGCGCGATTGTCGTAAACATCGTTACATAATTCGTGTTAGGATCACACATTGCAATGGACCTTAGGTACATCCCATTGGGCCTTAAATACATCAAATGGGCCATATCATATGGGCCTTTTATTCATCAAATGGGCCACATAAATGGGTCGAACCAATGAGCCTTATGTGTATTGCAATGGGTCATAACCTGTGGGCCTTAGATTGCATCACAATGGTTCTCGACCCATGGGCCTTATATATATCAAATGGGCCACACCGACTGGGCCTTACATATCAAATGGGCCTAATCTCATAGGCCTTGGAATACATCAAAGTAGGTCCAGTCCCATGGGCCTTAAAATACATCTAATGAGCCTAATCCCATGGGCCTTGGATATATCAAATGGATCCAATCCCATAGGTCTTAAAATACATCAAAATGGGCCTTGTAACATGGGCCCTATACATAGATCAAAGTGGGCCTCAACCATGGGCCACAAATACATCGAATGGGCCTCACAACATGGGCCTTACATCTACATTAAAGTGGGCCCCAATGGACTACCACATACCATTCAAGATGGGCATCATCACATGCTAAGGTGGGGTCCACTTGAAGTATGGATCTGGCTCATTCTTAGCCTCAAGTCCTAACATGAGCTTACAAAGTGGATGAACGGTCCGGATGCATCACATGCATCATGGCAGGTCCCATTGTCACTGGACAGTGCAGAAAACACATGCATCAGAGAGGGCTCCACCGTCCGAGATAAAACAATTATATCATGGTGGGTACCACCGTCTGCCTAGACGGTGGATGTAAAACACGTACATCACTGTGGGTCCCATGTGGGGCCCACCACAATGTTTATATGCCATCTGACCCGTTGATAAGGTCACACGGACCTGAGTGAAAGGAAAACACAAATTTCATCTTGATCCAAAACTTCTGTGGCCCACAGAAGGGTTTCAATGGCAAAGGTTCAATCTCACTGTTTTCTACAGCGTGGGCCACCCAAGTGTTGGATGGAGCTGAAACTTGGAGGGGCCCCACTACTTGGGGTGGTTCACCTCATTAACAGGTTGGATTTCTCATATACATCATGGTGGGGCCCACGACAGTAGTCGTGGGACGCTGTCCGCCTACCCGCTGCACGCAACAGCTTGCTGCTGCTGTTGCGGTGTCAGAGAGGCTCTGCCTCTCATATATATATATATATTTTAAAAAACTTGAAAAACCCATTTTTCAGGGGTTTTCGCATCTGGGGCCCGCAACAAGTAGATCCACCCCGTCCATTGGCTTCCTTGGCTTAAGACAAGCCAAAAGAGTCCAATGTTGAATACTTTTGGCCTGTAGAAAAATTTAAAATAATATATAAACAGTGAGAATCACTGTTTTGAAAAGTATGGCCCGCCCAATGAGCGGATTAGCTTCATTCTTTAGCTCAACGCCTAAAATGGTATGAGAAAGAGGATGGACGGCATAGATTGTACTCATACATCAAGGTGGGACCTATGTGAGTAGGACACCCCTAAAGCTTGAAAAACAAGCTAATTTGTGTTTTTCCACACCACATCCAACGTCCACGGAAGCTGGACGTTGCACTAACGGATTCATTAAAGGTGGGCCCTGCTTAAGTGGGCCACCTCATGGAGGATGGTATGGATACAACACATATGAAGTGGGCCCCACTTGTAAATAGTTAGGATAAAATACATGCCTCATGATGGGGTCCATTCAAGTGGGCCACACAACCATATCATGATCCAAAAAAAAAAGAAAGAAATGAAATAGAGAGAGAGAGAGATAGAGAGTGGGACACGCTTGTGATGGAGGGCTCCGCCACTATGAGCCCTCCCTTGTAAGAAACCATACAATAAATAGATCCCTTTATACATGGGACCACCGAAAACGAAAATCAACGGTGGAGATCCGTTCCCCACCGATATGGACGGTCTAGATGACCTCTCTAATGCAAGAAAATAAACATCATGATGGGGTCCATGGAGAATGGCCCCATCATGGAATGATCATGATGATCAAAGTGGGCCATCGACCACACCTTAGGGTCCCAAGTGAGATCCAAACCATTGATCGGTTGGCCACACGTGGCCCATCTTAAAAATATGAAAACCAACTCTTATCAAGCACCCACCGTTCGATCTTCTTGCTCCTATGGGTTCCTTAGCACCTTAGCTTTGATTTCAATGGAGGAGATGAGGAATGGATGGCTAGGATGGGAGATCTTGGGATGAAAAGGTGGGCCACTCTTGGAGCTTGGAAGGCTTGGAGAATTCTCATACGTATGGGGTTTTGGTTGCTTGGGAATGGTTTGAAAAAAAATGAGAAAGAGAGTAGTAAAGAGAGAGAGTGATGGGTGATGGATGTGGTGGTGATGGGTGTGTAAGACACTTTTTGACTTTGGTGGCCTCTTGTGTAAGAAAGGCGTGAGCTTGTAAGACCTTTTTGACTTTTGTGATTGCTTGGGTATGGGTGAAAGGTGATGTGTACTTGACATGTGATGTGATAAGATTTGATTGATTGATGGGATTGATGTGACAAGTCATAGAGATTCACTTGGGTTTCGCAACGCGCGACGTTTTCCTCGCACCGAACGTTGGCCCACATCTCTTGACTAGGGTATCGCCTCGGCGCGCAAGTCACGGTATCGGAACCGCAGTGATGGTGCGATCGCTATGGTAAGGGTCTTGGGTTGAGTCGACTCGAGTTGACGGCATACGAATCAGGGTCGTCCGTAAATATCGATTAAGGGTCGAAGGTTGCTGGAATTCGACCGGTAAGACCGCAGAAGTCTACGGAATGGTACGGACTAAGATACGGGTCTTACAAAGATGTATGTGTTTTACTCTGGCCATCCACCTCCAGCCATATGGAGATCCCAGTAGCTACAGCTGCTTTAACAACAGCGAGTTCTGTGGATCCCACGTGATGTATATGTACATCCAAGCTATCCAGATGGTGAGACCTACTGCTGGACTAACGTTAGCAAGTTCTGTGGGTCCCACGTGTGGTATGTGTTGGGTCCAAACCGCCCATCCACCATAGGGCCCACGTGAGGTATTTGTTTCCTCCACACCATCCAGACAGTGCTGGACGGTGTCGGACAATGTTTGGATGGTAATGATTTACATGGGGAATGTTGGGATGGTACTGATTTACATGGGGAATGTTTGGATGGTGTTGATTTACATAGACAATGTTTGGATGGTGTTGATTCACCTGGACAATGTTTGGACAATGTTGATCATCATTAGTGAGCCATGTGCCCCATGAAATGATAGTGTACAGTGATACACATGTTACAACTACAACTATTGAAATGATTTTTGGTGTGGTCCAAGCCCACTTAAGGCCCATTGTGATGTATTCAAGGCCAATGGGCAAGGCTCATTGTGATGTATTCGTGGCCTATGGGCAAGGCGTATTAGGCCCATGACATGTGTCCCATTTGATGTATTTGAGGCCCAGATTCGTGGCACATTTAACGCATATGAGACCCATGTGTAGGGCCCACATGTTATGTATTTGAGGCCCATGTGCAGGGCCCTCCTGTTGTGTATATGAGGCCCATTAATGCGGTCCACTTGATGTATATGAGGCCCAATGGTGCGGCCCATTGATGTGGCCCACTTGTTGTATTTGAGGCCAATGGGTTGCGGCCCATTATGATGTACTGGGGCCCATGGGTCATGGCCCATTGAGATGTATTTTCGGCCCATATGGCGTGACCATTGTGATGTTTTTGTAGCCCATTTAATGAGGCCCATTATGATGTGCATTAGGCTCATGGGTTGTGGCCCGTGTGATGTATCTGAGGCCCATGTGTAGGGCCCGCCTGTTGTGTATATGAGGCCCATGAGTGAGGCCCATTATGATGTGTTCGAGGTCCATGTGATGCAGCTCACCATGACATGTATTAGGACCATGTGATGTGGCCCATAGTGATGTGTATATATCCCCTTTATGAGGCTCATTGCGATGTATATTAGGCCTTTATGTGAGGCCATGAGCCCACTTTATGTTTGGCTCTATATAGGCCACTGCTTGGGGACGATGTTGGTTGAATGTCCACATTGATGAGCAATGATGGTTAAATGTCCACATTGTGACCTTCCCTTAGGCCCTTTGTTAGACTGATTCTGATTATCGAGGTCGATTTCGATTATCGAGGGTGATTATCAGTGCCAGTTGTCGATACTGATTATGAGATGGTATATGACATCATAGCATTATGATATATGCCCATACACATCATTGTATGTTTTTTATGAGGCGTGGTTGACCATTGCACATGTCATTGGGCAGGTTGTTATGAGACTCTATGATAGGTGAAAACTATCTCACATGAGCGCATGGTATGCGCAAGATTGATGCATGACTGGATTGTATGACTCATGCATCTTGCATTGTGTATTGTGATTACTATATGCCCCAGCGATATCAGGGTCGTGGCCTCCACAGGCATGTTATGGATAACCATATGGGACACCAGAAATCTATTACTAGCATCGGGCCGCCATAGATGGCCCTGGGTGAAAATTCCTAAACCCTCTTAGTACCAGAGGATGCCCCAACGTCTAAACCGAGTGGATATATATATATATATATATGAGCGCATGAGGGCCGTATACTAGTAGGCCGCATCTCCCACTGTATCGTGGTCAGTTGGGAGGGGGTGTGGCCTTACCCACCTGAGGGAGTAGGCAATGTTAGGCTGAGTCTGACTAGCTTGAGGAATAGGTCCGTTATCGACGAGTCAGGCCCGATATTGACAGGCGGATAGTGACATCTCTTTCACTTCCCAGTTGTGTGCTTGATGGCGCCGCAGGTGATGTAGAGTGTACTAGCCCTGATGATGATCCCAGAGATGTACAGTACTGATTTATGGAGCAGGAGTTGCATACTCAGCATTATATTCATTCATTCAATCACTATCCACTTGGGCTAGTGGCACGCAACTAATCATTATGTGTACTTTCACAATGGTCAGGATTTCGGTTCGGGCGTGCGACTAACCTGATATCAGGAGCTTATCACATTGAGTCTATCTATCTAAATTTAGGAATGGGACTGGTTTGGATAGAAGTCTTTTGTGAAAGGCCTCATAGCCTGTGATATTACATACTATCATCCCGACATCAAACTTCAGCTTGGTCATTTCATTCGCACCACATATTACATATTATATTACATTCTTGGCATATGACATTTTGGGTTGCCATGTTTCTGCATTTATATGACCTGGATGAGGCTGGTGGTATTCGTAACTGTAACGCCCCAACTTTTTAGGACCCGAGTATATAACCCGTTTCCCGAAAACCCAAGTGTTAACCTTAAAGGATGGTCAAATTCGAGTGCACATTTTTTTTTTCATTTGTTCAGAGTAAGAAAATGAGCATAGAGTGGACAAATTAAAATAAAAGAAAATTTCATTTACATTTGGAATATACAAGAAGCTGCCCATAATGACTTATATAAACCAATGCCATCATTCTTACAATTACAAAATGAAATAATATTATATATGAAATAAAGTAAATTACAATACTCTTGGGATGTGAAACCCTGTAGTAACCCTGTGAATAGCATCAGCTTACTCTACACCTGCATTAACTGCTATAGTTTGATAACGTCAATGGCTATTGCAGTGAAGAGAACCCTCTAAGATTACACACTCGTCATTCAAAATCTAATACAGCTCGCAAGTCATGAGAATGGATATATTAAACAAGACAATTCATAATCATGATCATTCACTCAAAATCAAGGCAGTCAACAGAATCTCATCATAAGCAAGCATAATCACAATCGTAATATAAGGATATATGTTAAGGTAATCAAATAATCAACCATACGACTTTCTATTACACCCAAAAATCACATTGTACGTAAACTCTGCAAGATGGCTAGAAAATCGATAAGCAAACTTCAGCTCTACCCGAAAATCATGGTACAAGTGAAATCCATAAGGTATATAGAAAATCAACCTTTAAACCTGTACTTCACTTGGGAGTCATATGGTACGTGAACTCCACAAGATGGCTAGAAAATTGATGAGTGAACTTCAGCTCCACCTGAAAATCATGATACGACTGAACTCCATAAATGAAGAGAAAATCAACATACAAACGTCTACTTCACCCAGAAATCATATCATACGTGAACACCGCAAGATGGTTAGGAAATCGCTAAGCGAACACCCACTCCACCCAAAAATCATGGTACGACTGAACACCACAAGATGAAGAGACAAACAACATACAAACTCTAGACCACCCAGAAATTATATCGTACGTGAACATCGCAAGATGGCTAGGAAATCGCTAAGCAAACACCCGCTCCACCCAGAAATCATGGTACGATAAACACTGCAAGATGGCTAGAAAACCAACATATAAACTCTAGACCACCTGGAAACCGCATCATATGTGAACACCACAAGATGGCTAGGAAATCACAAAGTAAACACCCGCTCCACCTAGAAATAAAAATACAACCGAACACCGTAAAATAGCTAGGATATAACCATCAAGCCACAAAAGGGCACCAACGACCCATCAAAGTCACGAAGGGCAATTAGACGATCCAAGCCATGTAGGGCAAACATGAACCACAAGATGGAGTCCACAACAAGTCTCATTCTATCCATTAAATGATTACAAGTAGCAATGTCTAATCAACTAGCAGGTTATACAAATGGGAATAACATATGAGCATCGAATCATTTATACTTGCTAAATTTAAAGAGACATGTCCATTATATGAATCAATTCCACAACAGATTAACATATTCATATAATAAGGTAAGTAACTTAATAAGAGAGATCAGTGTATCATCCATATCTAGATTGATGAATTTAAGTGGGAAGCTCAAGGGGTGAGTCCTCACCTTATACTTTGAACTGCCTTCTAGTGTCACTAAGTGCTTGCGCCCTTAGAATTTTATCCTAACACAAATCATGAACTTGTATAATTAGATCCAAGTTCTACGCACTTCCTGGGTTTAAGATCATGACCTAAGGTTTAAATTACTTATCTTAGGGTTTCGATGTAAAATTGGGACTTTCATCCTAGTGTTTAGGGCTACGCTTATATTTTAGGATTTGAATTGTAGTTGGCGTACGATAAATAACAATATTAATTTAATAATTGAAAAATAATTATTAAAATTGGTGTTATGACTAATATTAGCTAACTTAGTAAAAATAATCATTATGATACTAATAAATGCTATGATCTACTATTAATGATCGTGCTTAAGAATGATAAATAAATGACTAATATCTAATAATGGTAACTTTCATCGCAATGACTACTATTAGCATGGATAATCTATTAATGGTTAATCCTACTTAATAATCACTATTATCATTAACATACTATTAATAACAAAGACTTAAAACAATTTAATTTTAGGGAGAAGAGTTGACTTACATTAGTCAGTTCAGTCGCTCCACTCTATGAAATTTAACGTGGCTCGAATGCGAACTTTACCTCATGACTTGAACCAAACTCGGTTTGAGTTCGAACTGAGTCGACTCAGTCCCTACTCCCACTAATCTCTCTTCTTTTCTCTCTGTCTTTCTTCTTCTTCTCTTCCTTTCTTTCCCTATCGTATTTTCTTTCTTTTATTTACTTATATTTTATTTTTTTATGAGACTTCAGCCATGCCTGGATCGGCCCAACTCTACTCAACCTAGTCAGACTCGATTTTAACCGAGTTGACTCGGTGACAACCCCAGCCGACCTCCTCTCTCTTTCACTTCTTCCTTCCAAAAGCTGGAGGACCCCTGAGTCACTTCCCAACTCAGTCTGGCCATGGACGCAACTCAGTGGAGTTGGCCTGACCCGGCCCAAACTCAGCTCAGTTCGAGCTGCTGTCAGGTAGTGCAGACACTCCTGCCCTCTCTCCATTCTCCCTCTTTCGCTTCTCTCTTCTTCTTCCTTTCTCCTCTCTTTCTCTTCTTGGATTTCAACAACTCGAGATAGACAGCAGTCATGCGGTTGCGGCAGGCCCCGACTTCGACTCGAGCTAGGATGGGAGTGCGGCACGTTGGTACGGTGTAACAGCCGCAACACCTCTTTCTTCCCTCTTCTTTCTCTCTCCATATTCTTCTTCTTTTTTCCTCTGACCTGTATAGACCACTGCAGAGATGGCCCACCTAGTAACTGCTTTGAGTTAGGGGTTGCAATAGGAACGAACGGCTGAGCTTCCAACAAGGAAGACAACTCGACTTTAATGGTAGCCTCCCCATGAAGGATATTTTCTTCAAACTGATGATGTTGGGGCATCTAGTTCTTCCACACGATGCCTGTGGAAGAGGAAAAATGAAGCTCTAGGTTAGTTTCGATGGTGGGTTCACTGAATGGAGCTAGCGGCCGGTTCTTCTCTCTCTCATTCCTTTTTCTTTGCTAAAAACCTAGCCTTGGAGGGCTAGGATTGCACCTCACAGATGTCTGAGATGGAGAACTGTAACGCCTAGGAAAAATTCGTACTGAGACCTGAGTACCAACTCAATCAGAAATCACTTAGGATTAATTCCTTTAGAAAATAAGTGTAAGTTAACTAGCGCTACGCTAGTTTAACTGTGAAATTATCATCAATCGCTTTAAATACGTTCTGCAAGACCCAAAACTTGTAGAATCAGTGACGCTATAATACCCTGAAATCTAGGATCAAACTCTAAACCCGTTTGCTCTCAGGAACCCTTTAAAACTTTGTATTGGATCTAGACCGCACGTCGAAAGTCCGATGTCTACAATCTTAGACGGTTATGAACGCTTAGCTGGAATTGACAATCATTTCGAAAATCAATCCCAACCGATGCTCTGAGGCTATTTCATTGAGCCTGGAGTGAAGAGAGTGAGAAATGGGTAAAGATTTGAAATTTTAATTCAAATCTGGCACAAGTCTTTGCACGTTATTATTAAGCGTTCTGACCGTCAGAATTCAGCTAAATTTCACCCTCGGATCAGGAAAAATTTCTCTTTCATATCATGAGACTTGTAGACCTGATTTAGGTACGACGACCGCTGAACTGAAACTGGACTGCCACGTGTGATCTGCGAACTCTACCGGACTGAAAACTTGGTGTGGAAAACATCCACTGATCATGAACTTAAGTCCGATCTCGTTCGGCCAGGGGACCTCCCGAAACACTTTTTTGGATCGAAACAGCCCCGATTTGGCTATAACCCAAGTATACTTTGTTCCTAAGTCTATTTAGGTTATGTTTTAGCCTATATAAGGGCTTTAAACCCTCTCACAACCCTTCCATCCGAATTTGCAACAAACCCTAGTTAGTGAGAGAAAGTGAGAGACTTGTGGGAGAGATTTCCCTCCACTTGCACCAGCTTTCGCTCATATCGAAGCACCGCATCCCAATCACTTTTTTAGTGATTTCCAATGCACTCTTAGGTAAGAAAACCCTAACCACTTGCTGTTTTAGGGATTTCTTCGATTCGTTATCGAAATAGCTTATGTATCTTGTGCATTAGGTCGCATTTACGCCGGTGACGAAGCGTATACATCCTATTCGAACTGATACGCGTCTAGGGCAAAAGGTGAGGATTTTAGACGCTTTGATTGACTGATTTCAAAGCTTTCAATGTTGTTTAATAGTAGATTATCGACGGCAACGCCGTTTGACATGTAGAACATGCTGTCCATTTTCCGTTTCGTAAACGTATGGAATATATGAGATTTAGGGCATTTTAGTCATTTGTAGGAAATACTGTTTACATCCATATTTTTCTGAAATGTTTGCCATGGTTATTTGTCGTGTTAGGATATTAGGAATGCGTACATGATCTATTTGGCGAAGAGATTCGCCCAAATGCATACTTTGAGTCGACATACGCTATGTAGACTAAAGTGTGTAGGCTAAGTGTTTGTATAAATGTTTGTATTAGTATGTATTGAGTAGATGGTGTTGTGAATGAGTTTTGAGATTGAATTGTCAAGTAATATGCTGATGTAAATGATTTCCATCATGTTGGCTATATGTATTGATTTCATTATATACATAAAATGCATGTGTTGGATGATTTGCTTAAGTTGTATGTTATAACATGTGTCAACATGCTTACATTGTTGTATTTCATTTCTGTTACTCTCATAGATTACTGATGTTGATATTCAAGTGTTTGGGGCTATACGTTAATCCAGGCAGTCGGTAATGGATTGAATTCGTGGTTGGCTTCTATTTACCACGAAGGACGCGTCGATGAACGCGAGTCATGTTTTGAGTTAGCGGCAGTGGTTAGGCCACATGAAGTGTTTCATGCACTTCATGTCGTTCGACTTGAGATGCGCTCGTACTAGTCGAGCCCGTCAAATAACTCGACTGGCCCTTGTATGTTCACCCTGTATGAGTCATAACTGCTTGAACCTAGGATACTGAACTTACCATTGGAAACCCTATTAACCATGGTACCGTGATCCATAAAGACTCATGAGTCGGGCATGGTGGTATGGGACACCGTGGTCGAGCTGTCGGCCTACGCTGGGGCCACAAACCTCCCCATAGTGACCAGTGAGCACATTTGACTCGTGAGCCACTTGTGGTGGTATGGGACACTACATTCAAGCTGTCGACCTACTCTGATTGGTGATGAGCCCTTTGAAGTGACCGCGAGTGTATTCTGAGCCTACGGGAGGTGACGACCCTTCTGTAGTAATGAGAGTACATTAGGCCTGTATTGATAAGGTGATGGGGGAGTGGTGCAACGAGTGCGAGCAACAGCCCTGATAGCCCTTGCAGCGACCTACAAATATAACATCGTATGAAATTACTAGGAGTGACGACCCTAGACAGGATCTATGTTGGGATTGATATAAGGAAGGTACCTTAGTTTTCCAATCCTGTTGTATGAAAAAGACTAATAACAACCCGGTAATCATTATCCATATCGCATTGCATGTGCCTGGAAGATGTGGAGCACTGCGGGAAGAAAGATGGTGCTGCATGAGGGAGTATGTCGGTGAGGGCATCCATCATGTCATTTCATGCTTGCATTAACAACAGTACCTAGGGATGGTTGATTGTTTTCTTTACTATTAACGCGTGATTGATTTGATAACATGCTAATCTTTGCTCTATTATTCTACTGAGTTGATCACTCACTCCCACGTTACGGGATGGTGTTTGCAACACCACCAGACCCTGTTTTAGATGCAGGTGATGAGGCGATTCTGGATGCAGAGACGGATTACTACGAGGATCAGGATGAGTTCTCGTATATGCAGTTCTCCGACGATTTTGTGTAGGTGGCCTGGATCGGCGGGACATGCTAGTGAACTATCACTTGACATTTATTTCTTGCTTTATGACATGTATATGAGACTCAGTGATGTATTCATACTTTGGAGATAGTTTAAGATTATTTTATTTTTGTACAATGATATATATATTTTTTAGTCTTCTGCTTGCGTTTTATCACTAGATCTGGAGTATGAATTGCAGTTTTGGTATAATCTTACTCATGTGAATGCTTTAACTCAGACAACATTGAATCATAATCATATTTGTTGCATAAGTGACGGTCTGAAACTCGGGATTCAGGTTTCTACATGACCCCCAATTTTCAGGGTGTTACAAGAACCCCTCCTCTCACGTGGATTGTTGAGCTAGCTAGGAGAGGGTAGTTAACATTTCAGGAAACTTTGTGTTTCTATGACCTGTTTACAGTAAAAATTATGCCCACGCACGGTTGCGAGAATGCGGATGGAGAGCATGGTCTTGGTTATGGTGTCACGCCCCAGACTCGGTAATCGGAATCATAAGGGACCCGATTGCCGGTTCTGGCCGTAATAACTTCCATAGTACCCCAATTTTGGCTCCTGCGTTAGGTTCTGATCCTGGGATCCTACAAGGAGGATTTTCATAACAGTATAATCATTACCAATTCGAGCATACCCAAGATCACAGCAAGTACATCTGAGAATAACAAAGGCACACATCGTAAAATTCACTATAAATTTTAACTTTTACAATCATCCATAAGGTCCAAAAGGACATATATGAGACAATAGGAAAAGAGAGAAAGGTCAGCAACACTGGAGTCCTCAAATGCTTAGCTCTACTCCACACTCTGCTGCTATGACACCTACCTAGAATCTCCTGCATCCATCAATCATGCATAAGCTTATAGAAGCTTAGAAGGTGGTATAAGTGTGTGACGTGGTGCACAGAAGAATAGTAGGAGATGCAAGAAGGGAAACATGCTTAATGAGAATATCACTAGCCTTACCAAGGCTTATCATGAATACGATGCGATGAGTACTGGACGCCATACCAAGGTAATGCATGAAGGGACTTATACAGCCAATGTTAATGCGGTACAAGTGATGTCAGTGCTCATATCCCAACCATAAGTCAAGTACATTTCCAATCATAAGAAAATCACCGGGGTCCATTAACTGCTGAATGACTGCCGCTCTACAGACTCCACACAGTCAAAAAAGTATAAGAGACCTCACTACCCGCCTGTGGACAGTTAATCACCAGCAAGTCCTGACGGTAATGGACCCATTTACGAGCTGGTCAGACTCAACCTAGCAATGCTCCCTACACACCGGGCAGGTAAGGCCACACCCCTATCCAACCGACTACAAGACAGTGAGAGTCGCGGCCTAACAGTATAAGGCCCTCGTGCACTCATGTATTCCACTCGGTCACGGCGTTGGAGCAGATCCTTGGTACCATAGAAGTTTTAAAAATTTCACCCATAGGCATCCTATACACCTGGTATGCTCAACTAATATTTTCGGTGTCCACACATACGGCCATTCACGAATATCCCTGTGGAGGCAAGGCCCTGATGAAGCAAGGGCAGATATTCACATGCTATGCAATGTCAGATGCATGAATCACATGCTCACCCATGCATCAATCCCAAGCACCCATCGTGCTCCAGAGGGGAAAACTCCACCCCTCGGGGAGATACCAACATGTCCTACTCAATGGCACAACCATGGTTAATTATACATCAACCAAGCATGCATATGATGCGTATAAAAGTGGGTCATGAAATGAATATGGGTGTCAATGGGGTGAAGATGAACCCTCTACCCACCCATGAAGGGTCTAGGTACTTAACCAATTCCTCATACAGAATACAACCTCTAGTGGGGGCCCATTTACCATGTGTAGCCCACGAGACTAAGGAGGATAATGATATAGGCCTAAATACATGAAACAGGCCTAGTAAGGGTCTATGGCAGACCTTTAACCACTCATAAAAGCCCATGGGTCTACCTTAGGGCCACCAATGTGGACACCCAACCACAATTGGTTTCCAAGAGGTAGCTCATCTCTAATTGATCACAGATCAAGGCCTAAGGCCCACACAACATTAGAAATAAGAAATAGGCAGCCATAATCATACCACAAACAGTCATGTTGGGCTTTAGAAAGGGCGGCCCAAGGCCTATCCAAAGCACGGGTCTAAGGGAAACACACATAGCCCAACCCATATATTCCACTATGGGCCCATAGGGGAAAGGTTAGGGCCCAACATAAAGGTCACTAATCCCATATATCGTGGTGGCCTAGTGGGCAGCCTATTGCTCAAACCAAATGGGCAAATGTCATGCTTTTCGTAAAGTAAGTTGGGCCTACAACCCGGCCCAAGTATAAAATTGATTTGGTGGGCAACCATGAGCCCATATACTTGTGTAATTCTGGCCCACTAGCCTAACACAATAGTATGGTAAAAATGGCCCAAGAGTTCAACGGACCTATCTAGAAAGTTTCAGCCCAATTGGGCCTAAAGAGTTCAACCACTAGCTACATTCACGGACCCAATTGACTCCAACTGTGATGGGCCTCAATAGTGCATTTATTAAGTCCAAAATTTAAGGGACTAAAGGTGTAAATTATTTCCTCTAAGATCATCACAATATTTTGGGATATACAACACATCTAGGTGAGCCCACAAGGCAGACTGGAGGGCCAGCCAAGGCCGGACACCCCAGCCTGGGAGTCCTTGCCTAGTGGGCCACTCCCAACCACACCACGGTCAGAAAAAATATCTGTTTGGCCTACAATTTTGTAGGGTGATACTTCCATAGGTGGAACACACCTTCACATAATTTTAAAATTTTTAAATATTTATTAGTATTTTAATTAATCTAAACAATACAGTCTATCCAGAAAATCAAACAGACCTGGATGTCCCAACATAGTGGGCCAGTCCTGCCCTCGCTGCGGTGTGCACAGGGGTCCATTGGCCCTGAAATTTGGTAGGTAGATTCCACCATGGGTGGAACACTTCTCTATAAAATTTTATGATTTTATGATACCCAAAAGTATTTTAATTAATTTTAAAAATACAATCTATCTAAGGGTGCAATATTGCTAGAATATAATTGTGCTGAATTTGGGCCATCCAATGGGTGGGTTTTGGGCCTCCAAAATTTCTAAAATTTGGACCCAAGGTCCCTCATCAGGCCTACAACAAGGTGGGACACAGAAATATGGCCCACATTCTTATAAAGTATTTATGAATTAAGGATTTTATCAAATTATATTGTTGGACTGCACAGCAGAAAATTAAAATAGTGTTGTCCCTGATTTGGACACCCCAAAGGGGTGGGCCCAAGTTCTCCAAAAATTTGGGAAAATTAATTCTAAACTCTCCATGCAAGTGTACTATAAGGTAGGGTCCATAAAAGTAGCCCACCATTACAAAAACCATTTTATATTTATGGATTTCTAACTGTACATGTTGCTAGACAGTATAGAAAATCTGGACTGCCCGCCCCACTTGGGCCACTCCTTTGGGACCTCTATCAAGGTCGGATGGAGGTAAAATTTGGGATACATCTAGGTGGGGTCCCCACCTTCAAGAAAAGTATATAAAATGGGTAGAAACAGTCCCCCAATCAGTCCAAAATCTAACCCAAAACAAACTAGAAACTGTCCAGAAAATTTCTAGACAGCAGCATGCACATGAAATAAAATGAGCATAGGAACCAAAATAAGGGGAAATTTTCCCATGGAATTTGAGTTGTGGTCCACCTCAGTGGGCCCCACTAATATCCAAACCTAATCCATACCATAAAATTCATTGCATATGTCCAAAAAGGAACAAATGGGACACCTATGTTCATAGAGTGCACAGACATGGACATCCACTCTCTTTGGATGGTCTAGATACTTCCAAGCCACAAGGTGAGCCACACACATCTGTGAATAATAGATTAACAAAATAAGAGTAAGAATCGGCTACAAGGGAAGGGACTCCATTTCATTGAGGCCATTCCCTTCATCACAAACCACACATCACACTATATTGATGGGATTACAAGATCTACCCATGCATGCATCTTCAAGTCAAAATTCAATAGTGGAGATGTCATCTCTACCAAGGATCAAGGGTCTAGATGACCTAAGGATCCTTCAAACTGAGAAAAGAAACCATGGTGGGGTCCATGGAGAATGGCCCCACCCATGAGTAATGCATGCACAAAAGAATGGGCCAATGGCCACATCCAAGAAGACATGGGGCCTCCACCATCATTTGGTGGGCCCCATATATCTTAAACATGAGGTGAAGAAGAGAAATAAGAGGAGGGAATGGAGATCCTAAGGTTCTAAGTACATGCTCACCACCTACAAGGTCTTCAAGCAAACACCTCCAAGATGGTCTTCAAGATCCAAGGTAAATGGATCTAAGGTTGAGATCTTATTTCAATGGTTAGATGGGGGATCTATGAGTGAAAGGGAGCTGGAAAATTGGAGAAAAGTTACTGGAGAAGAAGAGAAAAGAGAGGGAGAGAGAGAAAGAGAGAAATGAGAGGGAAAAAGAGATAAAGGGGATTTTATTCAAAGTGATAATTACATTTGCTAGAAAAGAGGGATATGGTGGTCTCTTTCTCCCTCTAGAGAAGAGAAATTTCAAAAAATTCAGATTGGGGAAGAGAAATTGCATGGGGAAGAAAAAAAAATCCCATGATGACTTCTAGAAAAGAGAAAAAGAAAGAGTCATGATGAGTTTAAAGAAGGGAGTCCATCATTGCTAGACTAGGCCATTTTGACATCATAAAAATGGTGATGTCATCCCCATTGGCAAGCGTGCACATGGAAAAATGTGCAAATCAAGTGAGTCCCACCAAAAATGCGATCAATGGTCCGAATGATGTGCAGACCATAACTTTTGAGGGACACGTCAAATTTTCACATGAGACACGTCATTAGAACTGCGACAACGATGCGGTCACAATAGCGTAGGTCTCGGGTCAATCCGAGTCAGGTCTACATGACCAGACTTAAGCATGACCGCAAACACTATCTGAGGGTCGCGGGTCACCTGGATTCAACCGGTAAGACTGTAGGACCAAAATGAACTAAATGCATACTCACACACACACACACACATGCACACATGCGAACTCAAGTCAGATCTCACATATGGCCATGATGCGCACAAGATGGATGGTCTGGATTGTCCAGATGGATCATGTGGGTGCACCATGGATGCCCCAAACGGACCCTGTCCATCGGCTGGAAAAACAGAGGGAGGGAGAGAAATCTACCTATTTTCGGTGAAGCACGGGTCAGTGCAATCTAACAAAGCTTCTTAGCTCAGTGCACTAGGAGTGCACGCCCCTAGTGCATATGCACCACATGTGTGGGGTCGACCATGATGTTTGGATGAAATTCACTCCGTTCATAAGGTTTTAGGGGTCCACTTAGGGCCTTTAGCCAAATATCAAGCAGATCAATTGCCTAGGTGGGCCCTGCAACCTGATTTGGGCCCCATTTATGAATTTCCTACCGATCTGTCAATCAGATCATTCTGAATTTGAATATAGGAGGTTAAAAGGTTCTAATGGCTCATTTCATAACAAGTTATTAACTAGTTACTAATATTAATACACATTTTACTATTACACTGTCTATTGCTATCCTTGTTTTATATTAATGAAATTACATTAATTAACAAGTAAGAATGGAATTTGTTACATATAACATATCATTATTATTATTATTATTATTACTGTTACTATTATTATTTCCCCCACGCGTGCATGCATTTTATTCATGTTGTGGGTCCCACTTTGTAGGCTATTAGGATTAATCCATCCCATGACTTTATATTATTAAACACCTAATTATTATTATTAAAATTATTTCCTAAGTTGTTTATTGCATTTGCATCTTGGCCAACGCAATTCATTCAAGGATTTTATTATTTTAAATTTGTAAGTCAATGTCCACTCATCAGTTCTCATCATCCTAATGATTCAAATGATTCAACGGTTGGATCTTTAATCGTTAACAGTCCTAGGAACTTATTCAAGTGATCAGGACGCCTTATGGCCCATAATGGAAGATTAGATGGCCAAACTCGCAGCTGGATAGGTTCGTGATCTAAACCAACGGCTACTCTTAAGGTTTAATGGATGACTTCAAGGTCCAACGGCTGACTCATTATAAATTGTCAATTAATGGCCTCAGATCATTTCACACAACTAATTACTCGATGATATAGTGTTCTAAGGGTGATCATATAGAGTCTAATAGTTAATCTAGAATTGAATGGTCAATCCAGCATATTTAAGTGGGGATTTCGCCTGGCCAGACATCATGGACTGCTGGACAATGGATTAGATTATCCATATTAACCTTTAAATGTACTCTAAGGCTATTGGGTGTGCATCAACACATTCCATGGTCTATAATAGATGGTTTAACCCTAGATGAAGATTTCTTTTGATAGTCAGATTTAGACTACAATGAAAATGAGTGTTTGCTTTCGCTAAGTTTGTATTTATACTAAGTTTGGGTTATACGGTAACGTCCGAGTACTGAAAAGTACGGGGTGTTACAGTAGCTCTTCCAAATTACGTATTGTATTTCAATATCTGATCTCTGGTTTATTATGTTTCTGCATTACATAACCAATTTACATTACATTTTCAATATATGACATTGGCTTGCTATGTCTTTTCATCGCATATCCTAGATGAGGTTAATGATATTTTTATAAACTTATCAGTATTTCTACTTACTCTGATATTGTATGGTTCATGGACTTACCAGTATTTTTATTTACTCTGATATTACATTCTGAGCACGCATATATTGCTCAAATACTTATACCACCCTCTAAGCTTTTTATAAGCTTATGCATGATAGATGCATGCAGTTGGCGTTAGGTTGCAACAGTGTTGAGCATGGAGCATGTAGCCATCTTCTGGAGCTTTGATTTTTTAATATATGTATTTTCCTTTCAGTACTGTATTCAAATGTTTATATCAGTGGATATGTGATGATGATGTTGTTCTTGTGATTTGGGTATACTTGTGGTTATGCTTCTTATGAGATAAATTCATGTTAAAAATCCTCCTTATAGGATCTTAGGATCGGCATCTGGCGTATGAGGGCTGGGAGCCAAGAATGGGGTACTACGGAGGCTATCGGCACCGGATTCGGCAATCGAGAATTTTTTCAGCCCGATTTTTAAATTTATGGCATGATAATACAAATACCCATGAGGGCTGAGGACAAAGCTAGCAACCGAAAGTCCTAAAAGGGACAAAAGTCTTTAATGGCTAGTCATGCGTAACACTCATGTCGTCTGTATAGTTTTTCGACAGTTTCACAAGAAATGGATGAAAATGCCCTCCCGTGAATGGGTCCGACCTTGCAGGCGAAGAAAATGCAGGCTGCAGTGTAAGCTCTTTGGCCTTATCCATAGATAGGCCAACCATGAGTAAGAACCCCCAGATCTTTGGCTTAATTTTAGTAGTAACTCATGAGGAAGGGCCTAAACCTACTCATTGATGGACTTACAGCCCTCGATTTGGTACCCCAAAGGTCGACTTGTGTGCGCCGTAAACTTTAGAGAGTTACTGCGACCAACCCTACGCGTAAATCCAACCGAGTTCACAGCCCCAATAGCTTCACTGGGCCCCTCTGATGGATTGCGATTTGTGAACTCACCAAGCTGTGAGAAGCCCAGTGGACTCATAAGAGTTATAGAGACTATCACCTGAGACCCGACTCCACTACTTAAGAGGATAAACTGTGTGTGATTATCTGATTAAACTAAAACTTAGTACCGCTAATTAAGACTATAATCATATAGGAAATCCCTTACTAACAAGTCATAAGAGAATACTTTTTAAAAAGAAAAAAGAAAAAAGAAGAGGTATAACACATCGATCATAACATCACATAAACAGACAAGAGAACCATTATCAAGAACATCATAAAATACTAATATAACTTGCAATTACAAGAGTACTTGTAGTAACAAAAGAACAAATGTTAAGGTTTTATATCTCATAGTTCTCCTGTTATGCCTAATGCTGCTAAGTAATGTTACAAATTTTCTTGAAGATTAACTTGAGCAGCTGTGTGTTCCAGTCTGGCAGTTGAAATAATTTTGGTAGGATCTGGGATACCAGCTAACTTTTCTTTCAATGAGGCAATTAATTCTTCATTCTTAGCCAATTCATATCTTTCAACGTCCACGGAATGATGGCTACATTGCATCTTTCCCTGTACTCTTTCAATGTTCAGATCTTCCTCCAGATCCTACTTCTCCCGCTGAGTGATTTCTTGCTTCAAAAGGGTAATATGATTCTGAATAATCATCTTGTTATCAACAAAAGTATTCAGTTGCTCTTGTAAAGATGGAAGTTCTTGGTCGTGACGAGAGATGATGGGAGCAATCTGAGAAACCTTCTCCCTAGAGTATGCAAGTTGCTTACTATACTCCAAAATTTTGGGCAGGACAATTGTAGTTTCAGCTAATGTCAAAGCAATTATTGAATTATGAAATCTTAGGAGAGCATCGTGTACGAAAGAAATGTTGACTTTAGCCATACGTGCTAAACATCTAAAGCAATAGCCAGATCTGACCATTAATCAAGATCTTTAAACATCTCGACAATATCTAATATGGAATTCCTACTCAACGCAAATTTATATGCAGAAATCTTCTCAATAGATAGCACATTTGATGAAGTATCAATAAAACCAGAACTTGCCATGCCACTTTGAGGTAAGTTCCCTATTAAGAAATAAAAATTGTAAAGTTATAGTAAAACTATAAGTGTAGATAATATGGAAAGTGTAAATGAAGAAAAGGATATACCTTCTGCTGGTACCAGAACAGTGGGAGGTTGCATCTCTCTAGTAAGAGTGGGATCAGGTTCCACCAATTCAATGAAAGATGGAGCCCTAGCTTCAATACTTGAATCAATGGTGGTAGGAGTTGGTAATTAGTTGATTCTAGTGGAAAAATAATTTTGTGTGCCACTGCTCGTGGGGGCAAATAGAATCTCGGTGAAGCTACTGGTACGACAGGAGGAAAATCTACAAGGGAAATACTATCTGCCTCAGTATTGATAACATGGTCACCTGAAATAAAAATACATATGATAGGGAAGGAGAAAGGAATGAAAGCAAACAAAAAATAGCAAGATTTTCTTATATTTTGAATAACCATATTCCCTGTAGTCTAGGAGTTCATCTTCTTCTTCCCCCACTATGGGTGAATTTTTCATAGGGACAGCCTCAGTGTTCGGAGGGATACGTTCTTCATTAGTCGGAACATCATCTGCAGTGATGTTTCTTCGCCGCTAATATCAACTTCACCCTCCTCATAATCATCATCTTGATCCTCTCCTTCTGCCTCATGTTCATTGGAAACAGTATTTCTAGACAAAGAAGATGAACCTTCATTCTCTGAATCTCCTTCGTCGGCTTCTTCAATAATAACCTGTTTCCCTTTAGAAAGAAGAGGCCGGTTGCTTTCTGGTTAAGGATCTGCACTAGCTAAAGCCGGAGAAGCAGAAGGAACGGTCCCTTCTTGGAGAGAAGCTTGAGCACGCATTCGAGATCTTGCCATTGGTGAAGAAGGACTGGGGTGAACAGTCCTGGGGGCAGGAGAAGAGATCGACTGATTTTGAAGATGAGTAGAAGAGGTTGGCTGGTCTTGAAGATTGGCAATGTTCTCTGGCATAGGGGAAGCTGCCTCTATGATTTCCTCTTTTCTTGAGCGGTATCGAGGAACTTTTTCAAGTTCATGAATGACACCGTAAGCTCTCCACCCTTCTAGGGTATTGTCAGGCTTCTTCTCATGAATTGGTTCATCAATGGATACTTTGACTCAAAGATGACCAACAAAAGGAGCATGACTGGTCTCCTCTATGAAACGTACTCCCTCTTCAATTGTGTGACCCCTAAGCCTTGGTGGTGGAAGTTAAATGGGCTTAGCTATTAGCAGACCTTTCCTTACTAGATAAGACTGGTGAACCCACCGTCTCATGTGATTATATGAAGCCCGAGGAATACGGTCACAGCCCAAGATAATGAAAGAAGAATTAGCTCAGCCTAGCAATTGTTTCCATACCATCTTCCAATTAAATGGACCAGTGCCATAACTCTGCATTCTTCAGGTTACTAGTCCACACTCTTCCAGAACTACCTGATCAAAGCTGAATTGACGAGCAAAATGACTGGGATAGTACGGTTCTCTCCAGAATTCTGTTCCTTCCCTCAACGGGAGACTGCACCATCCAATTGACAAAAAGAATGCCCTTTCTCCCTAAGTAAGTGACTCTGTGTCTGACTTGTCTGTGTCTATTATGTAACAAGGCAGACAGAAATGAAAATAGTTAATCTTGGCATCGGAGGAGATGGCATTTTTTTCCCAGTCATAGGACCTCTTCGCCATGGATCTCTTTTGAAAGAACCAGAGGGGAATCTGAAAAGGACGAACATAAGCTTTCTTAGGAACTTCGAAGGTCCAAGGGAAATAAACTTCGAGCCAGCCGATGAAGTAGTGTCATGGCATGTAAGTAGAAGCACAGCAGACAGAGGGACTTTTTATGTGAGAAGCGATATCTCAGAAAGCTCTATAAATTGAACATAGAGCAGAAGAAGCAAGGAAGTATTTGACCCCTTTGGCCATAGCACTGGCTACTACAAACAGTTAGGGGCGGATGGCATCTGTTGACTTGGAGCTGGGAAAAACCACTATGCTTAGCCAGTAAGCGATAAACACTACGAGCTCCCCATAAATAGAATATTCAATGCGCTCTTTTATGTTCTTATGAAGGCCTTCCAGCTCTCACGAGTGGTTACCATTAAACCTGGAAGAAAAAGGAGAAGTAGGTGAAATCAAGATTAATATGTATCAAGACACAATAAAAATGCTAATTTGAAAAGAAGAAAGGTTATCGAAGAGCTTTGTTAAAATGGGCTAGCCATTGCATAGGGCAAATCTTGTGGATATTTAGAAACTTAGGCATCTCCCTAAAGAGTTCAGTGGTCATTTCCAAAATGGAGGTGATACGATCAGGCGCAAAGAAAAAAGCTAATTCATTGTTGGTGGGGACAAATTCATCGAAGAATTTTTCAGTTATCAGCAGACTGGTAATCCTATGAATATCCCAGAGTGTAATGCTCATTTTTCCTTCAGGTAGATGGAAAGAATTAGTGGAAGGGAACTAATAATTGAGAAAAGTAGAACAGAAGACTCCTTATAGAAAGGATATGATGTTGCTTTGATCGCGGTGTAGATATCTATCTTGGATAAACTCCCCACATGCTTTACAAGAACTGTTGTGGCCCATTCAGAATAATAATTGGGGGAGTCAAGAGGCCCCTTATTCTGAATTCTTCAGGACTCCAGATGAAGCAACGTTCGCTGAAACGCTGCTAGAGCATCTCGTAAAAACAAGTTGGATACAGGCTGTGGGGATCATAAGATGGGGTGAGGAAGATCATGGAATGTATATCACCGATTTTTTGTCTCGATTTTGTCAACTGCAGAATGGCTTCCAGTAATCTTGGTTCTTTGAACGACCAAGACTCTGTATAAGCTAGTCTTTCTCTGTCTAGATGATCACTAGGCTCACAGTTCAACATGGATTGATGACGATGAACGCTGACTAGAATCACCATGATACCATGGTTATAAGGGTTGTCCAGATGATCACTAGGCTCACAGTTCAACATGGACTGATGGCAATGAAGGCTGACTAGAATCACCATGATACCTTGGTTATAAGGGTTGTCAAATTTTATGACACCCTCAATCGTGTGAACTGACTCCCAGGAGTTTTACAGCTTCTTCGGGTTGTGCTCCTTAATTTTCTCCTAGATTTCTTGTGCCTTATTCCAACGAGTTTTCTACTGTCGAGAAGGGGGTAGAGTGTCCTCCCTACGAGGAGGTTTTTGGCTGATGGTCTGATGATGCGCTGTTGATTTCAGTCATGGCTCCCAGTCGTATTCATGACCATGTTTGGGAGGTCTTTCAAGATCGCTTATAGCGATGGCTCTGTGGATGGGGGATGGAAGTGTGTTGATGTGTTCGGTGAAGTCGAAAGTAGGGAGCACTGGCTCCTTGATGTAGGCAAGGCGCTGAGAGATTGTTTTAAAACACTTTCGTGAAGGCTGAGCTAGGGATGACAGAGATTTTGTGGCTTAAGAAGATGAAGGGTTTGGTAATTCTTGATGAGAGGGTTGAGCACTAGGAGGATTGATGGCAATGAAAGTTCTCTTTATACAGGCCATGATGAGAAAAGTTAAGTCCTAAAAGAATTGGATTGAGAAAAAGTTAGTACAGGAAAACAAGCCAAGTTGAAGAAAAAACTAAGTCTAAAAAATGACTAAGGGTCGGTTACGTGGGTCGCTCAACCGAAGTCAGTTGCGCAGATCGCGCAACCGAAGTTTGTTGCGTGGGTGTGCGCAATGGATTTTTACCTTACGCGAACGAGGTATTCATTGCACGGGTCGTGCAATTGATTTGGTTACGTGGGGGAAAGTTGGTGGGACAGAGCTCCGTTGCAAGAAATGAGAAGCGGGAAAATGAAATGAGTGTTGTTATTTATAGAGGGTGGGGGTCGAGTACTAAACTCGGGTGCCCGTTGCACGAGTCGCGCAACCACTTTTGTGGTTTAGAAGTTGGAATGAATTGATCCTAATTCTTTTATTGAGAAGAACAAAGAAAGGATCAAGGGGGCATCTGTTGAAGCATAAAAATTATGAAGAAAGATTAAAAAGGAGAAGATCAAAAGGGAGTTGGAGGAATGAGGAAGAAAGAAGAAAATCAAGTATCATGTTCAGTAGTTGTGCAAGCCGCGCAATCGACTTCCTCTATTATTCGGGCCGCACAATGGATTTCCTCCACTGTGACGGCCACGCAATCAACTTCCCCATTATGCGGGTTATGGAACCAAGATCAAAGGCAGATTGTTATGAACAGTCAGATCTGGTGCAAGGTGGGCCCCATGGCTCAAAGATCGAGGGTTCACACTTGTGAAGGACTATAAATACCCCACTCCCCCTCTCATTTGGGAGATAGAAGAATTTTAGAAGAAGAGCAGAGCTCTGTAAGAAGAGCATAGCTCGGGAAGAAGATTGAAGATGAGAAGGAGAGAAGTTATTGGTTGTGCGGCCCTATAAATACCCCACTCCACCTCTCATTTGGGAGATAAAAAAATTTCAGAAGAAGAGCAGAGCTCTGTAAGAAGAGCATAGCTCTGGAAGAAGACTGGAGATGAGAGGGAGAGCAGTTAATACCTGGATGCGCGGGTCATGCAACCAGGCTATTGTATGGCCAGTAATGAAAGGGGCCAAGATGCTGTTGAAATTGCCCAGTTCGATCTTCGTCACTCCAAGCTCTCCTTTTGCATAAGGGAAAAGCTCAAAAAGGGGAAAGATCGAATGATCAAACCAGCACAACATTCTTCCTAAGGAGATGACCAAAGCACAAGTCGAAATGCTGCTGAATTCGAGATTCGACATTCAAACTTTGTTAATTTATGTATTTTAAATAATCTGTCTTAAAATCAAGGGATATTAGAGATGTAAATGAACTTAGTATTGTTAATACAATGATTGTTCTGTATATTCTTTCTTTATTATATTCTAATAAGATAATTCTCCAAATTCAATGAATTTGTTTCTTGTTCGAAACACTTCCATGTCGAACAACTCAGTTCGTCCCTAGGGCATCTCGATCTCAACTGGTACCAACACTTCTAAGCTAAAGGCTATGGAGAATGAAGTTTCCCCAGTTGTTGTATGGGCCGTGATTCGGTATGCCCATAAGACTTGCGACAACTCAACAACCCAGGTTCCCTTGAATTTTTTTTAGCTTCATTTATAAGTGGGTTTTTATAATTTTATTGATAGCTTTCACTTGTCCGTTAGCCTGGGGGTGCTGAGGTGAGATAAAGGTGCTGCGAATGCTAAGCTTTTCGCATAGTCCTCGAAAATAAGCATTGTCATACTGCCTATCGTTGTTAGTAACAAAAGTGTGGGGGATATCGAACCTTAAATGACATTCTTCCAAATGAAGTGGCGGTCTTCTACTTGGTAATCCTTAGAACTATACATGAGTCGAACCAAGTCGAGCTTGGCACAACTTGACTCGACTTGGCTCGGCTACTAGCTGACCCCAGCTCAAACTTGGCTCGTCTCGGTCCTTAAGCCTGACTAGCCATCTTGGCTCAGTTCGGTCAACAGCTCGGGCCAGTTCGAGCCAAGATTGAGCCTGTGCGGCATTTTCTCAAACACTTGGAGTACACCTTCAATTTCTCACAGTATGTAAAACAACAAGCAACAATTTACATATATTTCATCAAACATTCAGTAAGCAATATCAAAATCAAGATACAAGGGTATTTGTTTCATATCCATACCTTCCTCACCACCATCTGACACTTTGTTGAGTCAGTTCATCAAACACTTAGTGAGTAACATCAATATCAAAATAATCAAGTCACCAAACTAGTTCAATTCGAGTTCGATTCGAGTTGGGGTTCGATCCAAGTCAATTCGAGCTTGGATAAGCTTGAACTTGGCTTGAATTGTTTTTTCGAGCTCCAAAAAGTAGCTCGACTCAACTCAAACTTAGTTTTAAACCGAGTCGAAACGAGATTTTTTTAGTCGAGTCGAGCAAGTTAATTGAGCTAAGTCAGTTCGTGTACAACTCTAGTAATCCTTATTAAGTGTAAGTTGAGATATAGATGTCGTAGAGGAGGGTGAATAGGACCTAACCAATTTTTTATAATCAATTATAGAAAATAAATTCACAATAGCAATTAATATTGAAATCTTGATTTCAATTGAGTCGTAGGACAACCTTCACCCAAAATCTTAGGTATGACAACCTTATTTCACGACGTCCTTGATTTCAATATTTAAAAATAATAAAAACAAGAATTACATTATCAATCACCACAATACACACAAAGTTATAATGGTTTATTGTTGAACACACACCTGCTCCACTCCCAAAATTACTATTCCACATAATTTTGGCTTTCCACTATTTTTAAGGTTTTCACAACCGACCTCAATAACCACTTAAAAATTTTATAATTTTCACGGGCTATCACAACAAAACCTCAAGTGATTTTCACGATCTTATTACTCCTTAACCTGATGAGATTTCCAAACAATCTCAATAAACCCAAACTGAAAGTAATTTACTAAAATTAAAAACTTATCTTCTTGAAGACGTGAGTTGAAGTGAAGAAATCAATGAAGCCTTTGAAGTTGAAGCTTCGGTAGATGCAGTGATCCTTTTTCTTAAATGAAAATGAACCAAAATATACACAACCAATAAGGATTTATGGATATATGATTTTTCAAACAATAAAACCCTAAAAGTTGCTAATTTAATCCCTTAATCTCAATTTGAGTATAGGGCACTCTCTAATTAAATTTATCACTACTTGAGAAGAGAATTGAATAAGCTATAAAAGTAATATAAAAATGATAATACAAATTTGTTGAAAAAGAATAAAATTTCTCTATTTTGTTTCTAGAAGTTTTCTATCTTTTTTTTGTGCTTTGAAATAATGAGAAATGATATGAATCTTTGATCAGCCTAGGAATCCCTTCGACTTGATGAATTTCCATGATTTTGTTTCAACGACTAGCTGCTTTTATGGAATCTTATTTTGAAACAAACTTAGTCTAACCCGAGCCAAACTTTGGCTGGTCGGGTTGGGCGAAGTTCTATAAGAATCAAATCCTTTATTACTGAAAACTTGACCTAGGTTAATCTCGGGCATACTGGGGATGATTCGGTTGGTCGATGGAAGGGTTAGGCTAGGTAAGAACCCTTGAATTTTTATGTAAAAATACAACAAGTTAAATATTAGAAAATCATTAAGATGTAGTTTAACCTAGGGTCTTTTTAAGGTCTTCTTTACCTGTAGGTTGGCGTACAAATGGTTCTCCTCTTAAAATCCTTCCAAGCCTTCTAGTCTTAAGAGATTAAGTCATGTTCTAGTATTGAAATGTTGAAGGGAGCTGAACTTTACTAAAGTTCCATACACTAAATTTTATCTACAAAATTTAAAAACCTACTTGAGTGCTTAAAACAGAGAACTTACACTAAGTGCTTGGCCTCTACACACTTGGTGAAGTAGTCAACTACGACAATGGCAAATTTTGTCTGTCCCCAACCTATCGGTAGTGGTCTTATGATGTCGACTCCACAATATGTGAAGGGCCATGGATCACTCATTGGGGTCATTTGTTGGGTGGTTGTTGTGACACCGTGTTATGACAACCCCAAGTGCAGGGCTGTAATATAGTAATAACTTGATGAGACCGAGGTCGTACACACATGAACTTACTATTTGTGCAATTTTTGGAATACTTTAAAACTACATCAAGAAACTAAATTAAATACTAAAATTGTTGTAGGGCAAATGATAAGTAAAAATATCAAAGATAAAGTACTAGAGCACTAAGGATCCACTTATAGTCATCTTAATGTTATTCTACTTAATTCAATCAAGATAACTCAACTTGAATCAAAGTCCTAATCTATCCAGCCGGATGATAAAGCAGCTAAAAGTTCATGCATATATCAACACAAATATAAACATCCATCGGATTGGTTCCCTCATAAATCATCAATGTAATGATCATAGGGAATTCAATGCATCTATCATGCCTGGAGTCAATGATATATCAATGGATTTTACATATCAAATGTTACAAAACATATAAAAATATATCAAAATCTTTCCTAAGCATACAAAGTGCCCGGAGTCGACGATGTATCTAAGTACACTAAAAATACTTCTTCATTTAAACTAATATCCATGAATTGTTTAACATATAAGTCAAATAACTTGAATCAAAGTAAAATAAACAGTAAGAAGAAATATAAGCTTCACCTCTTTGCTCTAGCTAAGAGATTAACTAACCATATACATTATTGAACTAAAAATCTCAAAGAAAAACATAAAAACTAACTAGAACTGAAGGATTGAAGAGGAGGAAGAACTCCTTGAAGCACAACTCCTTACTCTACTCCTTCTACCCTAATTCATGCTTAGAAACTCTTAAAACATCCCTTTAAATAGGTTTGATTCGTACCGACTTTAATTTACGTAGCTATCACAGCTTTAATGGTAACTTTGATGGCATCGAAGTCCCATCGAAGAGTCCAAGTGAAATTATGAAACTGTCTAGCAACCGAGTTTCAAATTTGTGCATTTTCTCGATGTCATCGAACCTCCTTCGATAGCATCAAACTTGGCTCGATTGCATTGAACACTCCTTCGATGGAATCGAAAGGTGCTCTAACATGTCCAACAAGGAAATCATATTTTTCTGATTTTTGTGATGGGATCGAGCGGCTTCATTGTCATCGAGCACTTATTTCGATGGCATTGAAGGTGTCATTAATGACATCAAACAGTCGATTTCAGTAGTTTCAATTTTTTGCACTTTACAAGTTCTAAAATTACGGTAAGACCACTACTATTGAAGTACTTATGTATGTCCAAGTGTCCTAGAGGGGGGTGAATAGGACATATAAAAAACTTTAATCCTACTAAAGTATAAATTCTATCAATTTAAATCAAGCTAAACAGGATTATCAAGAAACCATTCATATTCAAAATCTAAGATAGTGAGACGTATGAGTGCTACATTTTATTAAACATGTATTGTACATAAATTAAATATTTCAACAGTAAATACATAAAAGCAAGGGAAATCAGCATAAACACAGTAATATATACTGGTTCAGCTACATGCCTACTCCATTCCTGACTGACACACTCCACCCTAGAGTGTGCCAGATTTCACTATCCAATGATTTTAAATTAGGTTAACCATAAACCTACACAACTTACATAAGGTTTGAATTAGGTGCCTACAGAAGGAAAACCCATATACCTACACAAGGCAAATACATATGCCTACATAAGGCAAATACTTATGGCTACACAAAGCAATAGGTCTTACATAAGGACACTATACATATTCTCCCATCGGAGGCCTACGAAAGGTCTTAGCGAGTTTGGGAACAAACTCTGAATCTCAATTCTACACAAAGAAGGGGCTTTAGACTCCATGGACTCTATTACTTACTTGTAAGTGAGTGAGCCCCTTATTAGCACATGTTGGTGAAGAACTTCCTGTTGATGAAGAGTCTTCAGCTCCCTAGAACCGTAACCGTCTATTGATGCTCCAATCAATGTTTTTAGGTTGTTGGTTTAGGGTTTGGTTTGATCTTCTCTAATAAATGATTTGGGTTTCGAGGTTAGAGAATATTCTCATATGCTAAGCATTCAAAGATTCCAATACAATGATTTACCATTAAAGTGTTGCTAGAAACTTAATGAATACCAGAGTTCATAATTAAATCCAAGCAATGAAGATGACAAAAAATGCTTGAATAATGGATTGAATGATGAATTCTTATGGAAAAGAGGGCTTGAGGATGAGGGTATTAACTATTATAATAACTATCTTAAGCTCTTTTCAATTCTTGCTCATTTTTCCAAGAAGCAACCTAAGAGTTGATATAAAGTTAAATCCCAATGGTAAAAAAATGGGCAGAATTCTGTTCTCGTTGATGTCATTGACTTCATGCAGTAAGTTTTTCAAATATGTGCGTGGCATATTTTGTCTGATGCTATCGAGCATCCTTCGATGCCATCGAAGAAGACTTCGATGTCATTGAGAGATACTTCAATGCCATCATAATTTTCTTTATAAAATTCACCTTGGTTGCTTAACATATTTCTACTTCTTTCAATGCAATCGATCATACGTTCAATGCCATCAAAATTTGAATTTCAATGCCATTGAACGGTCTTCGATGTAATCAAAAATATTAGATTTTCTTAAAAAGCTTGCTGGACAAACTAGTCCATATGTCGATAGGATCGATCTTCTTTCAACATCATTGATAACTTACTTTCGATGCCATTGAAAGGATTTTGATTACATCGAATAACAATTAGAGAAAAAATCAAAGTTGATAGAGGAAGTGGCTAAGGTCGCAATGCAATCGAAGTGGGTTCGATGTCATCAAAACTTAAGTTTCGATGTCATCAAACCTGCTTCGGTGAAATTGATAATTCCAGCTTATTTTTACAGATGTTGCTGGACAATTATGCCTAGATTTTAATTCCATCGAACATTGTTCGATGCAATCAAAACTTCCCTCAATTACAGCTCGATGTAGTCGTCAATACATGAATTTTACCTGTTTGATTTCTTCTTCTACTAATTCTAAAATATCTCTAAACTAAGCTTACCATGGAGTTTGCAAATATGTTTTTGGGTAAGATATGTTCATTTTATTTTGGGGCATATACCTAATAGGGTTTGGTTAGAAAGATGAGGCTTAGTTTACATATTAAGCGTAGTCGTACATCTGCATCTTGATGAGTCTTGAACTTGTGATCTTTAATTTTGGGGCTCACTTGATATACAAACTCACCATTCACATATATTGACAAATAAGGGCACTATTAATCTCCACTTTTGTCAATTACGTGACAAAACAACTAACAAACCCTAGATATTACATTCAACTCAACATATTACAAATTTTTCTATTTACAATTCGATTACAAGCATGATGTGACTTGATTTGTAGCTCCCCTTTTGTTCATACTCCTAACTTCCTATATTGTGATTAGTGATAAAACCAAACAAACCACACACATTGGTGGGAGAATGGCTCTCTCCCTTTTTGTCATTCATTGGCAAAGGATTAGTAACATAAAGAATAAGCCAGCAGGATTGATAGTTGGCGAAATAAAAAGTCATATTGGAAGATAGGTATAATGCTCACATAAGTTCATAAAAAAATGAGAATGCATATTTAGAACATGATGTGAAGAGAAATTCCATGTACATATAAACAAAATGCTCATTCACTGGCAAGGTATTAAGACAAAAATATATCATCATCCATCTAATAAAAGTAACTAGCCCAACCATGGGTAATAATATCCATAACCCATTAGCCCTTATGGGCATAAATATCCAAAATCATACATTCCCAAAATGTAAACATCTATCACATTACCAAACATCTGATCTACTAATGTACCAGTATGAGTCAATTAGATGAGCCAGAACATCCAAAAAGATGTTTAATGTTATGGGCTAAAATTTTGAATTAAGTGGAGCACCATTATATGGAGTGATGTGTTCATGATGGCTTAGAGTCAGCTCCACAATGTGTTTTGCAGTGTCTGGTAGAGCATCAGTCCTCATTTCAATACTTGTAAGTCAACTTTCGTACTATCTAACATGCTCTTCAATGCTTAATTGGCCATTTAGGATGTGCCTAATGAGATCATTTTGGTACAGAAAGTTGTGCGTACTTGTTAAGGGTCAAATATTGCATATTATCCCCCATTTATATCTTGGTTTTATGAACATGATAATGCTTAATGTTCTATTTTACTCATATTTATTTTGCAAGGTGAATTTAAGAGCTTGGATTGAAAAGGGTGCTAAAAGAATGGATTTGACGCTCAAGAATCACCAAGGCAAGGGATGGATCTTAAGAAACCAAGATTGAAGAATTCACATGCCAAAAATCTGAAAAAACCAAGTGAGGAATAAAGAAAATCAAAGATTTGAAGTGAAAAAAAAAAGAATCCTGAAATCATCCTGAAAAAACATATTCTGAAACTCTAGATCATTTTGTGAAATTGCCCAAAGTGAAGTCTATTTTGGGAAACTATGCAGAGTGAAGTATAATTTAGCAAACTGCATAAATTTGAGGAGGTTTTTAGAGTTTTCCAACTAGGTGCGAAAGTTGGAGTTCCACAACTATAAATATGACTCCCTAGGAAGTTCCTAGGCATCTTTTAGGGCTTAAGGAGTGGAGCAAAAGGGTGGAGAAGCCGTTACTAAGAGTTTTTCTTCTTCTTCCTTAGTTGTTTCATATTTTTCTTAAGAGACTTTAGTCCAATCATGTCTATAGTTGGCTAAACCTCTTAGTAAGGGCTAAGAGGTGAAGCTTGTAACATGATGGGATGTTTCTATTGCTTTGATTCATGTTTATTTTGAACTCCATGGATTCTAATTTGATATTTAAAGAATACTTTAAGCTTTTAATGGTTTATTGTTATTCAAATTACAGCAGATCTGCAATAGCTTTGAATATCTTCTTTTCCTGATTTGAGATTGTGAAATTAGTAAGTCCTGTTGTTCACCATTGTCCCTTGGGCATGGTAGGGTGATGAAATCCTTCCTAATCTTCACAATTCTCCTGCTTTGAGATTATGGGATTAGTAAAACCTGTTGTTTTCCATTGTCTCCTGGGCATGGTTTGGTGATGGAATCCCTGTCAATTATCATGGTTCTCCTTTATTGAGAATTAGGTCAATGGAAGTTCAAATTTAGTTTTATTGATATATTTTTCAATTAGATAGGATAAGACTCCAATTCTAATTATGTTACTTGAATCAAGCAAGAGGGCTCCCTGATCACCATAAGTGGATCCTTAGCACCGTAGTTCCCACCTTTAAATTCTTAATTTTAATAACTTAATTCACAATTACTCTCTCAATCACTTCAGAATTAGTTTTACATCATCTTTTAGTTCTATTTCTAGTTAATTTCAAAAATGCACAAGATCAATCCCTGTGGATTCGACCTCAGTCTTATCGAGATTATTACTACATGGCGACCCTACACTTGGGATTATGAATAAGTTTTTGTTGCCGTTGTCAGGGATTGACGGTTGTGTTTTATGGATTTGATTAGTTTTGAAATTAGGTTAAGATTAGGATTTTTCTACTTTCTATTTTTAGGTTAGGATTTTTTTTTCAAAATTATTTTAAAAACTAACTTAGCTTTATATTTCTAGGTTTAGAAACTTTCCATTTTCATTTTTAGAAACTAATTTACTTTCTAATTCTAGGATAGGAACTTTCCTAACTTGTTTTTAGAAACTAATTTTTTATTTTTTAGAAACTTTCCTAATCCGTTTTTAGAAACTAATTTCCTTTCCTTTTTCTGTTTTTAGAAACTAACTTACTTTTTATTTTTAAAAACTTTCCATTTTCTTTTTTTTTAGAAACTAGGTTGTTTTCTTAGTTCTTTTTTAAAAACTAATTCACTTTCCTTTTTCTTTTGCAGGATCCCAAAATAAGAAACTTCTAAGTTGGTAACTTCTTTATAATTCTATTTCTCTCTATTTTTAGATTTAAAAACTTTCTAAGTTTTTTTAGAAACTAACTTTTCTTTCTATTTCCAGATTTAGAAACTTTCCTAATATGTTTTTAGAAACTAAGTTTTCTTTCTATTTCTAGATTTAGAAAATTTTCTAATTTGTTTTTTAAAACTAACTTTTCTTTCTATTTCTAGATTTAGAAACTTTCCTAATTTATTTTTAGAAACTAATTTTTTAAGAAACTAATTTGCTTTTAAGACTAACTTTTTGTTTTGTTTTTTAGGTTAAGGTTTTTTCTAATTTATTTTTAGAAACTAACATTGTTTTCTGTTTTGTAGGATCTTAACATAGAACTCTCCAAACCGGTAAACTCCTAAGTTCTCCTCTACTTACTTTCCATATTGCCGTAGGATTTTTCTTTTGTTCTATTTTAGGATTAGGTTCGGGATTAGGGTTTCACCATGTATATGCAAGAGTGAGAACATCAGTATGCTCAGCTAGTTTCAGAGAATGCGAGAAATTGAAAAGGGCTGTTAGATGATTATGTTAGGAAACAACCCATGTCTCAAAAATTTTCTAAAACCATCATCGAGAACCAACCAAAATACAATGCTCCACCGATTAAGAAGTCCTTGCGCGATCATAGGCAAGAGAATAATTACACCCCACAGATTAGGAAAACAGTATATGATTGTTGGGGTTATCATAATTATGGGAATGAGAACTATTATCACCCATCAGACAAGAAGAAAACAATGAGATATTATAGTTTGGGTGATAATATGTACCAACAACCATCAGACTCTCCCACCTATGACCCGTACAACTACGATCAGTGAAAACATCAACATTGGAGAGATGAACTAATAATTGATTATAGTTACTATTATCTTGGATCCCATACCTTTGACATCCAACTAGAAACGATCCAAGAGGATTCACGTTTGAATTTTATAGACTATCAAGAATAGTTCAACCAAATTGTTACAGGCATGATGAAATCGAAGAAATTGAATTGTGCCTCGATAATATAAAGAGGCTAGGTTATCACAATCTCAACCTAATCTAGAAACACAATGCGAGGAAAGTGATCTTAACTCGCTTGTGGAGAGTACTGAAATTGAGAATGAAAAGTTGATTGTGTTAACGAGCATATGGCTCAATTTCCTGAAGAGTTGATCTCGGTGATTTTCTAAAGGAATGATCAAGAGACATGGGTGTCTTTCAAATATAATGATACTGACACGCTCCAGTCATATGACACACTTGACTTCAATGAGGAGGAAGAGAGTAGTTTATTCGAGCCTCAACTCAACCTAGGAAAATAGTGCGAGGAATGTGATCTCATCCCACTTGTTAACTATACTAAATTAGAAGATGATAAGTATTGGGACGAGAATCATAAGTTTATAGCCCAAGATTCACTGGAATCGATTTCAATTATGATTCAGGAAAGTGATCACGAGATACAGGACATTATCGACCATAATGATCTGAAAGCGCCCTGGTTTGTCAATTAGCGTGAGTGTTGAGTTAGCTAAACAAAAAAGCTCCATAGCAAGATCAATCAACCACTACCTCAACCAGATATGTGCCCGAACTCACCATAGGTAAATCTAAGCCTCACATCCCATGTCCTTAAACACCAGGTATTTAAAACCCTTAAAATTGATTAGAATATCATAGGGTTTTTGGGTTAGAAAACTTTTTCAAATTTTCAGAAAATCTCTAAGATTTCTACCTCTGTCGATTTATCGATAGACTGATCGATATAATCAAGAAGTGTTGTCGATGTCCTCGATGCTCAATCGATACTATCGAAATGAGGACAAAAGATGTCCAGCAACCACATATTCTTCTGGACGGAATTATCGATGTATCGATACCCATATTGATATCATCAAAATTTAAATCTCGAATCTATCGAAGTCGACTCGATAAAATCGATAGCAGAGAGTTTGTGTCCCTATTTTTCTAAAGAAAATCATAAAGACCTTCAATATATCGAACTACTCCTCGATATCCTCAGAATTCATAAACCGATGATATCAGAAGGCCTTCACTGATATCGGTCTTGGACATAGTTTTTTTCAGCAACATTTTCAGGTGGTTTTTTATCTTGGATCAAAGGTCACTCGATAGAATCGATATTCAAATATCGATGATATCAAGGCTGAGTCGATTGCATCGAGAATGGACATAAATTGTCTAGAAATCTTAACTGGAAAATCCTTCAGATTTATCGATGCATCGACACGACTATCAATATTATCGACATTCAAATTTCGATGATATTGAGTGTACCTCAATAATATCCTTGACCTAAAATATGTCAAAGGCATTGTCTCTCTCATTTTCAAATGTTGAGGAATCAATCCTCGTGTCAATGAAATCAGAGTTCGAAATTCGATGACATCGACGTAGGTTTTAATTTTCTCAACTAGCTGAAAAAAAGTTTCAAAAGCATATGACATTTGAGTTTACGTCATCGAGCAGCCAGTCGATACAATTAAGAGTATGCACTCGATGATATCGACGCTACTCGATGATATCGAACTTTATCATAAATGTGATCATTTTATATCCGTTAGAACTTTTTACCTATATATAGAGAACTTGTTTTAATTGCTAGTATAGAAAGAAGACAGTACTTTTGAGTGTTTAACCTTAGATCATATACCCAAAGCCCTTTCTCTCATGGAAGTTCATCCTCCAATCCACCCTCATCATTGACATTCAATAGAGTGGATTGGGGAATGAACTTCGACATTCAAAGATCCTTCAGCTACCACCTTAATGGCAAATCATTAAGCTGAGATCCCTTGAATGCATAAATGATTGGAATCGCTTTATTTCCCTTATAGAAAAATTTTCAATAGAGTAGGATTCCATTAAAACCTTAACCCAACCCTTCGCCATGCATTGCTACATCTTTTGAGTTGCGGTTCAAGGAAGTAGAAGATTCTTCATCAACAAAGGAGGAGATCTTCGCCAAAGAGCTAAAAGGGACTCATCCGCTTATCTGTAAGTAATTAGAGTCTAGAGGACCCTTATGATCATTTCTTTGTAGGATTGGGTCTAAGGTATTTCTCACCCCTTGCAAGTCTTCTAGGAGGTCTCCGGCGAGTGTGTACCTGGTGGGTGCATTGTGTTGACCCTTGCTCTATGGAAAGCATAAATAGTTATGGTCTTGTAAAAGATCCTTGGCCAGTGTTCCTGAAAGTGGGTGCCTTGTGTTGACCCTTACTCATGAGAGCATAAACGAGAGTGATTCCTTATGTGGATCCTTAGCCAGTGTGCCTAAAATCAGGTGCTATGTGTTGACACTTGCTCGTGGGAGCATAAACTGTCAGCCTAGGTGTACGTTGTACTGGTTAGAGGTGAACCTGATTTAAAACCTCGGGTTTGAGGTGAACCGTGTGAAACCTCCTTAGTGAAATCTGGTACACTCAAGGGTTTAGTGCGTCTGTCGGGAGTGGAGTAGACAAGTAGTCGAACCACTATAAAAATGACTGTGTTTGTGATTGATATTTATCTTTGATTACTTATGTGATTTATTTAAATGTTTCATATTTGATCACACCTCACACACAATTACATCCATCATCATGTTTATCGTTAAATCAGTTTTGTGATTGGATCCTCTAATTGGCTTAGAAGCTATTAGAATTATCATGAAGAAATCCTGATTTATGCATATCTACTCAGGACAATGTTGATAGGATTTTAAATAAACCATAAAAATTTTATAAAAGTCCTATTCACCCCCTATAGGACATTGGCATATTCCTACTTCTACTAAAGCAATCTTTACAGCAATTTCATGATCTACTCCACCCATCTGACACGTTTAATTTACATGTGCAGGAAGAGTCTCTTCCAATTGAACCACATGAATCTTTTGAGGTGTGTGTAAATAACTCACCTGATTTAGATTATAATATGATTATGGAGATGGACAAGTTGCCTGAGATGACTCTGGAATTTTAACCACTCAATTAAGGTCACTTTCTGAGCCATCAACACTTGACGATATAATGCCTCTACTGAGTAGTAAAAATGAACAAAGTCTTCACATCAATGCACCTACTGATCCAAAATCTGTCTATGCAGGGCAAGGCGAGATGTATTCAGTGACAATTGACTCTCACCAAGGTAAAGATTAGGAGATCATGTTTCCCTCTATTCTAAAAGAAGATGAAGGAATCATTGGGCATATCATCACAGACCTCAATGTGGAAAATGAACCTCGCTCAACGAACTATCTCAACTCTCTAAAAGATCGCTTGACATATTTTACAGATTCAAATGATCCCATGATAAAAGAAATAATGAATGCCTTGGAAAACAATACCTCGATGGTTGTTACTGACCCAGAGAACCCTTATTCTGAAGCCCCTCCTTCCACAGATCTTGAATGTTTACCATTAAGGGAGGAGGAACTGGAAGTTGAACCAAAGCCTGAAACTTTGGAATATGTTGAGGCTACATCACCTACTGAGAATTTTTCTGAATTGTATCTACTTGTAGTCTTTGATTGACCATGTTATGCTAACTTTGAAACTTTCTGTCTCAGGTGAATCATATGTACTTTGGACACCTCATGAGATTAAAAGAAAACTTTATGCTGAGGTCCACAAATTTCTCTAGAAAATCATGCTCCAGGGCATCTAAGCCTATTGTAAAAAGGGCTTTTGAATTATCTTGTTATGAAATCTAATGAGAAATTTATCAATATACTACCAAGAAGAGGAACCTTACGGCATGACTAAGTAGCTTTTCCCTATTTTCTTAGGTAGGTTTATTGCTTTCAAAGAATTTAGTATTAAGATAGTTTGCTTTAGTCGTTTAAAATAGTTTACTTTTCGTCGTTTAAGATAGTTTTCTTTTTATTATTTAGGAAAGTTTTCTTTCTGATGGTTTAATTCTTATGCTAACACATCTTCACATTGAAATATTTTGAAAAAAAATCTCAAAATTCCTTCTTCAGGTACTACCTTTCCACCACTTCCCTTTTCTTTTTGTTGCCTCATTTATATTGAATGTTTATCTCTCTTACAATAAGGACAATGTAGATTTTAGGTTGGGGGTGTCAATGTAGATTTTAGGTTGGGGGTGTGGATTAGGTAGGCTAATCAGTTGTTTTCTTAGTCTTTGAGTGAAGTTGTAAAAATTTTCTGAAATTTCTGCAAATTTAAGTAATCTCTAAGTTAATCCAAGAATTAGAATTACAAGATACTTAATGTTGATGCCTTATGTCTCTTGTATTTTAGTCACTTGGGAGATCTCAAAATTAAGTTAAGTCATTGATCCTCAATTAGAAGTTTTAAACATTAATTGAGTCATAAGTTCACATGTCAAATTCAACTTACATATTAAAGTGTCAGTTTGATATTAAATTGTTAACTTGATGATTATTGAGCATGGAAGGAATCAACCTGGGGAATTTGTCCATCATGTTTAATGGGAAAAATTGAAAAGAAAGAAAAAAAAAATACCCAGCTAAAAAAATGCAGTTGTCGTCAAAAAGGGCTACCTATTAAAGATCTTTAAAAAGGTTAACATAGCGTGAAAGCCAATAATGAAAAAAATTAAAAGTTGGAGGAATAAAAGAGGGATCTAAAAGATGAACTGTAAGGCAAGTTTCAGTTTAGATTTTAGTTGTCCTGAATGCTCTTTTAATTATCAATGTTATCATGAAAGTGACGAATTGAACCTTTGATTGTGATAAGTCTAAACTTCATTATACACCCATGGAACTCAATGTTTGGAATTGCTCTAATTGGACGATTAATGCTTTGAACTTAATTATGAAACTTACCGAGTGCTAGAGTTTATGAGAGGCAATGCATAACATTGATGCATTTTAAAATTCTATTATCTGAAATATTTTTTTAAAACCACTTGAGCTTATAGAAATTATCATGTAGTTCTTAAAATATTTTTCACATACTTTGCTCGGGACTAGCAAAATGCTGGCTGGGGATTGTGTTGATGGTCAAATATTGCATATTATTTCCCATTTATATCTTGGTTCTATGAACATGATAATGCATAATGTTCTATTTTACTCATGTTTGTATTGTAAGGTGAATTTAAAAGCTTGGATTGAAAAGGGTGTTAAAGGTATGGATTTGATGCTCAAGAATCACCAAGGCAAAGGATGGATCTTAGGAGACTATGATTGAAGAATTCACATGCCAAAGATCCAAGAAAACCAAGTGAGGAATTAAGAGAATCAAAGATTTGGAGTGAAGAAAAGGAATCCTAAAATCATCCTGAAAAAGCATATTCTAAAACTCTAGGTCATTTTGTAAAATTGTACGGAGTGAAGTCTATTTTGAAAAACTGCGCAAAGTGAAGTCTATTTTAGCAAACTACTGATGTAGTTTATAGATTTTTCTAATTAGGTGCGAAAGTTAGAGTTCCACAACTATAAATAGGACTCCCTACGATGTTCATAGGCATCTTCTGGGGTTTAAGGAGTGGAGTAAAAGGGTGGAGAAGCCGTCACCAAGAGTTTTCTTCTTCTTCCTTAGTTGTTTCATGTTTTTCTTAAGAGACTTTGGTCCAATCATGTTTATGGTTGGTTAAACCTTTTAGTCAGGGCTAAAAGGTGATGCTTGTAGCATAATGGGATATTTTTATTACTTTGATTCATGTTTATGTTGAACTCCATGGATTTTAATTTGATATTTAAGGAATAGTTTCAGTTTTTAATGATTTATTGTGATTCAAATTACAATAGATCTGCAATAGCTTTGAGTATCTTCTTTTCTTGATTTGAGATTGTGAAATTAGTAAATCTTGTTGTTCATCATCATCCCTTGGGCAGGTAGGGTGAAAAAATCCTTCCTAATCTTTACAATTCTCCTACTTTGAGATTATGGGATTGGTAAATCCTATTATTTGTCATTGTCTCTTGGGCATGATTTGGTGATGGAATCCCTGCCAATTATTATAGCTCTCCTTCATTGAGAATTAAGTCAATGGAAGTTCAAATTTGGTTTTATTGATATATTTTCCAATTGTATAAGATAGGACTCCAATTCTAATTATATAACTTGAATCAAGCAAGAGGGCTCCCTGATCACCAAAGTGGATCCTTAGCACCATAGTTCCCACCGTTAAATTCTTAGTTTTAATTACTTAATTCACAATTACTCTCTCAATCACTTTAGAATTAGTTTTACATCTTCTTCTAGTTCTACTTCTAGTTAATTTTATAAACGCACAAGATCAGTCCATGTGGATTTGACCTCGGTCTTACCGAGATTATTAATACATCATGACCCTACACTTGAGGTTGTGAACAATACTTACCAAGTCTGAGCTCTGAGAAGGCTGTAACACCCTGGATTTTTGCCAACCTGGGATTAGACGTCCTTAGGCAATGGGCCAACTATGACGCCTCGGTAACCTCTCATAACCCAATTCCAAAGCCAAAGAAATCATTTAAAACCTAATTCTTTAGAATTTAACGTGAATTAGCCAGCGCTACGCTGAATTACCTGTAAAATTAGCACCAACCACTTTAAATACGATCTGTAAGACCCAAAACCTCTAGAATCGTTGACGCTACGTTACCCTAAAATCTAGGATCAAACTCTAAATGCAGTTGCCCTCAAGAACCCTTTGAAACTTCGTACTTGATCTAGACTGTGCGTTGAGAGTCCGATATCCACAATCTTAGACCGTTATGACCGCCTTCTTGGACTTGACAATCGTTTCGAAAATTAAGCCTAACTGATGCCCTAAGGCTATTTCATTGAGCCTGGAGCAGGGAGTGTAAGAAAGAGTGAAATTCATTTAAAATTAAATGGGATTTAAATAAATCTGGAACGTTTCGCTTACAGGATCAGTATAAGCATTCAGACCGTCAGAATCTGACCCAAATACACCCTCGGATCAGGGAACATTACTCACCCAGGTCAGTGTACTTGAAATCCTCGATCGAGTCTCCATGACTGCTGAACTGAAACTGGTCCTCCACGTGCGATCTGGGAACTCTACCGGACTAAAAACTTGGTGTGAGCGGATCCAATATCCATGAGCTTAAGTCCGATCGCATTCGGCCAGGGGACCTCCCGAAATGCTCTTTTGGATCGGAAAAGAACCGATTTGGCTATAACCCAAGTATACCTTGACTTGGAGTCTGTTTTGGTTATGTTTGGGCTTATAAAAGGGGCTTAAACCCTTAGCTTTCTAACCCATACGAATTTGGGGAAAACCCTAGGAGAGAGAAGAGAGAAAAGAGAGAGAAGTGAGGGAGAAGCTGTTGATTTCTCCTGGGATTCTTCCCTGCTGCTCTACGTGCCAAATCCACCCTTCTGTATCGCTTTCCCAGTGATTCCAACTCACTTCTAGGTAAGAAAACCCTAACCTCAACCTGTTTTAGAGATTCCTTCGATACATGTAGCGAAGTAGCTGATGTATCTTGTGTTATAGGTCGTCATACAGGCGTTGTCGAAGCGTAGAGTTTCTGTTCGATTCGTTACGCTTCTACGGCTAAGGTGCGGATCTTAGACACTTAGATTATCTGTTTTCAAAGCTTTCAATGCCGTTTAATGGTAGATTGCTGATCAGGATGCTGTTTGACATGTAGAACATGCTGTCCGTTTTCCATTTCGTATACGTACGGTGAATTTGAGATTTAGGGTATTTTGGGTATTTGTAGAAAATACTGTATACGTACGTATTTTGTCAATATGATTGCCATGGGTATTTGTCGTGTACTTATACTAGTTATGCGTGTATGATCTATTTGACGAAGAGATTCGCCCTAATGCGCATATTGGCCGACATATGCTATGTAGACTAATGTGTGTAGGTTAAGTGTTTGTTGAAATGCCTAAATCAATATGATTTATGCTTGCCATATGTATCGAATATAAGAACATGATTGTTGTGTATTAGACATCTCCTTGATGTAAGGATTTATCATATTATATGTTGAAATCAACATACGTCAAGTACGTTGGTGTTGTGTAGTCTAAGAGTTTGTATAGATGTATGTATTGCTAAGTATTGAGTAAATGGTGTTGTAGATTAGAGTTGAGATTGGATTCTCAACTAATTTGATGATGTACATGAATTCCTCCATGTTTGTTGTATTGAATTAATTTCCTTATGTGTGAAATACTCATATATGGTTAACTGCTTCTGATGTATGTTATAACATGCTGATAACATGCTGGGATTACTTGTTATTTCAATTTTATTTATTTGGGGCTATACTCTACTCCAGGCAGTCGGTAATGGATCGAATTTGTGGTTGGCTTCTATTTACCATGAAGGACGTGTCGATGAGCGCGAGTCGTGTTTCGAGCAGGCGGCATTGGTCAGGCCACACGAAGTGTTTCATGCACTTATGTCGCTCAACTTAAGATGCGCTCGTATTAGTCGAGCCCGTCAAGTAACCCGACTGGCCATTGTATGTTCAACTTGTATGAGTCATAACTGCTTGAACCTAGGGTACTGAACTTACCATTGAAAATCCTGTTAACCATGGTACCTTGATCCATAAAGACTCATGAGACTGGCATGGTGGTATGGGACACCGTGGTCGAGCTGTCGGCCTACGCTGGGGCCACAAACCTCCCCGTAGTGACCAGTGAGCAACCCAGACTCGTGAACAGATTATAGTGGTATGGGACACTATATTCTTGCTGTCGGCCTACATTGATAAGGTGATAGGGGAGCGGTGCAATGAGTGCGAGCAACAGCCCTGGTAGCCCTTTGTAGTGACCTCGAGCGTACTCTGAGTCTACGTGAGGCGACGACCCTTCCGTAGTAACAAGAGTACAACTATGCTTGTATTGATAAGGTGATGGGGGAGTGGAGCAACAAGTGCGTGCAACAGCCCTGACTGCCCTTGCAGTGACCTAGAAATATACCATCGTATGAGATTACTAGGAGTGACGACCCTAGACAGGATCCTTGTTGGGAATGATATAAGGGAAGTACCCTAGTTTCCAATCCTGCTGTATGAAAAGGACTAATAACAACTCCGTAATCATATTCATATCGCACTGCATGTGCCTAGAAGATGTGGAGCACTGAGGAACGTAAGCATGCCGTGGGCGTAAGATGGTGCCATATGAGGGAGTATGTCAGTGAGGGCATCCATCATGTCATTTCATGCTTACATTAACGACAGTATCGAGGAATGTTTGATTGCCTGCTGTACTATTATCGCGTGATTAATTTGATAACATGTTAATCTTTGTTCTATGATCCCACTGAGTTAGCTACTCACTCCCACGTTACGGGATGGTGTTCCAGACACCCATCAGTCCCTATTTTAGTTTCAGATGAGGGCGCTGCTTGTGGAGCGGAGCTGGACTTGTATGATGCTGAGGAGGACTTCTCCTCCGTATTTTGATCGACGGGATTACAGAGAGGTTGATTAGATGCCATGACACGTGTTATTTTATATTTTTGGAGCAATCATGTATATTCTTTTCTTTCTATTTTGGAGTATACATGTATTTAGTTAACCTGCTAACATGATCACACTCTGGAGACTTACAATCATTTATATATTTTATATATCTATCACATTCTTCCGCTTGCTAACTACACTGTCTCTAGAGTATGATATACTTTTTTGGCTTAATCCACCTCATGTTTTATGTACTGTTACCGACGACATTCATCCATTATTGAAAATGTTGCATAAGTGATGTTCTGGAACTCGGGAGTTGGGTTTCTACCCGACCCCCGATTTTTGAGGTGTTACAGATGGTATCAGAGCATGATTTGGATTAAACTGGACCTGGGTTATGGTAACATAATGTACACTGACGCACTCTGACTTAGGAAGGGGGCGATGGAAACTTAGAAACCACATTAGAATCCTAAGTTTCGCCGACAGGTGAAACTATACGGTACTTTAGGCCGTAACATATCTTTGGTCGCGTGAAGCGACCTAAGTCGACTCTAGGCCATCAGTCGATGGGTTTGAGTCATTCCCTGAAGTATTTTAAATCCAAAAATGGATGTCCTTGGGTTGTGGGTCGACCACAACCCTTACACTCAATCTCAAGGCCCAAAAACCCCTTTTCATCCAATTTCTTCAGAATCTCTCCTTCCACCACCCCATTCTTCAACTTTTTCTATGTCCTTTCATAATAGACATAAATCCTAATGTGTAAATGATGGAGAATCATACTTAAACAAAAATTTACTATGAATTCCAATCCCATTTTCGGCCACAACCGACGCCACTCCATCGATTCGCAGCCATACATAGTCTCCCCTCTCTCTATTCTCATCGATTGGAGCTCTTACACCCTCCATTTCAAGCAAAACTCGTGTAAGCTTCAAACCCAACCCATCTCATCCTTTTCCCTTTGCAATCCTAGCATTTGGGGGCCTATTTCACCCCTCTATAGGACCTAGATTTGTGCTAGCCCATTGGGTCAGCCATATCTCCCCCTTTCCTCCATTTTCCATGGTCCTTGTAGAGGCTAGTTTAGCCTTTTTCTCCCTTTCCACCATCCTCACTCTCATGGGAAAGAGGAAGACCGCCGTTGATGAAATCGAGCCTAGTCGCCCCGCCCGTTTAAGAAGGTCGAGAGATGCCGCCGCCCTGTGGCTTGGTTGTTGCTATGTTAGGATCCCTATATTTTTTTGTGTTGATGAGCTTAGTAGTAGTGTAGTAGTTGGTAAAAGGTTTTAGATGTTGGGAGTCTTGGTTATATTAGCTCACATGCATCTTCTGTCATGATTCATGTAACATTGTGTTCCAGGTATTGTGACAAACTCTGATAAATAACATGCATGCAGTCCCTTTTTCTATGAAGTGAGTGGAATGCTTAAGGGATTGTGTATTGCTATGCTTCATCTCACACTTTCCAACACAAGATTCATTTTCCAAAGCCCATGAAATTGATTTGGATCCCAACCCACCCACCTACTAAACATGTCACTCCCAATTCTTAGGTGGGAGTAGGAAAGCAGTCCCATTTAACACAACTTGAGACCACTGGAAACATATGCCCTTGGCGTTTTGGACCTAGAGTTATATAGGAAATTCAATTCCATTTAGACAATCGTGACCCTAAGCGATAAAACAATTCCCTGTATTAGAAATGGTATGAACCCATTTAGCGTATAAGCTTAGGCTTTGGATTACAGCTAGTGAGTTACAGACTAGTCTACTAGTTACCTTACGTAGTGTAAAGCCTGTATATGCTAAGGAATAGTAGGTTAGATTTGGTTGGAGTAAAACCTCATTCCTTCGATAGAACCCCTTAATACTTATAGACTTCTGTTATAACCCTTAGGAAAGTTGATTTAACTTAGAACCATTCACTCTCAGGGAAAACTTATAAATCCCTCATATTGAACTTAGAATAGACCAACACACCCCTTAGAATTCCCCTTATAATTGCCTTCCCAATGACTTATTGCATTCGGGAACACAGAGTAAAGGAACTGTATATGTAAGTGATGTATTCGCGGTTTGAATCGATTTCTTAATCCTAGTAGTTACCAATAAATCCAATACTCTGATCAAGCAGAAGATCGGCATCGACTCGGATTAAGGACTGATACAACGAGTTTTCTGTCCTGATTAGATAGAAGGTTCAATGTATCCGGCCCAGACCCACTATACAACTTTTCTTCCGTGTTGGCCCGACCACCTACAACTAAAAGTTATTACTTTGCCTTTGGGAAATGTTGAGGACACACAGCCAATAGAGATTGGACCTCTTACCACAAACTCACATCCATCCTTGAAATCAACCATAACACCCATCACTTCAGCTTTTTTCTACAACCATAGGTACCAATGCCATAGAACGCATCGTTAGCAAAGGAAGACCAATGTAGTGAGAGGTTATTTCCCATTTCATGATTAAGATAGGCCCTAAATTACACTTCGTTTCGATATACGGATCGAGGCATAGATTCTTGAACCTTAAGTAGAATTAAGTTTTAAGGGGGGTAGAACGTATTGAGCCCAATCTACTTAGGATTATCTAGTACAACTGTTGGATTAGAGTAGCGCAGGGGAAGCGTGGTTGGCCTCTTCCCCACTGGCCCAGGATCGAAGAAGTTGGTTTAGGTTATATGTAAGGCTAGGTCATTAAATAGGATTTGAACCTTCCTTAGAATGTCAATATTAAAGTCTCTCTAGGGATTCATTACCCTTAACCGATTTCGGGGACAAAATTTTATTTTAAGGGGGGTAGATTGTAACACCCTGAATTTTTACCAACCTGGGATTAGACGTCCTTAGGCAATGGGCCAACCATGACGCCTCGGTAACCTCTCAGAACCCAATTCCAAAGCCAAAGAAATCATTTAAAACCTAATTCTTTAGAATTTAACGTGAATTAGTCAGCGCTACGCTAAATTACCTGTGAAATTAGCACCAACCACTTTAAATACGATCTGTAAGACCCAAAACCTCTAGAATCGTTGACGCTACGTTACCCTAAAATCTAGGATCAAACTCTAAACCTGTTTGCCCTCAGGAACCCTTTGAAACTTTGTATTAGATCTAGACCGCGCATCGAGAGTCCGATATCCACAATCTTAGACCGTTATGACCGCCTTCTTGGACTTGACAATCGTTTCGAAAATCAAGCCCAACCGATGATCTGAGGCTATTTCATTGAGCCTGGAGCAGGGAGTGTGAGAAAGAGTGAAATTTATTTAAAATTAAATGGGATTTAAATAAATCTAGAACGTTTCTCTTGCGGGATCAGTATAAGCATTCAGACCGTCAGAATCTGACCCAAATACACCCTCGGATCAGGGAACATTTCTCACCCAGGTCAGTGTACTTGAAATCCTCGATCGAGTCTCCGTGACCGCTGAACTGAAACTTGTCATCCACGTGCGATCTGGGAACTCTACCGGACTAAAAACTTGGTGTGAGCAGGATCCAATATCCATAAGCTTAAGTCCGAGCGCATTCGGCCAGGGGACCTCCCGAAATGCTCTTTTGTATCGGAAAAGACCCAATTTGGCTATAACCCAAGTATACCTTGACTTGGAGTCTGTTTTGGTTATGTTTGGGCTTATAAAAGGGGCTTAAACCCTTAGCTTTCTAACCCATACGAATTTGGGGAAAACCCTAGGAGAGAGAAGAGAAAAAAGAGAGAGAAGTGAGGGAGAAGCTGGTGATTTCTCCTGGGATTCTTTCCTGCTGCTCTACGTGCCAAATCCACCCTTCTGTATCGCTTTCCCGGTGATTCCAACTCACTTCTAGGTAAGAAAACCCTAACCTCAACCTGTTTTAGAGATTCCTTCGATACATGTACCGAAGTAGCTGATGTATCTTGTGTTAGAGGTCGTCATACAGGCGTTGTCGAAGCGTAGAGTTTCTGTTCGATTCGTTACGCTTATACGGCTAAGGTGCGGATCTTAGACGCTTAGATTATCTGTTTTCAAAACTTTCAATGCCGTTTAATGGTAGATTGCTAATCAGGATGCTGTTTAACATGTAGAACGAGTGTGTGCAATAGCCCTTGCAGCGACCTAGAAATATACCATCGTATGAGATTACTAGGAGTGACGACCCTAGACAGGATCCTTGTTGGGAATGATATAAGGGAAGTACCCTAGTTTTCCAATCCTGCTGTATGAAAAGGACTAATAACAACTCCGTAATCATATTCATATTGTACTGCATGTGCCTGGAAGATGTGGAGCACTAAGGAACGTAAGCATGTCGTGGGCGTAAGATGGTGCCGTATGAGGGTGTATGTCGGTGAGGGCATCCATCATGTCATTTCATGCTTGCATTAACAACAGTATCTAGGAATGTTTGATTGCCTTCTTTACTATTATCACGTGATTGATTTGATAACATGTTAATCTTTGTTCTATGATCCCACTGAATTAGCTACTCACTCCCACGTTACGGGATGGTGTTCCAAACACCCACCAGTCCCTATTTTAGTTTCAAATGAGGGCGCTGCTTGTGGAGCGGAGCTGGACTTGTATGATGCTGAGGAGGACTTCTCCTCCGTGTTTTGATCGACAGGATTACAGGGAGGTTGATTAGATTCCATGACACGTGTCATTTTATATTTTTAGAGCACTCATGTATATTCTTTTCTTTCTATTTTGGAGTATACATGTATTTAGTTAACCTGGTAACATGATCACACTCTGGAGACTTACAATCATTTATATATTTTATATATCTATCACATTCTTCCGCTTGCTAATTTAACTATCTCTGGAGTATGATATGTTGTTTTGGCTTAATCCACCTCATGTTTTATGTACTGTTACCGACGACATTCATCCATTATTGGAAATGTTGCATAAGTGATGTTCTGGAACTCGGGAGTTGGGTTTCTACTCAACCCCCGATTTTCGGGGCGTTACAAAGGCACAGGGTTATGACAGGAGTCTTTGGCAGTTGGCATGTCGGTGTTTTAATCATCATCTCTTCCTAGGTTCTCATCGTGTCCAAGATTTTCCTGAGACTGTTTGGTAGTTAAATTTAGGTTCAAATTGGTTCCTTGATTGAATAAAACAATAGGACACAATGGGTCATATGTAGGAGGCATCCCTGTGAATTGCGACATCTTGCAAATAAAACTTGGAAATAGAAGAGTTGTAAGATGTTTCCCTTTGATAACAAGAATTAACTAACACAAGATCAGAGTGGCTAGACACACTTGAATTCCTTGATGGACATTACAATATGTTAAGTAAATATAGAGAGAGGTCATTCCCATTAACTTCACATGGATATACATTTGTACTGAAGATGTTATGAAGTATTTTGAATGTTGGGTCCATATGCATAGAGTGAAGGAAGTTCCTCTCATTCCTGAGAATTGTGAAACTATTGCACAAAGACCGAGTCACTTCTCCCTAGATGCCCATAGAATTCAGATTCCATTCGGTGACCGGTATACTAGATACTTGTAGCCCAAGGAGACGGGTCATCGTCACAGGAGTGATCCGTTTGGTCATTTTGCCCAATGTGATGTCTATAAATGGGGGATTATCATAGACTGAGTGATAGGATCCTAGAAATTGATATATTAGCACATTTTGGGGTTCATTTCCAAGATTTAATATGTTGTGCCACCCAATCATTCCCAAAAATAAATCAACTCCATAGGGTTCTATGCATGAAAGATCCATAATCTGTTCAAAGATTGTTTCTTTTCCCTAAGATACATCTTTGGAAGGAGGGGAAATGGAGATACGATCACATAGCTTTGTCCTTTTCCCCTTGATGGACTTTCCTTGGGCAATGGCCTTGCCTTTTTCTTTTGTCATAGTGCAATCTCTCAAATGAGTAGGAGGTTAAAAAAAACTTAAATCAATTCCTCAACCCCCAAAAGAGATTGGAACTTAGGTTAAGGAAGAACGTGAATAAGAATCAATATAGAGGGATCTACCAAAAATAAACGAAACGGAAGGTTAATCCTGATACATAGGATTAATCAGAGGGATGAAAATAACCCCTAAATTTGACAAAAGAATAAGTTGAATAACAGAAAAATAGGACATTTCGGTGCTACCTAAGCCAACTTCGATACCACTAAAAGTGTACGAAACAGTCTAGCAAGAAAATAACTTAATTCGGTGCTACCTAAGCTTAATTCAGTACCACCGAAACCAGCTTCAGTGCTACCTAAGCACTCTGTACATATAATTTCAGATGCTAAAAATTCCAGATACAACTTCCGTGCTCCCGAACCAACTTCAGTGCTACCGAAATCGCGCAGAGTTATAACGCAGGGTCGACACGGATTGCGTAACTTGAGGCAGTTTGTGAAAATTCCAAGTCAGTGCGTAAGAGGAGGATTTACAATTATAAATAGGAGTTCCTAGGATGTTCCTAGGCATCTCCTAGGGTTCAAGGAGTGGAGCAAAAGGGTGGAACCACCATCCAAGAGCTTTCTTCTTCTTCCTTAGTTAGTTTTTATGCTTCGTTTAAGAGGTGAAGCTTTTAGTGTGATTAAGATGTTTGTTTTTCTTTGATTCATGTTTTGTTGAATTCTCTTGGATTATAGTTTGATTGTAATGAATATTTTTAGTTTTTAATGGTTTATTGTGACAAATTACAATAGATCTACGACAGATTTGAATATCTTCTTTTCCTCTTTGAAATTGTGGGATTGGTTAATCCTATTGTTCACCATCATCCCTTGGGCATGGTAGGGTAACAGAATTCCTCCCATAATTCTCCTATATTGATAATTAGATTCATGAGAAGTTCAGATATTCAATCTCTCTCTGTTTTTCCAATTGGATAAGATAGGACTCTAATTCCAATTGGATTTCTTGAATCAAGCAAGGTAGTATCCTGATTGCTACAAGTGAATCCTTGGCACCCTACTTACCACATTTAAATTGATTGTTTAACGTTATTCATAATTACTTTCTTCAATTATTCAGATTTAGTTTTAATTCTTCATCTGGTTCAAGTTCTAGTTAAATTCAGAAGACACACAAGTTCAGTCCTATGGATTTGACCTCGGTCTCACCGAGATTATCACTACATTGCGACCCTACACTTGGGGTTGTGAACAAAATGTTGCCAGCCAATCGAAGTGATCCACCTCTTACAATGTCGTTGGGCTGCGAGATGCTCTTAAGTAATCCTAACCTGGCGTAGGAGGGCCTCCGAGAGATGGAGCTGAGACTGAGGCAGAGCTGCAAAAGGAGTGACCAAATAAGTTAAAAACCACAAGATGATAAATTAAAGACAGCTTGCAAATGTAAATCCACAACTCAAGTCCCCACCAGGGAGGGCAAACTGGTAGGAACTTGAGCCCGCAGCCTGCCCAGCTCTGATGCAGGGGCATCCCACTCTCCCGTAGCGAATAAATACCTATCCTTCCAACCCTTAGTGGAACGATTGTTGGTAATAACAGCCTGGCCCTTGCTCAGCCATGAGGAAAAATAATACAAGTCGTGAGAGCCTTGTCTGCTCTTGGCAAGGTATAATGTAACACCCCAAAAATTGGGGGTCGGGTAGAAACCCAACTCCCGAGTTCCAGAACGTCACTTATGCAACATAGATAATGACAAATACATATTGTCTATAGAATGGCATTAAAAAAGATTGAGACTAAGCCAAAACAGCATATCATACTCCAGAGACAGTTAAATTAACAAGCGGAAGACTGTGATATATACATAAAATATATAATTAATTGTAAGTCTCCAGAGTGTGAATATGTTACCAGGTTAATTAAATACATGTATACTCCAAAAATGGAAAGAAAAGAATATACATGAGTGCTCTAAAAATATAAAATGACAAGTTTCAATGCATCTACTCAACCTCCCTGTAATCCCATCGATCAGAACACGCATAAAGGAGGGATCTCCTCATCATCATCAAGTTTGGCTTCGCCTCGCAGGCCGCGCCATCATCTGCAATTACAAAAGGGTCTGGTGGTGTCCGGAACACCGTCCTGTGACGTGGGAGTGAGTAATTAACTCAGTGGAATCATAGAGTAAAGATTAGCATGTTATCAAATCAATGACGTGATAATAGTAGAGCAAACAATCAAACACTCCTAGATACTGTTGTTAATGCATGCATGAACTGACATGATGAATGCCCTCACCGACATACTCCCTCATGCGGTACCATCTGCGTCCGTGACATGCTTTCTTCCCGCAGTGCTCCACATCTTCCAAGCACATGCAATGAAATATGGATAATGATTACCGGGTTATTATTAGTCCTTTTCATACAGCAAGATTGAAAAACTAGGGTACTTTGCTTATATCAATCCCAACACAGATCCTGTCTAGGGTCGTCACTCCTAGTAATCTCATACGATGTTATATTTGTAGGTCACTACAAGGGCTGTCAGGGCTGTTGCTCGCACTCGTTGCACCTCTCCCCCATCACCTTATCAATACAGGCCTAATTATCCTTAAGACTGCATCAGGACTCGTCGCCCCCATGCGGTGTCAGGATAAACTCAAGGTCACTACCAAGGGCTCGTCACCTGATCAGTGTAAGTCGACAGCAAGAATATAGTGTCCCGTACCACCATAATCTGCTCAAAGTAGGGTATTCACTGGTCACTACGGGGAGGTTTGTGGCCCCAGCGTAGGCCGACAGCTCGACCATGGTGTCCCATACCACCATGCCCGGCTCATGAGTCTTTATGGATCAAGGTACCATGGTTGACAGGGTTTTCAATGGTAAGTTTAGTACCCTAGGTTCAAGCAGTTATGACTCATATATGGTGAACATACAATGGTCAGTCGGGTTACTTGACGGGCTCGACTAGTATGAGCGCATTCAAGATGAACGACATGAAGTGCATGAAACACTTCGTGTGGCCTAACCACTGCCGCCAACCCAAAACATGACTCGCGTTCATCGATGCGTCCTTCGTGGTAAATAGAAACCAACCACGAATTCGATCCAAAGGTATACCTTTCTCTCTCTCTTTTCCTAGGGTTTCAAGCAAATTCGCATGGGAGGGTTGTGAGAGGGCTTAAGGCCCCTATATAGGCTAAAATCTCACCAAAACAGACTTGGGACAAAGGTATACTTGAGTTATAACCAAATCGGGGCTGTTCCGATCCAAAAGAGTATTTCGGGAGGTCCTCTGGCCGAATGCGGTCGGATTTAAGCTCATGGATACTGTATCCTGCTCACACCCAGTTTTCAGTCCGGTAGAGTTTCCAGATCGCACGTGGCGGTCCAGTTTCAATTCAGTGGTCATCGTACCTAAATCAGGTCTACAAATCTCATGATATGAAAGAGAAATTTTTCCTGATCTGAGGGTGTAATTTGACTGAATTTTGACAGTCAAAACGCTTAATAATAACGCGTCAAGTCACGTGCCAGATTTGGATTAAATTTTCCAAATCTAACTCATTTCTCACTCTCTTTACTCCAGGCTCAATGAAATAGCCTCTGAACGTCAGTTGGCCTTGATTTTCGAAACGATTGTCAAGTCCAGCTAAGCGGTCATAACGGTCTAAGATTGTAGGTATCGGACTTTCGACGCACGGTCTAAATCCAATACAAAGTTTCAAAGGGAACCTGAGAACAAACCGGTTTAAACTTTGATCTTGAATTTTAGGGTAACGTAGCATCAACGATTCTACAAGCTTTGGGTCTTGTAGAACGTATTTAAAGCGATCAGGGACAATTTCACAGCTAATCTAACGTAACGCTAGTTAACTTACACTTAATTTCTAAAGGATTTGGTTCTACATGATTTCTTTGGCTTTAGAATTTGGGTTCTGAGAGGTTACCAAGGCATTATGGTTGACCCATTGCCTAAGGACGTCTAACCCCAGGTTGGTAAAAATTCGGGGTGTTACAATCTACCCCCCTTAAAATAAAATTTCATCCCCGAAATTTATTTAAGTGTAATGAGTACTTAAAGAGACTTTCGTAATGACCTAACCTTACCTATGACCGAAATTAACTGTTTGGATCTTGGGCCAGTGGGGAAGAGGCTAACCACGCTTCCGCTGCGCTACACTGATCCAACGGTTGTCTTAGATAATCCTAAGTAGATTGGGTTCAATACATTCTATCCCCCTTAAAACTTGGTTCTACTTAAGGTTCAAGATTCTATGTCCTGATCCGTATATTGAAACGAGATGTAACTTAGGGCTTATCCTTTACATGAAATGGGAAAAAACCTCTCACTACATTGGTTTTCCTTTGTTAATGATGCGTTCTATGGCATTGGTATCTATGGTTATAGAAAAGAACTGAAATGATGGGTGTTGTGGTTGATGGCAAGATGTCTAATTCTCTACTAGCTATAAGTCCTCGCCATTTCCCAAAGACAAGCGATAGCTTTTGGTTGTAGGTGGTCAGGCCAACACGGAAGAAAAGTTATGTAATGGGTCTGAGCCAGATACGTTGAACCTTCTGTCTAATCAGGACAGAAAACTCGTTGTATCAGTTCTTAATTCGAGTCGATGCCGATCTTCTGCTTGATCAGAGCATTGGATTCATTGGTAACCACTAGGATTGAGAATTCGATTCAAACCGTGAATACATCGCTTATATATACAGTTCCTTTACTCCGCGTTCCCGAATGCAATAAGCTCTTGGGAAAGGCATGTCAAAGGGACGTGCTGGTTTATTCTAAGTTCAATCTGAGGGATTTATAAGTTCTCCCTGAGAGTGAATGATTCTAAGTTAAACCAACTTTCCTAAGGGTTATAACAGAAGTCTATGAGTATCACGGAGAACTATCGAAGGAATGAGGTTCTATTCCAACCAAATCTAACCTACTATTCTGTAGTATATACAGGCCTTACACTACTTAAGGTAACTAGTAGACTAGTCTATAATCTACAGCCTAAGCTTATACGTTAAATGGTTTCATACCATTACAAATACGGGGGCTTATTCTATCGCTTAGGGTCACGATTGTCTAATGGAATTGGATTTCCTATGTCGTTAGATCATTTAAATCTAGGAGTACTAATTCTAGGTCCAAACGCCAAGGGCCTATATGGCCAGTAGCATTAAGTTGCATTAAATGGAACTGCATTCCTAATCCCAGGTCAGGATTGGAAGTGGCATGCTTAGTAGGAGGGTGGGTTGGGATAAAAATTAATTTCAAAGGTTTAATACCGAAATTTACAACATGGTCATGGAAACCATAGGATACACCCAATCTAGGGACAATGCCTTACAGCGAACGAGACTGCATGCACTTCATTTAACAAAATTTGTCATGATATATGGGATAAAGTTCCACATGAATTATGACAGGAACACGTTCGGCTATATTAAGCCCAAACTACTACACAAACATTCACATAACAATCTGAAAAACTCCATGTATTTCATTAAATCAAAATTTGTCACAATATAGGAGACATATTCTTACTTGTACCATGACAAGAAATGCATGGGAACTAAGTCAGTCAAAGCTACTACAACAACGTAAGAAAACTACTAGCCTTATCATGCTTACACACAGAAAGCAGGAAATAAACCAACTACAATCAACAAACATCTAGAATCTCATCGCTAATTCGAGTCGGGCGATGGAGGAGGAGCACCCTTATCCTGCAAGCAACATAGGATCGCCTTCAAGGTGCGAGTCACCTTAGCAAATTTTCTCTTCATGACGGCCTTAGTATCCTCAACTTCGGCCCGAAGTTCCCGGACTTCCCCTCGCAAGGAAACTTGATTCTCCTCGAGTCGGGCAATGTGAGCATCTTTAGTAGCCCGAGTCGCTGGAGGAGGGCTCTCATCAGTATCCTGAGCCTCCTCATCTTCTTCTTCCTGGGCTTCTTCCTCTATTTCTGCCCCAGCCTCTTCTTCACTTGCATCCTTTTCGCTATCATAATCGCCCTCGCTGTCAGCATCAAGCTGAACCTCTCGCTGTCGAGGCCCGATCTTCATCCTGTTCATGGTAGTCTCGTCGATGAAGTGGATCGGTACAGGCATCTCTGGCCCAAGTCTATAGGCAAACTCAAGTGCAATCCTGCATATAAGCCGACCAAAAGGAAGAGACTCTGACATTCTTCTCGACTTTGCTATGAGGATGATCTGTCGTAAAATAAACATGGCCATGCACACATTTTCACCCTGGCCCACTTGATACAAGAAATCGACCATGAGGCGTGTACATTCACAGCGGTTGGTCGACCTAGGATATAAATTGAACGTGCAAATGTGATGCAATAGACAAAAATCATCTGACATATGGGACGCTAAGAGGCTCCTGTTAGGCTACCACAGAACTAAACCACCACATAGGAACCTAATACAGCGATCTCGCTCACGAGCACTCTTCAGATTCTTAGCACTGGGATGAACTTCACCAAGAGGCACCTTTAGAATGTGAGCTATCAACCGAACATCGATCGTAGCCATCCGATCTCTATCAAAGGGAATCCTGAATTGCAATGGCTCCAACGCAGGATCTCAGATATGAGCATAGAAGGCATGAATGGTGTTCACGTTCGCTCTAGACTGTGCTTCAAAGAGCGGACCCCATTGTGCAGCCTCAATGTGCTCAAACAACAGATATTCACCAAAGAGCCGCCCATCCACATGCGCTTCAAACAGAACCCTACGATCAGTATAAGCGCCATGAGGTAACTCTGCTAACAGTACTCGCCCTATGTGAGCATGGGGATCCAAATCCCATTTTGTATGAAACTCACAAGCTGTGCTTGGACTTGCGGCTGCGCTTAAGCTAGCAGCGCCACCTCTCGGCCTTCTTGATTGCGAAGGACGACTAGGCCCAGCTTCGTCTGTGGCAGTCTTCCTCTTTCTCATCAAAGAGAGAATGGTGGAGAAAGAGAAAAAAGTCAAAATGGCTTCAACAACGGCCATGGAAAATGTGGGAAATGGGGGAAAACGGCTGCCCAAACTGATTGAAGTGAATCTAGGCATTGTAAAGGGATAAATCAAGCTTTCAAGGGCTGGATTTTTAAGATAAAAAGAGAAAGCTAAATGGGAATGGAGCTCCACACGATTTCAGCCGTGATAGGAGGTCGTGAGAGCTTCAAACGACGAGATTGGAGAGGGAGAGGGTTGCTAACAGCAATGAAGGGGTGGACAGGCGTCGGTTTTAGTAGGAGAAGGGATTGGGAGTGGTTTGGGGATGAGTTTTGAGAGGGGGCGGCAAGAAAAATGAAAATGGAGGGCTTGGAGGCATTTTTTGTGAAGGAAGTATAGATTTTAGGGGGTTTTAAGGGATGGACCGTATATGGGAGGGGTGCCCTACCCCAAAAAGAGCGTGTGCCCGAGTTTCAGCGCACGTGGGGCCCATTGTATAGCGATGCATCGTCGGCCACCTTCAAATTTGGCTGGTCTGGTCATATGGGTCAGGTTCCCCCTGCCCTAAGGACTCCAGATATATGTGGTTCCCACCCTAGTTCATTGTAGTTTAGCCTAGAGAGGCCCAAAACTCCATTTAGGGTGTTCTGGGGCCCGTCTATAAACCAGAATGAACCTATATATCATGTAACATATGTTTTTGGGGTAGGAGGAGCTAATCCATCCAATTAACCCATTTTTTTTAAGAAATTCCATAAGTGGAATGACCAAAAGTCCAATTCTTACGTATTTTTACTATTCATTGTAAAAAATTTTCTAAGTATGATTTTATATCATTTACACATTAGGATTTATGCCTAATGTGAAAATAATGAGAAAAATTTGAAGAATGGGGTGGTGAGAGGAAGGATTTTGAAGGAATTGGGTGAAACGGGGTTTTTAAGCCCTGAGATCGAGTGTAAGGGTTGTGGTTGCCCCACAACCCAAGGATTTTCATTTTAGGGTTTGAAATTCTCCTAGGATCATCTCATATCCACCTACTAACAACCTACTGGCTACTTAGGTCGCCTCACACGACTAGAGATGCATTATGGACTCGATCGAAATGAACGAGTTGAGTAGACTTCGCCTATTGGTGAAAATGAAGTCCTACGTTTATTTCTAAATCCTTCTCGCACCCACCTAAGTCAAAGGAGCGACAGCGTACGTCGTGTGGCCATAACCCAGGTCCAGTTTAATCTGAATCATGCTCTAATACCAACTGTAACACCCCAAAAATTGGAAGTCGGGTAGAAACCCAACTCCCTAGTTCCAGAACATCACTTATGCAACATAGATAATGATAAATGCATTTTGTCTGTAGAATGGCATTAAACAAGATTGAGACTAAGCAAAAACAGCATATCATACTCCAAAGACAGTTAAATTAGCAAGCGGAAGACTGTGATATATACATAAAATATATAATAAATTGTAAGTCTCCAGAGTGTGAACATGTTACCAGGTTAATTAAATATATGTATACTCTAAAAATGAAAAGAAAAGAATATACATGAGTGCTCCAAAAATATAAAATGACAAGTGTCAAGGCATCTACTCAACCTCCCTGTAATCCCGTCGATCAGAACACGCATAAAGGAGGGATCCTCCTCATCATCATCAAGTCCGGCTCCGCCTCGCAGGCCGCGCCATCATCTGTAATTACAAAAGGGTCTGGTGGTGTCCGGAACACCGTCCCGTAACGTGGGAGTGAGTAATTAACTCAGTGGAATCATAGAGCAAAGATTAGCATGTTATCAAATCAATCACGCGATAATAGTAGAGCAAACAATTAAACACTCCTAGATACTGTTGTTAATGCATGCATGAAATGACATGATGGATGCCCTCACCGACATACTCCCTCATGCGGCACCATCTGCGTCCGCGGCATGCTTTCTTCCCGCAGTGCTCCACATCTTCCAGGCACATGCAATGCGATATGGATAATGATTACCGGGTTATTATTAGTCCTTTTCATACAGCAGGATTGAGAAACTAAGGTACCTTGCTTATATCAATCCCAACACAGATCCTGTCTAGGGTCGTCACTCCTAGTAATCTCATACGATATTATATTTGTAGGTCGTTGCAAGGGCTACCAGGGCTGTTGCTCGCACTCGTTGCACCTCTCCCCCATCACCTTATCAATACAGGCCTAATTATCCTTAAGACTGCATCAAGACTCGTCGCCCCCATGCGGTGTCAGGATAAACTCAAGGTCACTACAAAGGGCTCGTCACCTGATCAGTGTAGGCTGACAGCAAGAATATAGTGTCCCATACCACCATAATTTGGTCAGAGTAGGGTGCTCACTGGTCACTACGGGGAGGTTTGTGGCCCCAGCGTAGGCCGACAGCTCGACCACGGTGTCCCATACCACCATGCCTGGCTCATGAGTCTTTATGGATCAAGGTACCATGGTTGACAGGGTTTTCAATGGTAAGTTTAGTACCCTAGGTTCAAGCAGTTATGACTCATACATGGTGAACATACAATGGTCAGTCGGGTTACTTGACGGGCTCGACTAGTACGAGCACATCTCAAGCTAAACGACATGAAGTGCATGAAAAACTTCGTGTGGCCTAACCACTGCCGCCAACCCAAAACACGACTCGCATTCATCGACGCGTCCTTCATGGTAAATAGAAACCAACCACGAATTCGATCCATTACCGACTACCTGGACTAGGACATAGCCCCAAGCACTTGAATATCAACATCAGTAATCATATGAGAGTAGCAGAAATGAAATACAACAATGTAAGCATGTTGGCACATGTTACAACATACAACTGAAGCAAATCATCCAACACATGCATTTCATGTATATAATGAAATCAATACTTATAGCCAACATGTAGGAAATCATATACAACATCATATGGATTGAGAATTCATTCTCAAAACTAATCTACAATACCATTTACTCAATACATACTAATACAAACATTTATACAAACACTTAGACTACACACCTTAGTCTACATAGCGTATGTTGACCCAAAGTGCGCATTAGGGCGAATCTCTTCACCAAACTGATCATACACGTATTTCTAATATCATAACACGATAAATTTACATGTCAAGCATTTCAGAAAAATACGGACGTATGCAGTATTTTCTATAAATGCCTAAAATACCCTAAATCTCATATTTACCGTACGTTTACGAAACGAAAAACGGACAGCATGTTGTACATGTCAAACGGTGTTGCCGTCAATAATCTACTATTAAATGACATTGAAAGCTTTGAAATCAGTCAATCTAAGCGTCTAAAATCCTCACCTTTTGCCCTAGACGTGTATCGCTTCAATCGGAACGTATACGCTTCGTCAACAGCATACAGGTGACCTAATGCACAAGATGTATAAGCTATTTCGCTAACGAATCGAAGAAAACTCCAAAACAGCAAGTAGTTAGGGTTTTCCTTACCTAGAAGTACGTTGGAATCGCCGAAAAAGTGATTGGAGTGCGGTGCTTTGGCACACGTAGCAGCTGCAGCAGGTGGTAGGAAGAACTCTCCCACACTCTCTCACAATCTCTCACTTTCTCTCTCTCTTTTCCTAGGGTTTCAAGTAAATTCGGATGGGAGGGTTGTGAGAGGGCTTAAGGCCCTTATATAGGCTAAAATCTCAACAAAACAGACTTGGGACAAAGGTATACTTGAGTTATAACCAAATCGGGGCTGTTCCGATCCAAAAGAGCATTTCGGGAGGTCCGCTGGCCAAATGCGGTCGGACTTAAGCTCATGGATACTGGATCCTGCTCACACCTAGTTTTCAGTCTGGTAGAGTTCCCAAATCGCACGTGGCGGTCCAGTTTCAATTCAGCGGTCATTGTACCTAAATCAGGTCTACAAATCTCATGATATGAAAGAGAAATTTTTCCTGATCCAAGGGTTTAATTTGGCTGAATTCTGACAGTCAGAATGCTTAATAATAACGCGCCAAGTCACGTGCCAGATTTGGATTAAAATTTCCAAATCTAACTCATTTCTCACTCTCTTTACTCCAGGCTCAATGAAATAGCCTCTAAACGTCGGTTGGCCTTGATTTTCGAAACGATTGTCAAGTCTAACTAAGCGGTCATAACGATCTAAGATTGTAGGTATCGGACTTTCGACGCGCGGTCTAGATCCAATACAAAGTTTCAAAGGGTTCCTGAGAACAAACCGGTTTAAACTTTGATCCTGGATTTTAGGGTAACATAGCATCAATGATTCTACAAGTTTTGGGTCTTATAGAACGTATTTAAAGCGATCAGGGACAATTTCATAGCTAATCTAACGTAGTGCTAGTTAACTTACGCTTAATTTTTAAAGGATTTGGTTCTACATGATTTCTTTGGCTTTGGAATTTGGGTTCTGAGAGGTTACCAAGGCGTTATGGTTGACCCATTGCCTAAGGACGTCTAACCCCAGGTTGGAAAAAATCCGGGGTGTTACATATAAGTATAAGAGCTCATTTACAGAGACCTTGAAATGTGTAATTTGTTGTCATAAGATATAACACCAAAAGATAGCTCGTCATACATTAGAGTTAAGTTGTCTTGGGGCAAGCCTTAAGCAGTGCAACACCACTTTAACCAGTGGATGGAAAGGCAGTCGCAAGCTGCGAGAAAAGAAAATTAGATAAAGGGCCACCTCCCTCCCGAGAGGATGACCCAAAAATTCCCCACTTAGGGGAAACTGTAGCCCCACCGAGTTTGGGATCCCAAACTCTTACCAGATGGCTTGTAAATCCTTCGATCAGTGTCGGGAAATAAAAATATTGGCCGATAAGGCCACCCCAGGGGAAGACAAGGAGGTCATATTTCCTAGGTCATGGAATCCGGTGCAGACAACCTCCATAGTACCCCATTCTCAGCTCCCAACTCCCATACGCCAAGTTCTGATTTTGAGATCCTATAAGGAAGATTTTCAAGATGATTTTTTTGTAGAGAAGCATGACCACATGTAAGGCCGTATCATAGACCGTACTGTTCTGTAGACTCTCACGATCCTCCCTATCAAATTCTGGCAACCTGTAATCTATAGACAGTGTTTACACACGACCCTAAGTTTTATCCTATTAATTTACGTTAACTCGACCAGAGACTTATACCATTACGACTGCACCGTCGCCGCGGTTCCAACGCTATGTCTTGTGCACCGATGTGATACCCAAGCCAGGAGATGTGGGCCCACGTTTATCTCAAAAAAAAAATTCATGCATTTATAATCCCAAGAGAATCTGTACAACTCATCCCATCAATGAATCAAATTAAGTCAAGTACACATCACATCTATAGCCCATACTTTCTTTCTCCCCAAGACAAGCAACATACCCTAAGTCAACTCTCAAGTCAAGTACATCCATCACTCACACTCATCACCTCTCTTACAACCTCTTTCTCTCTCTCATTCTCCATCCATTCTCCCAAGCAACCAAGAGAGGTGGACGTCCAAGCATTCCCAAGGAGAGAGAGAGAGAGAGAGATCTTTGTGTGTGGCCCACTTCCTATCCCTCTCATCTCCCATCTTAACCTTCCAACCTTCATCAACCTCCATCAAAGAAAGAGCTAAGGAGTTTGGCATTCCATCGAACCAAGAAGATCTAACAGTGAGTGTTTTATAAGCTCATATTTTATGTTTTGATGAAGGGCCAAGTGGGGTCTACCGATTGATGGTATGGATCTCACTTTGGACCCTAGGTGTGGCTGATGGCCCACCATAATTCATATATTCATCCTATGATGGGGCTATTCTCCTTGGACCCCATCATGATGTTTAATTTCCTTATATGAAAAGGTTCATCTAAACCTTGCATTTTAATGGAGAAGGGATCTCCACCATTGATTTTGATTGGTGGGCCCAAATGTAATGGGACCCACTTGATGTATGTTGTAATGCATGGAAGGGAGGGCCCATATGTAACATCCCGAAAATCGGGTGTCGGGTAGAAACTTAACTCCCGAGTTCCAGAACGTCACTTATGTAACATTTTCAATGATGGATGAATGTCGGCTTTAATAGTGCATGAAACATGAAGTGGATTAAGCCAAAACAACATATCATACTCCAGAGACAGTTAAATTATGCAAGCGGAAGACTGTGATAGTATATATAGCATATATAAACTGTTGTATGTCTCCAGAGTGTGAACATGTTACCAGGTTAAATATATACATGTATACTCCAAAATTGAATAAAAAGAATATGCATGAGTGCTTCAAAAGTGTAAAAAAGACAAGTGTCATGGCATCTAATCAACCTCCCTGTAATCCCTTCCGTCAGAACACGCATATAGGAGAAATCCTCATCATCATCATCAAGTCCGGCTCCACTTCACAAGCAGCGCCATCATCTGCAACTAAGACAGGGACTGGTTGGTGTGCGCGACACAGTCCCGTAACGTGGGAGTGCGTGATCAACTCAATGGAATCATAGAGCAAAGATTAGCATGTTATCAAATCAATCACGCCATAATAGTAAAGCAAACAATCAACCATCCCTAGGTACTGTTGTTAATGCAAGCATGAAATGACATGATGGATGCCCTCACTGACATACTCCCTCATGCAGCACCATCTGAGTCCGCGGCATGCTTTCTTCCCGCAGTGCTCCACATCTTCCAGGCACATGCAGTGCGATATGGATATTGATTACCGGGTTGTTATTAGTCCTTTTCATACAGCAGGATTGGGAAACTAAGGTACCTTCCTTATATCAATCCCAACCCAGATCCTGTCTAGGGTCGTCACTCCTAGTAATCTCATACGATGTTATATTTGTAGGTCGCTGCAAGGGCTGCCAAGGCTGTTGCTCGCACTCGTTGCACCGCTCCCCCATCACCTTATCAATACAGGCCTAATGTACTCTCGTTGCTACGGAAGGGTCGTCACCTCCCGTAGACTCAGAATACGCTCGAGGTCACTACAAAGGGCTCGTCACCAATCAGAGTAGGCCGACAGCTCGAATGTAGTGTCCCATACCACAATCGGCTCACGAGTCAAATGTTCTCACTGGTCACTACGGGGAGGTTTGTGGCCCCAGCGTAGGCCAACAGCTCGACCACATGTCCCATACCACCATGCCCGGCTCATGAGTCCTTATGGATCAAGGTACCATGGTTAACAGGATTTTCAATGGTAAGTTCAGTACCCTAGGTTCAAGCAGTTATGACGAATACAAGGTGAACATACAATGGTCAGTCGGGTTACTTGGTGAGTCCGACTAGCACGATCGCACGTTGAATCGACCGACATGAAGTGCACAAGCACTTCGTGTGGCCTGACCACTGCCGACGACTCTAGTACGAATCGGGTTCGTCATATACATCCTCCGTGGCGAATAGAATCCAACCACGAATTCCAAATTGTTACCGACTGCCTGGACTAGAGTATAGCCCCAAGCACATGTAATGTGAAATAGTAATCAGATGAGAGGCAGAATTGAAATACAAGAAATTCTAGCATGTTATCAGCATGTTGTAACATACATCATAAGCAGTTAACCAAACACGAGTATTTCACACATAAGGTAACCAATTCAAATACAACAAGTATGGAGGAAATCATGTGCATCATTAAATTGGTTGAGAATCCATTCTCAACGCTAATCTACAACACCACTTACTCAATACTTACTAATACAAACATTTATACAAACACTTAGTCCACACAATTCCAACGTACTTGACGTATGTTGATTTCAACATATAATATGACAGATCCTTATATCAAGGAGTTGTCTAGTATATACAATCATGTTCTTACATTCAAAACATATGGCAGGCATAAATCATATTGATTTAGGCATCTCAACAAACACTTAGTCTACACACATTAGTCTACATAGCATATGTCGGCCAATATGTGCATTAGGGCGAATCTCTTCCCTAAACAGATCATACATCCATAACTACTATAAAAACACGGCAAATACCCATGGCAATCATATCGGCAAAATACGTACGTATACAGTATTTCCTACAAATACCTAAAATACCCTAAATCTCATATTCTTCATACGTATACGGAATGAAAAACGGACAGCATGTTGTACATGTCAAATAGCATCCTCATCAGCAATCTACCATTAAACGGCATTGAAAGCTTTAAAAACAGGTAATCTAAGAGTTTAAAATCTGCACCTTAAAACAGAAATTGTGAAACGGAGTTGATTCAGACGATAAGTCTTCGTCAACGGTGGGTACAGTACCTATGGCATGAAACAGGTTAGCTATACCAACACTACAACTATTCTAAGCTTCAAATTAGGTTAGGGTTAGGATTTTTTACCTAAGAATGGAGCTGAAAACATCAGAATGGTGGTGCAGAAGCGGCGGCTATAGAACATGGAGCAGCAGGGAAGAATCCCATGAGAGAGCTCCAAATCTCCCTCCCTTTCTCTCTCTTTCTCCCTCTCTTTTCTCTCTTCTCTCTCCAAATTTGTATGGAATGAAAGAGTAAGGGTTTAAGCCCTTTTTATAAGTCCAAAAGTGAGAAAAATAGACTTGGGGCCAAAGTATACTTATTTTATGTCCAAATACGGATTGTTCCATCTCAACGGAGCATTTCTGGGGGTCCCCTAGCCGAATGCAGTCGGACTTAAGCTCATGTATAGTGGATCCTTCTCACATCAAGTTTTCAATCCAGTAGTGTTCCCAGATCGCACGTGGCAGACCAGTTTCAATTCAATGGCTACCGGTACTCGATCAGGGCCACAAGTGCGTTGACATGTAAGGGCCACCTATCCTGATCCGAGGGTAAATTTTGATTGGATTCTGATGGTCAGAATGCTTAGAAAATGTCGCGCAAGCGACACGTGCCAGATTTCATAAATTATATTAATTTCTAATATTTCTCACACTCTTCACTCTGGACTCAAGGAAATTGTCGTGGGATATCATCTGGACTTAATTTTTGAGGTGATTGTCAAGTCCAACTAGGCGGTCAGAATTGTCTAAGTTCGAGGTAATCGGACTTCCGACGTGCGGTCCAGAGCCGATACAAAGTTTCAAGGTGCTCCCGAGAGCAATCGGGAATAGAGTTTGATCCTACGTTTTACGGTATTGTAGCGTCACCTATCCTATACGTTTTGACTCTAGCAGATCGTATTGAAAGTGATTAGTGAGAATTTCATAGGCCATCTAGTACAGCGCTAGTTAATTCTCGTTAGATTTCTAAAGGAAGTAGCCTTTATTGATTTTTGTTTGAAATGAGATTTGAAGGGTGGAGTGGGGGTGCTTGGAAACGGAAGAAGAAAGAATTTGGAGGGGTGGTTTTTGCCAAAAATTAGGCATTTTGGTGAGAAAGGAGAGCTTGGAGGGTCACTTTGTGAAGGAAGCACCTGATCGGGGAGGTTTTAAGGGATGACCCACACCTAGGGGAGGTACCCTACCCCCCAAACTGCGTCGGCCCGAAGCTCAAACCCAGCTTGGCCCATTGACCGGCGAGGTCCTCACCCACCGAACTTGGTTTCAGCGATGCCCGGCCATCTGGGCTGGGTCCTCCTGCCACGGGGTGCCCAAAAATATGTGGGGCCCACCTTGGATCATTGTGGATTAGCGTGGGTGGGCCCACGACTCCGTTCAAGGCGTTTCGGGGCCAGTTTACAAACCGGAATGAATTTTTATGGCGTATAACATATGATTTTGGGGTAGGAGATGCTAATCTATCCAACTAACCTATCTATTTTGTTAGATTCTAAAAGGTTAAGGGTTGAAACCCATTTTACTCATTTATTTACTATTCATGGTAATTTTTAGCTTCAGTATTGTTCTTCATCATTAATACCCTATGATTGATGTTCTTTACTATTTAAACTTGAGGAGTCATGTCTAATATGAAAGTACTTGGAGAAATTTGAAGAATGAGGTGGTGAAAGGTGAGTTTTGAAGGAAATGGATTGAAAAGCGATTTCTATGGCTTCGGGATTGAGCTCTGAAAGTGATAAGGTTGACCCATTGCCTAAGCACGCCTAACCTCAGGTTGGCAAAAATCCGGGGTGTTACACCATAGTGTCGGGTCCCTCCATCACTTGTTCTCTCTCTCCCCTTTTCTTTTATGATGATGATGATGATGTGTGTGGCCCACTGGATGCGTTTAACAAAATCCAGATTATTCAAAAAAAAATTGACGTCCCGTTGGTGGAGCCCACCTTGCTGTCCATTCGACGTGGGACCCACCTGATGGAAGAGGATTGGTTGGTGTACACTGACACCAGCTATATAGTTGTTGTATTATTGACAACAAGTCCCATGGGCCTAATCACAAGGTATGTGTGATGTCTACACCGTCCAGTGGACTGGATGGTGGGACCCACCTTCAATGCATGTGTCTTTTCCATCCATGGATCCCATCCACGTGGCCCACCATCCTGTGATGTATGATCCAAACCATCCATCTGCATGGTGTCAACAAGTCCTGTGGCCCACACATGAGGTATGTGCTATATCTACACCATCCATCCCAGACAGATTCAAATATCAGGTGGAGCACACCACCATTCAAAAATGATGTGGTAGATTCAAATCTCTGGTGAGCCATGCTCGTGGACCCACTCATGATGTATATGTTAAATTCACACCGTCTAATACTCTGGACGGTGGAATCCCACCTACCACGTGTATGTGGGGCCTGCCCTAATGAATGGCAGACCGCACATGATTTATCAGCGGTCTGGACGATGGAATACACTGTGATGTATATGTTATATCCAACTATCTATCAGGTGGACCACACTGTAAAAATCAGTGGAGATTGAACGTCCACCAATGAAACTGTTTGGGATCACAGAAGGTTTGGATCAATATGAAATTGTTTTCCCTTTTAATTCAGGACTTGGTGACCTTATGAATAGATTGGATGGAAAATAAACATTGTGGTGGGCCCTGTGCATTATTAAACAGTAGAAATCATTATCTCCACTACTATTTATGGTTCGATCTAGATGATCTTTTGATGTGATTCTTTTTTTGGGTAATGCTCTAAAATGACCTCTAAAAATAAATGAATGGTATAGATAGTCCATTTAGGATTGTGGGTCCCGCTCGATGTAAATGAGGGCCATGTGATGCAACCCACTTGATGTATATGATTCCCATTGTTGAGGCCTACGTAAGAGGCCCACTTGATGTATATGAGTCCCACGTGCTGTGGCCCACTCGATGTAGATGAGGCCCATGTGTGGGCCCAATTCAATGAGAGGCCCATTATATGTGTGAGGCCCATTATGTGTGCAAGACACACCATGATGTATGTGTTATATACACACCATTTATCCAATTTTAGGCCGTGGGCCCTGCCACCTTATGTAGGTACACCATGTATGAGTAATAGGCATGCGTTGTCCATCCATTTCCTCGATAGTCGGAGGGCTGAGGGCCCATTTATGATTCTGATTCCGATTTCCAAATGAACCGCACCTTAGGACAATGGTGGTTAAATGTCCATCGTTGTAAGCTGTCCTAGGGCCCAGTGTTAAGCCCACTTCCACCCTTACCTAGTGGACTAACCCAAACCGTTGGGCTCCCATTGATGATGATACTTTCCACCATCCTTTCAAGGGGAGCTAACCTTAGAATATACGATATACTAGTACCTTGAATAGGTCATGATAGTCTAACATGGACCATTCCATATAGACTTCTATATGCCTAGCAGGGTGTATCATTTAGCCCTTACTCTTATAAGTAGCACACTGGTTAAGGTCAATCATCACCTACTATATCTGATAATCATGCTAGCATACTTAGCCTAGTAGAACATACGGAGAATATACTTAATATAGCATTATTATAGATGCCCATACACATCATTTGTATGCCTGTTATGAGGAGTGTTTAATCATAGCATACGTCGTTGGGTTGAGACATTTATGGGACTCCTTGTAAGACGGAGTGCCCACATGATCGCGTGGTACACATAGGAGTGATGTATGACTGGATGGTGTGACTCATGCATTTCGCATTCCGCGTGACATGATCATTGTATGCCCTAGCGACATCAGGGTCGTGGCCTCCACAGGCACATCGTTGATGGCCAGATTAGATACCAAAAATACTTGGTTCTAGCACTGTGGGCACATAGGATGTCCTTAGGTGAAAGTCTTAAAACTTTTTTGGTACCAGGAGATGATCCAATGTCTAGACCAAGTGAATACACGAGCGCACGAGTGCTGAATACTAGTAGGCTGCATCCCCCACTGCGTCATGGTCGGTTGGAAGGGGGTGTGGCCTTATCCGCCTGAGTGAGGGGGTTGTAAGCTAGGCTGAGTTTGACCAGTTCATAAATGGTTCCATTATCGACGAGTCGGGTAGGTATTGGTAGAATGCTAGTCAGGCGGATAGTGTGATCTCTTCTACTCGTTAGGCTATGCGGCTAGAGAAGCGGCAGTTAATGTGGAGTGTACTAGACCCCAGTGATATCCCAAAGGGGAACTATACTGATATATGTACTTGATGAGGACTGACATGCTTACGTTGCATCTTGCATATGACATTTGGCTATGTAGGCCTCACATCGCATGGCCTTTCTCACGCCCAAACTCAAAAAATAAGCTCATAAATTTTCCAATCACCGAATTCGATGTCGACCGCCTCCGTAGTACCCTATTCTCGGTTCTCGGTGCCCATACACCAGATTCTAATCCTGAGATCCTATAAGGAAGATTTTTTTTCAACGTACATTTATCTCGTAAGAAGCATAACCATAAGTTTACCCAAATCACAAAGGCAACATCATCAATACATAACTACTAATATAAACAGTTGAATATAGTATTAAAAGGGAAATACATATATCAAAATTCAAATCTCCAGAAGATCAGTTGCACGCTCCAAGCTCAACGCTACTATGATCTAACACCACCTGCACGCATCTATCGTGCATAAGCTTATAGAGAGCTTAGAGGGTGGTGAAAGTGTGTGCTCAAGGTAAGTCCCAAGTATGCAATATCAGAGCAATACGGAAATATGCTGGTAAGTCCTTAAATACCATTGGCCTTATCCAGGCTATACGATGTAAAAACATAATAAGCCAATATCATATACTGAGGAAGCAATGTAAATCAGTTATATAAGGAGGATACATGGTAAGTCAAATATTAAATACCGAGGATGCAATGCAATATGCAAATCCTGACAAGTCCACGAATACCATCAACCTTATATAGGCTATATAAATGTAAAAACATAACAACCAAAAATGTCATATGCTGAAGAAGTAATGCAATATGCGGTGCGAATAAAATGACCAAGCTAGAGTGTGAAGTTAGGATGATAGTACGTAATATCGCAGACTATGGGGTCCATCACAAGGGACTTCTATCCAAACCAATCTCATACCTAAATTTAGATAGCCAGACTTAATGTAGTAAACTCCTGATCTCATGTTAGTGGCGCGCTCAACCAAAATCCTAGCCATTACGAAGGTGCACATATCAAATTAGTTACGCACCACCAACTCGAGTGGATAGTGAATGAATGAATGAATGGGTAAAATGATGAGTATGCAACTCCTACTCAAGTCCACATATCAGTACCGTACTTCTCTCTAGGATCATCACTGGGGTCTAGTACACTATGCCACTTGTCGCCCCATCAAGCGCACAACTGGGTAAGTGAAAGAGTCTCATTATCTGCCTACCAATATCGGCCCGGTTCATTGATAGTGGACCCATTCCTCAAGCTGTTGCACTACGACTGGCCACTAGTCGAGGAGGTTACCATTAAATATCCTAATGATGGAGTCTCATGAGCCGGGGATGGTAGAATGGGGCACTATGCCTGAGCTTTCGGCCTACGCTTGGTGATGAGCCCCCCATAGTGACCTTTGAGCTTTCTTAAATTGGTTGGTTATGATCAAAATAATAAGGGCTTGGCTAATCATACATTCATAGCATACGGGCGATGATGGGTGGCTAATTCTGAATGTTATAGCATGTGCCCTTAGGCTTTAGTGTGGTATCATTTCGATAGCTCCTAAACCATCGACTATCGACCCACGTACGTAATATACGATGGCTTGATCACTATGCTTGTACATGACATACGCACGTGATGTGCTTCGCTGGTGACCGGCCATATGCATGGGTGATGAGCCCAAGTCCGACTGGATAAGCATCCCCATGTCGATGTGCATTCACACATCCATGTATTTAAACAAGATTATATCATGTATTATTTTGGATGCCTTATTTCTTTAAACTATGCTTGACTAATGCGGCGGTGTGTAATCTTGAGGGGAATTCACATTGAGCTGGCCACTCATTCAATGAATATATAACCGTATAGGTAGTTCAGGTGGTTTAAATGACATTCATGTTTAGATTGATGAGGAACATGGTACAATTGTTAAGGATGCATGGTTGTAATTTCCAAGAGAAGTCGTGCATTATTGTAACTCGAGTTTATATACATTTTATTTTTCTCATGTGTTAAATCTTGTAATTCTTGTTATTGTGAATATAGAGACATTGGTTTGTATAAGTCAATTTGGGTAGCCGTTAAGTATTTTGAATGTATATATACAATTTCCTTTATACTTGATTTGTTTCTCTTCCACTAAACTGTTAACTTCGAGAAAAAGAAAAAGAAAAAAAGAAAATATATAATTTGGTTATCTTTAAAGGTTAATACTCGGGTTTTTGGAAAATAAGTTATATACTCGGGCTTGAGAGTGACAAATGGAGATGACAGTTTGATGTTCATTTTCTAGCACACATCTCCTTAAAATTTGGTCTGGGCAGTATTTAAATAAATATGGATTGTCCTAGAAGAACTTACGTACCTCGGCAAAGAATTTTCTTTTATCTTGCGTAGTCCAATGAGTTGGCATAAAAACTGTAGCATGATAATTTGCAATATCAGTAAACCAAAGTAGTTAGGAGAGTTTGAACAATTATTCATCAGGGAACATGTCATTTATGGGTGTTATCTTAAGGGGATCGGGGAGGTCAAGCCTTGAAAGATGGCCAACCACTACATTTTCTACTCCCTTTTTATCTCATATTTCTAAATCAAATTCCTGAATTATAAGGATCCATCTTATTAAGCAGGGCTTAGAATCATTCTTAAAAAGAAAATACTTCAATATCACATGATCAATGTAGATTATGATCTTGGATCCGATCAAGTAGGACCTAAATTTATCCAAAGCAAATACCATGGCCAACAGTTCCTTCTTCGTAGTAGAGTATTTCATTTGGGCAGAATTTAGAGTTCTACTCGCATAGTCAATAACGTAGGGCTTCTTCTCTTTTCTCTGTCCTAACACCACCCCAATAGCATAGTCGGACACGCCACACATAATCTCAAAAGGAATGCTCCAGTCGGGCGGCAGTATGATAGGTGTGGTAGTTTACATGCCTTTGAGCTTAATAAAATCTTCGTGACATTACTCAATCCACTTGTATGGTACATATTTTTGAGTAAATTACATAAAGGACAAGAGAGGTGACTCAATGCCTTTATAAATCGTCTATAGAATCCGATGTGTCCTAAGAAGGATCGCACGGCGCGTATGCTTTTGGGAGGTAGTAGGTTAGAGATAAAATAAATTTTGGCCTTGTCCACTCATTTCCCTTGGACGAAATTATATGTCCAAGAACAATTCCCTTGGGAACCATGAAATGGCACTTCTCCCAGTTTAGAACAAAATTCTTCTCTTCACATTGCTTCAACACACATTTAAGATTTTTCAAGCATTCGTTGAAGGCTAGACCAAAAACAAAGAAATCGTCTATGAAGACCTCTAAATATTCCCCTACCATGTCAGAAAAAATCTCAACATGCATCACGAAAATGTGGTATGGGTATTACACAGTCCAAATGGCATCTTTTGGTAAGCAACGGTGCCATAGGGACATGTATTCGTTGTTTTCTCTAGATATTTAAGGGTCATCTCTATTTGATTGTAGCCTAAATACCCGTCAAGGAAGCAGTAAAAAGAATAACCAGCTAACCTTTCTAAAATTTAGTCAATGAAGGGTAAAGGGAAGTGGTCCTTCCTCGTGACAATATTCAATTTTTTGTAGTCAATGCACATTCTCCAACTAGTAGTAACTTTAGTTGGCACGAGTTCATTGTTGGCATTGGCTACCATGGTGACTTCGAATTTCTTAGGAACCACCTAAGTGGGACTTACTCCTTGACTGTCGGATATAGGGTATATATACCCACATCCAACAAATTAAGCACCTCTCCTTTAACCACTTCTTTCATATTTAGATTGATTTGACATTGTGGTTATCAGGAGGTTTTCGCATTATCCTCAAGATAAATGTGATGAGTACAAATCAAATGATCGATTCCCTTGAGATCTGCAATCAACCATCTAAGGGCTCCTTTATGTTCAATGAGAGTAGCAATAAGCATACTCTCCTGCACTTTCTCAAGGTGGGAAGAAATCACCACCGGGTATGTCTCATATTGACCTAAGTAAACATATTTAAGATCAGCGAGAAAAGGTTTTATGTGAAGCTTTGGTGCTTTGAGGCTAGATGGTAGAGGCAGTAAGTCAGTTTGGGGAAATTTCTTATATTGTGGCCTCCACCGGTTAACTTTAAGTACTAGTGCAGTATCAAGCATGGCATCTATCTCCCTAATCATGTCATCATCCAAATTCGGAGAGTGTGCTAAGCACGTCTTTAGAGGGTCAGAGGATAAGGTCATTAAAGCTCAATCTTCCACGAAAGAGTCTATCATATTAATGTCGTGGGCCTCGTCATCATCCTCTGCCTGTCTGCTCATATTGAAAAAGATATTGAGCTCCAACGTCATATTTTCAAAAGATGATTTCATGACTCCATTCCTACAATTAATGATAGCATTGGATGTAGCAAGGAATGGGCAACCAAGTATGATAAGGATTTGAGTGCTTATATCTATAATGGGCCGAGTATTCATGACGATAAAATTTACTGGATAGTAGAATTTATCAACCTTGACCAATACATCCTCAATCATCCCCCTCGGTACACGAACTGAGTGATCAACAAATTATAATGTGGTCCAGATGGGTTTTAATTCACCTAGACCCAGTTGTTTGTAAACTAAGGGATTAAATTTATGCTTGCCCCCAAGTCAAGAAGTGTGTTCTCAATTTGGTGATTTTTAAATATACAAGTGATAGTTGGGCTACCAGGATGTTTATATTTTTGTGACACATTTTTCTTGAAAATGACACTCACTTTTCTGTCAGGAAAATTTTCTGTTTGATACTTTACCGCCTCTTAGTTGTGCATAAGTCTTTTAGAAATTTGGCATATGAAGGAATTTGTTTCACAGCATCCAGAAGAAGGATGTTAACCTTCACTTGTTTCAACACCTCTAGAATATCATGTGAGATGGCTAGAGGTTTTAGTGTAATCAACCGTTGGGGGAATGGGGCAATCGGCTTTCTTTGAGGTTCCAGTTCAAACTCATGTGAGGCAATGTTAGGTCTATCATCCATGTCTTCTTCTAAGTCCTTAGATTTTTCAGTCCTTACGAGAATAAATTTATCAATTGTCTTTCCACTCCTAAGAGTAGTGATAGACTTCGCTTGCTCCATCTGATTTGAAGAGCTTGGGTCACTAATTTCACATTGCGGTTTTGGATTGGGGAGAGGTTAGGTTGGAAGCATCCCTTTCTCCTCACTCGCTAAGTGTGCCTCGATCCTTCGAATGGATTTGTTAAGGTCTTGGAAAGCCTATAATGTGTTTTGATTAAAAAGCATGTGATTTTAAATGTACTTTAAAACCGGATCCTCCTGAGGCTTCTTTTGATTTAAAAGTTGAGATAGAGCCCCTTGAGGGTTAGCTATTTGTCCATTCCTCCAACTGAAATTGGGATGGTTCCTCCAGCTGGGATTATATGTATTTAAGGTGGGTCCACTGAAAGTCTTTGGTAATTGTTCACAGTATTCGATTTCTCATTCAATACCTCTTGAAAAGCAGGTATGGCTAGACAATTTTTAGTTGTATGTATGTTGCAAGCACAGATACCGCAAATAACTTCCTTAGCTTTATCCTTCTTAAGTTTCATGGCCTCTATTTTCTTTACAAGGTTAGCCACTTTACATTTATTTCACCTTCCTCTTTCAAAAGATATACATTCTCCCCCTCTTCTTTGATTGAGTAGGCTTAGAAGTGGTGCTAAGTCTTTGGGAGATGTCCCATGATTGTGCATTTTCAACAAGTTTGTCAAAGTAATCACACACATCATCGACAGCTTTGTTCATGAATTTCCCATTGCACATTGTTTCAACCAATTAGCGGATGGAAGATGACAGTCCATCATAGAAGAAATTTATTATTCACCACGTTTCGAAGTCATGTTGTGTGCATGAACTGACAAGATCCTTAAACCGATCCCAACATTGGAAGAATGTCTCATCTTCCTTTTGAGTGAAGTTCACGATCGACTTTCTGATGATGTTCGTCTTATGGTATGGGAAGAATTTCTTTATGAACTCCCTTGTCATGTCGTTCCATCTGCTAATGGATTGTGGACGTAGTGAATGCAACCACGTCTAAGCCTTTTCTTTTAAGGAGAAAGGAAAGAGTTTCAACCTGATCGTGTCCTCAGACACATTAGGAAAGTATAAGGTGGTTATTATCTCATCAAACTCTTTCATGCGTAGATATGGACTTTCAAATTCAAGTTCATGGAAATTTAAGAGTTGGATTACCCCTGAATTAATACCTATATTCCCTATATTTTTTGAAAAAAAATCATATAAGTAGATGTACTCACCCCCTGTCGATTGTAAGAAATCTCATAAGGTACAAGGCTGGGGCGCGTTATGCACCTCATTCTCATCCTGAATTTCCTTAACTGGAGGTTGAAGTTGATTTGTAGGTTGATTTGTAGCCATCACTTCTATTGACTTTGAGGATCTCTGGTAGTGTCTAATCCTGTGATGGATAAGCAACCCTTCGACCAATCCTCCTTCACTTAAGAGACATCGAGTGTTATCATGAACCCACTTGGGAATGAAACACTCGAAGCCCTCAAGTAACTAAACCTAAACCTAAGAAAGAAAACTAGAGAAATAAAAAAAATAAGAGATCAAAAATAAGAGAGAGAATATTAGGTCCATATCCTAGACCGTACCATTCTGTAGGCTTCTGCGGTCCCCCCGGTCAAGTTCCAGTAACCCGCGATCTGTAATCGACATTTGCGTGTGACCCTGAGTCGCATCCTATCGATCTGAGTCAGCTCTACCCAAGGCTTGTCCCATCACAACGCACCATTTTCACTATTCCAATACCACGTCTCATGCACTGATACAACACCCAGGCCAGGAGATATGGGCCCACGTTTAGTTTAAGGAAAACACCACGCGTTGCAAATTCTGAGAGAATCTCTATGACATGTTACATCAATCAATCAAACAAGTATAAGTAACCATCCCCAAGTACAACCACCTCTCCCATAAATTCAACTCTCTCCCTTACATGTCAAGTACACACCCATCACTCCCTATCACTCCATCACCTCTCACCATCCCTCTCTCTCCTTACAACCTCTCTCTTTCATGCCTCTCTCATTTTCCAAGCAACCCACGTCCCAACCTCCATAAGAGAGCTTGGTGTGGCCCACCTTCATACCTCTCATCTCCACCATCCAAGTTTCATCTTAACCATTGAATCTCATCTACTAGAGCTCTAGAATGTGTTGATGGAAGAAAAAGTCTGTGATCAAAGGTGGGTGTTCATATATTTGATTTTGATTGATTAAGGGCCCACTTGTGGTGGGACCCACTTGATGTATGCATTGTATAGGGAGGGCCCATAGTGGCAGGGTCCCTCCCCTCCATCACGTTTCTCCCTTTCTTTTTCTCTCTCTCTTTCTTTTATGGTAACGATGAGGTGTGTGGCCCACACGTGGATGCACCTTGGCATGTATATTAGATTCACACTGACTAGCATTTTCTGGATGGTGGAGCCCACCAACACGTGTGATCTACACACTGTCCAGATCATGTGGGATGTGTTATATTGAAGTCGTTCCTCTGATGGATGGCCCTGCACTAGCAGCAGCATGCTGCTGTGCATGACGTCAACAAACGGTGGGACCCACCTTGATGGATATGTCCAGACCGTCCATTCATGTTGAGCTCATTGTGATGCACGTGTGGCGCTCACCTACCACGTGTGTGGAGCACACCTTAAAGTATGTGTTTTTCCTTACCGTCCAAATAAGCTGGACTGTGAGGCCCGCTAAGATGTATTTGTGACATTCACCTGCCATGTGTGAGTGGGACCCAAGTGTGATGCACGGGCATAATCCAGACCGTCCATCCATGAACCCCATTGGTGCACATTGTCCAGGCCTGGACGCTGACCTATTTTGTTATAATAATAATAATAATAATAATAAACTAATATATATGGTATGTAAGATGGGCCCCGCGTGGGATTCCATCATAATGCCTGGGTTTTATCCCTGGCCGTCCGTTCTAGACGTTTTATATATATATAATACTAATGATATTATATTGATATAAAGAGGTGGGATGGCCCACCTACGTGGGACCCACCTAATGGCAGTGCTTTTCCACAACGTCCGACTAGGTGAGACCCACAGATGTATTTGTTACATCCCATCGTCCAGTACGTGGATGGTGGGAATTCACTGTGTTGCATGTGTTTTGTCAACCCCGTCCATCTGGACGAAGGGAAAACACTAATATCAATTAGATCCCTCCAGCTGGTGGGCCATTACGTGGGACCCACTCACAGAAAAATGGATTGGCTGGTCTACCACACACCAATTATATATTTACTGTGTGCAGAGTGTGGGTTTGATCTACACCACCTATCTGTGCGACCCACCTTAATGATTTATGTATTTTACCTGCACCGTCCAACTGGGATGGTGTTGACTCACCTGATGTATGACTTCCATCCACACCATTCCATCCATGTGCATGGGACCCACCTTGATGTGTTGTAACTCCACACCATCTAGACCTCTAGACTGTGGGCTGGTCACGAGGTATGCGTTATATCTAAACTGTCCATCCACTAAATGAGGTAGATCTATCAGGTGGACCACACTACAGAAAATAATGGAGAGTTGAACGCCTACCATTGAAAACCCTTAGGGATTTCAGAAGTTTTGGATCAATATGATATATGTTATTCCTCTTGACCCAGGTCTTTGTGATTGTATAATCAAATTGGATGGAAAGTAAACGTTATGGTGGGCCCCATGTTGGACCCACCTCTATGGAACGGACTGGCTAGTGTACCTTAAACTAGCTATATAGCTGTTGTACTTGTGCAGCAAGTTCTGTGAGTATGGTCACGAGGTATGTGTTTCATCTCAACGTCCATCTAGACGGTGGGTACCACCTTGATGTGTATGTTTTATCTACAACATCCATTATTTGGACAGTGGGGGCCCACCATGAGGCAGTGTTATTTCCACCATCCATTCATTTGGTGTCGTTAGTCAGTTTTGTGGACCCCCACTGTAATGTATATTTTGTATCCCACACCGTCCATCTGACGGTGGGCCCCACCATGATGCATGTGTTGTATCCTTACCGCTAAACATTTGAGATATCATTTCATGGCATGGGTGAAAGAATGAGTCAAATCTAAAGTTCAAGTGGACCCCACCATTTGCAATAATATTGTACAGTGATACACATATTACACCTATAACTATTGAAATGATTTTTGGTGCGGTCCAAGCCCACTTGAGGCTCATTGGTGCAACCCATCCATGAGGCCATCATGATGTATATTTGAGGCCCATGAGATAAGGCCCACCTACCTTGTATTTAAGGCCCATTATGATATGTGTTAGGCCCATGGGCAAGGCCCATTGTGATGTATTCAAGGCCTATGGACAAGGCCCATTGTGATGTATTTGTAGCCTATGGGCAAGGCCCATGTGATATGTAACGGGCCCAGGACATGTGGCCCATTTGATGTATTTGAGACTCATATATGTGGCCCATTTAATGCATACGAGACCTATGTGTAGGGCCCACATGTTTTGTGTTTAAGGCCCATGAGCAGGGCCCACTTATTGTGTATATGAGGTCCCTTAGTGCAGCCCATTTGAAGCATTTGAGGCCCACATGATGCAGCCCATTATAATATATTTGAGGCCTATTGTGATGTATTTCGCCCCATTTGGCAAGGTCCATTGAGATGTATTAATGGCCCATGTGCAAGGCCCACTTCTCATGTATTTAAGGCCAGTGGAAGTAACCCAATGTGATGTATTTATGGCCTTTTTTCCAAAGCCCATGGTGATATATATAAGGCCCACGAGTGAGGCCCAATGTGATGTAATTATGGCCCATGGTGATGTATATTAGGCCATTGTGTGACGCCTTTGGCCCAATGTATGTTTGGCTCTATGTGGGTCACTCCTTGGGAGCAATGTTGGTTAAACGTCCACATTGATGGGTAATGATGGTTAAATGTCCTCATTTTGACCTTCTCTTAGGCCCTTTATTAGGCCGATTCTGATTTCGACTATCAAGGATGATTCAGATTATCGTGGCTGAGTCAGATTGTCGAGGCTGATTCCGATTCTGATTGTTGAGGGCGAGTCAGATTGTCGAGGCCGATTTCAATTTCGATTGTCGAGGCCAAGTCAGATTATCGAAGCCAAGTCAAATTTTTGAGGTCAATTCCGATTCTAATTGTTGAGGCTGATTGTGTAGGCTGATTATCGAGGCTGATTATCAAGGCCGAATATCGAGGCTAATTGTCGAGGCTAAATATCGAGGTCGATTGTTGAGGCCAATCATCGAGGACGGATATCGAGGCTGATTGTCAATGACAATTATCAAGGTCGATTATCGATGTTGTTATCAATACTGGTTATGAGTATATGACAGCATAGCATCATGATACATGCCCATACGCATCATTTACATGTTTATTATGAGATATGGTTAACCATTGCATATGTCATTGGGCAAGTTATTATGAGACTCCCTAATAGGAAAAGATTGTCTCACATGAGCGCACGGTATACGCAGGACTGATGCGTGGATGGACTACATGACTCATGCATCTTATGTTGTATGATTGTGATTACTGTACGCCCTAGAGACATCAGGCTTGTGACCTCCACAGGCATGTCGTAGATGGTTAGATGGGACACCGAAAATGTTTGGCTCGAGCATCTGGGCACTTTGGATGCCCGTGGGTGAAAGTCCCTAAATATTTGTGGTCAGGAGATGCCCTAACGTCAAGACCGAGTGGATATATGAGCGTCTGAGTGTTGAATACCAGTAGGCTACATCTCCCACTGTGTCAAATTCGGTTAGGAGGGGATGTGGCTTTACCCGCCCGAGAGTATGGGGCATAGTTAGGCTGAGTTTGACCGGCCCGTGATTAGGTCTGCCATTGATGTGTTGGGTAGATATTGGCTGACTACTGGTCAGGCAGATGGTGAGGTCTCTTCCACTTGCAAGGTCACGTGTCAGTGGGCAGCGATTGCATGTAGAGTGTACTAAACCCCACTGATGATCCCATAGATGTACAATACTGATTTGTGGACTGACTGGGCAGGAGTTATATACTCAACATTATACCCATTCATTCATTCATTCACTATCCACTCGGGCTGGTGGTGCGCAAATAATTGTTATGTGTACTTTCACAATGACTAGGATTTCGGTTTGGGCACGCGAATAACTTGAGATCAGGAGTTTACCAAATTGAATCTATCTATCCAAATTTAGGTATGGAACTGGTTTGGATAGAAGTCCTTTGTGATAGGCCCCATAGCCTGTGATACCATATACAATTATCACAACTTCACACTGTAGCTTGGTCATTTCATTCGCACCACATATTGCATATTGCTTTACATCCTCGGCATATAGCATTTTGGGCTGTTATGTTTCTGCATTCATATGACCTAGATGAGGCTGATGGTATTCGTAGCTCTTCAAAATTGCATATGGTATGATATCATCAGTATCTGATATTTGACTCATTATGTCACCGCATTGCATAACTGACCTACATTACTTTCTCAGTATATGACATTGGCATGTTATGTCTTTTCATCGTATATCCTGGATTAGGTTAATGATATTTTTATAGGACTTGTCAGTACTTCTTCTTTCTTTAATATTGTATGGTTCGTGGACTTACCAGTATTTCCATTTACTCTGATATTACATTCTGAGCACGCACATACTGCTCACACACTTACACCACTCTCTACGTTTTTTATAAGCTTATGCACGATAGATGTGTACAGATGATGCTAGGATGTAGTCGGAACCGAGCAGGAGCAGGAGCGTGCAACCGAGCTTTGTGAAGATTTTTATTATATGCATGTATTTTTCCTTTCAGCATTGTACTCAAATGATTATATTAGTAGATATGTGGTGATGATGTTGTTCTTGTGATTTGGGTATACTTATGGTTATGCTCCTTAAGAGACAAATTCATATTGAAAATCCTCCTTATAGGATCCCAGGATCAAAAAATGGTGTACAGGCGCTGGGAGCCGAGAATGGGGTGTTACAGAGGCTGTCGGCACCAAATTCGGCCATCGAAAATTTTGTGAGCCCAGTTTTCAAGTTTGGAGCATGACAGAGAATTAGAAAGAGGTTACTGGATTGGAGATATGTTAGTTTCTAAAAATAAGTTTAGAAAAATCCTAACCTATAAACAAAACAGAAAGTTAATCTTAATCTTAACCTAATTCTAATACTAATAAAATTCTAAAAAGTGTTGCCATAGTCCCTGACAATGGCACCAAAAACTTGTTCACAACCCCAAGTGTAGGGTCACGATATAGTAATAATCTCGATAAGACCGAGGTCAAATCCATAGGGACTAAACTCGTGTGTATTCTGAAAGTAGCTAGATTAGAACTAAATTAGAAATATGGAATAATTGGAGTAATTATGATATTGTAGATTGAAACTTATGAATTTAAAGGTGGGAACTAGGGTGCCAAGGATCCACTTGTAGCTATTAAGATGCTACCATACTTGATTCAAGAGATCCAACTAGAATTAGAGTCCTATCTTATCCAGTTAAAGAAAGAGATGGTCAATTCTCTGAACTTCTCATTGATCCAGCCTCAATGGAGGAGAATTGTGAAGATTGAAAGGGATTCAGTCACCCAACCATGCCCAGGAGACGATGGAAAATAACAGGATTTACCAATCCCACAACCTCAAATGGGAAAAGAAGATATTTAGAAAAATCCTAACCTAGAAACAAAACAGAAAGTTAATCCTAATCTTAACATAATTCTAATACTAATAAAATTTTAAAAAGTGTTGCCGTAGTCCCCAACAATGGCACCAAAAACTTGTTCACAACCCCAAGTGTAGGGTCGCAATGTAGTAATAATCTTGGTAAGACCGAGGTCAAATCCATAAGGACTAAACTCATGCGTATTTTGAAAGTAGATAGAATTAGAACTAAATTAGAAATATGGAATAATTGGAGTAATTGTGATATTGTAGATTGAAACTTGTGAATTTAAAGGTGGGAACTAGGGTGCTAAGGATCCACTTATAGCTATTAAGATAATACTATACTTGATTCAAGAGATCCAACTGAAATCAGAGTCCTATCTTATACAGTTAGAGAAAGATATGATCAATTCTCTGAACTTCTCATTGATCCAGCCTCAATGGAGGAGAATTGTGAAGATTGAAAGGGATTCAATCATCCAACCATGCCCAGGAGACGATGGTAAATAACAGGATTTACCAATCTCATAACCTCAAATAGGAAAAGAAGATATTCAAAGCTATCACAGCATTTATTCTAATTTGAGTCCCAACAAACCATAGAAAACTAAAAATATTCCTTAAAATCAACTAGAAATCAATAAAGTTCAATATAAATATGAATTAAAGCAAAGTTGTAACATTCCGAAAATCGGGGGGTCGAGTAAAAACTCCACTCCCGAGTTCCAGAACATCACTTATGCAACATAAATGGGTATGATTGAATGTTGTCTGTGTTAATGTATTAAACATGAGTGGGATTAAGCCAAAACAACATATCATACTCCAGAGACAGTTAAATTTACAAGCGGAAGACTGTGATAGTATGTATAACATATATAAACTGTTGTATGTCTCCAGAGTGTGAACATGTTACCAGGTTATATACATACATGTATACCTCAAAAATATAAAGAAAGAATATACATGAGTGCTCTAAAAATCCAAAATGACAAGTATCATGGCATCTAAGCAACCTCTCTGTAATCCCGTCAATCAGAACATGCATAAAGGAGGGATCCTCCTCATCATCATCAAGTCCAGCTCCGCTTCTCAAGCAGCGCCATCATCTGTAATCAAAATAGGGACTGGTGGGTGTCCAAAAACACAATCCCGTAACATGGGAGTGAGTAGCTAACTCAGTGGAATAATAGAGCAAGGATTAACATGTTCTCAAATCAATCATGCGATAATAGTAAAGCAGTAAATCAAACATTCCTAATACTATTGTTAATGCAATATGACATGACATGATGGATGCCCTCACCAACGATCTCCCTCATACGGCACCATCTTACGCCCGTGGCATGCAATCATCCCACAGTTCTCCACATCTTCCAGGCACATACAATGTGATGGTGATATGATTACTGAGTTATTATTAGTCCATTCAAACAGCAGGATTGGGAAACTAAGGTACTTCCCTTATATCAATCCCAACACAGATCCTGTCTAGGGTCGTCACTCCTAGTAATCTCATACGATGTATATTTTGTAGGTCGCTGCAAGGGCTACCAGGGCTGTTGCTCGCACTCATTGCACCGCTCCCCCATCACCTTATCAATACAGGCATACTGTACTCTCACTGCTACGGAAGGGTCGTCGCCTCCCGTAGACTCAGAATATGCTCGCGGTCACTACAAAGGACTCGTCGCCTGATCAGTGTAGGCCGACAGCAAGAATATAGTGTCCCATACCACCATAATCTGATCACGAGGCAAAGGTGCTCACTGGTCACTACGGGGAGGTTTGTGGCCCCAGCATAGGCCGACAGCTCGACCACGGTGTCCCATACCACCATGCCCGGCTCATGAGTCTTTGTAGATCAAGGTACCATGTTTGACAGGGTTTACAATGGTAAGTTCAGTACCCTAGGTTCAAGCAGTTATGACTCATACAGGGTGAACATACAACGGCCAGTCGGGTTACTTGACGGGCTCGACTAGCACGAGCGCATCTCAAGTCGAACGACATGAAGTGCATAAAATACCTCGCGTGGCCTAACCACTGCCGCCAACTCCAAAACACGACTCGCGTTTATCGACGCGTCGCTCGTGGCGAAGATAAGCCAACCACGAATTTACTCAGTTGCCAACTGCCTGGACTAGGTATAGTCCCAAACAATTATGAATCCACATCAGTAATCATATAAGAGTAATGGAAATGAAATACAACAATGTGAGCATGTTAACACATGTTATAACATACCGCTTAAGTAAATCTTCCAACACATGCATTTCATACATATAACGAAATCATGCATATAGCCAACATATAGGAAATCATGTACATCAGCATGTTATTTGAGAATTCACTCTCAAACTAATTTATAACACCATTTAATTCAATACAGACTAATACAAACATTTATACAAACACTTAGACTACACCCTTAAGTCTACATATAGTATGTCGACTTAAAGTGCGCATTTAGGCGAATCTCTTCGCCAAACTAATTATGCACGCATTCTTAGTATCCTAATGCGACAAGAAGCCATGTCAATCACATCAGAAAAATATGGATGAAAACAGTATTTCCTACAAATGACTAAAATGCCCTAAATCTCATATTTTTCGTCTACTTACGAAACAGGAAACGGACAGCATGTTGTACATGTCAAACGGCGTTTCCGTCGATAATCTACTATTAAACGACATTGAAAACGTTGGAAACAGTCAATCAAAGCGTCTAAAATCCGCACCTTTTCTCCTAGAAGCGTATCAATTCGAACGGAGCGTATACGCTTCGTCAACGGCGAACCAGGAACCTATTTTACAAGATGCATCAGCTACCATGCTAAGGAACCAAAGAAAACTTAGATCAGCAAGTATTTATGGTATTTTCTTACCTAGAATCGTGGTGAAATCACCGAGAAAGTGATTGAGGTGTGTTGCTTAGGCACGTGCAACAGGTAGCACAAGCAGCAGGGAAAACTCTCCCACCTTCTCTCACAATCTCTCACCTTTTCTCTCTCAATCTAGGGCTTTTTCCAAATTCGGATGGGTGAGAGGAGTGAGGGTTTAAAGCCCTTTTATAAGCCCAAACATGCCCAAAACAGGCTTAGGAACAATGTTTACTTGATACCTAACCAAATCGGGGCTGTTTCGGTCCAAAAAGGAATTTTTGGTGGTCCCCTGGCCGAACGCGATCGGACTTAAGCTCATGCATACTGGATCTAGCACAAATCAAGTTTTCAGATCGGTAGAGTTCCTAGATCGCACGTGGCGGTCCAGTTTCAGTTCAACGGTCACCGCACGTAGATCAGGTCTACAAGTCTCATGATATGAAATAGAAATTTTTCCTGATCCAAGAGTAATTTGGCTGAATTCTGACGATCAGAATGCTTAATACTGATGCGTCAAGTCATGTGCCAGATTTGAATTTCAAATTCCAAATCTAACCCTATTCTCACTCTCTTCACTCCAGGCTCAATGAAATAGCCTCTGAATGTCGGTTGGACTTGAGTTTTGAAATGATTGTCAAGTCTAGCTAGGCGGTTTTAACGGTCTAAGATTGTAGGTATTAGACTTTCGACGCACGGTCTGGATTCAATACAAAGTTTCAAAGAGGTCCTAAGATCAAACCGGTTTAGAGTTTGATCCGAGGTTTTAGAGTATTATAACACCATTGATTCTACAAATTTTGGGTCTTGTAGAACGTATTTAAAGCATTCAGGGACTATTTCACAGCTACTCCAGCGTAGCGCTAGCTAACTTATGCTTAGTTTCTAAAGGAATTAATCCTACGTGATTTCTTTGGCTATGGAATTGGGTTCTGAGCGATTTCCCAGGTACTTTAGTTGACCCATTGCCTAAGGACGTCTAATCCCAGGTTGGCCAAAATCCGAGGTGTTACAAAAGTAAACATCTCAATCACACTACAAGCTTCACCTCTTAGCCCTAATTAAGAGGTTTAGTTAAACATAGACATGATTGAACTAAGAACAATAAAGAAAACATAAAAACAACTAAGGAAGAAGAAGAAAAACTCTTGGCGGCGGCTCTCTTCCCTTTTTCTCCACTCCTTAAACCCTAGAAGATACCTAGGAATGTCCTAAGTACTCCTATTTATAGTTGTGAAGTCTCATCTTACGCAATTCCATAGAATTTCTGGAAACCGTCTTGAATTTATACACGCTGCTTAAGTCTCATGTTACGCTTCAGTCAGACCAAAGTTGGTTCGGTTAGACCAAATTAAGGTTGAAAATCACACTTTCTCGCTGGACAATTCTGCATGATTTCAGTCAGACCAAAGTTGGTGGTGAAAAATTTTTTAGAAAAAGTCTGTTAAATTTAGGTCAGACCGACTCCAACTGAAGTTGGCTCAGGTCGAACCGAATTAAGCCTAAAAATCCTGATTTCTTGGCGGACAATTTTCTGCAATTTTGGTCGGACCGAAGTTGGCTCAAGTTGGATCGAACTGTCCTATTTTCTGTTGTGAATTTTGCATTCCTTCAAGTCATTTCTTTATGCTTTGTACTCAGTTTCTTTGGATCTTTAGCATGTGAATTCTTCATTCTTTGTCTCATAAGATTTATCTTTTGCCTTGATGATTCTTGAGCATTAAATCCATGCTTTTAGCATTCTTTTCAATCTAAGCTCTCAGATTTACCTTACAACACAAACATGAATAAAATATACCATTAAGCCTTATCATGTTCATAAAATCAAGATATAAATAGAAAAAAATATACAATATTTGACACTCAATAGTCATGCACCAAACATGCGCGTAAAGCACGAACTTGTGGGGCAACCCTTATCTCATATGAGGTCCCCTAAGTATCTCAGCCCAAAGGCATATGCTATGATAAATCATCATCCACAACATGCATATAAATGATGCGTGTAGGCATATATCCGGGCATGATATCCTTATACTAAGCACGTTCTCAGTGTGTCCTACTAGGACAAGTACACTAGTATGTTTTCAGACATATCAGGTAATAATTGGCCTTAATTGGCACATCATATACAGAGAGTGGGAACTGAATGGTAGGCCCCACTAGAAATATAGAAATCTATGTGGTGTGGCCCATGTTAGACTAACATCGGCTCCTTATGTATAATATAAGGCATGAATAAAATACATATAACAAAGCGACGTCTATTAGGAGTGACCCCGATGGACACCATATGTACAACATGTGTGTCACTAGGCAACCAATCCATTTAGGCACACGACACACTAATGATGTCCCAAAATAATCAAATTATCAAAGACATCACTATAATTACTTTAGTAGGATGATGTGCACCTTCTGATCATTGCTAACTTAAATCAATGGTTGCGGATCATTGGTTAGTCAATAGGATGTGATCTTATGCTCATGGCCCATCTGAGTCATGAGATATCGTCATTAAAGCAATGTATATGCTTCAATGGGTGTAGGATAACCATAGTGTCAACGTTACATACATATACTAATTAACGATTTTATAATTAATAATTGATTCCAAATCATATAATTGCACCTCACTTTAAAACTAGGATTATAGGGATTTTGAATCCAATGTGCCAAACATAGCTAAGGGATCACAGAAATTAAGGAATCCCAAGTCCATGAGAGCCCCAAATCCAATGGATCCTGAATCCATGGATTCCCTAGTATAAGGAATCCCAAAACTAGGGATTCCCAAGTCTCAGGGAGTCCCAAATGCAATGGATCTCGAATTCCAGGGAGTCCCAAGTCCTAGGGATCCCAGATCCAAGAAATTCCAAGTCTGATGGGGTTTTAATCCCTATAGTTTCCTATGGTGCGGCCCGCCTAAGATCTGGATTAGCTTGAGTTTTGGGCCCGTAGCCTAGCATGATCTGACAAGATAGATGAACGGAGTGGATATGATACATACATCATGTAGGGTCCCACGTGTGGGTCCACTCCAGGGTGTTCGCCCACCCAGGGTACTAGAAGATGCCTTTTTTAATATAGTTTTTTGGTTTTGTTTTGTTTGATTTGGTCACACCATCATAGAGGGCCCCACTTGGATAATCTACTCAATTCACTACATAGACCAGCTCGAGAAGGGGCCAATAGGGTCTAACTGGGACTGGTTTTGATGAACAGGGACCTATGATAGGCTTTGAAAAGTTTTAACATACAGGAATTGTTCCCCTCCTTGTGGTCCACTCAAGTCTCGAACCCTCCTCATATTTTATCCCATGGCCTAAAATGATTTGTAGAAGTTGGTGGACGACTCTGATCAAATATACACATTAATATGGGTCCCACTTGTGAGACCCATAAATGGCCAAGAATGGTTTACCGCCTGCATGCATGGCTATAATATATATATATATATATATATATATATATATATATATATATATATATATATATATATATATATATATATATATATATATATATATATATATATATAATGTTTTTCTTATGCTGTTAAGGTGGCCCCCAAGTTGATGATCTACTCTGTTCACTGTTTTGGCCAACTTGAGTGGGGTCCAATAGACTCTGTTTTGGGCTGATTTGGATGATCAGTGACTCCACAGTTAGCCCTAAAAGGTTTTAATAGATGGGTATTGTTTCGCTTAGTATAGCCCACTTAGGCTCAGATCTGCCTCATATTTTGGCCAATGGCTTAAAATGATCTGGAGGAGATGGTGGACATTGTGGATTAAACGTATACATCATGGTGGGGTCCATGAGTGGGGGCAGCCAAGGAATCTTCTGCCTCTCACATAGCTTGGCAGTAACACCAAGTGTCACTTCTTCTACTGCCCAGTGTCACTACTTCCCTTTTTTTATTTTATGTAGAGTGGGTTCCACATGTGGATGATCCACTCCATCCACATTGTTGGCAAGATTTCCATGGATCAAAGGAGTTCAGGATTGGGCAGGTTTCATCATACTCACACACAACAGTGGGCCTTAGAAAATTTCAACATTAAGCTTTGTTTTCTTCAATGCGGTCCACTCGAGACGCGAATCTGACTCATTTTTCAGCCCGTGGCCTAAAATGATATGAACAAACTAGTGGACGGTGTGGATTTCAAAAATTCATCAAGGTGGGGTCCATGAGTGGAGAGCTCCCCCTCCATGTTGCATGGATGACGTCAGGGGGTGTTATTCACCCACCGTCGCCTGTAATGTGGTATACTGACAATTGGATTAGCTTGATGTTTGGGCTCTATAGTCAAAATGAGCCAAGAAAATAGATCGATGGTGTTGATTTAACAATCACATTAGGGTGGGTCCCATGAGTCGGAACCGACTCCAAACCTCTTATGCAAGGTGACTTGGTGACATAAGAACTTTTAAGCCCCTTGCACCTGATGATGTGGCCCATTTAAAACTTGGATTAACTTCATATTTTGGCCCAACGACTAAAATGATCTAAGGGAGCAGATGGACGGCGTGGATTAAACATATGTATCATAGTGGGACCCACGAGTGGAGGTCCAACCCTTCCCTTATGTTCCTAGCGCCTGGACACTAGACCCCTTTTTTTCTTTTAATTTTTTTATATATAATGCATGTGGGGTCCACATGAAACATCTACACTGTCCATTGGACTGGCCAACTCATGGTAGGCTAAGAAGCTTTGGATCACATCATTTTTGGTGCATTTTCATCATCTAAGTGTAGGTTTAAATAAAAAATAAACATCACGGTGGGCCACATAAGGTGGTTCACACTGTGATAGCGTGCGGGATACACTCTCCAACAACATAGCCAACTTGTGGGTTCCATAAGACCTTGAAAGTAAGAAAAAAAGGGAAAGGAAGGGGAAAGAGATCCAGCTACTGGGGTGGGCCCTTGCCACTATGGGCTCCACCACAATTTCAATACATGATTAAGGTGAGTCCCACACTTGTGGACCCACCCAATAAAAAAATCATAAAGAAATGGAGAGTTTTAATCCTCCCATGCACTCACTTCGAAGGATGGACAGTTAGATTGGCTTGGATCGGCGATCGTACGATCCACCAAGCTCCTCTCCACCCCTAACATTCTCTAATCACTCCTCTTTTCTCTTACTCTTACTCTCTTAATCCTTCCAAAACCTCTCATAAGCTCTCTCTTTTCTCTTAATCTATCCCTAATCTTTCTTTCTTCTCTCTCTTAATCTCTCCCTAATTTTCTCTATTATTTTTCTCACACTACTCTTGCTAGAAAATGGTATAAATGAGATGAAGTTAGAGAGTTTTTATGGTAGAGCTTTTTGGGTAGATATGAAATTATGAAAACACAGAGGGGTAAAATGAGGAGAAAAAGAAAGAAAGAATGATTGCTAGCATGGGTAAGGGTATGGTTGCATGAGAAAGGCATGGACTTATTTAACTAATGGGGAAAGAGTGACATGAGTGATGGATGGGTTAATTGATGGATTGATTTAACATCATTGGGATTTGTGCAAGTGGCGGCCCGCGTGCGTTGTGGAGCCCACCTCAGATTGTGCCCAAAATTATAACTTCTAATCTAGGGACCGAAATGGGGCATGTCGCAAGGCGTTGGAATCATAGGTCCAGTATAGTCGCTACAATACAAGTCCCGGGGTATTGCGGTACTAAAATAGGGTCGCAATCAAAACTTATCGATCTAGTCCTCCGAAAATATATCATCGTCGAAGTAGAAGTGTATGAAAGGTCTCACGAGGTTACGGGTCTAACATGAGGGGTGCTCCTAGCCCCACCGTCACCTCTAGTGTGGTCTACCTAATGGTTAGATCGTCATGATTTTTTGTCTCCACGGCATGGAACTTTGCTAAAAAACTTAGAAGATTTTCCTTTTTGAAACTTAAGTTTTCAAACTATTTCATCCTATGTTGTTCTAAGTCTTTTAGGGCTTTTGTTTACCTGGGTGTTTTGGAATTTGGGATGTGAGGCTTGATTTACCTGTGATGGGTTCAGAACACACATCTGGTTGAGGCAATAGCCTGATCAATCCTCATATGAGGCTCGCCTAACTCACCGACTCAATTTACATGCTAATTGACAAACCAGGGCACTTTCAGAACCGAGTCAGATCCTAAGACAACTTTTATCAGTGGGATGCTTAGGCCACAAGATAAGGTTGAGCTTACCAGTCTGCTCGAGGAGTTTGTCAATTGCTTTGTGGTATCACTAGAATCTTCTTGAACCTGCAGCTCCATCTATAGGTTGCTGAGTACCTGCAGTAGTAGAGAATAAGGGACAATGTAACGCCTGTGAAAAATCCGTACTTGGACTCGAGTACCAACTCGACTAGAAATCGCGTAGGATTAATTCCTATGGAAAATAAGAGTAAGTTAGCTAGCGCAACGCTAGAGTAGCTGAGAAATAGTCCCTGATCACTTTAAATACGTTCTACAAGACCCAAATCGAGTAGAACCAATGACTCTATAATACTCTATAACCTCGGATCAAACTCTAAGCCGGTTTGTTCTCTGGACCACTTTGAAATTTTGTATTGGATCTAAACTGCGCGTCGAAAGTCCGATACCTGCTATCTTAGACCGTTAGAACCGCCTAGCTGGACTTGACAATCATTTCGAAAATCAAGTCCAACCGATAATCACAGGCTATTTCATTGAGCCCGGACTGAAGAGAGTGCGAATAGGGACAAATTTGAAATTTCAAATTCAAATCTGGCACACGACTTGACGTGTCAGTATTAAGCGTTCTGACCGTCAGAATTCAGTCAGATTACACCCTCGGATCAGGAAAAATTTCTATTTTATATCATGAGACTTGCAGCCCTGATCTACGCGGTGACCGCTGAACTGAAACTGGACCACTACTTGCGATCTGCGAACCCTGTCGGACTGAAAACTTGATGTATGCTAGATCCAGTATGCATGAGCTTAAGTTCGACCGTATTTGGCCAGGGGACCACCAGAAATCATCTTTTGGACCGAAACAGCCCCGATTTGGATATGCCCTAAGTGAACTTTGTTCCTGAGCCTATTTTGGGCATTTTTAAGCTTATAAAAGGGGTTGAAACCCTCACTCCTCTCTCCCATCTAAATTTGAGAGAAACCCTAGATTGGGAGAGAGAAAATGTGAGAGTTTGTAAGAGAGATTAGGGGAGAATTTTCCTGTCTTTGCACCGCCTGTTGCACGTGCTTTAGCAACACGCTTCCATCACTGAGCTGGCGATTTCTCTGCATTTTCAGGTAAGAAATAACCCTAGAAGTTGTTAATTTGAGGTTCACTAGGATCCATAGCTTGTTAACCGATAGATCTTGTAAAACAGGTCCTCTATTCGCTGTAGACGAAGCGTATACGCTCCATTCGAAACGACACGTTTATAAGAGACAAGGTGCAGATTTTAGATGCTTTGATTGAATCTTTCTAACGCTTTCAATGTCGTTTAATAGTAGATTATCGACGGCAATGCCGTTTGACATGTACAACATGCTATCCGTTTCATGTTTCGTAAATCAACGAAGAATATGAGATTTAGGGCATTTTAGTCATTTGTAGGAAGTGCTGATTTCATTCATATTTTGCTGATGTGATTGACATAGTTTATTGTCGCATTAGAATGTTAGGAATACGTGCATAATTAGTTTGGCGAAGAGATTTGCCTAAATGCGCACTTCGGGTCGACATACTATATGTAGACTTAAGTTTGTAGTGTAAGTGTTTGTATAAATACTTGTATTAGTATGTATTGAATTAAATGATGTTATGAATTAGTTTGAGATTGATTTCTCAATTAATATGCTGATGTAAATAATTTCCTACATGTTGACTATATGCATGACTTCATTATATGCATGAAATGTGTGTGTTTGAAGATTTTCTTAAGTTGTATGTTATAACATGTGTTAACATGCTCACATGGTTGTATTTCATTTTCAATACTCTTATATGAATTGCTGATGTGATTGCATAATTATTTGGGACTATGCTTAGTCCAGGCAGTCGGTAACCGAGCGAATTCGTGGTTGGCTTATCTTGGCCACGAACGACGCGTCGATGAACGCGAGCCGTGTTCTGGAGTTGGCGGCAGTGGTTAGGCCACACGAAGTGTTTTACGCACTTCATGTCGTTCGACTTGAGATGCGATCGTGCTAGTCGAGCCCGTCGAGTAACCCGACTGGCCGTTGTATGTTCACCCTGCATGAGTCATAACTGCTTGAACCTAGGGTACTGAACTTACCATTATAAACTCTGTTAACCATGGTACCTTGATCCACGAAGACTCATGAGCCGGACATGGTGGTATGGGACACCGTGGTCGAGCTATCGGCCTACGCTGGGGCCACAAACCTCCCCGTAGTGACCAGTGAGCACCTAGTCTCGTGAGCAGATTATGGTGGTATGGGACACTATATTCTTGCTGTCGGCCTACACTGATCAGGCGACGAGTCCTTTGTAGTGACCGTGAGCGTATTCTAAGTCTACAGGAGGCGACGACCCTTCAGTAGCAGTAGAGTACAGTAGGCCTGTATTGATAAGGTGATGGGGGAGCGGAGTAACGAGTGCGTGCAACAGCCCTGGCAGCCCTTGCAGCGACCTACAAAATATACCTCGTATGAGATTACTAGGAGTGACGACCCTAGACAGGATCTTGTTGGGATTGATACAAGGGAAGTACCTTAGTTTCCCAATCCTGCTGTTTGAATGGACTAATAACAACTCGGAAATCATATCACCATAACATTGCATGTGCCTGGAAGATGTGGAGCACTTAAGGGAGGGTGGCATGCCGCGGTCGTAAGATGGTGCCCTATGAGGGAGATCGTCGGTGAGGGCATACATCACGTCATGTCATATTGTATTAATAACAGTATTAGGATTGTCTGATTTACTGCTTTACTATTATCGCATGATTGATTTGAGAATATGTAAATCCTTGCTCTATTATCCCACTGAGTTAGCTACTCATTCCCACATTTCGGGATGGTGTTTGCAACACCCACCAGACCCTGTTGTAGATGCAAGTGATGCTGAGATCTAGGAGGCAGAGCCAGACTTTAATGAGGACCAGGACGAGTTCTCCTACATGCAGTACCATGATGGCTTTACTTAGGCGACCTGGGTTGACGGGACTTCATAGTGGGACTCTTTTGGACATTTATTTCTGTCATTTACATGTATATGAGACTCAGTGATATATTCATACTTTAGTGACAGTTGAGATCCACTTTGTTTTTCCATACAGTGATATATATATTCTTTAGTCTTCCGCTTGCTTTTATCACTGGATCTGGAGTATGAATTGCAGTTTTGGTATACTTTTACTCATGTGAATGCTTTAACTCAGACAACATTGAATCATAATCATTTTTGTTGCATAAGTGATGATCTGGAACTCGGGAGTTGAGTTTATACACGATCCCCGATTTTCAGGATGTTACAGACAATAAGGTGCGGATTATGACCAGGACCCTCTGATGCCTAAGTCAGGTAGATAAACCTATAGCAGGTGTGGTTGGAGTTAATATTTTTATGCGTACCTTTTACCCAAGTCATGAGGCATATTTATAGGTTCTTTAGGCACTCTACGTATCTCAATGGATCTGTCAGATACGAGTAGGGATCTGCTTTTGAGAATATCTTTGATTTTGCCTTAGTTGTGGTGATTTTCGACTAAGATCACGTCGGATAGATCCCATCTTGGTACGATACGAGGTTCTCTCCAAACATTTCTATTCTGAGGTTGATGTCGATTGTTGAGTGTCAAATATTGCATATTTCTCCTTGTTTATATCTTACTTTTACAAAAATGACAATGCTTAATTGGTATATTTTATACATGTTTGTATTGCGAGGTGAATCTGACAGCTTGGATTAAAAAGAATGTCAAAAGCATGGATTTGATGCTCAAGAATCACCAAAGGAGTGGATCTTAAGAGACCAAGATTGAAGATTTTAAGACCTCAAGATCCATTAAAACTGATTACATAGGATGAAGAAAGACTGGAGAAGATTACAAAGTCTGTAGCTGAAAAACAGGCCAGTTCGATCTGACCAAAATCACATAAAACAATCCAACAACTAAAGATAAAATTCAGGGCTAATTCGGTTCGACTGAAACCAAATTCGGTCCGACGAGAGGAAGTATTCGGTGTGACCGAAAGTGCCCAAAAAGCTCCAGCATTGAAAGGAGTTAATTCGATCTGACCGAAACTTAAGTTCAGTCTAATCGAACCCAAGCTCAGTGTGACCGAAATCGGGCAACCATTGAAGATAGAATTCGATCACAACTTGAACTCAACTTCGGTCCGACTAAAGGTGACTCTGTTGCATAAATTCAAGGCAGTTTTCTATCTAGAATACTTGTACAACACATACCAAATTCATCAAAAACAGAGAGGAGAGGTAGATTTGTGATCAGATACCTATTATGTATGGATCGACATCATTCTCTACCTCGGTTGAGGGACCATCTTTGTCATGAGTTTAATCAACCATGTTGACCATTACATATGCACATGTCTTTATATTCATTTACCTATGAGGTTTAAGGTCCTGTACATAGTTTCGAATAAGATGATAGTGTAGTGCTTAATCATTAATCTAGGGAGATATTATGAAGATTGTGTTTTGGTCCCTTAATCATTGAAGCATCTTTAGTCCTTAGGAAGTTCAAACTTTTTGTTCTTTGCTTATTTTGCTTAATGGAGTTCCCTTTTTGATGTGACTAACCCATTATCACATTTCAAAGTTATCACGGAAATGGATCATGATCACCACTTGTTTCACTTTGAGCAACCACTTCAAGTGCTTAAGTTAAGTTTAACATGACTCGTCAGGAAATTGTTTTTATTTGATATCACCCATTTGGTAACCACTTTCTTTGAGCATGAAGTTTCAATTTCCTTTTTAAAATGGTTATCCATAGGTGCTTTGAATTCTTCAGGTAACTAATTTAGAAATTCTTATTTTGGAGAATTTCATGAATTCTGCATCATTTTTTTGTTCGGATTTGGTTTACCCAATCCAAAAGTGGAGTGAGACTGTTTTAGTGTAGGGCATTCAAATTTGTAGTGCCCTATCTCTCTGCATGTATGGTAGATTAGACTTTCTTGTTTACTACTTGAGGTAATTGTTTTGATCATCATAGGTGGTTTAAGAATGGAGTTAGATTTATCTGTTTCATACCCTAGGCCTCTCATATTTTTAGAGTTCCTTCCAAAGCCTAGAAGTCTTTTTAACTTTTCATTACTTTGAGTAAACTTATAAGTAAGTTCGGATGTGAGATTGGATTTTTCTACATCTAGTCTTAGTTTTTTGTTTTCTCTTTTTAGTTTCTCAATTTCTGATTCTAGATGATCAATTTTCTTGATTAGTTTCTTAATTGTAAGATTTTAATCAGTAGTTTCTCTTTCAATTTTGACATCCTCAACATTATACTCATCCATCTCATCATCATTTTTTGAATTGGGAATGAACATTGTGGTGGAGGCTATGAGTATTTTTAGTGACTTTTAGTCTCCTTCACTCTCAGACTCACTAGTTTCTGAGTTAGAGTCATCAGTGTCATCCCACGTGGCTACAATAGCCTTTACCTTTGATTTTTTTGTGGGACATTCCGTGGATATGTGACCATACTTCTTGCAGTTGTATGGTTTTCCACAGTTCTTGTTAAAGAATCTTTTGAACCGTTTAGCTAAAAGAGCTACCTCCTATGAAACTGCACAGTAAATAGCATTCATAGCTTTGACTTCATATGTTTTATTTTCTTTATCAAAGTCCATCCACTTATCTTTTGGTTTAGGTTTAGTAACAGTTATGCCGTTTTCAAGTACCACTAGTTCAGTTTGTGGCACATATCCATTCTCAACCATTTCCCAAACATCATGGTCCAAGGATTGCAGAAAATAGTTCATTCTTGCTTTTCAATATGCATAATTTGAACCATCAAAGATAGGTGGTCGAGAGATTGAAGTTCCCTCTCCTTTAGCCATAATTCTAACTTCAGTTAGGATCTCCCTCTAGGTTATTAAACCCTTCAAGAGGAACCCGCTCTGATGATAATTGAAATTGTGATAGTACCGCTACTATTGAAGTATAAATATATGTCCAAGTGTCCTAAATGGGGGTGAATAGAACTTTTAAAACTTTAATCCTTCTTAACTGAAAATTGTACCAATTTTAAGTATGAGTTAAGTAGGTTTATCAAGAGGTTATTCACATTCAACTTCTAAGATAATGGAAATCTAAGTGTTGCATTATATCAAACATGTATTGTGCATAATGTAAACATTCAACCAGTCAATACATATAGGCAAGATTAATAATCACAAACGCAGTAATATATAGTGGTTTGGCTACTTGCCTACTACACTCCCGGCTGACGCACTCCACCTTAGAGTGTGCCAGATTTCACTATCCAATGGTTTTAAATCAGGTTAACCATAAACCTTCACAACCTGCACTAGGTTAGCTAAGGAGTCTACATAAGACAACCTTAGGAACCTACACAAGTCAACTTATTATGCTTACATAAGGCAAACACATATTCCTACACAAGGACACTATACATTTTCTCCCGTCGGAGGCCTACAAAAGGTCTTAGCGAGTTTAAGAACAAACTCTAAAACCAAATCCTACATAAGGAAGAGGCTTCAGACTCTTTGGACGTGAATGAGCCCCTGTTAGCACATGTTGAAGAAGATCATCCTGTTGATGAAGAGTCTTCATCTTCCTTGAATAACAACCATCCGTTTACTGCTCCAATCAATACTCCGAGGTTGTTGGTTTAGGGTTTGGTTTGATCTTCTCTAATAGATCATTTTTCTTCAGAGTTTAGAGAAGATTCACATCAGCTAAGCATCCAAGGATTCCAGCATAATTATTTACCATTAAAGAGTGCTACAAGAAACTCAATGAATACCAGAGTTCATAATTCAATCAAAGTAAAGAAGATGATAATAAATGCCTGTGCTATGGATTGAATGATGAACTCTTATGGGAAAGAGGGCTTGAGGATGAGGGTATTAACTATCACAATAACTATCTCAAGCTCTATTTAATTCTCGCTCATTTTACCAAGAAGTAACCCATGGGTTTATATAAAGTTGAATCCCAACGGTTAAAAAATGTCAAAAATCTGACATTATTGATGCTATCGAATGGTCTGCGATTCCATCGAAATTTGAAGTTCGACGTTATCAGACCTTCTCTAATTGCATCGCTTATCTACACTAAGAGATTCATTTAGGTGTAAACCAGATTCTATTTGATCTTATCGAGCACCATTCGATTTCATTGACGTGCACTTCGATGTCATCGAGGGGTGTCTCGATCCCATCAGATTTTCTTTAGAAAAATTACCCTTTGGTTATTGAAAGGTTTTGTCCCATTTTTCAATACAATCACTCATCCTTCGATGCTATCGAATTTTGAAGTTCAATGACATCGAAGAGTCTTCATTGTGATCAAAAATGTTGGATATTCCTTTATAGCTTGCTGGAAAAACTGGTCCTATGTTTCGATGTAATCGAATAGTCTTCAATGCCATCGGTAACTTACTCTCAATGTTATCAAAGAAGATTCGATTACACTGAGGAACACTTAGAGAGTATTTTATTTGTAGAGGAAGTGCCCTTAGTCGATTTAAATGAAGTGGGTTTGATGTCATCGAAATTTGAATTTTGATGTCATTAAACTCTATTTGATGTAATTGGCAACACCCAACTTATGTTCATTTTGTTGCTAGATTGTATGGGCCTATTTTTCAATGCAATCGAACATTGTCCTCTATTACATATCAATGCAATCGTGATTTTTCCTGTATAGTTCATGTTTTTTCCTCTAATACTCTAAGTGATCAAAACTACGCTTACTAAGGATGTTTTTAAAAATCGTTGTGGGTAAGACTAAGTTTTATGGGGTCATATACCTTAAGGGTTTGGTTAGGAAAAAGAGGCTTTGGTTACCTGTTTGGACCACTCGAACTTCTTCTTGGTTGAGTTCTTGGTCTTGTACTCTTCAACTTGGGGCTCACTTGTAAGACTAACTCAACACTCATGTAATCTGATAAACTAGGACACTTTCACGTATCTTAGTGAATCTGTCAGATACACTGGAGGGACCCGTATTCGAGTAGGGATCTGCTTCTGAGAATATCTATGATTCTGCCTTGGTTGTCGTGATTTTCGACTAGGTTCTCGTCGAATAGATCCCATCCTAGTACGATGCAAGATTGTCTCTAGACATTTCTATTATGAGGTCGATGTCGGTTGTTGAGTGTCAAATATTGCATATTTTTCCCTATTTATATCTTGGTTTTATGAAAATGACAATGTTTAATTGGTATAGTGAGGTGAATCTGACAACTTGGATTGAAAAGGATGTCAAAAATAAGGATTTGACACTTGAGAATCACCAAAGTAAGGAGTGGATCTTAGGAGACCAAGATTGAAGATTTTAAGACCTCAAGATCCAATAAAACCAAGTACAAAGGATGAAGAAAGATTGGAGAAGATTACAAAGTCCGCAACAGAAAAACAGTCCAGTTCAGTCTGATCGAAATCATACAAAACAGTCCAGCTACCAAAGATGAAATTCAGGGCTAATTCGGTTCAACTGAAACCAAATTCGGTCCGACCGAAGGAAGGGTTCAGTACAACCGAAAGTGCATAAAAAGCTCCAGCACCAAAAGGAGTTAATTCGGTCTGACCGAAACTTAAGTTTAGTCCAACCGAACCCAAGCTTGATATGACTAAAATCGGGTAACTGTTGAAAACAGAATCCGATCATAACTTGAACTCAACTTCGATCCAACTGAAGGTGACTCCACCATGTAAATTCAAGGAGATTTTCAAAGTCGGCCGGACAAAGGCTATAAATATGGGTTATCCAAGGAGTTATAAGCATGAATTAGGGTTGGAAGAGTGGAGAAAAGTGTTGGAGAACTTCAAGGAGTCCTTCCTTCTTCCCAATCTCCTTCTTTTAGTTAGTTTTTTATATTTTCTTTAAGAGTTTGGGTTTTAATCATGTCTTTGCTTAGCTAATCTCTTTATTAGGGTTAAGAGGTGAAGCTTGCAGTGTGTTGAGATGTTTATCTTGCTTTGATTCTTATTTATGTTGAACTTTATTGATTTCTAGTTTGAATTTAAGGAATATTTTCATTTTTCTATCATTTATTGTAACTCAAATTATAATAGATGCTATGATAACTTTGAATATCTTCTTTTCTATTTTTAAGATTGTGAGACTGATGAAATTCATGATTCACCATCATCTCCTGGGCATGGTGGATGATTGAATTCCTTTCCAATCATCACCATACTCCTTCATGTGTGAAGTAATTCAATGAGAAGTTCAGATTGTGCTTTAATTGCTTGTCTTCCAACTGGATAGGATACGACTTTGATTCTAGTTGTGTTTATTGAATCAAGCGAGGTAGTATCCTGATAGCTACAAGTGGATCCTTGGCACTCTAGTTTTCTTTTAGATTATTGATACTTTATTCACAATTACTCTCTTTTATTCCATATTTTAGTTTAGATCTTATTCTAGTTCTAGTTCTAGTTATTTTCAGAATACGTATAATTTTAGTCCCTGTGAATTCGACCTCGGTCTCACCGAGTTATTACTACATCACAACCCTGCACTTGGGGTTGTGAACATCGGTTTCTAAGGTTGAGGTCGAATTAGTTAGATAGCTCGGTTGAGATGATTGGGTCGGGTTAGTTAGATAGCTTGATTGAGATGGTTAGGTCAGTTGATGAATCTCATTACCAGGTTCTGAGCTTGATCGGTTTAGTTTGGCAGGTGAGTCCTTCATCGAAGCTCAACTTGACTTCCCTGGTAGTGGACACATTGATGGCTTGGGAAAGTTGCTCTGCCAGTTCTTCACAACGTGTCACATGTGGTTGGTGTCAGTTTGATTTTTCCCATAACAATTGCCCCCTACTTTTAAGTTCAACATTCATGAGCTCGAGAGTAAGAATTCAAATTGATGTATGTGGACGGGAGTTCAAAATTTTAAATTATAAGTAGATAGCTCGATTCGTCCTTCTTTTTTTATTTTATTGACTAGCGATGAGGGCATGAATCGCAAAGGACAGTGCTCATCGTGGGAATCGAGAAGGATATTATGGCAGTTTTGTCTTACAAGGGGTCGTGCACTAAGTCGTGAGTGCCACTTCGTCTCCCAAACGACTCATGGGTGGACACCTATCTTTGCCTCATTTAATGCTCCTCCTGGGCAAACCATGTGCCACCATGTGGTGGAGGTTGTGGATCGAGACATCTCTTCATTCCCTCATGAGTGCTACTGTCATTAAATGCATTGGCCCCCGGATGCTTATAAATAGAGGCTTCCTCCTCATTGTACGTCCACCAAGTCTAGCGAAGTCTAAGCTCTACTGACCTATCTTCTTCTCCCTCTGTCCTGTGGGTCCTATTTTTCACTCATTGTCATCCGATGTCTTGATCTTTTTAGTATGCCTCCTCTGTGTTCCTCCCCCTTTTTTATTTCTTTCATCGTCAATTTTCTTCCTACCAACATGTATTTCGAGGAGATCTCAAGGGGAGCTCCGGTCTTAAGAGCCTTTCATGGTGTAAGACACGTAACCTCGTACACTTCAACTTTAGCACCGACATGTTCATGGCAAACTAGATCAATGAGTTTTGATCGCGACCCTATTTTAGTACCGCAACACAGTGAGACTTATACCCTAGCGACCATGCGGGCACTACGATTCCAATGCCGCATGACACACCCCATTGCAATCCCTATATTAGAAGTTGCAGTTTTGGCATAATCCAAGGTGGGCCATGCAACTCACACGGTCTCCACTTGTATAGACTCCAATGTTATCAAATCAATCAATCCATCAATCAAGCCATTAATCAAGCTATCCATTACTCATGTCTCTTTCTCTACTAGTCAAACAAGCTCTTGCCTTGCTCATACAACTTGTACCCTTACCAATGCTTATCCATCACTCTTTCCTTCTTTTTCTCCCCATCCTACCCCTCCATCTTTTTTCTTATTCCCTCCTTATTCTAAAATTTCTACAACAAAATTCCCTAACTCCATCAAATTTCTACCAATTTTCTAGTAAGAGTAGAGAGAGATTAAGAGAAAGAAAAAAATTAGGGAGAATTAAGGAGAGATTAAGAGAGAAAGAGAGAAAAGAAAGAAAGAATAAGGAGAGAGCTTGAGGGAAAATTAAGAGAGATCAAGAGGTTAAGAGGAATAAAGGAGATAAAAGAGAGATTAAAGATCGATGATCCTCCCATGCACTCACTTCGAAGGAGATAAGAGCTTGAGGGGTGAAGTAGAGCTTAGTGGACCATCCGATCATCGATCTAAGATAATCCAACCGTTCATCCTTCGAAGTGAGTGCATGGGAGGATCAAGACCCTCCCTTTCTTTATGATCTTTCCATTTTGGCGGGCCTATAAGGGTGGGGCCCACATTGATCATGTATATATTGTATGGTGGACCCCATAGTGGCGGGGGCTGCCCAGATGATCGGATCTCATTCCTTACTTTTCTTTCATTTCCTTTCTTTTTTCCTTCTTTTAAAATGATAATATTGTGGGGCCCACAAGTGGGCCACGCTGGTTGAAAGCGTACCCCGCATGCTATCACAGCGTGGACCATCTTGTGTGGTCCACCGTGATATTTATTTTCCATTTAATATTTTGATATGGACAACAAATTTGGATAGTGGAAAGGCATCAAAATTGATGTGATCTAAAGCTCCTCAACCCACCATGAGTTGGCCGATCTAATGGACGACATAGATCTCTTACGTGGACCCTACATGCATGAAAAAACCACATATAATAAGAGTCCAAATGCTAGACGTTTCAACGTTAGAGACACTGGAACTGTCCAATGTCCAGACGCAAGGAAAGATAGGGAAAGGGTGGGGCCTCCACTTATGGGACCCACCATGATGACTATATTTCATCCACTCCATCCATCAAATTATCCATCCCATTTTGGCCATTGAGGCCAAAGATTAAGCTGATCCATATATTAGGTGGTCCACACTATAGCAAACTAACAGGATGAAAAGCCTAGTGTCATTGACGCCCTTTGCATGAGTTGGAAGAGTGGGTTTCCACTTATAAGACCCACTGTGATTTATTTCTTAGATCCACACCATCCATATGTCTCCCAACTCATGTTAATGACATCAAACACTCTTATTTGATGACATCGAACAGTTCTCGATGATATCGAATTAGGTCTTTTATGTCCAGCAACCACAAAGTAATTTGGACAAAATGTTCGATAAATCGAACATACATTCGATGATATCGATCATCAGTTATCGATGACATCAAAGGTCAGTCGATTATATCAATAGACTTAGACCATTATCTAGCAAAGTCTTGAAAAATATTTTGATACTGCTCAAGCAATTGAAACTGAATCAATGCCATCGATATTCAAATCATGATGTCATCGATAGGATCTCGATAACATAAAATCAAGGAAAAGTTTTGTCTAGCAAACTTCAGAGGAAAATCATCTAAAATGTTCAAGGAATCGACACATTACTCGATGTCATCAAAATTCAAATCACGATGATATCGAGGGAGTCTCGATGACATCGAATCTGGTCAAAACTATTCCAGCAAGCTTATGAGTAAAATCATGACGAAATGATCGAGGAATTGAGAGTCTCGATGTCATCATAATTCAAAAATTGATGATATTGAGATAGGATCCATGCCATCAATCCTCAGTTAGTAGAGTTCCAAGTTTATCTTCAGTTGAGTTCGTATCAACGAGCCTAGATACGATGTCATCGAAAGTATACGTTCGATGATATCGAATAAGGTCCGTTGACATCGAACTCAGTCAATCTCTGACAGCATTATTACCATTGAAACTTTTTATCTATATAACGAAAGCTTGCTCTTGGTTGCAAAATAGAGAAAAGGTGAGAAAGCTTTGAGAGAGTAATTACATACCACTTACCCTAAGCCCTTTTTCTCATGGGAGTTCATCTTTTAATCCACCCTCATCATTGACATTCAATAGAGTGGATTGGTGAATGAACTTCCTCATTCAAGGATCATCCAGCTACCATCTTAATGGTAAATCATTGAGCTGGGATCCCTTAAATGCTTAAGAGTTTGGAATTACTCTGCTCTTAAATGAGTAATATTTATTAGAGTGGATTCCAACATAACCTTGACCCAACCCGTCGCCTTACATTAGAGCATCATCAGTGTTACGGATCAAGGGAGCTAAAGAATCTTCGTCATCAAAGGAAGAGATCTTCATCAACATGCAGAATGGGGCTCATCTACTTATCTGTAAGTCATTAGAGTCCAGAGACCCTGTTGATTATTTCTTTTGTAGGATTGGGTCATAGTACATCTCACCTTTTAAGCCCTCATAGGAGGCATCCGACGGGAGAGTACGTTTGAGTGTTATGTGTTGACCATTGCCCTTGTGTATGGCATAAACTCAGGTCCTTTGTGTAGGTCCTTAGCCTATGTGGCATAAAACCTAGGTTCCTTGTTTGGATCATTGGCTTGTGTGGCTTAAACTCGAGGTTCCTTGTGTGGATCCTTTGCTCTTGTGTAGGGCATAAAACTCAGGTGCTTCATGTTGACCTTTGCTCTTGTGTAGGGCATAAACTTGTGTCTTGTGCAGGCATGTCTAGGTTCCTTGTGTAGGTCTTAAAGCCAACCTTGTGTAGGTTGTAAAGGTTAGAGGTGAACCTGATTTAAAACCTCAGTTAATGAAATCTAGTACACTTAGGGGTTGAGTGCGTCCGCCGGGAGTGGAGTAAGTACATAGTTGAACCATTATAAATAATTGTGTTCGGGATTGAGGTTTGCGTATTCATTTATTATGCATACTTTGAATGATTACATGAAACATGATAACATAAATGCTTAAAACTGCTAAGAATCACATCCCACACAAATTGTCCCATTTTTCATCCATCGTAGACTAATTGGTAAATCATGTTTAATTAGTAAGTAGTCTTGTGATTGGATCCTCTACTTAGCTTGGAAGCCATTAGAGTTAAAGAATATCTTGATGATCGCATATTATATCAAGATCTGGTTAATAGGATTCTTAATTATCAAGAAAAGTTTATAAAGTCCTATTCACCCCCCTCTAGGACACTTTCGTCTATTCCAACTTCTACTACTATGGTCTTTTCTGCAATTTCAATTAGTATCAGAGCGGGTCTCTCTTAAGGGCTTAACCACCTAGAGAGTGATCTTTACTGAAGTTGTGAAGTTATAGTCATCAAAGTAAGGCTAGAGGATAAAACTGCAAGTACTATTAAACGTAAAAACAATTAGACCAATTGCCTAGTGATTCATATTGCTCTTAAAGCTGATAATAGTTCTAAATGGTATCTTAACAGTGGGTGCTCCAGACACATGACTGGATATCAAATTCTTTTTTGTAATTATTCAGAGTTTGATGGTGGGTCAGTCACATTTGGAGATGGGAGCTCTGTTAGAATAATTAGGCATGGAACAATAGTTGGCCCTGGACTCCCCAAAATAAAAAATGTGCTTTGTGTAGAAGGCTTGAAGCATAATCTTCTCACTATCTCTCAAATCTGTGACAAAGAACATCTGGTCATGTTCTCAAAATATGTGTGTAGAATCTTAGATCATACAGGAAAACCTATCATGAAAGGTCTACGCACAAGTGATAACTACTATGTCATAGAAAGTAGTGAAGAAAATGTACTTCTACAAAATGTCAAATGGCTATGCAGAACGAGTCCAAACTATGGCACCAAAGACTGGGGCATGTCCACTATCGTAACTTGGCCATGTTGACTTCAAAGAATCTAGTAAGAGGACTTCCTAAGATTAGGAAGGTGGAGAAAATTGTATGTGATGACGGTCTAAAAGGTAAACAGATAAAAGTGGGACCCAAAAAGACCATCACCATAGCAACATCTAACCCACTAGACTTACTACACATGGACCTAGTGGGTCCCACCAAAGTTAAAAGTCATGGTAGAAAAAGATATTTCTTGGTGGTAGTAGATGATTACTCCAAGTTTACCTGGGTCGCTTTTCTTTGAGAAAAATCAAATGCAATTAATGAATTTATGATTTTGGCTAAGCGACTTCAGAATGAAAAAGGATACTGCATAAACCGTATCAGGACTGATTACGGTGGTGAATTTGAAAATGATCGATTTCAAAGATATTGTGATGAGAATGGAATTAATCATGAATTCTCAGCCCCAAAAACTCCACAGCAAAATGGAGTTGTTGAAAGAAAGCATCGAGTACAGCAGGAAATGGGGTCAGTTATGCTAAATGAAAAAGATATGGCCAAAAGCTTCTTGGCCGAAGCAGTCAATACTACCTACTATATAATAAATAGAGTATATCTGAGAGCATGTTTAAATAAAACACCTTATGAGTTGTGGTACAGGAAACAACCTAGTGTGAAATACTTCCATGTCTTTGGCAATAAATGCTATATTCTGAAAGACAGAGAACACCTAGGTAAATTTAAATCTAAAAGTGATGACGACATCTTTCTTGGGCATGCCCTGAATAGTCGTGCTTGTAGAGTGTACAATCTAAGGACTCTCTCCATTCAAGAATCTGTTTATGTGGTTGTTGATGACCAACCTCATGAAGAAGAAAATCTTTTAAATGAACTAGATGATGATGTGGATTCATGCATTCTAGGTAAATCTAGTGACGAGATCCCTTCCTATAATGAACCGCAACTGTCGACCAACATACTTATCATTAAGGATCATCCCCTCAATCAAATCATTAGAGATCCTAATGACGGTGTAAGAACTCGACGTCAGATAGAGAGCATCTATAGTCATTTCTGCTTCACCTCAAAGATTGAACCTAAAAATATTGTAGAAGCACTTCAAGATGAATATTGGATCAATGTTATGTAAGAAGAGCTTTAACAATTTAAGAGAAACAAGCTGTGACAGCTAGTTACAAAGCCAAATGATAATAACATCATTGGAACCAAATGGATCTTTAAGAACAAATCTGATGAACCTGGCAATGTAATTAGACATAAGGTAAGACTAGTGGCACAAAGATATTCACAGATAGAAGGGATTGATTTCAATGAAACATTTGCCCCTGTAGCACGCCTCGAGTCAATTAGGATTCTCTTATTTATTGCATGTGCATTATAATTCAAATTATTTCAAATGGATGTCAAAAGTGTATTTCTTAATGGGGTACTTGAGGAAGAGGTATGTGTAGAATAACCTACGGAATTTTTAAAGCCCAAGCATCCTTAGCATGTCTATAGGCTGAGCAAAACACTTTATATAATCAAACAAGCACCTTGAGCATGGTATGAACGATTAACGCAATTCCTTTTGAACCATAGATTCTGTATGGGTAGTGTTGATAAAACACTATTCATGCAAAAGATAGAGAATTCATTGCACATTGCTCAAATCTATGTGGACGATATAGTCTTTGGCTCTACATGCGAAGATACTGCTCTATCATACCCCTATGAGTACCACACTCAAACTTTCCAAGGATGTAAATGGTAAAAGTGTGGATCAACATTTGTACCGAAGTATGATAGGGAGCCAACTATAACTCACGGCCAATCGTCCAGATATGGCTTTTAGTGTGGGTGCATGTGCACGATATCAGGAAGACCCAAAGGAATCCCACCTATCAGCAGTTAAAAGAATGATTAAATTTGTGGCTGGAACAACCACCTTCGATCTGTGGTACCCATTCGAAACTTCAACCATTATTGTTGGGTACTCCGATGCTGATTGGGCTGGTAATATAGATGATTGTAAATCATCCAGTGGTGGGTGTTTCTATATCGAAAATTGTTTGGTATCTTGGCAAAGTAAGAAATAAAATTCGATATCCCTATCTGTAACGCCCCGAAAATCGGGGGTCGAGTAGAAACCCAACTCCCGAGTTTCAGAACATCACTTATGCAACATATATGATGATGATGATTGAATGTTGTCTGTTAGTATAGTAAACATGAGTGAGATTAAGCCAAACAGCAAATTATACTCCAGAGACAATTAAATTATGCAAGTAGAAGACTGTGGTATGTATATGAATTATATAAAAATGATGGTAAGCTCTCAGAGTATGATTATCATCAGGTTAAATAATTACATGAAATGTGCAATAAGGAAAAGTAGTGTTTTTTATCCAAACCCTATAGTCCCACCAGTGTAACTCCAGGTCTGCTTAGACCCGCCAGAGACTTGGACATAGGAGAGCTCCTCCTTATCATCGAGTAGTCCGGCTCTGCCTCAAAGCATCGCCAATACCTGCAGCTAAGACAGAGTCTGGTTGGTGTGTACAACATCATCCCGTAACGTGGGAGTGAGTGATCAACTCAGTGGAATCATAGAGCAAAGGTTAACATGTTATCAAATCAATCAAGCGATAATGATAAAGCAAGCAAATCAAACATTCCTAAACATTGTGATTAATGTAAGAATGAAATGACATGATGGATGCCCTCACCGACATATTCCCTCATGCGACACCATCTTACGTCCGCGGCATGCTTTCTTCCCTCAGTGCTCCACATATTCCAGGCACATGCAGTGCGATATGATCATGATTACCGAGTTATTATTAGTCCTTTTCATACAGCAGGATTGGGAAACTAGGGTACCTCCCTTATATCATTCCCAAACAAGGATCTTGTCTAGGGTCGTCACTCCTAGTAGTCTCATATGATGATATATTTCTAGGTCGCTGCAAGGGCTGTCAGGGCTGTTGCACGCACTCGTTACACCACTCCCCCATCACCTTATCAATACAGGCCTAGTTTGTACTCTTATTGCTACAGAAGGGTCGTCGCCTCAAGTTGACTCAGAGTACGCTCGAGGTCACTACAAAGGGTTGTCAGGGCTGTTGCACACACTCGTTGCACTGCTCCCCCATCACCTTATCAGTGTAGGCCGACAGCAAGAATATAGTGTCCTATACCACCATAATCTGTTCACGAGTCTGGGTTGCTCACTGGTCACTACGGGGAGGTTTGTGGCCCCAGCGTAGGCCGACAGCTCGACCACGGTGTCCCATACCACCATGCCCGGCTCATGAGTCTTAGTGGATCAAGGTACCACGGTTATCAGGGTTATCATTGGTAAGTTCAGTACCCTAGGTTCAAGCAGCTATGACGAATACAAGGTGAACATACAACGGTCAATCAGGTTACTTGATGAGTCCGACTAGCACGAGCGCAAGTTGAATCGACCGACATGAAGTGCACAAGCACTTCGTGTGGCCTAACCACTGTCGACAACTCTAGTACGACTCGGGTTTGTCATACACATCCTTCGTGGTGAATAGAATCCAACCACGAATTCTAAGTTGTTACCGACTGCCTGGACTAGAATATAGCCCCAAGCACTTGTAATCTAAATCAATGATCATATGTGAGTGACAGAAATGAAACACAATTAATCCAAGCATGTTAACAACATGTTATAACATACAACATAAGCAATTCAACCAAACACAAGCATTTCATCTATATAAGGAAATCAATTTAATATAACAAACATGGAGGAAATCATGTACATCGTCATATTAGTTGAGAATCCAATCTCAACGCTAAACTACAGCAACATTTACTCATACTTACTTATACAAAACTTTATACAAACAGTTAATCTATACACATTAGCCTACATAGCGTATGTCAACCAATAATTTGCATTAGGGCGAATCTCTTCACCGAACAGATCATACACGCATAACTAGCATAGGTACACGACAAATACGCATGGCAATCATATTAGCAAAATACGTACGTATACAGTATTTCCTATAAATACCTAAAATACCCTAAATCTCATATTCTTCGTACGTATTCGAAATGGAAAATAGACAACATGTTCTACATGTCAAACAACATTCTTGTCAACAATCTATCATTAAACGGTATTGAAAGCTTTGAAAATAGGTAATCTAAGCATCTAGAATCCGCACCTTATGCCGTAGAAGTGTAACGAATTCAATAGCGACTCTAAGTCTTTGCCAACGACTGATTGACAACCTACAGTATGATTTAGGTTAGTTACTTCACCACTTGCACCAATTGAAACCCTAGAACAGGTTAGGGTTAGGCTGTCTCACCTAAGAACGAAGCCAAAGTCGCCGAAAAAGCGATACGAAGGGGTGGATTAGGCACGTAGCAAAGCTGGGAAGAATCACCAACTTCTCTCTCACTTTCTTTCTCTTTTCTCTCTCTTAATTTGGGTAGGATTTGAAATTCGTATAGGATTTGTGAGAGAGGGTTTAAGGCCTTTTTATAAGCCCAAAAGCGACGGAAATAGACTTGGGGCCAAGGTATACTTATTTTATAACCAAAATAGACTTGTTCTGATCCAACGGAGCACTTCTGGAGGTCCTATTATCAAATACGGTTGGACTTAAGCTCACTAACATCGAATCTTTAGTCAGTTAAGTTTTCAGTCCGATCGGATTTCCAGATCGTCCGTGGCGGACCAGTTTCAATTCAACGGTTACCGAACCTAAATCAGGACTACAAGTTTCATGACATGAAAGGGCTAATTTTTCCTGATCCGAGGGTGAAATTTGGTTGAATTCCGACGGTCAGAACGCTTAAAAATAATGCGCAACTGAACGTGCCAGATTTAGAATTTCTTTTCTAAATCTTTTCCTTTTCTCACTCTCTTCACTCTGAACTCAGTAAAATGGTGTCAGGACATTAGTTGGGCTTGATTTTTAAAATGATTGTCAAGTCCAACTAAGCGGTCATAATGATCTGAGATTGTAGATATCGGACTTTCGACGTGCGGTCCAGGTCCGATACGGAGTTTCGGTGTGCTCCTGAGAGCAACCGGGTTTAGTGATGGATTCTAAATTTTTAGACAATGTATCATTAACAGTTCTACTCATTTTGGATCTTACATATCATATTTAAAGCAATTCGAGCTAATTCTACTGATTGTTTAGTTCAGTACTTGACCAAATTCTGACCTAATTATGACAGAATAAGTCCCTAGGAAGTTCTACGCCCTTTCCTGATATTTCTAATTAGTATATTATTTTAATTATTTTTTTAGTAGTTTATAATCAAGTCTAATTCATCTCCACCAAATTTCATGATATTTCATGTTGTAGAAAAATTCTAAAAATTCCACAAGCAACAACTGTCCAAAACTATTCTTTCCAGATAGTTGTCACAACGACCCATTTTAACTATACTAAATATTTTATTATATTTTTTACTTATTTTTATATAAAACTAAATTCATTTATCTTCAATCTGGCTTTTGAATCACCTAAATCAGAGTTATAACGAGGGAGATATAATTTTTCAAAGTTGAACCAAAATCACAAAAAATGTGGCCGAAAACAGGCCAGCCGATGAACTGCGGCCCGGCCAAGCTCGGTAATCAGCGAGGCCTCGCCAAACCGGCGATCCCCTCACCACTCGCTAACTTGTTTGGGGTAATTTCACAGTCTGATATTTGAAATGGGCGTATTTTAGAACTTGGGATGAGTTATTTGACATGCAATATATGATTTTGGGGTAGGAGAAGCTGATTGATCCAAATAGCCTACTTATTTCATGAGATTCCAAAAGGTTAATAGTTAAAAATCCTTTTTATTTATTTATTTACTATTCATAATACTTTTTAATTTAAGTATTGATCAACATCACCTAAACTTTAAGATTTGTGTCTAATATGAAAGCTCATAGAAAATTTTGAAGGATAAAGTAGTGAAAGGTGAGATTTTCGAAGGAAATAGGGATTTGAGACTTTTGGATTGAGTTTTGAGAAGTTAATCAGGTGTTAGGATTGACCCATTGCCTAAGGACGTCTAAATCTAGGTTGGCAAAAATTCGGGGTGTTACACTATCCACTGTTGAGGCCGAATACATCGCAGCAGGTAGTTGTTGTGCACGACTTTTCTGGATGAAACAAATGTTGCTGGATTACAAGATTAAGTAAACCATGATTACCCTTTTCTGTGATAACACAAGTGTCATCAATATTTCTAAAAATCCAGTTCAACATTCAAGGACTAAGCATATAGACACCTGTCACCATTTTATTCGAGAGCTTGTTAAAGACAAGATCATTGTGCTGGACTATGTGTCTACAAAAGACAACTTGCCGATATCCTTACCAAGCCTCTTGATACAAACAGATTTGGTGATCTCCAGAAGTCTGTTGGCTTATGTGTTATTCGATCAAATGCATAGTTAAAATGAGCTATATAGGGACATCTGAGAACTAAGGTCCTCTCTATTAAAATAGAGAACATAGAAGTTGCCCTAACCTTCGTTAAATGTACACATGCAAAATAGGCATATTTCCATGTACTAATGTCCACATCATATGTCAAAGAAAATCAAAAATTCAAATTTTTTGAAGTCGATGTCATCGAGTCAATATCGATGACATCAAACTCATCTGGACTATGACACATCGCTACAGAAGTCAAAACGTTCAGACACATCCTTCAATGACATTGAAACTACTCGATGCCATCGATGTTTCCTAGGAATATAAAAAGTCGTGTCTCAAGAAAATTTGTTGGTTATTTCCAATGATCATTGGACCAAAGTTCAGTGCCATTATGAGTCTGTACTCAATGACATCAATTCAGAGTCGATATCATTGGTGAGTTATGTATAAAGTTGGGCAAGTATAAAGAAAATGTCTATCAAAAACTTTCTCTAAATTTTGGTCTACTTCATTCCGTCTATCTAAAGGATAGTTTATAACACCCGATCCATCTTATAAGTATAACCGAGTGGTTAGTAGGTGAGACTCACCTTCCGAAATAAAATTTGATACTACCTACATGTATAATTTAATACTCAAAAGAACTCCTTATAGTGCACCCCTCATAATGCGACCATAAGTAACTGTAACCATAAATAACTAAAACCGATACCATGATGACCACCCTAACCATTCCATACCATTTTCTATGCCTAAGTGCACGATGATCGATGCTTTTAGCCAGACCTAGATCGATCGTGCATAGTACACACCCGACTGACTGGAACCCCAAGACTTCGAAATCTATTCCATATCGACCGCCACATTGCCGCGATCGCGAAGGTACCACCTGTGCATCTGTGCGACGATCAGTTAGTAAGATACGCCGCGAAGAATCGTCAGTGTCTCATGTGCACATGGCGTCATATAACATGTGCACAACACATGCTCCCACACATGTATCATACCACACATGGGTGAGAGAATCTCTACCCATGTGTGTGATGTCACACACCCATACCCCTCCCTCTCTCACGTACACCCCAAAGTCAACTCTTCCCCATACCATCTCTTATGCATGACATCATCAAACCATGCCATCCTATGCCTCTTTAAACCACATTAATTCTTAATCATGTACAAATTTCCATAATCTTAGCCTAAGCTAAGATTAATCACGTTAGCTTAACCTAACCATAATCTTATCCATTTCTCTACATAAACCCCTCCACCCTATAGCATTTTCACCATTTTTTTCTACAACAAGAGAGAGAGAGAGGAGTGATCTTGGTGGTCCATCAATCCCATCCCTTCCATCCATCTCAACCATCCATTCCATCAATTTCATCCCTTCCATATATCTCAACCATCCATTTAATCCATCGAGGTAAGTACACCCTCCTCACTTATTCTTATTTTATTTTTTATGTTTATGTATAGTGGAGATGATGATGATGATGATCTAGATAATTATAATGATGTTGATGATGTGATTAATGGTATGGATGCATAGAAAAAGAAAATTAATTGCAAAAATCAAATTGTTAAGGACTTCATGTGGGACCCACTGACAGTGGGCCCCACCAGAATGTTTCTATGACATCCAAACTGTCCATGTATGGGGCTAAACTCACACACATATCTCTCACACACTACACAAAAAGGTTAGAAATAATAATAATAATAATAATAATAACAAATATATATATATATATATATATATGAGAGTGGATGCTGACAGCAACCAGGAGCGTGTGGAGTGTGAGCGCGCGTGTAAAATTTAAAAAGAAAAGAAAAAAAAAAGAGAGAGAGAGAGACAGCGTCCAGGAGACGCTGCAGAAGCAGCTTTGATAAAGCAGGGGGCGGTGGGCCCAAAACACCCCCCAACATAGCTTATTTATCTGATCCACACAGTCCAACTTATTTTCCAGATAATTTTGGGCATTGAGTCAAAAAATGAACCCAAACCGAATCATTGGCGGGCCACATTATAGAAGACAGTGATAATTACAGTTAAAGTCTGTTAGGGTCCACTGTAATGTTTCTGCACTTCAAAAATACTGACTATTGGTCTCATTTGACCCGTCCCGCGCCAGAAGACCCAGTAGATGGATTAGATCGTCCTGATGAAGGCCCCACCACTGAAAAACCACAGAATTAAATATATATATATATATATATATATATATATATATATATATATATATATATATAGCAGACGCTGCTACTGTCAGCGTCCTTTGGACACTGCAGTCAGCAGCGTCTTGTAGCTGGACGCTGGACGAAGGGTGGGTCCCACCACAGGTCCCACCTTGATATATGTAGACTATCTACACCGTCCATTTGATGAGTCCCCTTTAAAAATTGGGTCATCCCAAAAATCAACCGTAAATGGAACTCAAGTGGCCCACACCATCTAAAATCAGGTGAAGACATGTTAAAACAAATAAAAGCACTCGCTGGGTCCCACCTGAAATTTAGATGTATCTGAAACTTGGACTGACCTCTTAAGCAAGTGGGACACTCATAATGGATGGGCTGGATTCGTGAACCACACCTTGGTGGGCCCAACAAATGAATGAGAATGTTTGAAGGAAGGGTGACCCCCTCGTCCTTTGCGTATGGTGTGCCTGACACAAGTCACTGGTGAACTTAATTTTTAAACCGTAAGCCCACCATGTAACGATGCATCTAATTGATAGGGCAGATGATCGATATGCATCATGCTGGTCCACACAGTTGTGTAACTGTTGAGGCCAGACGTTCAACATGCAATCATGATGGGCCCACACAGCTCGATTATGTTGGGCCCACACACCACGACCTCATGGGAAGTCTCGGTGTGCTGGACCACTTAGAACCTTTTCCTATATATATATATATATAATATTTTATCTGGTTAGTACACCCCACTATTAGTCCACAGTTCACTGTTAACCACCCCCACTAAGGATCCATAACAAGACCTAAGTGTTGAAATGAGGTATCTTTCACTTAGTTTACCACCTAAACTATGGATCAGGGTGTATATACATAATACATATATGGTGAAACTAAATTTTGGGCCTCTCAATAACTATATGTTCTTCTCATCAAAGCTCAATCCAAAGCCCATATAAGCCCACCATGAATATTTCGTTGTGTATTGGACTTAAGGTCACCCTATATGACAGGAATTTGTGGCCCAATTTCATAATTATCTTAAATAGTCATACTAGGCATGTAAATCATCTAATACAATGCAATGATCAAATCATGGAGTATGCAATTCGATTGTTAGTAGGATATTCATACATAGGAAGGGATGTTAATTCATAGAGAGAAGTAATAACTAAAATTTTGATCAAGTACCCTAGTTTAAAAATTATAAGGAATACAATTAGATTAGTCATGATTAAGAAAGAAGAGTAAAGTATTTTGTAGTTGGAAGTATCAAGCTACGAGGTCAGAAGTTGACAGTATCACGTAAGAATTGGTTACCCAGGTATGCGGCTCTTTAATAATCTTACACCCTGCATATCGGCATACATTGTGTTCTAAATATTATTGAATCACTTGTCATTAGCATCACTATACATTCCATGACATGATATATGATGAGAAATAGTAACCAAATTCTTGACAACATCACGGATTGACCGTATTACGATAAGGATGATAATATTAAATCATGGACACCGGAAATATGAAAATAGTAGGGGATGATGTGCCCCTTGGGTTGAGAGACTCTAAACCCCAATGGTACCTTGGGATGCCTCGCCGTTAGGCCGGGTGGATACATGGGCCATGGATTTGACTCCCACTGACGAGGCCAGGTTAAGAAGGGGTATGTCCGACCCGCCTTAAGGCTGAGGTGGCAAACAGGGACCGATTTGACCCGCCGACGAGGAGAAGCGAACGACGTCCGCTACTCGTGTACACAATGTTGGTGGTAATCCTATTGGTTGGTAGTGAGGTCGATTGCTGGTGTCTGGTGCATGGGCATCGACCCTAGTGGATCCTAAGTTCCAACAATATATTGATCATAGTCGATATGATGATGTTCAGAAGTAGTGCGGTCAAGTCCGTGCTGAGAGGACTAATTGGCAGGTGTTTCTACAGTTAGCATACAATTATTTTATGCATTTCACAGATGATCACACTCCATCATTCATTAAAGACATCGCTTTGCACAGTTTATTACTTTTAGCAGTTCTTTCATTATATCTTTTATATTAATTTATCTTGCGTACTTATCATGAGGGCTTTGCACCTGTTAATCATATCTTTTATGTTAACCTATCTTATGTACTCACCATGAAGTCTTTGCACTTGTTAAGTTATAAGACTTACTTGTCTTTTAACCACTCAGGTAAAGGATCAAAAGAAGAAAAACAAGCAGCGACTACGAGTTAGGTGCCACGTCAAGGGAACTGATTTGACTTTTGAAATTTTGAATTGTACATGATGTAAATACATATTGCGCAAATTGATGTTGTACTTTTGAAATTTTGTAGTACCCAGTTTACTTGTATGCAGATGTTACTTATCTTATCTCTGATGGCTTATCTCTGATGATTCTTTTGTGAAGAATGAATGGTGATATTTATCCTTTACATTATCTTGCCGGACGCCAAGACTGGGACCTAGTGTGTGAAAATCGAGTACCAATCCTGGAGTTCGGCTTGTCGCGCGACAGACCTAATAGATATAGTGGTATTCTAAGACTATTGGGTCTGGGCTGTGACATAGGTCTTTGCTAAAAGGAAGAAGGATGGTGAAAGGAAAAGGTAAGAAACTTCATGATTCTTCTAAAAGTAAAAAATCCAGGAATGATAACCCGGTAGCACATGGGTCTCCTCTCAAACCACAAGAGCGGGAGCAGGCTGTTGTTGCTGACCGTGTTATCCTTCACAGCTACATTGAATCATATGGAGTGGACCTCATGCTGGAAATCATCGGATCGTAGAAAATATTAAAACTTGGTGGACCTTACCAGCATGCTCAAATCCACCATTGTCTTCAATGCTACCACTCTGTTTCTGAACATCAACAAAGCGTTAGCCTTGCAATTGAGAATCAACACAAACTCATCACCACGGTACTCCTTGGATGCATGTTGGATATGGAAGTTATGGGAAGACCGGACTGAGTGCAACTTAAATACCCTAGGAACGTGGGGGGAAATAACGCGTGCACTATGTAAAGTTCTCACTATTCCTAGAACTGAGGGAAACACTCTTCATGCTAAACATCTTGAGACCACAAACATCATAATGCACAACATTTTTGGTACGAATTTATATCCGTGTGACGTATTAGGAACAAATCTCTCTCCTTTCATGTCACGCCCCGAACTCAGAAACCGGGCTCACAAAATTCTCGATCGCCGAATCCGACACCGACAGCCTCCGTAGAACCCCATTCTTGGCTCCCGGCACCCATTTACTAGGTTTCGATCCTAGGATGCTACAAGGAGGATTTATAATCATCAATTTGAATCGTAATGAGCATAACCCACGAACAATAACCACAAGAACATCATCACAAAATTTACTATGATCAAAAACTTTGAGTACAATGTGTCTGAAGGGAAATACAAGATAATAAAAATAACATAAACTCCAAAAGTTTGACTGTGTGCTCCAAACTGCGGATAGTATGCTCCAACTATGGCAAGACTACGGCTATGTCCTGGCATCTCCTGCATGCATCAATCGTATATAAGCTTATAGAAAGCTTAGAGGGTGGTGTAAGTGTGTGTGCAATATAAGCGTGCTCAGAATGCAAGGTCAGAGTAATGCAGAATCATGCTGATGAGTACATGAATGCAATCAGCCGTACTAAGGCTATGTGGTACAGGGTATGAATATTATTAGCCATAACACGGTCATGCGATGTGAGATGCAACTCAAGCATACCAATCCTCATCATATTATCAGTTTAGTTCTTATTCTAGATAATCACCGGAGTTTAGTACACTCCAAATGGCATTGCCGCTCTCTCAGCCGTACAGTCCAAGTGAGTATAAGAAATCTCACTATCCGCTTAGCCAATAGTCTGTCAATACTTATTCGGCACGTCGATAGTGGACCCATTCACGAGCTGGTCAGACTGAGCCTAGTATTGCCCCCTACCCTCGGGTGAATAAGGTCACACCCCTTTCCAACCGACCATGATATAGTGGGAGACGTGGCCTCCTGGTATTCGGCCCTCATGCACTCATATATTTACTCGGTCTCGACGTTGGAGTCATCCTCTAGTACCATCGGGTTTAGAGATTTTCACCCAGGGACATCTATGGCACCCCGATGCTTAGTAACAATATTTTCGGTATCTAATGCAGCCACTCATGATATATCTGTGGAGGCTAGGGCCCTGATGTCGCTAGGGCATACAATAATCACAATCACACAAATGCAAGTGCATGAACCACCCTACCAGACATGCAACAATCCTGCGCTATCGCGCGCTCATGTAGGGCAACTCCGTCTATCAGGGAGCCCATAAACAATCCGCCCGAAGGCATGTGTTATGATCAGTCACTCCTCATATCAGGCGTACATATGATGCGTATGATCATGGATCAATACTAAACATGTTATATGGTAATGGGATCTGTTCATAAGGAAGATGGGCCTAGGCGGCCTATATATTACAAGTATGGGCCTACCAATGGGCCTCAGGGAGAGTGACAATGTGGACATTTAACCGACATCATCCTTACAATGTAGGCATCTAACCATCATTCTTCCCAAGGCATGTCTCGTTATAAACATCATTTTATATACCACGGAGAAATCACACATTATAATGGACCTAAATACATCCCACTGGGCCTTAAGTACATCAAAATGGTCGTATCAATGGGCCATATCACATGGGCCTTATATTCATCAAGTGGGCCGTATCACATGGGCCTTATATTCATCAAGTGGATCGTATCAATGGGCCGCACCAATGGGCCTTACGTACATTACAATGGGCCATAACCCATGGGCCTTGCATACATCACAATGGCCTTACAACATGGGCCTTGCATACATCACAATGGCCTCACAACATGGGCCTTATACATATATATTAAGGTGGGCCTCAACAAGGGCCACCAATACATCAAGATGGGCCTCAACAATGGGCCTTATGCAAATCAAGGTGGCCTCAACAAGGGCCACCAATACATCAAGATGGGCCTCAACAATGGGCCTTATGCAAATCAAGGTGGCCTCAACAATGGGCCTTAGATTATCTCCAAAATGGTTGGACGGTTTGGATGAAACATATCCATCATGTTAGATCCCATAGTGATTGAAAGGATGGACGACATAGATGAGGTACATATCCATGGTGGGGCCCACACTAATGGGAGGTGTGGATTACAATACATACATCAGGTGAGTCCCATGTGAGGCCTACTATAATGTTTATTTTCCATCCAACCCATTGATAAGGTCACTTAGACCTGGGCCCACATTAATGTTTATTTTCCACCCAACCTAGGCCCACCGTAATGTTTATTTGCATCCAATCGGTTCATAAGGTCATGTGGACCAGGGGCCCACCATAATGTTTATTTACATCCAATATGTCCAGGGGCCCACGGTGATGTTTGTTTGCCTCCCAACCGTTCATAAGGCCATGCAAACCGAATAAATAGGAAAAAACCAAATATCATATCTGATCTAAAACTTTTACAACTCAAAAGGGTTTCAATGGTAGGCGTCCAATCCAACTATTCCCTGTGATGTGGGCCATCTGAGCTCCACATGTGGCTGATTTTTGGGCAACCAACAGCTGGGAGGAGGGCCCACCAAATGCAACATGTTGATGGTTGACACACATCATGGTGGGGTCCACAACTGGGGCCGTGCGTCCCAGCCCGCCAGCATCCACGCAGACGCTACTGCGTTGTTAGGGGTAGCAGCAGGCACTGCTGCCTCATTGTTTTTTTTAATGTTTTCTTGGGGTTTCTCCTAGGTGGGGCCCACATCAACAAAATCCACTCCGTCCACTCGTTCCTACGGCTCAAGACAAGCCAAACGAATCTAATATCCGAGATATTTGGGTGTATAGGATCATCAGGTGGATTTTTAACAGTAAATACCACTATTTTCCAAGATACGGTCCACCAGATACTCGGATTAACTTCATTTTTTGGCTCAACACCTAAAATGATCTTGGAAACGGGATAGACGGGGTGGATTATATACATACATCAAGGTGGTGCCTACATGAGCGGCCCACCCCAAAAGCATTTTTTTTATTAGCTTTGTTAGTACACACCCATGTCAGTGCACATACTCCACGTTACCCACACCCGTCCAGCGTCCAAGGATGCTGGATGGCATAGATAAACACATGCATTGTGGTGGGTCCCACATGGTCGTGGCCCACCATTCTAACCAAGGTGGGTCCCACATAAACGTGGCCCACTTGCCCTAGATCAATCTGATATTTATGTTTTCCTTCCATCCGGGCCCGCTAATGGGCTGGATGGGGTAGATCTAACACATCCATCCAATGGGTCCCACATGAAATATTTGATTCATAGTGGGCCACACTCACCCCTTCATAATCATCAGCATTCAAAGAAAGAGAGAGATAGAGAGAGAGACGGTGATAGAGACGAGGGACCCCGCCACTATGGGCCCTCTATTGATACAATACATACATCAAGTGGGTCCCACAACAAGTGGGCTCTTAAAGTTGAAATAAAAATGGATCACCCACCTCTAGGCCTTCTCCTTGCTCCCTTAGGCTCCTAAGCTCCTTGCTTTCAACTTTGATGGAGGTTGATGGGGTTTTGATGGTGTAGATGAGAGATGAGAGGGTGGGTCACACTTGGTGTTTTAGGGAAAACTTGGGAATGCTTGGACGTGTAGAGATTTTTGTTGCTTGGGAGGTTTGAGAAATGAGAGAGAGAGTGAGGTGATGGGAATGATAAGAGGTGATGGAGTGATGTGGTGCTTGTAAGAAAAAGGTGATGAGAGGTATAGTTGTGGTTAAAAATGGGGTAAAAAAGGGATGATGAGGGGAGAGAGAGAGTTAACTTTTTAAAAGGGAGGGATGGGTTGTTGTACTTGAGGTATGGTTATACATGACATTGATTGATTGATTGATTAATGGGACATGTTGTAGAGATTCCCTTGATATTCACAATGTGCGACGTTTCTTCGGAATAAACGCAGGCCCACATCTTCTAACCTAGGTATCAGTTCGGTGCGTGAGTCACAGCGTTGGAACCGCGGCGACGGCGCGGTCGCTATGATACAAGTTTTGGTTTGATCCAACTTCAATATGCGGGACCCAACTTAGGATCACGTGCAAACGTCGGATACGGGTCGAAGGTTACTAAAATTCGACTTAGAAGACCGCGGAAGCATACGAAACGGTACGGTCTAGAATGTGGGTATTACATTTCATACTCAACGTCTTGTATGACGTTTATTTAGAGATCCCCGTATGCCTGCCTACCCTCCTGGTAGGACAGTTTATTCGCATTGTCCATGGAGACTACCGTGACACTCTGCCTTTCTCATCCCTTATTTGTAAACTGGTGCGATTCCTAGGACAACCATCCTCCTCTAATGCGATGCAACCGGAGGTGTGGTTCGATGAAGATGCATTTCAACAATGGTACTTAACCAACATCTATCAACCGAAAAGTCCTCAGCCTCTTACCTGTAGAGCAAAAGATAGTCAGCGCTCGATGCCATGGGACTCAAATCACATGCCACTCAATAGTCCAGAGTCTGTCAATCACCAGAAGTTCAGTCAGAACGTGTCATGCCCCAAACCCAGAAATCGGATTCACAGGAATCTCGATTGCCTAATCTGGTGCTGACAGCCTCCATAGTACCCCATTCTCGGCTCCTAATGTCTATATGCCAGATTTTGATCCTAGGATCATACAAAGAGATTTTTTTTTTAGTACATTTAACTCGTAATAAGCATAACCATAAGATTACCCAATTCACAATGGCAACATCGTCATCGCATATCCACTAATATAATCATTTGAGTACAATACTGAAAGGGAAATACATAAATATAAATTCAAGCTCCAGAAGACCGCTACATGCTCCAAGCTCAACACTGTTGTATCCTAACATCACTTGCACGCATCTATCGTACATAAGCTTCTAAAAAGCTTAGAGGGTGGTGTAAGTGTGCGTACAAAGTAAGTGTCAAGTATTCAATACAATCTCATCATCATACAATACCGAAATTACCGGTAATCTATAAATCGTATATTATCGGAATAAGCAGAAATACTGATAAGATCATGAATTATTAAAGTAAGCAGAAATACTGACAAGATCATAAATCATACGATAATAGAGTAAGCGGAAGTATGAAAAAGTTCATAAGTCAATCAATATCAGAATACGCAATATAGAATAGTTATACAATAAGAAGCCATAAAGAGCCAAATATCAGATGCCGAGGATGCAATGCAATATACAAATCCTGTTAAGTCTGTCTAGGCCATATAAGTACAAAAACATAGCAACCAAAAATGTCATATGCTTGCGGATGCAATGCAATATGCGATGCGAATGAAATGACCATACCAGAGTGTGGAGTCGAGATGATAGTACGTAGTATCGCAAGCTACGGGGTCCACCACAAGGGACTTCTGTCCAAACTAGTCCTTACCTAAATTTGGATAGTCAAACTCAACGTGGTAAACTCCTGATCTCAAATTAGTCGTACGCCCAATTGAAATCCTTGCCATTATGAAGGTACACAACAATTAGTTGCGCACCACCAGCCCGAGTGGATAGTGAATGAATGAATGAATGAGCATGCAACTCCTACTCAATAAGTCTAAATATCAGTAAGGTTTCTCTCTAAAAAATTACCGGGGTCTATTACACTCCAAAACAGATTTTTGCCCTATCGCACGCAATAAGGTGAGTGGAAGAGACCTCACTATCCACCTGCCAATATCGGGCTCGGCTCATCGATAGCGGACCCATTCCTTGAGCTGGTTAGACTCAGCCTAGATTACCCCCTCCTCTCGGGTAGATAAGGTCGTACCCCCTTCCAACCGACCACGACACAGTGGGAGAAGCAGCCTAACGGTATACGGCCATCATGCGCTCATGCATCCACTCGGTCTAGACATCAGAGCAACCTCTCGAACCAAGAGAGCTTAGGAACTTTCACCCAGGGATATCTATAGCACCCCATGTAGAACAGATTTCAAGTGTCCCATCTGGCCATCCATGAAATACCTATGGAGGCTACGACCCTGATGTCACTAAGGCGTACGATGATCATGTCACACAAATGCGAGATACATGAATCACATAGTCCAATCATGCATCAATCCTGCACATACCGTGTGCTCATGTGGGGCAACTCCGCCTATCAGGGAGTCCTATGAACAACCTACCCTATGGCATATGAAATGGTCAATCACTTCTCATAACAAACATACAGATGATGCGTATGGGCATGTATTATGATGCTATGTTGTCACATACTCATAATCGGTATCAATAACTGATCTCAATAATCTCATCGACAATCGGTCTCGACAATGTGGACATTTAACCAACATTGCCCCCAAGGAGTGGCCTTCATAAGGCCAAACATATATTGGCCCATGGCCTCACACAATGGCCTAATATCAATACAATAGGCCTTACTCAAGGGCCACATATATACAACAGGTGGGCCCTACTCATGGGCCTTAAATACAGGACATGTGAGCCCTACGCATGGGTCTCAAATATATCAAATGGGTCATGCATCATGGGCCTAATACATATCACAATGGGCCTTGACCATAGGCCACAGATACATTACAATGGGCCTCAACTACAGGTCGCATATACATCATATAGGTCTCGGCAATCGGCCTTGACAATCGAAATTGGCCTCAACAATCGAAATCAGAATCGGAGTACGCCTTAGTAATCGGAATCAGTCACAATAATCAGAATTGTCAATCGGCCACAACAATCGAAATTGATCGATAATCAGCCTCAATACTCGGAATCGACAATTAGTCACGATAATCGGCCTCGATCACTAATCGATCAATCGACTACGATAATCAGAATTGGCAATCAGCCACGACAATCGGAATCGATAGATAATCGGTCTCAATACTCAGAATCAACAATCGATTACGATAAACAAAATCAGCAATCGGTCACGACAATTGGAATCGATCGGTAATCAGAGTCAGAAAATCGGTTATGTTGATCAGAATCGGCAATCAGTCATGATAATCAACCTTGATCGCTAATCGGCAATCGGCCACGACAATCCGAATCGATCAATAGTCGAAATCGACAAATCGGTCACGTCAATCAGAAATTGATCGATTAATCAGAATCGGCAAGTTGGTCACGTCAATCGGAATCAGTAATCGGCACGTAAACAAGGCAGGGTTCATAGAAGAACAACCGATAAATCATAATATAAGGATCGAACCTCGGCCAGGGTTATATCAAATTTGATAGCGCGAAACCATCCGTTTATGGCGAATGGGGCCCACTTATTTGGGTTATCCCAAAAGAGAATTATGAGAATGGGCCAAACAAGGCCTAAAGGAAGGTCACAATATGGACATCCAACCATCATTGCCCATTAATGTGGACATTTAACCAACATTGCTCCCAAGAAGTGGCCTACGTAGGGCTAAACATATAGTGGGCCCATGGCCTCACGTACAATCACGATAGGCTTCATTTACGACACATAGGCCTCCCCATACGGGCTAACATACATCACATCGGGCCTCGAATACACAATAGGTGGGCCTTGCACCTCTGCATTAAATATATAATAATGGGCTTCGCCCATGGGCCTCGAATTCATCATAATGGGCCTCTCCCATGGGCCTCGAATACATCACAATGGGCCTCGTCCATGGGCCTCGAATACATCACAATGGGCCTCGCCCATGGGCCTCGAATACATCACGATGGGCCATATTATTTGAGCCGCACCAACGGGCTTCATGTATATCAAGTAGGTCGTACCGATGGGCCTCGCGTATATTAAATCGGGCCCACCCTTAGGTAGATTTAAGATTTAACCTCTTCATAAGTTAACATAGAGATAAGTGAAGTGAAAACAAATATCAACCTAATTGGAAACTATTGGCCCTTAGGAGTTTGAACGGTGGAAGTCACTATCCACTATTTAAGTAGTGGGGGTCCACTTGAACTTTAGATCTCACCCATCCTTTTTGCATATGCCATGAAAATGATATCTCAATATGGTTGGACGGTTTGGATACAACGTATGCATCATGGTGGGCCCCACCGTCGAAACAATAGGTGGTGTAAATAAGACACATATATCATGTGGGGCCTGCGGGCTTGCTGCGGTCAAGAGGAGCAACCACGTAACTGCTGTACGTGTAGCTTACTGCACAGAAAAAGCGGAAGTGGGTCCTACGTAGGGCTCACCACAATATGTAATACAAAATACATGAAATACTGGCTGGTGTACCTGCAGCTTTTCTGCATTAAAAGGGAGAGGTGAGTGCCACGTATGGCCACCATCATGAATGTATAATATATATAATATATAATATACAATATATATATATATATATATATATATATATATATATATATATATATATATATTATATTAAAGCAACTTCCAGGCCCTTGGATGGCCTGGATAGCCACATACATCAATGAGACCCCACACAGACGTGGTCTTACCGTCAAAGGCTGGTGGATGTGTGGCATACATCATGGTGAGGCCATCTAAAATGGATGGACGGCGTAGATGGGTCCCATGGACCCTAATGACGTTTAAACATCACTGTTAGCCACCCATACAAGGAAATAAATGCCAAGACCTCTACATTTGAAAAGAGGTATCATTCACTCAGCCTACCATCTGAGCTATGGACCTGGTCCCACTATCTGGACCGTCTTGATCTCACGTGGGACCCACAAAACTACTGACATCAGATGGCAGTGGGTCCCACCATCAAAATAGATGGACGGCATGTGTAAAACACATACATCATGGTTAGGATCCACTATCCATAGGCTGGACGGTGGATGCAGCGCATCCTCCAGGTGCCCCCACCGTCAAGAGAAATGGACGGCTTGGATGATAGAATGCATACATCAATGTGGCCCCCACCTCCACACGTGCAGCATGTGTGGAGTGGGTCCAATAGACCTTCGATTAGACAAACAGTAAGGGATAAAACATATACCTCGTGATCTCAGACCCCCTTCTAACATCAATAAAGCTAGCTAGATAGCTGGTACGGAATACACCAGCCAATCTATTTCAACAATAGGTGGGTCCCACGTGGGGCCCACCATAATATTTATTCACCATCTAGTCCATTTATAAGGTCACCGAGACCTGGATTCAAATGAGAAATAAATTTCATATGGATCCAAAACTTGTGTCACCCAAAAAAAAAGGCTTCAATGGCAAGCATTCAATCTCATTGTTTCTTATGATGTGGGCCACCTGAGCCGTGTATACGGCTGATTTTTGGTAGGGGCCCCACTGGCCTAAGGGGCCTGCCAATGCACGGTGTGGATGGTTAAGACGTATCACAGTGGGGCCCACACATGGGACCGTGGTCCCTGCTCGCTCGCCCAAACGCAGCAGGCGTTGCCTGGGGCTTCTAACAACAGCAGCGCTGCTGCATACTTTTATATATTTATTTTTATTTTATTTTATTTAATATATGGAGCCCACATCGGGACAATCCGGTCCGTCCACGGGGTTCTCTTTCTCATGACGGGTCTAATAAGCCCAATATACAACATATTTGATGTATAGAAACATTGCAATGGGCCCTAACAGATTTTAGCCATAAATATCACTATTCTCAACAACATGGCCCACTAGAGATTTGGATTGGCTCCATTTTTTGACTCAATGCCTGAAATGAGCAGGGAAATAGGGTGGACGATGTGGATTAAACACATGCATCATGTATGGGGCCTGTTGTGGGCCCCACTTTCCTCTCTAATAAAACAAACTGGACGCTGCTTACTGCAACGTTCTCTAGACACTGGCAGCAGCATCCTCCACGCCCCATCACACTCACATTTTAGTGGGATTTCACCAAATATGTAGGCCCACCTAATGGATGGTCTGGATAAAATACATACTTCAATGGTGGGGTCCATTTGAGTGGGCCACACATCACACAAAAAAAATTAAAAAGAGAGAGAGAGAGAGAGAGAGAGAGAGAGAAGCACCCACCTTTGATCTTCGCTTCCTTCTTCCACCAATGCGATCTAGGGCTCGAATAGGTGTGATTCAACGGTTGAGATTGGCTTTGAAAGATTGGATTGAATGGTATAGAGTGACCACACAAAGCTCCTCCCATGGAGAGACATGGATGTGGGTTGCTTAGAGAGGAAAATGAGAGAGAATGAAAGAGAAAGAGATAATGGGAGAGGAGTGATGGGGTGTGTAAGAGATGGGATGGAAAGGTTGACTTTGGGGATGGTGTTGTGTACTTGGGGAATGGAATAGGGTACTTAACTTGATGGGTGTACTTTTACAAGTGACATGATTGATATGATGGATTCTCTACGGATTTGCAACACGTGGCATTTTCCTTGAACTGAACACGGGCCTACATCTCCTGGCCTGAGTAGCGGATCAGTGCAGGAGTCACGGCGTTGGAACCGCAGCGATAGCGCGGTCGCTAGGGTATAAGTTTCGGGTCGAGCTAACTTCAGTATATAGAACTCGGCTTAGGATCGGGCACAAACATCAAATAAAGGTCGAAGGTTGCCGAAATTCGATCGAAAAGACCACGGAAGTCTATGGAATGGTACGATCTAGGATACGGGGCTTACAGAACGAGCTTGGACGCCAGTTGTTGAATGGGCAAGCTGACTTTGAAGACCGTCTTCGTCAATGTGAGAAGCGCCTGACCGGGGTGGAGGAGATTCTCACGTAGTACAACATACTACGCAGCAAGTTGTTGACTTGCTGATAGAAGGAGAGGTTAGGGCACCGTAATCAGTGCCTATATACTGAGTTGGTCAGTCTGTGTTGAACATGCTTTTGGTGTGCCCCAGGATGGGGAAATTAGTTGGATATTTCCTTTTGTTGTTTTGATGACATATGTCCATGGTTGGGCCTACTGACATTTCTTTTTTAATGCTTTAAAATATTCATACTACTAAGCTTGGGCAATTTCTGTGCTTTCATGAATGATGATATTTCTTGAGCATGAAATTGAGTTGTCTATGAGAATGAATCTTGTATGCAGGATGCTAAATTTTGCATATTATATGCTCGTAGAAATGAATACTAACAATGGGATGATGATTAGTTTATATGCTCCTAAAATAGATTTACTTCTGATTATTAAAAGATGATTTTAATGCTCTATTTCCAATGCATATATGCTTATTATGTCTCTTCTAGAATACTATATACTCTGATATCTATCTTATGCTTTTTTGAAATGTATAGAGTGAAGTCTGGCGCCTTTATGTTATGAGGCTTCCCTAAATGGCCCTCCTATATTGATTCTCCCAGTGTTTTCCAATTTAACTTCAGTCAATACGCTTGCGGTTGGTATATTCTAACCTTTGTCAATGACTGACAAAAAGGGGCAGAACAAATCCTACCATGAGAACAATTGTATATGGTTTATATGCATGGTGATACATGTGATAGGGGGAGCAATTGTAAGGAGATAGGGGGAGCAGATAAATGAAGACTTTGTCCTATGTGTGAACTCAAATCAACTATATGTAAAATTGCGCAAAAGTTTATATAAACACAATTTAGGGTGTTGTTCTAGGTGTTTTATGTTTTATCACGTAATTCACAAAGAGGGAGATTGAAAGTGCGCTGGTGTAAGACCCGTATCCTAGTCCGTACTGTTTTTTCGACTGCGGAAAATTCGCGACCAGTAATCGATATTTGTGCATGACCCTAAGTCATACCCCATACATTTGAGTCAGCTTAATCCGAGACTTATATCATTACGACCGCACAGTCCCCGTGGTTCCAACACTGCGACTCATGTACCGATCTGATACCCTGATTAACAGACGTAAGCCAGCGTTTAGTATGAAGAAAAACACCATGCGTTGCAAATCCCAAGAGAATCTCTATAACATGTCAAATCAATCCCATCAATCACCTCTCATGTCAAGTACAAGCACCCATGTTTCCTTTCTCCACAAGCCAAGCAAACCCCAAAGTCAACCAACCTCTCACCTCACCCATCACACACCTCACATCCATCACTCACCTCTCTCACAACTCTCTCTCTCTCTCTCTCTCTCTCATTTCTCAATAATTCCAAGCAACCAAGAGAGTGCACGACAATGGCTTTTCCAAGTGAGAGAAAAATGTGATTTTTGGTGGCCCACTTTCCACTCCAAAACCCATCATCCTATCCATCCATTTCTCATATCCACCATCAGAGTGAAGCACAAGGAGATAGGCTTTCCAACGGACCGAGAAGATCAAGCGGTGGGTGCTTCCATAATCTAGATTTCATGTTTTTATGATGGGCCAAGTGAGGCCTACCGATCAATGGTTTGGATCTCACTTTGAACAGTAGGATGTGGCCGATGGTCCATCTTGATCATCAATATCATTCCATGATTGGGCCATTCTCCATGGACCCCATCAAGATGTTTACTTCCCTAGTTTGAATAGAGGTCATCTAGACCATTTATTTCAGTGGAGAAGAAATCTCTACCGTTGGATTTTAATTTAATGAGCTCACATGCATTGAGACCCACTTGATGTATGTTTCAAATAATGGAAGGGAGGGCCCATAGTGGCGGGGTCCCTCCATCACTCTCTCTCTCTCTCTCTCTCTCTCTCTCTCTCTCTCTCTCTCTCTCTCTCTCTCTTTGATCATTGTGTGGCCCACATGATGAGTGTATGTGGTGCCCCAACCGTCCATCAAGAGGACCCCATGGCCGTCTAAGCCATGTGGGCCCTACCCTTTGATGATGGGAAAAACCCAAATATCAGAATTATATGGGTGGGCCACGTCCACGTAGGGCCCACCTTACATGTATATGTGTTATGGCCCAACTATCCAGCGTCCAAGGACGCTAGACGTGCATTGTTTTTTTTTTAACAAAGGAGAGATTTCCTTGGTTTTGGGGTGGCCTGCCCATGTAGGCCCCACCTTGTTGTATGTATTCAATCCACGTCGTCCATCCTATTTACCAGCTCATTTTAGGCGTCGAATCGAAAGGTGAAGCTGATCCAACTTTCTGGTGGGTCGTACCTTAGCAAACAATGACCTACACCATTTAAATTCACTTGGTTTCTTTTTACACGCTGAAATATAACGGATATGGGACTCAGTTAATCTGTTTTGAGCCGTAGAGAGCAATGGATAGAGCGCATTTACTTGATGTTGGCCCTACACCTTAAAAACAGTAAAAAAATGTGTTTTAGAAAAAAAAAATCCAAACAAACAGTAGGCACTGCTGCTACCAGAGGCCAGGCAGCACCTGCGCATGTGGCGGGTAGCCAAGAGGCAGGGACCCACGGCTCCTGCTGTGGGCCCCACCATGATGTATGTTGTATATCCACTCTATCCATTCTATGGGCCACTTAGGGCTGTGAGCCATCTCCAAAAATCAGCCGGATTTGGAACTCAGATGGCCCACATCATAGGAAATAGTGGTGGGTAATAGACTGTCATTGAACCCTTTTAGGGTGTTTCAGAAGTTTTAAATTAATATGAAATTTATTTTTCCTCTGCATATAGGGTCCATGTGACCAGATCAACGGTTTAGATGGCATATAAACCTTATGGTGAGCCTTACATGGGACCCACAATGATGTATGCGTTTTGCTCACACCGTCCACTGCCGTGGACTGTGAAAACACGCCATGGTGTTTGTGTTTTGTCTGCACCGTCCCAGTGCTGGACGGTTGGACCCCCCATTGATGTATGTATCCTCTCCACACAGTCCACCCTTATGGACCCACCATGATGCATGTGTTGCATCCCAACTGCCCAACCATTTTTGAAAGCCCATTTTAGGGCTTGAGACTAAGAACGAGTCAGATCTAAGGTTCAAGTGGACCCCCACCATTGAAAATAGTGGGGGCAGTAGCATTCACCATTCAAAACTTCTTAAGAGCTACGATAGTTCTGATCAAACTTATAATTTGTTTCACTTCATCTATCAATGTGTTAACTTATGAATGGGGCGGATTTGTGAACCACAGCTTGGTGGGCCCAAATAATGCTTGTGAGTGTTTTAATGGAGGCTAAAACTCTTAACTGTGTATCGGTGTGGCCCACACAAGTCAAGGATTGACTTGAATTTAAGTCTTAGGCCCCACCATGATATGTGTTTCATTCATGCTGTCCATCAGAAGGTGGAACCCACCATGATGTATGTATTGAATATCTATGTCGTTCATTTATTGAGGCCCATTGTGATGTATTAAGGCCCGTGGTTTGAGACCCACTGTGATGTGTATAGGGCCTATGGGTTGAGGCTCATCTCGACGTATTTGCGGCCCGTTATTGAGGACCACCTAAGTATATGCATGAGGCCCATTGTTGAGGCTTACCTTGATGTGTATGAGACCGTGTTGAGGCCCACTTTGATGTGAATGTAAGGCCCATGATAAAAGGCCCATTTAATGTATTTATGGCCCATGGTTGGGGCATACTTTGATATATAAGGCCCATGGGTTGAGGCCCATTGTGATGTATTCAAAGGCCCATGGGATATGATCCATTGTAATGTACATTAGGCCCCTTTAATGCGGCCTACTTGATTTACCAAAGGCCCATATGATGTTGCCCATTTGATGTATTTAAGGACCATGGGTCGAGGCCCAATGAGTTATCCTTAGAGTCCATTGCAATGTGCGATTTCTCTATAAGTTGTGTAATGATATTTATGGCGGGCCTAGCTTTAGGAGCAATGTTGGTTTGATGTCCACATTGTAAGTATAATGTTGGTTAAATGTCTGCATTACGACTCTCCCTATGGCCCATTGATAGGCTCATACATGTTGATAGTTCATTACTTTATAACATGCTTAGTATAACTCCATGATTCATGCCCATATGCATCATATGCATGCTTGATATGAAGATTTTATGATCATAGCATAAGCCGTTGGGCTGAGTCATTTACGGGACTCCTTATGAGATGGAGTGCCCCACATTATCATGTTGTACACGCAGGATTGCTGCATGACTGTACGGTGTGATTCATACATTTCGCATACGTGTGACTTGATCACTACACGCCCTAGCGACATCAAGGTCGTGGCTCCACACGCACATCGTGGGTGGCCATATCGGATACCGAAAATACTTGGTTCTAGCACTGTGGACACTTAGGATGTCCTTGAGTGAAAGCCCCAGAACCTTTTCGGTACCAGGATTTCCTCCAACGTCTAGACCGAATGGATACATGAGCGACCGAGTGCCGAATACCAGTAGGCCGTGTCTCCCACCGTGTCGTGGTCGGTTGGAAGGGGGTGTGGCTTTATCCGCCTGAGTGAGGGGGCTATAAGCTAGGCTGAGTTTGACCAACTTGCAAATAAGTCCGCTATCGATGAGCCGGGTAGGTATTGGCAAACTACTGGTCAGGTGGATAGTGAGGTCTATTCTGCTTACTTGGCTGTGTAGCTAGGGAGGAGGCAGTCAGTGTGAGTGTATTAGACCCCGGTGATATTCAGAGAAGAACTGTACTGGTATGTGTACTTGATAGTACCGACTTGCTTGGATTGCATTTCGCATATGACATTCAGCTATGTAGGTCTCGCATTACATTGGTGTGGCCGATGACATTCATGTCTCGCATTGCATGGCCTTGGTATGGTCGATAGCATTCATGCCTTGCATCACATAGCCTTGGTACAGTTAATTTTAATCATGGACTTACCGCATACTACCGCATTACTCTGATATTATACACTTAGCGTTTACCCTATGCACACACTTACACCACCCTCTAAGCTTTTGTAAGCTTATGCATGACAGTTGTGCGCAGGTAGCGTTGGACAGTAGTAGCGCTGAGGCAGGAGTGCGCATCTGGTTATTTTAGAGTTTTTGATCACCTTGTATTTTCCTTTTTTGCATTGTACTTAAAGTTTTTGATATAGTGAATATGTGGTGATGTTGCATATGACTTGGTTATGCTTGTGGTTATACTCCATTATAAAAAAAATCATTCTAAAAATCTTCCTTTTAGGATCCCAAGATCGGAATCTAGCATATGATTGTCAGGAGCCGAGAATGGGGCACTATGGAGGCTGTCGGCACTAGATTCAGCAATCGAGATTCCTGTGAATCTAATTTTCGGGTTTGGGGTGTGACAGAAGTTGGTATCAGAGCATAACTTGAAAATACCTGAGGATCACATCACATATCTACTATAAATAGGTTCCGAGTCCGAATGACTTAGCGATTTTCTGTCATAGACCCTTAACGTTTATGCCTTCGAGAATTCTCAAGGTTAATATGTCATTGTTCCTTCCTGTAGGACATTATGGCTATTAGAGCGACCCGAGCGAATCCGCCTCCACCACCTGTGACTCCCGTACCACCACCTGCGGCTCCCGTTTTACCACCTGCTACTCCTACTCCACCACCGGATATTCCTTCTTTTTAGCCTGGGGATGCTACTCCTTTACCTAAGACCGGTGCGGATCCGACCGTACCGATGAGTGCCGCCCAGCTTCATCAGATGTTGTAGGCGATGATCGCTATTCTTTAGGGGCAGAGAAGGCGTCCCACTGTTACACCAGCTGAGGCTGAGCAGGAGCGTGCGAGTGCTCTTCTCAAGGATTTTTAACAGCATGATCCCCTGCATTTCCGGGGCGAGCCAGACCCTACTGCTGCAGAGATATGATGCTCCGAGGTGGAGAAGATATTCAAGACCATGAGATGTATTACCCAGCAGCGAGTTCCATTAGCCGTATTTCTTCTACAAGGTGAGGCCCAGTATTGGTGGGCATCTGTAGCCCGATTGGTAGCAATCAATTTTGAGTGGACTTGGGAGGATTTTCTAGACCTGTTCGACCGGAAGTTCTTTTTCGAGCATGTGCAACAGCAGCGTGCGTTGGAGTTTGAGACGCTAGTCCAGGGAGACATGACAGTGCCCCAGTATGAGGCTCATTTTGTCGCACTATGAAGATTTACGACGTATCTTGTTGACAATGAGGGGTGGAAGGCTGCCGTTTTGAGAACGGTTTGCGTCCTGCCCTTAGGAGTCGTGTGATCGGACACATGCTTCCGACGTTTGAGCAGATCGTAGAGAGGGCACAGATCTATGAGACAGATTGGGCTAGTTTGCAGAGAGCCCGTGACTAGAGAGGAGATCAGAAGAGGAAAGAACCCTCCAGTAGCTCTCAGTCGCAGCAGTATCATCCACAGCAACGACGCACGACCCGCCTAACATTTCGAGCACCAATGGCACCCCCAGTACCACTTTCAGGACCGTTCACTGGTACCTGCTTTGGATGCGGTAGGACAGGACATCATGTGCATGAGTGTCCCCATCCACAGCAACAGTAGCCGAGAGCACCGCATCAGCCTCCGTAACAGCCACCACAACATCAACATCGAGGACACCATATCAGCCTCCACGACAGCCCCCACAGCATCAGCAGTCGAGGGCACCCTATCAGCCTCCGGGACAGCCCCCACAGCAACAGTAGCGACTCAACACCAGCCTTCGGGACCTCCATCGCAGCAGCAAAGACCTCAAAGGAGACTTACACCTCTCCAGCAGGCCTAGGATAGATTTTATGCGTCCAGCAGGACCCTCAGTCATCAGGAGCAGTCGTCGATGAATCGTGTGACTTAGCCCCTACTCTATCTAGCTAGATTGCTCATGAATGATACGTCCTGGGAGTTAGAGCTAGAAAATCGTGAGCGTTATCCCCATCTCTAAGGTGTTTTATTTTGATGATATGGTGTGTTTTGATCATATATGATGTTAAGTTCCCTATCCCCTTATGAGTTGTGTTTAGCTGGGATGATAGTGCAAATTTCGAGGATGAAATTTTTATTAGGTGGGGAGAACTGTAAGACCCGTATCCTAGTCCGTACTGTTCCGTTGACTACCGCGATCCTTCCCATCGAATTCTGATAATCCGCAACCAGTAATCGATGTTTGCGCATGATCCTAAGTCGTACCCCATACATTTGAGTCGGCTTAATCTGAGACTTGTATCATTGCAACCGCACAGTCGCAGCGGCTCTGACGCCGCAACTCATGTACCGATCCGATACCCTAATTAAGAGATGTAAGCCGACGTTTAGTTTGAGAAAAAATACCACACGTTGCAAATCCCGAGAGAATCTCTATAACATGTCAAATCAATTCCATCAATCACCTCTCATGTCAAGTACAAGCACCCATGCTTCCTTTCTCCACAAGCCAAGCAAACCCCAAAAGTTAACCAACCTCTCACCTCACCCATCACTCACCTCACCCATCACTCACCTCACATCCATCACTCACCTCTCTTACAACTCTCTCTCTCTCATTTCTCAACAATTACAAGCAACCAAGAGAGTGCACGTCCATGGCTTTCCCAAGTGAGAGAAAAATGTGATTTTTGGTGGCCCACTTCCCACTCCAAAACCCATCATCCTAGCCATCTATTTCTCATCTCCACCATCAAAGTGAAGCACAAGGAAATAGGCTTTCCAACGGACCGAGAAGATCAAGCGATGGGTGCTTCCATAGTCTAGATTTTATGTTTTTATGATGGGCCAAGTAAGGCCTACCAATCACTGGTTTGGATCTCACTTTGGACCCTAGGATGTGGCCGAAGGCCCATCTTGATCATCAATATCATTCCATGATGGGGCCATTCTCCATGGACCCCATCATGATGTTTACTTCCCTAGTTTGAATAGAGGTCATCTAGACCATTTATTTTAGAGGAGAAGAAATCTCCACCGTTGGATTTTGATTTAATGGGCTCACATGCATTGGGACCCACTTGATGTATGTTTCAAATCATGCAAGGGAGGGCCCATAGTGGCGGGGTCCCTCCATCTCTCTCTCTCTCTCTCTCTCTCTCTCTCTCTCTCTCTCTCTCTCTCTCTCTCTCTCTTTGATCATTGTGTGGCCCACATGATGAGTGTATGTGGTGCCCCAACCGTCCATCAAGAGGACCCCATGGTCGTCTAAGCCATGTGGGCCCTACCCTTTAATAATGGGAAAAACCCAAATATCAGAATTATATGGGTGGGCCACGTCCACGTGGGGCCCACCTTACATGTATATGTGTCATTATTTTTTTTAACAAAGGAGAGATTTCCTTGGTTTTAGGGTGGCCTGCCCATGTAGGCCCCACCTTGTTGTATGTATTCAATCCACGCCGTCCATCCTATTTACCAGCTCATTTTAGGCGTTGAACCGAAAGGTGAAGCTGATCCAACTTTCTGGTGGGCCGTACCTTAGCAAACAATGACCTACACCATTTAAATTCACTTGGTTTCTTTTTACACGCTGAAATATAATGGATATGGGACTCGTTTAATCTGTTTTGAGTCATAGAGAGTAATGGATGGAGCGGATTTACTTGATGTAGGCCCTACACCTTAAAAATAATTAAAAAATGCGTTTTAGAAAAAAAAATCCAAACAAGCAGCAGGCACTGCTGCTGCCAGAGGCGCAGGCAGCGCCGGCGCACGTGGCGGGTAGCCAAGAGGCAGGGACCCACAGCTCCTGCTGTGGGCCCCACCATGATGTATGTTATATATCCACTCCGTCCATTCTATGGGCCACTTGGGGCTGTGAGCCATCTCCAAAAATCAGCCGGATCTGGAACTCAGATGGCCCACATCATAGGAAATAGTGGTGGCTGATAGATTGTCATTGAACCCTTTTAGGGTGTTTCAAAAGTTTTAAATTAATATGAAATTTATTTTTCCTCTGCATACAGGGTCCGTGTGACCAGATCAACAGTTTAGATGGCATATAAACCTTATGGTGAGCCCCACATGGGACCCACAATGATGTATGTGTTTTGCTCACACCGTCCACTCCCACGGACGGTGGAAACCCATTATGTTGTTTGTGTTTTGTCTGCACCGTCCCAGTGCTGGACGATGGGACCCCTCGTTGATGTATGTATCCTCTCCACACCGTCCATCCTTATGGACCCACCATGATGCATGTGTTGCATCCCAACTGTCCAACCATTTTTGAAAGCCCATTTTAGGGCTTGAGACTAAGAACGAGTCAGATCTAAGGTTCAAGTGGACCCCACCATTGAAAATAGTGGGGGCAGTAGCATTCACCATTCAAAACTTCTTAAGGGCCACGATAGTTCTGATCAAACTTATATTTTATTTCACTTCATCCATCAATGTGTTAACTTATGAATGGGGTGGATTTGTGAACCACAACTTGGTGGGCCCAAATAATGCTTGTGAGTGTTTTAATGGAGGCTAAACCTCTTAACTGTGTATCGGTGTGGCCCACACAAGTCAAGGATTGACTTGAATTTAAGTCTTAGGCCCCACCATGATATGTGTTTCATTCATGCTGTCCATCAGGAGGTGGAACCCACCATGATGTATGTATTGAATATCTATGCCGTTCATTTATTGAGGCCCATTGTGATGTATTAAGGCTCGTGGGTTGAGACCCACTGTGATGTGTATAGGGCCTATGGGTTGAGGCTCATCTCGACATATTTGTGGCCCGTTATTGAGGACCACCTTGGTATATGCATGAGGCTCACCTTGATGTGTATGAGACCGTGTTGAGGCCCACTTTGATGTGAATGTAAGGCCCATGATATAAGGCCCATTTAATGTATTTGTGGTTCGTGGTTGGGGCAAACTTTGATATATAAGGCCCATGGGTTGAGGTCCATTGTGATGTATTCAAAGGCCCATGGGATATGACCCATTGTAACGTACATAAGGCCCCTTTAATGCGGCCCACTTGATTTACCAAAGGCCCATATGATGTTGCCTATTTGATATATTTAAGGACCATGGGTCGAGGCCCAATGAGTTATCCTTAGAGTCCATTGCAATGTGCGATTTCTCTATAAGTTGTGTAATGATATTTATGGCGGGCCTAGCTTTAGGAGCAATGTTGGTTTGATGTCCACATTGTAAGTATAATGTTGGTTAAATGTCTGCATTACGACTCTCCCTATGGCCCATTGATAGGCTCATACATGTTGATAGTTCATTACTTTATAACATGCTTAGTATAACTCCATGATTCATGCCCATATGCATCATATGCATGCTTGATATGAAGATTTTATGATCATAGCATAAGCCGTTGGGCTGAGTCATTTACGGGACTCCTTATGAGATGGAGTGCCCCACATTATCGTGCTGTTTGCGCAGGATTGCTGCATGACTGTATGGTGTGATTCATGCATTTCGCATACGTGTGACTTGATCACTGCACGCCCTAGCGACATCAGGGCCGTGGCTCCACAAGCACATCCCGGGTGGCCATATCAGATAACGAAAATACTTAGTTCTAGCACTATGGGCACTTAGGATGTCCTTAGGTGAAAGCCCCATAACTTTTTTGGTACCAGGAGTTGCTCCAACGTCTAAACCGAGTGGATACATGAGCGCCCGAGTGTCGAATACCAGTAGGCTGCATCTCCCACTATGTCGTGGTCGGTTGGAAGGGGGTGTGGCCTTATCCGCCCGAGTGAGGGGGCTATAAGCTAGGCTGAGTTTGACCAGTTCGTAAATGAGTCCGCTATCGACGAGCCGGGTAGGTATTGACAGACTACTGGTCAGGCGAATAGCGAGGTCTATTCCGCTTACTTGGTTATGCAGCTAGGGAGGAGGCAGTCAGTGTGAGTGTATTAGACCCCGGTGATATCTAGAGAAGAACTGTACTGATATGTGTACTTGATGAGTACCGACTTGCTTGGATTATATTTTGCATATGACATTCGGCTATGTAGGCCTCGCATTGCATCGGTGTGGTCAATGACATTCATGTCTCTCATCACATGGCCTTGGTATGGTCAATAGCATTCATGTCTTGCATCACATAGCCTTGGTACGGTTGATTTTATTCATGGACTTACCGCATACTTTCGTATTACTCTGATATTGTACACTTGACGTTTGCCCTACGCACACACTTACACCACCCTCTAAGCTTTTGTAAGCTTATGCATGACAGTTGTGTGCAGGTAGCGTTGGATAGTAGCAGCGCTGAGGCAGGAGTGCGCATCTGGCTATTTTGAAGTTTTTGATCACCTTGTATTTCCCTTTTCTGCATTGTACTTAAATTTTTGATATAGTGGATATGTGCTGATGTTGTATTATGACTTGGTTGTGGTTATGCTCCATTACAAAATATATATATATATTTCATTCTGAAAATCCTCCTTGTAGGATCCCAGGATCAGAATCTGGTATATGATTGCCAGGAGCCAAGAATGGGGCACTACGGAGTCTATCGGCACTGGATTCGGTGATCGAAATTCCTTTGAATTCGATTTCTGGGTTTGGGGCGTGACACCTGGTTTGTCAATTAACGTGTAAGTTGAGTCGACGAGTCAGGCGAGCCTCATATGAAGATTGATCAAGCTATCGCCTCAACCAGATGTTTATTCTGAGCCCGTCACAGGTAAATTAAGCCTCACATCCCAAATCCCAAAACACCCAGGTAAACAAAAGCCCTAAAAGACTTAGAACAACTTAGGATGAAATAGTCTGAAAACTTAAGTTTCAAACACAAAAATCTTCTAAGCTTTTCAGCAAAGTTTGATGATATCGAGTTTGTGTTAATGACATCGAACACTCTTGTTCGATGACATCGAATAGTTCTCGATGATATCAAATTGGGTCTTTTATGTCCAGCAACCACAAAGTAATTTGGACAAAATATTCGATAAATCGAACATACATTCGATGATATCGACCATCAGTTATAGATGACATCGAAGGTCAGTCAATTATATCGATAGACTTGGAGCATTATCTAGCAAAGTTTAGGAAAATATTTTGATACTGCTCAAGGAATCGAAACTGAGTCGATGCCATCGATATTCAAATAACAATATCATCGATAGGATCTCGATAACATCGAATTAAGGATAAGTTTTTTCTAGCAAGCTTCAAAGAAAAATTATTTAAAATGTTCGAGGAATCGATACATTACTCGATATCATTGAAATTCAAATCACGATGATATCGAAGGAGTCTCGATGACATCGAATCTTGTCAAAGCCATTCTAGCAAGCTTATGAGGAAAATCATGAGGAAATGATCGAGGAATTGAGAGAGTCTCGATGTCATCATAATTTAAAAATCAATGATATCGAGATAAGATCTATGTCATCGATCCTCAGTTAGAAGAGTTCCAAGTTTATCTTCAGTCGAGTTCATATCATCGAGCCTAGATTCGATGCCATCGAAGTATACGTTTGATGATATCGAATAAGGTCTAATGACATAGAACTCAGTCAGTCTTTGACAACGTTATTATTGTTGGAACTTTTTGTCTATATAACGAAAGCTTGCTCTTGGTTGCAAAATAGAGAAAAAGTGAGAGAGCTTTTAAAGAGTAGTTTTATACCACTTACCCTAAACCCTTTTTCTCATGAAAATTCATCCTTCAATCCACCCTCATCATTGACATTCAATATAGTGGATTAGTGAATGAACTTCCTCATTCAAGGATCATCCAGCTACCATCTTAATGGTAAATCATTGAGCTGGGATCCGTTGAATGCTTAAGAGTTTGGAATTACTCCGTCTCTCAAATGAGTAATATTCATTAAAGTAGATTTCAACATAACCATGACCCAACCTGTCACCTTACATTAGAGCATTATCAGTGTTGTTGATCAAGGGAGCTGAAGAATCTTTGTCATCAAATGAGAAAATCTTCATTAACATGCAGAACGGGGCTCATTTACTTATCTGTAAGTCATTAGAGCCCAGAGACCCTGTTGATCATTCCTTGTGTAGGATTTGGTCATAGGTACATCTCACCCTTTCAAGCCCTCGTAGGAGGCCTCCGATAGGAGAGTACGTTTAGGTGTTGTGTGTTGACCCTTGCCCTTGTGTAGGGCATAAACTCAGGTCCTTAGCCTGTGAGGCCTAAAACCTAGGTTCCTTGTGTCGATCCTTGGCCTGTGTGGCCTAAACTTGAGGTTCCTTGTGTGGATCCTTTGCTCTTATGTAGGGCATAAAACTCAGGTGCTTCGTGTTGACCTTTGCTCTTGTGTAGGGCATAAACTTGTGCCTTGTGTAGGCATGTCTAAGTTCCTTATGTAGGTCCCAGAGTTGACCACGTGTAGGTTGTAAAGGTTAGAGGTGAACCTGAATTAAAACCTCCGTTAGTGAAATTTGGTACACTCAAGGGTTAAGTGCATCCACCGGGAGTAGAGTAGGCACATAGTTGAACCACTATAAACAATTGTGTTTGGGATTGATGTTTACGTATTCATTTATTATTCTTACTTTGAATGATTATATGAAACGTGATAACATGAATGTTTAGAATTGCTAAGAATTACATCCAACACACATTGTCACATTATTTATCCATCGTAGACTAATTGTTAAATCATGTTTAATTATTTATTAGTCTTATGATAGGATCCTTTACTTGGCTTGGAAGCCAGTAGAGTTAAAGGATATCTTGTTAGTCACACATTATATCAAGATTTAGTTAATAGGATTCTTAATTATCAAAAAAAGTTTATATAGTCCTATTCACCCCCCTCTAAGACACTTTCGCCTATTCCAACTTCTACAACTACTGTCTTTACCGCAATTTCAGGTTCCTAGGTTCACCTCAACCAAGGGGTCTTGAACTTGGGCTTAAGAGTCTTCCAGCTTGTTAGGTACTTCCTTTAATTCCATCTCTTCCTCATCGATCAAGACAATTGTATCGGCCATATTCATGAAACAACCACCATTAACCTCCCTCAAGATTTCTTCAAGCCTTCTTATTTTAGCTATGAAGTCAGCCATTCGTTGGTCATTTTTTGTGTACCAATCATGGAATTTCTTCGATGGTGCAATGTGAAACCGACCATAAAGGAATAAATCCCTCATCAAGTTAGTGACTGGATGGATTATTTTTATAATATCTTGTACGATGTTGTCTGGATTATTCTTGGCCGATATCTCGGTCGGACGGTCATGTTTATTTCTCACGGTAAGCCAAATCGACCCTACTTCGTCTTCATTGTAGTAGGCCTCATTTGCTTTCGAGGTTATCGGCCAAGACTAGATCGCCTTTATCTTAGTTCTAGAATATTATGAACTGGTGTAGGGATGATGGGATGCATGCAAAAGAGTGAATCCAATCCCTTCCAAGCAAAGCATTATAGTTGGATGAGATGTTGACCATAAAGAATGGAGCCAACACCCTTTTGGTCTCGACAGTCAAGTCGACCAGCAAGACCCAATGTGTATTCGTAATGTGGTTAGTGAAGTTGTTGATTGCTACCTGAGATGGAATTAGATCGATCGTTGTCTTCCCTAATGTTAACATCATTCTTAATGGGAGAAGATTGACGACAACCCTATTTTTGAATAGAATCTTGGTGACTGGGCATCCTTCGAGATGAGCCGATATATACTACGGCTTGAGGTGCTATGTCATGCCATGGGTGGTCATAGAGATCCACCCCATTTTGACATAGCTCCTGATTCTACCATGATGGTATTTACATGTGGCGCTTTGTCCACTCTTAATGCCCCTTTGATTGCTTCTTTTAAAGGAAAGGAGGCATGTTGTATTACCACAAGATGACTAAATTCTTCTACATTACCTACCATCTCACTTGGCTGGGCCAGCTTGGCTTGAAAACTAGAGGGCAAACTAAGCACCATATTGTAATGAAATACCATGGGTGGCAATGTCCTAGACATAATCTCTGAACCTGGGCATTACCCCTTTGTGTTTTCTGAACTAGTTTGCATATTGGGATTTACATCAGTATGATCAATGTTCTCATTAACAGCAGTGTCTGGCTACATGGCAGTAGATGAAGACACTTATAATGCTTCAATGGTCTCTAACAATCCGTTTATCAACCATTCGTCCCTTGAGAAGTATTCATCAATGAGATAATCAAACATATTATCACAATCATCATTATCCCCTGGTTCTGTTGGCCCACTAGGCTAGGTGGCATCCTCCATGGCCTGATCATATGGTATGAGCTATAAGACTGCCTTGACCATGTGTCACGGCTAGCTGCTCCTCTGATCGAGGGATTCTCCAAAATGGTCGTGGATGCACGATCTTCGACTAAGATGCATCCTTGACCCCTACAATTCTTTCTTCATAGCCGCTTTGCATTGTTACCAACAACATTTCTAGGTCTAGGTCATCACTTCGGAAATGGTTGAAAATTTAGGATGCGTGACCCATTTCTAAACTCCATTATGAATTGATGGGGGTTTGACCATCCTTTGACTAAGAAATCTATACTAAGGGTGGTGACCAAGCGGGGGATCATTCCCTGTGGTTGATGGTGACCGCCTTTTTTAGTCATCGTTGGAGCTACGTGTTGAACTTGCATCCATGGTCGAGGAGGTCCTCCCCAACTTGGGATGGTCCTTCTGGCACATTGGTTGCATAATTGTGAACCTCAGCCATCTTGTCAAACTGTATTTGGCCACCTAATCGATGTGGGGGGTTAATATTGCCTTATAGACTTGGTTGTCGTGACACGCCATCACGATTACTTGGGTTGAGATCAACCCTCTATTGTGGTCGATCAGCCTTCCATAGGTTTGCGGTAGCCATATTAACCTTAAGGTTAGGTGGGAATGAATCAATATCGATTAACATTACTTCTTCACATTTCTTGGGGGATTTTAGCAACCCATGATCAATATTATCCTAAGTAACGTTCTTGAACATAACACATTTATTAGTTGAATGGGAATGAGTTCTATGCCATATACATTATTCAATCTTTTCCAATTTGCCACCTGATGGTATCTTATGGTTAATATGAACCTTGATAAACTTTTCGGCCAATAGAATTTTGAACATTTCATCGCCCCAAGTAATATCAAAAGTATATACTTCATGGGCCTTTTGGGTAACCGACGTGGTTGATTCAACCTTGACCAGTGCCGAGCATATGAGCGGCTTTTTTCCCACTACTTCGGTAATTGTGACCTTATAATTTGGGTCATAATAATATGTCCCAATTGACGAGTTATTTTGCCTATCTCCTTTCTGAAGAAATTCTTCATATTGGGAGACCTTCATAGTCATATAGGTCCATGAACTTTGTTCCGATAAATTTCTTATGGAGTTTGTATTTAAGGCCGTCCTGTACAAGTTATACAAATTCAGCCTCGGTCATTACGACCTTAAATCGACTCTTCTCTCTCTTGAACCAGGTAATATAGCTCTCGTAAGTTTTCCCATACAACTGTCAGAAATGAGCAAGATCGACCATTATCATTTCCATATCTTTAAAAAGAACTGAGCATGAACATTTTCTTTCATCTCTTACCAAGTATGCATTGAGTTTGACAATAAATTTTGATACCATGTAAAGGCTGTTGCCGTTAGTGAATGACCAAACAATTGTAGCTTATGATAGTCATCATCTGCCAGTTCACCACACTGCATAGTGAATTGACCAACGTGCTCGATGGTTGATTGACCGAGATCGCCCGAAAATAGGGCAAAATCAGGTCGATAATTCCTCGACAATGGATGATGTCGGTCAATCCATTCGGGATAGGGCTTATGATAAACTGAGTTGGTATTATGGCCAAGTACTTGCCCTGCTATCTCTTGAACCATTTGCATGATTTGATCGCGATCCACTCACTGAGGTTCAACCATCAACGTTGGATCAGGACCTACATGGTCCTGTCCCTCATGGAACAACAAGTTCCTAGGGAATTGCTAGAAAGGTTGTCATCTCGGTAAACCCTGGTTCTAAATCTTAGGAATAAAATTCATGGCCTCCTGCTTTGGTTGCCTGAACTCAATGGGTAGTAGAACATTTCGTACTTCCTGAACTAAAATTAGTAGTGGGTTCCATTGCGGGGGAGGCATAGGTGGTGGCTATGCCACGTTACCGATATAACTTCCCTTAACATTATATTGCATTGCCACAAGTGTTCTTTCGGTGATTATGGCCATCAACCGATGCATGGCCTCGGTCTGGCTAGCCATATGTTTGTTAATGTTCTCAGTTTGAATATGGAACTATTCGGCCTAGGTATGCGTTAACTCCGTCTAAGCTCTCATATTCTTGAACGTGCTGAATACTCACTTGTACATCTCAGAGTGCGATCGTTCTCTCTTCAGGAGAGGTAGTCTAAGAGGTCAATGCCCCTTCCTGATTTTTGGTACTGAGTGTCAGACTACTATTCAAATTTAATGTTTCAAGGGCTGTTTGGATTGACACATCATCGGTCGGAGGTAGTGCGGTCGGTGTGACAGGTTCAACCCCAGCAATTCGATTACTTATTTTGTTCATATTTTCGATATGCAATGCCTCGCTGATAAGTTAGAGATAAGGTCTCACTGGGGGTGCAAAAAACATGTTGTGGTTCAATTTACAGTTTTTGTCATATGAAAAGTGCGAGCATGCCATAATTAAATGTGTAGCTCAAATCAAACCGAACAACTATGACCCCAAGCACCAAGATAGGCAGATACAAAGTATGTGATTGAGGTCGAATAAGATCAGCGCCTATTCAGCCACTCGCACAATGTGTTAAAATCATCAATCAAAGGGTATGGTTTGTCTTGTAATGGTGGGTTATACATTTGCCTTCGATACAAAAGGACTTTTTTAATGTAGATAAAGGAACAAGAAAGGAATTCTTACAATTGGTCGCAAAGAACGGCTACAAACCACCTTCCTGGATGGAGAACTTTGATTGATGCTCGGACTAAATCCAGCATATAAGCGTAGATCCAAATTACAACTAAAGTTAACAATTACTTGATTAATGCTATAGATTACACTAAGGAATGCAAACAATAGGCGAAAGTAAAGGATTAGACTATGGAGTGTAATTAACTAGCAGAAAGTAAATGCATTATACTATGGAATGTAAATTATAGATAATTGAAAGGATAATTGAAAGATAGATTTAGTTTGATTGGGTTAGTATGAGACCATTTGCTTTGCTGAAATCCTTTGCCATTTATAACCTTAATTCGACTATCTAAATGCTTCCCACACTCTTACATTGTTGTAGCTGTTTAGCACAACTTAACCCTTTTTGCTTCTAAACTTGTCATCTATCCTTAACTACTTCCACACGATCACTCTTTACTCAACTGCTTAGTGGATAATGTGGCATTGCTCGATGCACTACAACTATATTACCGTAGAATCCTCTTCATAAATCCCTAAGATCCCCAAATACATCATACAAATCCATCTATATTACACACAACCCATTTTAATTGGCCCTAAAAGGAATTGTTGACAGAAGGGATGGACTTATAAAGTCGTTGGCTAACTTAACACTAGAATTTGATAGATTCGTGCCCACTGTACCACAACCATGATACAACGTCTGTTTTGACCTTTGGACTGCATCTCATTGGTGATCTAAATCCTTGATGTTATGGACTGTATACTACAAAAGTCATGGTAAGAAACATTGGGCGGATGATTGTATGTAGAGAAGATATTGGCGCATTGAAAAATATATATTCAAACCCAATGAGTCAAAAGCCAGGATCACCGATGAAACATGAACATAAGATGATAACTTCTAAATGAACCGTTCGGATCATCTTAAATGTGGAGCCCCTAGCAACTGGGCACGTATCCCTTTCAAAACCCTTGATATAGGACAAAGATCTAGAGCTGTACACTAGTAGAACCGAGTTGAGCTTGACACAACTCAACTCGGCTCGGCCATTAGTTGACCCTAGCTCGAACTCAGCTTGGCTCGGTCCTCGAGCCTAATTGGCCAGCTCAGCTCGGTTCGGTCAGCAGCTTGGGCCAGTTCGAGCCAAGTACGAGCTTGTGCGACATTTTCTCAGACACATGAAGTGCACCTTCAATTTCTCAGAGTTTGTAAAACAATAGCAACATTTTATATGTATTTCATCAAACACTCAGTAGGCAACATCAAAATCAAGATCTAAGGGTAGTTTTATCATGTAATGTTTATTTTTTTGTTAGTGATTTGTTTCATATCCATACCTTCCTTGCCACCGGCCGATCCCATGGAGAATGTATTCACCTGAAACAATACTTTGTTGAGTCATTTCATCAAACACTTGGTGAGCAACATCAATATCGAAGTAACAGAGTCACTGAACTAGTTCAATTCAAGTTGAGGTTCGATCCGAGTCGATTTGAGCTCAGCTAAGCTTGAACTCGGCTCAAAATTTGTTTGAGCTCCAAAAATCAGCTCAACTTAGCTGGAACTTGGTTTCGAATTGAGTTGAATCAAGCTTTTTCGAATCTAAGTTGAGCGAGTTAACTGAGCTAACTCGGTTTGTGTTAGCTCCACATAGATCACAAACAGAAAAACATCATGTTATTGGCAGATGGCGACCCATTTATCAAACCCCACGGCAAAAAAAAAAATAATCCATTAAGGAGTAGGTTAATCTCATCAATATTACATGCCTCAATTTTCAGCGGGCCTGGCGATCTTTCCGATTGTGATTGCATGGTTGACACGCATTGTTGACACGTCCACTGTAGATGCAAAGGACTCGGAATCCGTAGTAACCCTTGCAGTAAACTTTAGGGCATTTAATAAAAGTAGATTCAAATATCAGGTGGACCACATCATAAGAAATAATGATGATTGAATGCCCATCATTAAAAAAAAAAAAAAAAAAAAAAAAACTTCTCACAACAAAAGTTTTTGATCAAGCTAATATTCACGTTCCACGTTCCACCTTCATCCAAGTCCGTGAGAGCTAAGCGGTTGGATGGCAAATAATAAACATTGCGGTGGCCCTATGAAGTAATCGAGAGTAAGCGTTTAATCACCCCTATTTCTTGTGGTGTGGTTTACGTGAGACGTGGATATGCCTTATTTTGTTTTTGTTAACGCCGAAAAATGATCCGGATGAATGGATAGACGGCGTAGATAAAATACATGCATCATTGTGGGGTGTGCTACCAACGATCACCGACCAGTACCGACCTTTAGTAGACTGGTAGAGCGTTCATTACCGAGTCCCAGTCCGGATGCATATACCCACCCGTATGCATATCGCCAGCGGTGCCGGGAAGCGGAAGGGAACATAGTGTTACTTTTCCACCATAATGAAGCGCTTTTTCCAAACGATGGAGAAGGATGGTTCCTTCAAGAAGCCGTCCCTTTCTCCTTCTCCAGCATCAGCATCAGAAGATGGTAAGAAGGGAGAGGAAGAGAGGAAAGAGCCGTTGAAGTTCTTGACATGGAACGCCAACAGCTTTCTCCTCCGCGTAAAGAACAACTGGCCCGACTTCTCCAAATTCGTTGAGACCCTCGATCCCGACGTCATCGCAATACAGGTCATCTCTCTCCTTGATTTTTTCATGTTTTGTTTGCTGAGAAATTTGATGGGTTTTGCGATTTAGGGAATATTGGTTAGATTTTCTTCTACTTTAGTTGCTGAAATATTGATGGGGTTTTCTGTACTAAGGCCTTTTAGATGGAACTTATCTGCATTGCGGATGAAAATGAGGTGGAATGAGGGCCCCAACCTTCTGCATTGCGTTTGGGGCATCCCTCAAAATGCACTACAAGGGTGCCATAATTTGAACTTGTAATTATGGGTCTGAAATATAATCATCTCATTCTCGTCCAAAGTGGTCAAAGCAATGGCCTGCATTCCCTCGATGAACTGAATGCTCATTACATGCAATTTTTCTCGGCATTGAAGAATTTTGTTTACTGATATTTTATGCATTTTGGCTAAGAAAGAGTTTACTTATTTACTCTGAAGAAAGGAAAAACAGTAACACTAAATTTGTTGAAAGGAATAATAAAAAGAACAGCAGAGGGTCTTTTTTTTTAAAAAAAAAAACAGCAGAGGGATGGGCTAGGCCATTTCGCTTGATCTTGTTGCTCCCCTAAAAAATTGGGGTCTCTCTAGCGAGAGACTACCCCTTAGTCTAAGAGGCTTCTCTTCAGTTTTATTTTATTTATTTTATTTTATTTTTAACAAAAAGAAAGAAAGCACAACAGAGGGACACTACTTCCACACAATATGGAAATTCTATCAACCAGTTACCTTCTCCAGGCACTTTCGCAAGAAACAGCCTTGAGCGATTAGTGAATTTCCTTAACCTCCGCGAACCAATTAGCCAACTCCAAACAAGCATTCGAGAGGACATCCAACTTCAGGCACTAGGTAAAATCCCCTTTGAGACTACATTTGACCCAAGAGCTAGATAAATTATGTCTCTCACCCTGATTTCTAGCACTCTAGTTTCCACCTAATTGGAGTCTATGATCACAATCGTACTAGAGAAGATAGATCATATATGTCCTCATTACCACCGCTAGCAATTCTCTCAACCCTAGCTAGTCTTGGCTGACTGCTCAAACTTCTATCAATGTTTAGATTTATCGCAACTGCTGGAGGTGGGTTCCTCCATAACTCCCACGAACTCCTTGCAAGTGATAACCCATGAGGCACTTCATGTTCTCACTCTTTCTTTTCTAATGTTGTTAAATCGCATCTGCGATTGTATGTGACCAGCACATGCTGTTCTCATATGCGATCGCATATTGCTTTGCTTTATTTTTTTTTCTTTGAAAAAAAAAATTAAAAATGAGGAAAAATAAAAAGATTTGGAAAAAATCTAAAAAATTAGGAAAAACTATGCGTAATTACTACAAGTGATCGGATTGGGTTCTTTTACCTATTTGATTGTAATTTGAGTGTTTGAGACTATTAGACCATCCACAAATTAAGTTATTTATTTAATTACTTTTATTAGTTTAACAAAACAATCAACAAGTTACATTAAGAGAATTAATTATTAAAAATTTTGAACATAAATTTTTTATTGATAAATGATAACTTGATAACTTGAACAACTTACAAGTTTTAAGTTACAACTTTATTTACAAATACAATTTATAATTTGCAAAAAAAAGAAGCATAACTTACAAAGTTACAAGTTTTAATTTATTGACTCATAAATTGAAAATATAAAAAATAAACACTCTAAACACATTGATCTAGTTGCCATTATGGCATCCGATCACCACCATTGTCATCATTATCGTCGTCTTCAATGGCGTCTCCTTCTTCAACATATACTTCATATTCTTCTGTTTCTTCTTCATCGGTACGCACTGGTATTTCATCTACATCCAATAGTTGATCTTGATCATCTTCTTCTTCCATCTCCTTAATCTTGTCCATTGCTTGGCCTTGACTGTGATTGTTCGTCCCTCTTTTCCACCTTCGAGTGGAAGAAAAACTTTCTCAAGTTGTTGATCCAAATGTGATAACTTTGACTTGGGCCCATGTTAGGTCCTCGCTTGCAAAGGACCGACTCCTTTGTCTCTACAAGCCACTCATTATTTGCCTCCAAATCAACTAGGCAGACAAGATCATAGAAACCGAGCTTTTCTCGCCTAGCATAGAATCATTCTCATAGCTTTTGATTGTATTGGACAAAGACCGAGTCATTGAGCTTCTTTTGTTGGAGGCAATTCTTTTTTTTTTTTCCTGGGTGCGAATTTGCATTAAGAAAGTGTATTAGCAATGGACATTTACTTTTAACTTTTAAGATTTAAGACTAAAATTAACATTTAAGAGTGAATTGCTAAACTTACTGACTTGAACGTACTCCAGTTCCGCTCACATCTACTAGCAGAACATGTAAGGTGAATAATCTTTATGGCAGGCTTCTTGAGTGTTGAATCCTTCTTGTTCGGGTTTACTCCATAGGCAACCCACCAGTCAGTTGCAAATAGCAATTTAAGACTAAGTAGGTTAGACTTTTTACATTGTAAGAAACTATTTCTAAGTTACTTAGAGCAAATCGCTAAGATGTTCATACTTGGCAATTTCATAGTCTAATTACTTGATGACTATTTCTCTTGAGAAAATTCCCGTGCTCTTCATGTAGAAGTCTAGTAGAGCAGAAATCCTATCATCTTCTTCTTTATCGAGAACAATTCTCTTAAAGACATCAAGAAAGCTAACCGTATGCATCGCTTTTGCCTCTGTCTGATCAACGAAAGCAAAGAACATGGTCAAATTAAGGATGTAGGCAGTTGAATATAATAGATATGACATTTGGCTACCCCATCTCTTATTTATAATATGTAAGATGGGTATGTAATCATGCTCTCTATAGTTGAAGTGATCCATGTTTTTGTTTCTAGCCCTCTCCATCGCATCATGGATGTGCCCCATTGGTGGCTTCTCATCTCTGTCCACTAATCGCAATACACTTACGAAGGGTTCCAATGACTTTAGTGCCTTTAGCTCTTGTGTCCAAAAAGATTACGAAAGGATGGTTTGTTAGACTAACTTCCCTTTGGCCTTCTTTGATCGAGGCCCATTATTCCAATCGGATGATATTATAAAGTTTCTGGGCTCGACTTTCTTTGAATACAACATTTGTATAGTGATAATAAGGTTGTTGCGAATCGCGTGATAGTTGGATGAAGCAAGTTACACCTAATGTGTTTTCTCATTTGATGGAGAAGAAGTGTAACATTTGTACATAAAGACTGTGATTCTTCTAGCCTTAGCAATAACTTTAATGTACAACTTACTTATATTTTCTAACATTTGATCTATACAATGTGTCATGCACGTGGTTCAAAATAAATGGTGTATCTTCTCCATAAAAAGGTAACTGATGGTTATATATGAGGTTGCGTTGATAACTTGGACAATATATTCCTCTCCTACTTCCTCAATTACACCATCTCACAATATGAACAAATAGTCGGCTGTGCAGGAATGGGCTGATGTATCCATGGGCTTCAAACAGATTGTCCCAGTTGGACAATTCAATAGAAAGTATATCAATGTTCGATCGGATTTATGGTCCATTCGTCGGTAATAAGAGTGCAATCATATATTTTCCATGCTTTTATTTTTATTTTTTTGAAAGGTAACATTACCATGGCATGAACATTGGATCACTCACACATACTACACTGTCTCCTCTAGCTCATCTAATGAGCAAGAGACTTTTCCATGCATTATATTCGACAATAAAGCTTCTAGTAAAATGAACTTTAGTTTGGAGGTATGTTTCCCTCACTTCGTGATACGAAGGAGGCTTAAGCCCAAGTCCAAATTGTCCTATTGCTTCCACTATAACATTGAATCTTTTCAATTTAACAGTGTTGAAAGCAACATTGGCTTGGTATAACCACTTAGCAATGTACTAAATTGTGGTTTTCTTATCTTTTTTTAATATAGAAGCAATTGATTTTTTATTTTATTTTATTTTATTTTTAGATCGTTGCCAAAAGGCAGGAAAAATACAAAGAAACTAAGAAAAAAACCACTTGGAAATATCAGCTAACAAAATTGATTTAACATAGACAACCTAACTTGAAACATTAATTTTGACCAAGTGACCTCAACAATAGAGAGTTCCTCGTTATGAAAATATCGACTGGCTTTACCCACCGCACCTCCATGCCAAGCCCAGATAAGATGATCAACCAACTTGGGCATTACCCAGGATATATGACATATATTGAGAAAATACACCCAAAACTTTTTGAGCGAAATGACAATGAATGAAAAGTTGATCGATTGATTCTGCATCTCTCATTCACATCAAAACCTGCAATTGTTGCCCGAGGGGGGGGAATGAATGCATTGGGAAAGAACCGGAGCTATGAACTCTCCAAACCATCGAGTCTTCTTCATGAGATGAGTGTGCGAAAAGCTTTAGGAGCTATGAACTCTCCAAACCATCGAGTCTTCTTCATGGGATGAGTGTGCGAAAAGCTTTAGGAGGGCGAGCAAACTAAGGAGCCCATTAAATTTGTCGTCCGATAGATTATGCCGGCATGGAGGGGGCCAAACAACATTCCCGCTAACTAAAGGAAAACAACAATCGATGGCTATGCACCGATCTGGAGCAAGACTAGCCAATCTTGGGTAGAGGTCTTGCAAGGGCCTATCACCACAGTAGATATCTACCTAGAAGAGAATATGATTCCCTTTTCCAAGAGAAAAGGAAATTCCTCTGCGAAACAAGGATTTAATAGACTTGATGGCTTTTCAAACATTGGAGGCGTGATGTGGAGAAGAGTTCTTTATGTTCCAATCAGTGTTCGAAGTATTGGTATCGCTACAAGTTTCGCTGGCTAGGGATACAACAACAATATCGATATCGTCGATAATATCGTTGATAACCGGGAAACATATGAAAAACGCTGGAATTTTTAGTAAAACTTCAGGAGATGTTAAAATGTACATATTTGCATATTTAGAAATAAAAAATTGTAAAAAAGAATGCATACATGGCAAGTTTCCATTTAATGGGTCCTTAAAAGCATGTGTCCTTAAAAGTATGTGTTGTTGTAAGAAATCAGTCCAACCATCCCATCCGACCTATTCAACCATCCAACCTTCTATCCAAATATCCATCGATATTGCAAAACATCAACAACACGTGATATTTCACCAAGAAATCATCAACAATTGAAAAGGAATCGGAAGATTGTGGTCTCAACATCGCGCATGTTACGATATCGATAATATCGAGATATTATTACTATTATCAATGACAAATTGAACACTACATAAAACCATGTGCCCATGAAAAAAAATTGAAATAAAATTTTTTCTAATTAAAAAAATTTAATGATATCAATTCGTTGGCGATATTATCGAAATATCGTCAATACACTTATCAAGCATTGCCTAGAATTTACATAGTCGAAAATATTGGTGATACATTGGTGATATTGATGCATTGGTAATACAAGCGACACCTAGAATTTACATAGTCGAAAATATTTTACATTAGCGATATTGATACGTTGGCGATACTTAGTGAAACATTGCTAATACTTGGAATTTTTTCTACTACTAGCGTTATCGGTATCGCTACCAGTGTTATCGATATCGTTGAGCTGGAGATAAAGATAATATCAGAGATATTTGAAAACAAGGAGTCCCTCCATAGTTTGTCCACCTTAGAGTTAGATCTCCAATGCCACTTTCTAAGGAGAGCGACGGTCATAGTATCTAAAAGTTTTACACCTACTCTTCCCTTGCTAATTGGTTTGCATGCTTCTTCCATTTAAGCAAATGAAACTTTCCTCTTTCCTCGATCCCTTTCCATAAGAAATCTCTTTTCAACCTATCTATGATAGATTTTAGGCATTCGAAGAGAGACATAAAATAGACTGTCATATTGGAAAATGTCATTTTTGATAAGAGTCAGTCGGCCGCCCAAGGAGAGGTATCGACGCTTCCAACTAGATAGCTTCCTCTTGATTCTTTCGATTACCTTGTCCCATAAGTGCTTTGCTAGTTTTCTATACAAAGAGACATCCGAAGGTAACGAAAGGGAAGGAACCTCTTTTGCACCCTATGACATTCGCCAAATAAGAGAGATCTTCTTGATTCACGTGGATTTCGAACATTTCGTGTTTGGAGACATTAACATTTTGGCATGTGACTGCTTCGAAGTTGTCAACTGACGTCGTAATCGCATCACAAAAGAGGATTGTATCATCCACGTATTGAAGGTGAGTGACTAATCTGAACCCTCGCCTTCGCTACCTTGAAGCCACTAATCAAACCATTTTGCTCTGCCTTATGAAGCATCTTGCTAAAAGCTTCCCCTAGTACCACATAAAGCTATGAAGATAAATGATCTCCTTGTCTAGTACTGCGAGATGCCTTAAATAAACAAAGGCGTGACCCATTAATCAAGATGGAATGAGAAGGGAACTGAATGCAAGATTGAATCCAGACTCTCCACTTATGGCCACAACCCAATCTATCAAGCATATGATCTAGAAATTCCTAGTTGACATGCTCGTAAGCCTTTTCGATGACAAGAATGCTAACTAAACCAATCTTCTCTTCTCTGCATCCAGAGTCAATATGCTCGTGGGCTATGTGGGTGGTATCCAGGATCTATCTACCTGCTATGAAAGCGTTGATTTCTGAAATGATCTTGGAGATTGGTTTTCAAGCATTGTTTGAGCGGGTCCTTTTTCTTTACCCCTTTGGCTGATGGCATCCTTGGGATGTAGTCTACACCCTCGATCTATTGGCCCATGCCCATGAGCTCTTTTGGTGGCTGGTGGTTTAGATTGCTCGGTCGACGTAAGACCTAGGGGGGGATTCACATCAATAGTTATATTCTCACATGCTTCTTGTTCCATGAACTCTTCTCGAAGTATGGCATTTTTGTGCTTCTTTTCTTGCATGTTTCTCCATGTACTCGATATCATCCTTTTGGATTTCTAGAGTAATGTTGGGACATGCTCTTGCATTTGATCTCGACTTGCGTGCAAGGTGTTGCTTGTGCCCTGCAATGTCACCTAAACTTACAAACCGACATACCTCACACACTGTGAGTATTTTTAGTAGCACTACGATATTGCCCGTACTTCTTATTCAACTTGGTTTTCAAAGAAAAAGATTGGGAAGAAGAAGACATAATCTTGAGGAGAGAGAGAGTCTTCTAGTTGTCTTGAATCTTAAACTTGCATGTACTTGTAGGCTCGTACCCTTATAACCAATTAGATGATGATGATCTCATATCTTTTCTTTGACATGGGCTAGCCTCTAAAGTTCCTTCTCATGCTCTTGGTTCAAGTGATGACATTGGTGAATTTCCTTTTGACCACGGTCCTCTTGGTAAAGGATTTCTTGAATAATTGTAGCCTTTTAAGAAGGCTTTTGGCTTTTGCCTCATTTGAACCTTTCTTCCAATGTGACTCGAGAAGAAGAGAATAGAGTAATTGGACTTATTCCTCAAATCCCTCCATTCCTTTTGATGTACACCTTCATTTTTATTAGAAAACAAAATAATCAATACACATCGACCACTCTTGGCCGCAACTAAAAACTGCTATAACATACAAATAAGTTGATAACTATCTCCTACCATAATTCAAGGGATTCTCCAACTGCACCCTCTTTTCCAAGACTATTAGCCTCTTTGTCTGCATCTTGATACATGTGGCAGAATGCCCTTTGAGACACTCAAATCCATTTCCTCGTCAATTAATTATGCTATAACTTGATCCATTGTATCTCATTGCTGGAATCTTCTTTAAAAATAAGCCGGGGCAAGCTATACTCCATTACTATCCTAATACCTTTCGAAGTTTCGATAGTGCCAATGCTTCATCAAAGCTTGAGTCCCTCATCCCAATTGGACCAGAGAACTCAATTAGAGTGATGTCCCGATCATCCCTAACTAAGCCACCTATACTAGCTTGACCTAGGTTCCTAAACGAACATTTGTCAAAGTTTAGTTTGTAGAAGCTTGATGGGGTTTTACCTATCTTTCTATGATCTTAGGAGCCTTCAAATGGCTCAAATAATTTGAGTCCATGTCTGATTAATCATTTGCTAATCAACTTGGTGTCGGCCTTACACTAACTTGTGATCAATTAGGTGTCCAGTATCAGTTACGTATCGGCCGAAACGGCCGATACGTAACGGAATCAGTAAGGGCCGATACGCGTATCGGCTCCGTATCGGCCGTTACCGATTTTTGTAGCCGTATCGGCCGATACGGGGGCGTAACGGTCACCCGTAACGGTCAGATAACGGCTATTTTTTTTTTTTCTTTTTAAGCACTTTTTTTGCTGTTTTTTCCAAACTTCTTGCTTCCAAACTATTTTTCACTCCTAATAGTAATTTCGACCAACCTTGGCTGGTTATTTGGGACAAAAACACATTATATTACGGATTTGGTTAAATCAAAGCTCGGTGGGCCATTTTTCAGAAATTCTTCAAAAATAGGTATTTGCTTTCTTTAATATGTTTTGCTATTTTAATCATGCCATATGATGTGTTAATCATAGTAGAACATGATAATGTGCATTTTACAGATTTGGGGTGCCATTTAATATTTTTTTAAATATTTTTTTCTATTTAAGCATGAATTTTGGGCCCTTTTTTTAAAATTCGAAAAATCAATTTTTAATAGTTGTTTTGCTGTTTTAATGATGCCATATGATGTGTTAATCATAGTAGAACAGCTTAATGTGCATTTTACAGATTTGGGGTGCCATTTTATATATTTTTTTATATTTTTTTCTATTTACGCATGAATTTTGGGCCCTTTTTTTAAAATTCGAAAAATCAATTTTTAATGGTTGTTTTGCTGTTTTAATGATGCCATATGATATGTTAATCATAATAGAACATGTTAATGTGCATTTTACAGATTTGGGGTGCCATTTAATATTTTTTTTATATTTTTTTCTATTTACGCATGAATCTTGGGCCCTTTTTTTAAAATTCGAAAAATCAATTTTTAATAGTTGTTTTGCTGTTTTAATGATGCCATATGATGTGTTAATCATAGTAGAACAGCTTAATGTGCATTTTACAGATTTGGGGTACCATTTTATATTTTTTTTATATTTTTTTTATTTACGCATTTATTTTGGCCTTTTTTTTGAAAATTCGAAAAATCAATTTTTAATGGTTGTTTTGCTGTTTTAATGATTGCATATGATGTGTTAATCATAGTAGAATATGTTAATGTGCATTTTACATATTTGGGGTGCCATTTTATATATATTTTTATATTTTTTTCTATTTACGCATGAATTTTAGTCCCTTTTTTTAAAATTCGAAAAAATAATTTTTAATGGTTGTTTTGCTGTTTTAATCATGCCATATGATGTTAATCATAGTAGAACATTTTAATGTGCATTTTACATATTTGGGGTGCCATTTTATATATTTTTTATATTTTTTTTTATTTACGCATGAATTTTGGCCCCTTTTTTTAAAATTCAAAAAATCAATTTTTAATGGTTGTTTTGCTGTTTTAATCATGCCATATGATGTGTTAATCATAGTAAAACATTTTAATGTGCATTTTACATATTTGGGGTGCCATTTTATATTTTTTTTATATTTTTTTCTATTTACGCATGAATTTTGGCCCCTTTTTTTAAAATTTGAAAAAACAATTTTTAATGGTTGTTTTGCTGTTTTAATCATGCCATATGATGTGTTAATCATAGTAGAACATTTTAATGTGCATTTTACATATTTGGGGTGCCATTTTATATTTTTTTTATATTTTTTTCTATTTACGCATGAATTTTGGCCCCTTTTTTTAAAATTCGAAAAATCAAATTTTAATGGTTGTTTTGCTGTTTTGATGATGCCATATGATGTGTTAATCATAGTAGAACATGTTAATGTGCATTTTACATATTTTGGGTGTCATTTTATATTTTTTTAATATTTTTTTCTATTTACGGATGAATTTTGGCCCCTTTTTTTAAAATTTGAAAAATCAATTTTTAATGGTTGTTTTGCTATTTTAATCATGCCATATGATGTGTTAATCATAGTAGAATATGTTAATGTGCATTTTACATATTTGGGGTGTCATTTTATAAATTTTTCTTTGTATTTTCGAATTAGTGACTTTATATTTTTATTTGCTTATATTGGACAGGTTTTGGAGCTTCTTAGGGTTTAGTTAGAACATAAAATTATCTTTATTAACATAGGTCATACACTCATACTCATATCCTAAACCTAAAGAAATGTCTGGGTCTGGCCAACAACAAGTAAGTGAGGATATTGGATGACAACATTGTAAGAGGGTTGGTGGTACTAGGCACCAAATAAAGTGCAAGTATTGTGATAGGATAGTGTCTGGTGGAATTACCCGTCTCAAACAACATTTGGCACATCGAAAGGGTCAAGTTGCGCCATGTGTCAGAGTACCGAGAGAGATAATGCTATTAATGCAAGCTAGTCTGGATGAGTCGAAGGGTAAACGAGCTGCTGTATAAAAGAAGAGATGATATTTTAGAAGCATCTCGACAGGAGGTGTTTGGTCCTGAATATATGGGCGTCCGTGATGAAGATATTATTGATTCTGACGAAGATTCAGATCGGGAATTAACCATAGCTAGGAGAGAGCGTGCGTCTAGCTCGTGAAGAGGAAGAACGTCACCGCATGTTTGGCACGCATGGGTCAGTGTGTGATACAGGAGGGGGCAGTGAGAGTGGGAGTGGGACAGGGAGTGCAACTGGAAGTGCAACTGCTTCTGTAGCTGGGACTGAGGGTAGGGGGGGTAGGTTTGGTGGGTTACGACGTGTATTTGGGAGCCGACGACAGACATCTTCACGTGATGCCCCTATACATTTGGATGAAGAAGTAAATGAGCCTAGGAGACCCTCTATTGATCCAATCCTGTTTAGGAAAGAATCAACTAAACAAAAGAAGATAAAACAAATGCGGAGTAGAACTTCCGTTGAGAAATTAGGTAGAGCAGCAACAAAGTTATTTATACATGCCAACATACCTCCTAACGCGGCCAATTCTCTATATTGGCAGGTGGTAATTGATGCAGCAGCAGAAGCAGGTGAAGGAATAAAAGCTCCCACGGCTAAGGAGATTAGGGAAAAATGGACAGATGCAGAGTATGTGGATGTGAAAACATACGTGGCTACCTTTAAACCTATATGGCAAGCCAGAGGATGTACGATCATGTGCGATGGTTGGACTGGCCCAACTAGACGCAGCATGATCAACTTCATGGTGTACTGCCACTTGGAAACTATATATCACAAGTCAATTGATGCCTCAGAAGTAACAAAAAATTCTGATTATATTACTGGACTAATGGATAAAGTTGTGGATGAGATTGGAGAGGAGAACATAGTGTAGATTGTGACAGATAATGAAGCATCATATAAGCTTGCAGGACATATGTTGATGAATAAGAGAAAACATCCTTTTTGGTCACCATGTGCTGCCCATTGTATTGATCTTATATTGAAAGATATTGGAAAGAAGAATAATGTTAAGGAAATGGTCGAAAGGGCAAGGGAAGTAATGACGTTTATTTACAACCATAATCAAGTAGTCGCAATGATGAGAAAGTTCACGAAAGGACGAGAATTGTTGAGGCCTGCGGCGACTAGATTCGCAACAAATTTTATAGCATTAGAGAGTTTATTCCAGCATAGGGGTGAGTTGAGTGAAATGTTCGCTTCTCGACAATGGCTCAACACAAAACATGGGAAGAAGACATCAGGGACACCGGTCGACGTTGTGAACACCATACGGGACAACAAATATTGGAAGAAGGTTAAGGCGATCCTAAAGGTGATGGAGCCACTAATGAGGGTACTCCGTCTTGTTGAAACCGATGAAGCACCTACCATGGGCTTCCTATATGATGCCATGGATAAGGCAAAGCTTGCAATTCAACGTTATTGTAGAAGCTGAGAGACTTATTGGAAGATGATCGACAGGAGATGGACAAAACAACTCCATCACGATCTTCATGCAGCAGGTTATTACTTAAATCCTAGGTATAGATATGCCCAATCATTTGTTGCAGATGATGAAGTTCGTTTCGGGCTAAAAAATGTGATAAAGAGATTACAACCTGACTTAGATCTGCAAATAAAGGCGTTGAATGAATTAGATACATTTGTAAATTGTCTTGGTAGTTTTGGAGATGCTCTTGCACAGCATGCAGTATCTAGGTTGCAACCGGCCGAATGGTGGATTAATTTCGGAGAGAGTACGAAGGCTCTCCAAAAAATTGCAGTAAAAGTTTTGAGCCAGACAACATCTTCCTCTAGCTGTGAAAGGAATTGGAGTTGTTTTACACTCATTCATTTAAAGAATAGGAATAGATTGCAGACTAGAATATTAGATAGACTTGTTTTCATGCACTACAATATAAAACCAAGAATGTGACGACATCATAGGAGCATTACAGCTGCCGATGACGGAGACTACTGTCCAATAAACTTGGACAATATTTATGATGAGGATGACCCACTTTTACCTTGGTTGGAAACAAGGGAAAAACAAATTGAAGAGGATAGTGAAGAATTGGAAATTGATGACCCAGAAATACGTAAAGTACAACAAGAGAGTCGTGCAGATGTGTTGGACCCAGTAAGAGGGGCAGCGTTTATGCCACGTACGGAAACGGCTCGAGATCAACAAAAGAGTATGAGTAGTGGTAGCGTGTCCGTGTCGGATGATGGTGACGATGACTCCCCTGCCTCTGGTGCTGACACTTCTGGTGTTGCTCAACGCCCTATTCAGCCGTCTACAGATCGCGATGCCGATGAACATCGACGAGGTGGTACACGAGGTCGAACCTACGAGTGTACCGAGTCACTATACAGTCAGCAGGAGGGTACATCTAGTGGTGCACCGCGTCCGGGAGGTCCGGAACATCAGCAGGCTCATGGTCTTGGTTATTATGATGGATATTCTTATGGTCAATTGAATTATAATTATGAAGGTTATACTGAGCCCGTTCCATCACATTCATGTTGGAGTAGCCCTCCCGATCAATATCCATATGATTATAGATATCCAGATCCAGATCCAATTCCAAGTTACTCATCACAGCAGACACACTCTCAATCTCAAGATTCTCAACAGCCTGAGTATGGTTACCAGTATGGCTATTCGACGGGCACTGGTGGATATCCTTACTCAGGGTCAGAGTTGTTACCTAGTCAGGATCAGTCATCCTCTGGTTTCGTTGATCTAGTATTTCCTTCTGGCACTGGATATTATGGATATGCAGAACATACACCTATTGGACAGCCTCGGCCTGATGGTGACGATGACGATGATGTGGAGGTCGAGCAACCACAAAAAAGCAGATTTTCATTTTGGTGGTGACTTGTGATTGTGAGTATATATTTGTATTAAGGTAAGTATTTGCATTTTGCAGCAGACAGCTCACAAGTATTATTGTAAGAAGCCATGCAATTATGCACACACTTGACACTGCTGAACTTGTATTTAAAATAGCTCCCCTGACAACCAATCAAGTAATCCTTAATCAAGTTGCAGGGGAGTATATCAGACACTACTAATTTTTTTTTTTTTAATATTCTTGACTTGAGGATGACAGGTCATAGACATAAATCACAGTCACCTGCACACTGCACAGGTATGTTTGAGAAATTCTTCAAAAATAATTGCAAACACACCTAATGTAAGATATTTACATATTACATTCATTCTAATATATCTATCATTGGTAGTAGATAGTTTAAAAATTAAATATATGAATTTTGTAGTCAAATTCAGGTTATCTGGTTCATAAATTCATCAGACAGTCCGATACAACTTCTCACCAAAGAGTGGACCGTTACGCCCCCATAAACATGTTCCATTTTATAAATGAATGCATATTTGGAATGCTTAGAATATTCCGGATTTAATCCATATTTTTTCATATTTTTTTGGCAAAAAAAAAAATTTGCGCCGTTACGGGCCGTTACGCCCCCGTATCCGTATCGGTTTTGGAGGTCACCGCTACGCCAACCGATACCGATACGGATCAAACTTAATATCTTAGTAAGGGGTCGTTTGGCACCACGGATTTGGGGGGAATTTGAGGGTATTCCAAATCCATTGATCGTTTGGTAGGGTGGATTAAAGGGTATTACAAATCAAGGGGATTTTAAATCCTCACTTTTGGTGAGTTTTGCAATCCCTCCCTTTTGCTTGGATTACCAATCTTCTCCTTTTTTTGCTCATTTTAAAAGGCAGGAGAGTGGCATGTGTAACCTATGTATCACTAGGCTAATAATATATTGTACACGTGGCCTGTTGATGATATCCCAAAACAATCAAATTATCAACAACATCACTAAAATTACATCAATAGAATGATTTGAGCGAGCTAAACATTGGCCATGTAAATCAACGGTTAAAAAACGTTGGTTAGTGGCTCGCTTGTGATCCTATGCTAGTGGCTCATCTGAGGCTTGAAATTTCATCATTTTTGGCCAAAGTATATATTCAATTGACTTGTTACAATCATTATGTCAAACATCAATATATACACTAATTAAGGATATTAAAATTGATTTAGTAATTAAATTCCAACTCCTATAAATATACCACATAATTTAAGTGCATAGCTATTTTTGGATTACTAAGGGATTCCGAATCTAGGCTGCCAAACACAACCAGAGATTTCTGAATCCAGGTTATTCAAAATCCGGGGGATTTCCAATCCGGGTATTCTGAATCCACAGTGCCAAACGAGGCCTAATGCTTTCCTGCACCAAAGTTGCTGCACTCGTACGTTTGAAGATTCTACTATTCCTTTCCAACCATAGACACCACAATGTGGCCTGTAGGGAGATTTTCCAAATTCAGCTGATAGAACCTAGAGAGCTTGTCCACCAACACTCCAAGCCTGTTAACACTAGTGAGTAAGACGGAGACCTATAACCTATTTAGTAACAAACTTTCTGAAATCAAACTCCACACTTACGAAGCATAAGAATAGTGGTTAGCAACTGGTTCGCGTATTTTTAGCATCATAGCATATGATGCACTTGTTAGGAAGAGAGACTCCCCAGTTCTTGATAATGTCGGGAGTTAAAATCTTGTTCAAGCTTGTAGTAGCAAAACACATTAGTCTTCACAAAAACCACTATGAACCACACATTCAATATTACTTCATGTTGCTCCTTTTCCTTCGTCGATCGGATGCATCACCATTTGCATTCTTTTAGCCTCGTAATTGGTCTCTGTGTCTTGACTATAGTAATCAAGCCATCCATGTCTATTCCGTTCTCTCCTATCTCCTCCGTGGACACATGCATGTTGTTGCTCCTCCTACCCTAGGCTACCTCTTCCATCACCTCCTGAACAACTCTAGTTTCCTGTGAAACTTGGAAATACCAATTACCCTTGCACGTGGTTCTTCTCATTCTCTAGAGCTATTATGTGTGTGCAAGTGTTGGGCTATCTGTGATACCTTTAATTGTGTGAATCAAAATATCTTCCTTGGGCTGTCCTGAGTTATTTAAATTTCTTGGGCAGCTGTCACCCTACTCTCATAGAGATACCCAATCTCCTTTCTCGAAGCCCCCTCTTGGGGGAACTTTCTTGTTCCTCTGCAAGATGAGACACATATCTTGATCACTCGTTGGCAAGTATACCTACTTTGTTGACACATCACATAACATTGGGCCCTTTCATCCATGCCCCCATCCTTGACCTTTCATGGTTCCTTCCAAGACTCGATCCCTTCTGTTCTAAGCTTCTTCTCTACTCTTCAACAACAACTACTACTACAAATCTCTACTCAACCCACAAATCTAGCTCCAACTTTTCGTCTCTGGATTCGTAATCTTAATATGAGGATATTACACATTTTTGGCTCTATTGCTTTAGATCCATAATGCATGGGCATTTTCACATCGAGCTTGAGTGGGGTGGCGTATGTGAAGTGGGGGCACACTCGGGGTGGGCGTCCTGTATGGGGTGGGTGGCTTGTGTGAGACATGACCCATGTGAAGTGGGGTCCACGAGGGGGGTTCGGTTGAGGGCATGACCTAGGTTATGAGATAAATGGATTGATTCGCCATGCTCTATCAGTTCGAGCTTTTGGAGAAAGTGGTTAATTGTCCTGCATCAAAAGTGGTATTAAAGTGGGATGTCTGGTGTTCGAGACTCCTCATCAGGGGTGATTAATGCAGGGACATTTTTCACATTGGGCTCGAGTGGGGTGGCTTGTGTAAAGCGAGGGCACACTCGGGGTGGGCGGCCTATGTGAGGCGGGTGGCTCGTGTGAGGCGGGTGGCTTGTGTCATGTGGGCTCACAAGGGGGGTTTGACTGAGGGCTTGACCTGGGCTATGAGATAAAGGGATTGATTTGCTATGCTTTATTTGTTTAAGCTTTTAGAGCAAGTGGTTAGTTGTCCTACGTCAATCCACCTCTAAGGCTAGCCCAAGGACACCGTGATGTTCGGCCATGTAATCATTAAACAGATCAATTTGCCCACTAGCTGGCTATATTTCCCTATATCATTAAATTGTTCTCCTTAATCTATGCTCGGTTTTGAATCAGTGTCCATGGGAGTTTCAACTAGCTTAGCCCCAAGCAGACCTACCTCTTCTAATAAATCCATCACGCACTTCCGCTAAGATAGGTCAATATTCCCACCTTCGATCTTGCCACCTCAATACCGATAAAGTATTGTAGGCAACCTTAAACCCTTTGTAGAAAAATATTGCCATAAGAACTTCAATTTAGATAAACCTGTACTATCATTGCCAGTGACAATGATATCATCCACATGTACAACTAATATGATAGTACCAGTCTTCCTTGTTGAACAAAAATCGAATGATCTGCTTGACTACGTTTCTTCCTGAACTGATCCACCACGATATTGAATTTGTTGAACCACACATGGGGAGACTTTTTTAATCCATAAATAGGTTTTTGTAGATGACATACTTTATCTGACACCCCCCGAGTAATGAAGCCAGGTGGTTGCTCCATATACTCCTCTTTAAGCAGATTCTCATGTAGAAAAAGCGTTCTTCACATCAAGCTGGTATAGAGGTCAATCTAATTCGTAGCAATAGAGATCTCTACACATTTGAAATGAAGCTTGGCCATAGGAAAGAATGTCTTAACAACACCTACAGTTTAAGTGTATCCTTTCACAACCAATCGATCCTTTAAACGATCCACCAAGCCATCGGGATTATACTTGACAATATATACCCTTTGCACCCACTGCATGTTTTCTTGCTGGTTGTGCAACTAAGATCCAAGTTTGATTTTGATGAAGTACAATAATCTCTTCTTCTATAGCTTGCCTCCACCCATCACTGTTAAGAGCCTCGTGGAAAGATCGACGAACAAACACATAAGACAGACAAACCAAACTGCCGAAAAGAAGGAGAAGCTGTTAAAGGAAACACAATTAGAGATATGGTGTTTTGTACAGGAGTGTGTACCGTTACAGAGAGTAATTGGCATATCTTCTTTAGTTGAGAGTACTAGTGAAGAACTAAGAGAAATGATCTTCAGATGGAGTGGTAGGATTGATAGTGGACACATTGATATGCACTTCATCACCTCTCTTGGGATGCTTTGAGTATACCTGCAGTGGTGTTGGAGCTGAATGTTTCACAAGAGCTTGCTTTCTAGATGAATTTGTGTTTGACACCATAGGAAGAGCGATGGAATCTTCTTCCAGTTGAAACAATTTTCCTTCCTAAAAAAATACGGAGTACTTTTAAAGAAAGTGACTTCAGCTAACACATTGTCTACGAGTGATTGGATTATAACACTTGCAACCCCATTGAGTGCAGGAGTATCCCATAAAAACACACTTTGCAGCTTTGGATTCTTTTATAAGAAACATGGTCAAATTGATGTACAAAGCATATACACTCCAAAACTCTAAGAAAAATTGAAAATGGTTGACGCTGGGGATATAAGACAAAAAAAAGGACTTTTACTACCTAAGATCAATGAAGGAATCCTGTTGATGAGATAACATGCGGTCAAACCCACATCACTCCAAAAACCCTTTGGAACCTTCATATTTAACAACAATGCCCTAATAACTTCAAGAAGGTGATAGTTTTTACACTTTGCAACTCCATTTTGCTGTGGTGTGTGTGCAGATGATGTTTAATGAATAATGCTATGGGACAAAAGATATGAATGAAAATAGTTTGCTGTATATTTTTTAGCATTGTCAGATCTTAAAATACACACTTTAGCATCAAATTGAGTTTGGATTTGCATATGGAATTCTTTAAAACACGTAAATACCTCAGAACAGTCTTTCATCAAATATGACCATGTCATTCTAGAGCAATCATCCACAAATAACAAAATATTTAAAATCAGGTAAACTGGAAACATGAACTGGACCCCAAACTCTGAATGTATCAAGTAAAGTGTTTATCACTTACTTTATCCTCACGTTTAAGAAAAGACACGATGCGATTCTTGCTTAACCCGCAAGGTTCACATTCTAACTTAGACACATTTGAAAAAGATGGGATAGACTATTTAAAGATGGGTGACTAAGCCTGGAATGCCACTGATGAGAAGAGACGTTGGTTTGCAGTGTAGCTCCAATTTTAGTTGTTCCACAATTGAGGTAGTAGAGTTCGTTTGATTCATGTCCTCTACCAATCATCCTCCTTGTCTTTAGATCCTTGTAGAATGAATGACCCTCTGCGCAACATTTTTTTCCATACAACCAAAGTATTCCGTAACGGCCACCACCATTACCTTTACAATATGGGTTGTAACGGCCATTACGGTCTCATTTTTTTTATTGAAATAAATTTGTATCGGTCCTGTAATGGACCGTTACGGCTAGTACTGGGAGAGGGGGGGTGATTACGGTGGCTGTAACGGGTGTTACGGATCATAATGTGTAATGTTTGCCACCATTACCTTTGCGTAACGCTGTTATGGCACACCATGGACCCAATTGTATCCAGACCTCGTTCTCATTCATCTTCTCATTGCAAAAGATATTGCCTCCACTCCTCATCTAGCACCTATCCCAATTGTATCCAGACCTCGTTCTCATTCATCTTCTCATTGCAAAAGATATTGCCTCCGCTCCTCATCTAGCACCTATCCATGCCTCGTGTATCTGTTATCGAAACTTCTAATCTTGTTGTTGTCCCTACCATATTGTATTTTTTTTTGGGGGCTGCATTGATGCTGGAGCCTGCCCACTGACATTTTTACCAGTCTTCTATCCCCTATCTCCACCTATATGTGGTTATGTGCGGACTCTCCAGATATGATCTTCTTCTAGTTGCCATTTTACCTATTTTTTTCTACCGCCATTTCGGTTGTGCCCCCCTCCTAGAATAGCTCCTCTCCTCACCAATTCTCCCAGTGTACCTGTGGGTTGTATTTTGGTTTCTAAATGTTTGACACCTTTCCTCTGGATTTCTTCCCTCATATTCCTTGCTTTCTTATGATGTTCCATTTTTGGAGAGCAGATCCATCCCTTTTGGAAGGTTGAAGAGATCTGAAGACACCAATTCCTCACACCATCTCAAAGTGTTCACCTCCTGCATATTGTTCAGATCTTACAGCTTTTTTAGCCACTAACGAACCAGGGTTGACAACCATCTCCAACTCGCCAAACCTAGTTAGTGTCTTCTGAATGCTACAGTTAATCAGAAACTTTTGGATAAAAATTAACATTCTAAAAGGATTTCTTTAGTGAAACACAGTTGGGGTGAGGTAATGCAAGGGTGAGTTTATTTTCTAGAGACAAAATGTACAAGAAAATGCTACAAAAGGTGATCAATAGATGAACCGATTAACCAACATATACTTTTGTTTTGGGAATGTTGTTTGTTCTCCCCAATTTGGAAATCTTCACCTAAGAAACTAGTATTGTTTCCTTATTTATTTATTTATTTATTTATTATTATGCGACCCTTTTATGCTAAATTAATTGATATGTCATTGCATTTGTAAAGAATAATCTTTTTAACAATACACTAGATGGATGGTGATAGGAAGTACGGATGCCTGCAGCTGGGTCCAAAGGCGCGCCAAAAAACCCAGGAGAGTTGAAAGATGATACAAGCTCATCACGTGAGGAAAAGCAGGTAAAAGGATGGCTCGAAAGTGATCCATACTAGTTAAGATTTGGATTTCTATGCTTGTTGAAGATGTGTTATTGTATGCCTGCATGTGTCTGCATGTTTTATTGGCATGCAAATTCTAGCATCTTCACAGTTAGAAGAATCTGGAAACAAGGAAATTTAGAGAATACTCTCCATCTTATGATTTCAGAATTTTCATTCGTTGTGTGGCCATTCTAGTGTTTTGCATATCTCAAGTATATTATAAGTCGTCAATGTTAATGGTTATGGGTCATGGGCCCATGGACCACTTGGATTTAGTTATGGGCCCACGACCCACTTGTTGCTAGCGTTTTTAGTCTCGGGATATTCTGGACAATATGTATTGTATCAGGGTCAACTTTTTCATATTTGCTTGTGATTACTTAAATATAAGATAAAAGGGGTGGGAACGTGCAACCCTAACCCATCTTTTCTTCTCTCCTCCTTTTCATCTCTATGCAAATCTACATGGTATCAGAGATTGGTTAGAAGTGGTTCAAGCCCGATAATCTTCTCCAATCCAACCTGAGTTGTTGAATTTAACTTTTGGTATCTTCCATAAAAGTAGTGGGTTGATCGGGCCTTAAGGGAAAGCACGTTGCTTTGTGTGTGTGTGTGTGTGTGTGTGTAGAAAACATGCTGTTTTCTATGTTGTTCTTTAAGTAGAAGGAAAAAGCTCTAAAAAAGGAGCGCAGATGCCTCAGCGGATGATGAAGGCTCGCTGTTTTTTCACGGGGTGGTGTTTAAAGTTGTCCATTTATGTTGGTTGCATTGTGTAGATGCATTTTTTGGTTGACTATTCTTACCTGTAAAGTTGTGCGCGATGTGGGAATGGTTTTGACATGATTTAGGTGCTGTTTGGTACGATGAAAAATAAGGTCTGAAAATTAGTTTAACTGCTGAATTTTAGTACTTATGAGCATTGAAAAAACTGTTTGGTAATTTTTTTTTTTTGAAAAAAAGTCATGATAAATGAAATTAAGCACTTTTTTCACAAAAAACTGTTTGGTACACACAAATCATAAATGTATGAAAATTGACAATTTGTCAAATTTGCCCCTATTATCTCAATTTCTATATCTTCTTTTTGAGTATGAGACAAAACCTATATTGTCATGTCACTAAATTTGGCATGCCCAATTCATATACATTCTCTCAAACATAATCTTTCGATTGATGGACCATGTATTATATTATTCTTAATAGAATAATCATAAGTCATGATAAATGAAATTAAGCACTTTTTTCACAAAAAACTGTTTGGTACACACAAATCATAAATGTATGAAAATTGACAATTTGTCAAATTTGCCCCTATTATCTCAATTTCTATATCTTCTTTAGAGTATGAGACAAAACCTATTTTGTCATGTCACTAAATTTGCAATGCCCAATTCATATACATTCTCTCAAACATAATCTTTCGATTGATGGACCATGTATTATATTATTCTTAATAGAATAATCATAACCCTTCAATCGTTGTCCTTGAATTGGACAACTAATAAGAGAAGCACAACAACATCTCATTTTAATTGATAAATGCTAGTTTTTTGGTCTTATGCCCTAAAATAATCTGGCAAAATGGATGGACGACGTGGGTAAAACACATATCATGATGGGGCCCGCAGAACATCGTCAGGTACAATCCATGTAACCTACATGTGTATGCCATCCCCTTGGCCATCCTAAAACAATGAGATGGGCCACCATTTTGCTAGCTTATTTTAGGGCATGAGCTAGAAAATGAAGTAGATCTAAATCTCAAGCGGACCACACCATTGGAAACTATGGTAATTGAACACCTACCATTAAAACTTCTTAGGGACTACAAAAGTTTTGGATGAAGCTGATATTTGTGTTTTCCCTTCATCCAGGTCTTTATGACCTAATCAACAGGTTGGGTTTCAAATACACTCTATAGTGGCCCTAGGAAGTTTTTAATGGAAGGCGTTTAATCACCATTGTTTTCTGTGGTGTGGTCCACCTGAGATTTGGATTTGCCTCATTTTTGGGCTCATGCCTTAAAATAGTTATCCAAAATGGATGGACGGCATAGATAAAACACAAACATCCTCGTGGGCCCCATGGATCACCGTCCAATTGGTGTCTACTGGTAGCGTAAATGTCAGTAGGCAATCCGCAAGAGCAGATTAGGTGTTACCCACGTCACACCTTAGTGGGTGTGACCTTTTGCTGTGCGGGACTCACCTTAATGAATGGGTTGTATATCCATGCCGTTCATCGAGTTCTCTGATGGAAAATGAGGTAGGGTGGAGAAAGAAGAAGACGAGAGACGAGTTCTCTAATGGGGAAGCATTTAAACAGCTACAAACAAGTTCTAATGGGACCAGTTCTAGGAAAGTAAGGGTGTCGTGTCGGAAACTGATGAGGAACGAAGCCGGGGAGGGTTGGAGGGACCTTGGACAACTGTCAAGAGTAGAAGGGCATCGTCGATTCGAAGGGGAGAAGGAATACTACCGTATCAGAGTATCCAGCTTTGTTCGTGGAAGGATATCTGGAAGGATGGGTGCTGATAAAGTTCTCTAGAATCTTTAGGAGAGCTGGTGCGGTGATGGAGGTCATATTGCTAAGGGATAAGAGTCACGTTGTCATTGCTCCACAGGGAGAGTTTTGGGGGTAGGAAGTTGTTAGTTTAGAGGGCCAGGTTTGGCCCGGACCTTAAGAATAGAGAGGTGAGAGGTCGTGAAGTAAAAAAAACGGCTAGGGTGGACATTACGAAATGGGATAAGGCAGATATGACTTCAGAGTCTTCTTAGAAGACAATCCCATTTTAGTAGGGGCAAAATCTATTTCATAGAGAGATGTAGTCATTTGAAAGTCCTAGGTGAAAAACGTAGGAGTTGATGCAGTTGACATTCAGTCCATTGAAAAGACTAAGTGAAATGGGCTTTCTCAGATGTTGTGAGAAGATGGTTTGGTAGAATCAAGAGGCAATTAAAAATTCATGGGATTGGTTACAGTAGTACTTAGTTGTCGCTATCACTAAAGAAGAAGCTACATTCACACGGGTTCAGGAGTGGCTTAATGATTGCTGTCGGCTGACGTCAGAGCTATTCACCCTTAAGCCAATTGGTTGGAATGAGCTGTGGATTTGGCTGAGTTTGGACGTGAATAGAGACCTTATTCTCATGGCAGGCGCGATTCACAGAGTTGGGCCGATTGTCTCCTCATGCATATGGGAGGACTACATTTTTGGAATGGAGGACGATTGGTTCCTAATTAAGGTGTCCTGTTGGAGTTTTGGCTTAAGGATTTCTTCATAGTGATGGCGGGATGTTTCGGAGAGCTCGTTCAAATCGATCCTTCAACGGAGTTTGGGGAGGAAATGGGGGTGATCATAATTCAGATCCGGTAGAAGAAAGGCCTTGAGATTCCTAGAACTATCTCTGCGCTTGTGGGGGAGAAGAGTGGTTATACTAGTTCAAAAGGAGGTTAATGGAGAAATGATGAGATTGGGGGACAACTGGAGGATGAGGGAAGGAACTAGGCCAGCCAAGGTTTCTGTCGTGAGGAGACTGAAGGAGTATGAGAAGTGTGTTCTTGAGGAGTCACTATACCTGCACCAATTTTGTGTGGCACGGGGATTGGAGATAGAGGGGTAGGTGAGGTCAAAAGAAACCCGTTGGTGACACTTGGCATTCGGTGCTCTACAGTGGTGTTTTTCGCTCATGCTTCCTCCTGAACCTCTTTGTTGTTGCAGGTTCGGAGGCCTTCGAGCCTTTGCATAAATATGTAGCTCCTCTAATGTCGATGGTCCTAGAGGCGTGTCAAGTTCAGACTGATTTAGAGTTTCCAAGCCTAGAGAATAGCACGGAGGCCGACGGGTGTGCGGAGGAGTCTTCTACACGTGCGGAGGAGTCCCTCGCATGTGCAGACCAAAGCATTGCTTGCGTCCCATGGATAACCCTTCTTCGCTGGACTCACACGTGCCCGTGCTTCTTAAGTTGCCACCATGTGATCTCACGTGCGATAGAGCCTCCTTATTACCTGCTCATGGCTCCCCGTTTTCGACATTTCGAGAATGGAGAGGGCAGTTTCTAACTATGGCACACATCTTTCGCAGGAAACCTCTTGTTCCAAAGATCTCGAAGGTGCCCTTGATTTAGATCGTGCTCTCCAAGGTGATGGCGTAATTGTTCCTGCATTGACAACAGAGGTCCTGGGCAATGAGGAGGTGGTTGCAACCGCCGTTATTCCTTTCGTTGATGAAGAGTTCGAAGAAAGCAAAGCCTCATCAAAAGAAGATTCTTATGAAAATGAATTAATAGAAGAAGCTTTGATAGTCACTCCATTGTGCGTTGAGAAGATGTGTGATGACTTTGGACTCTCTCCCAATCAAGGTGCAGAAACGGAAAACTCCTTAGACGATATTATTGACTGCTCTTTCCGGATCTCTGATGAGCATCTCAAATGGACCAAAGACATTCTAGAAGGGGTAGGGGGGGTGATCAGCATGTCGTATAGGACCCGAGATGAAGATGCTTATGGTTTCTTCCAATTTGTTCGGGCTAAGGCAGCTTAAGGACTGTAAGTCGAGCTTTAAGCGAAATCCAGGAAATTTCTTAGAGGCTGGAGGGATCTCCTTGCACGATATTATTGACTGCTCTTTCTGGATCTCTGATGAGCATCTCAAATGGACCAAAGACATTCTAGAAGGGGTAGGGGGGGTGATCAGCATGTCGTATAGGACCCGAGATGAAGATGCTTATGGTTTCTTCCAATTTGTTCGGGCTAAGGCAGCTTAAGGACTGTAAGTCGAGCTTTAAGCGAAATCCAGGAAATTTCTTAGAGGCTGGAGGGATCTCCTTGCTATTGTAGCTTGAGAGATTAGTTCTGGGATTAACTTGACGCTGTTAGGCAGTGATGGGATACCTCGTGGTGTGGCTGGGCGCCTGGACAGATTCCTTCAATTAGCGGATTGGCTAGAACGATTCCCTTTGCCTGTAGAACTTGCTCTCCCAAAGGTTACTTTGGGTCATTGACCTATCGTTTTGGAAGTGGCTATCATTAACTAGGGTCCTCATTTGTTCATGTTTGAATTAGCATGGTTGGAAGTGGATGGATTCAAACAACTCCTCGTAGATTAGTGGGTCTCATTCACAGTTGATAGATATGCTAGCTTCAAATTTAACAGAAAACTCAAGATGCTCAAACATAATTGGTCGAAGAAAGAGGTCTTGGTTGGGAGAGAACATGAATTTGATAATATGGTGAAAGAAATTCACTAGTTGGACCTTTTAGAAGAAAGTGGTTCTCTATCCCCAAAAGATAGATTGAAGAGGGATGATTTGTCAAACTCTTATGCTAGCAAGGCTAGAGAAGAAGAGATTAAATGGTGGCGGAGATCGAGAGTTGTGTGGCTTAAGGAGGGTGATAAGAACACCCACTTTTTTCATAGCATCGTCAGTGCCTAAGCTTAAGGTAATAGAATCTCCTCTTTGGTAGTTGATGGGGTTACTATTATGGAAAAGGACAAGATTTGTGAGTCTATTGTGGCTTTTTACCAAAATCTGCTCTCGGGTGAGAGGTGGGGGTGGCCGAGATTGGATAACCTCCAATTCCGTCAATTGTCTTCTGACGATGTTACTAGATTAGAAAGACCTTTCTCGTAGGAAGAGGTGAAAGTGGCCTTGACTCCATGTGTGGCGATAAGGCTCGGGCCCTGATGCCTTTCCTATGGCCTTTTTCCAGAAATTTTGGCATGTCGTGAAGAAAGACATTATGGACTTTATAGTGGTATTCTCGGAGTGAGGACGCATATCTAAGGATAAGGATCTTGGTCCTTGGATCTACATTTGTTTCGCCTATTCGTAAGGCTAAAATTTGAAAAATTAATTGACTTCAGGTCGAGTAGTCTCATTGGGGGCCCCCTATAAGTTGCTTGCTAAGATTTTGGCCACTAGATTCAAGGAATTCAGGGAGGTTCTCTCCACACCACAGTGATCTCGGAAAATCAAGGCGCATTTGTGGCAGGAAGACAAATGTTGGACAATGCTCTTATTGCTCATGAATGCATTGATTCTAGGCACAGAGAGAAGAAGAGTGGGTTAGTTTGTAAGCTTGATATAAAAATGGCTTATGATCACGTGGACTGGAACTTTTTGGACCACATGCTTCATAGACTGGGGTGCGACTGCAAGTGGAGAGACTGGATACGTGCTTGTCTGCACTCCGCTTCCTTCCCCGCCCTCTTCAATGGTTTGCCTAAAATTTTCTTCAGTACGTCTCGTGGTCTCAAGTAGGGTGATTTGATCTCCCCTTACCTGTTTGTTGTTGTTGGGGAAGCCTTGAGTATGATGCTTCAGAAAGGAGAATAAAATGAGGTTTTTAGTGGGTTTCAAGGAACTAGAGAAGGGGAGCACTTAATCCATTTGCAAAATGCAAACGACATGTTGTTTTTTTGCGATGCGAAGGTAGACTTTGTGGACAATCTGTGGAAAATTTTACTGTGTTTTGAAGCGGCTTTGGGTATGAAAATTAACGTGGTCAAATCGGACATGTTGGGAGTGCATGTGGAAAAGGAGGAATTAAGCCGCTTAGTAGGAATATTTTGCTATAAACCAGGAGCTTTCTTGTCGTCATATCTCGATCGTCCGCTTTGTATTGGGAAACCACCAAAACATTTTTGGGACAAAGTTATCAAAAGGATCGAACGGACACTTATCTCGTGGAAATGTCGATATGTATCTTTGGGAGGCCGTCTCACTCTCATAAAGACCACTTTGTCCAATATGCCAGTGTATTTCATGTCTCTATTTAAGTGCTTGGCGGTGGTGCTGAAAAGACTTGAAAAACTTAGAAGGGATTTTCTTTGGAAAGGGAACAACGAGGGAAGAAAATTTCATCTCTTAAAGTGGGAGGAGGTGTGTAAGCCAATCAGAGATGGTGGAGTTGGTCTTAAACCCTTGACAGTCATGAATTTGGCTGTATTAGGTAAATGGATCTGGATATTTGGGACTGAACAGGGAAAATGGTGGAGGGAATCAATATCTCACAAACATGTCACTCAGGAAGGTGGCTGGTTTGTTCGGACGTCTTCTCTTTAAGAGATTCGGGGTCTTGGAAAGTGATTGCGACTACAGAACATATTGTGTGTAGAAGCATTTTGCTTATTTTGGGAAGCGAAAATAGTTTTTGTTTTTGGGTCGATAAATGTTGCGGTGACAGGATGCTTCAGGATCTATTCCCTAGGGTGGCCCGCCTTGCACCCAACCATTTTGTTGCTGTGGCTGATTGCTACATTGTTAATGGGTCATTTTGAGTTTTAAAAACGGTCGCTGTTTTCGAAATGAGCTAGAGGGACGTGTAGAAGTTACTGCCAGAGTCAAAGGCCTTGTGTCGGAATGGGCATTTTATGTTAAATAGTTCCATTGGACTGTTTTTTCCATATACCTTTCTTTTTGTATGCTCTTAAGCTTTTTGCAAGTTTTTAATAAATTTTGGTTATCTTTTAAAAAAATAAAAAATAAAAAATCCACAACGTCTATCAATTTTTCCAACTCATTTTGATGTCCTAAAAATTAAGAAGATCCAAATCTCAAGTGGACCATACCATTGGAAAAAGTGATCAATGGCAATTAAAAACTTTTTGTTGGCTACAAAAGTTTTAGATCAAGCAGATCTTTGTATTTTCCTTTCATCCAGGACTGTCTGACCTTGTAAACAGGTTGGATGGCAAATAAACATTACGATAGGCCCTAAGAAGTTTTTATTAGTGGGCGTTCAATCACCACTGTTTCCTGTGATATGGTCTGTACGAAGTTTGGATTTGCTTACTTTTTGGGACCACATCCTAAAATGTGCTTGGAAAAACTAATAGGCAGCATGGATATACAAAAAATCATCAAGGTGGGCCCCAAGTTAAGGCACCACCCACTAAGGTGTTACTCGGGTAACGCCTAATCCACTCCCATAATCCGTGTCCCGGATTTCCAGCAACTGCCTGTTGAACTACATTGAGATGTTAGGTGGGGCCCACCTTAATGTTTGTGTGAAATCCACCTTGTCCATCCGTTTTTTGAGCTCATTTTAGGACAAAAGACCAAAAATGAGGGGGATCCAAAACTCAAGCGAGCCACACGAGAGGAAACAATGGGGATTGAACGACCACCGTTGAGACATTCGTAGGGCCATAGGAGTTTTGTATCAAGCAAGTTTTTTGTGTTTTCAGTTCATCCTTGTGGGAATGACCTTACGAACGGTTTGGATGACATAAAAACATCAAGGTGGACTCCAGAAAGTTTTCAACGGTAAGAATTTCTTTCTCCAATTTTCCTCTCGTGTGGCGCACTTGAGTTCCGGATCCTCATTTTGGGTTCTATACTAAAATGACTTGAAAGTTGGATGAACGGAGTGGGTTTTTTACAAACATGACAGTGGGCCACACCTAGCTTTGGAGTGGAGGAACTTCATGTGATAGGCCGTCACAGGAAATCTGCGTCCATTTGCACTTGGTGTCATACGCCGATTGCCTGCTAACACTGTAGGTAGCTGGCTACTGGACAACCTTTGTGGGCTCCACCATGATGTGTTTTATCCATGTCATTCATCTATTTTTTCAGATCATTTTAGGGCATTAGCCCAAAAATAAGAAAGATCCAAATCTCAAGTGGACCACACCATAAGAAAATAGTGGTGATTGAACTCCCCACTAGCAAACACTTCACAGGGCCCACTGATGTTTATTTGCCATCCAATTTGTTGATTACGTCCAGTGTTTGAAGTATCGATATCGCTACAAGTTTCGCTGGCCAGATATATGGAAACAATATCGATATCGCCGATATATCGTTGATAACTGAAAATGCGGGGAAACATGGGAAAAATGGTGGAATTTTCAGCAAATCTTCAGGACATGTTAAAATGTACATATTTGCGTATTTAGAAATAAAAAATTTGCAAAAAGAATGCATATATAACAAGTTTCCATTTAATGTGGCCTTAAAAGCATGTACTGTTATAAGAAATCAGTCCAACCATCTCATCCGCCCTATTTAACCATCCAAACATGTATCGATATTGCAAAATATCAACAACACATGATATTTCACCAAGAAATCATCAACAATTGGAAAGGAAATGAAAAATTGTGGTCCTGAATATCGCGCATGTTGCGATATCAATAATATCGAGATATTATTAATATTATCAATGACAAATTGAACACTATATATAACCATGTGCTCATGAAAAAAAATTATAATAAACAAAATTTTGATGATATATATACATTGGCGATATTATTGAAATATCGTTGATACACTTATGAAACAAGCATTAATTAGAGTTTACATAGTCGAAAATATTGGCGATACATTGGCGATATTGATGCATTGGCAATACAAGGGACAATTAGAATTTACATAGTTGAAAATATTGGCAATTACATTAGCGATATTCATATGTTGGCGATACTTAACGATACGTTGCTAATACCTGAAATTTTTGATACTACCAACGTTATCGATATCGCTAAGCTGGAGATAAAGATAACATCGGAGATATTTCGATAATGTCGGAGATAATTCGAACGCTGATTACGTCACACAGACCTAGATGAAGGAAAACACAAATATCAGCTTCATCTAAAACTTTTGTGGCCCCTAAGAAGTTTTTAATGGTGGGAAGTGTCTGGAATATCGGTATTGCTTTACATATTGCATCCTTGGGATACAGATACGTATTGATTATCGCACAGGATATATATATATATATATCATTTGTATCGGGTAATTTATCACACTTTTTTGAAAAAATGGGGAAACATTGAGAAAATGATTGATTTTTTCAATGAAACTTTAGGGATTGTTAAAAAAGACCTTAATATACACTTTTAAATCATAATATCTCAAAAAAGAAGTGCACCTAATAGGTTTCCTTTGTATAGGGCCCTAAGCTATGTTCTATCTGATTGAACTAATGCAACTATATTCAAATTGAATGTATAACATTTACAATGTATGTGATGATCATTTCATCAAATACTCCTAAATACTTTGAAATTAGTCTCAATTGATAGCTGGTTGAAGGGAAATTCCAAATAGATATAAAAAATATTTTTTAATTAAAAAATAATTTTTATTTTTCAAAAAATGACAAGGACTTAATGAATTAGTAGATCAACCCTCATACATGCTTGCTTTCATGTTTGGAGTGCAACATTGCAAGCAATTTAGGAGAAATTGGGGAAAATTTGAAATTTCTCCAAATTGGTCCACCTATACTCAAATTTTGAAATTAGAGTATATGTTATGATCATTCATCAAATACTCCTAAATACTTCGAAATTAGTCTCAATTGATAGCTAGTTGAAGGAAATTTTTGAAAAAAAAACATGAAGAACATGAGGAACCAATGGATATCAAAATCAAAGCTCCAACTCCATGATTTTTCATGCAAAACATAAGGAACCAATGGATTTATAACCATTTGATACCGATTTAACATAATTTCAAAAAACAAAAAAGGATAAGAAATTGAAAATGCTCACTGGATCGAACATGTGGGATATAACGGCACTACCTATGCATTTCGTATCACATAGGTGGGATACAAGATATATCATGGGATGTATTGGCTGATGTCATCGATATTTGAAACATTGATGGTGGGCATTCAATCACCCACTATTTCTTGTGGTGTGGTCCACATGAGATTTGGATTTGCCTCAATTTCGGGATCATGCCCTAAAATGATATGGAAAAATGGATGGATGGTGTTGGTAGGCAATCCATGTCCCTTGACGTCAGTAGCCTCCTGACCGTGTTGATATGGCAAGTACTGTGGGCACCACGGTGATTTGTGTTTGATTCACACCGTCCATCCATTTTTTAAGATCATTTTATGTTATGAGCCAAAAATTGAGGCAGATTCAAAGCTCAAGTAGACCACACTACAAAAAATAGTGGGCATTGAATGCATACCATTGAAAACTTCTCGGGAGTCACAAAAGTTTTGGATCAAACTAATATTTGTGTTTTCCCTTCATCCAGGTCTGTATGACCTTATGAACAGATTTGATGACAAATAAACAACATGGTGGGCCTTAGGAAGGTTTCAATGGTAGGTGTCATCCATAGCTTTTTGTGGTGTGGTCCACAATCTACTCGAGCTTTGGGTCTGCCTCATTTTTTTGGCTCATATGCCCTAAAATGATTCAACAAAACGGATGAATGGTGTGGATATAACACATACATCATGATGGGGTGAGGAACTTTGCCACTTCAATTAGGGGGCGTTTGGCGCATGGTATTAGATGGGATTAGGTGGGATGGAATTGCATTTGGTCCCGTGCCAATTCCACTCAATGTTTGGGAAGAATGGAAAAGTTTGGAATTAGATTAGATGGAATTGCATTGGATGGAATTGCATTGGGTCCTATGCCAATTCCACTCAATGTTAGCAAGTTGTGTAGGTCCCACCATGATGTGTGGGCTATATATCCACACCGTCCACCCATTTTTTGAGATCATTTTAGAGCATGGGCCAAAAAATCAGGTAGATCTAAAACTCAAGTGGACCCCACCATAGAAAGCAGTGAGGATTGAATACCTACCGTTGAAAACTTCTTTGGGGCCACATAAGTTTTGGATCTGCCTCATTTTTAGGCCCATGCCATAAAATGAGGTAACAAAACAAATGAATTGTTTGGATATAACGCATGCGTTATTCTCAATAGTTTCAAATGATGCTGAGTATATCCATTCAATGTACCACCGTATTACAAACATAGCATGGAATTAAGCTTATCCCATGGTATCAGGGGACAATCCCTGCCATGTGTAATAATTATGTTTTTTGAATCCCATCCCACCTAATCCTTCCCAATGCCATGCGCTAAACACCCCCTTAGGTTTCTTTCGTATCCCGTCAAAGCTAGCACAACAGGTTATAAAAAGAAGGGTAAAGTTGCCATTTAGAAAAAGTTTTAACTCGAGACCACTTACTGCTTTCAGTGTTAAGCGTTAAGCAAAAGGAAGAAAACTTAAAAAAATCCATTTTTTTTTCTAGTGAAAAACTAAATTAAGTGTTTTTTTTTTTTTTTGGATTTACCAAACAATTTGAATCAGGAAAAATCATTGAAAATAGCCCCCTTTAGTTATAAGTGCAGAAAATAAGTTTTACCAAACAAGCCCTTGAAGTAAGTTTATTATGGAATGTATATGGAGCCCAAAAGTGTAGTTGGTGGTTACTCTTCTGTTGGGGAAATGCGGGGACCCTCTTTTAATGCATTAATAACCTTTGTCAAGTTGAATGGGAAGAATTATTTCTATTGGCCACTTCTGTCGATGTTTTCCTCTTAGCTCGCGAAAAGGATTAGTAACTTACCGATCTTAAACAGGAAGAATTTGATCTTAAATACAAACAATAGATGTGTGAGGATGCCCAGATTCGATCTTGGTTATGGAATAACATGAAGTTTGAAGTGTGCTCTAATCTGGTGTTCTTAAACATGACAAAAGATGTTTGAGATACTGTGAGGATGTACTCCTCGGAATAAAATATTTCTCCTGTGTACTTGTCTTTTCAAAAGGGGGATAAGCTCCTTTTTGAGTACTTTGCAAAATCGACTAGAATGTCAGAAAGGCTTTCCATATATCATCCTATTACGTCAAATGTCACTCTCATGAAAAAGCAGGGGTAAGATATGAAAGCAGTGAAACTTTTGTTCGGACTGGCAAAAGAGTACCAATTGGCAAAAGGATTGGATTTTGGGAGGAGCTTTTATTCCTTTAGTGGCAGTGGTTTATGGAAGGTTTCAGAGAGTTATTGGCTACCGAATTCAACATTGTTCATATTAATGTATCTGATAAATATGCGTTGGCCTCCTCATGCAATTATTTTAGTTCATGTGGAGGCCGTGGTGGACGTATTGGGTGTGGTGCTTTCTGTGGTGGCATAGGTGGTAGATTCCCAGGGGAAGTAGAGGTGGTCGTGGTCGTCGAGGAGACCATATGGGTACTCATTGTGACCTGGCAAATCATACTATAAACTTTTGTTGGGATCTTTATGGAAAACCCACAAGGAATAATCAATCTCGTATGGTAGTGGATGCTTCCTTTGATGGTAGACCAACTACTCTCTCTTAATCTAATCTTGGCGGTGATCAGATCGGTGTTTCATTATCACGAGAGGAATATGTGCGCTTTTTATCTTCTGGTGGCTCTACATCCAACAATACTCCCTCCATCTCTATAGCTACTTTGGCTCAATTTGGTGAAGCATGTCTTTTATTATCTTCTCCCTCGTCTTAGATTATTAATTGGGGTGTCCGACCATTTCTCTGGTAATCGTAGTCTGTTTTCTTCTTTTGATTGTGTTTCATCAAATACGTCGGTTACTTTAACTGTATTTAATATTATTGGACTTGGTACTTCTCAACCCCGTGTTATCAGTTCTATATGCCCATAAGTTTACATTTAGCCTTTTATTTATAAGTAAACCAACAAGGTCCTTGAATTGTTCTGTGTCATTTTCTTCTTATTGTGCGTTTTAGGACCTCAAGACAGGCGAGACGATTGGTGGAGGTTGTGAGAGAAATGGCCTGTACTACTTGGAGAGAGTCAGTAGGTGTGGTAATACTTTCTTCAGATTCAACAATTCAATGACATTGTGGTTTGGGACTTCCCTCTCTCCAAAATCTATAGACTCTCATCCCATCTCTTCCCAAGATGTTAAAGTTGGAGTGTGAAGCATGGGAGCTGAGTAACATCCTAAAGTTCATTTTCCATCTAGAATTGATTTAAGAAGTGATGTTGCATTTGAATTAGTTCATAGTGATGTGTGGGGACCTGCTTGAGTTCTTACTTTGTTAGGTTTTAGATACCGTCTTCTTTATTGATGACTAATCTTGGATGGCATGGTTATATCTAACAAAGCATAGGTTGGAAGTCTTTCATGTATTTCAGAAATTTATGTGGTGTAAAATTGTCCATGTTTAGGTTAGATAATGCCCTAGAATTCGTTTCAAAGGATTTTCAAACTGATTTACAAAATTAGGGCATTATCCACTAGACCTCTTATGCTTATACACCCCTAAAAAATGGGTTGCCTGAACACAAGAATAAACATATGGTGGAAGTGACTCAAGCCTTGTTACTAGGAAGGAATGTCCATCGAGTTTCTGGGTTTGTCCAGTTTTTACTGTGTGCCATTTGATCAATAGGATGCTTTTATCAGTTTTAGATAGCAAAAAATTATTCTCTATGTTATTTCTTGATCAACCAACTTTTACTATTCCTCCCAAAGTGTTTATTGTACTTGCTTTGCTTACATATTAGGTCAAGTTGAGATAAACTCTTGCCTTGTTTCGTTAACTGTACTTTTCTATGATATTCTCATCCTCAAAAGGGTTATCAATGCTATTCCCCCACTCTTAAGAAGCATTTTGTGACTGCTGATGTAACCTTCCTTGAAAGTGTTCCATTCTATGTTAAAGATGAGCATATTGTCAAAGGTACATCTATGGAGGCTCCCTTGCTGAAGGTGTTTCCTTAAGAATCTGATGTTGAGATGCCGCTGTCACCTCCAAGGTATTCCGTAACGGTAACAGTGGTCGTTACCTTTATGATGTGGGCAGTAACGGCCGTTATAGGTGTCGTAACGACAGTTATGGGTCATTTTTTTTTTCCCATGATGGTCATTATGACCTCATAACGTGTAACAGTTGCCACCTTTACCTTTACCTTTACCTTTACCTAACGGCCCTGCAGCGGCCATTGGGGCACACCATGGTCACCTTAGAAGATTTTAGATAGACTTGTTATAGAAAAAGGAGAGAAGACTAGGCATTAAATATTATTCCTCTTCAGTTCACACAATTGGCTACTGCACCTACTGAGGTTCTTATTTCTTCTGAGTCTCTTGAGGTTACTAATGATCCTCTGTTGTAGTTTGGAAATGTATGTTCTTGTGTAACTCATCCTATTTCCAACTTCATATATTGATTTGTCAATAAATTATTGTAAGTTTTCCCTTACCTTTTCTGCTGTATCCATTCCTAAGTAAATCCATGAGGCATTTTCAAATGAAAATTGGAAATGAGACATGAATGAAGAAATGGAAATCATGTACTCCATGATACTCGGAAGCTAACTGATCTCCCCTTAGGTAAGTCTTTGGTCAAGTGTAGATGGGTGTACATAGTTAAGTTCCTGCTTAATAGGTCAATTGATCATTACAAAGCTGGGCTTGCTGCTAAGGGATATACTCAGGTTTATGGGATATGTTATGGGACTAGATTATCTTGATACAATTTTCCCAGTGGGTACACTTAATTCAGTTCGGGTTGTTATATCACTAGCTACAAATCATGATTGGCCTCTCTTTCAGCTGGATGTATAGAATGCATTCATATGTGCAATGTTGTTGAATCGCATATGCGATCATGTGCGATTGCATATGCCTATGCGATCGCACAATTGCATATGCAACCGCATACTTTTTATTTATTTATTTATTTTTTGAAATTTTTATATAATATATATATAGGGAAAAATTCAAAAAAAAATGTAGAAATATATAAGAAACTAAGGAGAACTTTTCTAAGTTAATAGATAACTAATTTTACATATTTAAAATACATTTGAGAGAGATAAAATCAATAAACAAATGAATTAAACATCAAGTCATCGACATTTAACAATATAGTTAACAAGAAGTAACAACAAAATCAACAAATTATTTATTTATTATTGTAGAAAATCAACAAGTTATATTCCTTGAAACTTGAAAGTGCTTGAATCTTGATCTTCCAACTTCCAAGAGTGAGGGAATATAGGACAGAGAGAAGATTAAGATCACTTGGAAGTAGGAAATACAAGAGAGAGAGAGAGAGAGAGAGAGAGCACTTGTAATTAAGAAATGTAAGAGAAAAATAGAGTAAGAGAATTTTGGAGTGAGAATATTGCAAATGGAGGAGATTTGGAAGCCTTTTTATAGGAAAAATGTTGTTTTTTTGCAAAAAATAAAAAATAAAAATTCAATGTGCCATGGCCAATATGCGATTGCATACATTGCATATGCGATCGTATATTTTTGCATATGCCACATATGCTATCGCGTATGTGCCATGGTCGCATATGCCATGATCGCATATGCAATTTGCATATGCGCATATGCAATTTGCATATGCGCATATGCAGTCGCACATGACAACACTGCCTATATGGACACGAAGAAATCTACATGGAGGAATCTTTTGGGTATGTTGCTCATGGGAGTCTTCTAAAGTATACAGGTTAAACAAGTTTGTATGTGGGTGGAAGCAATCACTAAGGGCTTGGTTTGAGAAGTTCAACAGTGTGGTTATATCTTTGTATTAAAAAGGAGTAAAGTAGATCATTCAACATTCTCAAAGCAGTCAACTTCGGGTCACATACTATTAGTTGTGTATGCCGATGACATTATAGTAACCTGTGATGACTTGAGGGTATAACTTGAGGGTATTGAAATGCTGAAGGCATCTCTTCAAACTTAGATTCAAATCAAAGATCTTGCTCTTCTTCGATATTTTTTGGACATTGAAGTGGCAAGATCAAAAGTTAGAATAAATCTATGTTAAAACAAAAATACCTTTTGACTTGTTAAAAGAGATGGGGATGTTGGATACCTAACCGGTTGATACACTAATAAATCCTTATCTCAAATTAGAAGCCGAGGAAAGAGAATTGTTAGAAGACCCCGTATGTACAAGAGACTTGTTGGAAAACTCATCTATTTGACCATCAGCAGGTTTGATATTGCCTTTTTAGTTAGTGTGGTGAGTCAGTTCATGCAAAGTCCGAGGAGACCACACCCAATAACAATTATGTAGATCCTCATGTATTTAAAATGTTCCCTTGGCCTTGGGAAGGGGGTATCCTATATAGAGCCCATGTTCATCTTTAGATAGTCGGTTATATAGATGCAGATTATGCAGGGTCGTGACATGATAGAAGGTCAACTATGGGTGCACCTTCCTAGGTGGTAATTTGGTTACTTGAAAAAGTAAGAAACAGAATGTAGCTGCCAGGTTAAGTGCTGAAGTTGAATATAAGTCAATGGCACATACGACTTGTGAACTTACATGGTTAAAATCTCTTCTCGAAGAATTGGGATTTGAAGTTCAAGTTCCAATGTCTTTACATTGCACGACAAGCAAGCTGAGATACATATCGCCAATAACGCCATGTTTCATGAGAGAACGATGCATATAGAAGTTGATTGCCATTACATTTGAGAGGAGATATCTTAGGGACAGATCCACACACCTTATATTTCATCTCATGATCAAATCATAGATTCATTCACCAAGGCCTTTTGAAACTCTCAGTTCAACAAACTTGTTTCCAAGTTGGAGATGCAAGGCATCTATGCTCCCACTTGAGGGGGAGTGTTAACAGTTATGGGTATGGGTCTATGGCCCACTTGGATTTGGTTATGGGCCTATGGCTCACTTGTTGCTTAGCGTTCTTAGTCCTGGGATTTGCTGGACATAACGTGTATTGTATAAGGAGCATTTTCGTCATATTTTCTTTTTATTACTTAAATATAAGAGAATGGGGGTGGGAACATGCAACCCTAACCCATCTTTTCTTCTCTCTTTCTTCTTTTCTCTTTCTTTCTTCTCTTTTTCATCTCTATGCAAATCTACCACCAAGAAGCTCTTGAACCCATTGGTTATATACTTCACTGTCTCATTGTGTAAAGGGACAACACAGTATGCATTTCTTTCTGTTGTTTCTATGACATGGAGTATCAACCTCTAATAATAGAACGTGACGGCTGTTTTACAAATTCATGCAGACATTGATGCGTGCCATTTCAACTCCTCCATTCAGAAATTATCGCGTGTGGTGGTCTCTTGCAGATTCTAAGTATGGGGGGACTGCTTTGTTTGTGAAGAAACACCTCCAACTGAAAAAGGTCTCCTTCTGTCTTGATCGAGAAGGTAATTGCGGTGTTTGGATATACTTTTATTATTATTATTGCCTTGATTTTGTAGGCTGTAAGTTAATTTATCTGTAACCTATTAAATTTTCCTAAACTTTTCTATAGAGGAGTAGAATTTTTGTTAATGGGTTCAATTGTTCTATTGCTTATAAGAATGGTAAATCTTTGTTGTACGATCTAGCAAATTCAGCTTGAAGCAAGATATCCCCCAGCCAGATATCTTCCTAAAATCTAATTTGAGATCCACCACCCACTACATATGAGACACTTCTCATGTTGTGCCACACCCATCACCACCTTCCATACAGGCAATGCCTTGCACAATGACGAAACAGAGGTAAACCAGCCACCTACTTCTCGGCCTTATCCCAACTACTTGGTGTTGGCTACACAAATCCTGTTCCTCCATTCCCACTCCATCGAGGACCGTATTCTCAGCTAAATTTGAACCATTCGAATCAACTAACCCCTTGTATCTGTATTACTTGAGAGCAAACACAAAATATACTCATCAGTTTGCCTAATTGAAAATCCATTCCATGAAAAATGTGGTTTTACATGTTTGCATGTTCGTTTATATATGTTATTCTACTTCCATTTGAAACAAGAAATACATGGTAAATGAACTGAGATACAAAACTTGAAAATGTCAGTTGTTTACTTGATCAACTATTCGTTTAATGGAAAGTTATAAAGTACATTTTGGAGAGTTTATCTTAGTGCACATGCATGCTACAAATTAAGATTTAAAAACGAAAAAAAAGAGTTTTAAATTGCTAAAAAACAATAACATTAACTAAGTTAATTAGCCTCTGTCAACAAAGACTACGTTATTTTTTGGGAACTTCAGGTTTTTGTTCTTTTTGATGTTCAAAATCTCTTAAATGGGACAGTTCCGTGGTGATGTAATGTTTTAAAATGCCAATATGCAAAACCAGTTCACTGTTTTAGATGCTTGTGAGGGAAGGTCATCCCTTTCCACTTTCGTGTCAGAATCTTATAATAAGACCCAGGCAGGGATGATGGCAAGCTCCTCTCAGTAAGGAATCTGTTGGAGAGAGATTTAGGATGACTTAGTTGGCAATGAGCGATTACACTATTTTCTGCCATTGTTAAGGAGATGGGGTTGAAAAAGATTATATACAACTTGTGTCAATGGATTTTCATTTTGCGCCGGCTATATGAGAAGCTATCATCATTAATGAGGTATGACGCAAGGGGCAAAAGTGATGCTGTGCAAAGTAGAGAATCAGTTGAGCTATTCACACAAAGTGAGGAGTGCTATTGGGTTCTCCAAGGTTTGTCTTATGCGCATGTTGTGTGGCTGTGTTCATGCATATATTTTTTGGTGTTAGTATTGTGTTGAGGTTCCACATATGGGTTGTCCCAAGGTTACCTGGATCACTGGTCGCTCTGGTACATGGTACAGGAATGGGTATGCTGTATGCTACTTCCTCCAAGGTTTGGTACACTAGTGGTAGGATCATGTGTGTGGCTTCAGTACATGTAGGTATATACTACAGTAGAGTATTATAACGAGTGATACTGTAATTTACATATGAAATGATGAACATTATTATTATAAATCCACATGCATACAATATTATAAATGTGCACCACGTAAATACATAGATGCATATATACATATGATTGACTAAATCAAAGTATACATCTCTATGTTCAAAATATAAAATTATTTTAGAAGTTAATTAACACTAAGAATATTGAATGATAGTTTTGGATTGTTAAAAATAGTGATCCGTAGTGCAAATTACCTGTAACCTAGATTGTGGTTCGGAACAGAAACAGGGTTTTTGGCAATTTGGGTAATCTGAAAAACGTAGTAATCTGGACACATTGTTGTGCCGTTGTGCCATGTTTGAATGGTTGTGGCTATGAAGTTGGTAGATGTACTTGTGCTCATGTGGGCGATCAAGGTGGGATATTATGCATAAAGGAGTTGCATTGGCTGTGCTTTTTGGCTCTGTATGTCATGCAAATCCCTCTTTAGCAACCAGTGCTACTTGGCTTGGGCCCCTAAACTTGGCCCAAGGCCTGGGCCTATGATTGATATCTTGGCCTGGCATCTAGGCAGAACAGGGCCAATGATGAATAGCTTGGCCCAGTCCAATTATCAAGTGGGGCATTGTTGTACGAGAGAATGGACAATTTAAAGATACTTGTTGGTGGTCCCAATCAACGTACATAAGTAGTTTAAAAGCACTTATGGATTCGAGGTTATATTTATTTGATCAAAACCATTTGTATGCTGAGATTCATGGTAGATGGAGGGAATAATGCAATACATTTCTTAGATTCAGACTATTTCAAACCTTTGATCATGTCACTCCTTTCCTTATAGGGCTGCCCCTTTAGGGCTAGAGCTAGGGCTGAGCTAGGTCAGGGCTTAAGGGACTAGCCTGGGCTAGGGCCAACTCTGCCTGGCCCATTGCCACCCTACGTATGTACATTATGTAGGTGTGGTGCTCTCTTGAGATGTGCTGCCCAACAAGGGGCAGAAGAGATGGTGTATGAGTTTGGGACTAGATTGAACTACTTAGGGCACAAGTGGGGTATGTTATGTGGCTTTGTGTTTTCCATTTGGTGGCGGCCCAATGTGAATATGGTAGCTGGACCCATGTTGGTGTAGGTTCTGAAGTTGGCATTGTAGGCCAACTTTGATGTCCAATGCATGGGTTGGGTTCTCAAGCAATGTTTGGATGGTTGTGGCTATGGATTTAGCAGATGTTTGCACGATAACGTGGGTAATTAAGGTAGGATGATAGAAACTACCCTAAGATGCAAGATGAGAGATCAATTTACACATTAATTTCAACAACCAACATGTAAAATCAAATATAACGACATAATAGATTCGAAAATTTAGATTTATAACATGAAGGTCCTAGGTTACAACATATGTGGTGCACAAAAATATAAAATAATTCAATAATGGCCCACTTGGAAGTAAGGACTTCCAATCTAGCTTGGGTAGTGGGACAACCTCGTGGATAGACAAAGATGCAAGCAAAATTCTGGTTTGGTGAAAGTTTCACAAAAATTCAGATTTTCATTAAGGTTTTGTATTCATGGATGAAGATTTAGGAATGGGGTTTTTAGAGATTCAAAGGATCTAGGGATTATGTAGTTTTGGAGGAAAGTCAAAGAGGGAAAACTCCAAATGGGGGCCCACACGTGTCTAGGTAAAGGAGAAGAAAGAGAGGGAGGATTGAGTGGGGGTTTTAATGGGTTTAGAAGGTTGTAATGGAAGGGGAAAGTGGAAGACGAGAAGAATAATGCATTTTGTAGAATAGAAAGAGGAACGATGTACTTTGGGGACCACCACCAAACAAGCTTTTACCATTCTAGAATTCAATTGGAAGGGAGGGTTTCTCATAAACCCTAAAACACAAGGAGGAAAAATCCTCTACACAAGAAAGCTTATCTTTTTTTTTTTTTTTTTTTTTTTTCTTTCTTCTCAATAACACCACTAGGGTTGAAACTTCCCCCCACCCCCTGTGCTTTTATAATTGAAATTTTGGAATAATTACAACTATGCCACTCACTTAAGTGAAATTGCGAATCATCCAAAATAAGAAAACTAAAACTTTTATTATCATTCTCAACCATAAAAAAAACCCTAAAAATAACAAAAAAACATAAAGAGAGCAAGATTACAGTCCAAGGGGCCAAGATTTGGTGACTCGATAGCCTAATTGACAAGTTCCAATAGTCGGATTGACACGAAATAAAATCATATGACTAAAATGGTCTCTTAAGCAGCCCACATGCATGCTCCCAAAGTGAGGTCTTCTCGATGCACGTCCAATGCATGTGGGGTCTTCAAAATGGCCCGGCGGGCTCCATCTGGAACTTGTCTCCCATCCACAAAGAAAGCTACGCTAATGTGTGTGGTCGTCTCCATCTCTGGTACATGAGCAAGTCCTCAGATGTCCTCATTAATTCTCCCCGGCTGAGAAGAATTCGCCACTGGCAAAATAAAGCTATGATAACACTTGAGGAAGTCAAGATCAATGAACTCTGCATCTGTAATCCAAGTGGTGTCTGACTCAAACCTGTTCTTTCACTTCATGAGGTATTTCTGATATCTTCTATGGCGGGTAGAGATTGCTTGGTAGTCTAGAACATCCTCGATCTCCTTTCCGACCAGGTAGTGATGGAAGCGAAGACAATGAGTGGGAAGTAAAGTCTGGTAAAGGCCATGGGCTAGGGACGGGGTTAGGGACACCATCATCTTGGATAGGGGAAAGGTTTGCAGGAGGGCTAGAAGATGTGTGGGTTTGTCACAAGGCACAAGGTCCTCCATGTTGAATGTTGCACTGATGTCCATGTTAGATGAAAGATCCACCACATACGCATTAGGGCCCACTCTTGTCAAAATTTTATATGGATTTGCATTACGGGCATGCAAGTTCCTCATGGTTCCCTGTGGGAATCATTTGAGCCTAATGCAAACCATGACGTAGTCACCCACCTTAAACTCCTTACACCTACGATGTGAATCTGCAGAGATTTTATAATGTTGATTACTAGCATTAATGCGCTTCTTGATCTCACTATGTAAATCATGAATATGCCGTGCAAGTGCTTCTGCGTACTCAGATGGCCTATGTGAAATGGACATGGGTATGAGATCTATAGGTGTTCTAGGCTTATATCCAAATACTATTTCAAATGGACTCATTCATGTGAACCTATAGATGGAATTGTTGTATGCAAACTCGGCTATGGGCAAAACTGCATCCTAGGTCCTAATATGGTCTCCCACTAGACATCGTAGCAGATTCCCTAAGCTTCGGTTGACAACCTCCGTCTTGCCATCATTTTGAGGATGGTATGCCGAAGAGAATTGTAGCTTAGTTCCCATCATGTGCCATAGAGTTTTCCAAAAATAACCCATAAACAACATATCTTGATCTGACACATTGGTCTTCGGAAAACCATGTATATGAACCATCTCCCCAAAGAATATCTTCACCACGTTAGTGGCATCGGACGTTTTAGAACATGGGAGAAAGTGAGCCATTTTTGAAAAACGGTCCACAACTATAAAAATGGAATCGTGCTTTTTACTCATCGTAGGGAGCCCAAGCATGAAATCCATGCTAATATTAACCCATAGGGTGTGGGGGACTAGCAAAGGTGTATACAAACCAGTGTTCTGCTTCCTCTGCTTTGCCAAGTGACAAGTCTTACATTGCCCTATAATGTTAGCCACGTCCTGCTTGAGACTTGACCAATAAAAGTGCTCCTCTACGAGGGCAATGGTCTTGTCATGCCCAAAATGACCAGCTATCCTTTCAGCATGAAACTTCCAGACAAGAAAGTCATGGAGGGACGTACGGGGTATACACAATCTATCACCTCTAAACAAAAACTAACTGACCAGGACAAGCTCATTACTACCCCTAGATTGACCGTCTAACAACGATACATACACCTCTTCAAAATTTGGGCAACTAGGATGATCTTCATTTAAATGCTCAATCCCAGTGACTTCGACGCTCATGGAGTGGAGTAACGCAACCCTACAACTCAATGCATCGACATGTTTAATCTCAACCTCGTGATAGGGATATCGCATGCACACGCGCATGCACGCCGCCCCCCTATGCCGTACGCCAGAAGGAGGGCCCCATCGTCGATCTGGATCGATGACGAAGTCCAAGGAGGGCCTCTTAGTTAGAAGACAAAATTTGGTTCATTGAAGTGGGCCCGATAGTCAAGTAAAGGGATCTCATGATCGGGGCCCGCTAGTCGGATTAAATTCATATTTTAGGTTTTGCTTATGTTATTTAGAACATCATGAGCGCTTTAGATTTCTTTGATTGGTTTTTATTTTGGTTTACTTCATCGCCAAGTAATAGGTTGCGCACATGGAGCGAGTTTTGGCGTATAGGGTTTTTCTATAAATAGGCACCCCATGTAGTTCTTTTGATTCATTGAAGAAATAAAAATTCTTGCGTGTTTTTTTCTACTCTTTGAGTTTTGAGTTGTGGAAAAACTCAAGTGGGTACGAAGTCCTCCCTTTTTGATGGGCTAACTACCATAGTGCGAAGCCAAACCTATCTCGATTCGCTACCACCTTTTTCCATCCATATTTATCTTCTCCTACAAGCATTCCATCTGCAAATCCATCAATAGTTGCAGCCGTTTTTCTCTTTACAATAGATTTTCAGAATCTGGCCCTACAGGTGGGCTGAAACTTTGGTGGAGCACCACACACAAACCGTACATCGGATCGAGCTGAGATTTGGAGGTTTTGAAGTCCATCCCTGGCCGACCAGGGCTAAGGTGTACTTTTTCTGAATAGTGGGCCCCACTCACGTGCATCTGGGCCATTGTTGCTGTCCGTGTGCGGGAACTGTCTTTCGGTTCAGATTTTCTTCTTATTTTACCCTATCATACCAGTTTTTCATAAACCCTAACCTTAGATTCCATTATCCTTAATTTATTTGCCCCTTTCCTCACCATAGGGTTCCTTGAATTGAAATTCGTGAATCCCTTTGATTAGGGACTGGTTACTGAGCATGTGTGGATGATTTCTATTTCCCTTTGAGCATCATTTGGTCCATAATTTTACTGATCCAGTCCTAGGCCTGGATCCGCACTGATTCCCCTAGCTTGAATGTTTGAACTTTTGTGTGAAATTTTTATGTTATTGTTTCTGAATTAGTGTGATCTAAGCCTGAAATCTTTCATATCATATTTAAATTTCATGTCCTGCATCACCTCGGCCTTATGCTTCAACACAAAAGTGTACTTTTGGAGAAATTGGATCGACTTGGCATGCCTTGGGTTCAACTTCTTTTTCGAGTTGAGATAGCGCAAAACCTCATGGTTAGAAAATAAGACGAACTCCTACAGTAATAGATAATGTCTCCAATGGCGTGAGGACTGCACTACTGCATAGAATTCCTTGTCATAGGTATAATACTTTTGTTTTGCTTCATTTAGTTTTTTGCTAAAGAAAGCGACATGGTGCCCTACCTGACTAAGCACTCCACCTATACCTATACCAGATGCATCACAAACAACCTCAGAAGCCTTGGAAAAATATGGAAGTCACATGACAGGAGCTTCAGTCATCTTGACCTTAATTTCCTTGAATGTCTTAGAGGCTGCTTTAGTCCATTGGAACTCTCATTTTTTAATGCAATTGGTAATGGGAGTCATGATGGAACTACATCCTCTAATGAACCATCTGTAAAAAGTAACTAAGCCATGGAAGCTACGTACCTCATGAATATTACGTGGCTTAGACCGACCATGGCCTTGACTTTCTCGGGATCTGCAGACATCCCCTCAGATAACACGATAAAATCTAAGAAGATGACACTATTAAACAAAAACGAACACTTCTTGAGGTTGATATATAACTTCTTTGCCCTTAGGATCCCACACATTTGCCTCAGATTGTGGAGGTGTTGTTTCTTAGTCATGCTATAAATAAGGATATAATCAAAGTACACGACTAGGAACTTTTTCATGAAGGGTCTCAGCACCTGGGTCATCACCCGCATTAATGTACTTGGGGCATTGGTCAGCTTAAAAGGCATGACTAGCCACTCGTACAACCCATCCTTCATCTTGAAGGCCGTTTTCCACTCATTACCTGGGTGAATATACATATGGTGATACTCACTCTTGAGGTCTATTTTGAGAAAATTGTGGCATTGGCAATCATGTCCAACATTTCGTCAAGATGTGGTATAGGAAACCAGTACTTACGGTAATCTTGTTGATGGCCCTGTTATCCACACACATATGCCATGTGCCATCCTTCTTGGGCATTAGAAGGGCGGGCATGGCACATGGACTCATACTCTCCTGAATGAACCCTTTCCTAAGAAGCTCATCAACTTGCTTATTGAGTTTCGCATGCTTCGTGGGGTTCATTCTGTAATGAGGAAGGTTTGAGAGAGTCAATCCGGGGACAAGATCAATGGCATGCTGGATGTCCCTCATAGGTGGAAGCCCATCCGGGAGGTCGTCAGAAAAGACATCACTGAACTCATCCATCACCGTAATTACCTCACCAGGCCACTCTACACCAACCTGGGGTGTAGCCTCTCTAATCACGAGGGCATACACCTCTGAATCCTCTCCAGTCTCTTTCAAATTCTTTTGCATTAATGATATGAAGAGACTTAGGTTTGGGCTTCCTCGAAGTTCCGGGATCACCCTTCTTGGTGATCTTCTTCTTATCCAGTATGCTCTTGAGTGGAATAGGAATCGATCTTATTTTCTTGCCCTTAAACATGAATGTACAAATATTCGATTGACCGAATATTGTAAGGTCCAAGTCAAATAACTAGGGCCTACCCAAGATGATGTGGCCGACATCCATGGAAACCACGTTGCACCACAACAAATCCTGATACGACCCAAATTGGATAGGGATACAACATAGCTATGAGACCGGAATGGAGGACTCATCAACCCACAACACTTTGTGGGGTCGAGGGTGAGACTCGACTTTCAAGCCCAGTCGACTCACGGTGCTAGTAGAGACCACGTTGGCACAACTGCCACTGTCCATGATCACTTTATAATTCTTTTCTCCACACTTGGTATAAGTATAAAAGATCGTGTTCCTTCGCCAATTATCATTTTCTTTAGCTTGGGCAAAGGCGCATGTAACTACTGCGAGAGTGTGGGTCTCCTGATCATCAAACTCCTCATCACTAGCACCGATATTAGGCTCATGTTCCCCTACATCACAATTGTCCTCGTCATCCTCATTTGCCTCATCTATCATAAGAGCTTTACCTCTTTCTTTGTTTAGGCATTCCTTTGCGAGGTGACCATAACCATCGCATTGGAAACACTGCATGTGCTCGCTTCCCTTCGAACTAGTGCTGGCTAGACCCTTACCTTTAACATCTCTGTTATAGGTGGGAGCACCAGTTGGAGCTTTGGTTTGGCTCCTAAGGAACAACCTTGCCACGAGAATTAAGAGACAAACCGCTTCATGGTCGGTTACACTAGGTATTGTTCAAGCTCCTCTACCCTAAGGTAGGCCTCCCCTAGTGTACCAACATTATGAGGGATGAGCTCACACCTAATCTCAGGGCGCAGGCCCGTCCTAAAACGAGACATGGTCACAACATGGGACTTATCGACATCACATCGCATCATGTAGTCATCGAATCTCTCGATGTAATTTGATATAGACATCGACCCTTGCCTTAGGGATTGCCACTGGTCCAAGAGGAGATTACGGTAGGAGAGTTGGATATATTTTTCTTTAAGAAGTTCTTTCATATCAACCCATGATGTAATGAGTTCATCTCCACGCCGCTTTGCCTTTCGTTCTGTATTGGTCCAGAACAACTTTACTAGACCTGTCAACTTCATTGTAGCGAACCTCACTCGATGATGATATGACATATCATGCCACTTGAAGAAATGGTCCATGTTAGCTAGCCAGTCAAGCAAATGCTTCGGGTTCAACTGACCATCAAAACTGGGAGCATTGACTTTGATGCTCTTCATAATAACTCTTTCCTCAGGATTGTAACGATCCCACAACTCTCTACCGGATACGTGGGCGCGCGGTCCTGCATGTCCTACTTCCTGACTAAAGTTCTAATAAGACCCCTAATGGGTTCTACTGGTATTGAACCCTACTCAACTGGGTCCTCATCTGCTGGCTCTCCTGCCTGAGACTGGTGGTCTTCCCAAATGATGGAGGTACCGTGAGAGGTAGCATCTAGCTGCATGATACGCTGGTCGCTGGTAGTCAATTGCACGGCAATGGTCTTATTGTGCATCTCAATGGTTGTCAAACGACTGTTAATATTTTTGAGAGCCTCGGTAATCTGATCTGGGTTCATGGTAGGGAATAGACCAAAACCACAACCTGTTTGCATTTGCATACACTAAACAACCCTAATGAGAGACAACGTAGTTGAATGTGTACTATATGATGAATGCTGTGCATAAAAAAAAAAAAACCAGATTTGACGGTGATCAATGTGATGCTATATGATGCACGTGTTTTATGTATGATGACCTGTAGTATCTTAAACTTCATGGACAACCCTAGAATGATTCTAATAAGGCTAAAACTAAAAATTCAGCAACTACGTGTCTTAAAAGTCACTAAATTTGAAAATTCCAGCAATATATGACTTTGGAAATACCCAAGCAGAAAATTCAGAAAGCTATATGTGACCAATATGCTCTATTATGGGTATAGAAATTTTGTCGAATACCTACTCTATGCTAGACCTAGGCTTTGATACCAAATTTGATGTAGGATGCTGATGCAATATGAGAGATGAATTTACGCATTAATTTCAGCAATCAACATATAAATCAAACATAACCACATAATAGATTCGAAAATTCAGATTTATAACACGAAGGTCCTAGGTTATCACAGACACGGTTCATGAAAATATAAAATAATTCAATAGTGCCCCACTTGGAAGTAAGGACTTCCAATCTAGCGTGGGTAGTGCAACAACCACATGGATAGACAAAGATGCAAGCAAAATTCTAGTTTGGGGAAAGTTTCGCAAAAATTCAGATTTTCATTAAGGTTTTGTATTCATGGATGGCGATTTAGGAATGGGGTTTTTAGGGATTCAAAGGATCCAGGGATTAGGTAGTTTTGGAGGAAAATCAAAGATGGAAAACCCAAACGGGGGCCCACACGTGTCTAGGTAAAGGAGAAGAAAGAGAGGGAGGATTGAGTGGGGTTTAAATGGGTTTAGAAGGTTGTAATGGAAGGGGAAAGATGAAGACGAGAAGAAGAAGAATATCTTTTAAAGAAGGGAAAGAGGAAGGATGTATCTTGGGGAACCCACCACCAAACAAGCTTTTATCATTCCACAATTTAATTGGAATGGAGGGTTTCTTACAACCCTAAAATAAAAGGAGGAAAATTCCTTCATGCAAGAGAGCTTCACTATTTTTTCTTTCTCCATAGCACCGCTAGGGTTGGAACCCCCCCCCATGCTTTTATAATTAAAAATTCGGAATAATTACAACAATGCCACTCACTTTGGTGAAATGACCCATCATCCAAAATAAGAAAACTAAAATATTTATTATCAATCTCAACCATCAAATAAATCCTAAAAATAATTTAAAAATATAAAGAAAGAAAAATCAAAGTCCAAGGGGCCTAGATCTGGAAGATTTGGCCCAATGGTCTGATTGACAAGATCCAACGGTTGGATCAACATGAAATAAAAATCTTATGACTAAAATGGTCTCCTAAGCAACCCACATGAATCATCCCAAAGTGAGGTCTTCCTGATGCATGTCCAATGCATGTGGGGTCTTCAAAATGGCCCAACGGGTCCCATTTGGAACTTGTCTCCGATCTACAAAGAAAGTTGCATTGATGTGGGTGGTCGTTTCTGTCTCTGGTGCACCCGAGTAGGTCCTCTGGTGTCCCCATCAGTAATCAAGTTGAGATTATGCAAGATGGGAGACAGTCATTTTGTTGTACAAGTGGCTGTAGGCAATGTTTTAAATAATGACGATATCTACTGATATATCTTGTATCCTACCCGTGTGATACAAAATGCATAGGTAGTGTTGATATATCCCGCATGCTCAATCCGGTGAGCATTTTTGGACCGATCCCTTTTTTTGTTGAAATTATTTTAAATCAGTGTCAAATGGTTACAAATCCATTGGTTTTTCATGTTTCGCATGAAAATCATGGAATTTAAGCTTTGATTTCGATATCCATTGGTTCTTCATGTTCTCCATTTTATTATTATTATTATTTTTTAATTTGTGTCAATTGAGACTGATTTTGAATTATTTAGGAGAATTTGATGAAATGATCATCACATACACTCTAATTTTGAAATTTGAGTGTAGGTGGTCCAATTTGGGGAAAAATGGGGAAAATTCGAAATTTCCCCAATTTCTCCCAAATCGTTTGCAATGTTGCACTCCAAACATGAAATCAAGCATCTATGAGGATGGATCTACTAATTTGTTAAGCCCTTGTCAATTTTCGAAGAATAAAAATTATTATTTTTAATTAAAAATTAATAAAATATATATATTTTTTTAAATTTTCCTTTAAACAACTGTCAATTGAGACTAATTTCAAAGTATTTAGGTGTGTTTAATGAAATGATCGTCACATATACTCTAGATGTTATGCATTCAATTTGATTATTGTTGCATTAGTTTAGTCAAACAGTGCTAACTTAGGACCCTATACAAAGGAAACCTATTATTTGCACTTCTTTTTTAAGATGTTATGATTTAAAAGTGTGTATTAAGGTTTTTTTTTAACAATCCTTGAAGTTTCATTTTAAAATTCTACCAATTTCCCCATGTTTCCCAAAAGTGTGATAAATTACTTGATACAAACGATATATCCTGATTGATAACTGATACGTATCTATATCCCAAGGGTGCGATACTTAACGCGATACCGATATTTCGAACACTGGTTGTAGGCTAAATGGGTTGGAGAAGATGAATTCTGGAGGCTCTGTGAGTGTGACTGGTGACATGCATCATGCTCAATAGTAGGAGTGTCTTGGTTGGCTTGTGGTACATGTAGATACCCACATGGTTCTTAGAGGGCGAATTACTCGATTAACAAATTTGGGCTTTGACTAAGCATAGTAATGTAGGGGCATTTTCCAACTGGGCTCGAGTGGGGTTGCCTGTGGGATGTAGGGGCACACTCAGGGTGGGCAGCCCGTGTGAGGCGGGTGGCTTGTGTGAGGCGGGGTCTCGTGTGAAGCGGAATCCATATGAAGTGGGGCCCATGAGGGTTCGGCCATGGTCCTAACCCATGCGATATGGGGCCTGGGCTATGAGATAAAGGGATTGATTCGCCATGCTCTATTAGTTCGAGCTTTTAGATCAAGTGGTTAATTGTGCTGCATCAAATTGGTATCAAAGCGGGAGGTCTCGTGTTTGAGACTCTTCACCGGTGGTGATTAATGCAGGGGTATTTTCACACCGGGTTCGAGTAGGGTTGCCTGTGGGATGCAGGAGAATGCTCGGGGTGGGCAACCTGTGTGAGGCGGGTGGTTCGTGTGAAGTGGGGCTCACAAGGGGGGTTTGGCCAAGGTCCTAACTCATGCGATGTGGGGCCTGGGTTATGAGATAAATGGATTGATTCACCATGCTCTATCAGTTCAAGATTTTAGAGAAAGTGGTTAATTGTCCTGCATCACACAGGGATAGTGAAATGTGGGACTTGAGGAGCCTGGAACCTTGGGATGTGTTAGAACATCATTGCATCCTGAGTATGTTTGGGTTGGCACTTCATGGGCCTTGCCAAGTGGTTGGTTCACGTTGGCAATTGGCATAGGTTGTGCGTTGGTGAGGTTAGATAGATTGCATTGAGGTGGGCTGGTTTCCACATGGGTCTATATCGGGGAGCTGCAAGAGTGCAAGTAGGTTTGAGAAATTCTACGTGTGATACTATCCCTTCGATGTCTTTCTGATTCCATTTGGGCCACGTCGTGATGTATGTGACATATCCGTGCTGTCAATCCGTTTTAACAGAACATTTTGGGGCGTGAGTTGAAAAAAGAGGCAGATCCAACGCTCAATTGGCCCACACCAAAGGAAATAGTGTTCGTAAAATGTCCACCATTGAAAGTTGTTTCTTTCACCAGGCCCACATCGAAGTTTAATTGTCATATAAACCCTTCATAAGGTCACATAGGCATGGATAAGGGGGAAAACACAAATATCAGCTTCATCCAAAGCCTCTAGGAGCCCCAAGAAGCATTTAACGGTAGGCGAATGATTTATCACAGTTTCCTGTGGTGTGGTCCACTTGAGCTTTTGATCTGCCTCATTTTTGGGCTCATGCCCTAAATGAGGCTGACATAACAGATGAACAGTGTGGATAAGCCACATACATCACAGTGGGCCCTACATTCATTTGACAGCAGTCCTCAATTTTAGTGCTCAATAGTTAAGCAATCAACATCTGCATCGGAAGCGATGCGTTATTTATTTAGGCAAATAATTATTCCCCATTTACAAGGTAATTACCTGTGAGATGAAAAATCAAACAGGCCCTAAGAGGATGATGTATATGATGTATGGTGGTAAGTTGATTGTGGAATGTTTTATTGGTTAATGCTTCTGGAAAAGATGTGGATGTTTTTGGAGAAGGCATCCATATTTGGAGTGTTCTTTTCGGATTGTTATTTCTGAGTGTTATCCAAAGATGCCCTTGACTCATTTTGGTTAAATTATTTGTCAAGATTCAGTGTTCAAGAGTAATTTGTTAATAATTTTCGTGGATTGTATGGCATGTGGGGAGTTCATTTCAAGTCTTTTGGAGATGTTTGGGAGTCATGTGGGGGTCTTCACTAGGTGATGCAAAAGAATAGTTTGATGAGGTTGGTCTTCTAGGTTTGTATGATCCACTATAAAGTTACTTTCCCTACCAGCAGGTAGAGTGATCCCATTTGTGGTGGAGCAGCACTCGTGTAGAATTTGATCTAATCACTATTGTGCCATAGAGTTAATCTTTATTCATTTACGTGGTTTCTTCTACTATAACGTTGCTTACATCATATTTTCTATAAATTTATCCTGGTAAGTAAATACTTTTTCTATAGATGTTATTCTGTTCTTGTACTTCATTCACTATTGGCAGCTTTGAAGCATGAGCCAGATGGCCGGGTAATTTTGGCTGAATTTGAGACAATCTGTTTGCTAAATACATATGTACCAAACAATGGTTGGAAAGAGGATGAGACTTCATTTAAAAGACGAAGAAAATGGGATAAAAGAATATTGGATTTTGTTTTGCAATCTTCAGATAAGCCTTTGATTTGGTGCGGGGACCTGAATGTTAGGTAATATCTGCTAGCTATTAACTTTTTAGCACATATGTTTTTCTTGTCTTTTCTTCCTCTTTTTTCAATCTAATAACTCATGTTGTTTTCTTTGTAGCCTTTATTCACCTTGGAATTATGTATATTATTATGTGCTTATTCGAGCCGGTTCTAGACTATTTGTTTTACATGATTTTCTTATTAATAAATGGGACACCTAACCAGGATGATTGCACCAGTTTCCTTACCTAGTGAAGTGTACTCAAATTTGGCACGTAGCATAATGATCCATGATCTGGACCATTATTCGTGTGGATCGATAGAGGTCCCTTCCAATGTATAAAGAGGCTCAAAACATAAGTGAGTACTAGTGATAATTCATAAAATAATGAAAACAATATTACAAAGAATGTCATCTCACTAGTCAATTACTAGCATAATGAAAATAGTATTGCCCATGGTTGCACGACCTTACGTTCTTGTCATCATCCGGCTTACGCTATGGAATAGGTGCTACATATCCATAATAAATAGAGCTAGAGGGAAAGACTATGTTAATGAAACTTGAGGCCAAGGATGACTGATCACGATCCTCACTGGGTATCTATTGTGTTGACCCTGAGTAAGAATATACACTGGTGCTAGATGAAGGCCCATTGCCACTAGGCCCACCATTGTCGTACTTGTACTATGGATGCCCTTGGCAATGCTGCTCATACTTTGTGTTACTGAGAGTAAGATATGTACGACAAATAACTCGGATTTGGATCCGGATGTTTGTATCCATATGAAATAGATCGACTTAGACTAGTCTAATATGAAAGTGGCTCAACATGCTCCCTATACTATCTATGGTCATATCTATATTCGTATCCATATCTGTAAGCAATTTGATGTCCTAGATCTCCTAGTGCTCCATCTTCTCCAGTGCCACAGGTGCTAGCCTCCCCATGATCCCCCCCTTGGTTGGTCGTATCGTGCCTCAGTACACTTATAAGTTTTGCATCTTTCACCCCGTTGTTCCTCATCGGCTTCACGATCTGTAATCGATATTTTGTATAACACCAAAAGCAAGTGCATCATCATCATCATTATTGCCATGATCATCTATCTTGGTTTCGCTGCTATTCCCACTCTCTTGTTGGGTCAAATCTACCCTCTCCGGGTCCAAGATAGCTGCATGGCTCTCTTGCTGCCCTACACATATCACTGAGTTATGCACCTTGATTTCTTCACCATTTTCTTCTACCTGTTTCTTTCTTTGTTCTAACCAACGTAGAAGGGGTCCTTATCGTAAATGTTGTTTAAGTTTATTGGACAGAAGTTGTTTTCCTTGACCAGATTTGCCACATGCCTTGCATTTCGTAATCTAGCTTCATTTTGTAGTGCATGTAGACGAGTCAATCAAATGTCTTGGCCTGCAATCTATTCCTATTCTTCGAGTGGATAAGTATAAAACAACTCCAGTTCCTCTTGCAACTAGAGGACGAAGTTGTCTGGTTTAGAACTTTAATCACAATTGTCTTGAGAGCCTTTACACTTTCTCCAAAATGTATCCACCAATCAGCCATATAAATAATAAAAAGACTTATGTTAACAAGACATCACTAACAAAACACTTCTACAGTAAATAATAATGATAAAATATAAGTTTCTTACCTAGAAGTTTCTGAGAGATTGCCATTTATGTAAGTGCATCGGAGAAGCTTCCCTTTGCGTAGGTGCATGTAAGTGCATTGAAGAAGTTGCCTTGGTGAAGTGCACAAATTTCTAACTATGAACATTACACCGAAACATTTATATTATTTTAAGCACCGAAATAACAAATGAAAGACAACGAATTTAAGACTTGTACTAAGTTCATTCAACACACTTATTTGCGTATCTGTGTCGAGCTCTTATCTCTTAATCATGTTCTTTAGTCCCATACTAACCTTATGATCCTCGACACATGAAGTAACGTATTTGTATCTTAGATTTAAATAATATCTTGTATTACAATAAGGAAAACAAAGACTTTAATGATCCCATCATTAAAAAAACTGACTTATAATTATTAACAACAAGTGCTTAATAACCGAGAGTTTACCTACTGCATTAAGATCGTGGTGAAGCTAATTCTTCTAACGCATCTTGTTCAACTTTCAGTAATTTGTATATTGTCTACAATCATGACGAATAACTAGCTTCAATTGATCCATAACATCATAGAGGAAGCCCTGGTAGATATCTTATTGGATTCTATAAGACGGACTCTTATTAGTGGTTCCATCACCTGGAGGATATTTGCGACATTCTTTTAATGTTGTTGTCCTTAATGGTTGCCACAACCTCAACCAGTGTCTCCGATGTTTTGTACCCAGGTTTTGCATTCAATCATTCCTGGAAAGCAAACATCTCAGTGATCTTGCTCAATGCTACTTGATGGTTGATGCTACTGCAAACCCTCAAGGGTAATAAAGTTTGTTACAAATATGGTTGTCACATGCTTTAGTAGCTCTCCCTTATTCGCGAATTTCCTCAATATGATAGCTAGTTGGTTATGCTTGTAGATGAATGTCATCATCTTTCTTTTTCAATCAATTTTGTGATACGCTTATTCTTTCTAATATCTTCTAATATGAGATCGATGCACTGTGAAGCACATGGTGACTAGAATAAATGTCTCTTTGCTATCAACGTTCTTCCCATAGACTTGTATGTTGGTTCGTTGTCTGTCACAATTGGCACCACATGCTCTTCTCCAATCTTATCCACCATCTTATCCATTAGGGTGAAAATATTGGTGGCATTTTTTATTGGTTCCAATGCATCGATTGATTTGTGGAACACCGTTCCCAAGTGACAGTATACCATGAAGTTGTTCATGTTACGTCGAGTTGGGCCTATCCGACCATCGCACATAATAGTGCATTATCAGGTTTTCCATATGGGTTTAAAGTTGGCTAAATGTGCCTTCACATCTAGATACTTTATGTTTGTCCATTTCCACCTAACCTAATTAATTGTGGGTAGTTTTTTAAATAGTTGTCCTATGTAGTGTGTAGCTTATGCTACGTGGCGTAGCTTAGCCATAATGCACGTAGCTCATGAAAATAGCTCAAGTCATGTGTATCCTATGCTACATGTTAGTTTTGCATACGCTAAACACTACATAACCTATGGTACACGTTGTGTAGTTTACGTTACAAGTTATTTTTTACTAAAACATTAAAATCAATAAATGTTTTCAAGGATTTGTTACGTTTTTCATTTTTTTTTTTAATAAAAAGTTATTCTTTGAAGTGTTTTTAGCAAAATAATATAAGTAGTAAATCAGTTAGGTTGCTCTTCCTTACCTTAATAGTTAATCTTTGCCTACTTTTCCTATTATTTTATGTTGTGTTTGGTTGCACCAAATGTCATTAAATTTCATTATTGATTGGACTAACTTGGTGCAAAATATCATGGAATTTCATGATATTTGGCGCAATCAAGCACAACCTTAGCTAAAAATCTAGTAGTAGTGTGTGGCTTATGCTCCATGCTATGTAGCTTAAGCTTTATGCCTCAAAGGGGTGGACGTTACACTACTCTATTTGCTTTTTAAAACACTAGTTGTGGGTGCCTTCACTCCTTAGATTGCCTCTGCCGTAGCATCGATCACCACTAGTTAGTACGGGGAGTTGGCAACATTTGAAGTTATGTTGCCATGTGTGAATACCTTGGTTGTTGCCCTATTAAGCTTCTTAACAACAATTCTAGTCCACATTTATTTTATCCTCATTTGTTTTGCTTGTCTCCTTCCTAAACAAAATTGGCACATGATGGTCTCCTGGTCTTCACCACATTTGCATCATCGGCTACAGGGGGGAACGCATGAAGAAGTCTCTCGTAAGTTGAAGGCACATCGTAATCCACTAAACATGGCCCTACTCCCAGTCCTATTCCTATTCCCACCCTTGCTCCAATAGCTCCCCCACATCATGTACAAACCCCCTACCACAAAGCATGCACTAATGCTCTTCATCTTTATGAGCAGTGCGCATGCTCTCTCCAAGCCACTGTGACCTTCCGATTTGAATCTTCATTGGACTCAACATTTTCGTGCTCACAAACACCCATATAATTATGATTAAACACCTCATGTTTGGTTGCATCAAGATCATCTTGCTACTTATTTTGCTTGTCAAATTTTTTTTTTTATTTATAAAGGATACATGAAAGCTTTTTCCCCCTCAATATTTCCAAACTTTGCTGCATTAGGTGCATTACCTCTCTTGGCACGTTGTTGCACCTCACGCCTTGGCTTTTTTGATGTGTTAAATGTTGTTTGAGTCCGGTGTTTCCGCTAATTATCTCTACTGCAGTAGTTGCACTTCATGGAGTACTTACCACCCACCCTCTTAGAATGTTGTCATCCAATTTTCTCATTTCTCACTACTTACTACAAGTCTACAAGCTACAATAGTCAACACCACCTAATCCCCAAATTACTCAATACTATAGTTTAAAGAGTAAAGACTCTCTAGTCTAAACTAAAGTCCAAAGTGTAAATTGTAAACTAAAATCTAAAGTTTAGTAAAGATTCATTTAAAGTGTAAAGTCTAAACTAAAATCGAAATTGTAAACTAAAGTGTAAAGTCTAAACGAAAACGAATCAATCTCCTCACCTGCCTAAGATATAAATGTATAATCATTATGCACATATTCCAAGTTCCAACTTCAAGTTGAAATTAAATAGAAACAACAATTGTACATCAAAGGCATGAATTTGTACATCTATTCGTCCTACATCTATTGCAAATTCCCAACCATTTACAAAAAAAGGGCTTGTTTGGGAGCTTGTAAATGGAGGTAAATGAAATCTATTTCACAATTACACTCAAATCAACTGTAAATGGAATCCTCAATTATGTTTGGTAGCCTATAAATAAAATGCACTGCAATCTAAATATTCTGTTTGGATGGGAGTAAATGGAAGGAATTGGAATGCATTGGGATTCATCAATACATTCACAGGAACATATATGATATCCCAAATCAGCTTGAATATCCCAAATTAATGTACATACGTGATATTTGACAAAATGATTGTAATAAGCCCATTGAAATGTGTACTTTGGCAAAAAAATGAGGAAATTCTCAGCCTTGGGTGGACCACAATGTTAAGGATCACAAACAAGCAACTTGCAAATGTTTTTTGACCTTCCACTTAGATGGCCAACATTTGACTGTTTGGATCATTCTTTTGCTGTGATTTTAGTGATGTTGCCAATAATTGGATTGTTTTGGAGTATCATCAATGAGCCATGTGTAAGGAGGTTAGGAGCATAACGACACCTTTGTTTACTCGTGCGACTCCACGGGAGCCAAAAAAGGCATTTCACAACCATTACTCCCAAATCTTTCCTCTTCCTCAGGATTTCAAATTAGCCCCATTTACGCTCAATTCATTTGCTCCTAGTTCCATTTATTGACATTTACTCTCGTTCAAACGAACCTCTTACTCCATTTACTCTGAAATCCTCCCATTTACTCCCATCCAAATGACTCCTAAATATTGAACAAAAAATAAAACAAAAAAACATTTTTTTGGGGATTTTTCATGACGATCACTGTTCATGTGTAAATCAGCCACAAAAAAAGAAGAAGATTAAAATGCTTAATCTACTGCATGAATTTGTAAGTGTATTCATCCTACATCTGTTCCAATTATTTACAGTCAATATTGATTTTTTTATTTTTTTGGGATTTTTCACAAAAAAACACAAAAATGCAAAATTTGATTATAATGCCTAATCTACTGCATGAATTTGTACATCTATTCATTCTACATCTATTCCAACCATTTACAATCAACATTGAACAAGAGAAGGAGGGAGGGAGGGTTTTTCATGATAGTCATTGTTCATGCTGTTCATGTGTTTCAACAGGAAAAAAAAACAAAAAAAAATTGAATTAAAATGCATCAAAATTGCTCAGATATTTAGAATTCAAAACAATATGTATTGATGGATAATGTTGGGATATAATATTGATCTCTGTGAGTAGTACATTCCACAATGTACCTCACTTGTTTATCAGCTTTGATTCTCATATTATCCATGGATAGTATCAAAGACCTAACTCCAAGAGGATTTGAATCCCAATTCAAAATGTCCACCTTCCATTGCACTCAACCAACTAGTAGTTGGTCCCACAAATTTAGGACCCCCTAGTTGTTGTCATATGAAAATACAATCTCAAATCTCTCATTTTGAACCAGCCTCGTGGAGGCTTGATCTAAATGTCTCTCATTTTAATGTTAAGTGACTACTTACGTACCGTGCATTCTTCCAAGCAGGCAACACATCATGTGTCAGATTGGTTGCCAGATGATCGGATTTGCCACATATCCAACAGATGGTTGCACGAAGCGCTTAGTGGGAACAAATTCATGTGCAGAACCCGGGAAGTGTCCGTTTCAAATTGTTAGCAATTATAAACAGCTAGGATGTGGGATTAGAAACTAGTTGGAAGCAGTGTTCGAAATATTGGTATTGCATTATGTATCACACCCCTGGGATATGGATACGTATTGGTTATTGCATGAGATATATCGGTTGTATCGCGTAATGTATCACTGTTGTTGGAAACATGGGGAAACATTGGAAATTGGTCGATTTTTTCAATGAAATTTCAGTGATTGTTAAAAAAAGAGATCAATACACACTTACAAATTAAAGCATTACAAAAAACAAGTGCACATGATATGTTTTCTTTGTATGGGGTCCTAATCTATGCGTTGTCTAATTGAATTGATTCAAGTAAATTAAAAGTCTATTCATATAATTTATAAATGTAAGAAGACATGTGGAAACACAAGCAATACATTCAAAAGCAAAAGAAGAATCACTAGATTAGGTTACATACATGTTTGATTTTGATTGTTTTGCAATTTTCCGCAACTCGGTCCTTCTCCTCCAAATCTCGAAATTGAAGTTCCCAATCCATGATGTTTCATACAAAACATGAAAAATCATGGATTTGTAGCAATTTGACACTGATTTAACATGATTTATAGAAAAAAGGATCGAAAAAAATAAAAATAAATGCTCACCGGATCGAACACGGGGTATATATCCCACTACTTGTGCGTTTCGTATCGCACAGGTGGGATACAAGATATATCGTGGGATATATCGGTCGATATCATTGATATTTAAAACATTGGTTGGAAGGATCGTGAAATAAGTTTGACATGGAGTTGATGCATGAAATATTGTTGCCAGATGAAAACTAGCACCAGTTGGTCAAAAGGAAGATGTCTTGGAACATGGGGTCACATAAGTAGGTATGGAATAGGAAGAAGATCATGACCTTGAGCAAGATGAGTTTGTTGACTATGATGTGGTATTAGAAACTAGTTGGAAGGATTGTGAAATAAGTTTGACATGGAGTTGATGCATGAAATATTGTTGCCGGATGAAAACTAGCACCGGTAGGTCAAAAGAAAGATGTTCTAGAACATGGGGTCACACAAGTAGGTATGGAATAGGAAGAAGATCATGATCTCAATCAAGATGAGTTTGTTGATTATGGCCACATACAAAATGAAGCTGCTATTATGCATGACTAAAGGAGTGGTTGAAATTAAATAATGAATGAGGTTGTTGGCCTGTTGCTGTCCACAAAGAAGGGATTAAAATTATTACACTGAAAATAATTCCCCATCTTACAATTATTTTAGCCTCCTCTTCAAATTGTTTCACTGTCTTCTATTAGTCCATTCCATGATTAGAGCTTCACGAGTAATTGAAGATGGATACTAATTGAAACAAGTATGGAACTCAGGCAGGGAAATTAATCGGATAATACTAATTCAAGAAAAGAAAAAAAGAAAAAGAAATAGTAATTAAAAATGAAGAGTTGATCCCAAAGTGCCAGAAATGAACCTTGCTTCGTGCAGTAACAAAATAGGATGCAGTTTTGAGATGGAAGGAAGTGGTCTAGTTGTCATTTATGTAAGACTGTTTTAAATAGCGGTAGCATGTTGTGTAGCATTCAACCCTCCGTAGCGTGTAGTGTAAGCTACACAATACTTCTATTTTTTAATTTTCAAAAAAGAAAAATATGATAAATAGTAATAAAAAAACAATATACACACACGCACATCCACACATAGGCACACCATAATGGTCCCCATGTGGGCCACACCATAGAAAACAATGCAAATCCACCCATTCACACACCTTAGTGGGCCTCACATGGGCCATACCATTGAAAACAATGCAAATCCACCCCTTCACACACCTCAGTGGGCCCTATGTGGGCCATACCACAGAAAACAATCCATATCCACAGAGATATTGAAAAAGAAATGAAACAAAATGATAAAGAACAAAAAACGCACAACAACTAGCATTTTAAAAGGGAAAGAGATGAGAAAAAAACTCAAAATAACAACTTATTTTCATTGTACATCAAAAAAAATTCAAAAAAAAGAACGAGCGTACCTATTGTTGTCTTAAGATGAGATCCAATTAATGAAAACTTTAAAATTTGAGGCTCTACAGCCGACCCGAACCGGAATTGGGGAAATATGATTTCTCCGTCATTTCTCCAATGATCATGAAATTGCACCAAATGGACCTCCTTATAGTCTCCAACAATCGGCTAAAGAAGCCCCTTTGATGGGCTTTTGGATCGCAAGATTGAAGAGGGGGGTTTCCAAGGGGTTTCGAATACCCTGTTTGATCATGGTTTATTTTATTTATTATTATTATTTTTTTTAAAGTTTAGTGGTTGTGGTGTGAGTTCACCACTGTTTATAAGAAAGAAAAAGAAAAAAAAAAAAGCAGCGTAGCATGCGCTACACGCTAGGCGTTCGTAGCGTACACTACGACCCCTGTAGCGTACGCTATAGGGGATTTACACTATTTGATATGCTACGTAGCGCTACGGCAGCGCTACGCTATGTGGCGCTACTGAAAACACTGATGTAAGAGACATTGTTATGAACAAGACCTGAAGGACTATCCTTGTTATCTAACAGATATTGGATATTGGCAACCATATAGGTATGTGGTAACCAATTGTTCATCCCAAATACTTGTAGGTTGCAGAGAGGGGGGAGGGGGGCTGCAGAGCTAACATTAATTGAGAATTTTGTGGTCTTCATGAGTAAATGATGAGAAAGTTGATTTTCTCTGTTACGAAGATTTTGAAGGAGTCAGCATGAGTAAATAAAAGGAAAACTGATGGTTTTCTCCTTTACAAAGATTCTGTGCAAGGAATTCACTGCATAAATATTAAAACATGGTTATAAGGTATAGTTGCATGAAGCGTGAAGGGAACTTGCTGGTGGTTGGACATGGGTATGGGAGCTGGGAGGCATGTGTTTCAAAATGTTTGCAATAGGAAGCAGTCAAATAATCCGTGCATAACCTGAAGAGGGACTGTTTCCTGGGCTAGGTGGAAAGTTTCTCTAACTATAGGATATAGGTGTCTGCAATAAATCTTAATTAGGAAAGGAGCAAATGTGCATTTTCATTTCTGTAATGCAACTCTAGGAAAGAGTTGCGAAAGATTACCTTTGACTATGTAAGGTGAAGATAATAGAGAACATCCCATTTGCAAACATGTTGATGGTATTCTTAGTGTTTTGAGAACCAGTGGAAATCCTACCAGTTATGGATTTTTGGGAACTTGGTACATAACTTCAAGAACAATAGTGTGATAAGAAGGTCACACTTAAACCATAAAAACATGGTCTTTTCTAGATGCAGAAATGCAATAGAAAAGCATATACCAACATTTCACACACACACACACACACATTCTATTAAACCATAAAAACATGGTCTTTTCTAGATTCTGAAATGCAATAGAAAAGCATATACCAAAATATTATTCTCCCAAAGTGTAGTGCTTCTAGCCAAGTACGCTTGCATATCCAGGATATTTTGTGAGGTGGAGGCACATGGTTGGCCACCTCTACTTCAGTTAAGCCTCTTAAGTGGTTCTGCTCAAATTCCCTTTGGCATTCTTTGGTGAGTTGCACCTCAATCAATTTTATGGATCTCTGTTTCATAGAAGAAACCAACTTGCCAAACTCCCAAGCTTTGGAGAGAGGAAACGACAAGGTTAATGGAAATGTTGCACAATTTCTCCACAGAAACTTTCTTTTACGTCACCTCATGATTTATTATTACTATTTTTTATTGTTTAGGACGACATTGTTCTCTCTTTACATATTTTGGAAAATTCCTATTGGTCGAAAAGATTCAGTAACATAAATTTTGATAGAAAACATTCAATTTATCTTTTCTGTTCAAAATATATTTTGTGGATTTATTTGTAAACAAAAAGTTCAGCTGAATGATATTTGAATCAGAACTTGTTCACTCTTAAAAATCTAAGCATTATTTATTTCCAGATTACACATTTCCTCTCCTAATTATGGAATTCAAATATTCTTTTACTTAAATTAACTTGCGATTTAGCCTAGTTAGTATACATTGAGTGATGTCAATTAAATTATAGAACTCAGCTTCCCTTGGCAATCCTGTTTGTATTTTATCACATTGAGTGTTGATAGGTTTACCTAATCGCCCTCGTTCTGTAAATTTTCCGACCAGTAGTATGCTTGAGGATGGGTGTTACCAATTCACTGTAAATTGGGATGTCTCTGTACATCGATTTCCGAGAAGTAGGAAAGTTTTGAACTGAGATTATTTGTCTATACTGTGGATTTACTCTCAACCTTTCATGTTTATTCATGTATCTATGCCAAACAATTACTGTATCTAGCATGTGACCAGACATGCCACATGATATTGTCCAAAAATGATAATGGTCAATTATCTGTTCTTCGTTCTGATTCTAAATTGTCTTCTTCTTATTTAGGCTGCTATTATTAACACATGGGATGTAAAGACGCTCTTGTTATGGAATCCTCATTTTTAATTTTTCCCTGTATTGGTTATTTCCAGTCACCAAGACATTGATGTGAGTCACCCAGACTTTTTCCGAAATGCCAAGTTAAATGGTTACATTCCTCCAAACAAAGAGGTAGGTGTATTTCATATCCTGTCATGTGTGATAACAATTTCCATGCAGAAGTGTTTTGCTGCAGCCAAGACTTTAGCAACTCTCCAGTTAGTGACACTTTGATTCATGCATTGTAATGGTAACATGACTGCACTCTTCAATTCTATGACATGAATAGGGTGTATTGTAGATTACTGTAACATTGTGATTCATGCTATGGAACACTAACATCCATCATATTTCAATTCTGTAATAGAGTGAGTAGGGTAAATTGTAGATTTCTGCAACATTGATGGTACTTCAATACGCACCAGCTATGCCAATGCGTACACTGCTTTTAATATTTCTAGAGTAACAGTCATAGTGAGCAGCATCTTTCCAAAAAAAAGAAAAGAAGAAGAAGAAGAAGTCATAGTGAGCAATGTAATACAAAAATACATTATCTTTGATTACTTGTATAATTATGAAGGCTTAAGGTCCCAAAAAAAGATCAACAAGTTCATCATTCCTCAGGTTGCGTTGACAGGTCTCAAAGTGTTCGGCTGATGACTACCTGAAGAGCTTTGAAGAGTATTTTGTATTTTAAATTTATCAAAAAGTAGTGATTACACTGGCTATGCCCTCTCCTACCCTTGTTTGGGGTGCTTCCCTTGCCTTTGCCTATGGTACTACTGTAGCTACCAGTGGTGTATCTCCTCCTGTGCCAAATATGCCTCCACCTCAGTAGCTGCCATTGTCTTGGTGACTCTTCTTGATGCCCATCCTATGTTGCAGAACAATGACCATCATAGTGCAAGTAGTAAATGCTGGGAAGCAGTTGATGTATCATGAACTTAGGCAATGAATTAGGATGCCTTAAGGACAATGGAATCACTTTCCTTCTTCTTCTTCTTCTTCTTCTTCTTCTTCTTCTTCTTCTTTTTCCTCCTTCCAGTCATGCCATGCCGAGGATGTAAGACTTGTACGCTGCCTGTATCTTTACAACTTTCTAAAATGTCTTGTTACTTGGTTGTGACCATGGAGTCATTTCTTCTTGTTCACAATGAATTGTAAAGCTGACTCGGGCATCATTTTCATTATCGCTTTTTAACTTTTATTAATATGGGTCATCTATTTGACATAAAATAATCTGTACTTGTTGCTATTGGTATATGCATTACTATCGTTATATGGAAAATGACCAAAGCCACCTCCCTTCCCACCTTAAGAGGACCAAACGACTCCTCATTTTAGTTTTAGACATAAAACCCCCTATCACGAGAAAAGTATCAGAGAGCCCCCTCCCTTTTGAAACACACTACACCTTTTGACCATGCATCGTTACCATTAGATTATTTCAAATGTCCTTTGCTTGCTCTTATAGATAAAAGAATAGAGATGAGGGACCAAATTCGAGAAATGCTATTTGCAACCCCCATCTTTACTCATCAATTGCTTGCATCCCATGTTGACATGACACCAATGTTCAAAATATCACTATTGTTGCATGTCTTTATGATTGGGGATAAAATAAACATGTATTGATATCATTGATATTATCACCGATACTTTGAAAAACATCATTAACTGAGGGAAATATTGGGGAAAAGGTGAATTTCAGTGGAACTTCAGGAGATGTTAAAAGACACATATTTACACTTTAAGGAATCAAAATATTGCAAAAAACAACTATACATAATAAGTTTCCATTTAAAGGGTTCTAATCTTGTGTTGTCATTGCAATTATATAAAAGATGGGTTCATATTAATGCGATACGATTCAAGTAATATAACATCCATGCTCAATTTGAGGGGTAAAAATGGAGGAAGTTAGGATTTCTTTCAGTTTCTCCCATTTGCCCACACAAATGTTGATTGATTCGCCACAAGTCCATGCCAATGCATCAGAATCGTGCATAGACATCGTAATCCATGCTAACATTAGGAAACAAAAAAAAAGAAAGAAATTTCGATGGAATTTTTGCACCTTTAAGCTTTGGTCCATCTCTTCTTCAAGTCAAGATTTCTCCAAATCAAATCTTGGATCCAGCAAAAACCAAAAGGATAGTTGAAATCACCTATAAGGAACAAATAAAGATAAATCCCACAAAAAATGTTTTTTTTTTTTTTTTGGATTTTCTGATGTTCTCATGAATTTTTGGTGTTTTACGAAATTATCACTAGTATCAACTGTTACGGGTAAAAACGAGGTGGTCAGAAGTATGAGGTCGGCTCGGATGTCTGTGCGCTTCGCATGGTCGGCTAGTACCAGTCATGACCAATGAGCTCCTCAACAACTAGAAAGGGATATTCTGTTGTGCTTTGTGGGCCGACGCTGAAGTCCTCCATGGCCCCATCTATGTCCGAGCTAATGTTCAGATCTCTTGGAGAAGCCTCCGAGGCATGATCTTGTATAAGATCGAGTACGCTTTGCTCGGAAGACTTGCAAGAGAGTTCCCGCACCGTACGATAAGATGAAAAGGATGGTCATCCCTGATTTCGTGTATGTTCTACTAAGGAATGGAGCTCGGTCTCAGTGCTCGAATACGACATTCAAGGGCAAGTCAGCAGGTTAGTAATCTACTCAATGTTAAGGGAAAGCTCGACCACGACCCATTAGAGAATCCAGGTCGGTAAACTACTTCGGGACGACTATGGAAGCCAGATTGGATGCTCGACCTCGGTCTCCTACTACATGTTTCTTCTAATTCTGACCACTCGGAGATCTCATTAAAGAGATCTATTCGAGATCTCCGCTGAAGACCTTGAAAGATAACCATGACATGCTTGAGGCTAGATTCCCTCTACAATACGCACTTACCAAGTAGGGAAATCACAATTTAGGCCGCCTTCGCCCAACAACTATAAATAAGAACCTATCCTACGTTGAAAGGTGCGCATCAGTAAACCCTCTACTCTACTGGATCCAGTTTGCCTGATTCTGACTTAGGCCTCGGAGGGTCCCCCTGCTATAGCCAGAGTCTCCTTTGTCTTATTTGTGTGTAGGTATTCGAAGGTCCAACGAGGGTTAATTGGATTTTTGCATTGATAGTTTGGCGTTGTCTGTGGGAACGACATTGAAAGCCTTTCCCATCATCTACAACGATCTTGCAATGGTGAAAGGGAGAAAGAAGGCTCAGACCCCTATTGTTGCACCCAACCCTGCGCGGGCAGAACAGTCTGTGGATCATCGGGACTCACCCTCCCAACTTCAGGCTGATTCTGCACCTGCAGGTCCAGTGTAGCGGTCTCAGAGCCAAGGAGGTCGGCTTGTCTCTCTGGAGCATCAGGTTGAAGCACTGACCAATAATATTGATCAGATAAGGCAAGATGTTGGAGAGACAGAACCCTCCTCCCAACTAGGGGGCTGAGGAGGCTGATGCTTGGACAACTACTGAAGTCTCTGCGCCATCTCAGGCGCTTGCCGACTCCTAGAGAAACAAATAGACCTGTGAGGTGCAGAGCTGCGCACCCTCCTATGCCTTGGAAACCGCCACACTAGCTGCCTCCGACCTGCGTCATACGTTGGTGAAGAAGAGCTATGGTAAGGCTCCCGAGACAATGGTCGAGAACGAGGACCCCCTACTTCGGGTCCATTGACCCGACAGAGCATTTAGAATCCTTCAGGGCGTAGATGGAGCTTCATAGTGCATCGACCGCGGTGATGTGCTGAGCATTCTCCTTAACTTTGTCAGGAGCAGTCCAGAAATGGTTTCGGCAATTGAAACCAAAGTCCATCAGCTTGTTCACACAGCTCAGCCAGGCCTTCATTACTAACTTCATTTGAGGAAAAGAAAGGCGAAAGCAAACAATTCACCTCCTCACCATCACTCAGGAGGATGAGCTATTGAAGGACTATATAAAACGCTTTGACTTAGAAGCGTTGCAAGTGGAAGGATATTCATATTAGATTACCCTATCCGCTATGATGGCCGGCCTGAAGGAGGGGAGATTCCTCTTCTCGCTCAGCAAGAATCCCTCGACGATGTTGGCTGATCTCCTCAACCGAGCTCAGAAGTACTCCAATGTTGAGGAGCTTTTCAGCTCGCGGAAAGCCACCCGGAGTGCAAGGAGCTCGACCAGGGAGAAACGGACTAAGGTGGAACAAGCATCAGCCCCTAGTAACAAGTGTAGAAGGGACGATGATTCAACTAGGGGTCAACGTCCGAGTAAATGACCCGAGAGCAAATTCCACTCTTACACTCCCCACAACACAACACCCGAGTAAGTCCTCATGGAAGTTCGGGACAAACAACTCTTGAAATGGCCGAATTGGATGAGGATCGATGCCGACAAGCGGGATAAACGAAAGTACTGCCACTTTCACCGTGACCACAACTATTCCACTAGTGATTGCACACAAAGGTCATGCTTGAAGCATCAACCACAATAGTTCGGAACATTAGATCCACCTCACCTACAAACCTCCAAAAGATTAGAAGGTGTTCTCCTGCGAACTGAACTTCATCGAGGAGGACACCTGAGGAGTCCACTACCCCCATGATGATGCCTTAGTGGTGGTCATGATCATAGTCAACTGCAAAGTGTTTCGAATTTTGGTAGACACTGGTAGCTCGGCCGACGCTTTTGATAAAATGGGGGTCGGAAGGTCCTGACTCCAACCTGTCAAAACTCCTCTGCTCAGATTTGTAGGGGACAAAGTTACCTTCGAGGGATCTATACGGCTTCCGGTTACTATGGGAGGGACAAAACCAGACGAAGACGATGATCGACTTTCTTGTGGTTGATTGTCCTAACGTCTTTAATGTCATCTTCGGATGACCATCCCTAAACGCCCCGTGAGCGATGGTATCAACCTGCCACCTCATAATGAAGTTTCTGACCGAGCACAGAGTCGGGCAGGTCAAAGGAGACTAGCAGGAAGCTTGCCAATGTTACTCCACAGCTTCAAGGACACAACACCACACGATGACCATCACTTCCCTCGATCCCTGGGAATAGTCGCTCGAGAGAGGGTCTCCAGTCGAAGACCTCATAGCTAGCCCCCTCAACGAGTCCAACCCAACCCGCATTGTACAGGTTGGCTCATCGCTAGCTCCAGATTTGTGAGACGAGATCATGATCCTCCTTCTACGCCATGTCGAGTTTTTGCCTGGTCCCACCAAGACATGCCCGGCATCTGCCCAAAAGTGATTGTCCACAAGTTGAACGTTGATCCCGACTACCGACCAGTGAGGTAGAAGTGATGAGCGTTTGAACTAGAACGATATGCCATCATTGGGGAGGAGGTCGATAAGCTCCTAGAAGCTGGTTTCATCGAGGTCTACTATCCCGACTGGGTCGCTAACGTTGTCTTGGTGAAGTAGTCCAATGGGAAATGGCAGGTTGTGTTGACTACAAAGACTCGAATAAGGCTGGTCCTAAGGATAGTTTCCCCCTCCCGAGGATCGACCAGTTGCTCGACGATATTGCAGGGCACGAGCTATTAAGTTTTATGGATTCGTTCTCAGGCTATAATCAGATCTCCATGCACCCATATGACAAGCAGAAGACGACCTTCGTCATCGACAAGGGGCTCTACTACTACAAAGTCATGCCCTTCGGACTAAAGAATGCTGAGGCCACATATCAGCATCTCGTCAATAAAATGTATGCTCGGTAGATCGGAAACTCCATAGAGGTTTATGTTGACGACATGCTTGTCAAGAGCATCAAAGCTACAGGTCACACCGCCGACCTCGAGGAGATGTTCACAATCTTGCGAAAGTTTCGGATGAAATTGAACCCAAGCAAGTGCGCCTTCGGTGTCAGCTTGGGAAAGTCCTTGGCTTTCTGGTTAGCTAAGGGGGGATTGAGGCAAATCCCGACAAGATTCGAGCTCTGCTGGACATGAGCTCACCTAGGTCGACGAAAGAGTTTCATTGCCTCATTGGAAGAGTTACCGCCCTCAATCGTTTCGTTTCCCGGGCCATTGACAAGTGTCTTCCTTTCTTCCAGTAGTTGAAAGGCAAAAAGAAGGTGGAATGGACCGAGGACTGCGAGTTGGCTTTCCAACAGCTCAAGCAGTATTTAGGTTGATGCAGGACATGAAATTAAATATGACATGCAAGAGTTCAAGCTTTAGATTATACCAATTTTAAACAATCAAAAAATTCCACATCCTACATACAATCAAACATTTAAAAAGGGGAATTTACGGGAGTCCAAGCCTACACAAGTTTAGGGCAGGATCAAATAAATTTATAAACCAAACAAGCCCAAATGAGTGTAAGATTCATCCATTCTTGCAAAGGATTGTTCCCCAATTCAAGAGATTTACTATGTTTCAATTCGGGGGAAGATCTAGGGCTCAAATTTGGAGATAATTGGGATTTGAGATTCTTTATGATTAAGGATTTGGATTTAAGTTACAAGAGGAGGAAAAATAGAACCTGAGATGAGCTACGTGTGTGGACAGCAGTTGGCCCTAGACGCACGTGCGTGGCCACTCGTCCGCATGTGTGTGGGGCTCACAAAGTCAGAAAGTGACTCTTAGGCTAGGATCGGTCAGGGTAAGACTGCCTCCATGCCAAATTTCGTGTCGATCCGATGCACGATTTGTGCGTGGTGCTCCGCTGAAGTTTCAGCCACTGATGAGCCAGAATCTGAAAATCTGTTGTAGAACAGAACTTGGGTACAAGAAAGGATAAATCTGAAGATGGGAGGGATGTAGAAGATGATGAATGTAGAAGATGATGAATGTGGGGTGTAAAGAAGTGGGGATGATTTGGGATAATTGTGGCTTTGCACCACGGTAGTTGGCCCTTCGAGGAAGGGAGGGTTTCGCACCCAATTCAATTCTTCAACCTAAAGAGATAGAGTAGAAGAAAAACGCAGAATTTTTATTCATAAACTTCATTGAAAATACCTACATGGGGTTGCTTATTTATAAGAAAACCTTAAACCCCAAAAGATTTTACCCTTGCTCCATGTGCGCACACTAATACTTAAAGCTGAAGTAAATAAAATAATAACTAATCTACATGATCAAAGCCGTTCATGATGTTTCTAATAACGAGAATAGTCAAAAACTCAAAATCTTAGATCATTTAAGGTAGTGGGCCACGATCATGAGATCCGATGGTAGAATCTATATGATGATTGGGTCCACTCCAATGCTCCATAGCACAGCCCCTAACTGTGAGGCCCTCCAAAGATGTCGTCGTCGATCCAGAACGAAAGTGGGGCCCTCCTCGAATATGTGCGTAGGGTGGGGGGGCGTGCGCATGATGTCCCCATCATAGGTTTACCTCCGCTACTTTCCAAACCCGAGCAAGGAGAGCCATTGTTGCTCTACCTGACAGTTTCTACCGCGGCGGTCAACTCGGCCCTTATCCGGGAGCAAGGGAGGAAGCAACTCCCAGTGTACTACGTGAGCAAGGCCTTGGTCCCAGCCGAGACCAGGTACCCAGACATTGAAAAGTTCACCCTAGCTTTGGTTGTATCGTCTCGTTGCCTCCGTCCTTACTTCCAGGCCTATACAATCATAGTACCGACCAATCAACCTCTCTGTCAGTTGCTCTAGAAGTCAGTTGCTCCAGAAGCCCGAGGTGTCGGGGAGACTCACGAAATGGGCAATCGAGCTCAGCAAATTCGACATCAAATATCAGCCCTGAACAACCATCAAAGGTCAAGCGATGGCGATTTCATTGTCGAGCTCGTTTGCAGTCAAAACATGGAAACTGGTTCGAGCAGTAAAGTCGACCAGCAGATCAAAGCTAATTAGGCGGTTGAGACCGACACACCGACCTAGACATTGTACGTCGACGGCTCATCCAATTCTAAAGGTAGTAGGGTCGAGGTAGTCCTCGAGGCACCCAACCAGACCTGCACGCAATATGTCTTAAGATTTGGACTTCAGACATCAAATAACATTACGGAATATGAAGCATTATTCGCCGGGCTCAGGCTAGCAGCAACAATGGGGGCTCAAATTCTGAAAGTCCACAGTGATTCACAGCTCATTGTCAACCAAGTCACCAACGAGTACTAAGCCAAGGAAGAAAGAAAATGATCGCTTATCTTCAGAAGGCCTGTGAACTCATTAACAAATTCCAAAAATGTGAAGTCACCCTTGTCCCCAGAGTGGAGAATTCCAAAGCTGAAGCACTGGCAAAATTGGCCACGACGATCGAGGACGACATCCCAAACTCAATCCCCATCGAGTTCTTGCCCGACCCGAGCATTAATGAGTTCAACTTGGAAATCGCTTGCCCTGTCAGCTCGGGCTTGAGCTGGATGGACTCGATCGTTAAGTATCTCCAGGAAGGCACGCTGCCTGAAGACAAGCTTGAGGCTCGTAAAATTCGGGTTAGGTCAGCTCGATATACCATGGTAGGAGACGTCCTCTACAAAAAATCGATTTTCCTTGCCCTACCTACAATGCCTCCGTCCTAAAGAAGCTGAATACGTTATGAATGAGACATATGAAGGAACCTGCGGCAACCACTCCGACAGTCATGCTCTTGCGCATAAGGTTATTTGACAAGGATACTTTTGGTTGAGCATTCATAAAGACACCAAACAGTATACCTGGAAATGCGATAAGTGTCAAAGATTCGCTACGATATCTCGTCAACCTCCTGAGCAGTTGACCCCCATGATCGGACCATGGTCATTCGCCCAATGGGGGATAAACATCATCGGACCACTACCAATGGGTAAAGGTCAGACCAAATACACCATCGTCGCGGTCGATTACTTCACTGAATGGGCCGAGGCCGAGCCATTGGTTAAGATCACCGAGCATAAGCTCACTGATTTCATCTGGAAAAACATCATCTGCCAATATGGAATCCCGTACACAATCGTCTCAGACAATGGCAGACAGTTCGACAGTGATTGGTTCCGAGGCATGTGTGAGAGGCTTGGGGTCCGCAACGCTTATCTCCTCAGCACCCTCAAGCTAATGGCCAGGTAGAAGTGGTCAACAAAATCATCAAAAACCACCTCAAAATCAGCAAAAACCACCTCAAAACCAGCCTTGAGAAGGCCAAAAGTGCATGGGTCGAGGAGCTTCCTTATGTACTATGGGCATACCGAATTATTGCTCAGACATCCACAGGGGAAACTCCCTTGTCCCTAGCTTTTGGGGCAGAGACCGTCGTTCCAGTCGAAATGGGGCTCTCCACGGCACGTGTTCGGTCTTATGATGAAGCTCGGAATGTCGAGCAGATGGCTTTGAGTCCTGATTTGCTCGAAGAGAGGAAGGAACGAGCGCAACTGAAGGTCGTGACCCGGTAGCAGTAGGTCGCTCGATTCTACAATTCCCGAGTAAGGGTATGAATGTTTCGAGTAGGAGACCCGGTCCTATGCAGAACCTTCCAAAACACGAAGGAGCTCGGTTCAGGAACCCTAGCGCTGAACTGGGAGGGGCCCTACAAGATAATGGGTATGACCCGACTTGGGACCTTTCAACTTGAAGACATGGAGGGATGACCTCTACCACATCCGTGTAACGCCGAGCATTTGAAGATCGGCTATCCATAAAAGACCGATCTAAACTGTTCGGACTACATAGCCTATTGAGGATTTCCCTTAGTGCAAGGGAAAACAATCCTCTCACTAATTGTCCGACCCTTAGAGAAGAGGTCAAACTATTAATCGATTTCACTACTTGGACTTTGTAATCTACTATGAGGATTTCCCTTAGTGTAAGGGAAAATAGTCCTCTTAAATGAACTACTCGGCCCTTTATGAAGAGGTCATTGCAACTAATCTATCCTACAAGGGCAGAACCCCCTTAATGAAGGGGAGAGCTAAAGAGCTCATCGCCAATACTCCTACTCGACTAATATGTTCTGCCTACTATTGTAACCAACACACGACTAACTGACCTGTCAAATCTACTTAAAAATTCCATGCACAACATCAATTACTGCGAAAAATTATCTTTATATTGATGATAGAATGTAGTCCATAAAAAATTATTCAAGTATGATGAAGGGTGGCAAGGCTTAGCCAACTTGAGAGGGGCTGCTCCTCGGCTTCGGCATCGGTCGGTGTAGGGTCTATAGGGCTTCGTTGCCAAGGCTATATAGATTCAACTTGTGGTATAGCCCCTTAACACCCCCTATGCAACGTTCGTAGCTATTGTTGTAGATTACCTCTACCTCGTCAACTCTTTCCTTCCAGGCTTTGTACTCCTCTACAGCCGCAACCTTAATTGTTGGGATGACCACCATAGCCTCGGACACCAGCTTAGTCTTCAGCTCTGTGGCCGTAGCTGCCGTTTCAGATTGTTCCTTCTCGATCAAAGAAAGATACGACCTCATCTCCTCTAGCTCAGGCAACCCCGAACTCTCCTGCTGGGCTTCGTTTAACTGGATCTTCAGAGCGGCTTGCTCCTCCCCAGTTAGCTCCAGAGCCTGTTGAAGGGCCTCGACCTCAGTAGCCTTGCCTTGGAGAGCTACCTTTGCCTGCTCACACTCATCCACCACTTGCCTCATTTTTTGACGAGTAGAAAAAAGAGTGCGGACGAGCTGAAACGAGGTAAGCATGTTAGAAATTAGTTGTAAACGAACAAACATAGCAATGAGAAAGAATATACCTTGTAGTAGAACACCGCTGTGTCCATCAATAAAGTCTTTGGATGAGTGTTGATAAGATCAACGGTCTGATCCTCTGGAGCATGCCTGGCTGCCCAGTTGGTCAGGCCACTCATATGGTGCCCAAGGGGTAGGGAGCTCGGTCCCTCGGCATTGGCTGCTTGAGGGCTCGCGGTATCATCCTCCTTGACCTCACCCTGAACGGCTATAAGTTGAGGCTTCTCAGCTGCATGAGCTTCATGAACTGGAGAAGTCCCCTATAGATCCACCACCTCCACAATCGACTGCTGTGAAGGGATAGCCAGGGTAGGAGCGTCCTGAGCCCCTTCACCTGATGCGGTCGGAAGCGACTGCCCCGCTGAGGATTCCTTGGCGTCAGATCCTGACCTCACCTTCGCCGTTGCAGAGGCTCCTGCCCATGTGGTTGGAGGGACCGTTACCCTCCTCTTCACGATTGACTTCCTCCCAACCATGTCAGCAACCGGGGAGGACAGATCCTTTTTCCCAGACTGTGACGGCTCAACCATGTCTACACATCGGAACATTCTAAGTTAGCAAAAATCTATTTTACCTGAGTGTGTCTACAATTCTCTACCCACTAGAAGGAGCAGCTAAAGGGGTAGGTCGGAAGAGCTCGGACTGATAAAGGAGGTCTGGGGTGATCAACGCACTTCAGAGTTGAATAGCATCGTTTGTCGCCTTTGCCTTGTTCACTTGGCCTGAGTTGCAGGTGGGAAAGAAAGGGTAGAGTCCTGGGGAAGCTTGCAAAAGCAATCAGTGGTTAGTGAATGTAACTACTAATATATGAAGAAAAATCCTAAGTTCAACACCTCGACAATATCCGACCTGGGGTGGCGAATTTGGTGGGAACTCGAGCTCGCAACCGGGCCAGTTCAGCTGTAGGCACCTCCCATTCCCCAAACGCCCAGAACCACATTCTTCCAGTTTTTGTTGGAAGTTGGGTTGCCAGTGATGAGGGCCCGGCCCTTGTTCGCCCATGCCGAGAAGTAATACCAGCTCAGTTGCCTTGGGTGAGCCTTGGTTGGTATAGGTCCATGAACTCCTCGATCGTCAACTCTTTATTCCCAAGTTGGGACCAGAGGACGTAAGTCTCTAACAACGCCCTCCATGTATTGGGGATGATCTGGCTCAGGGCCAGCCTTCAGCGAGAGGTGACCTCTCGTAAGATCCGATGAAGGGGGAGGCGGACCCCATACTGCAAGGGGACCAAGAAGATAGCCACCTTACCTTCGCGCTTTTCACTAGAAACTTCGCTAGGGGGCTCTAAGTCCCACCATGTTTGGAATCCGGTACTAGAATCTGATTCAAAGCAGATTGGCCCCCGTGAATGTCGACCCAGCAGGGCTGACTTCGACTGGCTGCTTGGCCGAAGTTTGAGCAGCTGCTCTCTCTGATGGAATGGATTCCATCGTCCGGCTTTGGTCTACTGATATTGGGGATGGAGGATCGGAGGGAGCCCCAAGCCTAAAATCTACACTTCCCAGGTCAAAATCTCCCCGGAAAGTGTAAAGCTCAGGGCCTTCGTCCAAGATATCCGACATATCGGGAAAAGAACTAGAAAATGGAAAGAAAGAAGCGAAAGTCACTGGAGAAGAAGATTTCTAACTTACCGGAAATCGCCAAATCCGGGAGCTTGAGAAGAAGCAACAGGGGCAAATGGCTGGAAACATTAGGGGTTCTACCCTTTTTATAGCCAGCTCGGCTGCAGGCAATAATTACCCGTATTAAATGCAGCAGCCAAAGAGGCTCCTCGGCACATGCATGCAGCCACGTGGAGATATCTCACTCGCTTGACGACCCGACTTCCTAGGTAGTGCCACGCGTCCACGCCCCATGGGTCAGGAGCCGAAAAGGTGCCTTGCCAGTGCATGCCGCCTCGAGTGCACCGTACCGTCATTGCAAATTCGTTTCGATCTCTGCGTCTGCCACCTCTCTCCACATTAATGATGAATTGACTTGACCTCCCATGCGCAAGATACCAATGATCCGACCTCACCACACCGACTTCCTGAGCTTACACAGTGTTCACTCCCCAAGTGCAAGGTTGTGATGTAGTAATAAACTCGGTAAGATCGAGGTCGAATCCCAAGGGACTGATACCTGTACGTAATCTAAAACTAACTAGAACTAGAACTAGAATGAGATGAAATCTAAATCAAATAGAATTTAAGGAATAATTGTGAAATAATTATCTAAAACTTAAGGAATTCAGAGGTAGGAAACTAGGGATTCAGAGGATCCACTTGTAGAGATCAGGGAGATCTTACGCCCACTTTAAGAATCATGGAAATTAAATTGAACTTATTTGATATAGTTTTCAAGAGATGAAAGGTATATGAATTAGAATGGATGAAATTTTACGTGTACGGTTAATTTATGGCCCCCAGGCCATGTATGAAGTTTCGAGCCAAACGGATGGTGGGAACTATGTGATCTTGCATTATGGACGTCTTTCAGGCCACTTGAGCTTCACTTTCTTGGTTTTCCCAGATCTCTGGCGTGCACATCTGTTGATCTTAGTCCGCTGGGGTCTGTCCCTTGCCTTGGCGTCATCAGAGCGTTAATTCCATGCTTTTAGCACCATTTTTCAGTCCAAGCTCTTAGAGTCACCTTGTGACACAAACGCAAGTAAATCGGGTTGTTAAACAGTATCATGTTCATAAATCCAGGCAATAATTGGGTCTGATATGCAATATTTGACCCTCAACACAACTCCCAACTAGCATCTTGCTAGTCCCGAGCAAGGTATGCGAAAAATAAGTTGAGAACTACAGGACAATTTCCATAAACTTGAGTGATTTTTTTTTTTTTAAGAAAACAATCCAGATACGAGAATTCTAAGATTCATGAATGTTGGGCATGAATTTCGCCTAGACTCAAGTGCACGGTAGACTTTACAATCAAGTTCAAATATTAATCCATCAATTAGAACAATTCTAAACATTGAGTTCCATGGGTGTATAGTGTAATCTTGGCTTATCAACATTAAGATTCAATTCATTATTCCATGATATCATTGGTAACCAACAAGAGAATTCATGATAACCAAGACTTAAACCAAAACTTGCCTCACAGATCATCTTTTCATTCTTCCCGCTTTTGATTTTTCCATTAAAAGTAACGTCAAGAAGGGGAATCAAATCCTCACCTGCAGGAAGCAAACCTATGGTGAAGACCGTACACCCGAACCATTTCACATATCATTCATGGGGAATCAAATCCTCACCTATAGGGAGCAAACCTATGGTAAAGATTATTCACCCAACCCTTTCTAAAGGTATCTTTTTTTTTCTTAGCTGGGTATTTTCTTTTTCTTCAGTTGATCATGATACACAAATTGTCCAGGCTGGTTCCTTACATGCTTAGTGATTACCAAGTTAACCATTCAATATCAAACCGAAACCTTAATGTGAAAGCGAGATGTGACATGTGAAATCATGACTCAATCAATGTTTACAACTTCTAATTCTGGATTGACAATTCGAACTAACTGCGAAATCTAACAGATACTGAATCCAAGAGTCATAAAGTACCAACATCACGTATCTTGAAATTCTAAGTGTCCTAGATGGCCGTCAAAATCACTTTAAATTCACAAGAAATTCCAGAAAATTTTAAAAAATTTCACAATTTTTGCGCAAGACTAAGAAAACACTGATTAGGTAACCTAATCTCCCAAATCTCCTACCCCCAACCTAAAACCTACATTGTCCTCAATGTAAAAGAATAAGCATGCAATGCATATGGGACAACGAAAGTAAATGAGAAGTGATGAGAAGATAGTACCTGGATAACGAATCGAGAGAGAGACTTTCCATAGAGATCTCAGCATGAGAGCGGTTAGCATAAGAGTGAAGATACGAAATTAAGAAAATTATCCTAAAACAATGCAGGAAACAAACTAACCTAATGACATAGAACCATCTAACCTAGAACAACATAAAGCAAACTACCCTAGTCCTATGAAAGCAGGGGAAAACTACCGAGTCATGCCGCAAGGTTCCTCTTCCAGCCAGTATCGTGATAAGTTTCTCAGTAAGTTCCTCAGCAGGATCATCCAAAATCCTTTTTTGCAATAGGCTTGGGCGCCTTGGAGCACGACCTTCCAGAGAGACTTCTGTACCTCAGAAGAAATTTTTCATTGAATTGCTTGAGGTATCTAGAGTATATACGATTCACCTGTGATAGAAGTTTTAATGTTAGTATCGCATGGTGAATCAGAGACTACAAGTAAATAAAGTTTAGAAAACTTCTTAAGAAGTGATGTAGTCTCAACACATTCCGAAGCTCCAAACTTCGGTTCAATTTTCAGCTCCTCTTCCTTTACTGGTAGACGTTTAGGATTAGGGGAAGAAGGGGCTTCAGAATAAGGGTTCTCACGGTCAGTAATGACTACCAAGCTGTTGGCTTGCAAGGCATCCACTTTATCTTCTGACATGGGATCGTTTGAATCTGCAAAGTGTGCCAAGCAATTCCAAGAGTTGGGAAGTTCAACTGAGTGTGACTTATTCTCCACATTGGAGCTTGTGATGATCCGCCCAAGGAATCCATCATCCTTGAAAGTGGACAGATGTACGCTCTCTTGCTCTAATCCTGCACAGACAGATTGAAAATCAATAGGGGAAGCATCAGTGTGATCGCTTTGTTCATTGAAACTACTCAATCGAGGCGTTGAATTGTCAAACATGTACAGCTCAGATGGTGGCCTCAACTGAGTGGATTCAAATTCGAGGGTCGTAGCGAGCAACTCATCCTTCTCCCGAATCACATCATCATTCAATTCAAGAGAGTGGTCCAAACATATCTCACAAGGGATAGAAGGGTCGGTTGTAAGGAGCTTATCCTCCACATTTAAATCAGGCATGTCAGATGAGTGGAGTAGATCCTTCTGACCGATCACTTCATGTACTTCTTGATCACCAACCTGGACCATACTTAAGATTGATTTTAGGGAAATTTGGGCTGAACATTCATGATCATCATCCCAATACGCATCATCGTCTAATTCCGTGTAGTGCACACTTGGGATGGGATCACCTTCCTCACATTCTATACCTAACTTCGGTTGAGGTTCAAATAAACTAACCTCTACCTCATCATTGGGATCTTGTGTGTCATGTAAGGAATGTGTGTCATCATCACTGCATTTGAAAGACAGCCATGTCTCTTCCCCATTCTTTTGAACAGTCATCGAGATTGACTCTTCGGGAAATTGAACCACATGCCTGTTAACATAATTCAAATCTTCATTTCCAATTCCAAAGTTTTTCAAAAGAGAGTGAGGATCACTTTCCTCGCATTGTATTTCTGGATTGGGTTGGGGCTGAGATGACCTAGCCTGCATTAGCCTATCAAGGCGTGATTCAAATGCTTCCACTAATTTTCCATTGCCAGTAATATAGTCTGTATAACTCGGAGATAACTCCTCTTGGATCGTTTCTGGTGGATATTCACAAGTGGCTGATCCACGGGGGTTATTACCGTGATGTTTTACTAACTCAACTTCGAAGTATTTCTGTTTCCACTGATCAAAATAATACGGGTCATCTGTCGGGAGTTGATATGCGTCATTGTTCCAATAATTACGTACTATTTTCTTAACTCGTGGAACACAATTATTCTCCCGCAGATAATCATCGAAAGACTTCTTAATCGGTGGGGCATCATATTCCGATTAGTTCTCGAAGATATTTTCAGAAAAATTTTGAGGCATAGGTTGTTTTCCATAAGCTATTTCAACATACGAATGTGCCCACTCATTCAGATACATGGTGAAACCTTAATTCTGAATCTAAAATAAAAGAAAAATTCCGATAGCAGTACAGAAAGTAAGAAGGGAAGTTAGAAAGAAGTTACCCGATTAGAGATTCCTAAGTTGAAACCTGAAAAACAAAATAAAATAAGTCAGTTTCTAAAGTAGAAAGTTTCTAAAGGAATGTTCTAAACCTATAATCAGAAAGTAAGTTAGATTCTAAAAATAAGAGAAATCCTAGAATTAGAAAATTTTCAAAAATAGAAAAACAGAAAAACTAGGAAGAGATTACAAATTTAGAAAGTCTACCAACAACCCTACAAAACAGGAAAGTTAGTTCTGCAAATCAAATAAAAAGATAAGTCTAAAACTAAAGTTAGTACAATCCTAATCTTAATCTAATTTTAAAACCAATTATTTCAGAAAAGCATAATCGTCAGTCCCCGGTAACGGCGCCAAAAACTTGTTCACTCCCCAAGTGCAGGGTTGTGATGTAGTAATAAACTCAGTAAGACCGAGGTCGAATCCCAAGGGACTGATACCTGTACGTAATCTAAAACTAAATAGAACTAGAACTAGAATGAGATGAAATCTAAATCAAATAGAATTTAAGGAATAATTGTGAAATAATTATCTAAAACTTAAGGAATTCAGAGGTAGGAAACTAGGGATTCAGAGGATCCACTTGTAGAGATCAGGGAGATCTTACGCCCACTTTAAGAATCATGGAAATTAAATTGAACTTATTTGATATAGTTTTCAAGAGATGAAAGGTATATGAATTAGAATGGATGAAATTTTACGTGTACGGTTAATTTATGACCCCTAGGCCATGTATGAAGTTTCGAGCCGAACGGATGGTGGGAACCATGTGATCTTGCATTCTGGACGTCTTTCAGGCCACTTGAGCTTCAGTTTCTCGGTTTTTCCAGATCTTTGGCGTGCACATCTGTTGATCTTAGTCCCCTGGGGTCTGTCCCTTGCCTTGGCGTCATCAGAGCGTTAATTCCATGCTTTTAGCACCCTTTTTCAGTCCAGGCTCTTAGAGTCACCTTGCAACACAAACGCAAGTAAATCGGGCTGTTAAACAGTATCATGTTCATAAATCTAGGCAATGATTAGGTCTGATATGTAATATTTGACCCTCAACACAGTTAGCTCGGAAGTAGGGGGCTACTGTTATGGGTAAAAATGAGGTGGTCAGAAGTAAAAGGTCTGCTCGGACGTCTGTGCGTGTCACATGGTCGGTCAATGCCAATCATGGTCCAAGGAGCTCCTCAACGACCAGAAGGGGATATTCCGTTGTACTTTGTTGGTCGACGCCGAACTCCTCCACGGCCCCATCTATGTCTGAGCTAATGTTCAAATCTCCCGGAGAAGCCTTTGAGGCATGATCCCGTATAAGACCGAGCACGCTCTGCTCGGAAGACTTGCAAGAGAGACCCTGCACCGTATGATAAGATGTAAAGGATGGTCATCCCTGATTTCGCTTATGTTCTACTAAGGGAGCTCGGTCTCAGTGCTCATATATGACATTCAAGGGCAGGTTGGTAATCTACTCATTGTTAAGGGAAAGCTCGACCACGGCCTATCAAAGAATCTAGGTCTGTAAACTACTCCTCGGTATGACTATGGGGCCAGCTTGGGTGCTCAACCTCGGTCTCCTACTACATGTTGCTTCTGATTCTGACCACTCAGAGATCTCATCAAACAGATCTGTTCGAGATCTCCGCCGAAGACCTCGGAAGATAACCTCGACAAGCTTAGGAGTAGATTTCCTCTACAATATGCACTTACCAAGTAGGGAAATCACGATCTACGCCGCCTTCGCCCAATAGCTATAAATAAGAACCTATCCTATTGTGAAAGGTGTGCATCAGTAAACCCTCTACTCTACTGGATCCAGTTTGCTTGATTCTGACTTAGGCATCGGAGGGTTCCCTTGTTATAGCCAGGGTCTCCTTTGTCTTATTCGTGTGCAAGTACTCAAAGGTCCAACGAGGTTTAACTAGATTTTTGCATCAACATCAACATTATCACTGGTATGGTTGATACCAAGGAACTTTTTTACTGGCCAGAGACCAAAAATATCATTGTTGTTTGTTGGTATTGCTAAATACACCGACAATTGAAATTTTCTTCATTCTTGGTGTTCAGTATTGTCGCCCTTTGATATCAGTAATATTGGTGATATCATCAATAATATCGTTGATCTTTGGAACACTACATGGCACACATTCTAAATCTTAGACAATTCATCTAATGAATCCCATATGAAATGTTCCTTGGGCCAAAGTCCATCTGGTCTACTCATTAGTTAACATGGAAGAATGCACAGTTAGAAATAGAGAGCCTATGACATATATTGAATGTAAATGTGTGACTATCCTAACGGGTGGACCAGCCTGATTTTGTGTCTAGGATATATTTTTTGACATTTTACATCTGTGCCAAGTTGGCACGTGTGGAGTCCATGTGTTTAGTTTTTGCATTAGGCATCATCTTTAATTTGTAGTAAGTTTTTCCAGTGTCCCATCTATGTGCCATGGTTGCGAAATGAGCTAGTTGTTTAGCAGGCCATAATGGTATGCTAAATGCAGAGCTTTGATCAACAATTTAAAACTCCCGTTGTTTATATGCAAGTGTGGCATGCCTGGTGAACATGATTTCCTTTTAACTATTAGAACAACCTAGATCTCTCATGTACCTGCCACGTATGAACATATGCGGAGAGTAGGATTTAGATTCCAACCCTTTTGGGTTGCCATTTTTTAAATTATAATTTATTATAGTGTATAACTATATTTATAGCAGGGGCAACACAACCATTGCATGACTTTTTGAGTGTACTCTAATTTGATCAGTTGGACTAGAAAGGATGTTGTATCCCAAATCCTGACCTGTGGCAAGTAGAAAGGCGGATTCAGACGGTCCATCTAACGAGTCCTTTCTGTTGTGCCTTTTCATTGGGTCACTTTAGGGATAACAAGGGGCCCTGTTAACCAGGGTTATTGGCAATTCACGTCCCTTGCACGCCACACGTGCAAAATTTGTAGCTTCAATTGCTCCATATATTCCATATGTGCCATAGTGCTACTTTTTAGTTGTTAGTGCCCATATGTCAAATGTGCCAATGTGGTTGCATGCTACATGTGCCACCATACAACTTCAAGCACTTTACATTGCCATGTGTGCCACAATTCAACTTCAAGCACCTCGCATGTTGTGTATGCCATAATTCAACTTCGAGCACCCTGCATGTTGTGTATGCCACACTTGCATTTGTTCATTTTTTAAGGTCCCAAAAAATGTCAAATGTGCTAATTACACATGGGTGTACATTGAGTCGAACCGAGTCGAGCGGGCCTCAGCTCGACTCGGCTCAACCACTAGCTGACCTTGGCTCGAACTCAGCTCAGCTTGGTCCTTTAGCCTAACTAGCCATCTCGGCTTAGTTCGGTAGTAGCTCGGGCCACTCGGGCTGAGTTCGAGCCAAGATCGAGCCGAGTTTGCCATTCAAGCATTTCCACAAACACCTGGACTGCACCTTCAAAATCCCTCTATATGTGAAACAAAAGCAATAGTTTTACAAGTATTTTATCAAACACCTTCTAAGCAACATAAAAACCAAGAAAAAAAGGGTATTTGTTTCATGTACATACCTTCCTTGCAACCAGCCACACTTCGTTGAGTCATTTTATCAAATACTTGGTGAGCAACATCAATGGTAAAGTAAACGAGTCACCGAACTTGTTCGATCCGAGTTTGATTCGAGCTGGATTCGATCTGAGTCCAGTCGAGCTAGGGCCTGCTCGAACTCGGCTCGAACTCATTTTTGAGCTAAAAAAATCAGCTCGACTCGGCTTGAACTTAGCTTCGAACTGAGTTGAATTGAGCTTTTTCGAGTTGAGTCGAGCGAGCTAATCAAGCTAGCTCAGTTCGTGTACACCCCTAATTACACATGACAAAATTCATTAGAATTTTGTTTTTAAGAAAAAAATTATTTTGCTAAATAACAAATTTAAAAAGAAGTTCAAATTTTTTAGGAAAATATTGTGGAAAAACAAACAAGAAGATATATTTCCTTTCTTAAGGTTTCCTAGAAAGTTCGAAATGCTGTTTTGTTTTTGTAATGCCCTGGGTTTCGTAACCTGATTTTAGTACTCGTTTTCCAAAATATCGAGTGTTAGCCTTTACAAATAGCCCACATTTCACCATATATATATATATATATATATATATTAAAGTGAGCACCGCAACAGAAGAAAGACAAATCAAACATAAAGGAAAAGTTCAGATATACATTCCAAATACACAAGATATATAAGTTGTTGCCCATCGGGCTTATACAAACCAATGTCTCAAGACTTACAAATACATGAAAGTATAAAATCAATATAAATAAAATCTAAAATCTAAAGCCGTAAGATCATCCAGCTCCTCATGCTCCACATGATCACCTACTTGCACATCATTTGTCTCCTGTAGCAACTGAATATGTTTTGATAGCATCAATGGCTATCCTAGTGAGGTATACTCAGTGTTCGAGTTGTCGGTATCGCTACAAGTTTTGTTGGCCGAAGATAAAGATAAACATGTTCTAAATTATAAATGAATGCATATTTGGAATATTTAGAATATTTTGCGGATTTAATGGATATTTTTCCATAATTTTTTGACAAAAAAAATAAAAATTGCACCATTACACACCTTGTATCGGCCGATATGGGGTGTATCCGTATCGGTAATGGTGAGCACTGTTACGCCCACCGATACTGCAACGGAACACCTTGGTGGTGTGGTCCACTTAAGCCTTCAATTTGCCTCCTTTGTGGGCTAATGCCCTAAAATGATATACCAAAATAGATGGATGACGTGGATGAAATGTATACATCACGGTGGGCCCCCCAAATCCCCTTACATACCGTTCATCTCTAGCCAGGTCCTAGTGGGGTAGTACCCAATACGCACCGTTTGGGTAGATTCCCAAATCCACCTACTAACTATGAGGCCCATTGTGATGTATATCCCTTACATCCACACCGTCCATCCATTCTGAAAGCTCATTTTAGGTCATAATCCTACAAATGAAGCATATCCAAATCTTAGGTGGACCATACTACAAGAAACAATAGTAATTGAATCCCCACAATTAAAAACTCCATGGGGGGCACTAGAATGTTTATTTTCCATCCAACCTGTTGATAAGGTCACAATGACCTCGATGAAGAGACCACACAGATATCGACTTTGATCCAAAACTTTTATGGGCTAGGAGAAGTTTTTAATAGTTGATTACCGTTGTTTCATGTATTATGGTCCACTTGAGATTGGATCAACTTCATTGTTTCGATCATGCCCTAAATTGAGTTTTCAAAATGGATGGATGGCTTAGATATAAGGCACATATATGACATATTACAGTGGGCCCCACAGTCAGGGATCCCACTGATGGATTTGGGCATCCACCAAGCCATGCACGTTATCCAAGCTACCCCTTTTAATGTTGGGGTAGTATGCAATCCCACCATGGGGCCCACCTTGATGATTTTTTTTTTAAATTTTTAATTTTTTTTTTAAATTTTTAATTTTTTTATATCCACATCGTCCATCAGTTTTTTCAGCCAGTTTTAGGACCTTGTTCCAAACATTAAGGAAATCCAAATCTTAAATGGACTAGAGTCATCGGACCATAAGAAAGAGTGGTGATTGAACGCTTAACACTAAGAACTCTTAGGGCCTACCGTAATATTTATTTGCCATCCAACCCATTTATAAGGTCAACTAGACTTGGATGTTGGGAAAAAAATATAGAGATCGGCTTGATGTAAAACTTTTGTGGCCCACCTAATATTTGGATCTGATTAATATTTTGGATCACATCATAAAATGATCGGTAAAACAGATGGACAGTGTGGATATACAAATAAATTATCAATGTGGACCCCACACAGTAAAGGTAACACACATTAAGGTGTTAGCTGAGTAACACGGGCAAGGACCCCCACCAGGACCTATCTAGAGACGTACGGTCCTATCTGGAGCTCTGTGGGGCCACCATGATGTATTTGTTTCATCGACATTGTCCATCCATTTTGAAAAATCATTATAGGCAATGAGCCCAAAAATTAGGTAGATCAAATGCTTAAATGGACCACACCACAAGAAATAATGGAGATTGAATGCTTACCGCTGAAAACCTCCTAAGGGTCACAGAAGTTTTGGATCAACCTGATATTTATGTTTTACCTTCATCTTGGTCTATGTGACCTTATGAATAGGTTGGATGGAAAAAAACATCACGGTGGGCCTTAGGAAGGTTTCAACGGTGGGGGACATTGTCACCACTGCTTCCTGTGGTGTGGTCCACTCGAGCCTTTGATCTGCCTCCTTTTTGGGCTGGTGCCATAAAATGTTCTTTGAAAATAGATGGGTGGCTTGGATAAGATAAAAATACCACGGCCGGCCCCACATATCCCCTGACAGAACAACCGTACCCAAGCCGCGCCTGAGTAATAGTCTAACACCTAATCCGCTCTCCTTAAAGAACGACCTTCTCCTCTAGAAAAAAAAAAAAAAAAACTAATCACAAGTTCTTAGGAAAAAAAATCCCTCTTTCCGTTGAATAATCCGCTCCCCTTCCGATTTTTCCTCTAAAACCCCCAATTTTTGTAACCCTAGATGCAAGTTCAGAGGTTGGTATCTTCAATTCTTTTAAAAAAATAGTTGTAGGAGGAATTATCGTCGGAAAAATCCGAAGTTTTTATGGTTCGTGACATACCTTTTGAGGAAACGATGTGGATCCACAAGACATCTTTCAAAAGTCCTCCCAAGGAGCCAAAACTTTGTTACTCAAATAGATACGAGAGATAAATAATGGTAATCTTCCTTCTTTTTTTTTTTGTAATTTTTCTTGTTAGATTTTGAGATGTTGTTGCCGATAATCTTAGGCAAAGTTGCTTGGTATCGATGATATTTTGAAAAAATATATAAAAAAATCGCCAACATTTCAACGATATCTAGAAGGGAGACGAAAAAATTGGCTTTCTGTATCGATGAACCAACGATACTGAAAGTATCGGCAATGATTCGATATTGTCACCAATAATTTAAACACTAGGTATACTCAAGATTTACCAAACCATCACAATAGTTAAATATAGTTTAACAAGAGAAGGCTACACTAAACCATTCATAATAATCATAACCAATGAGATTACAGTCCATCACATTAGCCAATGATAGTTATAAAATAAGAATCATATAAAACAATTCATAATGCAATCTTATTTAAATGAATGGATGCATGAATATGCACATTAGCTTGGGGATGCTCATTCAGCTAACTTTGGGTAAAAACCCATGACTGGTGCAAAACGCACATGCAATCTCAAGTGGCGAGTCACCAACAAAAGTATTAGTATGGGCTCAAGTGACAAGCTCACAAATTAGGTCGATCGACAGTGGTCTGAGAGCTAGTGAAAAACACCCTAAGAAACGGTACGTGCTACAACATCCAGATTAGCCACCCGATGTCACCTGTATTTGTATGCTATGAAATGCATGATTAGCCCAACTGTTATTAGTCCAATTGCATACCCATTTTAACGAAACTCAAAGGTCACTATGGGGGCTCTTCAGCCAGCATAGGCCGAGAACTCGAGCATAGTGTCCCATGCCACTATGCTTTTGCTAATAAGTCTTCAACAAGTAGGATGTTAATGGTAACCTCTACAACTGGTGGCCTATCATGATCCATAAAATGGTCCTTACCATCACAAATTCATACATAAATCCAAAAAGAAAAAAAGAAAAGATAAAAAGGTTCCTCTCAACAAGCCACAATAGGTATCGAGTCCATTCAAGGACACCACAAAAAAGAGTTCAACCTACAAGCCACATGGGCACAAATAATCAACGAGATGGTAAGGCTACGACCAAATAATGTTTAATCCATTTGCAAAACAACCACTAGTTTGAGGAACCTCCAATAATATCATTCAACAATTTCCAAGTGGCAACGCAAGCCACAAAAAATTCAACATTCATTATCAATGGAAAATATACATGTAAAGTACTTATCATAAGCCATAATAAAGAAATTTGAAATCCATAACATATTGGAATACTTGAATTGAAATCTAAACATCAATCATTTGTAAAGAATTATTCAAATAGAAACTAACATGTATCATTCATTCTACTGAATACTATATTAAGCAACTAATAGAAATAAATGAACTAAACTAATGATGATAATGTTGGAAAGCTTGAAGGGTGATCCTCACCTTTCAATAGTCGGAATCCTCACAAATAGGGTTTTGAAGGTATGAAATAGCTTTGAACCCAATCCAACCCTATGTTATATAATTTTTCTAACATTATAATCCGAAATTCGTTTAAGTCTAAATTAACTTCTAATTCAAGTGAAAACAGAAAGATTGAGGGATTGACTCACCTCGCTGGCTGATTTGACTTAGGTGTAAACCGATCCCCAATATGACTCAACTTGATTTAAGATCAAACCAATTATCCCAATTAAAGGACATTAAGAAACCAAAATTAATGACCTACAACTCCATTGCAACTAAATTAATGGAAATTATAGGAACAACCTAAAAATTCCACTCGAAGGATTGATCTGATTCAACTCGACTCGATGTGATCCGACTCCAAGAGAGTGCATCTGATTGTGGAAGATCAACTCACTTATCTCAACATAAGATTTAAACCATAAACCTCATAGATTCACTTACCCAAATCGAGTTAACTCGGCCCGAATCAACTTGACGATGAATCGAGTTTGTCCCAGACACGGTCGTGAACTATCGATCCCCCCAATAGATGAGATAAAGATCTGACCATGTGAAGACAACACTTAAGTCCGAACAGATTAGACCCGAACTACGGACTGGGCGAGAACTGAGTCGACTCATCCTTGACTTAACAGCTGCCCTACTCTCTCTCATTCTTACAAACTAAATCCCCTTTCTCTCCCTTTGTCTCTTTATTCTTCAACTTCTTTTTCACACTCTCCCTACTATTTGGACACGAGTGTTGAACCATAACCCTTACTAGAACCGAAATTAGAATGACTCAGCGAGTCATCAAAATTCGCGAACTCGGCATCACTCTACGCTCCTTGCCTTCTATTTCTCTCTTTCCCTTTCTTCCTTCTACTTCTTCTTCTACCAAGCCTGAACACTTAGAAGGTCTATATCGACCCAAACTCGGTCAGACCCGAGCCTGCGACTCGGCTAAGTCAGTGCGGTGCGGCACGAAATGACCCCACTCAATAAAGTAGAGAAATGGTGTTCTCTCTCCCCTTCAACTCCTCAGACTTCACAGAGTCTGGACTCGACTAGACCTACCCCCTAACCTAGGCCGAGCTTGGTCGACTCGAAGGAAACCCAACTAGACTCGGCTAAGTTACACCGCATGACACGAGTCTCTCTCTCTCTCTCTCTCTCTCTCTCTCTCTCTCTCTCTCCCTGATTTTTTGAGGTTTTAGGAAGGACTTGCCTTTTTTGGAAAGAGGCTACTTATAGCCTGACATGAGCCTAGAAGAATCGGTAATAATCCCTAGGATTAGTTGCAAGTTTGGCTCTAATCCTAGTTGTGCATTCGGTCTCTTTGCTTGGTTATTGGCTAATCATGATAGAACTGGTTGGCATGGCTGTAATCCAATGTTACTGGTGGATTTATGACATGATGACCCCATAGATGGATGCCTCTAGTAAGAAGACAGGGCCCACCTAAGAAAGATGGGTTTTTCGGTTGATTGAGGAAGATGATCCAGTTGTTAATGACAAATCATCAATGGCGGATCATCAACGGATGGGTGTTCTTTTGATCCAACTCACAAGGACGGCTTGCATTTGATCAGATAACACAATGGGACCTATATTTTGGAGAGAATCACAAATTCTCAGTGGTTCGAGAGATTATGAGTTGCAGGCGACAAAGTTTTAAATACCTTTATCGTGTAATGTATCGCACCCTTGGGATACGGATAAATATCGGTTATCGCATGGGATATATCAGTTGTATCGTGTAATGTATCATTGTTGCTGGGAAACATGGGAGCATTGAGAAATTGGTCGAATTTTTCAATGAAACTTCAGGGATTGTTGAAAATTCATTGAAAATGACATTAATACACACTTAGAAATCAAAACATTACAAAAAAAGTGCACATAATAGGGGTTTCCTTTGTATGGGGTCCTAATATATGTGCTTTTCAACTAAATTGATTCAAGTATATTCAAAGTCTATTTATATAATTTATAAATGTAAGAGGACATGTATGGAAAGACAAGCAATACATTCAAAAGAAAAAGAAGAATCACTAGATTAGGTTACATATATGTTTAATTTTGTGTTTGGATACAAAGATTGCAACTGATTTGTGAGAAATTGAGAAATTTCGATTTTTCTCAAATTTTCGCAACTTGACCCATCTACCCCAAATCTCGAAATTGAAGTTCCAAATCCATAAATTTTCATGGAAAACATGAAGAATCATATATTTGTAACCATTTGACTTTGGTTTTACGTGACTTACAACAAAAACATCGATAAAAAATTGAAAATGATCATTAGATCGAATTGGTGGGATATATCAGCACTACCTGTGCATTTCGTATCGCACAGGTGGGATGCAAGATATATCGTGGGATATTGATGCAGACATCAGTGGTGGACCCTTTAGAGTCTACCAGAGGAGGCGTTGCCGACAGAGTACCGGAACAGAGGATTTGACGTGGATGTACACTCGGTCCATCAGACTCATTTTCTGACGTTCTACAAGTGCAGGAGTGGCGTGACTGCACGTTGACCATAGATCCATGGGTCGGATTTAACACCCTACCACACTCGGTCCATCAGACCCATTTTCTGACGTTCTACGAGTGCAGGAGTGGCGTGACTGCACGTTGACCATAGATCCATGGGTCGGATTTAACACCCTACCACACGGGTGTTTTAGTTTTAGGCGTTGTTGTTCATTTTTCTTGTTTCAAGGGCTTTATTGCGCTTTCTTTATTTTTCATCTTTTTTGTTATTTTTCTTGTTTTCAGGGGCTTGAGTACACTTTTATTTTTCCATAGCTTATATATACGTTGTGAGAAACCCTATTTTCATTATTATTGAATGAATAGAAATTCGTCTCTTTTCTTTCTCTTTATTCAAGAGATTAGAGTTTCAGGATTGACCCTTGGGTGTTGAGAATTCCACTCCGATTTTAGGTTTCCTTCTTTCTAGATCTTAGAGGTGCAGGAAAAGGTAAGAATCATCCTCCTTTTCTTTTGGTGACAAAAGAACACATACTTTCCTTCATCTCGAACTCCTCGTTCTTCATCCCTTTCGTTTCTCTCTGGATACCTCTTTCTAGTTTGAACGGAAAAGAGGGATGGTTAGTCAATAGAATCAGATCCAAACTTGACCGTGGACCGACTTATGCTAGATCTGGGATATCCTCATATCCCTAGGTCCTCCCTTTTTACTGTTTACGTGATTTTATGTTATGGAGCATGATCCTGACAGAATGACCTCATCTTTATGTTGAAATTTACCTAATCTCTTTGATTGGAAACAGTTAGTTGATTCGTGTATTTACTTGAACATTCTTTAACCCGATTGTACATGCATCTAAGATTAGGTTATTACATGTCCTTGCATCAGATATATTGGTTGATACCATCGATATTTAAAACACCGGCAAGCGATATCTTGCTTGTTTGCGACATTTCTAGTGAGAACTTCTAACCGATGCTAAGAGGGTTTTTGAACGCCCTAGATCCAACATACATGATGCTGTAGGAAGGCTTCTAAAAGCGAGGGAATGGATAGGATTTCGCCATGACACGACAACTGAAAGATTCCATTCCGCGCTCTCTCACGTGCTATTGAAACCTTATGGCGAATTTAGATTCAAATGAAGGGCTAAGATTGTCCGAAAATGGACGGTTAAGATCAATGAATTCTCATGCATGCAAATTGCCAGCGGGGCTTCTATTTCTAGAAAATTCCATCCGCATGAATCTGCTTGCATGCATACACACGTGACTGTCAACGTGTGGTATGAGTTGGGTTTTGGTCGGACCATCGCTTTGAACATGATGGACGATTTGGATCGTCAGATCGACTGATGATGGTGGACCACTTATCACACTCACGGACGTTGTTCATTCAATCTCCCCTCGGGCAGGAAAAACGGAAAGGAAGAGGAATCCCTTCCTCTTTCGTCGACGGGTTTCAGGTCAACTATTGGTCTGGTGCACTTCGGGTGTATGCCGCTAGTGTACACACGAGTACTAAGGTGGGGTCCATAGTGATGCCTTGTGACCAATGTATCCCGTATCGGTATCGGTTGGCGTAACGGTGCCCTCCGATACTGATACGGATATGGGGGCGTAAGGGCGATACGGGGGCGTAACAGTGTAATTTTTTTTTTTTGCCAAAAAAATATAAAAAAATATGGATTAAATCTGGAATATTCAAAGCATTCCAAATATGCATTCATTTATAAATTGGAACATGTTTATGGTGGTGTAACGGTCCATTCTTTGGTGAGAAGTTGTATCGGACTGTCTAATGAATTTATGAACCAGATAACTTGGATTTGACTGCAAAACTCATACATTTAATTTTCTAACTATCTACGATCAATGATAGATATATTAGAATGAATGTAATACGAAAATATCTTACATGTGTAGGTGTTTGCAATTATTTTTCATAATTCATAAAAAATATATAAAATGACAATAACAATCTGTAAAATAAATATTAACATGTTCTACTATGATTAACACATCATATTTTACCATTAAAACATCAAAACATTCAATAAAAAAATAATTTTTCGAATTAAAAAAAAGGGCCAAAAATAGTGCGTAAATAGAAAAAATTTATAAAAAAATATAAAATGATAATAACATTCTGTAAAATGGATATTAATATCTTCTATTATGATTAACAAATCATATTCTACCATTAAAACAACAAAACATTGAATAAAAAGTATAAATACCTATTTTTGAGGAGTTTCTGGAACATGGCCCACAGAGATTCGAATCAAAAAAATCCTTAATATAAGTTGTTTTTATTTGTAATATTAAGTTAAGAGTGGTTTAAAATAGCAATAGAATTATTTAGGAAGAGTTTAGAAGAAAGAAGTTTCAAAAAAAAGTGAAAAAATATACCTTAAAAAGCAAAAAAATAAAATAAAGAAATGCCATTTTTTTGATCGTTGCGGGGTAGTGACCGTTACAGCCCCGTATCGCGTAAATACGCCCGTATTGTAACGGATATGGGACACCCTGCTCATGACATCCTGTCCGATCATCAGATTCTACAAGTCCAATTATGGATACTTGGCCAGAAATGAGGCTGATCAAAAGCTCAGGTGGGCCACACCAAGTAAATTATGGTCCTTTAGGGTCGATTCTGCTTATAGTCAGTTTGATTCACCTTCAAACATTAACGGTCAAAGGGTCCTATGAAGTCATTTAAATGATCAGGAATGCCTATATTATGAATTTTTAACATAAGATGTTACTATCCAAATAGTATTAATATTAATTTTTTTATTATTACTTCGTTATAAATTATTTTATTTTTAGGTTACATATGTATATATTTTTACTCATGTTGTGGGTTCCACTCTGAAAGTAATAAGGACCATCCATCTTATGACTGTATATTGTTTAATTATTATTATTATTATTATCTATATATTATTATTTGCTTATGGTTAAAACCAACAATGGTTTCTTCAAATAATAGTCTGTGGCTAAAAGGGAATGTTTTTATAAAGCTTCAAAGGGCCATGTTTTTTTTTTATTTTTTCTTAGGATCTATTTGGGGGGGGGAGGGGGGGGGGGGGGGGGGGGGGGGGATGGAAAGTTCACTACAAGGAATAAATATGGCCAAAACATTATGACCAGAAAGGATGATGATTTTTTCCCCTTTTAAGTACTGCTTATATTGAAGCGAACATTAATGGAGGTTCAATGGCCTTATTTTTTAAAATGAAGCTAGCATGCATTGGATTTGCAGCATGATGGAAATTTGATTAGCTGATAAAAAGCCTCAATTTGTTGGATGCAGGATTGTGGGCAGCCTGGATTTACCTTGGCTGAGCGGATGCGCTTCTGTTCAATATTATCCGAGTGAGTCTTTGCGAAATTGTAATGGATTACTTATTTTTCCAAAACTGGACTGTTGGTGATTTGTAGTTTCTTCAATCAAGAGAATCAAGCTAGTAATATGAGTTGTTGTTACATTTCATCGGGGTCAGTTGCATATTAAGCATGTTAAATGAAGTGCATGATGCTGCATCTTCATCCATCAATAGCTGCCAATTCATGTTGGTGGAGTATCCAACAGCAGGAGTTAGTTTTATATGGGGAGTGTTTTGCGGATTGTGGAATGAAGAGCAGTAAGATATGTTCTTTCCTTGACATCTGCAAACCTTATTAGAGATTGCCTTATTTGTTGACCAAGGTTGGCCGAGATTAGTCAGATCAATGTCCTGATGGCTTTATGGTCAGATTGTTCAGAGGTCAAGAAGATGTTCTCTTATTGCATAATGTTGAGATACATGTTTAGAAAGGAACTTTTCCTCCAAACATTCTCTTCTTCTTTTCTTTCTACCTTTCACTCTAAGATTTATTCCTCTTTTCTACTTGGTACTAGAGCGTATATTACTTCATTGATTGGAGGTTTTGTAGGAGGGGCCTACTGTTGACATCATCATGCCGTACTAGTGATGTTAGCAGTGTATAGTTGGATTGTCTCTTGAAGAAGAAAAGGAAGAGATCTAGAAGAGAATGATTTTAGAAGAATTATTGTGATCTTTTCATGATTTTGGTTAGTGTTTGGTGGTTTTTTTGCTTGAAATAAAGAAGTTAAGGGGTCCAATTCGTTCTTTTTTTTTTTTTTTGTTGTGCGTGCCATTTTTCTAATGCTTTTTTGTGGAACTTTTCCACATTGATTTGCTGTGGTTGACCATTTGCCACATCTAGAATAAAAAACCATCTTTTCCCTCAGATTTGTGAAGGGTGGTGCTGCATAACCCTGTTTGAGCCCATTTTTGGTCTGATTTTTGGTCAAGGCATGTTTGTTTCACTGATCTCCATGATAACATAATGTAAATAAGCCATCATTACTACTTCACAGTGTTTGTTTAAACAATTATTGTGACACATAAATTGATGGTCAAATGTAGATGTAATAGGAGATTGGTGAAGGAATTTGTCATTGTTACAATTTTACCTTATATTGCAGTAATATGTAGATGATGTCATTAGACAAGTAAAACAATTTGTAATCATTATTCATTTCCTTTACTGATGTAATTATTGAAATAAGTAGGCCTCTGTTTTTTTTTTTTCTTCCGCTTTTTGTCGAGCCTCTTTGAAATTCAAGATGGTACTTTTACCATTCTTTGGAAAATGTAAGTTCTTACTGTGGGAAGATGCCGACTGCCAGTGGTTCAACGACTACTTACGTTTCCAGGGCCTCAAGTTTCATACCAACCATTGATGTTTATGGTCGCAACCCTAGTGTGCGAATCACAACTGTTAAGTTGGACGACACTAGTTTCCTTGAATGGTCTCAATCTGTCAAGATGTATATCTGCGGGCGAAGAAAACTAGGGTATGTGGATGACCGAGTGAAGGAACCAACTATTGATGATTTTTCGTAGGATAAGTGGGAGCAAGAGAACTTGATGGTAATGTCTTGGCTACTTAACTCTCTGTAACCTCATATCAGTAGAGGATTCTTATTCATGCAGATAACTTAGAAAATTTGGGATAAAGTTATCAAAACTTATTCCCAGCAGCAGAATATTGCTCGTGTCTATTAGCTAGGTCAGGAAATTGCTACTTTTTGTCAGGGGGAGAAGAGTTTAGTTATCTATTATTTCACACTTCAGGTCTATGGGAAGAGTTGGATCATTATCACTTATTATAGTGGGATATTGGTGCAGATTTAGGAGAGATGTGAGCTTCTGACATATGATTAAGTTTATCCCCTAGTTTAGAGTGAGGTAAGCCAGAAGCAAGCCATGAACCAGTTTCTTCAAACAACGATCATTTAGCTCTTGCACTCTCTTTTTGGTTACTTCAAGGGCGGAAAATGTTCCAATCAGCAGACTAGAGGCATTTGATGAGACTGATAAGTTGAGATGCGATCATTATGGGAAAAAGGACATACACGGGAGACTTGTTGGGATCTCCATGGTAGCGAAGCTTAACCCTCCTGGGAAACTTTCTTCCTCCAATGGACTCATAGTTGCCGCTACTACTTCCTCGGTCGCCCTTTCTTCCTCCGTGTCAACCCTCCTATTGAGTAGTCCTCATTGGCCTTGGATAGTTTATTTATTACAGAATTGGAGCGCTTTCATTATCTACTTTTTCAATTGAACGGTCCATTTGCTTTCACTTAATTTGCACAGTCAGGTACACGTGTCTAAGAGCCTTGTCTGTCATTCCTCATCCAACCTTGCCTGGATCATTGATTCAGTTCAGTCTGATCACATAACAGGTCTGTTCATTTTTTTCTTCATATAGATCGTCTTCTAGAAGCAATAAAGTGAGAATTGCTGATGGATCACTAATCTCTATCTCTTGGAATGGTGATCTCAAACTTAATGATTACTTGTCTTTGCCCTTTGTTTTTCATGTTCCAAATTTATCCACAAATCTATTGTCTATTAGTTGTCTCACAGAGAATTTGAATTTCTATGTTACTTTCTTTCCTATCCACTGTGTTTTCTAAGATTTGGTGACGAGGAAAACGATTGGGAGTGGTCGTGAAGCTAATGGTCTCTATTTTTTTTATTTTTTTATTTTTTTATTTTTATAAATTTATTATTATTATTTTTATTATTTTTATGTTGTTGATAGCATTTCAAATAGCTTCACTATATAGTGTGTAGCTTATGCTATGTAACATAGCTCAGCCCTACTGCCATGTGGCACATGACTAACTTAAGTTGCGCGTAGCCTTTGTTAGATGCTAATTTTGCATACACTACACGCTACATAGCTTACACTACAAGTTATTTTTCATGAAAACATTAAAATCAATTAATCTTTTGTAATGATTTGTTAAAATTTTCATTTTTAATAGAAGTTAATTAACTTTGTAGTGAATTTAGTGAAATAATATGGTAATAATATTAAATCAAATAGGTTTCTCTTTCTTTACCTGTATATTTAATCTTTTCCTATTTTTCCTATTATTTTAGGTTGTGTTTGGTTGCAATGTTGTCATATGTGATCACATAATCGATTATGTGATTGCATAATTGTATAGAACCATGTATATGGTGTGTGTGATGGTCGTATATGCCATATGCGATGGTATGCGATCGCATAATGGCATATGTGATCGCATACATTCCAACGGCAAGAAATCCGATTGTTGGAATTTTATATATTTATTTATTTATTTTTATTTTCGGAAGTTTTTCCTATAAAAAGGCACTTCCTGCACCTCCATTTGCAACATATACTCACTAAAACTATCATACACACTCTCTTGCTCTCATACATCATTCTAAAGCCCCCATTCTCTCTTAATCTCTTTTATAATTTCTCTTATCTTTATTCTTTACTATTTATTTTCACTTGAAGTTGAAGGCAAGTCTCAAGGATTCAAGATCAAGAAGTAAGAAGAAGAATCACTCTATAAATTCACTGTATCTCTCTCTCTCTCTCTCTCTCTCTCTCTCTCTCTCTCTTCCATTCTCTTATTCTAATTTTTTAATTTCTAATCTCTATTCTAACTTGTGTTGTGTGATCTATTCTTGATTTTTTTTCATTAGAATCATCGTTTACCATGAGTCAGGAATCAAGAATTAACTCAAGAGACTAACAACTCAAGAGTCAAGTCTCAACTCTCAAGTGGCAAGCGCACACACTCAAGATTCAAGTCAACCAACAACAAAGTCTTCAATTTTGTTTCATTGTAATTTCTAAATTGTAAATTTGTAATTGTAGACTTATAGTTTCTAGTTCGTACTACTTTATAGTTTCTAGATTCTAGTTTATTTCTAATTATTTAGTTTCTAGTTTATTTCAAGTTTCTAGTTTGTACTTCGTAGTTTCTAGGATTCAAGATTCAAGAGTGTGTTCATTTACATTAAGATTCCAGAGTGAGAAACAAGAGTTCAAGACTTAAAGACTTTCAAATTTCACGTTCAACTTTCAAGTTCAAGAGAAGAAAGGTTTTCAACTTTCTAAACTTTTTACTTCCAACTTCTAAGGACTCAAGAAGAGTCGAGAGACTCTCTCTCTCTCTCTCTTACTTTATTTAGTAGTATTTACTTACTAGTTAGTAGTTAATGGTTAGTACTTGCTTACTATGCAAAATAATACTTAGCAGTATGTACTACTTACTAAGTTTGTTTAGTACTTGGACTCTAATACACACTCATAGTCTCATACACACTCTATGGTCAACTACTCTACCCTACTTGGCTACTACATAGTGTCATCATGTCTTCTTCCCAATCTTCTTCCTTAAGGCTAAAGTTAAATGACTTGGGTTGAAAGGATGGGCACTATCGAAGTGTCAGTGATAAGTCCCATGTAGTATGTGAGCTATGCGGATACATAAGTTCCGGTGGTACTGGCAAGCATAAACACCACCTTGTGCATGCATTGGGAGCAAATGCAAGAGCATGTACCAATGCTACTTCAGAAATCCGTAGGGAAATTATGGAGTATATGGACAAGCATGCTTGAAAACAACATGACACATCGGCCATGCAAGAAGAATTTATGGAGAGAAGCTTATGAGGACATAAATGTAATAGATTTGGATGAATCTACATCACCTACATTCATAAGGCGATCTAGACCAACCGTCAAAAGGGCTTGTGGGCATGGGCTTATGGATAGGTGGTGTAGACCACATCCAAAAGATGTGGTCGACCAAAAGGGCAAAGGACCTGCCCAAACCACTTTAGAAAACCACTATAAGAAGAATAGGAAAACCACGATTCAGTACATTGCAAAGTGGTTATATCAAGTTGGTGTAGCTTTTAACACTGTGAAGATAAAGAGTTTTAAAGTAATGGTTGAAACTACATGTTAATTTGGACCCGGTTTGAAACTGCCTTCCTATCATGAAGTGAGGGAGAGTTGCCTTAAAAAGGAGGTGGAGTTTACTAGAAGCCTTATCTCCGAATAGAAAGAAAGTTGGAAAATATATGGTTGTTCGTTAATGGCCGATGGATGGACCGATAGATCCAATCTGACATTGATAAACTTCCTTGTAAATTATCTAGTTGGGACAATGTTTTTAAAGTCCGTGGATGCATCGGCCCATTCCCACACCGCCGATTATTTATTTAAATTGTTAGATAGTGTAGTTGAAGAGGTAAGAGAGGAATATGTTGTCCAGGTTATCATGGACAATGCAACTAATTATGCAGTTGCCAGTCTCCAACTTGGGAGAACAAGTGATGTTTATTTTGGACACCATGCGTATCACATTGTGTCGATTTAATGTTAGAAGATATAGGTAGGTTTTATCTTAAAGTAATAATTGCTCAAGCTAGGAGACTCACAGTTTTTATGTACAAGCATGCCCTTCTTCTCCATCACATGAGAAGCTACCTCGGGTGCAAACTCGCATCGTCCAACCGTGACCCGATTTGCAACAAATTTCTTAACACTACAAAGATTACATTAAAGGAAAGCTAAACTTATGTCCTTTGTAGCGTCGGCCGATTGGAGTTATGGACCATGGTCAAAGAAGGCCGAAGAAAAGTTAGTCCTACAAACCATTCTTTCTGCTTAATTTTGGACTCAAGTGGTAAGGGCCTTAAAATCATCAAAACCCTTAGTAAGTGTGTTGCGATTAGTGGATGGTGATGAAAAGCCACCCTGGGCTATATTTATGATGTGATGGAGAGGGTTAGAAATAAAGTAATGGAACACTTCAACTATAAAGAACGTGATTACCAACCCATTCTAAATATTATAGATGCTAGATGGGGTATCCAAATGTCATCCCCTTTATATTCAACTGCCAACATCCTTAATCTGGTTGTATTCTTTGCGTCCGCCGATCAGATTGCGTCAGTTGCTTTCCATATGATTGGATTTCTAGAAGCTTTAGAAAGAATGGTTCCAGACAAAGAAGAACAGGATAATATTTCTCAGGAGCTAAACCTCTACTTGACGAGTGCATGGATTTGGTCAAGAGAGATTGTTATTAGGCATAAAAGTATGAAATTGCCAAGTATGCAAATATATGAAGTTCTATAACTTACAATGTGAGAAGTCTAAGTGAGAAAGTGTTTAACTTACAGTTAATTAATGGTCTATTAATGGAGTTGACCTGACTAAGAGGGGACCTGACACTACAAAAGTTGGCCATGAGAATTCTTGGCCTTACATGTTCTTCGAGTTGTTGCAAGCGCAACTGGATTACATTCGAGTCAAGTAAGTTTTACAAGTTAAAGCTCTATAATTCACTTCCAGTTTCAAATTTCAATGCTAAATTGCTAATATTAGACATTTTAAATGTTAATACAGATTCATACAAAAAAAAAAAAAAGAAGAAAAGAAATCGCCTTGAACAAAAGAAACTCAACGACCTGGTTTGTCTAGTATATAACTAGAAGCTGAGGGAAAGATTCCAGGCTAGGCGAGAAAAGCCTGGATTTTATGATCTTAATAGCTTAGATGATTTGGAGGCAGATGGTGAGTGACTTGTCGAGACAGAGGATCCAATCTTTGCTGACGAGGACCTTACATGGGCCAAAGTTAAAGACGCCGCTTATGGATCAACACCTGGTGAAGGTTCTCAACGACGAAGAAGAGGAGTTGGAGGGGCAAGTAGTAGCACAAGGCCAGCGCTTAGCATTCAAGGAGAAGACGATGATATTGAGATTGAAAAGGTACAAGAAGAAGATGCTCGACCATTAGACGTGGATGAAAAACTTGTGTGGACAGATGATGAAGAAATATAAGAAGATGAAGTGTACGTTGGAAAAGGTGATGACTTCGACGATGATGATGGTGATCGTGGTGACGTGCTACAATGGGAGAGGGAACAATGTATATAGTAAATCTATAGTTTGTACTTTGTATATTTCATTTATCAATAAAAGTAAGTTTTTATTAATAAGTTGTTGACTTGTTGACTTGTTAATGTTGTTAATTTTTAGTTATCAATAGCTTAGATAGTATATGTAATATTACACAAATTAGTTTGAAAATTAATGGGGGTAGTTAAGTCTTTTCTGGGAAAGAAAATAACATATTTTCCAAAATTTCCCATTTTTATTTTTATTTAAAAAAAGAAAAAAACAAGTGCGATCGCTTATGCGATTGTGTGATTGCATAAGCGATCACACAAGTTGGGTGGCATACAATCGCTTACTCGATTTAACAATGTTGGTTGCACCTGATGGCATTAAATTTCATTGTTAATCAAACTAATTTGGTGCAAAATATCATAAAATTTCATGATAATTGGCTGACTAAGCACAACCTTAATGAAAAATCTTGAATTAGCATGTGACTTATGCTACACACTATGTAGCTTAAGCCTCACACTTCAAAGGGGTGAATGCTACATTACACACTATTCACCATTTAAAACACCGAGTGTTGGTTCTCTTTTAGCCTTCTAGTTAAGTAATAATCTTTGTAAGGATCATAACAATGCCCTGGTTAGGGTGTGGCATGGTCGTTTAGGACATTTGTCTTTTTAGTCATTGAAGTTGTTATTTTGAAACTTATTTAAGTTAGTTTTTCATTATAATTGATCATGTGAAATTTGTGAGTTGTCCAAGAATTGTAGGTTAACTTTTTCGCAAGTTTGAATGAAAATGTGTTTCCATTTCACATAATTCATTTTGATGTGGTGAGCAATGTTTTTAGTATCTTGTGATATCACCGAGATATCTGTTATCCCAACTGAGCAATACGAAATTCAGCTTTAATATCCATTTTTCATAGTATATTGCAATATATCGTGAGATATCACTATATATCATGGATATTGTGATATCGTGCCATATATCCACACTCCTTTATAAATTCATAATGCATTGTGCAATATATCGATACTAAGTGTGATATTGAAAGGGATATAAGCAAACCGATGCTATTTTGTTTGGAAATTCCTCAAAAATCCACCAAAAAAAAAAAAACTGATTTTTTTGTTTGAAAAAAAAATCATCCTAATATATTGTAAGGTGATTTCGATTGGTCCACTCTAGTTTGTTGGAAGAAAATCTTCGAAAAATTTCCGAAATCGCGATTGGAAGCTTCTTGGAGCCAGGTTCTAAAAGGTGCGTATTTTTTTTTTTTTTAGTTTTGATTGCTTTTTTTTTTTTTTTTTTTTTTCATTTTTATATGTTGTTAATAGTGTCAAATGATAAGAAATCCATGATTTTTCATGTTTTGCATGAAAAATTATGGATTTGGAGCTTTGATTTTGAGATTCGAGGGAGATGGGCCAAGTTGTGGGAAATTTACAAAAAAATTTCCCCAATTTTTCCCAAATCGGTTGCAATCTTAGTCGCTAGAAGTTTTACTAGTCAGGTATATGGAAAATAATATCGTTATCAACGATAGTATATCTAATAACTAGAAATGTGGGAAAACGTAGGGTAAATGGTAGGATTTTTCAGTGGAACTTTAGGTAATGCTAAAATACATATATTTGCATGTTTAGGAATGAAAAATACAAAAAGACCACGTACATAATAAGTTTCGATTTAATGGGTCCTAAAAGCATGTGTTGTTGACTTGGGAAAACATTAGGGAAACATGGGGAAAATGGTGGATCCATCCAACCATCCATCCATGCATGCACATACATATATATAAACACACATGCATGATCCATCCATCCATCCAAACAACCATCCATCAATCCATCCATGCATACATCCATCCATCCATCCATGATCCCTCTATCCATCCATGCATGCATACATATGCACATATACAAATATATATTTCATCTTACAACCATGCGCCCATAAAATAATTGAAAGGGATTTATTTTTATTTTTTATTTTTTAAAAAAAAAAGATTTTTGGCGTATTGATACATTGGCGATATTCGAAATATTACCGATACACCGATGATACAAGCGACACTTAGAATTTACACTAAAAAATATTGGCAATACCTTGGTGATATTGATACATTGACAATATAAGCGACACTTGCAATTTGCACAGTAAAAAATATTGGCGATATCGATACATCAACGATACTTAGTGTTATATTACCGATACCTAGAATTTCTGATACTACCAGTGTTATCAGTATCTCTACCATTGCTATCGGTATCGTCGAGCTAGAGATACAAATAATATTAGGGATATTCTCGATATATTGAGGATACTTTGAACAATTAATATAACATGATCTACACATTCTTAGCAATTTGAGAATTTTTTAGGAAAAACCGTCACGCCCCAAACTAGGAATCGGGCTCACAAAATTCCCGGCTACCGAATTCGGTGCCGACAGCCTCCGTTGTACCCCATTCTCAAATCCTAGCTTGTATCGCCGAGTTCCGATCTTGGGATCCTACTAGGAGGATTTTCAGGGTGTTTCTTTTTTTTTTGTTTTGTGTAAAGGATCATAACCACAAGTGTACCCAAGTTACAAAACATCATCGCCATATATCCACTAATATAATCTTTGAGTACAGTGTTAAAAGGGAAATACATGATATAATAAAACTCTAAAAGGTCAGGCACATGCTCATGTCTCAATGTTGTTGCGGTCTAGCATAACTTGCATGTAATGACGTGCCTAAGCTTATGCTACAAAGGTTAGGTTGTAGAAGCAACTGGATAAGATGGATGCGAGCATGTGTCTCTTCGGCTTCTTTTTCTACTTTTGTTAATGGTTCGCTGCATAGATCTTCAAAGCTTCTAGGGGTCTAAGGCATGGGGATCTGCTCTCCCCATTCTTATTGGTGGTGAATGCTAGCAAAAGGTCAAGAAGTTGGATTATATCAGAGTTTAAAGGTTCACCTTAAGAAGATCACATCTCCCATTTACAGTTCGTGGACAACACTTTTGTTTTGTGATGCTGAATCTTCAAAGAGAAATTGAGGAAAATAATTGGGTGTTATGAGGAGGTTTCCGGGCTAAAGGTAAATGTTGGAAATAGAAAGATGCTAGGTATTGCTTTATCCAAGGAAGAAGTATTGGGCTTTGCAGAAGTGCTCGGGGTGGGGTTAGGGACATTCCCTCTTTGACTTGGGCCACTCGTTGTGCTTGGGAAGACTAGCAAAACATTTGTGGAGCAGTGTCATCGAGAGATTTGGGCGAAGACTCTCTATATTGGAAGAGTCGCCACTTGTTGTTAGGTGGGCGCATCATGCTTATCAAAGCAACGCTATCTAACCTTCCTCTTTACTTCATGTCACACTATACAAGTGTCTGAAGTCTGTTTTGGAAAAGTTGGAAAAGCTAATACATGAGTTCTTATGAAAAGGGGGCCGACAATGGGTACACGTTTCATCTCTTGAAGTGGGATGAGGTGTGGAAACCAATTTCCAAAGGAGGAGCAGGGATAAGGGTGTTGGAATCAGTGAATGAGGCATTGTTGGGGAAGTGGCAATGGAGATTTTGCACAGAAGAGGGTAGGCTATGGACAGAGGTGGTTGCTTCTAAATATGGAGTCCAATTAGGGGGATGGGGAATAAATAAATTTTTGCTTGATCGTGCTTCAGGTATTTAGAAGGCCATTATATCTATCAGTTTGTCGTTCAAGCAAGGACTAGCTTTCTCCCTTAGAGATGGAGCTTGTGCTCGCTTCTAGGAGAAATCCTTGGTGTGGGGACATGCCTTTGGAAGTTGAATTCCCCTCTTAGGTGAGATTAGCCCCATCAAATGACATGTTGTTAGCTGATTGTTTCCTCATTATTGGTGTCATCCATGTGTGGTGTCCTCCTTGTTGAAGGAATTTATCTAACAAAGAGGCATTTGATTATTTCAGATTTGTGGGGCGCCTACAGAATATTCAACCTTCTTCAAGCGCCATGGAGACTCCGGTTTGGACTGCTTCTCCATCTAGTTTGTTCACAATTAAATCCTTTTACAAGGTGATAAGTCATCAATCTCTTCGAACCAGGAATTCTTTTATGGATTTTGGTTCTATGGAGCCGCAACCAAGGTGGCGGCATTTACATGGTAGGTCGTGAGAAAGAGTGTCCTTACTCCTTACCATAGACAATCTTTAGAAAGGATCAATGGTCCTCCCCAAGATTTGCCTTGTGTGTATGAACAATGCAAAAATGAAAGACCATCTCTTCATCCATTGTTCCTTCGCAAGGCAAGTGTGGGATACGGTTTGAGAAATATTTGAGGATTCATTGTGCAATGCCTTCATTAGTAGCTCTCCTTTGGGCGTGGCACAACAGGGTCCGAGCTAAGGAAGAGTCTGTCATTTGGCATATGATGTTGCTAGTAGTTTTTTGAAACATGTGGGGGGAGCGGAATAGGAGGTTGTTTGGAAGTACAAACAAGATGTGCTAGAATGCATCCGAGGTTAAGAATGTGAAAGATTGTAAAGCTCTGTCTAAGCTTAAGTTGTAATGTGGAGGTTATATTCTTTATCGCTTCGACGATTGTCTTGGCATTTTATAAATAAAGTATCCTTTAAAAAATTATAAATATGCCCTTACCACTTAAAGAAAGAAAAGAGGGAAAAAGAGTAAAAACATAAATAACTTAAACAAAATAATCCAAGGACTAAAGGCTCACAACCCAAGGGCCCAACATGCCCACAGGTAGATGTCTATAGTATTTATATGTAATGGGCATAAATCCACCACAACATGCTTCATATGTGTTTGATTAAGGCCTCTTTGGTCAACTTTCAACGTTTCAAGCCAATAGTGCTCGACAATCATCATTCTTACCAAAGAATGTTTAGTTGCACCATCAAATACATGTCCAAAACCAAAAAGTAGAACACCATTTTGGTTCCTCACAATTTTATGAATTTTACTAATGACTTATGAGATATTTCTCCTGAATAATTTTTTCTTGCCGTTATAGGGCCGTATCGGTTGATACACACGCAAATACTATTAAGTATAATACATTGATGTTGGTTGACTAAGCAAGTTAAAATTATCCACAGTTGGGCAATGATGTCAAACGCTCTTTAAATGACCGTTACGTTTCCGACTATTAGATGCCTTGGTCCAAGTTACTAGATGGCGGTAATGTTCATCTCCATTCTCCACAAAAGAAACAAACACTTTAGTGAGTTGAGTTGTTGCTTATGAGTAGAAAAGAGGAATAAATCTTAGCAAGGAAGAATGAGAAGAAAAGACAATATTTAGAGGAAAGGAAATACTTCCTCCATTCCAACCCCCCTTTTCTATTTATATAAAAGGAACTTCAAAACATTACAAATAGGTCTTCTTCTTTCCCACATTGTAAAAAGGCCCTTTCTAGACACATCTCAACACTCCCCTCAAGCTAGGCATGGATATCTATTATGCCCGGCGTGCTAAGAACAAATTCTAATTATGACTAAATATCTCCATTAGTGAAAACGTCAGCAAGCTAATTCTCAGTTGTTAGAAATGGTAAACAAAGGTCTTTAAGGGATAACTTGCTCATGAATGAAGTGCCTATCTACTTCAATGCCCTTGGTAAGATCATATTAAGCTAGATTTTGTGCTATGCTAATAGTTGCCTTGTTATCACAAGGCAGCTTTGTAGGAGCATTCACCTTGATTCCCAAATCACATATCAAAATTTTTAGCCACAATAACTTTGCTACACCATGAGCCGTAGCCATGTACTCTAGTTCAATGCTAAACTTAGCCACAATAATTTGTTTCTTTCTTATCCAGGTTACCAAATTTCCTCCCACAAAAGCACAATATTCTAATCGACTTTCTGTCATCGACACTACCAACCCAATCTGCATCAATGTAGGCCTCTATGTGTAGATGGATCTATAAATAAGAAACCCTTCCCAAGCGATGGCTTTAAGTGAGAAACCCAAAGAACTTGCATAAATTGACTCACCACACTTACTGCGTATTCTATGCCAGGTTGGGTGAGAGAAAGAGGAGTGGTCGGCCAACCAATCCTCAATACATCTATTTATTTGGTAGTAAATCCACCTCACTTCATCTAAGCTTATGATTAGCATATGAGTGTCTATTGGTCAAAAAAAAAAAAAAACCTAGCTTATTAGTCTCCTTCAAAAGGTTTAAGGTATACTTTGTCTGAGAAACAAAGATACGTTTCTTGGATTGAGCAACCTCTATACACAAAATATTTCAAAATTTCTAGATCCTTATTCTCAAAGTATTATTATTATTATTATTATTATTTTTGCCAAAAATTCCTTCCAGTTTTAAATCTTCATGGGAAAGATTTCCTGCCACCACAATATTTTCCACATAAACAATCAAAATCATAATCAACCGTTCACATCACCTCACAAAGAGAGTATAATTGATGTGACTACGTAAATAACCAATGCTTTTCACTGTTTGATTGAACCTCCAACCAAGCCTAGGGAGATTTTGAGCCTATAAATAGATTCTTCAACCTACAAACCTTTCCTTCACTATTGAGGAAACCTAAAACAAGATGGAGCAGATATCTATTTCCTCCTTCATGTCTCCATGGAGAAACACACTTTTCACATCTGGTTGATACAACCACCAAGAAAATTTGGCTACAAGCAATAGCAGAACTCATATGGAGTTCATCTTGGCTATAGGTGCAAACATTTCCTTGTATTCAATCTCATTTCTGAGTGTACCCCTTAACAATAAGCTGACTTTATACCTTTATATAGAACCACCCGCCTTGTGTTTTACTACAAAGACCCATTTGCAACACATTAACTCATTTCCTTTGAGTAAATCTAACAATTCCCATATGCCATTCTTTATTATTGCCCTAATCTCATCCATCATAGTTTTGCTACACTTTGGATTAGAGACTGCATATTAAAATCTGGAGGGCAAAGAAATAGAAGAAGCCGAAGACGATAAAGAATAATACAAAGGAGAGAAGACTACAAATGAGACAAACTTGGATATAAGATTTTAAGTAAACTAACACCTCCCTTCTCTTAAGGCAATGGGAGTACCATCCTCAGAGGAAGAAGGAACATAGAAGGAGAGGGATTAACTGGTTCCAAGGATTCCTATTGTATCCATAGATGATTATCGATATTTAATCTCTTTCGTGGATGATTTCTCCTACTGTACCTAGTTATATCTCATAAAGACTCGTGATGAAGTGCCACATATTATTAAGAAGTTTCATAAGATGGTTCTCACCCACTTTGGTTAGAAAATAAAAATATTTCAGCCAAACAATACTCAAGAATACTTTGAAGGTGAATTACGAGGTTATTTATAAGAGTATAGATTGATTCATCTAAGCTCTTGTATGTACACTTGTTAGAATGGACTAGTAGAATGGAAGAATTGTGTTCTTCTTGAAGTTACTCGGAGTCTCTTGACAGGGAGGCTGGAAAAGAGACTTTCCTCCTAGAGAGGCAAACTCATGTCCCTAGGAGCAGTGTTCGAAATATCGGTATCATGTTACATATTGCACCCTTGGGATACAAATACGTATCGATTATCGCACGGGTTATGTCATTGTATTGGGTAATTTATTGCATTTTTTGGGAAATATAGGGAAACATTGGGAAAATGGTTGAATTTTTCAATGAAACTTTAGGGATTGCTAAAAAAAAAACTTAATACACACTTTTAAATCATAACATCTCAACAAAGAAGCGCACATAATAGGTTTCCTTTATATAGGTTCCTAAGTTATGTGCTATCTGACAAAACTAATCCAACTATATTCAAATTGAATGCATAACATTTAGAGTGTATGTGATGATCATTTCATCAAACACTCCTAAATACTTCGAAATTAGTCTCAATTGACAACTGGCGAAGGGAAATTTCGAAAAAATAATAATATTTTAATAAAAAAATTATTAATTTTTAATTAAAAGTGATTTTTATTTTTCAAAATTGACAAGGACTTAACAAATCGCTAGATCAGCCCTCATACGTGCTTGATTTCATGTTTGGGGTGTTACATTGCAAGCAATTTGAGAGAAATTGGGGAAATTTCAAAATTTTCCCAAATCGAACCACCTACACTCAAATTACAAAATTAGAGCGTGTGATGATCATTTCCTCAAATACTCCTAAATACTTTGAAATTAGTCTCAATTGACAGCTAGTTGAAGGAAATTTTCAAAAAAAAAAAAAAAAAAAAAGGAGAAAATGAAGAACTAATGGAACAATGTGCCTAGATTTAGTGAACAATGTGCTCCTAAGGAAATTGGTCTGGCATTTTGTTTCTGAAGAAAATGCTCTTTGGAAAAATCTGGTGGTTGCTAAGTATGGGATTGCCCAGATGGGCTGGTGGTGGATCAAAAACACATCTATCTACAGACTTTCTTTCATTTGGAAAGGCATTAACAGGATTGCTCCTTTGGTTATGAACAACACCACTTTTATTGTGGGTGATGGGAAAAGTATTAGATACTGGGTTGACCATTGGATAAGTGATCAACCCTTACTTTCCTTTCCGGTTCTTGCTTCTCTTAGCTCTAAGATCAATATTTCAGTAGCTGATTGTTTCAACTCATTGAAACAATTTGGCTTCCTCGATTTGGAAGAGACTTGAAGGAAGATGAAATAGCAGCCTTGTTGTCTTTCCTGCAGAACCATTCCCTCCAACTTTCTCAGAAGGACTCAAGTCGTTGGAAGAAATCAGCTTCTAGATCCTTTTCTGTGCGATCCTTCTACAGGGAGTTAGAGGGGCCTGTGCGACCTCTTCAGAGGAGTCCTTGCTGTGCCATTTGGTCCTACGGAGCTCCCCCCAAAATAGCGTCATTTGCATGGTTTGCAGGAAGAAAAAGAGCGCTGACAACTGACAATCTTCGCAAGCGTGAAATGATCCTTCCCAGCATTTGTCTTCTGTGTTATCGTCAGGCGGAGTCAATCAACCACACCTTCCTTCATTGCCCTTTTACGTCAGAAGTTTGGGCTAGAATTCTCAGAATGGTGTCATTTTATTGGATCATGTTAGTTCAATTTAAGAACTCTTCATTTATTGGCATGCAGCAGATGGAGGAAAGCTAGGCAAGAAAAGATGGAGGATGGTGCTGCTAGCTCTCCTATGGGCAGTTTGGGGAGAAAGAAATGACCGGTGCTTTCATAACATATGCAAAGGGAGCTTGGGGGTTCTTAGTAAGGTGGTTTTGCTTTTTCGAGATTGGGCCTCTTACGGGAGTTTGGGTTACAGCTGAGGGCTGCCTTCCTGTTGTTGTATTTTAGTTTAGGGCTGCTGTAGTGTTTTTTTTTTTTTTTTGGTTTCTGTTCTCTCTCTGTTTCTCCTGTTTTGTTCTCTTTTTTAATAATATATCACCTTTCAAAAAAAGAGAAAAAAAAAAGAGAGTAACAATGGGAATCTCTGCTAAGTTGCGAAACATATATGAGATTCTTTTGACATTGAGGAACATGCAAAACATTGGGTATGGTTAACCTACTGCTGTTGGGGGGAATGGAAGTGGTTCCAGTATATGACCTAGGAAGATGAGTACAATTACCAAAAATAACAGTGTGAACCAATGTGAGTGAAGTGAGAAAGCATACTATGATCATTGGTCATGTGAGTAGCACCAATATCAGGGGAGCACTATGGATCACTGCTATTAATTATCATGTCTCTAATGTAGTCAAACTATACTAGGTATGCAATGGTCCTGAATCTGAGTAGAAGTTGTCAATCGGCTCTCTTCTCTTGCACCAACCAATGCGAATGTTCACTGAGATGACTTAATTCTTCACCAGCCTGTCTTCAATAGCCTTCTATGTTGGGGCCTAGTTAGCCTTCTGCTGTCATTCCTCAGTATACTATGGTGGTGTAGATATCAGTTGACCTATCAGCATTCTTAGTGCACCCCCTTCTCAGCATCCGGTTGTTTGTCAGATTTGCCAATGTCTAGAACACTCGGCACTACAGTGCCATTCTCTGCTTGCTTCTCCCTATCAGCCCCTACAGGCTCATGGCACCTTTTACTGTTCATCTCCTCAGTCCATTCACCCTTTCACAAGTGGTTTCGAACTGGCTCGAACACAAGTTACATGCTTTGACTGACCAATGGATCAAGATCACACACGTCTTGGACCTTTCTAAGACTAAAGAATCCTTTACAATGTAATTACAAGGGGAAAAGCAAGTTGGCAATGCCGTGTAGCGCTTTGATTCTGGTTGCCCAAGCATGTGCGTTTTTAGTGCATTTCTCCCCCATTTTCATTGAAAATGGCTTCTACTTATAGACCTTGGGAGTGAGTGTCAAGTAATTCTCTCTTTACCTTTATTGTAAGAATCCATTGTCATCTTCTCTTTGCTTTTTACTGTAAGAATCCAATGAGCACCATAAACCCCAAAGGTTCGAGGATCTTGAGCACTTTGTAAAGATTTTATGAGCTCTAAGACAACAATCTTTTCCCTTGTCCCTATTTCTTTGAATAATGATAAAGTTTAGTCACAAATTTTATTCGAAAAATTCCATAAATAGGGCTCAAAAAAAATCTTGTATTGTCATTGCCCAAATAAAACAAAGTTGTACATGTTACATTGGACATGGATACGGTATAACATGTGTAATATTCAATGCATTTGAGGAGTTCTTTTGACTATGCTCACTCATATTCCATTTGCCTTTGGACCTATGGTTCTTTGTTTTCGTCTTCTTTCCTTATATTGTTGAAGTTGTCTTTCTCATAATGGAAAATTTTCACAAGCTATATTAGCATATAATAGTTTTAAAATTTGAATGTACTCGACTCCTCCAATATTTGGTCGTAAATATCATATGCACATATATATGTATATGTATGTCTTTAGATATGTTAGTATTTTGGTTTTATTTATTTATTTAAGAAAAGAAAAGAAAGAAGAGGAGGAAGAAGAAGAAGAAGAAGAAAGAAAGAAAGAAAGAAAGAAAGAAAAAGAAGTTGAAGTGATGGTGGAGAGCATGCGTAACTATGCTTCCACTTACCCTCTTGTCCAAAGACCTAGAGTTACCACATGTTAAAAAGGAAAAGGATGGCTTAGATTTCTTGGTCTGGCCTTATATGAGTGTAGATATTAGGGTCTCTAAGGAGAATAAACTGCAGAATAGACAAAATGTGTTGTGAGACCAAGATGGTCCAGGATTCAAATTGTACTTCCTTGATTAAAGAGAAATGGGAGAGGCAAAAAAGTAATTGCCAGACTTGCTTTCATTTTCTTCTTAGGTGTCACTACCGGATCGTGCTTTCCCAAGGAGGTATTGTCTGTTAGTTTTCTGTGCAGAATGCCTGGTTACAGCAGTAACACACGCATGCACCCACCCAAAAGAATCACTATGTGATGAGAACAAAAGAATGTGGGTGGAATCAGATACTGTTTTGGTCTGATTCATGAAGTTGTTAATGAAAAAGCTCAGTAGATGCACCACTGCTACAAAAGTTATTTACATCTACCAATTTTGGCATAGCAAGAATTGCGCTGGTTGGTAGGAGGGAGTGGGTACAAACTGAACACTCTAAAAGGGTAACGGAAAGGCTGAAAAGGACGTGGGTGGTGGTAGTAAGAAAAGACTTAAGGCTTTGATGATGATGGTGATGTAGAACCCTTTTCCCATGTATTTATGAATTGTTTTGGTTGCAATCAAAAGAGAAAAGATGGATAATGAAAAGAAAAACGAGAAACCTAAATGTTTTCATGTGAAACCTGGTTCTTGGAGCTTTTGTTTCTTTGGATATCAAAGCACTTGTTTATTGAAATTTTATTCGTCACTGCAGAAATTTTGTGCTCCATTTAATTTTCCATTTTTTAGAATGCTTTTGGTTCTCCATGGAAGTTACTAATTGCTTCAAGTATTCTGGATGATAACCTTTCAGGGGAAAGCTGATAGATGCTTACAGATTTCTTCATAAAGAACAAGATATGGAACATGGCTTCTCTTGGTCTGGAAATCCTGTTGGGAAGTAAGAAGATATACACCATCTATATCCATATTCTCATACAGCGTATTGCAATTATTGTGTATTTTCTGTTCTCTGCATAGTACATGAATTGTGGCTATCCATATTTTCAAGTGTCCATGTGAGTAGAGGACTTTGCATTAACAAGCACCAATTTGATAACCTCTGAGAAGCTTGCAATTTGTATACTAGAATCCTTCAAAAATCTAGAAATACCCAACTTAGACACTCAAAGATCCCTCTTCCCTGAGGCATGAACTTCAGATCTAATAAGGTTTTGAATTATTGGCGCACTAGTCAAATTTACACTAACTTGTATCAATTGGGCTAGAAGGCTAACTCGTGATATTTTTATTTGGAAAGTACTTTTAACTTGATTATATTGTATTAATCATTTGAATTGACACCAAATTGTATCAATTGATCATTTATCTAGTGAGGAAGCTAATTCTCTCTAAATGCCAATTTCTAAGGTATAAGTTAAAGCAACGATCAATTCTTTGGGGATGGATAAGGCATGGTGTCCGGACGACTTCCCTATGGCCTTTTTTTCTCCCAAAAATTCTAGCATGTGATCAAAGAATATATCTTAGCCTTTATTGTTGAGTCCTTTGAGAAGGGTTTTCATGCGCCAAACAGGGGAATTGGGCTCACTAAATTCCCGGCCGCCAAATTCAGTGCCGATAGCCTCTGAAGTACCCCATTCTTGGCTTCCAGCTCTCATACGCTAGATTCCGATCCTGGGATCCTACAAGAAGGTTTTCAAGGTGATTTTTATTATTATTATTATTTTTTTTTTTTGTAAAGGAGCACAACCATAAGTGTACCCGAGTCACAAAAATATCATCACCACATATCTACTAATATAATCTTTGAGTACAGTGCTGGAAAGGAAATACAAGATATAACCAAAATTTAAATGATCAGGCTCAATGTTGATACGTCCTAGCATCACTTGCAACGTAAACAAATGCGCATAAGTTTCCTACAAAGCTTAGTAGAGTAAGTGTGTGTGCACAATGCATATGACAATAATACAGATATCAGAGTATGCGGAAGATGGAGGGCTATGCTACCAAGTCTATGAATGATGTTAGCCATACCAAGGCTATGCAATGCAAGGCCTACGTGGGTGAATGTCATATGCTAGAAATGCGACACAAACATGCTGATCCTCAACTAGTCCATATATCAAAACAGTTCGTCGTTGGAAACATCATCGGGGTCTAGTACACTCTAACACTGGCTGCCACCCCATTGAGTTCATGACCAAGTGAGTGGAAAAGATCCCACTATTCGCCTCGCCTGTGGTATGCTAATGCCCACCTGACTCGTCGATAACGGACCCATTTATGAGCTGCTCAGACTCAACCTAGATTACAGCTCCCTACCTTCGGGTGGATAAGGTCACACTCCTTTTTAACAGACCACGACACAGTGGGAGACGCAACCTACTGGTATTTAGCACTCGGGCGTTCATGTTATTTCCTTCAGTGCTGTCCGCTTGATATTCGGATCAGCCTGATATTTGGCCCCATAGCCTAACATGATCTGGTAAAACTAATGAACGGAGTGGATAAGTCACACACATCATCGGGGGTCCCACAAGTGGGCCCCACTCCACGCCTAGGGCTGGGCGCCCGCTCGTTAGGACATTGGCAGCAACAATGTTGCTAGCTGTTTTAAAATTCTTTATTATATATATATTTTTTGTATTTGGACACAATATCAAGGTGGGTCCCAAGTGGGTGATTTACTCCGTTCACTGCATTTGTTTTTATTTTTTATTTTGGCTCGAGCAGGGTCCAATAGGCCCCGATTGGGTCTGGTTTGGATGAACAGGGATCCCACGGTGGGTCTCAAAAAGTTTTAACAACCGGGCATTGTTTCCCTTAGTGCAGTCCACTCGAGACTCGGATCTGCCTCATTTTTCAGCCCATGGCCTAAAATGGCCTGGAGAAACAAGTGGATGGCGTGGATTAAACATCTACATCAAGTTGGGGTCCATGAGTGGGGATGCCCTTCCCCACGTCCGCATGCAGTGACGTGAGGAGGTGTTCCCAACCCACCGTCACCTACATACAGTGAGGTCCTCCTGATGGTTAGATCAGCCCCATTTATGGGCTCAGCGGTCCAAATGACCTGGGTAAAGAGGTGGATGGTGTAGATCTAAGGAACAAATCAAGGTGGGTCCCAGAAGTGGAAACCCACCCCAACTCTTCCATGCAAAGTGTCATTGATGCATGGGCTTTCCAACACCCTTACACCTCACTGTGTGGCCACTTGGGATATGGATTAGCTTCATTTTCTGGGCCTAATGGCCAAAATGATCCGGGGAAGTGGATGGACGACGTGGATGAGACGTGCATCATGGTGGGACCCACGAGTGGGCCCACATAGTGCCTTTCCAAGGTGAGCATGTTGTTGGGCAGTAACGTCCCTGGATGTTGTCTGCACCCAGTGGCAGTAGCCGTTGCTACACCCTCCCTCTCGTACCTTGCTTTTAAAGGGTGGTGGGGTCCTCCAAGAGGAATCTACTCCGTCCATCAGATTTGCCAGCTCATGGTGGGCCAAGGAGCTTTGAATCAACATGATTTTAAGGCATTTCCACCATTCAAATCTTTGTAATGCAAACCATAGGTTAGATGGGAATTAAACATCACGGCGGGCCACACAAGGTGGTTCACATTGTGATAGCGTGTGGGGCACTCTCCAATAGCATGGCCCACTTTTGCGCCTCACAACATCATAGAAAGGAAAGGATCTAGCCATCGAGGTGGGGCCTCGCCACTATGGGGTCCACCGTACACTCCATACATGATCAAGGTGGGTCCCACAAAAACTGATAAATCACAAAAAAATGGAGGATCAAAATCCTCCCATACACTCACAGCGACGGATGAATGGTTAGATTGGCTCGAATCGGCAATCGGATGGTTCACCAAGCTCCTCTCCACCCCTAATATCCTCTAATCTCTCGTCTCCTTTCTCTTCCACTTACCCTCTTGATCTCTCCTAATTCTCTCCTAATTCTCTCTCAAGCTCTGGATTTTCTCTTAAAGATTTTCCTAATCTTTCTCTCTTAATCTCTCCTTAATTCTCTTTAATATTTTTCTTTCTCTTAATCCCTTTCTGCTCTCTTGCTAGCAAATAGTAGAAATGAGGAGTTAGGGGATTTTGTGATAAAACTTTTAGGATAGGGAGGGAATTAAAAGAAGATGGAGGGGTAGAATTGGGAGAGAAAGAAAGAGAGAGGGATGTCTAAGCATGGGCAAGGCAGGGGTTACTTTGACTAATGTGGAGAGAGAAGTGATGGGTTGATTAATTGATTGATGGATTTGACAACATTGGGTTTGTGCAAGTGGGGTCCGTGTGTGTTGCGTAGCCCACCTCGAATTATGCCAAGACTGCAACTTCTAATTTAGGGATCGCACTGGGGCATGCTGTGTGGCATTGGAATTGTAGCGTCTGCGCAGTCGCTAGGGTATAAGTTTCGGGGTGTTGTGGTACTGAAAGGTCCGCCAAAAACGTGCCAGCACTGAAAACAAAGCGTATGGTCAGTCTCACAAGGTTACAAGCCTTACAAGGTTCATCTCCTAGAAGATCTGGGCTTCATTCATAGATGTACTCTCGAAGATTGAAGGAGCAAAAAAAAGCCTAAAAGATTTTACACCTCTCAACCTAATTTGGGTCCCTACAAAATTTCAGCCAAAATCCTTGCTAGAAGATTCTAAGGGATGCTTTCGAATGTTATCTTCGAAATTAAGGGAGCCTTTGTGTTGGTGAGATAGGTTCTAGCTAGCACCCTCTTCTCCCATGAGTGTATTAAGTATTAAGAAGTTACTAGTGGGATTGTGTGTAAGATGGACATGGAGAAGGCGTACCTTCATGTGGGGTAGGGTTTCCTTGATTATATGTTGGGCATATTGGGCTGTGGTAAAAAATGGAGGGGTTGGATTCAGGCTTGTGTTGGTTTGGCAGTCTATTCTGTGTTGGTTAATGGGTTGCTGAAAGTTTTTTCTTTTCTTTTCAGGCATTGAGGGGTATTAGATAGGGTGACTCCTATCTCCTTATCTCTTCTTGATTGTAGTAGAGGTTCTTAGTAGGGGGAAAGGATTCTATGGAGTGGCATTTGCATAGCTCGGGTTGCTTCTTTGTCCGTTCCTTCTATAGGTTACTTCGGGAACTGCCCTAGTCTTCAACCTCTTGCCATCCCTTTCATCCTCAAGAGTCATGGCCTTGCTGTCCAAAAAGAGATCTATGATCCTTCCTAATATTTGTATTTTGTGTGTGGGCGATGTGGAATCAATTGATCATATCTTTATCCATTACCTCTTTGTGTGGAATATTTGGGATTGCTTTCTAGATATATTTAACTTGGCATTGGTGATGCTGAGGTTGGTGGAAGACTTTTTTGTGGGTTTGGCATGGGGGGAGGGTTTGGAAAAGAAGGTAAAGCAATGTGGCGGTGTGTTCTTATGACATTGCTCTGGGTGATTCGGAGGGAGAGGAATGACTGTTGCTTCCGAAATAGGAGTGCCTGCATGGATGAGGTAATTAGGAAGGATAAGTTCGAATTGGTGGGATGGGGCCTTCTTTTTCTTCTTTTTTTTTTTGTTGTTGTTGTTGTTGTTGTTATTTTTGGGATGGGCCTTCCTTGTAGAGGAGTGAATGCTGTCAATCTTTTCTCCTTTTTTGTCTTGGTTCTTTTGGGTTACATTCTTTTACCACCTTGCCTCTGCTTTGGTGGGTCTCTCAATGAATTTTGTTCTCTCTCTCTCTCTCTCTCTCTCTCTCTCTCTCCAAAAACTAAATAAATAAATAAATAAAGAAGTTTGATTTGCAATCTGAAGAAGTTTGATTTGTGATGGAGGAGTTAGATGAAGGAATAATGGCTGCTGTCTTCAATGAATAACATATAATATTGAAAATTAGAAGTCAAGGGTATGGACGAGGGACCCCAAAAATCATTGTGTATGAGAACAGTGGCAAATCTGGTCGCTTATTTGATAATGCAAAAGCGTCAATTACAGTGTTTTCCTGCTTGATAGCTAGTGTAAAGAGTGCCAATCTCTTTTGCTACAAAAAGAGCAAATTAAGCTCTGTGGCTTGTCAGCAAAGGGTGTCAAAGTTGCATTTTCCACACTAAAGCTGGAGAGATCCAACTCATAGGAAGCTGCCACCCCCTTGATTCTTGAGACTAATTTCCATGCAGCAGGAAAGATTTGTTGGATCCTCTGCTTTGTTTGCCATGGATGAGATTCTAACTTCGTAAGTGGGAGAGCTATGTTATGATTAAAAATCCATGTCACATTGAACTCCATATCTAGCAGAGTATGCATTGAGCAACCCTTTCTCATCCCTACTTTTCCCAGAGACCATCTGTTCTTTAAAGATTTTTTGTATCCCTCTCTAAATTGTGGAGTCGTCACTCTTGAATCGCTTTCTGCAATCCCATTCATTCAATTGCTTTCTAAATATCAGCAATTTCCTTCATCTAATTGCTGACCAATCAGTGATTACGCTGTCCAGATCCAATTGCTGAGCTTCGTAATATTATCATTCCTCTACAGTTCATCTCTAACTTATTATTTCACTGAAATCATTGTTTTCCAGAGGACATCGATTCTGTGATTTCGTCCTTTAAAATTGCTGCCTACAGCTGTTCATGTTTTTTTCGCTCATGCTTCAGGATCATTGCTACTAGATCAAACATGAGACCAGCATCTTTCCAAGAAGGTGAGATGCAACAGATGGTGTTGTAGCCAAGAGAATAGATTTGTCCTTATTCCAGATGCAGAAGTCCCCTTATTCCTTGAGCTAGCAGCCGCCCTGTCTGGAAGTCACTTGGAATTGCCATGTTGTGAATTTAAAGGAATGGTTCTCTAATGTAAACTTGCCAACCCACAAATAGTTATTTTGAATAGAAGGAACATGCAAAAAATGTCTTAAAGCTAAGGCACCAGATGTCACTGGGTGAGTAGCATCACAAACATTGGTGATCAAAAGCCGAGTGCAATTAACAACCATGGCGCAATTAAATCCATGTTAGGGAATGGGATGAGACAAAATACCTACATCTCCAGTCACTGCAATGTGTGGCTTGTGTTTGGCTACTGATTTGGATCAACCAGGGAATCAAGGGTCATGGTCTTGTGGAAGGCACTCAACCAGAGAATTTAAGGGTCATGGTTGTTTCTCTTGTGGAAGGTACTTTTACATGCTATGTAATACAAGTGTTGCAAGGAAGAGAAGTGTCATGACCATCCATAAATCTGGTAAACAACTTGACCAGGTCACTAGACTAAGGGGGTCTGTTAGTGTTTCCAATAGGGCATATAGTGTGTGGAAAACTAGGAAGTCAGTGTTGGAAAGCATACAACCTTGGTCGATGTCTGTGTTGAAATGATGCTCGACCAGCACAAGCCCTTCAAGTAACCATGGTCAAATCGTCCTTGACAAGGAGAAATGCGACCAGATCCTCATAAAAGCTGCCACCACACTCAGCAGCAAGGGTAGAGGAGGGTGTAATTTTCGGTAAAAGTAAGAGAAGCATGCATGCCTCCTGATAAGAGTGAGGGTCTGAAGCTTGTCAATAGTAGGAAGGAAATAGAAGACAAGTGAATCATAATCAGGTCCAAGACCATTTAAGGGCTATAGAACAATTGTCCTCATCAGAGACCGGTTTGGCAGTTATTGAAAATGGATGTTAAAAGTAACTTAAAAGTTTTGATTCGACCTAACTAGAAATAGAGGCTGAATCATGCTTGCAGGTTTGTAGTTGTGACTTTAGTTGAATGCATGAGACTTAGATTATTGAGGAAGGACCGTTTCCAAAGAGAGAGCCAGGGATCATAGGAAGTTTTCAAACCAACAACCTGAGCAAGTACATCCTTGTGAATAGAATTTATCCAACTATGAAGTTGTGCATCATTTTTTACCCATAGTTAATAGGCAGAATTTGTTGGCAGAAGGGAGTAACTGGACGCCCGAAGAAAGAAAAGGAGAACAAAGCCAAGAATGTACCCCGTAAAGATAGTTGGAACCATTTGCCCTATTGAAACAAGAGAGGCAATAATGGGAAAGCAGGGGATGGAACAAACAACACTCTTCATGCCTTTTTTTTCTTTCTTTCTTTCTTTAGCACAGGGATGGTTGAGGTGCTAGTGACTAGAAGAGGTGTGGTTGGGTAGTGAGGTGGTGGGTGGGGCTAGAAGACAACCAAAAGAGGAGTAAAGCTGTGAGACAACTAAAAGAAGGGTGGTGTGGTGGTGAAGCAGTGTCAATGGAAGAAAGGAGGTGAGGCAGCCAGCTAGGGGATGATCAGGTGGTAGACCGGAGCAAGAACCACTGCTGAGATGATTGTGGTATCGAGGGTAGGGAAAGAGGAGGACAAAAGAAAAGGAAAATAGAGAGCCATGATCTGATGCAAGTACAACTAACTGATGAACTTGTATATGTTGATGAAAAGTATGATCACAATGTGATACATGCATATGCATGCATACATACTTGCGTATACATACATACATAGTGTGTGTGCCCGTGCGCATGCATGCATGGGTGTGTGTGGTAAATACTAATGTTCCCACCCTCATCGGGATGTTAGCAACGTCACCAGGGCTATTAAATGACACACGGTATGATCAATCATCAATTTGGACTGTCTGTTCATTCATATAACTAGAAGCAGTGTTCGAAGTATCGGTATCACTACAAGTTCCGCTGGCCGGGGATATGGAAACAATGTCGATATCGTCGATAATATCGCTGATAACCGGAAATGCAAGGAAGCAAGGGAAAAATGATGGAATTTTCAGTGAAACTTGAAGAGATGTTAAAATGTACATATTTGCATATTTAGCAAATAAAAAAAATAAAAAAAAATTGCAAAAAGACTGTGTACATAACAAGTTTCCATTTAATGGGGACTTAAATGCATGTGTTGTTGTAAGAAATTAGTCTATCCATCCCCTCTGGCCTATTTAACCATCCAACTTTCCATCCAAACATCCATCAATATTGCAAATTTTAACAACACATGATATTTACCAAGAAATCATCAACAATTGGAAAGGAAACGAAAGATTGTGATCTCAATATCTTGCATGTTGTGATATTAATAATATCGAGATATTATCAATGACAAATTGAACACTACATACAACCATGTGCCCATGAAAAAAATTAAAATAATTTTTTTTCTAATAAATAAAATTTTGATGATATCAATACGTTGGCGATATTATTGAAATATCGTTAATACACTTATGATCAGTGTTTGAAGTATCGGTATCGCTACAAGTTTCGCTGGCCAGGGATACGGAAACAATATTGACATCTCCGATAATATCGCTGATAACTGGAAATGCGGGGAAAACGGTGGAATTTTCAATGAACCTTCAGGAGATGTTAAAATGGACATATTTGCATATTTAGAAATCAAAAAATTGCAAAAAGAATGCATACATAACAAGTTTCAATTTATTGGGGCCTTAAAAGCATGTATTGTTGTAAGAAATCAGTCCAACCATCCCATACGACATTTAACCATTTAACCTTCCATCCAAATGTACATCGATATTGCAAAATATCAACAACACATGATATTTCACCTAGAAATCATCAACAATTGGAAAGGAAACGAAAGATTGTGGTCGCGATATTGCGTATGTTGCGATATCGAGATATTATCAATGACAAATTGAACACTACATACAACCATGTGCCCATGAAAAAAAGTTGAAATAAAAATTTAGTATTGAAATATTGTCAATACACTTATGATACAAGCATTACCTAGAATTTACATAGTCGAAAGTATTGGCGATGCATTGGCAATATTGATGCAATAACAATACAAGCAACACCTAGAATTTACATAGTTCAAAATATTGGCGATTACAATAGTGAAATTGATACGTTGGTGATACTTAGCGATACATTGCTAATACCTGAAATTTCTAATGCTACTAGTTCAGTATCGCTGAGCTTGAGATAAATACAATATCGGAGATATTTCGATAATATCAGAGATAATTCAAACACTGCTTATGATACAAACATTACCTAGAATTTACATAGTAAAAAATATTGGCGATACATTAGCGATATTGATGCATTGACAATACAAGTGACTCCTAGAATTTACATAGTTGAAAATATTGACGATTACATTAGCGATATTGATATGTTGGTGATACTTAGTGATACATTGCTAATAACTGGAATTTCTAATGCTACACAAGCGTTATCGGTATCACTGAGTTGGAGACAATGTTTTAAATATTGTTATCGTGTTAAGTATCACACCCTTAGGATACGGATAAATATTGGTTATGTCGCGTAATGTATCGCCGATATTGGGAATCATGGGAATGTTGGCAAATTGATCGAATTTTTCAATGAAACTTCAGGGATTATTGAAAAGACATCAAAACATTACAAAAAAAAAAAAAGTACACATAATTGGGGTTTCCTTAATATGAGGTCCTAATATATGTGCTTTCCAATTGAACTAATGCAACTATATTCATATAATTTATAAACGTAAGAAGACACGTGTGGAAACACAAGTAATGCATTCAAAAGCAAAAGAAGAATCACTAGATCAGGTTTGATGTTTAATTTTGTGTTTGGATATAAAGATTGTAATTGATTTGTGAGATACAAAGATTGTAACTGATTTGTAAGAAATTGAGAAATTTTATTTTTTTCTCAATTTTCCTCAACTTGGCCCATCTCCCCCAAATCTTGAAATCAAAGTTCCAAATCCATGATTTTTCATGGAAAACATGAAGAATCATAGATTTGTAGCCATTTAACACTAGTTTAACATGATTTACAACAAAAACAATGATAAAAAATTGAAAATGCTCACTGGATTGAATAGTTGGTATATATCGGCACTACCTATGCGTTTCGTATCGTACAGGTGGGATACAAGATATATTGTGGGATATATCGGCTGATATTGTCGATATTTAAAACACTGGCCAAAGATAAAGATAATACTGGAGATATTTCGATAATATTGAAAATAATCCGAACACTGACTAGGAGCAACCTATGGTGCAAAAATCACGCTGAAAGGACGATCCTAAACATCTAACGAATAGCAAGGAACATGGACAATCAAGATTGAGCAGAGAAACTAAGTAGGTCTTGGTATCGATCCCTAGCGGGGGTGGCTAACATGGAGTGTGTGTACTGACATGGGTGTGTACTAACAAGCTAATCCCCCCCCCCCACAAACAAAAAAAAAAGTAGGTCTAATCATCATCTTGAAACACCTATTTGATAGATCCCACTTCGTATTACTTCTGAATCCAAAGTAGCGCTTTGGTTGTATGATTTTAAACATGCTACTATGGCTCGTAAAAAATGGACAATTATAACAATTTGGCCTCATAAAAAGGGTTAGGATCAAGGTATTCAATAATGGTAACGATGGTGGCTATAATGACAACCACCCATTACCATTACGAACTTCTTTTTTTTTCATTTTTTTTCTTCTTCCTCCTTTTATTTTGTTTTTTTTTTTTTTTATTATTTTTTCAAACGTGAAAAAAAAAAAAAAAAAAAAAAAAAAAACTGTATTGGCCTTGTAATGGCCGTTCTTGGGCCATAACAGGGCCTTTTTTCCTTAACGGCCATTACGACCAACATAACGGTTCCTAATCATTACCTTTATATAATGGTTGTTATCATTTTTTAATACCTTGGTTAGGATCATACGAGATCATTAAGAATCTTGCACCATAGCTTGCTCCCAATACTAATATTGAATGGACCACATGTTGATGATTGATCATCTCATGTGTCCTTTAAAAGCTTTGGGTATGTTGCGATCATCTCATGTTTCCTTTAAAAGCTTTGGGTATGTTGCTAACCTCCCCATGAAGTCGAGGATGTCAGCATTCCTATCGTGGATCTAAACTGTTCATTTATTCATACAAATGGGAGCAAGCCATGGTGCAAAAATCACGCCAATTGGATGATCCTAAACATTCGATCAATAGCATGAAAAATAAATAGTCAAGATTAAGCAGAGAAACAAAATGGGTCCTATCATCATCTTGAAACATCTATTGGTAGAGTATTTACAATAATGCCATCTTGGCAACACTTTTCCCTTGCTACATGCAATTGTAGTTAGTAAGAATTGTCTACATTATTAGCTTGTGCCTGTATGCCAATGAAACCTCAGATTTATACATATTTCACTGTATGTCAATTAGTGTATTAGGCCTTATCATTATTTGTTGAGCCTCCATTCAATCTTTTCTTCATAGTTTTTTATTTTCCTGATCTCTTACAGGCTCTCTCTCTTTTTTTACTATCATTTTCTGTCATCATGACACTGCTTCGATGCTTTAATTTTGTCACTCAATAAAATGCAATAGTTCTAAGTGATTGATTCATTTTCAGGTACCGAGGCAAGAGAATGAGAATAGACTATTTCATAGTTTCCGAGCAACTCAAGGATCGGATCGTTGCTTGTGATATGCATGGGCAAGGGATCGAGTTACAAGGTATGATTTGTGCTCTTGCTTGAACATATTGCATATAAGGGCCTGTTTGGGGGGTACCATATAACATAAAAAATAAGGGCCTGTTTGAGGAGTACCCACTCAATATGAGTGCTTGATGTCCCCACCACACATGCACACGTGCACACGCACATGAACAAACACACCAAAGCACAAAATTGAAGGGAAAAAAATAATAATAATTTAAGGAAGAGAGAAATTGCAGCTTGGAATAGCCAATTTGCTGCTTTTGGTGCATCCAAATCTATGTTACCCAATTATCAGCTTGGGTATCTACTACAGCAAGGATCAAGGTTCAACGGATCCTCAAAAACCAAATTCTCATGATACAAGTATAGACTAGATTGGTCACTAATTTTTTAGGGGTAAAGAAAAAATTATTAGAAACACCTAGCTGTAACCGCGAGACAGGAAATGAATACAACAGAAAAAGAAGAAAAAAAAAAAAAAGAAAAAAAAAAAGAAGACAACAGAACCCCTAAGACCACCACATGCGGCGGTCCAAAAAGAAAGCTATTGAAAGATTGCCCACTCTATAATAGTCGCTTTGACGATCCCCACTACCGCTTCCATCGATCTAGAGACATTCTGAAATGTTCTCCTATTTCTCTCCTCCCAAACGTCCCACCACACAGCCAGTAGGGAAAGGTACCATATAGCCTAATCAGTGTTCCCTGTTGTACCCCCGTGCCAAGCCCATAGAAGGGTGCTAACACATCCCAGTCAACACGACCCACGACATCTCATACACAATGAGAAGATTCTCCCACACCTTAGAGGAAAAAGGGCATGAGATAAACAAATGATCAACGGTTTCCGCATCTTGCATGCATAAGTGGCACATGTTCGGAATAGGCATCAATCTCTTTTGGAGATTATCTATAGTCAGGACCCATTTTCTTCTCACAAGCCATGTGAATGTAGCCACCTTGGGAGGGGCTCCATAGTACCAGAAATGATAAGCTTGCTCCCCTAAAGGCATGGTTGTGCTTGTATTGCAATTTAACAGAAAATCGACCTGAATTGTGCGCACTCCAAACCATAGAATCCTAGTCCCTTGATGAAGTGACATGTTGTAAATGGGCTAAGAGGGAGATGAGATCTACCATTTCCGCATGAGAGAGATTCCTTCTACAAGGAGGTGGCCAAGAGAAGGCCCACTTCTTAGGTAGCAATTTCTCATGCACAAGTCAGAAGACGGAGCAAGAAGAGCGAAGCTGGGGAAATCTTGCCTCAAAGGAGTATATCTGCACCAAGAATCCTCCTAAAAACGAATCCTGGAGCTGTCCCCCAAATTGTTGAATTTTTTAATGAAACTTAAGAAATTGTTAAAAAAGGCATTAACACACTTCTAAATCATAACATCTCCAAAAAAATAAAAAAAAATAAAAAAAAAGTGCACATAATAAGTTTCCTTTGTATAGGGTCCTAAGCTATGCGATATTTAACTCAACTAATGCAAATATATTTAAATTGAATGCATGACATTTATAAATGTATCAAAGACATGTATGAAAACACAACCAATTCATTAAAGAGCAAAAGAAGTAAAAATTTAAATATATATATATATATATATATATATATATATATATATATCAATGATGTGAACTAGTTGTGGCCTAGACCCACATAGAGTTGCATGGTGACTCGTAATCATTGTCTCCATCTTGACGGGGCTGGAAATAGTACTGCTCATCCACAAATTGGCAATATTGTGCGCATAGGAACTAAAGAATGAGACAAATCCAAAGTTCAAGTGGACCCATCATGATGTGGACACGACCCTAGCGCGAATTGCCTACTGATAGCGAGGTGGCTACTAACACTGCTCTTTGAGCGCAATCATGATGTATGTGTCCTATCTAGGCCATCCATCCATTTTTTTCATACTATTTTATGGCATAAGATAAAAAATGAGATAGATCCAAATCTCATATGGCCCACACTGTCCATACGTATTGAAAGCTCATTGTAGGGAATGATTAAAAAAATGAAGTAGATCCAATCTCAATGGACCATAATACAGGAAACAGTGGTAATCGATCATTAAAAACTTCTCGTGGGCTACAAAAGTTTTCGATCAATATGATATTTGTGTGGTCTCTTCATCCAAATCTTTGCAACCTTATCAACAGGTTCGATGCAAATAAACATTGTAGTATGGCCCATGTAAGATTTGGACCACTACTGTTTCTTGTAGTACGACCCATGTAAGATTTGGATATGCTTCATTTTTGGGATCATATCCTAAAATGAACTTTCAAAACTGTTGGACGGTGTGGATTTAAGACATACATCACCTTGAGTCCCATAATCAGGGTCCCACCCATCTCCGTGGTTCCAAGTCTCACCAATGTGGATTTTGTGCAAAAGCCTTTAGCAGAAGTTCCTGCACTGGGAACCTAGGTAGGCCCACTGTGATGTTTGTGAGAAATCCACTCCGTCCATACGTTTTATGAGCTCATTTTAGGACATAAGGCCAAAAATGAGCCGGATCTAATACTCAAGTGGGCAGAAAACTTGGATTGAACGTCCATAGTTGAAATATTCGTGGGGCCACAAGAGTTTTGAATTAGGTTAATATTTGTTTTTTCAGTTCATCCCAGTAGGAATGATATTATGAATGGTATGGATGGCATGTAAACATCACTGTCGACCCCATGGAGGTTTCAATGGTAGAAATTTCCCTACCCACCTTTTCCTTTAGTGCGGCCCACGTGAGTCTTGAATCCTACTCACTTTTTGTCTGAAGTCATAAAATGAGCTCATAAGACGGATGGACGGAGTGGATTTCTCACAAACATCACGATGGGCCCCACATAGGTTTCCTGCTAAAGGCTTTGGCAGTAAATCCGCGTTGGAGTCTCACCTAATCCCTCCCATGCGGACAGAAGCGGATTGGCTGGTGTGTTGATGTCACCAAGTTCTGTGGGTCCCATCATGAGGTATGTATTATATCCAAACAGGTCGTCCATTTAGTGAGCTAGTCGTAAGGCTTGAGCCTAAAAAGAAGGTAGATCCAATTATCAAGTGGACCACACTGCAAAACGTAGTAGGGGATTGAATGTCTACCATTGAAACCATTTTGGGGTCACAGAAGTTTTGGATCAATATGATATTTGTTTTTCCTCTTCATCCAAGTATGTGTGACCTTATGAACAGATTGGATGGAAAATAAACATTATGGTGGGCCCTACAAACATTTTAATGGTGAGAATCATTGTCCCCACCGCTATTTGTGGTGTGGTCCACTTGTGCTTTGGATATGACTCATTTTTTGGGCTCGTGATCTAAAATGATCTCACCAAATAGATGAACGAGATTGATATAATAAATTCATCATTGTGTGACCCATGTAACATTGATCTCCTTTGAACCATTGGTACAACTTGGAGTGTCAGCGCTCGTCTTTGCACCACACGTAACCACACATTAAGTAAACGCTGTGGGGTCCTCCATGATTTATATATTTTATTCACTCCTCCCATCCATTTTATTAGATAATTTTAGGGCTAGAGCCCAAAATTGAAGCATATCCAAATCTCAAATGGACCACACTACAGAAAGCAGTGTGAATTGAATGTATACCATTGAAAATTTCTTGAGGGCCACAGAAGTTTTGGATCAAGCTTATATTTATGTTTTACCATCATCCATGTTCTTGTGATCTTATGAACAGGTTGGATGACAAATAAACATCATTGTGGGGCCTAGCAGAGTTTCAACAGTGGAAATCATTATTCCCATTGTTTCCTAGGGTTTGGTCCACTTGAGCTTTGGATATGCTTTAATTTTTGGTTCAACCCCTTAAATGAGTTGTAAAAACGATTGGGCTCTAAGATTTCAGTGAGATCTACCTCCTTGACCTCAAACACTTTCTTCTTCCAAGTATTCATCTTTTCCTTGAGAAGTTTTAATTTATGATGAAGTATGAAACCTGCCGATCCTGCTACTTGGAAAGACTACCACCACCTGTCCACTAGCTCGAAAAAACCCTCAGATTCCAACCAGTGTTCGAAATATCGGTATCGCGCAATATATCGCACCCTTGGGATCCAGATTTGTATCAGTTATCGCACGGGATATATCACTTTTTGGGAAACATGGAGAAACATAGGGAAATGGTTGAATTTTTCAATGAAACTTTTGAGATTATTAAAAAAGACCTTAATACACACTTTTAAATCATAAAGTTTCAAAAAAGAAGTGCACATAATAGATTTCCTTTGTATAGGGTCTTATGCTATACGCTGACCGATTGAACTAAGACAACTATATTCAGTATCAACCCCGTCCATCCGTTTTTCCATATCATTTTAGGACATTATCCAAAAAATAGAACAAATCCAATAATCAAGTAGACCATACCATAGGAAACAATGGTGATTGACCATTAGCGGGCCACAAAAGTTTTGGATCAAGCTGGTAATAGTTTTTTCTCTTCATTCAAACCATAAAATTATCTGGTAAAATGGATGGACGGAGTGGATAAAATACATGATTTATAGTGGGCCCACAAAGTTTACAAAGTACACTGCTCACAATGGGATCCACTTCCCACCACACGGAGGTGGGGCGTTGATGTACGTAGATTTCCTGCTAAGTTCCTTCGCTCAAAACCTAAGTGGGGTCCACTGTGATGTTTGTAAGAAATCCATCCCGTCCATTCATTTTTGGAGATCGTTTTAGAACTTGAGAGAAAAAATAAGCAAGATCCAAGACTAAAGTGGGCTGCACTAAAGGAAAAGGTGGGTAGGAAAATTCCTACCGTTGAAACCTCCCTGGGTCGACAGTGATGTTAACATGCCATCCATACCGTTCATAACGTTATTCATACTCGGATGAATTGAAAATACAAATATTAGTTTGATTCAAAACTTTTGTGGCCCCACGAATATTTCAAGTGTGGATGTTCAATACTCACATTTTTGGCACACTTGAGTATTAGATCCTACTCATTTTTTACCTCATGTCCTAAAATGATCTCACAAAACGGATGGACGGAGTGGATTCCTCACAAACATCATACTAGGCCCCACTAAGGTTTCAAGCGCGGGAACTTCCTGCGGAAGGCTTTGACAGGAAATCCGTGTCTGGTGCTGACGCTCCTCGAGCTCATGTTGTATGAACATTTCAAAGTTACATGACCCCACAATAATGTATTTATTATATCTACACCATTCATGCATTTTGAGAGATCATTTTAGATCATGAACCCAAAAATGAGTCATATCCAAAGCTCAAGTGGACCACACCACAAATAGCAATGGGGGACTGATTCTCACCATTAATACATTCGTAGGGCCCACCATAACATTTATTTTCCCTCCAATCTTTTAATTAGGTCACACAGACATGGATGAAGAGGAAAAATAAATATCATATTGATAAAAAACTTCTGTGACCCCCAAAAGGGTTTCAATGGTAGACGTTCAATCTACCACTGCTGTTTGCAGTGTGGTCTAGTTGATCTTTGGATCTGTCTTATTTTTCAGCTCAAGCCTTACGAAGAGCTCGCCAAAAGGACAAACGGTCTGGATGTAACGCATACCTCTTGATGGGACCCACAGAACTTGGTGACGTCAACACACCAGTTAGCTCGGTGGTGTGCGGTACTCGATTTCGATAAGAAAGGCTTGAATGACCTTTTTTTAAAGCAGCTTCCAGAACCCTAAAATTTCTCCCAAATCTCATCATATTGGTGAGGATTTGTCTCTAAAATCGGAGATTTTATTTGCGGTAACCTAGGAACGACGCTTCGATTCGAATGGCCTACCAAATGGAAACTTCCGATCATGGCGATGCTTCTGGAACCCTAAAATTTCTCCCAAATCTCGTCATATTCGTGAGGATTTCTTAGGATTTCTCTCGAAAATTGGAGATTTTATTTGCGGTAACCTAGGAACGACGCTTCAATTCGAATAGCCCACCAAATGGAAACTTCCGATCATGGCGATGCTTCCGGAATCCTAAAATTTCTCCCAAATCTCATCATATTGGTGAGGATTTCTTAGGATTTCTCTCGAAAATCGGAGATTTTATTTGCGGTAACCTAGGAACGACGCTTCGATTCGAATGACCCACCAAATGGAAACTTCCGATCATGGCGATCTCTTCTACAAGTACCGAAATCAACCCTCTAATTTTTTTCCCGATTTTTTCGGATAATAATGCTATCCCGAATGATATTTGAGGTTTTTTTTTTTTTTTTAATTAACTTTTTGGTCTCTTTTGAAGGATTTCGTATCGCTGGACCGCGATATTGGATAGTATCGATATTATGAACACTAATTTCAACCACATTAGCTCAAAACTAAATGGTTTGGGCCCCCCAACTACTTGTATCTGCCTTAAGAAGTATGGATTTATGATTCAATGTGGGGTCGAAGGAGACCTACTAGCCGAACCAAGGGGAGTTTCTCCATCCAAGCCAACAAGGCTAAGAAGGTATCCAAGAATGGCAAAATTGGAGGGTCCTGCCCATTAGACGAGGTAAACTTAGCACCTTGCATTGGAATATCGACTAGATCGAAACATTGGATCCATCTCGTGAAATCATTCATGCTTTTGGTTAGCCGATAGCTTGGCGACTTCTCATATGTGAACCGGGTGACATTAATGTCCCCCCTGTTAAAGTCCCTTGATATACACTGATACACCATCCTCTAATGGCTCGAGCTTTTAAAGAAAATGGTTGTTTGACATGCAATTAGAGCAGAAGGTCATGTGTTTGAATCTCGAGAATGGCAAATGTGCCTCCATAATATATTCTCCCATGGGGGGCCATTGTTTATGGTGTCAATCAGTGACCCTCCACCCTCGCCCAGTATGTTCTCATGTGGAGTTCCACCCCATGTGTGGGGGAGTGTTAAAGTCCCTTGATATACATTAATATACTATCCTCTATTGGCTCGAGCTTTTAAAGAAAGTGATTGTTCGACACCCCCCTCCCAAATGCACCAGGGGATCAACCACCTCATTGGAATTGTCTTCAACTCCTACAATTTTTCTCTCTGATCTACTTTGCACGGGCCATAGACTGAGGTAAAAAACCATCTGAATACAAACACAACTTCGTAGAGGACCACAGAGACTGAAACATCACTATTTCGACAAGAAACAAATGCATTCAATTTGGGGAAATTTATTTTACTCAATAATTAACAAAAGAAGAATGAAGAGAACAATCACAATATTTGTTTAATCTGAATTGATTTACATCCTTTATCTCCTTTGATTCCAAAGTAAAGCGTTTACAGAATTCAATACAAATATTAAATGTTCGATATTAATTTCTACAGCATTTCAAATCGCATCATGATCTCCAGTATGGAGATATTGTTGTGTTGGAATAATATCCATTCTAATTGATTCCATGCTTCTGAGAAGATACTTTGATCTTTCAACTCAGATTAGAGTCTCTTTTGATCCCTGAATAGTCATCGCTTGAGCTGACTGTCCGTACAATGGACCCTTTATACAAGCAGAGTTATTGTGCGCCCACATGGTTGTGCGCCGCACAATGGTTATCTCCAATACTTGATTCCTTCTGAAGTACGGATCTCTCTCTGCTATCCTGGTATTGCTCCATTGAATGAATTATAAGGGGTAGTGGGGGTATTTATAGCCTTCCGCACGTGTGAACTCTTCTTCGAACCCGTTGTGCGCTAACCCTTTGTGTGGTCATACCAGTTGTGCGCCGCACAATGACACTCCTACAACGACTTCTGTTGTCCACTGCACAACAACATTCTCACAACTTCTGTCGTGCGCCGCACAACCATAGTCTTCAGTCATCTTCTGTTGTGCGCCGCACAACTCAATGATGTAAAATTTGACTTCCTTTTAGGAATCTTCTTTCTTCTTTTGATCAATTTTTATGCCTCAACAATCACCTTGCCAAGCTATCCTCCATCCTCCAAATGCCTAAGTTTCAAGCCACCACAATTCCCCTAGATGAGCCCACTGCATCCAGACAGACAGTCTTTCAACTTCTTTCTCCAAATTAAGCCCATGATCACCATATCAAAAGAGGCCATCTTGGTTTCCTGAAGCGAAATGATTTGAGCTTTCAATTTCTTACATATGACTTTGATTTGAGACCTTTCTGCCTTGCAGCCCAGGCCCCTAATGTTCCAGTTGATAATATTCATTGGGATACTGACCTCACCCTCCTATCCCTTGGGATCCCATTGAGGTTGCTTCTTGTTTTGTAGTTAATTGTGCTTTCAAGCCTCATGAGCTCCCTCTGCCCTTTCTAAGTTTGTCTTGTAGTAATTTTGGAAGCTAGAAGTCTTCTCTGCTTAAAAAATTGGAGCACCTCAGCATTTTCATCGTGTGCTTGGAAAGACAATCTCAACTTCCTGCCCACCCTATTGATGATGCCCTTGGTCCAATCTAGCTTCTCTTCAGATATTACAGTGCCCTCAGGGTCCCGATCACCTAAGGTGGCCGCCTTATTCGTTTGGGCTTCCACTGCTACTAGGATCACCACTCTTTCAATAGAGGTCTGCAAAGGTATAACATCCAATGTCTCCATCATGTCGTCACCTGAGCATGGTAAAGCGTTTTCGCCTGGGGGATTAACTGGAACAATCGACATAGATCTGGAAGCATCGGCAATGCAACCATTCACCTCCATTGTGCCGTCCTTCCCTTCCCCTAAAGATGCCCTTGAACAACAACCTTGGAGGGAGTTGTCTTATTTACCTCTATTGAGACATGGAGTAAAGGTTCTCTCGTAAAACGATCAGTTTCTATCGACACTGGAAAAGAGAGAGGTCATGTTGCATGAGGATAGCTCCCCCCCCCCCTCGTCCGTTGTGTAGGGTAGAAAAAATCTCTTTTTTAAGAGCTAAAGAAGACTCTGCAGGAAGTGGCATGCCAAACGAGCTCGACACGGGTGCGCATGACATAACACGAACTAGGCCAGCTGCCAAAAGACCATTCTCAGTTGGCTCGTGTGCCATGCACAAGTCTCTAATCTCAACCCTTCTAACTCTGGCTCGAGACGCTAGAGAAATGTCTATCGATGTAAAGGAGACACGTGGCTCGGGCTATGAAATTGAAGAAGTATCACACGGTTCAAGGGCGGCACATGTCATTGGCATAGACGATGCATATGAGCTCTAGATCCAAGCCAAAGTCTTAGGAAAACTACATGGATAACATCCCCCCGTGTGAGCCTTCTCCCGTTTCCACATAGTTGATTAAGGACGTAGCACACCCGCTCGTCACTCTCACAAAGCACCTTGCGTCTACAAAGGGCGGAGATCATGCCATCTATCCACCGACCTCTTGGAATCTCATCAACGACGTACACATTGCATTTGCACCCCCACCTTCTAGTACTTCACCTGACGATGAGACTGGAACTCCTTCCTGAGAATCGTTTTCGGCGATACTAGGATGCCGTGGTGCTTCCCCCCTCTGCCACAGGGAGCCCCACGACTCTTCCTTTTCCACCCTTTGCTGAATACGAACATCGCCCACTGTGAGGTTGATAGACTATGGTGCCTTGATTGCCCTTCTTCTTCTGATACTCAGGCGAGTAGCGCTAAGGTCCTCACTGACTTCAGAGCCCTCATCTATGGCCAACACTTCCCCTATGCACTCACCAATGGCTATGAAAGCATCCTTATTCCATAGCTCCAAAGGGATGCCCCAAATCAAAGAACTTGGCTACAGGTCAATACTCATAAGTATAATCATGATAAAATAGTTGTCTGACGGTATCAATGCAAGCCCTAAGCATACTTTAGGCAAAGTGTCCCTAGAATGCCTGAAATGCCTAGGCACACCACTGGAAATTCAAGGTGTATTTTTTAAATTTTTTATTTTATGTCATAAATGTTATATGTGTGTCCCACATACAACCAGTTGTAGATGAAAAAAAAAGGTCCAACAAGTTGCTATGTGGGGCCCAACATGGTGTATTTATACCAATCTAATCCTTCCAACAAGGTTGCCCCATTAAGAAAATAGGATGGCCCAAAAATCATGACAATCAAAGCATGATGCAACTAAGCTGGAAAGTGTATACTAGGAGAAAGCATCACCTACAGATATGAAGATATAAAGAAATCTCACAAATCTGAACGGTTTGACAATTTTGACTTTCCATTCAATGTCACTGTTGACCAAGTTATCATATGGGAAATATTGGTCTCATTTGGTAGGCCTTGAAATATTCTTACGAGATCCATTTCTGTTTTCTAATTTGGATTAGGTAGTTTAATAGTTAATGAGTATTTTAATGTTAGTTTCGATGGGATGTGTATTTATCCAATATGGTTTAGTAGGTCTTCTTTTGGTGCCTGGAGTTTATTTTGTCTATAAATACTTGTTGTAGATTAAACTTTTAGGGCAGCTTATTATTAATTGTTTTTCTCAATAACAAGTTTATATGAGAACTTTGAAGTTCTGAATGTTCGTATGCATGAGTGTGTAATATCTCAGCACATGAAGGGTGTGTGATATTGCTTACTAATCGTCGGGTGAGTTATATCCTAGAGGAATGTTTGCTCTTTCTGTTTTTCTTTTTCTATTTTTATTTGTTGGTTTTTTCCATGACCTCCATCTGGAACTGCATCAATTGGTATCAAAGCCCAGGTTTTCCTCCACAATGATTGCTAGAAGTGGGAGATCCTTCAAAAGGAATATTGATGAGGGCTAGTTGGAAAATTTGTTGCTAGAGATTACGAGACAGCTAGATGACATTGGTGGATGGTTGGCTGATGTGGAATCTAGAGTTCTGGGCACATCATAACAGTAGGGAATAGATGAAGGAGCCTCGCACAATCCTGACTCTCTAACAAAGAGCCACTTGAATAAATTTTATATATATATATATATATATATATATATATATATATATATATATATATATATATATATATAAAACAGGGTCCACATGTAATAATGAGCGTCCTTGACTTGAGGGGATACATTCCAGGGTGAGTAGATCACCAACTCTAGGGGATGAAAATAGATGGTCATATGATCCAAGGGGAGGAATGTAAGATTGGGAACACAATGTTTTCAACTACATGACCTGAGGTTACCATGATCATGTCGATGATATCACGTGAAAGGTGAACGTAGATGTTCCAACTTTGAAGGAAATCTCATTCCAAATCTCTTTCTTGACTGATTATCTGCTATAGAAGATTATTTCGATTGGGATTGTATGAAGGACAAGAGTAGGATACAGTTTGCTAAGATGAAGCTCAAAAGCCATGCTCGAATATGGAGGGGTGTTGAGAGAGAATACAGGTGAATGGTCAACTTTCTATAGAACATTGGCATGAGATAAAAACAAGGTTGAAAGAAAAATACCTACCCATGGACAACAGAACAACAGAGGTATGTTGTCTGACCAGCTTCTTACTTTGAAGCAATGTGGGCTTGGTATGGAAGAATACATGCAAAAATTCATTGAGGCTACTATTAGATGTCAGCTCACGGAGGATGAAAGACAAACCATCTCCTATTCAAAAAGGCACTGAGATTCGACATCTGATTTGAAATCAGCACTCATTGGTGATGTTATCAAAATCATTATCGTATCGCAAATTGTAATAGAGTTTGAATAGTAAATCTTAAGATTTTTTAATATCTCCTTAAAAATATGAAAAATACAAATAAATCAGAAAAGAACTTAAAAATTCAGCAATCATCCTTTTTCCATCAATATGCACCAAGTAAGACCATGTCATGATAGTGTTATTCTTAAGTCTTTCAAGAAAATTTCCTTAAAAAAGATATTTTGACTTCTAACCATCACTCCACAATCCATATAAATCAACGTGATCATAACTAGTGTTCAAAGTATCGGTATTGTTACAAGTTTCGCTGGCCAAGGATACGGAAACAATATCGATATAGCTGATAATATCACTGATAACCGGAAATGCGGGGAAACATAGGAAAAACAGTGGAATTTTCAGCGAAACTTTAGGAGATGTTAAAATGTACATATTTGCATGTTTAGAAATTTTTTTTTTAAAAAAAATAAATAAATTTACAAAAAGAATGCATACAGAACAAGTTTCCATTTAATGGGGCCTTAAAAGCATGTGTTGTTGGAAGAAATCAGTCCAACCATCCCATTCGGCCTATTTAACCATCCAACTTTCCATCCAAACATCCATCAATATTGCAAAATATCAACAACACATGATATTTCATTAAAAAAATCATCAACAATTGGAAAGAAAATGAAAGATTGTGGTCTTAATATCGTACATGTTGAGATATCGATAATATCAAGACATTATCAATATTATCAATGACAAATTCAACACTACATACAACCATGTGCCCAAGAAAAAAGATATGAAATAATTTTTTTTCTAATAAACAAACTTTTGATGATATCAATACGTTGGCAATATTATTAAAATATTGTTGATATACTTTGATACAAGCATTACCTAGAATTTACATAGTCGAAAATATTAGCCATATTGATGCATTGACAATACAAGCAACACCTAGAATTTATATAGTTGAAAATATTGACGATTACATTAGTGATATTAATACGTTGGTGATACTTAGCGATACATTGCTAATACCTGGCATTTCTGATACTACCAGCGTTATCGGTATTGCTACTAGTGTTATTAGTATTGCTGAGCTGGAGATAAAGATAATATTGGAGATAATTTGAACATTGATCGTAACCGTCCATAAAAGCATTCCAGATAAGTCATATATCAATTTGGTGTTTTGACTAGTTAAGAAATAAGAAATCATTAATATATATATATATATATATATATATATATATATATATATATATATATATATATATATATATATAAAAGAAAGAAAACTTTACAATTTAACATTGAAGGGAATATATATCATTTAATCTCTTATAAAGAACGTAATAAAATATTTTACCTTTCCTAAATGATTCCTTTTTAAAAAAGGTTTTTTCTTAAACGCTTCTTAAATTCCCCACCAATTTAAAAACATAAAATGAAAGCCACATGAAGTTTAAAATAGAAGAGAACATGTATAATTTGAATCATAAATTGTAGGATTCAAATCATAAAATCGTAGGATTAATATAAAAAGGGATTCGAAGATGGGATTCAAATCATTTTGCTTAAGATTCACCTCAAATCCTAAATATAGAATGTAGGATTTTGACAACTCTGCTTATTGGAAAAACGGCCTGGAGAAATGCTTTCACCTGTCCGTAAAGGTGGAACAAAAGTTGAAGGGACAGCCCTAGATGGCTTTTCTCTCAAGCCGGGGAGAGTGGACACCGGAGTGTTGTTGAATCTAATATGCTACCCAAGCCCAATTATTACCCTCAGCCCAGAACCAATAACAGCAAGCCGATGCCATCCTCTAATCCAAAAGGCAAATTCACCAACCCAAATCCGAAGAAAGAGACTAAGGATATTTTGTGCTTTAAGTGCGGAGGGAAATGAGACTATGCTATGGAGTGTCCGAATAAAAAGACTCTTTAGATGGCCGAACAAGAAGATGAAGAAAATGGAGGTGGTGGCTGAGGAAGTTGGTGGAGAAGAAGCTAGTGAGGAAGATAGAGCTGCTGAAATTTATGTGATACCCCGCTTGTTGACTATTCATAAGGGTTCAGACAAAGATGGGTTGAGAACAAATATCTTCGGTAGTGGCTGAGGAAGTTGATGGAGAAGAAGCTAGTAAGGAAGAGAGAGCCGCTGAAATTTATGTGATGTGCCACTTGTTGACTACTCATAAAGGTGCAGACAAAGAAGATGGGCTGATAAGGAATATCTTCCGTACTTGTACTTGCGTTGGGGATCATGCGTGCAAAGTAATCATTGATAGTGGGAGTAGCAAGAATGTTGTTTAACAGGATATTGTTGATAGGCTGAAGCTTCCAGTGGAGAAACACCAACATTCCTATAAGGTAGCATGGGTAAACGACACAAGCATACCCATTACCAAGAGTTGTATAGTTTCTTTCAAAACAGGCAGTTATGAGGACTCCATTTTATGTGATGTTGTCCTTATGAAAGTGATCCACTTGCTGTTTGGAAGGCCTTGGTTGTGTGACAAGAAAATCACTCATCATAAGAAGACCAATACATATGTGTTTGTGAATAAAGGTAAAAGAGCCAAACTTGTGCCACTTAAAGATGATGAAAAGGAGGGTGAAAAGAAGACTGAAACAAAGAATACTTCTCAAGTTTTGCCTATGCGCCAGTTTGAGGGTGTAGGGTGAAGATGTAGCATTTGCTCTTGGCTTGCACATGACCGATAACAAGCAGATCATTCTCCCGAAGTGCAGAAATTGTTGTCTGATTTTTCTGACTCGGTCCCAAAAGAGCTCCCAAATGAATTACCTCCCATGATGGGGGATGTGCAGCATGCCATTCATTTGATTCCGGGTGCATCTTCGCCTAACCTTCCGACATATCGTATGAATCCTACAGAAGCAACTGAACTCAAAAGGCAGGTTAACGAGTTATTGAAGAAAGGCTTCGCTAGGGAGAGCCTAAGTCAGTGTGCGGTGCCTGGTCTCTTGACTCTTAAGAAGGATGCGAGTTGGAGAAAGTGTGTTGACAGTTGAGCTATCAACAAGATCACCATCAAATACTGGTTTCCCATACCTAGATTAGATAATATGCTTGACATGTTGGCCGGATTGACTGTCTTTTTCAAGATTGATCTTAGCAGCGGCTACCACCAAATCTGAATCAGATTAGGAGATGAGTGGAAGACAACTTTTAAGACCAAAGATGGTCTATCCGAGTGGTTGGTTATGCCCGTTGTCTCTTTACAAGGAGTAGAAGCAAACCCGACTAAGGTTCAGGCGATATTGGAGTGGCCAGTTCCAAAAACCATGACTGATGTCAACAGTTTTCACGGCTTGGCGACATTTTATAAGCAGTTTATTTGAAATTTCAGTGTCATTATAGCCCCCATAACTAAATGTTTGAAGAAGGGGAATTTTGAGTGGACAAAATTAGCCACCAGGGTTTTTGAAATCCTTAAGAAAATGATTGTAGCCCCAATACTCCAATTTCCAGATTTTAGCAAAGTATCTGAGGTTGCTTGTGATGCCTCACGTCTAGGAATTGGAGGAGTTATTGTCATAGGAGGGACACCCCGTTGCATACTTTAGTGAGAAGCTTAATGAAGTTAAGAGAAAATATTCAACATGTGACATTGAATTCTATGCCTTGGTCCAAGCTTTAAAATATTAGAGGCACTATCTAATTAGCAATCAATTTGTGCTCTATTCAAATCATGAAGCACTGAAATATTTGACTTCATAGAAGAAATTCAGCACTAGAAAGCGAAGTAATTATCTCCAATAGTTCACTTTTGTTACAAAGCACATGTCGAGTGTGGAAAATAAGGTGGCTGATGCACTCAGTAGAAGAGCTCACTTGTTGATTTTCCTATTCACTGGGGTAACTGGTTTTGAACAACTAAAGACATTATAGTGAAGATCCAGATTTTGGAGTTATTTATGCAGAAATTACGACAGGAAAGTTATCTTAGCATCCACACTATATAGTCCATGATGTCTATATATTTAAGGGAACAAAATTATATCTTTCTAAGACCAGTGTGAGTGAACAAGTAATATGGAATTGCATTCTAGAGGCTTGGGAGGACATTTTGGAAGGGACAAGACATCAACTCTTATACATATTTTATTGGCCTGGATTACAGAAAATTGTTGCAAGAACTATTCAGCAATGTCGTGTTTGTCAACTTTCTAAGGAAGAAAACAAAACACTGGCCTATAAACACTTTTACATGTGCCAAATAAACCTTGGAGAGACCTTAGCATGGATTTTGCACTTGGTCTTTCCTAAGACCAACGCAGTTCATGATTCTATTTTTCTAGTAGACAGCTTTTCAAAAATGGCTCACTTTTTACCATGCAAAAAGACATCGGATGCCTCTTCCATAGCTAAACTTTTCTTTAATGAAGTTGTCAGGTTGCATGGAGTCCCTATTACAATTGTTTCTGTTCATGACGTGAAGTTCATGAGCTACTTCTGGAAACGTTGTGAAAGAAGATGAACACTAAGCTACTATAGTGCTTTTCATCCCTAGATTGATTGGTAAACTGAGTTAGTAGAAGCCTGGGTAATTTGCTAAGGTGTTTAATTGGTGAGCATGTAACAACATGGGATCAAATTTAACTAATGGCAGAGTTTGCATACAACAGTTCAGTAAATAAGAGTACTAGGAAGTCTGTCATTTGAAGTTGTTTTAGGGCTGAAACTGACGCAACCTATTGACCTTCTTCCGTTGCCACTTGGGGCTAGGCCAAGTGGAGAAGTTGAAGAATTTACTACACATACATAATGTGCATGAAGAGGTCAGAAGAAGAATTGCTACCAGCTATGCAAACTACAAAGAAAGAGCTGATGCTAAGTGGCGATGTGTCTTTCAATGTTGGAGACATGGTTATGGTCCACCTTTGACCTAAAAGTATCCTAAGGGAAAGTTCAAGAATGGAGTTGTCAGGTTGCATGGAGAAGTTAGCTGGACCATATAGAGTGAAGGAGAAGTTAAGGATCTAATATGCCTATGTACTTGAGTTGCCTAAGGATCTTCACATATATCCTGTTTTCAACATTATAGATCTCACTTTCTATCATGGCCATCATGAAGACCAGACATATGAATAATAGGCCGTCAGGATGCCACGTATGCCTAAAGAGCCGAAAGTGGTTGAAGACATCCTCGATGATCAAATATTTTCAATAGGGCTAGGAGGATATCGCAAGTTTTTGGTGAAGTGGAAAGGGTGTCCAATGACTGATGGAAAGTGGATCTCCTAGGAAGATTTGTAGCGATTTAACTCCAATCTCTATGAAGCATATCAAACTGCTACCTCACTGGAGGCATGATCGTTCAAGCTGGGGAGAGATGATGTAACTAAGGGTTGGAAAGTCTCTACGAAGAGAAAGCATCACTTGCAAATATGAAGATCTAAAGAAATCTCACAAATCTGGAGAGTTTGACAACTTTAACTTCCTAGTCAAAGTCAGCCCTTTTACTAACCATTGACCGAGTCATTGTTGTAAAAATGTTGATATATATATATATATATATATATGGAAACGCTCACCTGCGAACCAGTTCGTACGTACTCCATACGAACTCTTTTGAGAACTCATCATATCTGATGAGTTTTGAAAATCTGAACGGTCAAAGTGAAGCAGAACCTCATGAAACCCTATGGTACGAAATTTTACTTTGATCCAAAACTTCGGTTGGCCATGAAAAATGCAAACAGTTTCTTCCCTTGATTTGAATTTCTCTTTGCTATGGCCCACAAGAATTTTAGATCAGGGTGAAAATTCACCCTCTAAGGTTTCATGGGATACCGCATCTTATGGACCGTTCGGATTCGACACACATGACACGTGTGGAAAGGTGCGCACGTGCGTAGGTGAGCATGCCTCATATATATATATATATATATATATATATATATATATATATATATATATATATATATATATATATATATATATATATATATATATATATATTGCAAAAAACCATGTTTTGGTGTTTTTAGGAATAGTCTCACATTGGAAAAAAAGGAAAAAATTGAGTTTATATGAGAAAGGTGGAGTACCATAATGTTTATTTGTTTGGTCTATGGAGTATCGGGGCTTGCGTGTTCCATTGCAGAGCACTGGAACACCCGCACTTGGGCTCGATCCCAGTCTCGGGCTCAGTGCAACGATGTGGGCATGTGAGGTAGTGTGGCTGTAAAGGCGCTAGTGGCGCACTTTGCACATGTCGCAGAGGGGTTGCTCCTTCGCAACCTTACGCGAACCGGTGCGACAAAGAAACAGGTCAGGTGACTGGGATGAGAACTAGCGATCTGAATGAGACTTGTGTGACTTTTATAGAGGCTGGAAAAACTAGCCGTTGGAGTGAGGTGTAACTCCTCATGCACATAAATTCTAACCATGCAGATGCATGTGGCTAGTCCAACATCTATAAACGGCTAGCCATCGTGTCTAAACAGCTACCATGCAACAGCTTTTATTCACATGCACAGCGGTTAGAAACTGCCAATAACAGCTAGTTTCTCACCAACAACTAGAAAACGGTCACATGGGTTAATGGCCCTGGAACAAAATGGTCAGCCACCCCCCTAGCCTATATAAACAATTCCTGGATGGTTCTCAGTCTATCACAAACACTCGAACCATACTCACATACGAACCAACAAGAAGAGCATACAACGCATTCATAGCAAGTCAACAAGGTTCATACGAAGCTTAGCCTGTGACGAACTCAAAGAACAGACCAGTGCAGTGGTCTACAATTCTCTCTTCTCTTTCTGATACTGGGATTTTTTTTTTTTTTCATTTTCTTTATCTGCTAGAAATTTGTGTAGTGAGTTCTATTCGTGGGTCTTCGTATTTGCTGAATGCAGATCCACACCCAGGCTCGTTGTATCTTAGAAGTTGTTTGCCCGAAACGTTTCAGCATTCTCAATCTGATTGAGAAGGGGCAAATAACGCTTTAAGGACATCGTACTCTTACGTGCTTCAGCCTGTCCTGATATTTTTCGGTTTAATTATTTACAGAAAATACAATTCTATACTATTTTTCACAACAGTCATCATATGGGAAATATTAATCTCATTTGGTAGGCCTTGAAATATACATACCAGATTCATTTTTATTTTCTAGTTTGGATTAGTAGTTTAAGAGTTATTTCAGTGTTAGTTTTGTTGGGAGGGGTATTTGTGTAGTATGAGAAAGTAGGGCATCTCTTGGTGTGAAGGGTTTATTTTGTGTTAAATGCTTGCTATATAGGTTAACTCTTAGGGCAACTTTTTTTGTTTTCATAATAAGAGTTTCATATGAAAACTTGAAATTTTTGAATCTTCGTATGCTAGAGTGTGTAATATTTCTTCTAATCTCTCGGTGAACCATATCTTGAATATTTACTATTTCTGTTTTTTTCTTTTTTCCCATTTTTATTTGTTGGTTGTTTTACAAGGCCCCCATCTAGAACTGCATCAAATCACGTGAGCCACATAATATAAAATAATGGAGAATCACCCAACAACTTTGAAATTCACATTTCGGTCCACTTGACAGTTGGATCGACATGATTTTTGAGGCATCCCATTTCATTATGCACAACCATGTTAGATTGGTTGGATGCCATATATACGCCATAGTGGGCCCCACACCATGCACACACACACACACACACATCATTTTTTTTTAATGGTTAAACACAATTCTAAAAACTTGCATCTCCTTGAACATTCCAATGAATCCGCAAGACCCTATCATCTAATTCCTCAATTTCCCAAACCTAAATACCCTAATTCATAAGGTTCCTCTTTTAGCCCAAAAGACTGATATTTTGAGATTACCCTTAAGGGTATGTCACGAAAATTTTCAGGTGGCCGACAAGTGCATGCCCGAGGGTGGCAACCCATCTCAGGCCCAAATGTGGTGGAAGTGGCCCTATGCATGTTGCAACATGCCTTTAACTAACTAGACAACGTCAATAGTGAATTTGTTTTTCAGTTGGCATCATTAACTACAAATTCTAAATAAATGGTAAATCTAGAGTTAAAATCCCAGCAATTTTAGATGTCAAGAACTTATTAAGAGGGATCCCTTATCATGTGTACTCTAGTTTGAAGGACTCGACCATCATAGATCTAAACGGTACCTGAGTTTAAAATATTAGTATTTGTGCAATGTTATATGGGTGACAGACAAACTAAACCAAGTTGTTCCGTAAAGGTAATGGTGATAGTAACAGCCACCACTGTTACCTTTACCAGATGGGTTCTAACGGCCATTACAGTCTCTTTTTTATTTTTATTTAATAAATAAAAAAATAAAAACACTTAAAAAACTTGTATACTGTTATGGCACACCATGAACTCAACCTGTCGATCTGTTTATAAAATGCTTTTGACGGGTTGCATTCCATTCAGGATTTTTATTTCTCCATTATTTCTTTCCTCCTCTATCATCTCTCTTGAACAATTGTGCAGGATTTTATGGAAGTGACCACTGCCCAGTTTCCTTTGTGCTTTCACCAACCACATCAGAATCCAACTCATGCTAGCTCACTCTCACAATTTGGCTGGCGTGTTTCTTGGTTGTCCCTCTTGTATTTTCTTATTGATAATTTCCAGACAGTTTCTTGTTTCAGAAGCATTGCATTTTGGATGGATACATCAGTATGTGGATGCTAAAATTTTCTGGGGGAGCCTTTTGAGGTTGAATCTTCTGTTTTCTTTTCATTATTAGTTAGTAGAGAAAGGATCAAATGCTTTTCTTTTTAGTTCCAGAACAGGACCTTTCATCCATTTGGTCCTTCTGTGCAGGTGATCCTGGCCACTGATTGCAGGATTCTTGAGGATCACAAATATGCAATTAGGAAAATAAATGTCCAACCACCAGATGATGAATGGCGTTCAGTGGAAAAGGTCCTCTAATTGATTGGATCTGACTGGTGTCATGTTTTGGCATGTGCCCCATCCTTGGCAGGGTGGAGGAGGAGAGAAATACGGCAGCAGTCCACATTCAACTGAGAAAAACCCAATGATTGGTTGCTGCGATCTTCTATCTTGGAGATTTTTCGGTCATGGTACATAATTGGGGGAAGGGAGGGAGGTTCGTCACATCAGAGCTGAAAACGCGCATACATATGATGTGCCAAACCTTGGTCCCCTATCCTGTAATTCCTCTCTTGTCAGGGACATGAGGAGGAATTGTATATTATGTGGCCCGCATCTTTTGAATAGTATTACACACTTTTAACTTTGGTTAGTGAGGCTCATGGTTCAGTAAATCTAGAACATTGCTCTAGGAACCCCACCATGGATGGAGCATGCCTTCAAAGATCTGCCAAATTGGGTGGATAGGGCCTTTTTCTCACTTTAATGTGGACCATTGTATTTGGCGTCTTTAAACGGAAAGATGAAAATTGTTCAAGGAGATGGTTAGGGAAATACAAGGATGGCCCATGACTGGAAAAGAACTGCCATGATTGGTGGCCAGAATCTTCTTATCCGGATCCATCTTAGTTGGATACAACATGCCACTGCTCAGAATTGCTATAACGGACTAGTTGAATCCAAGCCAGAATATTATAAACCCTAGCATATGTGGTCCCAGACTAGTAAATGTGATTTCATACAAAGAGTTTCATCGTTGCACATTATAACCACAGCAAGACCCACTGTTGGACGGAAACTTCATCGGGTCCTACATAGTTGTTTAGGCCTAACCGAGTCAAGGCGAATCGGAGTTGATTGATTGGCCACGAAAAGTCCAACATTACATCAGATCTATCACTCTGTCATCATGTGGGTGATCTTTCTATTCTTTGTGAATTCCAGGTTTATTTTAACATTCTTCATGAGTTTCAATTTTTCTCTTATGATTAAGGTTGATTTGATTTATACCATGGTATGCCGATGCCTTTCATTGAATCTTGAATTACCATTTAAAAAATAAAATAAAAAATTTCCATTATTTTCAATCAGGGTCAAGTGTGATCTTTCTTCTATTTACATGCTTTAGTTCTAGGGAATCGATTATAGATTTTGTGCTGGTGCAATTATATTTATATTATTCATCTGTTATATTTGGAGGTGAAATGATAATTGGAATTGTGGTTGCTATCCCCTGGGTTTTCCCTAAAAGATTGGTACAGGTTCTCTGCTCTGCGTTTTTTAAAAGATTGGTATAGGTGCTTTGCTCTGCGTTTTTCCTAAAAGTTCGTTACGGGTAATTTGCCCAAAGTTTTTCCTAAAAGACGTGGGTGCTCTACCTTGAGACCCACTGCCTTGGGCTTTCCCTAAAAGATCGCGTGGGTGCTTTGCCTTGGGTTATTCTCTTTTTTATCATCTCCAAAAGTGGTCCAAGAGGGGCCTACTTTTGACGTTGTGGCTCCCTACCCACGCGGCAGCATATGGGGCCTACCATGTTTATCGGGAGAAAACACACGACCAAAGTCATTCGTCCAAACTTATGATAGGCAATCCAAGGAGTGGGAAATCAAACTCGTGTCTATGGGGAGCAAACTCATGACTAAAACCGTTCACACAAACTCGTGATGGGTTTTAGGGAGTGAAACCTCACACCTTTCATATCCTTAGATCTAGGTAAAAGGAAAAAAAAAATAAATGATTGAGGTAGGCTCATCCTTGGGTATGGATTTGACTATACTTATATTGGAAGTGAATGTTATTCATCATTTAGTGAAGTTGTGTATTGTGCGCTTAAAGTGTAATTAGTTATATGTGTAAACTATCAAACCTTAAGATCAAGAGTATTCTAAAACAGGAAAGACACTTAGCATAAAGATTAGCTTACCTCGAACAAAAATTCCATTCATAAATGGTATTTTCAATTAATCTATTTTTTATAGATCGGGAAATAAATATGTATATGGATTTTCATCGATTGATAAAATGTCATTTTAACAAAAAATAAATAAATTGGAGCATTATTTAATTTTCGCCTACTTAGGAATCTTGCTCAGTAACCGTCTTTTGTTTAGATTTTTCTTTCCTTTTTTTTAACTCTCTTTTAAAAATAAAATAAAATAAAATAAAAAATTTTAATGTTCTTTTTACTTCTTGCTTTTCTTTTTGTCTTTTTGGCCCAAGTAAAACTTAAAACCAACAAAAGAATTTAGCTGACTCATTTCAATTTGCATTCTTTTTTCTTTTTAAAAATAGGCCCAATCAAATGAACGATGTGAATCACTTAGAATGGCCCAACCATATCAAATATGCTAATGGGTGAAAATGTTCCTAATCAATATTAGCCATTGGATCATTCAAAATAAGCACTACCATATTAATTGGATAACTAAAAACATGCACTACCTTTTTTTATAATGGTAACGGGCACCCTACAATATTATTGATGTGGATCACAAAATGTAGGCCCAATCATTAAGAATGTCATAGATAATTAAAATGAGTTCAATCATATAAACGATTTGGACGATTAAAAATGGACCCTATCATATGATTAATTTGTAGCATTCCAAATAGGATGGGAAACATAATCAATTTAGATAATTGAAAATGGTCTACCATGGATGATTCATGTTTGTGGCATTCCAAATGGGTGGGGAAACATAATCAATTTAGGTAATTGTAAATAGTCCACCATGGATGATTCATGTACAAGTCTTTTACACATGAAAAATCACAATTCAACATCCACCATGATATATCACGTCAACCAATTAGATTACTAAAAACAGGCCTTAACATATCAATCATTGGAAACAGACCAATCATAAGAATTGGACCATTAAAACATGCCCCATTATATGAAGGGGAATCGTTAGGGAATATTAAAACATGCCCAAGCATATGAATGGTTTATATCACTTGAAATGTGACCCAAATACATCAAAGATTTGTGTCACCAATCATTAGACACTTAAAATAGACCAAGCATATGAATGGTTTAGATCACTTGAAATGACCCAAACACATGGTTAGTGTCACTGAAAACAAGCCCAATCATTCGAACAACTTGAATCACTAATGATTTTTTATACATGTAGCATTCACTGATTGGTTCTTTTAGCATATGCTTTATGCAATCAATGGTTTGGATCATGATAACAAGCCCAATCATTGGAAAAGGCCTATGACACTTCATAGGGGCCATATAATAATAATTAAATCGATCACTTAAAACAGGCCTCAATAATATGAATGATATGGATCAACTTAGCATATCAATTGGCTTGGGTCACTAAAAATGGCCTTATCATGTAACTAGTTCAGATCATTAAAAGCAACTCCAATCATATGAAGCATTTTAATCACCAAATAAGCCTAATCAGATTAACGTTCCAAATCCAATGAAATGGCCAAGCATGTCAAAGCTTTCAATCAACTAAAACGCCCCAAGCATGTCGAAAGTTTGGATCTCCATAACAGGCCAAATCATGTGAAAAGTTTGGATCCATTATAAACAAACCCAACAATATTTGCGAAGCATTCATATGAATGGTTTGGGTCAATGAACCCATCATTTGAATTGTTGGTAAACTAAAGAGGGTCCTATGAAATTAATAGTATGGATCACTGAGAACTGACCTCAATAATATGAATAAGATGGATCAACTTAACATATCCATTGACATGGGTAAGAGAAAGCAACTTCAATCATATGATGATTTTAGATCGCTAAAAGCAGCACAACTCATATGAGGTATTTGGATCACCCAATGAGTCGAATCATATGAGAAAGTTTAGATCTACTAAAATGGCTCAAGTATGTCAAAGGTTTCAATCCATTGAAATGTCCCAAGCATGTCAAAGGTTTGAATCACCATAAATGGGCCAAATCATATGAACAATTTGGATCATTGTAAAATGAAACCATGTGATTTGAATTGTTTGTAAAAGTAAATAGGGTCCCACAAAATTAACGATTTGGATCACTAAGAACCTGACCTCAATATGAATAAGATGGATTAACTAGACGTATTAACATGCATCATGGAAGATGACTTCAATCATATGATGGGTTTTGATCACTAAAAGTAGCATGAATCATATGATGTATTTGGCTCATTGAATGAGTCGAATCATATGAATAGTGTGGATCCACTAAAATGGCTCAAGCATGTCAAAGGTTTCAATCCATTGAAATGGCCCAAGCGTGTCAAAGGTTTGGATTGCTAGAAATGGGCCAAATCATATGAACAGTTTGGATCATTTGTAAAATTGAAGAGGGTCCTACAAAATTTACGGCATGGATCAACATAACATATCCATTGCCATGGATCATGAAAAGCAACTTCAATCATATGATGAGTTTGGATTATGAAAAGTAGTGTCAATCATGAGTTTGGATCATCGAATGAGCCAAATCATGTGAACAATTTGGATCCACTAAATGGTCCAAGCATGTCAAAGTTTTTTATCCATTGAAATGGCCCAAGCATGTTAAAGGTTTAGATCACTGGAAATGAGACAAATCATACGAACGGTTTGGATCATTATAAAATAAAACCCGATCATTTGAATTGTTTATAAAACTAAAGAGGGTCCTACAAAATTAATGGTGTCGATCATTGAGAACCAACCTAAAATATTATGAATAAAAAAAAATGGATCAACTTAACATATCCATTAGGATGGGTCATATATGGTAGCTCCAATAATATGATGAGTTTGATCACTAAAAGCGGCACGAATCATATAATGCATTTGGATAGCTGAATGAGCCGAATCATATAAGAAGTTCAGATCCACCGAAATAGCCCAAGCACGTAAAGGTTTTGATCCATTGAAATGTCCCTAGCATGTCAAAGGTTTGGATCACTAGAAATGGACCAAATCATATGAAAAGTTTGGATTATTGTAAAACGAAACCTAACTATATTAAGGATTTAGCTCACTACATATGGGTCAAACATATGTATGGTTTGAATTTAATAAAATGAGCCCACACATTGATAATTTCAAATTGGACCAATTATAAAAATAGATTGGATCACTAGAAAATGGTACTCATAATACTTTATGTTTTAGATGACAAAATACAAAACCAGTGTAGCCAATTCTTGTACCTAAGTCTCTAAAAAGAGAAAAGTTGACATTGTACATCTCCCAAGGGTCAAATCAACTCAACTAACTAGATTAATGAATATGGGCCTAAACATATTGATAGTTTGGCATGCAAAATTGAAATGTTATATTCCTCCAACCCAAAGGGTATGTGTCATTCAAAACAAGCCATGCATATGAATGGCTAGGATCACTTGAAATGGCCTAGGCACATCAAAGGCTTTGTCACTAAAACAAGCCCAACCATTAGAAATACTTGAATCACTAATGACTTTTGGGGATGCAATGCACTAATTGATTTGCCAAGTACATGCCTCATTATATCTATGATTTGGACCGTGGTAACAAAGGAATCTTATCAATGGTTTGGATAATAGAAAACAAGTGCAATCATTGGAATGGTCTATAAAATTAATAGGTCCTAAAAATATTAACAGCACGGATTATTGAGAACTGACCTCAATCATGTAAACGACATGGATCAAATTAATAAATCGATTGGCTTGGTCACAAAAAATGGCCTTAATCATAAATTGAGTTGGGATCACTAAAAACGACTCAAATCATATGAAGCGTCAGGATCACCGAAACAACCAACTCAAATGAATGGTTCATATCCAGTAAAATGGTCCCAGTGACACAAAACTTTGGATCACAAAAAATAGACCCATTATAGTAGACTCTTGTATCAATGTCTCTCAAAAGAAAAGAAAAAAAAAAAATCACCATTGCACATCCACCAAGGGTCAAATCACCTATATGTAATTGGACCATTGAATACATACTTAAACATATCAATAGTATGGCATTAAATATTCAACATCTAGATTTCTCCACCCTTATGATTTTTTGTGCATTTTACATCTAATTACCACTACAAAACATTAACAAATTTGATTGTTCAACACATATCTTAGTATCTTAATTTGTTTAACTTATTGAAAGTAGCTTCAATCATACGAAGGGTTTAGATCAATAAAAACAACACCAATCATATTAAGGATTTGGGTCAGTTAACACTAGCTAACCACATTAATGGATTGGATCAATTGAAATGGCACTTGGTTGTAAAATTGTCAAAAAAGATTCATCTAGCCAACCCCAAGTAGTTGGGATAATTATTAGATGATGATGATTATATTAAAGTTTAGGCAATGAAAACACACCTAATCATATGAATGATTCATATTACTAGAAATAAACTCTTACCTTATTAACAATTTGAATCACTAAATATCAGTCAATCATGTAACCAGTTTGAATTGTTGAAAATGACCACAATTCTAAGACAAGATACCTCCTCTCCTAGCATTTTTCTATGCTTGTGCCATCCAACAAGGAGTATATAGAATTAAGTGATAAGATAGGTAAACAGAGGCCTTAATATATCAAACTGATCTAGATCCAATCAAATGAAGGGTTTCGATCACTAAAAGCAACCCCAATTATATTAAGTATATTATATTACTGAATAAATGCCTAAGTATTAAACATAAACTTACTGGATTGATAAAAAGAGGAATAAGTATATCAACTAGTTTGGATCACTAAAAAAAGGCCTCAACTAATGAAGGGTTTACATCACCGAAACAATCCTAATGATATGAAGGGTATGGATCACATAAAACAAGACTAAGCATCTTAACGGTTGAGATCACTTGAAATGGTTCAAGCACATTAAAGGTTTGTGCCACTAAAAATGAGCCCAATCATTAGCAAAATTTGAATCACTAATTATTTTTTGTTAATGCAACATTAACTGAATGATTTATTAAGCAAATGCCTTATTATATTGATGGTTTGCACCGTGGTAACGAGTAATCCATATGAACGGCTTGGATAATTAAAAACAAACTCAATCATCTCAATAGTTTGTAAAACTGAATAGGGCCCTTTAATTTAATGGTATAGATCATTAAGAACTGACCTTAGTCATATGAATGATATGGATCAACTTATAGTTGCATGAATCATGAAGCGAAGCAGCATAAAATTTCAGGTGCGAGAATAGGGAAGCATCTCTTTCAAAATGTAAGCAAGTATGAATAGGCAGGAAGTGGGAGCAGGAGAGAGATATTTAAAAAAAGAAAAAGGATTTCAAGTAGGAGCAACACATAGTTAGAAGGATCCTGCAACCAAGGATCAACTTAACATATCCATTTGCTTAGATCACTAAAAGCAGCGCAACCTCAATCATATGAAAAGTCTAGATCATTAAAAGTAGATCCAAACATATAAAGCATTTAGATCACTGAATCAACCAATCATATGAATGGTTTGAATCAAGCAAAATGGCCTAAGCATGGCAAAGGTTTCAATCAACTTAAATGACCCAAGTAAATTAGAGGTTTAGATAAGTAAAAACGAGCTAAATCTTATAAACAATTTGAATTATTGTAAATGAACGCAACTATATTAGCAATTTGGATCACTACATATAGGCCAACCACAAGAATAGTTTGAATTTAATAAAATGGGCCCACTCATATTAATGATGGACCATTCAAATTGGACTAAATTATGCAAACAGTTTGCATCATTAGAAATGGTTCTCATGATAATAGATTAGGTCACATAAAATAAACCTATGTAGCCGACTATTGTACTAAAGCCACTAAAAAGAGAAGTACAATTAATAGCTAGATAATTGAATGTATCATTATCATAGAAGCTATTCCCCTCTATAGAAATGAAAAACTATTCACATATCAAACTAGCAAATTAACTAATGTATCTTTAAAGTACAGTTGACTAAAACTAGCAAATCATTGAAACATGTAGAGATGAACAACATTATGGACAATTATTAAAAAAACAACCAAGTATGTAAGGCTCGTATCCTAACTTGTATCGTTCCTTAGACTCTCGCGATTCTCCTCATCGAATTCTGATAACCCGCGACCTGTAATCGGCATTTGCACGCGACTCTAAGTCGCATCTTGTAGATCTGAGTTGACTTAACCCAAGATTTGTATCATTGCGACTGCACCGTCACCGCGGTTCCAACGCTGTGACTTACGCACCAATGTGATACACAGGCCATGAGTTATGGGCTCGCGTGTATTTTGAGGAAACGCCGCGCATTGTGAATCCCAAGAGAATCTCTACCCATCTATCACATCAATCAATTAAGTACACATCTCATCACAACCCATACTTAGCCTATCCCTCTCTCACCAAAAAAGTAGGGCAACCCATACCCCATGCCACCTCATGCCCCCAAAAGTTAACACCACTCATTCCTCTCATCCCATCCTTCTTACACAACACCATCCCTCTCTCTCATCCATCACTCCATCCCATCTCATTCTCTACCATTTCCAAGCAACCAAGAGAGAAAAAGACTAAGGAGAGAAAAGAGAACCCAAGATCAGGGCCCACTTTCCTACCCCCAAATCTCGTCATCCAACCCTTCAATCTTCATCATCCTCCATCAAAGAGGGAGCTTAGGAGATAAGGATTCCAAGGAGCTAAAGAAGAGGACCATCGATGGGTGTTTTGTAGGATTAGATTTATGTTTTGATGATAGGCTAAGTGGGGCCTACCGATTGATGGTATGGATCTCACTTTGGACCCTAGGTGTAGCCGATGGCCTATCATGATTCATATGTTCATCCCATGATGGGACTATTCTCCATGGACCCCATCATGAAGTTTAGTTTTCCGTTGTGAGAAGGTTATCTAGACCTTGCATTTTGGTGGAAAAAAGGATTTCCACCATTGATTTATATTGGTGGACCCACAAGTTTTGGGACCCACTTGATGTATTTTTTATAATGCATAGAAGGGAGGGCTCATAGTGGCGGAGCCCTCCATCGTACATTTCTCTCTCTCTCTCTCTCTCTCTCTCTCTCTCTCTCTCTCTCTCTCTCTTTTTCCATGTATAATGGCCCACCTTGATGTATGATCCACGTCGTCTCGTCCGTGGGGCCCACCTCGCTGGCATCCAATGGGCAGGCCACTGCCTGTCCGCCCTGGATAGACTTGGACGAGAGAAAACACAAATGTTAGCTTGAACCAATTCCGGTGGCCCATCGTGGAACCACCACGATTTATGTATTTTACACCCTCACCGTCCACTGACTAGATAGTGGGACCCATTCCACACGTGTGGCATCCACACCGTCCAGCAAGGACAGTAGGATCCATCGTGATGTAAGTATTTTATCTACACCGTTCGTCCTGATAGGACGGTGGGTTGTGTGTGTGTAGCGTCTACACAGTCCAACACGTGGGACAGTGGGACCCACCTGCTGTGAGATGGCCACCATCCACACGTGGACGTGGAGCCCTAATGTAACTGTTTTATCACCACCGTTCAGCAATGGATGGTGGGATCCACACCATGATATATGTGTTTCAGCTACGTCGTCCGTCTGATGGGACCCACATGATTTATTATTTTATCTGTACCATCCATCTTTGGGGCCCACATGTGATGTATGTGCTTCACCCACACGTCCACACGTGGGACGTGGGACCCATGTGATGTATGTATTTTGTATCCACACGTCCAGCTGCTTGGATGGTGGAAACCACCGTGAGGTATGTGTTCATCCAGGTCATTTGTCCATGGACCCCACCTGATGTGTGTGCTGTCCACACACGTGAGGCCCACATGTGATGTATGGGATTAATCCCCACCGTCCGCCCACCATGTGGACCACACGTGATGTATTTGTTGTATTTGCATACCGTCCAACCGTGGGACCCATTAACGCATCTGCCTCATCCACACCATCCGGCCCACCTGATGTTCAGGCAGCCCATACAATGAGGCCCATTGTGATGTATATGCAGCCCATGTATGAGGCCCATTGTGATGCATATGCGGCCTATGGATGTGGCCCATTGTGACGTATTTGAGGCCTATGGGACGTGGCCCATTATGATGTATTTGAGGCCCAAGTACATGGCCCATTGTGATGTATATGCAGCCCATGTAATGAGGCCCATTATGATGCATTTGAGGCTTAAGTACGTGGCCCATTGTGATGTATTCGAGGCCCAGATGGTGAGGCCCATTGTGATGTTTACGAGGCCCAGGTGTGAGGCCTGTTGTGATGTATTTTAGGCCCATGGATGTGGCCCATTGTCATGTATTTGAGGCCCATAGATGTGGCCCATTGTAATATATTTGAGGCCCATGAGTGAGGCCCATTGTGATGTGTACGAGGCCTAGGTATGAGGCCCATTGTGATGTATTTGAGGCCCATAGATGTGGCCTGTTGTGATGTATTTGAGGCCAATGGATGTGGCCCATTGTAATGTATTTGAGGCCCATGGGATGTGGCCCATTATGATGTATTTGAGGCCCATGAGATATGTAAGACCCGTATCCTAGACCAAACTGTTCCGTTGACTCCCGCGATCCTTCCTGTCGAATTCCGGTAATCCGCGACCTGTAATCGATGTATGCGCACGACTGTAAGTCGTATCCTATACATTCGAGTCGGCTTAATCCGAGACTTATATTATTGCGACTGCACCTTCGTCACGGTTCCAACACCGTAACTCACGCACAGATCTGATACCCAGACGAGGAGATGTGGGCCGGCGTTCAGTTCGAGGAAAAACGCCGCGCGTTGGCAATCCCAAGAGAATCTTTACAACATGTCAAATTAATCCCATCAATCACCTCTTATGTCAAGTACAAAGCACCCATGCTTCCTTTCTCCACAAGTTAAGCAAACCCAAAAAGTCAACCAATCCATCACCTCACCCATTACTCACATCCATCAACCATCACCCCATCACTCACCACACATCTCTCCTTACAACTCTCTCTCTTTCTCATTTCTCACCATAAAATTTCAAGCAACCAAGGGTGCACACGTCCAAGGTTTTTCCAAGAGAGAAGTGACCTTGTGTGGCCCACTTTTCCATTCCAAAACCTCCATCCTAGCCATCCATTTCTCATCTTCCTACATCAAAGTGAAGCACAAAGAGATCGGCTTTCCAACGGATCAAGAAGATTAAGTGGTGGGTGCTTCTATAGGCTAATTTTCTTATTTTTATGATGGGCCAAGTGAGGCCTACTGATCAATGGTTTGGATGTCACTTTGGACCCTAGGTGTGGCCGATGGCCCACCTTGATCGTCATGATCGTTCCATGATGGGGCCATCCTCCATGGACCCCATCATGATGTTTATTTTTCCTTGCATACATATGGTCATCTAGACCTTTTATTTTTGTAGAGAAAGGATCTTTATCGTTGATTTTGAATTGATGGGCCTATATACAATGAGATCTACATGATATATGTTGGTCATGGAAGGGAGGGCCCATAGTGTCGGGGTCCCTCCATCACCCGCATATCACACCTTTTTCCTCTCTCTCACTTTCCCTCTCCTTTTATTTCAATCTTTTTATGTGGTGGTAATTTAGTTGTGTGGTCCACCCGAATGGACCCCACCATGAAGTATGGATTAGACCCAATCCATTTATGGGTGAGGCCCACCTTATATGTGTATATGATCCACACCACCCCACCATGTGGTGGCCCACCTAAGTAGGGCCAACCTCAATGCATGTGTTATGTTAAAACCATCCAGCGTCCAAGGACGCTGGACGTAAATGAAAACACAAATATTAGCCTGGTTAAAGGCATTTGAGGTGGACCCTTGGTGTAGGCCCCACCTTGATGTATATATTCAATCCACACCGTCTATCCTGTTTACTAACTCATTTTAGGCGTTGAGCCGAAAAATGAGGATAATCTGACTCTCAGGCGGGCCATAACATAGCAAACAGTGTGTTTGCCATTGAAATCCACCCTGACGATTTGATGCGCCAAAAAAATATGCAATATCGGACTCGTTTGGCTTGTCTTGAGCCATAGAGGCCATTGGGCCGGGTGGATCCATCATAGGCTGGCCCCACATGTGAAAATCTGCAGAAAAACCGCTTTTCAAAAAAATAAAAAATAAAAAAATAAATAAATATATATATATATATATATATATATATATATATATATATATATATATATATATATATATATATATATAAAAGAAGCAGCGGATGCTGCTGCTGCCAGAGGCACATGCATCGCCTGCACTCGGACAGTGGGCGTGAGACAGCGACCCACAGCTCTAGCCGTGGGCCCCACCTTGATGTTTATTTATCATCTAACCCATTCATGAGGTGGGCCATCCCCTGAGGTGGGCCCCCTCCAAGTTTCAGCCAAATCCAAGATTCAGGTGGCCCACATCATAGGAAACTGTGTGATTGAATGTCTACCATTAGAACCCTTTTTTTCGGGTCACGGAAGTTTTAGATTAATATGAAATTTGGTTTTACCCTTCATCCAGGTCCATGCAGCCATATCAGTGGCTTGGATGGAAAATAAATGTTATGGTGGGCCCCACGTGGAGCCCACAATGATGTATGTGTTGTATTACCACCGTCCAGCAGACGGTGGAACCCACTGTGATGTATTTGTTTCACTCCACTATCCACAGCGTGGGACGATGGAGACCACCATAATTTATGTGTTGGGCCCACCATGATGCATGTGTTGCATCTAAACCGCCCATCATTTGGCAAGCTTGTCTTATGGCTTGAGGTAAAAAAATGAGGTAGATCTATTCATCCGATGGGCCATTGATAACAGTGGTGGGTTGAATGTCTACCATTGAAACTCCTCGGGTCCAGAGGTTTTGAACAAAACATAAAATTTATTTATTTATTCTTATCAGGTCTGTGTGACCTTATTAACTATTGGATGGAAAAAAAAATAAAAATAAAAAAATAAACGTGAGGGTGGGCCTTGAGGATTTTAATGGTGGAAGTCGTTATCACCACTTATATTGGTATAACCCATTTGATATGAATGCAAGGCCCATGAAATTAGACCCATTTTGATTTATTCTAAGGCCTATGGGTTAAGGCCCATTGTAATGTATTTAGGGCCCATGGGTTAAGGCCCATTGTGATGTATTAGGGCCCATGGGTCGAAGCCCATTGTAATATATTTAGGGCCCATGGGTTGAGGCCCATTGTGATGTATTAAGGCCGGTGGGTTGAGACCCACTGTGATGTGTATAGGGCCTATGGGTTGAGGCTCATCTCGACGTATTTGTGGCCCGTTATTGAGGACCACCTTGGTATTTGCATGAGGCCCATTGTTGAGGCTCACCTTGATGTGTATGAGGCCGTGTTGAGGCCCACTTTGATGTGAATGTAAGGCCCATGATATGAGGCCCATTTGATGTATTTGTGGCCCGTGGTTGGGGCACACTTTGATATATAAGGCCCATGGGTTGAGGCCCATTATGATGTATTCAAAGGCCCATGGGATATGACCCATTGTAATGTATATAAGGTCCCTTTAGTGCGGCCCACTTGATTTACCAAAGGCCCATATGATGTGGCCCATTTAATGTATTTAAGGACCATGGGTCAAGGCCCAATGGGTTATCCTTAGAGTCCATTGCAATGTGCGATTTCTCCGTGGGTTGTGTAATGATATTTATGGCGGGTCGAGCCTTAGGAACAATGTTGGTTTGACGTCCACATTGTAAGTATAATGTTGGTTAAATGTGCGCATTACGACTCTCCCTAGGGCCCATTGATAGGCTCATACTTGTTGATAGTTCATCACTTTATAACATGCTTAGTATAACTCCATGATTCATGCCCATACGCATCATATGCATGCTTGATATGAAGATTATATGATCATAGCATAAACCGTTGGGCTGAGTCATTTATGGGACTCCTTATGAGATGGAGTGCCCCACATTATCACGCTGTATGCGTAGGATTGCTGCATGACTGTACGGTGTGACTCATGCATCTCACATATGTGTGACTTGATCACTGCATACCCTAGCGACATCAGGGCCGTGGCTCCACAGGTACATCGTGGATGGCCTTATCGAATACTAAAAATACTTGGTTCTAGCACTGTGGACACTTAGGATGTCCTTGGATGAAAGTCCCAGAACCTTTTTGGTACCAAGAGTTGCTCCAACGTATATACCGAGTGTAACACCCTGAAAATCGGGGGTCGTGTATAAACTCAACTCCCGAGTTCCAGACCGTCACTTATGCAACAAAAATGGTTATGATTCAATGTTGTCTGATTTAAAGCATTCACATGAGTAAAAGTATACCAAAACTGCAATTCATACTTCAGATCCAGTGATAAAAGCAAGCGGAAGACTAAACAATGTATATATCACTGTATGGAAAAACAAAGTAATCTCATCTGTCTCCAAAGTATGACTACATCTCTGAGTCTCATATACATATACATAACAAAAGAATAATGTTCAAAAAGGAAAGTCCCACTGATGTCCCCTCGATCCAGGTCGCCTACGGGAAGCCGTCGTGATACTGCATATACGAAAACTCATCCTGGTCCTCGTCGATCTCTAGCTCCACCTCCTGGATCTCGTCCTCACCTGCATCTACAACAGGGTCTGGTGGGTGTTGCAAACACCATCCCGTAACGTGGGAATGAGTGATCAACTCAGTGGAATCATAGAGCAAAGATTAGCATGTTCACAATTCAATCACGCGATAATAGTAAAGCAGTAAATCAGACAATCCTAATACTGTTGTTAATGCAAGATGATATGACGTGATGTATGCCCTCACCAACGATCACCCTCATGCGGCAACATCTTACGACCACGGCATGCCACACTCCCTAGAGTGCTCCACATCTTCCAGGCACATGCAATGCTATGGTGATATGATTTCCAAGTTGTTATTAGTCCATTCAAACAGCAGGATTGGGAAACTAAGGTACTTCCCTTGTATCAATCTCAACACAGATCCTGTCTAGGGTCGTCACTCCTAGTAATCTCATACGATTGTGTATTTCGTAGGTCACTGCAAGGGCTGTTGCTCGCACTCGTTGCACCGCTCCCCCATCACCTTATCAATACAGGCCTACCGTACTCTACTGCAACGGAAGGGTCGTCGCCTCCCGTGGACTCAGAATACGCTCACGGTCACTACAAAGGGCTCGTCGCCTGATCAGTGTAGGCCGATAGCTAGAATATAGTGTCCCATACCACCATAATCTGCTCACGAGTCTAGGTGCTCACTGGTCACTACGGGGAGGTTTGTGGCCCCAGCGTAGGCCGACAGCTCGACCACGGTGTCCCATACCACCATGCCCGGCTCATGAGTCTTCGTGGATCAAGGTACCACGGTTAATAGGGTTTACAATGGTAAGTTCAGTACCCTAGGTTCAAGCAGTTATGACACATACAAGGTGAACATACATCGGCCAGTCGGGTTACTTGACGTGCTCGACTAGCGCGATCGCATCTCAAGTCGAACGACATGAAGTGCGTAAAACACTTCGCGTGGCCTAACCACTGCCGCCAACTCTAAACACGAATCACGTTCATCGACGCGTCGTTCGTGGCTATGACCAGTCAGCCACGAATTCGCTCGGTTACCGACTGCCTGGACTAAGTCAAGTCCCACACATCTATGGAATCACATTAGCAACATATGCAAAGGTATTGGAATTGAAATAGGATCCTGTGAGCATGTTAACACATGTTATAATATTCAACTTAAGCAAATCTTCAACCACATACATTCCATGCATGTAATGCAATCATGCATAAGGTCAACGTGTAGGAAATCATTTAGGTCAGCATATTAATCAAGAAATCAATCTCAAACTACTACATAACATCATTTAATTCAATACATACTAATACAAGCATTTATACAAACACATACACTACACACTTAAGTCTACATATAGTATGTCGACCCAAAGTGCGCAACTAGGCGAATCTCTTCGCCAAACTGATTATGCAAGTATTCCTAACTCCCTAATGCGGCGACAAACCATGTCAATCACGTCAGCAAAATATGCATGTAGACCGTACTTCCTACAAATGACTAAAATGCCCTAAATCTCATATTCTTCGTTAATTTACGAAACAGGAAACGGAGAGCATGTTGTACATGTCAAACGGAGATGCCGTCGATAATCTACTATTAAACGACATTGAAAGCGTTGTAAACCGTCAATCAAAGCGTCTAAAATCCTCACCTAGTCTCTTACAGTCACGGGATTTTGAACGGAGCGTGTATGCTTCGTCTACGGCTGTAAGAGAACCTGATTTATCGATTACGTTAGCTAACATGTTGTGCATCTAAGCAAACCCTAAATCAGCAAGTTTTTTGGATTATTTCATACCTGAAAAAGTGTAGAAATCACCAGCCAGGTGATTGGAAGGAAGTGCTGATGCAGCAACCGTTGATGGCTCGGAAGCGGGAAAAATCTCCTCTTCCCTTTCTCTCAAACTCTCTCTCTCTTTTCTAGGGTTTAGTGAAATTCGGATGTGAAGGAGAAATGAGGGTTTCAACCCCTTTTATAAGCTTGAAAACGCCGAAAATAGGCTCCGGGACGAAGTTTACTTAATGCCTATCCATTTCGGGGCTGTTTCGGTCCAAAAACTGCTTTCTGGTGGTCCCCTGGTCGATTGCGATCAGAATTAAGCTCATGGGTACCAGATGTACCTCGTATTAAGTTTTCAGTCTGGCAGGGTTCGCAGATCGCACGTGGCGGACCAGTTTCAGTTCAGCGGTCACCGCACATAGATCAGGGCTGAAAGTCTCATGATAATAAATAGAAATTTTTCCTGATCCGAGGGTGTAATGTGGATGAATTCTGACGGTCAGAACGCTTAATACTGACGCGTCAAGTCGTGTGCCAGATTTGAATTTGAAATTCCAAATTCGTCCCTATTCGCGGTCGCTTCAGTCCGGGTTCAACGAAATAGTCTGTGATTATCGGTTTGACTTGATTTTCGAGATGATTGTCAAGTCCAGCTGGGCGGTCCTAACGGTCTAAGATAGGAGGTATCGGACCTTCGACGCGCGGTCTAAATCCAATACAAAAGTTCAACATGGTCCAGAGGACAAACCCGCTTAGAGTTTGATCCAAGGTTATAGAGTATTGTAGAGTTGTCTGTTCTACTCGATTTGGGTCTTGTAGAACGTATTTAAAGTGATCAGGGACTATTTTCCAGCTACTCTAGCGTTGCGCTAGCTAACCTACGCTTAATTTCCATGGAAATTATTCTTACGCGATTTCGGGTCAAATCGGTACTCGAATCCAAGTACGGATTTTTCACGGGCGTTACAATCTACCCCGCTTAACAAATAATTCCGTCCTCGAAATTTGTACCTGTTCGTACTCCTCGAGAAGCTGTGGGTAATTCTTTCTGATCTCGGCTTCTGTCTCCCAAGTAGCCTCCTCCTCAGTATGATGAGTCCATAGTACCTTCACAAGGGGAATCACCTTGCTACGCAGTACCTGCTCCTTCCGGTCTAAGATGCGTGTCGGTCGCAGGATATAAGTAACATCCTCTCCTAACTGCACCTGCTCCCATATGATGATATGAGAAGGATCAGCAACGTACTTCTTCAGCATAGAAACATGAAATACGTTGTGGACGCTCGCGAGGGGCGTGGGTAAAGCCAATCGGTAAGCCACCGCTCCCACACGATCGAGGATCTGGAATGGACCAATGAATCGCGGTGCCAGCTTCCCCTTCTTCCCGAACCGAAGGACTCCCTTCATAGGGGAAACTCGCAAAAACACATGATCCCCGACTGTGAACTCTAGTGGTCTCCGTCTCGTATCGGCGTAGCTCTTCTGTCTGCTCTGCGCTGTAAGAAGCCGACGTCGAATAATATCAATCTTCTCTGACGTCGCCTGCACCAACTCTGGGCCAATCAAGCTGCGCTCACCGACCTCTAACCAGCAATGCGGTGCGCGACAAGGTCGCCCATACAGCGCCTCATAAGGTGCCATGCCGATACTCGCCTGGAAGCTATTATTGTATGCAAACTCCGCATATGCAAGACAGTCATCCCAACTGTCCTTGAAGTCCAATGCGCAAGCCCGCAACATGTCCTCCAGGATCTGGTTCACTCGCTCCGTCTGTCCGTCCGTCTGTGGGTGGAAGGCAGTACTGAACTTCAACTTCACACCCATAGCCTCCTGAATGCGAGTCCAGAAAATAGAAGTGAACCGCGTGTCTCTGTCCGACACGATCTCCAACGGAACTCCATGCAGACGCACAATCTCTCGGATATACAATCTAGCCAGCTCGTCTGCAGAGTTCGTAACTCTGATCGGTAGGAAGTGCGCCGACTTCGTCAATCGGTCGACGATCACCCAAATGGAATCATGCCCCTTCCTCGTCTTCGGCAACCCAGAAATGAAGTCCATGGAAATGAAATCCCACTTCCACTCTGCAATCGCCATAGGCTGCAAAAGTCCAGGTGGTCGGCGATGCTCTGCCTTCACCTGCTGACAAGTGAGACAACGGGACACGAACTCAGCTATGTGGGTCTTCATACCTTCCCACCAATATGTCCTCTTCACATCACGATACATCTTAGTACTGCCTGGATGCATCGCGAGTCTAGTAGAATGCGCAGCCTCGAGAATCTCTCGTCTCAAGTCAGGGACATCTGGGACGCATAGGCGGCCACGGTAACGTAAGCCCCCATCCATACCAACTCGCCAGTCGGCGTCAGCATCATCACTGGCCTGCTCTCGAAGCTTAGTAAGATGCGCGTCGTCCCTCTGCGCCTCGATGACTCGATCATCGATCTGAGATCGCACCTGTACATGTACGATGAACTCAAACGGCTCCTCTACGGTGAGTTTCTGCTCAAAGTCTCGCAAAAACTCCACCATATCCCACTCGGCAACCATCAGCGGAGCCGCAAACTCTATCGCCTTCTTGTGGCTCAACGCATCAGCCACAAGGTTCGCCTTCCCAGGATGGTAAGAGACTTCAAACTTGAAGTCCTTCAGCGTCTCCATCCATCGTCGCTGCCTCATATTCAAGTCTCGCTGCGTGAATATGTATTTGAGGCTCTTGTGGTTGCAAAAGAGCTCGAACTCCTCTCCGTAGAGGTAATGTCTCCAGAGTCTCAGTGCGAATATAACGGCTGCCAACTCCAGGTCGTGTGTAGGGTAATTCTCCTCGTGCTTCCTTAACTGTCTCGAGGCATACGAAATTACCCTGTCCCTCTGCATAAGGACACAACCCAAACCAACGCTAGACGCGTCAGTGTATATAGTGTATCTAACCCCCTGCTCTGGCAATACTAGCACAGGGGCGGACGTAAGTCTGTCCTTCAGCTCCTGAAAAACTGACTCCGCCTTATCATTCCAGGCGAACTTCACGTCCTTCCGTGTCAACTGAGATAAGGGTCTCGCGATCTTCGAGAAGTCCTGAATGAAGCGCCGATAGTAGCCAGCGAGACCCAAGAAACTCCTCACCTCAGTGACAGAATTAGGCTGCTCCCAGTCCTGCACCGCAGCTACCTTAGACAGGTCAACTGCCATGCCGTCCTTGGACACCACGTGTCCCAGAAACTTCACCTCCTGCTTCCAGAAGTCGCACTTCTTATACTGTGCGAACAACTGATGCTGTCTGAGCGTATCAAGGACCAAACGCAAGTGCTCCTCATGCTCCTCTCGACTCCTAGAGTATACCAAAATGTCGTCGATGAAGACAACGACGAATCGATAGAGGAAATGCCGAAATACCCGGTTCATCAGATCCATGAACACTGCCGGTGCGTTCGTGAGACCGAACGACATCACGAGGAACTCGTAGTGGCCAAAACTGGTCCTGAATGCTGTCTTCTGCACGTCCTCATCTCTGACGCGCAGCTGATGATATCCTGACTGAAGATCAATCTTCGAGAAGTACTGCGCTCCTCTCAACTGATCAAACAAGTCATCGATCCTGGGCAAAGGGTACTTGTTCTTTACCGTGAGCTGGTTCAGCCTGCGATAATCAATACACAATCGCAGCGAACCATCCTTCTTCTTCACGAACAAGACCGGTGCTCCCCAAGGAGACACGCTAGGCCGTATAAAGCCAAGCTCTAGCAGACCATCAATCTGCGTCCTCAACTCCTCCATCTCACATGGTGCCATGCGATACGTCGGCAGTGAGACGGGTGTAGAGCTAGGAACCAGATCGATAGTGAAATCGATCTCACGTCGGGGCGGCAAACCAGGGATCTTCCTGAACAGATCCCCGAACTCAGAAACAACTGGCGTCTGCTCAAGTACCTGGGCACCAGCGTCGCGCAATAGAGTGGCGTAGCTAAGAATGCGGAAAGGAAGATTTACCCGCACTGAAAACGTGAAGGATGCGCCCTCAGGCTCGTACGCTGTGACTATACGGGTCTCGCAGTCAATCTCGGCTCTCGCTGCAGTCAACCAATCCATGCCAAGAATGACGTCGAGATAAACGAGCGAGGGGTCGACGACCAGATCAAGTGTCATCGTCCTGCCTCCCAGATCAACCAAACAACCCTCACACATCTGGGTGACATCAGAAAAATCTCCATGAGCTGCAAAGACTCGCACGCTATCCATAGTGATAGTCTGCAATCCAAGACGTCTGACTACGGCACGCGATATCAAAGAAATCGTGGAACCAGTGTCCACCATGACAAGAACGGGAGTACCTCCGATATGGCCCGTGACCTCGAAGGCTGAATGCTGGAAAGTCGGCGTCGTAGCTGCCTCAGCGGTCAGTGCATGAACTCGAGCCTGCTGTGGCCGGTTCGGCCACTGTGTCAAGGGCTGTGGAGGCTGTCGAATCTGCGATACCGTAGGTCGGAAGGAAGGATGCACAGGAGCTGACCGTATAGGCGGTGCTGATATCGCCTGCGGACGTACACGATCAATCTTCTGCGGCGGCGAGAACCCACTGTCCCGCATCCTGGAAAAGCAACTCTGCGCTAAATGGCCCGTCCTCCCACAGTATGTGCATGATAAATCAGGGCACCGAAACGGTCGTACAGGCGCCGTGGTCCTGATAGGAGGATCAATGCGAGGCCTCTTGCCCTCGAAGGGCCTGTCTGGCAAATCCGGTCGCGGCCTAGAAGTAGTCGGGCCTCGAGATCGCGCAAGTCGATCCACGTCTTGCTCTGCCCGCATGGACATGTGAACCAACTCCGCATAGGAGGGGAAACTGACACAGCACATCTTCGACCGAATATCCGGTCGCAAGCCCTCCAAAAAGCACCGTATGCGCATCTGCTCATCAGCTAGAATCGTCGGGACGTACCTGCCTAACTCTGTGAACGATGCTCATACTCGGTAACTGTCATTGCTGCCTGCCTGAGACGGAGAAACTCATTCTCCCTCTCGTGCCTGTAGGTCTGGGGATAATACTTCTCATGGAAGTGGAACTCGAATGCTGCCCACGTCCATACGAAATCTGCGGCAACAGTCCGCAATATGCTATCCCACCACATACTGGCCTCTCTCTCAAATAAGAAGGTAGCCAGCTCTACCTGCTCAGCCTCGGTACAGTGCAACATCCGCAGAATCTTCGACACTCGGTCGAGCCAGAACTCAGCCTCCTCGGGTCTGTGAGAACCCGTGAAAGTAGGAGGGCGCAAGCGCTGAAATCGCTCCAGTAGGCCCCGTGTGTCGGCAGGATTCCCCGCAGGGAAGGCAGGCTGCGCAGGGTGTGCTATGCCCTCATCCTGGGCGTAAGTATAGGCATCCTCAGCTGGATGCGCAGGTGGAGTAGATGTAGTCACACCCCCACCCTGGGCTAAAGTCCCAACTATGGTGGTCAGAAGCTGCTGCTGCTGTAGCATCATAGCCATCATCTGCTTGAATCTATCAGGGGGTGGAGCAGGCTGTGGTGGATGAGGTGCGGAAGTAGATGCGCGCTGTGGCTCTCTAACAGATGGTGTAAATGGCGGTGGTCCACCTGTAGGACCAACAGCAGGCTGAGACGACCGAACCGTCTCAGGAATCGGGCCCACAGCAGGGTCCGGACGAGTGCCAGACTGAGAGGGAGTCTGATCCATCTGCTCTGACAATGAAAGCCGAACCGCGCTCCTCGTAGTCTTAGGTGGCATTCCCTATATTCAAAATAGGGCACAACCTTGTCAGTCTCAATTGCACAAATACACCACAATCATTCACTAAAGAGTCAAAGGCATTCCATGCATTTCAATTAATCAAAATTGTCACAATACAAGGGATATATCCTTACAAGCATCATGACTAGAATGACATGGAAATTAAGACAGTTAAGCAACAGCAACATAAGCAAAGCACTAGCCCTAATAGGCTTTACACACATAAAACAGGAAATGGCTAACTACTAATAACAACATCAAAGATCGCATCGCTAGTCGGAATCTGGTGACGGAGGAGGAGCACCCTTATCCTGTAAGCAACACAGGATTGCCTTCAAGGTGCGAGTCACCTTGCCAAACTTCTTCTTCGTAACGGCCTTGGCATCGGCGACTTCTGCTCGAAGTTCTTGGACTTCCCTTCGCAAAGCGGTCTGGCTCTCCTCCATCCGAGCAATGCGGTCGTCGATAGTAGTCTGCGCAGAAGGAGGAGGGCTCTCATCAGTATCCTGAGCCTCCTCTTCTGCTTCTTCCTGAGCTTCTTCCTGAACCTCTGCTCTAGGTTCTTCTTCGCTTTGATCTTCCTCTTCATCAAAGTCATCCCCACTATCCCTTTCAAGTTGATTTTCACGATATTGCGACCCAATCTTCATCTTAACCATTGTCGACTCATCGATGGTGTGAATCGATACCGGCAATTCGGGTCCAAGTCTATAGGCAAACTCAAGCGCAATCTTGCAAATGAGTCGGCCAAAGGGAAGCGATTCGGATGTTCTTCTCGACCTGGCTATGAGAACTATCTGCCGTAAGATGAAAGTGGCCATACATACGTTCTCTCCCTGGGCCACCAGAAATAAGAAATCGACCATAAGACGTGTGCATTCAATGCGGTTCGTCGACCTGGGATAGACATTGAACGTGCAGATATGGTGCAGCAGGCGTAAATCCTCAGACATGTACGTCGCCTTGAGGCTATTATTGGGCTGCCATGGAACCAACTTACCGCACAGAAACCTGGTGCGACGATCTCGTTCACGTCTAGTCCTCAAATTCTTCTCACTTGGATGCACATCACCTAGAGGCACGTTGAGAAGTCGCGCAATCAATCGGACGTCGATCGTAGCCATCCGATCTCTACCAAAAGGGATTTTGAACTGCAAGGGCTCCAAGGTAGGACTCTGGATGCTAGCATAGAAGGCACGAACAGTGCTCACGTTAGCACGAGCGTGAGCTTCAAAGATCGGTCCCCAGTGCGCAGCTTCAATGCGTTCGAACAACAGATATTCGCCGAACAATCGCCCATCTACGTCCGCCTCAAATAACACTCTACGGTCAGTGTATTCACCATGAGGCATCTCTGATAGAATGGTTCGTCCAAGGTGTGCATGGGGATCCAAATCCCGCTTTGTACGGCACTCCAGGACTGCAGCTGGACCTGCGGCGGCGCTTGAACTTGCGGCACCACCCCGCGGTCTTCTCGATCGAGCAGGGTGGCTCGGCCCAGCCTCATCTGTCGTGGTTTTCCTCTTACCCATCAAAGATATGATGGATGAGAGTGACAAAAGGCCCAAAATGGCTTCCACAAAAGCCATGGAAAGCGCCGAAAATGCAGAGAAATGGCTGCCCAATCTGACAAAAGAAAATCTAGGCGTCGTAGAGGGATGCTTCAAGCTTCCCAAGGCTGTACTTTCAGGGAAAAATACAAACAAAAAGATGGGATGGAGCACCTCACGATTTCAGCTATATTTGGGGAATTTTGGAGCTCCAAATGGTGAGATCTTCAAGGAAAGAGGCTGCCAACACCCAATAAGTGATGGGTGGTGGTCGGTTTTGGCCAAGGAAGGTTTTAGGAATGGTTTGGGACGCCGGGGTTTGGAATGGGTTGCTGAAAATCAAATCTAGGGCTATGTAGGGGGTTGTTTGTGAAGGAGAGGTGGGATTTGGAGGTTTTCATGAGGTGGGAGGTGTATAGGGGTGATGTGGACCCTATTTAAGGGGGTGCGCCCGAAGGACGGCCCCATCGGAGATCGCCGGCCGGCGATGCATCGCCCGACCGGCAATGGCATCGCCGTCCAACTTTGAAGTTGGCCGGTGGGACCCCATGGGTCTGGTCCCCCATGGTCCCAGGGTCCCAAAAAGTTAGGTCCCACCCCTTGGTTCACAATAATTTGGTCTGTATGAGCCCAAACATGTGTTTGGGGCTTTCCGGGTCCACATCGCAATCCCGAATACCAAATCATATGATGCAGCATATGAATTTGGGGTAGAAGGAGCCAGTAAACCTATATAGCTCCTTAGTTGCTAAAGAAAGTGAAGTTAGAATGGCCTTATGGCCATTTTTCATAAAATTTTACTATTCACTGTAAAATTTGGTGAATGTATTAATTTGTGTTATTTTCACATTAGGTTTGATACCTAACATGAAATAGATAAGAAAAAACTGAAGGTTGAAGTGTTTAGAGGAGGAATTTTGAGAATTTTTGGCAAAACGGGGTTTTTAAGCCCTGGCGATTGATTACTGGAGTCGTGGTCATCCCACGACCCAAGGATTCACTTTTGCGGTTTAAAACCGCTCATAGGACGTCTCCACCCGACTTCTTAAAACTTAGAAGTGCTTCGGGTTGCTTTACGCGACCCGAGATACCTTACAGACTCGATCTTGCGATCGATCCTTATAGACTTCGCCTATCGGCGAATCTGTGATCCTAGAAGTGTTTCTAGACCCTTCTCGTACCCACCTAAGTCAAAGGAAGTGACAGCGTACGTCGCAAGACCATAACCCAGGCCCAGTATACTCTCATTCATGCTCTGATACCAACTTGTAACACCCTGAAAATCGGGGGTCGTGTATAAACTCAACTCCCGAGTTCCAGACCGTCACTTATGCAACAAAAATAGTTATGATTCAATGTTGTCTGATTTAAAGCATTCACATGAGTAAAAGTATACCAAAACTGCAATTCATACTTCAGATCCAGTGATAAAAGCAAGCGGAAGACTAAACAATGTATATATCACTGTATGGAAAAATAAAGTAATCTCATCTGTCTCCAAAGTATGACTACATCTCTGAGTCTCATATACATATACATAACAAAAGAATAATGTTCAAAAAGGAAAGTCCCACTGATGTCCCCTTGATCCAGGTCGCCTACGGGAAGCCGTCGTGATACTGCATATACGAAAACTCATCCTGGTCCTCGTCGATCTCTAGCTCCACCTCCTGGATCTCGTCCTCACCTGCATCTACAACAGGGTCTGGTGGGTGTTGCAAACACCATCCCGTAATGTGGGAATGAGTGATCAACTCAGTGGAATCATAGAGCAAAGATTAGCATGTTCACAATTCAATCACGCGATAATAGTAAAGCAGTAAATCAGACAATCCTAATACTGTTGTTAATGCAAGATGATATGACGTGATGTATGCCCTCACCAACGATCACCCTCATGCGGCAACATCTTACGACCACGGCATGCCACACTCCCTAGAGTGCTCCACATCTTCCAGGCACATGCAATGCTATGGTGATATGATTTCCAAGTTGTTATTAGTCCATTCAAACAGCAGGATTGAGAAACTAAGGTACTTCCCTTGTATCAATCTCAACACAGATCCTGTCTAGGGTCGTCACTCCTAGTAATCTCATACGATTGTGTATTTCGTAGGTCACTGCAAGGGCTGTTGCTCGCACTCGTTGCACCGCTCCCCCATCACCTTATCAATACAGGCCTACCGTACTCTACTGCAACGGAAGGGTCGTCGCCTCCCGTGGACTCAGAATACGCTCACGGTCACTACAAAGGGCTCGTCGCCTGATCAGTGTAGGCCGATAGCTAGAATATAGTGTCCCATACCACCATAATCTGCTCACGAGTCTAGGTGCTCACTGGTCACTACGGGGAGGTTTGTGGCCCCAGCGTAGGCCGACAGCTCGACCACGGTGTCCCATACCACCATGCCCGGCTCATGAGTCTTCGTGGATCAAGGTACCACAGTTAATAGGGTTTACAATGGTAAGTTCAGTACCCTAGGTTCAAGCAGTTATGACACATACAAGGTGAACATACATCGGCCAGTCTGGTTACTTGACGTGCTCGACTAGCGCGATCGCATCTCAAGTCGAACGACATGAAGTGCGTAAAACACTTCGCGTGGCCTAACCACTGCCGCCAACTCTAAACACGAATCACGTTCATCGACGCGTCGTTCGTGGCTATGACCAGTCAGCCACGAATTCGCTCGGTTACCGACTGCCTGGACTAAGTCAAGTCCCACACATCTATGGAATCACATTAGCAACATATGCAAAGGTATTGGAATTGAAATAGGATCCTGTGAGCATGTTAACACATGTTATAATATTCAACTTAAGCAAATCTTCAACCACATACATTCCATGCATGTAATGCAATCATGCATAAGGTCAACGTGTAGGAAATCATTTAGGTCAGCATATTAATCAAGAAATCAATCTCAAACTACTACATAACATCATTTAATTCAATACATACTAATACAAGCATTTATACAAACACATACACTACACACTTAAGTCTACATATAGTATGTCGACCCAAAGTGCGCAACTAGGTGAATCTCTTCGCCAAACTGATTATGCAAGTATTCCTAACTCCCTAATGCGGCGACAAACCATGTCAATCACGTCAGCAAAATATGCATGTAGACCGTACTTCCTACAAATGACTAAAATGCCCTAAATCTCATATTCTTCGTTAATTTACGAAACAGGAAACGGAGAGCATGTTGTACATGTCAAACGGAGATGCCGTCGATAATCTACTATTAAACGACATTGAAAGCATTGTAAACCGTCAATCAAAGCGTTTAAAATCCTCACCTAGTCTCTTACGGTCGCGGGATTTTGAACGGAGCGTGTATGCTTCGTCTACGGCTGTAAGAGAACCTGATTTATCGATTACGTTAGCTAACATGTTGTGCATCTAAGCAAACCCTAAATCAGCAAGTTTTTTGGATTATTTCATACCTGAAAAAGTGTAGAAATCACCAGCCAGGTGATTGGAAGGAAGTGCTGATGCAGCAACCGTTGATGGCTCGGAAGCGGGAAAAATCTCCTCTTCCCTTTCTCTCAAACTCTCTCTCTCTTTTCTAGGGTTTAGTGAAATTCGGATGTGAAGGAGAAATGAGGGTTTCAACCCCTTTTATAAGCTTGAAAACGCCGAAAATAGGCTCCGGGACGAAGTTTACTTAATGCCTATCCATTTCGGGGCTGTTTCGGTCCAAAAACTGCTTTCTGGTGGTCCCCTGGTCGATTGCGATCAGACTTAAGCTCATGGGTACCAGATGTACCTCGTAGTAAGTTTTCAGTCTGGCAGGGTTCGCAGATCGCACGTGGCGGACCAGTTTCAGTTCAGCGGTCACCGCACATAGATCAGGGCTGAAAGTCTCATGATAATAAATAGAAATTTTTCCTGATCCGAGGGTGTAATCTGGATGAATTCTGACGGTCAGAACGCTTAATACTGACGCGTCAAGTCGTGTGCCAGATTTGGATTTGAAATTCCAAATTCGTCCCTATTCGCGGTCGCTTCAGTCCGGGTTCAACGAAATAGTCTGTGATTATCGGTTTGACTTGATTTTCGAGATGATTGTCAAGTCCAACTGGGCGGTTCTAACGGTCTAAGATAGGAGGTATCGGACCTTCGACGCGCGGTCTAAATCCAATACAAAAGTTCAACATGGTCCAGAGGACAAACCCGCTTAGAGTTTGATCCAAGGTTATAGAGTATTGTAGAGTTGTCTGTTCTACTTGATTTGGGTCTTGTAGAACGTATTTAAAGTGATCAAGGACTATTTTCCAGCTACTCTAGCGTTGCGCTAGCTAACCTACGCTTAATTTCCATGGAAATTATTCTTACGCGATTTCGGGTCAAATCGGTACTCGAATCCAAGTACGGATTTTTCACGGGCGTTACACCGAGTGAATATATGAGCGCCCGAGTGTGGAATATCAGTAGGCCGCATCTCCCATTGTGTCATGTTCGGTTGGAAGGGGGTGTGGCCTTATTCGCCTGAGTGAGAGGGCTATAAGCTAGGCTAAGTTTGACCAACTCATAAATGAGTCCGCTATCGACGAGCCGGGTAGGTATTGGCAGACTACTGGTCAAGCAGATAGTGAGGTCTATTCCGCTTGCTTGACTGTGCAGCTAGGGAGAAGGCAGTCACTGCGAAGTGTATTAGACCCCGGCGATATCCAGAGAGGAACTGTATTAATGTGTACTTGATGAGTACTGACATGTTTGCTTTGCATCTCGCATATGACATTTAGCTACATAGGCCACGCATCGCATGGCCTTGGTATGGTCGATAACATTCATGCCTTGCATCATATAGCTTTGGTACAGCTGATAGCCTTCATGGACTTACCCGCATGTTTCCACATCACTCTGATACTATATACTTGGCACTTGCCTTGCGCACACACTTACACCACCCTCTAAGCTTTTGTAAGCTTACGCACGACCGTTGCGTGCAGGTAGCGTTGGACAGCAGCAGTGCTGAGGCAGGAGTGCGCATCTGACTATTTTGGAGCTTTTGGACCACTTTGTATTTTCCTTTTCGCATTGTACTTAAAGTTTTTGATATAGTGGATATGTGGCGATGTTGTTTTGTGACTTAGTTATGCTCCATTAAAAAAAAAACCTTCTGAAAATCCTCCTTGTAGGGTCCCAAGATCGGAATCTGGCATATGATTACCAAGAGCCGAGAATGGGGCATTACGGAGGCTGTCGGCACTGGATTCGGCGATCGGGATTCCTGTGAATCCGATTTCTGGGTTTGGGATGTGACAAGATATGGCCCAATGTGATGTACATATGAGGCCCATTGTGATGTATATGAGGCCCATGAACAAGGCCTAATGTGATGCATGTGATACACATGCAGCCCATCCGTCTTTCTAGATATTTAGAGGGTCGAGGGCCCCATAGTGATTTTCGACTTCCAATCCCAAATGGACCACACCATAGGGCAATAGTGGTTAAACATCCACCGTTGTAAACTATCCTAGGGTCCATTGCCAAGCCCACTTCCACCCTTACCTTAGTGGGCTAACCCAAACCGTTGGGTCACTAATATTAGTAATACCCATTGGGCTAACCTAATGGGTATTATGATGCATTTGAGGCTTAAGTACGTGGCCCATTGTGATATATTCGAGGCCCAGATGGTGAGGCCCATTATGATGTTTACGAGGCCTAGGTGTGAGGCCCGTTGTGATGTATTTGAGGCCCTTGGATGTGGCCCATTATCATGTATTTGAGGCCCATACATGTGGCCCATTGTGATGTATTTGAGGCCCGTTGTGATGTGTACGAGGCCTAGGTATGAGGCCCGTTTTGATGTATTTGAGGCCCATGGATGTGGCCCGTTATGATGTATTTGAGGCCCATGGATTTGGCCCATTGTAATGTATTTGAGGTCCATGAGATGTGGCCCATTATGATCTATTTGAGGCCCATGAGATATGACCCAATGTGATGTACATATGAGGCCCATTGTGATGTATATGAGGCCCATGAGCGAGGCCTAATGTGATGTATATGATACACATGCGGCCCATCCGTCTTTCTAGATATTTAGAGGGCCAAGGGCCCCATAGTGATTTCCGACTTCCAATCCCAAATGGACCACACCATAGGGCAATGGTGGTTAAACATCCACCGTTGTAAACTATCCTAGGGCCCGTTGCTAAGCCCACTTCCACCCTTACCCTAGTGGGCTAACCCAAATCGTTGGGTCACTACTTATATTAGTAATACCCATTGGGTTAACCCCAACCATTAGGCCCCCATGTGTCAATGATGTTTTCCACCATGCCCTGTAGTGCTACTAAAACCTTGAAGCCCACCTCGTGTTCACACCAGGCCTTCCATACGAAGTGTGGCCCATTTAGATACTTGTGCTTACCCAAGTTTAGTGACCATACCTAAGGCCCACTTAGGTGTTGAGCGGGCTACCCAGTCTGGTTGGAAGAACACAGTCCTAAATGTATGGACCCCACCAAGCCACCTTGTGTACATATTAGGCTCCCCATAGGAAAGCCTAACTTATTACATGATAGAGAGCATGAGGAAGCCCACTTATTGTACATACTGATAATATTCAACAAAATCTTATGGTTAAAATGGATATCAGCTTGGCGAAGTTATTACTTTTGATAAATTTAAATAATAAATGGCCTCGTATTAGTATCATGCTAGTAGTAATAAAAGCTTTTGCAACAACTCTGGCAATAATCATTGGCGCTTCAGTAATGGTCATTTGACGATAATCATGGGCAATAATCTTTGGCGATAATCATTGGCATACCTAAAAACCTGCATTTCATTCATATAGAAAGGGAATACATTCTATGATGATTTTTCTTATTACCTATCTTGCCCCCTTTTGATTTTGAAGGTATGGTGCCTATACCTTTTGAAACCAAAATTACTATCACTCCTCAGATTGGCCTATTGTCAATAAACCGAATATAGGTGTGTTGGCAGAAAATGCTTCATGTTGCAATTCCATATCTTTCACCTCGTTCATCTCTATTATCGGGGTATTTAAGCTGCGATACCCCAGTTTTTCCTATTATCGGGCATCTTCGAATGCAGATGCTCTCAGAATTTTCTTTCGGCCAATGAATTGTCCCACTGGTTCATTGTTCTGGCGGTCAACAGAAGACAGATCTCCTGAATCAATTTCTCTAACCAAAGTTACTGACGATCCTTTTACGGACGTCAGATTCATTGTTGCCTTCTATCATTGTTCATTGTCCTTTTTCAGAACTATTTCTCCTTGTCTTATCATTCTTTGTAGTATATTTTTCAGTATGAAGCAATCTTCTGTTTGATGCCTCAAACAACGATGATAATGATAGTAATTCCCTTCTTTCATCATTGTAGCTTCTTCTGGATATCTTGGTGAGGGCAACCTAATGGTTCTGACAGCCAATAACTACTCCATCACTAGCAACACGTCCTCTTTCTCGAATGCATATGCTCTATGTAAGTCATATGGCCGTGGCCACTTGTCATTCTTATAGTCCCTTCGCCGGTCTAAGTCTTCTCTTCCTTTCACTTACCTCTTGTCGCGAAAGGTATTTTTCCTTTTCTCCTGATTAATAGCATATACTACTGCCTTGTTCGGTCCTCTTCTTTTAGTTCTAGCTTGGAAGGCTGGCATCTTTTTAGTCATCAGCTCCAATGCATGTGCTTTGGTCACCAGATCTCGAAAAGTCCTTATGTTGGCATTGGTGAGTCCAAATGCAATCCTTGTGTCCATGGAGCTTAGACACATTTTTACTTGCTCCCTCTCTTCAGGAAATTGGCAGCATAATGCCCCTAAGGTTTTCCACCTATTAATGAATTTCTCCACAAACTCATTTTCCCTTTGTCTTATAGATGCTAATTTTGTAATGCTTACATCAGGGTCCAACGAAAAGAAATTTGACATAAACACATCCTGCATCTGTTCCCAGGTCTGTATTGATTCCGGAGCCAGGCTGGAATACCGCCAAATGCCTTGCTCGTTAAAGAAGACCTGAATAGCTATAGGTAATATTAGGGAACAACGGAGAAATTTTCCTTAGACGTGATGAAATGCATTAGATGTTCATCGGGGGATCCGTCTCCACTAAAATTTTAAAACTCAGGGTGTTTGAAATTGACAAGGAAACCTACATCTTCTACTTCCCTTGGATATGACGTTTGATACCGGAACCTTCTTGTATTGTCACATTCCCTTTCCATTCAAACAGCTTCTGCTACAACCAGTCGTACTTCCTCTTAAGTTATGACTCTTGTCACAGGGACGGATCCATGCGATCTCACTTTAGGCGGTTGAGAACCTTCTGGCTGTTGTTCCTGCTCATTCATAGTAGCCATCATTGGGGGTGATACTATCTGGGCTACATTATGTACGAGGGTGGCTAGGGTTTCTCGAAGATTCCTTTACTCATCCATTAGAATTTTCTGTGCTTGAGCCATTTCAACCAATCTGTCTTCAGTGGTGGGTGGGGGAACGTTACTTGTTCAAGCTATGCATACCGTAACTTCTTCATTTCCTAATGAGGGGGTCATCGGGTTAGGACAAGAATAGGTCTGTGTGACGGGACTTGCTAGAAAAGGAGTTTTGTTTGATCCCTCCATGCTTTCATAAGATTCAATTGATTGCGATACAATGTGAGGTGATGGATTTTGAGGTGATACGTAAACTGGCGAACCCTCCATATGCGACTTACGTTTCTGCTTTTTAGTCCATCGAATACTTGCAGCAAGTAGGGCTGGGAATTCTCGGTGCAAGGGCAAAGATGAAGATTTTCTTAGATATATTGATGGGGGAGCGAGTTCAGGGTTTTTCTTTGCCACGTTTCGTGTAACCGGTCCCCTAGTTCTTGACATTAATGGTCTCATCCTGGCTGTGAATCTCAATCTCCAGTGTTTCACCACTATCCAATCGTTCTCATTTTCTTGTGCTATTCGGGAGGCTGTTACAACCCCAACGATGACTGGACATTTGCTTTTCCTACTCAAAATAGACTGTTCTTGCTGGGCCTGAAGATGGTCAAAGGCATACTAGCCTACAAATCCCATCGGTATCAAGTAGAAAATCTGAAAAGGGCAAGTAAAATGTCCTGGGGTGGGGGGGGGGGGGGGGGGGGGGGAGAATAGGACTATGCCAAATAAAAAATAATAAGCGAAATATAAACAAAAGATATCCAAATGAACTACAAATAACTAAAGAAAATAACAACCTCAAAAATTAAGTATTGAGAGGTTGATACAAATTTGGTTCCAAGGACAACCTAGCACCAAAAACCAATGGCTTATGGCAGGACAACCTTACTAGTATGTGAGTAGGTATCAAAAACTCAAACTTAAGAGGATATGAAAGAAATAAAAACTAATCTATTACAACATTCACCACACAATGCTGAAATATAAAGATTACAACATTCACATCCACAAATACATCCCACAATCTTACACCATAAAAGATAAAGAAATAAACCACACATTCACCAAACACAAAGAATTATAGTGGTTCACTTGTGTGTACCCCAACTGTTAAACAATAGCCACACAACTACTGCACTCCTAATATCCACTTCCTCGGGATATTAGCGTTCACTAATTAAAATAGGTTTTTCAAGGTTCACCTAAAACCTTTACAATTGTGTCTTTAGATGGGCTTACACAATTCAAAAAACCCTTTGCTCTGAGTTTTCTGGATCACCTTAGACAGATCAAAAATGGAGATTTTTTAGAACAATCTCACAAACCAAAAAGGAATTGAATTACAGAAAAGAAAATACTTATTTGTATGACGATTCTAAAGCAGTCCAGTAGAACCAACTTGATGACGACGTAGATGTTCAACGTTTAGTCTCATAAGTATATAAGGTTCTAAGTCTAGATGATTTTTAATAAAATCAATAAGGGCTTTGTATTGATTTTGATCTCAAGAAAGGGTAAAGAAAATATCCCTTTTCAATATAAGAATGGAATAGAGATTCAAAATCAAATTACAAGAGCTACTTTAAAGAATCTAAATATGCACAAAATAGCTTAGAATGTACTCAAAATAATCTCAGAGTGATTGCTTAAGAATGATAAGAATTGAATAGAAAACTTTGAAATTCGAGCACAATTTATAGGTAAAAAATCAGTTCGCACGACTGGCCTTTGGTTAGCTACGACTGGCCTTATCTAAACAGATTTTTAAAAAATCAGGCGTGATAAGATTTTTCAGTTGCACAACAGGCCTTTTAGGTCCCACAACTGGTCGAGTGGCCTGCTCGACTAGTTATGTGAGTCCATATTACACACTGGAAAACGAGTCAAGCACTGCACACTAGTTGAACACTATTCACATGACTGGTTGAACAATTTCCAGGACTGGTCGTAGACTAATAGAAAAATTCTGAAAATTCATAACAAATCCTAGACTGGTCAAGGAAATACTAGGACTGGTCGAGCCAGTGCTAAGGATAGTCGAAAGAACATAATTTTACACTTATAAAATGATCAAAATGACCGACCGAAAGTATGAAATGATCTAATCATAATCTAAGGTCAATCTAGGTCAATCATACCTTACATGTGAGATAGAACATATGAACACTTAATCTATCGATCACTTCATTAGCTTTAATTTTTACGATCTTCATAGCTTGAACTCGACATACCAAACATAATATTCAACTAGGTCATGAGTTCTTGGACTTTTCTGGTTCCAGATCTTGAACCGCGAAGTTCTTGAAAACTAAGTCTTTACTTAGTATATGAAAGTCTTCACTTTCTTCCAGTTTGAAGATCTCGGTAAGTTTGTTGTAGATATCGGTAAGATAGATTTAGCAGGAATAGAACGAATGTCGAAGATTCAATGTGAACAGATGCACAAGCTTGATACAAATCAAGATACAAACTTGAATTGCTTTGTCACACCAAAATTTGACAATACGTAGGGTTGATCAACATAGCACTTTCAATCTTCCCCTTTGTCAAATTTGTGACAAAACTAAAATTACAATATGCAATAGATATTCAAACAACACATTGCACAAACATAATATGATATTATGCACAATAATCAACTCTCCCCTTATATTAGCTACATTTTATTATATCCTAATCCTCATATCATTCAGCAATGTTCTCCCCCTTTTTGTCATAACATGACAAAGGAAGCAAAAAAGGATAAGTGAAGAGAATAAGAGAGCATGCAAAATTAATAACTACTCATCCAAATCAAATAAACAGAGTATCTGAACTAAATAGATAAGAGTTGAAACAAGATTATCCAAGCAATCATAGGGAAAAGAGTTAGAATAAAGTTATTACAGATACCAGTAAATCAAAACAAAACTAATCAGATCCTGAAGAGGGTGCAGGAATAGATGGATCAATTTGATGTAAACCCTTAGTAATGTACCTCATATATTTATGCATATAAGAAAATTGAGAATCCAGGGTTACACGAATCTGAGCCACCTGTTCCTCAAGATTATGCAACCTCTCATCGAAACCAGAAGACTGATAATCAGGGCCAGCCTCAAAATTTGATTTAAGTTCATCAAATAAATCATCCATATTAACGTCTTCTTAAGGTAAAGCGTCAGCATCTTCAACTTCTTCATCTCCTCTAGCATTCCCATCAACTTGACCAGGTGCTAAGTCCAAATTCATCTTGTTGATATTAAAATTGTTAAATGGACGGAGATTTATAGAACCTTCTCCAATAGGCATAGCTATCAAAGAATGATTAGCTAAGGCAGTCATAAGATAAGCGAAAAAAATATCGTTATGACCAAGATGGAGATGAAATTGAATAATATGATGACAGATAAGAGAAGGAAGACATATATGGATGCCAGTTTCAACTGAATGCATAATGCAGGCCATAAAAGAGGTCAACTCAGTCTTGTTACCTGAGCGAGGATAAACATTCAAAATAAAAATATGATGCAAGAACCTGTATCTAGGCAACATATATTTGGAACTGAGCGCAGTACCGCTATTCCATTCCGCGTTCATGTTACAGAGAGCTCTCGTAATAAAATGTTTAACATTTTCAGAAGGTCTAAATTGCAAAGTGGATATGGGTACGCCGTCATCAACAATAGGTATATTAATGATTAGTGAAATCAAATGATGGTATACCTCAATTGGACCTTCTCTAGTTGACACAATAAATGTCAGATTTTTTAAAGAGAAATCAATAATACAAGTGTACATGGCCTGCGCAATGGATCGGTATTCATGACCACCCTAAGATAGTATGTTTTCCCAATCTACAGCTTGAAGGAGAAGGACAATGTTGAAGCGCTCAAGATGATCAACAATGATAACACGCTCAACAATAACATTTCTGAGAAAGAAATCCCACACATACTCGAGATCCTCTTCGGGAGGCCGAAGGTGACGCATGGTAATGGGTACGGAATAGGATGAGGGACCACGAGTGGTTCTCTTCCTATTTCTTCCTTTCATTGTAACAAGAAAATAAGGAAACAAAGGTTTGCAAAAAGGAATGAAAGGATTTCAAAAAAATCATATTTTAAGGAAGAGACACTTTCAAACCACCATAAATCTTGAAACAAGAAGAAAAATGAAGATTAAGGATGATCAAAGAACTTACATTCATAAGGAAATAAAAAATGAAGCACTAACTAGAGAGTAATCAGAGATGGGTTTAACCAGTCGTGGTTGGGCTTGATGGAGAAGAAGAAAGAAATGAAGAAAAGTGACTTTTCCCCAGATAAAAACCCAATTCACGTGTTTCACGACTGTTTGTGTACATACTCGACCGATCATGCCATGACTAGTCGAGTATGTACTCGACTAGTCGTGTAACACAAAAAATGTGTAATTTTTCATATATTTAAATTTAAAAATATAAAATAATATATACATACATTATGATACAAATGAGCAAAAATCATCAGTTTATATTGCATATACCAAGATCAAACTTTAATTTTACAAATCGATTTTTGTCGAGCGATTTTGTGAATACATTAGCTAGTTGATTCTCGGTCTGAATATATTCTAATGAAATTATCTTTTCTTCCACCAATTCACGAACATAATGATACTAATGTTAATGTGCTTAGTTCGTGAATGCTGAATAGGATTTTTGAAAATATTAATTGCGCTTGTGTTATCACAATATAACATCATAGATTCTTGCACAATTCCGTAATCGCTTAGCATTCTATTCATCCATACTAGCTGAGTGCATGCATTACCTGCAACAATATATTCAGCCGTAACAGTGGAGAGAGATATGAAACTTTATTTCTTATTAGGCCAAGAAACTAGACAGTTCTTGACATAGAAACAACTATTGCTAGCGATTTACGATTATCAATGTTACTGACCCAATCAGCATCCGTGTAACCAGATAATTGCACACTAGTATCATGTGGATGCCAGAGACCAAGATTAGCTGAACTGGCGATATATCATAAAATTTGCTTAACAATAATCAAGTGGGACTCTTTAGGGTCTAATTGATATCTGGCACAAATTTCAACGCTAAAAGCAATATCAGGTCGACTCGCAGTTAAATAAAGTAAACTTCCTATCATAATCTGATATAACTTAGGATCCACACTCTTACCTGTTGAATCCTTAGAGAGTTTCAGAGTTGTACTCATTAGAGATCAAAATTCTTTCCACTCTCAAATCCGAACCTTTTAACTAAGTTCAGAGCATATTTGGTTTGAGAGATGAAGAATCCATCAGGAAGCTGTTTAACTTGCAACCCTAAGAAATAATTTAGTTCTTCAACCATGCTCATTTTGAATTTGAATTTCATAAGATTTGTAAACTCAACAGTCATGTTAGCACAGGTAGATCTATAGATAATGTCATCAACATTGATTTGCATAATTAAAATATGATCTTCATGTTTCTTAACAAATAATGTTTTATCTACACTCCCCATTACAAACTCATGACTTAACAAGAATTTAGTTAATTTCTCATACCATGCCCTGGGAGCCTGTTTTAAACTATAGAGTGCCTTTTTTAGGCGACAAACATGATTAGCATGCTTAGGATCTTCAAAACCCTTTAGTAGTTCAACATATACTTCTTCATGCATATCATTATTTAAAAATACACTCTTAACATCCATTTGATATATTTTAAATTTTTTAAAGCAAGCAAAGGATATAAATAGTTTGATTGATTTAAGATGAGCTACTGGGACAAAGGTTTCATCATAATTAATACTTTCAATTTGAGTGTACCCTTGTACAACCAGCCTAGCCTTGTTTCTAATTATGTTACCAAGTTCATCAGACTTATTCTTAAAAATCCATTTTGTTCCGATAATATGTTTATCAGTTGGTCTTGGAACAAAATACCAAAAATCATTTCTTATAAACTGATTGAGCTCTTCTTGCATAACTACAATACAGTTTTCATCAGTAAAGGCTTCTTTTACGTTAGCCGGTTCCATCTGAGATGTAAAACACATGTAGTTACACATATCTTCTAATTGTTTACGAGTGCATACAACAGTGAGGGGATTTTTAAGGATTTGATCAGTAGGATGATCTTTATTTGTTCATAGTTTAGTGTTATTTTGATTAGATGAAGAGTCTAGTTTATCAATTAGAAGAATCTCATCATCTTCTGAACTTGAGACAGGTATATTTAAATGATCATCGATGACCACATTAATAGATTCTTGTATTACACCGGTCCTCTTATTAAGTACCCGATATGCTCGGCTATTTAGAATGTACCTTAAAAATATCCCTTCATCACTTTTGGTGTCAAATTTATCCAGATGTTCTCGGTCACGCAAGATATAGCATTTACTGTCGAAAACTCGAAAGTATTTGACAGAAGGCTTCTTATCAAACCACATTTCATAGGCCATTTTACTATTTAATTTTATAGTATAAATGCATTTAATTATATAACAAGCAGTATTTACGGCTTCAGTCCAGAGATTTTTAGGAAGCTTCATACTATTTAACATCACATTTGCCATTTCTTGAAGAACCCTATTTTTTCTTTCCACTACCCCATTTTTTTGTGGTGTTTTGGGAGCAGAATATTCATGTGATATTCCTTGGTCACTATAAAATTTCTCAAAATTTCTATTTTCAAACTCAGAACCATGATCACTACGAATCTTAGTGACTTGTAACTCTTTTTCATTTTGGATACGTTTAAGTACCCTTTCTACTTCGTCGAGAGTTTCAAATTCTCTCTTAAGAAGACTACCCAAGTATACCTGGTAAAGTCATCTACAATGACCAGAACATACTTCTTGCTACCTTGACTTTCCGTTCTAGTTGGTCTAATGAGATCCATATGGAGAAGTTTGAGTGGTTTAGATGTGGCAGTGGAGTTTATCTTTTTGTGAACACTCCTGGTTTGTTTACCAATCTTGCACTCGCCACATATCTTATCAACTTTCTTTATTTTGGGTAGACCTCTTTACCAATCACTTCTGCTCAATCTATACAAGTTGCGGCAGTGTACATGTCCTAGGCGCTTATGCCATAGTTCAGTCTCATCGGTATGGACCATGTAACACGATAGCTTAGATGCGCTTGAGTTACTAACTATATAACAGTTCTCAGAAGTTCTATGACCAGTTAATATTACAGAACTATCCTTATTTAAGATTTCACATTTTTAGTTTGAAAATTTTACATTGTGATTATTATCGCAAATTTGAGAAATGCTTAATAAATCATGTTTTAAACCTTCAACATATAAAACATTCTCAAATAGAGGGAGGTTAGGAGTTGAACCGTACCGTGGCCAATAATTTTGTAATTGCCACCATCACCGAATGTGACTGAACCATTAGTCATGTCTTTAAGACTGGTGAACAAACTTTTGTCACCTGTCATATGTCTGGAGCAACCACTATCCAAGTACCACTTTGAATGGCTCGTGGCTTTAAATGTGGTGTGGGCAACCAAACAAGCAACCTTAGGGACCCATTTCATTACAGTTTTGGGTTTAAGAGCATAATTGGTCTTCTTCTGATTATAATTTTTATACGTCCTACCACTAAGTTAGATTTTAAGAGCTCCTTAAGTTTACAATTTTCTCAGCTAAAAGATTACGGTTCTGATTTTTATAGTTGTTATGGTTCCTTTTAGAATTTAAAGACTGAAAAGTTTTAGTCGTTTTAGAAATATTTTGATTCAGACTTTCCCTTTTGAGTTAGAAGACTCTCCTTTAACGAATTTAGGAAGAGTATTCTTATATTTGGGAGGAATATTTTTATCGTAGCCCAATCTAGATCGATTACCACATTTTCTGTATTTGGATAGGAGTTTTTCTAATTTAGGGTCACCTTGGGCATACCTCCATGTGTCCTTCAAACTCAAAAGTGAAGAGACTTCCAATCTTAGTTTTTCATTTTCAGATTGTAAGTTTTCAACTTGGGACGTTTTGAAATCTAAGTCACACTTAGTTTTTTCAAAGCAATCTGAAAGGTGTGATTTTTTCAAAATGAGATTATCAAAATTCTCTTTCAATTTTAAAACTTTTCTTTTTGAAGTTTTAATTTAACAGCTATTTTATAACTTTCCCTGTATAGGGCATTATAAGCATCTTGAAGATCTTCTTCATTCTCATGATCACTTCCTAGATTTTCTTCACTGGTTGTATCATTATCTGAGAAAGTGAACTTGGCTAGAGTCATTAGGGCTTTAACATCATTACCCGACTTGGTTTCAGAATCTTCTGACTCAAAAGAGACTTCAGAGCAGGAATATTCATCCCATGTAGCCAACATACCTTTCTTTTTTAGGTTTGTCCTTTTTAGGACATTTGTTCGCTAGATGCCCATATTCATGGTAGTTGTAACATTGGCTGTCTTTTAGAGATTTTCAATTTTTAGATCTTGGTCTTTTCTTTTTAGTAGGTTTTTGAACATTAACCCTCTTTTTACTTTTAAAAATCTTATAAAACTTTTTAGCTAAAGGGGTCATCTCATCTTCAAAAGTTTCTAAATCAGAATTATTATTTTCATGAGAAATACTTTTAGAAGATTTAAGGGTGATAGATTTACCTTTCAGAGCTTTAAAGTTTAACTCGTAGGTTTGTAAAGAACCAACCAGTTCTTCAACCTTTGTATCACGAAGTTCCTGAATGGCTGTGACTTTTGAATTGAACCTTTTAGGTAGTGAGCGTAGTATCTTTACACAGACTTTGCTTTCTGGAATGTTATCTCTAAGACCCCATATAGAGTTGACTATGTCATTCAACTTAGTATAAAAGTCCATGAATGTCTCACTTTCTTCCATACGTATTTCCTCAAACCTAATGGTGAGGAATTGTAGTTTAGATTTCTTGACAGTAGCTATACCCTCATGTGTCATTTCTAAGATATCCCAGGCTTGTTTCGCAGTATCACAAGATATAATTCTTTTGAATTCATCTGGTGATAGTATGCAAGTGATTGCATTTAAAGCCTTGGCATTGACACTACTCTCAGTTCTCTGAAGAGTGGTCCAAGTGCTATAAGGAGCAACTTTTAGAGTTTTATTTTCGTTAAGGCTTAGAACTTCAATAGTAGGTGGAGTCCATTTAGTTACTATGGCTTGCCACACATTCTCATCAATAGACCTCAAGAATATTCGTATTATATCTTTCCAATAAGCATAATTAGAGCCATCAAAAGGTGGAGGCCTAGTGATAGGAAGGCTATCAAAATTTGACATCTTAAAAGCTCAGATCGGTTAGCTTAGGAATTAAATCCAAATAAAAAAGCTATTAGGCTCTGATATCACTTGAAAATGCCAAGAAAAACCTTACTTGAACATGGGTGAGTATCAAAAACTCAAACTTAAGAGGATATGAAAGAAATAGAAACTAATCTATTACAACATTCATCATACAATGCTGAAATATAAAGATTACAACATTCCCATCCACAAATACATCCCACAATATTACACCATAAAAGATAAAGAAATAAACCACACATCCACCAAACATAGAATTATAGTGTTTCGTTTATGTGTACACCAATTGTTAAACAACAGCCACATAACTACTCCACTCCTAATATCCACTCCCTCGGGATATTAGAGTTCACTAATCAAAATAGGTTTTTTAAGGTACACCTAAAACCTTCATAATTGTGTCTTTACATGGGCTTACACAATTTAAAAAACCCCTCGCTTTGAGTTTTTTGGATCACCTCAGACAAACCAAAAATGGAGATTTTTTGGAATAATCTCACAAACCAAAAAGGAATTGAATTATGGGAAAAAAAATACTTATTTGTATGACGATTCTGAAGCAGCCCAATAGAACCAACTTAATGGTGGCGTAGATGTTCAATGTGTAGTCTCATAAGTATATAGGGTTCTAAGTCTAGATAATTTTTAATTAAATCAACAAGGGCTTTGTTAATTTTGATCTCAAGAAAGGGTAAAGAAAATATCTCTTTTCAATATAAGAATGGAATAGAGATTCAAAATCAAATTACAAGAGCTACTTTAAAGAATCTAAAATATGCACAAATAGCTTAGAATGTCTCAAAATAATCTCAAAGTGATTGCTTAAGAATGATAAGAATTGAATAGAAAAATGTGAAATTCGAGCACAATTTATAGTTGAAAAATCGGTTCGCACGACTGGACTTTGTTTAGCTACGACTGGGCTTATCCAAACAGAGTTTTAAAAATTCAGGCGCGATAAGATTTTTCAGCTACACAACTGGCCTTATGGGTCCCATGACTGGTCGAGTGGCCTGCTCGACTACTCGTGGACACCACATGACTGGTCGTGTGACTCCAGATTACAAGCTAAAAAATGAGTCGAGCACTGCACTACTGGTCGAGCACTATTCACATGACTGGTCGAGTAGTTTCTAGGACTAGTCGTAGACTAACAGAAAAATTTTAAAAATTCATAACAAATCCTGGACTAGTTGAGGAAATACTAGGACTAGTAGAGCCGGTGCTAGGGCTAGTCGAAAGAACGGAATTTTACACTTATAAAATGACTAAAATGACCGACCGAAAGTATGAAATGATCTAATCATGATCGCAGGTCAATCTAGGTCAATCATACCTTGTGAGATAGAACTTATGAACACTTAATCTATCGATCACTTCAGTAGCTTTAATATTTTCATACCTTGAACTCGACATACCAAACATAATATTCAACTAGGTCTTGAGTTGTTGGACTTTTCTGGTTCCAGATCTTGAACCACAAAGTTCTTGAAAACTAAGTCTTTACTCAATATATGAAAGTCCTCACTTTCTTTCAGTTTGAAGATCTCGGTAAGTTGTCATAGATATCGGCAGGATAGATTTAGCATGAACAGAATGAACGTTGAAGATTCAATGTGAACAGATGCACAACCTTGATACAAATCAAGATACAAACTTGAATTGGTTTGTCACACTAAAATTTGACAATACATAGGGTTCATCAACGTAGCACTTTCAAAATCATCTCTCTCTCTCTCTCTCTCTAAGATCGCCATATCTCTTGAAATCTAGAACACAAATGCGCATGTCCCTTGTAATTTTTCTGTCAAAGAACATATGCAATATTAGTTTTTATTCACAGACATATTCTATCCCAGAGATGAAAGGATGTTCCCACTGAGAGTCGCCATTTTGACGCCTTATACGATGCCAAACAGTGATGAAATTCTCCAAGTCATTCTTAAGTCAATACTAAGCAAGATAGATCCCTTGCAAAGTCGTCATTTTTTTCGACCAGAAATGAAAAGCATTTGATTTGGGGAATATCTCACTTAATATTAACAAAAGATAAAACTAAGAGAATGATCATCAATTTTATTCATTCTGAGTTCATTTACATCCTTTTAGTCCTTTGATTCTAAGATAGAATCTCTTAGAAATGCAATAAATACAAAAGCTAAGTAAATTCAAAATATGAATTTCGGGAGCATTTCGGCTCATATTTATCATTTCTCCAGGGGAGGTGAGTTGTGTGAGCTTCCTATGCATTCCGTCACTTATTGGCATGATAAAGGAGTGATTGGATCCTTTTGACACATCTGGAATAGCTCAAGGATCTAGAAAATTTCAACATAACAGCTGCCTCAAAGAGTATCCGCACAACTCATAGGAGTTGTGCGGGCTCGCGCAGCTCACCAGGAGTAGCACGACCCACGCCTTCAACACTCCACACTCACTCTCCTTCTCTCTGTCTCCAATACCTGTCAGAGGCACTAGTCTTCTGAACATCCGATGCCTCAAATGAGGGGGTAGGGGGTATTTATATTCTCATGCACGTGTAAGCCCTCGATTCCTGTGCCATGGACCCCACTTCGCATTCCCAATCCATTTTTTCTCTGGTGAGAGTTGCGTGGCCCAATATGACTATAGATGAGTTGCGCAGACCTACGTAACTCAAATCTCGCACAACATGACTCTCGTGCAACTCACCTGCCTTTCACTTTTATCCTTCATTTCTTTCACCAATTTTTCCTCCTTGAAGCTTCTCCCTTTAACTAAAATTTATACCCCAACACACAACATATCCTAAGATATGCATGATTAGCCAAGTGATTATCAGTCTCACTTGATACAGTAGGTTGGTGAAGCTTGGATAATGCTATTATATCACGAGTCATTATCCGAATCACGTGGTTCGTTGTGGCATGTGGCGGCTCCTCACCATTGTCCCTTGATCCAAATTATGACATCAATAAGGTATGGGTCATCACCCAATACTGAGTATAAACCATCAATTCAGAGGTGCAAGCTTGTCACTCAAAATTAAATCAATACAAAGGAAAGGGCTTATAAGACCTGTTTTCTAGCCCTGTTTCGTACACTTTCACGATCCTCCTTGTCGAATTCTGGCAACCCGCGATTTGTAACCGGCGTTTGTGCATGATCTTGAGTCGTGTTCTGTATATCAAAGTCGGCTCGACCCGATACTTGTACCAGTGTGACCGTGCCGTTGACGCAGTTCCGATGTTGCGTCTCGTGGGGCGAGGTGATACCCAGGCCAGGAGACGTGGGCCTGCATTCAGTTCAAGGAAAAACACTGCGCGTTGCAATCCCAAGAGAATGTCCCATCGATCACATCAAAAGTCAAGTACTCCATCCCATCAAGTCAAGTACAAGCAACCATCCCCCTCTTACATCACCCTTACCTAAAGTTAACTTTCTCTCTCCACCCATCCCTCTCTCACCCAAAATTCAACCCAACCCATCCCTTCCTTACACCCATCCCATCTCTTTCATCCATCACTTCTCTCTCTCTCTCTCATTATCTCTCTTCACTCTCAAGCTTCCAAGAGAGCAATCATCCATGGCCTTCCAAAGAAGAGGAGAGAAGCTAGTGTGGCCCACCTTCCCACCACCCAATCCAACCCTTAGATCATCATCTCAACCATTGAAATTGTCTATTTGGAGCTCTATCATGCATTGGTGGAAGAAGGAAGAAGAGATTAAAGGTGGGTGATCTTATATTTATCTTTTTATGATTTAAGGGCCCACATTGGTGGGACCCATCTTGATGTATGCATTGTATTTAGAGGGACCGAATATCATTATGGGTGATCTTGAGAGGCCTCCAAAGCATGGCTGCGATTATGACTAGGAGAACTAGTTGAAGACGACGGCTCATTATCACATGAGCAGTCAAAGGCCACCTGCTAGAGAGGACACCCCTCCTTCTAGACCCAAGAAGCACCGCCGTAAAAAAGCCCAGGAATTCCAGGAGAAGATAAAGGATCACAACAGGAAGAAGCTCAACAACTCCTGGGAGTCAGTTCGTGAGGTCCGAGGCACCATAAGATTCGACAATCCATATAAACAGGGCTTCGTCTCACTTCCGATTAGCATCCATCGCCATCATTCCATGCTGGTCTGTAAACCCAGAGATCACCTAACTGCAGAAAGACTGGCATACACGAAGTCTTAGTCATTTAAGGAGCTAAGGTTATTGAAAGGCATTCTGTAGTCACCGAGACCAAGACAAAAAGTAGGCGACATTCATCCTATGATCTTCCTTGTCCCTTCCTACGACGTTCACAGCCTATATCCCACTTGCTTCTATGAGACACTTAAACAGCGCTTCAGCCACCGTACCCTCATATGGAGCCCAAAAGAGTTCAGGACAAGGGGTCTTCTCACTCCCCATAACTACTATTTCGAGTGGGCCGCTGCAATTTTAACAAAGTACGCTAGAACTTTATCGAAGATCAATATATTCCATGCTATCGAAGTGACATCATTCCCGTTTTGCAAGGAAGCTTCCATTCTGAAAGAATTTCTCAACTATTGGTGCCTTTCCACCAATTCTTTTCATCTTCTAGAAGGAGAAATAAGCATCACTCTTTAGGATATCCATAACATCACTGGCCTGCCAATAATCAAGAAATTCTTTGACGAATTTGTCCTTACCAACGAGGAACTTACTTTTGTGTCCTCACCTGATCGTATCCCGTCTATTTCAGAGTTGACTACGAAACTTTTCAGGGAAATGTCTAAGTTCCCGAGCATCCACAAAATCCATCCCATGCAATGGTTGGCCCATTTCAGCAGAGCTTTTAAGTAAAAATTCTCTTTTTCCACTTCTTCTTATTATAGCTTGACATATATATAACCTCACCTTCATCTGCTCATCCTTTTAGGTTCAACGACGACCATTCATGGGAGCTCGAACATCTCCGAAGGAATATAAAAAGCCATGCTGAATATTCTAACTATGGAGAGCTGGTAGCATTCATCACATACTGGCTAAGCGTGGTGGTCTTCCCTAGCTCAAAATCAGCAGACGCCATCCGCCCATCTCTGTTTATCATTGTAGGCGCTATGACTGAAGGAATTAAGTTTTCTCTTGTTCCTCCTGTCCTGTGTTCAATTTACAGAGGCTTTGGAGAGATTGCATGCCATTTGAAGAGCCCATCTATCAGTTCTGCTTCAACATACATGCCATGGCATTATTTCCTCGGTTGGCTTGGCGTATACTTTCCCTGGACCTTTGAAGCACCTGACTAGGCCTATGCTCACCCTTCCCGGGTTCCTCTTTACTTATTCCAAAAGAGATCTATGGAAAAAAGATCCTATGACTGGGTGAAGGATGCTATAGCCTCTGATGCAAAAATAGACTACTTCCATTTCGATTTATCTTGTTATACCGTGGATACGGAGAAGGCAGACACAGAATCCCTCTCCCTGGAGGAAAGGGAATTTTTTATATGTATCAGATCATGCAGTCTCCCCTCTAGAGAAGGAACTGAATTCTAGCAAGAGTCGTATTACCCAAGCCGTTTTGCCCGCCAGTTCGTCTTTAATCAAGCAGTCCTAGAAGATTGCGGGTTAGTCACCAGAAGGACGTGGAGTTACGGTACCGGCCCATTTAATTGGGCGATGATTTGGAAACAACTATTGGGCCATACCAACTCTTCCTTTATCATTCCAGATTGCCGTCGTACCCCAAGAGCTTAATATAACCACATGAGATGGTGGGTAAACCAATCCTACTTGGTCAGAAAAAATTAACCATTGAATAAACCTATATGGCTTCCTCCTCCTACACTCAAGGGATGCACTTTTAAAATGGGGGTCGGTTTCATTGCTGAAAAAAGTCATGCCCCCTCGGATGGTCATCACTGCGTATATATCTCCATGGACGAGCCCATTCATGAGATAAAGCTTGACAACACTCTCGAAGGCTGGACAACATATGGCGACACTCATGAATTTGAACAAATTCCTCTCCAGCGTCTTCGAAGAGAAGTTGTAGAAGAGGTTATCCCTTAGTCAGAGAACATTGCCGATGCTCTAGACCAGCCCTCTCCTTCCACTCATCCTCAACAACAGCCAATGTCTTCCCCTGTTTCCAGGATCGCTTTTCTCCACAGTAGCCAACTTCTTCACCAATGACCAGATCTCGAACACGTGCCCAATCTTCTCCCCAGATAGGGATTGCAACTACTGTCTCTCTAGTTATAACAGCCATAGAGGTTGAATCAGCAGATCAACAATCTCTTCCCTCCAAAGGGAAACAAGTTGTTGTTGAGGAATCAAGTGAAGAAAGTTCCAGTGACAAAAGTTCATCTTCTTCATCTGAACGTACTACTTCTGATGAAAGCATAATGGAAGAAGAAGATCAAGATGTTGATTATGAAGAGGGAGAAGCTGATGTCCGTGACAACAATGATACAACAGTAGAGGAGGCTCCAGCTGATGGGGGGCATATACTCCCAACTTCTGCAGCCATACTTGCGGAAGTTTCAACTATCACAGAGGAAGAAGAAGGAGAACTCCTTGATTATGGAGAATACGGACATTCACCATGTAAGATAGTTTTACTATCATTGTTTACTTTTATTCTCCCTTTCTTGCCTCCTTATCTTACACATTTTTTCTCAGGTAATCAAGCTACAAATACAGAGGTAAATAGTGCCTCTCCTTCGAATTTCCCCCCTGTTGTACCAAGAGCTTCACCAAGATTTTCAATTCCTCCGCTATCAGTGATATGCGAGATTGCTTTCCCAACGGAGCTTATTGATTTACCTACTCCGATCACGGTTTCTTTAAGCACCGAACGTGAAATGGCTTCTCCGGTGGAGCTAACTGTGCTGCTTACCTCTACTACTGTTATTTTGAGCACTGAAGCTATGGCTCCTTCTTTTGCTGAGATGGTAACACCTGAGCCTCCTTTTGCTAGGGAGACTCAACCGCTCGCTATTCAAACATAAGCAGAAAGTATCCCCTTTTGTCCACATTTCTTTATATTTCCTGCACATAAAAATATTATTATAATTTCATATTTCTTATTTCTTAACAGGAAATATACCTCAAAGCGGCGCAACAAGGTCTAGCTCTATCGGAACTTCATCACACGTGTTATCTTTTGAGAAATTTCCTTCATATAAATTGGCATTGATCAAGAATTCTGAATTGGTGATCATCAAAATGTTTAAGGATCCTGATCAATGGTCTGATTTGATTACTGCTTTGGATGTACTAGACAACACCGCATGAATGGTCAAAGTTGACGTTTCTCTTATGTGCAATGCCCTTTTAAGGTTTCATAATTCAATAGCCGCTTTGTCCTCAGCTAAAACTCTGACTGTCCCACTTGAAACCTTGGAGTATGAGAAACAACTTGCATACTCCAAAGAGAAGGTTTCTCAACTTGCTCCTATCGTGTCTCACCATGATCAAGAACAATCCTCTTTGTGAGAGCAACTGAGGGCCTTTACTGATAATAAACCAGTTATCTAGAATCGCATTTCTCTTCTGAAGCGAGAGATTACGTAATTGGAGAAACAAAGCTTGGAAGAGAGGCTGAATATTGAAAGAGTACAAGAGAAGATAGACTACAGCTTTCATTCTGTTAACTCCGAAAGATCTGAACTGACTAAGAACGAAGAACTGATAGCCTCGCTAGAAGAGAAATTGCTGGTCTCCCTGATCTTGCAAGAATGATTTCAACTGCTCGCCTGGAACATGCTACTGTCCAAGTTAATTTTCAAGAGAATTTACAACAATGCTTAGCAGCATTAAGCATTACAATGGAATTGTAAGACTATTTTGTTTTGCTACTGTAATTATTTTCAAGATCGCAAATGATACAAGTTTCTCATGATATTTTGATAATGATGCTTTTGTTTGCCATACTATTAATATATTATACTACTTTATTTATTATATTATATATTATTATATTTTTTCTTATATATCCTTTTATGACTTGTTAGCAAAGGATTTCCTAAATGATCCTTATCTTAGTTGGCGGTACTAAATTTTAATTTAGTCAATCACACACAGTTTAAGCTCTTGAGTAGTGGAGCCAACACACTTTAAGCTCTTGAGTAGTTGGAGAAAGAAATTTCTTAGACTCTTGTGGGAGTCGGGTCTTACGTGATGGTCTCTGTAACTCTTGTGAGTTCGCTGGACTCCTCACTACCTAGTGAGTTCATAAACGGTGATCCATCAGAGGGGCCAGTGAAGCTACCGGGGCCGTGAACTCCGGTTGAATTTACGCACAGGGTTGGCCGTGGTAACTCTCTAGAGTTCACAGAGCGCACAAGGCTACCAAATCTAGGGCCGCCAGTCCATCAATGAGTAGGTTTAAGCCCTTCCTCATGAGTTACTACTAGAATCAATTCCCTAAATCTGGGGGGTCTTACGCATGGTTGGCCTATCTATGGACATGGCCCAAAGAGTTCACACTGCGGCCCACTTTTTCTTCGTCTGCAAGGTCGGGCTCATTCATGGGAGGGAATTTACCTCCATTCCCTGTGACGCTTCCGGAAAGCTATACAGACGGCATTGGTCTTATATGCGTGACTAGCCTTCACAGACTTCTGGCCTTTTAGGCTTTTAGTCCTTGGCTTCATCAGCTGCCCGCATGGGTATGCATATGATGGCCTTCACGGGTTCTTTAGGGCCACTGGCTTCTCATTATTGCTCAAATGGAGAAAATGATAGGTCTTATGCGTAGCTGGTCCCTTTTAAGATTTGGTCCTTTTAGGACTTAGCCTTCTTGGGACTTGACTAGACTGCCTTGGATGATTGTACGTCTTATGCGTAGCTGGCCATATAGGCTTGGCTAGGCTACCTTAAAATGCCTTTAAAGACAATAATTGGAGTGATCGTTGTCGTTACTGTAAGTGCTATGATTTCATATCCCTTTGGTTGTCAAATTTTGTGGTGCCAAAACCTATGTCTATGTCTTGTATATCTTATGTTTCATGTTTGAGACTTTCATTGCTTCAAGACATCGTATTTCAAGACAAGAACTTAAATGAAGAAAGTTTTAAGTCATGGATGAAGAATTCAAGAATAGAGGTCTCCAAGTATGCATGTTCAAGATTCAAACAAGTACAAGTATTAAAGAAGACTTTTTCAAGTCAAGAAAGGATCAAGCTCGAGAAGGCCTACAACAAGATTCATAAATTCTCAAGCTTCTCTTAAGGGTCATCTGAGTGTACAGACTATCAATGTCCATCTCACTTTTAAGGTTTGTTTGACCTTAGATTGACCTTAGGATGGGCTTTACTGTAGGTCATTCTGGATACATAATTTGTATATTTTAATATGCTTGTTCGGGCTGTTCTAAGACTAGTCCTAGGGACTTCAAGGCCAGTCCTAACTCTGCTACGACCAGTCTTAAGTTTTTCAGGACCAGTCCTAGGTTGTTGAAAATTTTTAAAATTTTCTAGTTATCCTACGACCAGTCCTGTGAGCTGTACGACTTGTCCTTCGACCGGTCTTAGCCCTACGACTCAAACTCCAGTAACTAATTTGGGGGTCCTACGACCAGTAGTAGGTGACCCACGACCAGTCGTAGGTGGCCCATGACCGTTCGTAGGCTACCCAGGACCAGTCGTGGAACAACTAATCCTTATCCCGTGGAAATCTTTGAAAATATTTGAAGTTACGACTAGTCCTAGGATCCTAAGACTAGTCGTAGATGAGATTTTTCAGGCTATAAATAGAGCACGAACTTCAGAGTCTTTCAATTCAATTCAACTCAATTCAAGCAATCTTTAGGCTATACTTTGAGATAAGTTTGTGTTTATTTTTAAGCTACTTTGTGCTCATTTAATATTCCTTTTGCTAGCTTATTTTTTAATTGATTTTGATCTACATTCCAATCTTATTAGAAAAGGGGAATTTCTGATATTCCTTCTTCTTGGATTCAAAATCAAATAGAACTAGCCCTTTTGATTTAAAATCAATTAGACTTAGAACCATTCTTAAAGTGAGTATTGGACTTTGAACGTTGAATCGAACTTCTACTCCGATTGGTTCTACCGGGCTACTTCAAAAGGAGATTCAGGTATTTTACATTTGTGTAATTTACATTCTTTGGTTTTGTTTGAGATTTGTCAAAAAAATCTCATTGTTTTGATTATCTGAGGAGAGCCAGAAAACTCAGATTGTGTGGGTTTTTGGATTGTGTAAGCCCGTGATAAAAAGACACAATTATGAAGGTTTTAGGTGAACCTGTGAAACCTATTTTGATAGTGCATACTAATATTCCCTGTGTGAGGATATTAGGAGTGGAGTAGCATTCTGTGTGGCTGTTGGATAATAGTTGGTGTACACACAGGCGAACCACTATATATCGTTGTATTGTGGATGTGCTTTATTCTTTCATTTCGTTATTCATTCAGTTTTGTGGATTGTATTTGTGGATGAATGTTGTAATCATTTTATTTCAAGCAAGTGTGGGGAATGTTGTAATAACTTAAGATTTATTTCTGCAAGTTATTTTGGTTGCTTTGCTTTTTATTCCTCATTGGTTTGTGATACAAAGGTCGTTTTAGAAATAAGGTTCTCCTACCTTAAACCTTTGGTTTTTGGTGTAAGGTTGTCCTTAGAACTGATATAGTATCATTCTCTTAAATCTAGTTTATTGAGATTGATTTTTAATTCAGCATTGTGCTTTATTTCTTTTATTATTCCGCTGTTTTAAGTTTTATTTGGCATTGCCCTATTCACCCCCCCTCTAGGGCATATAGCTAGGCCCTTTCAAGTGGTATCAGAGCCTAATAGCTCATGATTATTTTTTATTTATTGGATTTATTTCCTGAGCTAACGATCTAAGCTATATTAAAATGTCAAATTTTGATAGCCTATCAGTCACTAGGCCACCACCCTTTAATGGAACAAACTATGCCTATTGGAAAGCCAGGATGAGGATCTTCCTTAAATCCATGGATGAAAGTGTGTGGCTGGCCACAGTGAATGAATGGAACCTTCCTATTACTGAAGTAACTAATGACGATGGTTCAAAATCAATGAAAGTAACGGCTTATTCTCTTTGGACCACACTTCAGAAAAGTGAGAGTAGTGCCAATGCAAAAGCACTAAATGCAATTACTTGTGCATTATCACCAGATGAATTCAAAAGAATCATCTCTTGTGAAATTGCAAAACAAGCATGGGATGTATTAGAAATGACACACGAGGGTACATCAATTGTCAAGAAATCTAAAGTCCAACTCCTCACAACTAAATTTGAAGAAATTCATATGGAGGAGAATGAGATGTTTATGGACTTCTACACTAGATTGAATGACATTGTGAACTCTATGTGGGGTCTTGGTGATAGAATCCCAGGAAGTAAAGTGTGCGCAAAGATACTACGCTCACTTCCTGAACTGTTCAATTCTAAAGTGACCGCGATTCAGAAACTTCGTGATACAGATACCATGAGCGTTGAGGAACTAGTTGGTTCACTACGAACCTGCGAGTTGTCCTTTAAAGCTCCTAAAGGAAAATCAATTGCTCTCAAATCATCAAATGTTTCACAATTAGAAAATTCAGAAGATGATATGGCGCTTTTAGCAAAAAAGTTTTATAAAATTTTCAAAAGCAAGAAAAAAGTTGATTTTGAAAAGTCAAATGATAAGAGACGATCTAAACCTAGAGCTCAAAAATCTTTGAAAGATAGTCAATGTTACAACTGTTAAGAGTATGGGCACTTAGCTAACAAATGTGCTAAAAAGGACAAATCAAAAAGGAAAAGCATGATGGCTACTTGTGATGAATCATCTGATTCTGAATCCTCTTCTAAATCAGAAGATTTTGAAACCGAGTCAGGCGATGATGTTAAAGCCCTTATGACTCTAGCCAAGATCACTTTTTCAGATAATGATGATATATCTAGTGAAGAAAATCTGAATAGTGATTGCGATAATGAAGATGATCTTCAGGATGCTTATAATGCCCTTTATAAGGAGAGTTGTAAAATTGTCGTCAAGCTTAAATTACAAAAAGAAAATTTTTTTAAGCTTAAGGAAGATTATGAGTCCCTCGTTTTAGAAAAGTTTCATATTTCCGATTCTTTTGAAAAGACCAAATGTGATTTAGATTTCAAAACCTCAAAAATTGAAGATTTGAGATCTGAAAATGAGAAACTCAAAAATGAGTTAGCTTCTCTTCTGAGTTTGAAAGACACATGGAGATATGCCCAAGGTGATCATAAATTGGAAAAATTATTGTCCGGATCAAGAAAATGTGGTGATCGATCCGGGTTAGGCTATGATAAGAATACATCTCTTAAACAAAAGAATATTGCTCCTAAATTTGTAAAAGGAGAGTCTTCAACCTCAAAAGAAAAGAGTACTTATCAAAGTTTTTCCAAAAATCAAAGGACTTTACAAAAACCTAAAGGTAGTCATGTCAACTTTGATTTTCAAAACCAAAATCCATTGGCTGAAAAAATAATTGATCTACTTAAGGAGCTATTAAAGTCTAACTCTATAGGTCTCTCCTCTAACAACAGACAGAAAAAAACCATCTATACTCCTAAACCCAAAATAGTTCTGAAATGGGTTCCTAAAGTTGCCTGCTTGGTTGCCGACACTGCTTTCAAAGCTACAAGCCATTCAAAGTGGTACCTAGATAGTGGTTGCCCCAGGCATATGACAGGCGACAAGGCTTTATTCACCAATCTAAAAGATATGACTGACGGGTCAGTCACATTTGGTGATGGAAGCAATTGCAAGATCATTGGCCAAGGTATGGTTCAGCTTTATAACCTTCCCTTATTTAAGAATGTTTTATATGTTGAGGGCTTGAAACACAACCTACTAAGCATTTCTCAGATATGCGATAACAACCATAGTGTGAAGTTTCTAATCAAGGTTGTGAGATACTTAATAAAAAGGGTTCTGTTATATTAACTGGTAGCAGAACTTCTGAAAACTGCTACATCGTTAGTGATGCAAGCTCATCTACTCAATCGTGTTACATGGTCCATACCGATGAGACTGAATTATGGCATAAACGCCTTGGACATGTACACTACCGGAACTTATTTAGATTGAGCAAAAGAGAACTAATTAGAAGTCTACCCAAATTATAAAAAGTAGAAAAAATATGTGGTGAATGCCAGTTGGGCAAATAGATTAGGAGCTCTCACAAGAAAGTGAACTCCAATACCACATCTAGACCACTCGAGCTTCTCCACATGGATCTTATTGGACCAACCAGAACGGAGAGTCGAGGAGGCAAAAAATACATCTTGATTATCGTAGATAACTATACCAGATTCACTTGGGTGTAGTTCTTAAAAGACAAAACTGAAACCCTGGATGAAGTGAAAAAGGTCATTAAACGAATCCAAAATGAGTAAGGTTCTCATGTTAGTAAGATCCATAGTGATCATGGATCCGAATTCGAAAACAGTAGTTTTGAGAAATTCTGTAGCGATCAGGGAATATTGCATGAATTCTCTGCGCCCAAAACACCGCAACAAAATAGTATAGTTGAAAGAAAAAACAGAGTGCTTCAGGATATGGCTAATGTTATGTTGAATAACATGAAGCTCTCTAGAAATCTTTGGGCTGAAGCAGTTAATACTGCATGTTATATTATTAATCGGGTTTATACCAGTAAATCTGATAATAAGACTGCTTATGAATTATGGTTTGAAAAGAAGCCTACTGTCAAATACTTTTGGGTTTTTGGTAGCAAGTGTTATATTTTACGTGATCGTGAAAATTTGGAAAAGTTTGAAACAAAGAGTGATGAAGGTATTTTTTTTGGATATTCTTTGAACAGCTGAGCTTATAGGGTTCTAAATAAGAGAACTGGTGTGATTCAAGAATCCATCAATGTGGTCATTGATGATCATTTGAATACACCAGCTCTGAGTTCAGATGATGATGAAGTTCTTATTATCGACAATCAAGATACCTTATCAAGTCAAAAGGAATCTGAACCAAGGACTGTCAAAGATCATCCAACCAATAAAATTCTTAAAAACTCTCTCATTGGAGTTCGTACTCGCAAACAACTTGAGAACATATGTAATTATGTTTGTTTTACATCCCAAATAGAATCGTCAATGTGAAAGAAGCACTTTCTGACGAAAATTGGATAATTGCTATGCAGGATGAACTTAATCAATTTGTTCGTAATGATGTCTGGTATCTTGTTCCTAGACCTAAAGATAAACACATTATTGGAACAAAATGGATCTTTAAAAATAAGTCTGATGAACTTGAAAATATAATATGAAACAAGGCTAGACTAGTTGTACAAGGGTACACTCAGATTGAAGGCATCGATTACGATGAAACCTTTGCTCCGGTCACTCGCCTTGAATCAATCAGGCTTTTTATTTCCATCGCATGCTTTAGAAAATTTAAGATTTATCAGATGGATGTAAAGAGTGTTTCCTTGAATGACGATTTACATGAAGAGGTGTATGTTGAACAACCTTCAGGGTTTGAAGACCCCAAGTTATTTGACCATGTATTTCGTCTCAAAAAAGCTCTCTATGGTCTAAAACAAGCGCCCAGGGCATGGTATGAGAAATTGACTAAATTCTTACTTAGTCATAGCTTTCAAGTAGGAAGTGTTGATAAGACGCTCTTTGTTAAGAAACATAACAATGATATTTTGATGGTTCAAATTTATGTTGATGATATTATTTATGGATCAACTTTCACTAACATGTCTATTGAGTTTGCAGAGTTAATGAAATCAAAGTTTGAAATGAGCATGGTTGGTGAAATAAATTATTTCCTAGGGTTGCAAGTAAAATAACCTGATGGAATTTTCATTTCTCAAACCAAGCATGCTACGAACTTAGTTAAAAGGTTTGGATTTGAGAATGGTAAGAACTTTGATACTCCTATGAGTACAACGTTAAGACTTTCAAAGGACTCTGCAAGTAAAGATATAGATCCTAAACTATATCATAGTATGATAGGTAGTATGTTGTGTCTAACTACAAGTAGACCTGATATTGCATTTAGTGTTGGTATTTGTGCAAGATATCAGTCTAATCTTAAGGAATCTCATTTTACTACTATTAAACAGATTATTAGATATATCGCAAGTACTACAAATCTGGGTCTTTGGTATCCTTTTGATACTAGTGTTCAATTAGCCGGGTACTCAGATGCTGATTGGGCCGGTAATATCGATGATAGAAAATCAACCAGTGGTGGTTGTTTTTACATTGGAAATTGCTTAGTTTCTTGGTTCAGCAAGACGCAAAGCTCAATATCGCTCTCCACTGCTGAGGATGAGTATATTGCAACTGGATATGCATGTACTCAACTAGTTTGGATGAAATGTATGCTAAGCGATTATGGAATTAATCAAGATTCAATGATCTTACATTGTGATAATTCCAGTGCTATAAATATTTCTAAAAATCCAATCTAGTATTCACGTACTAAGCACATTGACATTAGGTATCATTACATTCGTGAGTTGGTTGAAGAAAAAGTTATTTTCTTGGAATATATATCAACCAAAAATTAACTTGCTGATATATTTATTAAACCGTTCGACAAAAGCAGGTTTCATAAATTGAAATTTGATCTTGGTATGTGCATTTTACATTGAGTATTTTTGCTTGCATGTATCATAATGTATTATATTTGGTATTATATGTGTTAAAATTTTAATTTTTTACATTAAAAATGTATTTTTGGTCGATACTCGACCGATCGTAGCTGTACACGACCAGTCGTGGTACGACCGGTCGTGCACCGCACTCGACCGGTCGTAGACCTCGTGAACATGATATATTTTGGGGAAAACCTCCTTCTTCTTCATTTTCACTCCGACCTACGACGAGTCGTGGCTCGACCAGTCATAGGATTTCTTGTATTTCTTCAAGGTTAGTCCTATTTCTTCATTTTTCATGAAGATTCATGCTCTCTATGCTTTGATTTGATCATTGTGTAGTTAGATTTCATCGTTTGTTGGTTTTTTAAAGGTTTCTTCTCAAATTGCTGATCTAGAGAAAACCCATCATTCTTTTTATGCATTTCTCTTGCTTTTAGTATATCTTGTTGAAGATGGATGCTAGAGAGAAGAAGAAAAAATCCCGTGGTCCATCCTCATCTAGATCTACATCGATAACTAAACGGCACCTTCGGTCACCCGAAGATGATCCTCAAGATGTACGGGATTTACGTGTTCGTAATATTATCGTTGAGCATCTCGCTAATCTCAATCACATTGTTCCATTTGGTATTGTTCCTCTCCTTGAATCTGTTGGCTGGGCTAATATTTTACTTTGGGGTGGGCCTACATACCAGTCAATTGCACAATCAATGGTTGCATGTATCTCCGAATTCTCTCTTGACAATTTAACTTTTTCAATTGATAATAGAGAAGGAAAATTTGAAGTAGACCGTCATTTGATATCGGGTATTATGGATATACCCGTTAATGATGAAGGTATACCAATTCATACTCTATACGATAAACCATCTGAATCGAAAAAATGCATGTTAACAAGAGACTTATGCAAAATTAATGTGCAATGGACACACAAAGGGAATGCGCTCCCTTCAAAGTATCTGTTACCTAGATACAGAGTGTTACATCATTTTTTCATTTCAAATCTATATCCTTGGTCTAGTAATAAAATCGAGTTGACTTCTTTCATGGTTCATGTATTGCATTCTATTACTTCTGGTACGATGGTCTGCCTTCCTTCTTTGATCTGTCATTTTATCATATAGTTTCGTCTCCATCTGAGTCATAGTGATATTCCATTTGGTTATCTTATGACTGTGTTACCCACTCACATGCTTGTCGATAAACCTATTAATGAGGCACCAATTCATCATCTTATTTTCAATAATGCCAATCTTAATAAGATGAAGTTGAATTTTCTTCCTGGACAAGTAGATGAAGGTGGTGTTGGTGGTAATGGTGGTGATACTAGAAATGAAGGAGAAGCTGGCGATCTTCCTCAACAGGATGTTAATATGGATGAGTTATTTGATGAGATAGAAACTGATTTGCCAAATGATCCTGATTACGATCCATCTAGTTATGATGAACGCCTTCGTGCATTGAAGGAGAAGGTTGATAACATGAGTGTAGCCCATGATATGCAGTTTAAATATATGCGAAAATATCTTCGTCGCATCAATAGGGGCTTACACTAGATCGATCCTACTATCCCTGCTCCCTCCTCTGGATCTGATTAGGCGGATTATCTTTTAGATTGTATAACATTATCTTATCTTTTATTTTAGATATTGTATTAACTTGGTTATGGCTTGATGTTTTTGGATTTATATTTTATGATATGATATTTCCTTCCATATTCCTTTCTCATTATCTACTTTTTATTATTCTCTATGTTGTTGTGACTTTCCTATTATGACTTTCCCTTGTCATTTTGTGACAAAAAGGGGGAGTAGTATGGTAAAAGGGAGTAATATGGAAAGGGGGAGTACTTGTAGTGGAATATGTGTGGATTAATTGATAATATGAAATCTTGTTGTTTACATGTTGTTTACTGTTTATATGAGCAGTACTCGTATTACTCAGGGGGAGTAGAGTAATTTATGCTTTTATGGCTAATGATTTTTTTTAGCAAATGCTGCTCTTATCTTTTATGTTATGTGTTTTGCCACAAATTTGATAAAGGGGGAGATTGTAAGTGCTATGATTTCATATCCCTTTGGTTATCAAATTTTGTGGTGCCAAAACCTATGTCTATGTCTTGTATATCTTGTGTTTCATGTTTGAGACTTTCATTGCTTCAAGACATCATATTTCAAGACAAGAACTTAAATGAAGAAAGTTTCAAGTCATGGATGAAGAATTCAAGAATAGAAGTCTCCAAGTATGCATGTTCAAGATTCAAACAAGTACAAGTATAGAAGAAGACTTTGTCAAGTCAAGAAAGGATCAAGCTCGAGAAGGCCCACAACAAGATTCATAAATTCTTAAGCTTCTCTTAAGGGTCATCTGAGTGTACAGACTATTAATGTCCATCTCACTTTTAAAGTTTGTTTGACCTTAGATTGACCTTAGGATGGGCTTTACTGTAGATCATTATGGATACATAATTTGTATATTTTAATATGCTTGTTCGGGTTGTTCTAAGACCAGTCCTACGGACTTCAAGACTAGTCCTAGCTCTGCTACGACCAGTCTTAAGTTTTTCAGGACTAGTCCTAGGTTGTTGAAGATTTTTGAATTTTTTTGGTTGTCATACGACCAGTACTGGACATCCTTCGACCAGTCCTGTGAGCTGTACGACTTGTCCTTCGACCGGTCTTAGCCCTACGATTCAAACTCCAACAACTAATCTGGGGGTCCTACGACCAGTTGTAGGTAACCCACGACCAGTCGTGGTGGCCCATGACCGGTCGTAGGCTACCCGGGACCAGTCGTGGAACAACTAATCCTTATCCCGCCGAAATCTTTAAAAATTTTTGAAGCTACGACCAGTCCTAGGATCCTAAGACCAGTCGTAGATGGGATTTTTTAGGTTATAAATAGAGCATGAACTTCAAAGTTTTTTAATTCAATTCAACTCAATTCAAGCAATCTTTAGGCTATACTATGAGATAAGTTCGTGTTTATTTTTAAGATACTTTGTGCTCATTTAATATTCCTTTGGTAGCTTGTTTTTTAATTGATTTTGATCTACATTCCAATCTTATTAGAAAAGGGGAATTTCTGATTTTCCTTCTTCTTGGATTCAAAATCAAATAGAACTAGCCCTTTTGATTTAAAATCAATTAGACTTAGAACCATTCTTAAAGTGAGTATTGGACTTTGAACGTTGAATCGAACTTCTACTCCGATTGATTCTACCGGGCTACTTCAAAAGGAGATTTAGGTATTTTACATGTGTAATTTACATTCTTTGATTTTGTTTGAGATTTGTCAGAAAAATCTCATTGTTTTAGTTATCTGAGGAGAGCCAGAAAACTCAGATTGTGTGGGTTTTTGGATTGTGTAAGCCTGTGATAAAAAGACACAATTGTGAAGGTTTTAGGTGAACCCGTGAAACCTATTTTGATAGTGCATGCTAATATCCCCTGTGTGAGGATATTAGGAGTGGAGTAGCATTCTGTGTGGCTGTTGGATAACAGTTGGTGTACACACAGGCGAACCACTATATATCATTGTGTTGTGGATGTGCTTTATTCTTTCATTTCGTTATTCATTCAGTTTTGTGGATTTTATTTGTGGATGAATGTTGTAATCATTTTATTTCAAGCAAGTGTAGTGAATGTTGTAATAATTTAGGATTTATTTCTGCAAGTTATTTTGGTTGCTTTACTTTTTATTCCTCATTGGTTTGTGATACAAAGGTCATTCTAGAAATAAGGTTGTCCTACCTTAAACCTTTGGTTTTCGGTGTAAGGTTGTCCTTAGAACTGATATAGTATCATTCTCTTAAATCTAGTTTATTGAGATTGATTTTTAATTCAGCATTATGCTTTATTTCTTTTATTATTCCGTTGTTTTAAGTTTTATTTGGCATTGCCCTATTCACCCCCCCTCTAGGGCATATAGCTAGGCCCTTTCAGTTACACTGTGAGAATAATTAACTTCTTTGATTGGGAAAGAGTGATCATTGTTGTGGTGCTTCAAAAACTCTGACTGAGATTGATATGTCACCACATTTGCTAATATTTTCAGGAGAACCCATCTTTGCTGTTTATAGTATATTGCATGGTGACGATACCAATTCTGACAGGCTTTTTCAAAGCTTGTTTGATAATGGCGATAGTCACTTTCTCTTCTTACTGCTTGTTTGATATCCAGTCTTAACATACTTGTAAACTTCTTCTTTATTCATTCTCTGGATGACGTACAGACCATATTAACATGGTTTTGCTCACCCTTACCCTCTTTTGATTCAGAATCATTATGCTGGTGATTTTCTGCATAAAAAATAATAACATCTTTAGGGATGGTATCTCTTTAAGAAGCGAATGTTAACCGGAATACTGATACCCTGTCCATTTTGATCTACAACTCTGTATGCGCCATTTGAGTATACTTCTTTTATTATATAAGGCCCATCCCATTTAGGCTCAAACTTGCCCCTTGTCCGACAGGTGATCACTATAGGCCTTTTGAGCATTTGCACCATATTCCCCTTCTTAAAGGAACGATATTTAACATGTTTGTCGAAGGCGGCTGATATTTTGGCTTGATATGATTGCAGTCGTTGTTGGGTTGCCCGCCATTTTTCTTCAAGTAGATCCAATTCTTTCAGTCTCACCTTTGCATTTGCGTCATTTGTTATGGATTGGTGTACTGCCACTCTAAGTGAAGCTACCTATATTTCAATTGGGATCACGGCTTCCACGCCATATACCAGAGAATACGGCGTTGCATTCGTCGATGTCCGGTGAGTTATTCGATACGCCCACAAAGCTTCTTACAATCTTTCGACCCAATCACGCTTATTTTTTATCACCGTCTTCTTTAGTATTTTAACTATCATTTTATTAAACCCCTCAGCTAATCCATTAGCCGACAGATAGTAAGGTGTTGAGAACGAATGATGAATGCTGTATTTTTGACAGAGCTTTTCCATGCCTCTGTTCTTAAAAGGGGTGCCATTATCTGTAACAATCTTCTTCGGGATACCATGGTGGTATATGATTGCGTGACGGATGAAATTAACAACATCCCCTTCTTTAACATTGCGTAAAATAATCACTTCTGTTCATTTGGAGAAATAATCTGTTGCTGCCAATATATATTGCTTACCTTTGAAAAAAGGCGGATTTATGGGACCAATGACATCTAGCCCCCAATCTGAAAAGGGTCAAGAGGTGACCGACTGAAGCAGGTCTTCCGAAGGGACGTGTATGACATCCCCATGAATCTAACATTCATGACACTACTTCACACAATCAATCTCATCTTTGAACATGGAGGGCCAATAATATCTCATTTGATGTACTCTATGGAACAGATTTCGGCCAGCTTGATGTGCCCCACATTCCCCAGAATGCGCTTCTCGTAATGTTTGATTTGCCTCCCGCTCATCTAAGCAACGTAACAACATTCCATTGTACGATCTTCTATACAATACTTCTCCGCATATAATAAACCTTTTTGACCGTTGCTTGATCTGTTGTTTCTCTGCTAGTTCTTCTGACAAGATGTCATATTTGAGATAATCAATGAGAGGTTGGTGCCAATCATTTGTCCTTATCTCCAAACACGATACAAAAAGTGTTTCACAGTCTCTTCGATGATTTCTGTAGATGGTAAAAATCTTCTATCTTATATGGTTACTTGAAGAGGACTTAAATTTGAGTAGGACAGGACTGTTGCCAGGCTGGCTAAAGCATCTGCCTTCACATTTTCAGACCACGGCACGTGTGTAATTTTAACATGATAGAATTGTTCTAGCAACTGTTGCGCTTTTCGATAATACTGTAAAAGTTCTTGCTTCCTCACTTCAAACTCAATTGTCAATTGGTTTATGATCAACTTAGAATCTCTAAAGATATGCAGCATTTTTATCTTCATTTCTCAGGCCATTTTCATTCCAATAATAAGAGCTTTGTACTCTGCCTCATTATTCGTGCATGTAGTACCCAACGTAAAAGAGTAAGGCAACAAGTCGCCTTGAGGAGTAGTGAATATCACTCCTGCCCCCACTCCTGATGCTCGAGTGACACCATCAAAGTACATCTGCCATGGGTTTTACGACTCAGCCAACATTATTTGTTCATCTAGAAAGTCTTTATTGATAATTTCATGTTCTGCTGCGGGATGCACTGCGAGGAAGTCTGCCACTGCTTGTCCTTTTACTGCCTTTGCTGGTTCATACGTAATGGTATATTCTGAAAGCAACAACATCCATTTGGCCAATCTGCCGCTCAACATCGCCCTGTTCATTAAAAACTTAATAGGGTCTGCCCTTGAGATTAGAGTTATATCGTGAGAGAGAAATAGTGTCTTAACTTTTGTACCGCGAATATCAACGCTAGACACTCCTTCTCGATCAGCATATAGTTACATTCTACACCCATCAGCGTTTGGCTCAAATAATAAAGGGCAATTTCTTTTTTGGCTTCATTCACCTAAGCTAACAAAGCCCTAAAGATCTTCCAGTCGCAGATATGTATAGAATTAGCGGTTTCCCTTTAATTGGAGCAGTCAGTACTGGCGGCCGTTTCAGCAAATCTTTGATGGAGTCAAATGCGTTCTGGTAAGCATGGTCCCACACAAATTCTGCATCTTTCTTCATCAGATGGGAAAACGGTCGACACCTCCTTGCAAGATTCGAAATGAAACGACAAATGTATGCTAGCTTTTCTTGTAAACTTTTTAATTCCTTCAATGTTTTTGGTGGTGGCATATTTTGAATGGCTTGGATTTTTCTCGGATCAATCTCAATACCTCTATGCCGGATAACAAAATCGAGGAACTTTCCTGAAGATACTCCAAATGCACACTTAGCTGGATTCATTTTTAACTGTTTCCTTCTAAGCTGACAAAAGACTGATGTCAAATGTTCATGATGCTCTTGATGATCTCCTGATCTGACCACTAAGTCATCAACATAGCATTCAACATGCTTGTGCATCATATCTTAGAAAATATTCTGCATTACCCTCTGATACGTTGCTCCGATATTTTTAAGACCAAATGGCATGACTTTATAACAATAGATCCCCAATGACGTTCCGAATGCTGTCGCTTCTTCGTCTTCAGGTGCCATCCTTATTTGATTATACCCTGTGTAACCATCCATGAAGGACATGATAACATACCGAGTGGTGCTATCAATCAGTAGATCCGTTATTGGGAGGGAAAAATCATCTTTCGAACAAGCCTCATTTAGATCTTTGAAGTTCACACACACTCTGACTTGCCCATTTTTCTTTTTCACTGAGATGATGTTTGATATCCATTTGGGATATTTGACTTCCCTGATAAACCCAACTTTTATTAACTTGGTCACTTCTTCTTCTATCAGGGGAACCAAGTCCGGATGAAATCGCCTTTGCGCTTGTTTAACCAGTTTTTTCTATTTGGAGATGTTTAATTGGTGCATTGCCACCGAAGATTCTAAGCCTGGTATTTCCGCATATGTCCAAGTGAAAACATCTTTATTTTCTTTGAGGAGTCAAACATATTCCTCAGACTCCTGTGCAAAAAGACCGGTACTGATAAATGTATTTCTTGGTTCCTTTTTTGTGCCTAGATTTACCTCTTGCAGGCTATCTATCGTTGGCTGCCCCCCGTCTTCTATCTGTTTTGGTGCCATTTCAGGACGTTCAACTGTCTTGGGATCTTCTTCTGATGACTGGCCAACAGAAACTATATTTACTGACGATTCTGCCTCTAACCCTTAGAACCTTCTTCGCTTTTCTTAACCAATCCCGATAGGAATCTAGATTCCTTTCCCATGATTCAAGCCAATGGGCTCTTCGCAATCAAAGCCCATATTTTTTTTTTATAATTTCTCTACTTTCTGTACTATATTTTTTGAGATCTTGCGGTGTTAGCCTACCGTGATACATATTATTCTTGGCCTCTTCCTCGACCCTTGACTCTATCGTAGCATAAAATTCTATTGGTTTTTGATGCTTTGAGCTGGAGCAGTCGGGAATGGTTTATTCCTTTCAACGTGCGGCAATGGCATTGTGTAATTGGATTGAAAGATTTTTAATTGTTCTGGTGACAACAGGGTTAACGGAAATTACCCCGGTTGTGTCAGGTGTTTTGGTACAAAATAGAATTTCATCTTTGTTTCAGCAACCCTGGCTAGCCTTGCTTCATCTGCTTATTCTTTTACTGTATTTATTTGAGTATTAGTTGGGACTTTGCTTTCATCGTTCTTTCTTTCTTCCTTGGCGAACACTTTATAGTAGCTAGCTTCAGCGAAGAAGGATTCAGCTTCTGTATATGGCTTTGCATCAGCCATTACTTTATACTATATTCCATCTTTACAGTACTTGAAGCATTGATGCAGAGTTGAAGATACAATGCTGTACTGATGTATCCACGGCCTTCCCAGAAGGAGATTATATATCGTCGTGAAGTTTATAACATGGCATATGACATCAATAGTCAACTCTCCTATTTCCAGCATTACTATAATCTTGCCAAGCGCACGTTGTCCATCTTGGTTAAAACCTAGTATCATCATGCCACTAGGGCGTAGATCTGTCCAGTGGTAACCCAACTTACTCACATCGAGAGTGGCAGGAGATTCACTGCAGACCCATTATCTATCATAATCCACTTAACTTTCTTCCCTCGGATATGACCTTCTATCATTAATGGCCTTTTATGCTCTACTTCACAAATCAAATCGTCATCAGAAAAGGAAACAATTGGTAAACAATCCTTCCATTCATTATCCTCTGCGTGCTCCATCTCTGCTAGTAAAGTTTCTCTGACATCATGGTTAGACAGCGCCTGGATTAAGCTTTGTTGAAATTCTTCTGACAATTTAAATGCATCGTAAACGCTAAGTCGAGCTGGGATCCCTTTCAAATGACTCACCACGTCGTAAGTCACCTTCATCATCTCATCCTTCTTTTCATTCTGATCATCTTTGTCTTGTCTTTTAGTGGCTTCTTTTCTTATGCCCTTTGCCTTTTGTTTTGCAGGACTTATTGTCTTCTTTCCTGATCTCAGGGTGATCATTGATACCTTCTTTACAGCCTTGTGATCTTTTTCCTCTTTTTCATCTTGAGACCTTTCCCTGATTGTGAGTGTATTCACCATTGCCATGGTACTCTTTTCTTTTTCTTCACTGATTACTATTTCACCTTTGTTTATCATTCGTTGTATTATACACTTCAACGTATAACAATTTTTCGTCGGATGCCCTATCAGACGATGATAACGGCAGAAATCATTTTCCTTAGTCCTTGTCACATCTTCAGGACGTTTGGGTTCCCGTAACGATATTGTGCCCGCTTTCAGTAGCTGATTCATCATAGGAATAACATCTTCTTTGTCGAAAGTGAATCCTTCTTGAGAATTAAGCACTCTAACCCTCTTCCTGTCATATCTGTTTCTTGACTGTTGCCACTCTTCTTTATGTTCTTGTGTCTTGTCTTTTGAATCCCTTGTGCCCTTACTTCTTTTATCCTGCTCGACGGTATTTGCGGTCATCCTGCTTGGTATTTTCCTACCTAGTTCATGGTGAAAGGCTGGGATCTTACGAGTCATTAATTCTAAAGCATGAGCCTTGGTGGGTAGGTCGCGAAAATTTTGGATATCGGTGCTAGTGAGTCCAAATGCGATTTTCGTTTCCATAGAGTTCAGGCACATCTTGACTTGTTCTTTTTCTTTCGGCAATTTCTTGCATGAAGCTCCTAATGTTTTCCACCTGTCTATGAATTTTTAACTGGTTCTCCTTCTCTTTGCCGTACAGAAGCCAATTCCGTGATGCTCACGTCACGTTCTGAAGAAAAGAAGTTTGACATGAAGGCATCTTGCATCTCCTCCCACGTATGTATAGACCCTGGAGCTAAACTGAAATACCATCGGAATGCTTTGCTTGTTAGTGACGACCTGAATAAACGTAAGCAATACTGAGATATTGTAGAGAAATTTCCCATGATGGTGATGAAGTGCATTAAGTGCTCTTCTGATGATCCTTCCCTGTTAAACTTCTGAAAGTCCAGATGCTTTAAGTTGGCTGGAAAGGGGATATCTTCTACTTCCCTTGAGTACGGTGTCTGGTATATGAAACAACCAATATTTGTGCGCTCTCTTTCCATTCTGACAGCTTCTTCAACGACTTGTCTTACGTCATCTTGTGTTACAGTCCTCGCAACCGGAACAGATCCTCTTGATCTTGTCCCTTGTGGGTGAGAGCATTCAGGATGGCTTTCATGTCCATTTACTGCACCCGTTGTTGGTGGAGCAGCAATTTGGGCCACATTATGTGCAAGAGTTACTAATGCTTCCCTGAGGTTTCTGCATTTGTCCATTAATGCGCTTTATGCTTTTGCTATTTCATTAATACGATCTTCAGTAGATGACCTATCTTCTCGGTTTGTCTCAGCCATGTATACTGTGGCTTCTCTACTTTTTGACGAAGCCGTAGTAGAGCAAGAGGACTTTGACATCACGGGGCTTACAAAGAAGGGAGAAAGTGGAGTATTGTGTGACTCTTGTGTACTTCCTGTGCTATCAATCGTTTGGGGTGATACGAACATCGGTGACCTTGCCTGGGGTGACACGAGCATTGGTGATCCCATCATTGGTGCTTTACATTTTTTCTCTTTCATCCATCTACCCCTTGGGGCGATTAAAGCTGGAAAGTCGCCTGATGTTAACCGTGGAACTGCTCGTTCGAGATAAATTGCAGGGGGAGCGAGTTCAGGATTTCTTCTGGCTGCGTTGCGCGTCACAGGGCCCTTAGCTCTCGACGAAGGCAGGTTTGTTCAGAGATTCCTTGCATTTCGTGTTCTTGTCTTGCGAGTCATTACTAGGGTCCAGTCTTTATCTCCTTTCGACAGCGGAGGTGAAGCAGATACAACCCCAGCTGTAACTTGCACCAAGCTGTTCTTGTTTGTAAGCAGTTGAGTCTTGTATTTCTAAGGTGAGTCCGACACGCATTCTATCATGAACCCAGTCGGAGTGAAACAAAACCTCACTTTCATTGCAGTAGTTTTCATTGATTGTGATTTGTAGTTTGATTCAAAAGCCTTCAATGACAAAGTATATTTATAATTAGAATCTCTAGAGTAAACATTCTATCTTAGAGATGAAGGGGGGGATGTTCCCTCTGAGAGTCACCATTTTGACGTCGGAAGACGCCAAAAGAAATGCCATGAAAATTCTATGATACCCTCCATGTTGTTATTGGAATAATAAAAAAAAAATAAGTCCCCAGTAGAGTCATCATTTTGTTTCGACAAGAAAACAAATGCGTTTGATTTAGGGGATTTATTTTATTCCAATATAACAAAGAGATTTCATACAATAATCATGGCGTTATTGATTCTAAGTTCATATACATCCCTTCTAAATCCCTTGATTCTAAGATAGAATACTAAAAAATAGTAATTAATAAGGTTATCTGTCAAATCTCAAATTCGGTAGCATTCCGGCTCTATTTCGGTCATCTCCTAGGTACTTAGGAGGAATGTTGAATTTAATCAACCAATTTCCCTTTTGAACTCATCCGTTGTGCCAAAGAGAGGGCTTGAAGCAGTGAAGGTTGAACTCCAACGACTTCGACAACATTTCGACCCCTTTTTGCCTTGGCCACATGGTGACCTAGTTGCGTGACTAGAGCAAATGAATTACCGGTTACGCGGTCAATGCAACATAGTTCTTGGGTGCACGATCCGGGTAGCTTCTCTCCTGCATTACGTGATTAGCACAACTTAGTATCCTAGTTGCGCGGGAAACTAACTCTGCTCCTCACCTTCAATCTATCTTCAGAGCTCCAACTTTCTCTAAAAAACCATCCGTCCCAAATGAAGAGGGGAGGGGTATTATAGGCCTCCACACATGTCAACCCTCGTTTCTTGTGCCATGAGCCCCACCTTGGATCAATTCTAGTCGTTCATCTTGATCTGTGTCTGTTTATGGTTGTTTCTGGTGTGCGATCCGTGCAAGGATAAAATGATCTTTTCCTCTCGCGCAACCCCTGTTCTGGATGCACGATGCCTAAGATTCTTTCTACCAATTACATGAGTTGCGTAACGACTGGTTTGGTTGCGTGATCCGCGCAACATCATTTGTTCCCTTCTTCGTTTCTTCACTTTGTATGGTTTTTTCTCATCTTTAGATTTCCTTCATGATAATTTTTTATGCTCCAATAGGACCCATAGTGGCAGGGTCCCTCCCACCTCCACCGTTTCTCTTTTCTTCTCTCTCTCTTTCTCTCTTTCCCTTTCGTTTGATGATGATGATGATGAGATGTATGGCCCACTTGATGTGTGTGTGGCCCACTATGACATGTTATATCCATGTCGTCCTCATGATAGGGCGCACTTTACTACCCATCTAGCGGTAGGCCCACTGCCTGTTCATCTGGACAGGCCCAGATGAAGAGGAAAAATAAATGTCAGTTGATCCAAGACGGTGGGTCCCACACATGTGGACCCACCTACGATGCATGTACATTACATCTATACTGTCCATCCCACGCAGCAAGCTGCTGTACTGACGCAGCAAGCTCTGTGAGCCCCATCACGAGGTATCTTTTATACCCATGTCGTCTAACCATTTGACACGTGTGGGATGGGACCCACTTAGATGTATTTGTTATATATCCAAACCGTCTATCCGTTTGGAGATGATGGGACCCACTGCTACCACTGACGTCAGTAAGTTCTGTGGGTCCAAGCATGAGGCATGTGTATATATCCTAATTGTTCGTCTAATGCTGGGACGCACTTGATGTATGGGTCTGATCCAGACCGTAGGATCCACCTTAATGAATGTGTTTTATAGTCACCCCATACATCTGTTATGGATGTGGGACCTGCCCCACATGTGTGACACGTGTGGGAAGGTGGGACCCACCTTGATGCATTTATTTTATATCCACAGTGTCTATATAACATTATGTGGCCTCCACTGTAGTGTGTGTGTCTTATACAGACCATCCATGTTGGACCCCCTCTAATGTATGTGTCTTATATCCATGCTGTCCATCTGCATAGGGCGTGTGAAGCCCACATGGATGTAGTGCTGTATCCACTCAGTGCATCCATGGTGCTATGTGGGGCTTACCGTGATATATGTGTTTTATTCCAAGTCGTACATTTGTACAGTGGACTCCACCATGGTATAAGTATTTTATCTGCACCATCTATGCAGTGGACCCCACCATGGTATGAGTATTTTATCTGCGCCATCTATCAGGTGGACCACACTGCAGATTAGTGAAGGATTGAACGTCCACCATTGAAACCCATTTGGGTCATAAGAGTTCTGGATCATTATGAAATTTGTTTTCCTCTTAATTCAGGTCCTTGTAGCCTTATGAAATAGATTGGGTGGAAAATAAATGTTATGGTGGGCCTTAGAAATTTTAAGCAGTGCAAATCATTATCTCCACTGTTATTTATAGTATGGTCCAGATGATCTTAGATATGATTCATTTTGGTTAATACTCTCTAATGATCTATAAAAATAGACGAACGGTGTAGATGGTGTAGCACAAGTAGTGCGGCCCACTTATTGTATTTGAGAGGCCCAATAAGTTATACTTGTGGCCCATTTGTTAAGGCCCATTGGTGTGGCCCGTTGATGCAACCCACTTGATGTATTTTAGGCCCATTAGTGTGGCCTATTGATGAAGCCCACTTAACTGCATATGAAGCCCATTGGTGCGGCCTGTGGACGCGGTCCACTTGATGTATATGAGGCCCACCGGTGCATCCCATGTGATATGGCCAACTCGATATATATGAGGCTCATTGGTGCGGCCCGTGGATGCGATCCACTTGATATATTTAATGGCCCATGGGTTGAGGCCCAATGTGATATATATAAGGGCCACGAGTGAAGCCCAATGAGACGTATGTGGGGCCTTTGTATGGGGCTGAATGTGATATATATGAGGTCCATTGCGATGTGTGATTACTCTATGATGTATGTAATGATGATTATGGTGGGCCATGCCTTGAGAGCAATGATGATTTAATGGCCACATTGATGGGCAATGATGGTTTATTGTCCACATTGTGACCTTCCCTTAGCCCATTTGTTAGGCCAATTATTGATTCTATTTGGTCGAGGCCGATTCTATTTGGTTGAGGCTGATTGTATAGGCCGATTTCGATTATCAAGGCCGAGTATCATGGCTGATTTTGATTTATCGAGGCCAATTGTATAGGATTCCGATTGTCGAGGCCGATTCCGATATGTCGAGGCTGATTTTATAAGCCAATTTCGATTTGTCGAGGCCGATTGTATAGGCCGATTCTGATTTATCGAGGCTGATTGTATAGGCTGATTTCAATTGTCGATGCCGATTCCGATTGTTGAGGCCGATTGTATAGGCCGATTTCGATATATCGAGGCCGATTGTATAGGTCGATTCTGATTGTCGAGGCCGATTATCAAGGCTAATTTTGATTTGTCGAGGCCAATTGTATAAGCCGATTCTGATTGTCAAGGCCGAGTATCGAGGCCGATTCTAATTTGTTAAGGCTGATTCCAATTTATTGAGGCCGATTGTATAGGCCGATTCTTCTTTGTTGAGGCCAATTGTATATGCCGATTCTGATTGTCGAGGCCGAGTATCGAGGTCAATTGTATAGGATAATTTTGATTGTTAAGGCCAAGTATCGAGGTCGATTCTGATTGTCGAGGTTGCGTATCGAGGCTGATTGTATAAGCCAATTCTGATTGTCGAGGTCGCGTATTGAGGCTGATTCCAATTTGTCGAGGCCGATTGTATAAGATAATTTTGATTATCGAGGCTGAGTATCGAGGCTGATTGTATAGGCCGATTCTGATTATCGAGGCCAAGTATCGAGGCCGATTCTGAGTGTTGATTCTGATTATTGAGGCAGATTTCGATTATCAAGGCCGATTTTGATTATCGAGGCTGATTGTCGAGACCTGTATGATGTATATGCGACTCGTAGTTGAGGCCCATTGTGATGTGTATTCAACCTATGTGATGTATATGTAGCCCGTATTTAAGGCCTAATGTGATGAATAGGAGGTTTATGTGATGGGGCCAATTGTGATGTATTTGAGGCCCATGAACAAGGCCCATTATGATGTATTCATGGCCCATGGGCAAGGCCCATTGTGATATCTATTAGGCCCATGATGCATGTCCCAATTGATGTATTCGAGACCCATGTGTAGGGCCCACATGTCATGTATTTGAGGTCCATGAGCAGGGCCCACTCATTGTGTATATGTGGCCCTTGAGTAAGGCCCATTGTGTTGTATAGTATGTTTTTGTGTGAGGTCATGGGCCCATTATATGTTTGGCTCTATGTGGGCCATTCCTTGGGGGCAATGATGGTTAAATGTCCACATTGTCAAAGCCGATTGTTGATACTGGTTATTAATACCTATTATGAGTATGTGACAGCATAGTATCATGATACATGCCCATACGTATCATCTGCATGTTTATGTGATTGACCCTTGCATATGCAATAGTACAGATGGTTTATGAGACTCCCTGATAGGTGGAGTTATCCCGCATGAGCGCACGGTATACGCAGGATTGATGCATGATTGGACTACATGACTCATGCATCTTGCATTGTGTGATTGTGGTTATGGTATGCCCTAGTGACATCAAGGCTGTGACCTCCACAGGACTATCATGGATGGCCAAATGGGACACCAAAAATGTTTGGTTCAAGAATCTGGGCACTTTGGATGTCCGTGGGTGAATGTCCCTAAATCTCTGAGGCCAGGAGACGCCCCAACATCTAGACCGAGTGGATACATGAGCGCCCAAGTGCCGAATACCAGTAGGCCATGTCTCCCACTGTGTCATGGTCAGTTGGAAGGAGATGTGGTCTTATCCGCCTGACTGAGGGGGCTATAAGCTAGGCTGAGTTTGACCAGTTCATAAATGGGTCTGCTATCGACGAGCCAGGTAGGCATTGGTATATTACTGGAAGGTCTTTTTCACTTGATGGGTTACGTGGCTGGCTAGGGCGGTAGCCATCATGGAGTGTACTAGACCCCGGTGATGGTCCCAGAGATGTACGGTGCTGATATGTGGACTTATTGATCAGGAGTTGCATCCTTATTCATTCATTCACTATTCACTCGGGCTGGTGATGCGTAAATATTCGTTACGTGTACCTTCGCAACAGTCAGGATTTCGGTTGGGGCACGCAACTAACCTAAGATCAGGAATTTACCACATTGAGTCTGACTATCCAAATTTAGGTATGGGACTGGTTTGGATAGAAGTCCCTTGTGATGGACCTCATAGCCTGCGATACTACGTACTATCATCCCAAATTCACTCCATCTTATTCATTTCATTCACACCGTATATTGCATTGCATCCTCAGCATTTAACACTTTAGGTTGCTATGTTTCTGCACTTATATGATCTAGACGGACTTACCAGGATTTACATATTACATTGTACCCTCACCATCTGATACTTGGCTCTCTTTGACTCTTCATTTGCGTAACTGATTTATATTGCTTACTCTGATATTAGATGACTCATGGACTTGTTAGTATTTCTGCTTACTCTAATATTGTATGGCTTGTGGACTTATTGGTATCTCCGTTTACTCTAATATTACATTCTAAGCACGCATATTCTACTCACACACTTTCACCACATACTAAGCTTTCTATAAGCTTATGCACGATAGATGCGTGCAGGTGGCATTAGGTTTCAGCAGCATGGAGCTTGAAGTATGCAGCGGACCTCTGGAGGTTTAAATTTTAATATATGTATTTTCCTTTCAGCCTTGTATTCAAATGATTATATTAGTGGATATGTGATGATGATATTACCTTTGTGATTTAGGTAAACTTGTGGTTATGCTTCTTACGAGAAAAATATACGTTGAAAAATCCTCCTTATAGGATTTCAAGATTGAAATCTGGCGTATAGACGCTGGGAGCCGAGAGTGGGGTACTACGGAAGTTTTCGGCATTGGATTCGGCGATCGGGATTCCTGTGAGTCCGATCTCTGGGTTTAGGTGTGACAGGGCTCGTCACCCAATTTCATTCATGCCCGGTCGTTCGAACGGTACTTTAGCACGAAACTATCGGCTAGGTAATTTGACGGGGGCTATTTGAACAACATATTATCACCTCTATCAGTGCTCAATGGTTACTATGGGGAGGCTCGTCACCCCAACATAAGCCGACAGCTCGAACATGGTGCCTCATACTACCATGCTCGACTCATTAGTCTTTGGGGATCGTAATTCACTAACAGTTATGAGTAAACTAAATTAATGATAATGGTGGTATCTAAGATTCTATTGAATATTATGCAATCACCAAGCACAAGAATGATTGAGCTTACATTAGATTGATGTGATCAACTATGGAGAACCCTGGGAAAATCGGCATTAGACGCAAAGCATCCCGCGTAGGTCCAACTACTGCTGATCATCCATGTTTAACACTGGTCAGCCGTATGAGCATGAGTTAGCCTCCTTAAATTGGGTTATCCACATATTTAGATAATTTATGAAGCTCAATCCACCGCAACACACAATTAAATAATCCTAGTATTTTTAAGCATTCAACATCAAAGAATTTTATAATATTAAGAGTTTCATTTCATTTAAGAATTTTTTTGAGCATGTTATCAATCAAATAGAAAATAAATACATTTAATTATTCTAGAATACCAAGTAGAAGCTTGGGGGTAGATCTTCACCTTAGAGTTAAAATCCTCGACTCGAATGCGGCCCTCGCATCGAGAATTTGGGGAAAACGCTCCAAACCTAAATTAAAGTATAAGACTATCATTAATGACATGGATTTAGTCATCATTAAGTATTAAACAATGAATTATGACTTAACTAACTCAATTTGATAGATCCATCAACTCAATTCGACGAATCGGGACTTGTAATTGGCGCACAACTAAAACCTAATGGAAGGGGGCCCGATTATGGCTCCCTTAAGATTATGGACTGCTTCAATCGATAATTGCAACTCAAAATCCTAACACACTCAACCCTAACATTAGGGTTTACGAGAATCAACGGAAATGAAAGGGGTTTCTAGCCCTAATGGCTTAAAATGTAAGAAATGTAAGAAATAGATGGACAGACAAGTAGAAAACCTCTTACCTAGTAAAAGGGTGAAGAATCCAACCCAAAATCATCAAGTTTCGAATGTAAAAGATGTGAAATTGAGTGTAGATGATAGATCTTTTAAAATTCGATGAGCATGGGGATCGAAAGGTATGATCCGACACCGGACTCCGCCATTTCTCCCTTCCCTCTCTTCCTCTTTTCTCCTCCTCCTCTCACTCAGCTTTGCAAAAATTCGTATGGGGAGAGGGAGAGTACAAATGGGGTTCTTTTATAGAGCTAAAATTGATGAAAATGGCCTTAATGGCCCTTTATTCATTATACTAACCTTGGGGGGGGGGGGGGGTTGTTTTCGATTTACAGGGTCCTTTTGGGGGTCCATTGACTCATACATCGATTTTGGTTGAAACCTAACGGCCGAAAATTCATAACTTCGTAAAAGAGCAGAGTCCAATTCACTTAAATTTTAGGTTTCTGCTTAAGGCATTTTCACATTCTCATGCACCTAGCCTTTGACCCAAGCTGAGTGATTTTAGACACTATCTTGGATCGACATCCACGATGGATGTCAAGCCCAGTAAAACGGTCATTATTCTATAGTTTTAAGTATAGTAGCCCACTAATGAGCGGTCTAGAGTTTATTCAGATAATCAGGGCATTTTGAGGATAGATTGGGCAATGAGATTTCCCATACATGATGAATGGGGTTTGGATTAGCTAAATTCATAGTGTGACATGTTTGTAATTAGTAAAAATGGTGATTTGACTCTAATCATTCTAATCAAGGACCATAATTCAACTATAATCAAAGCTATCCGAATTACTAAAATATACCCAAAAAATAGAAAATATTAATTCAATTAAATAGGATGATTCCTAATATGATTAGAAGCAATTCTTAAGAAGACGTCAAATACAGAAACTCTAAGATGAAAAAGATATGCACAGTTCATCAACAATGTGTAGTTACAGAAATTTTCAGTTTCAATAAGTTTATTTTATACAGTAATTTTTTTACTTTTAATTATTAAATTATTTTAATTATTTTTTTAGTAGTTTATCATCAAGTCTACTTTATCTCTACCAAAATTCATTACATTTCAAGTTATAAAAAAATTCTAAAATTTTTAGGAGTACCAGCTACCTGAAAGTAATGATTTTGGTATAGTTTCCAAAAAGTCCTAAATTTAACCTCCTTTGGGATTTTTTTATGAAACTAGACTTATCAAGCTTCAATCTGGTTTTTGAATCACCTCAATCGAAGTTGTAGAAAAATATATATGACTTTTTGAAGTCAGTACATTGAAACTGTCAAAATTCGAACGTGCAGAATATTGTTGAACAGAGTTACTTGGTTGAACCGAGTCAACCAAATCTCCCTCCAGATTTGTTCAGTTGCTTAAGGTTTACTCTATGCAACCAAGCGGGGCTCCCCCAATTTCCCCAGTTTGTTGGGTGCAACTGAACCTTGTTGTCTATATTCTTCAAAATTCTCAAATTTCACTTAGTCGGACAGTTTTTGTGGATCCAAAGTTACTCCTTTTGGTCCTAAACATGTACGAATACACACAAAGACATGCACTCAAGTCGATAAATCAAAGGTACTACCTAAGGACATCTAATTCCCAACTAGCAAAAATCTAGGGCGTTACAATATACCCCCTTAAAAACAATTTTATCCCCAAAATTGGCTAAGGCTTCTATTAGGTTCGTTGTCAAAGAGAACATTTGTGGATACACTGACCTTAGCTATTGTAATTAAGCTCGTACCTATTTTTGGGCCTATTCTTTAGTGATCCGATCTACATATATGACTTGGCTTAGTTTTTAAATCCTAGCTCCTTTTCTTTAATAAGTTTATTACTAACTTTCTAGCAACAATTCAGATCCTATTTAGTGATCTAACCGTATGTATAACCTGGATCAATTTCCTTTGATCATGGGCTAGTGGGCGATGATCCCACCACGCTTCTGCTGCACCTACTGTATGCCAGAATGGGTGGTGATTTGGGGCCTAAATTCCTAACTATCTAGTGCCCATTAGAAAACTTTCTTGGGCCTAAAATCCTATGTTATATTAAGATCGTGACTTAGGGACAATTAGGTGGGCACCTTATCCTCCATGATTCTAAGCATAGTTTCTAAGTTTTATCAACTACCTTAGGAATTGTTAGGGATTCCAAAGGGGTGAGGTAATAAACTCTCGGTTTTGCAGGGGCTGGTTAACATGAAAGGATGGTTGTAATGGGTCTAAGCCTGATACATAGATCCTCTGCCTGGCCAGTATAGATGGTTCATTTATCATATCCCAACCCTGGTGAAATTTGGTCTTCTGCTCGGTAAAGCATTGAGTCCATTGATATTTACTAGGATTTAGAGTTTGATTCAAACCACGAATACTTCGATCATCTATAGTTCCGCCATTCCGTATTCCCGATTATAGTAAATCCTTAAGGAAACCATTCTAAGGGGCATGTTGACAGGACTTAACATTAAATCCGATGGATGCCTAGGTTTTCACTGATCTTGAGTTGATCTTCAAGTTCTACCTAGAAGCTCTTTTTTCATATGAAATTTGACAATCTATGTGTACTCAACATCATAGCACTTACAATTTCCCCATTTATCAATTTCATGAAAAAACCTTACATAAATACTCATTCATTAATAAGATAAACCATACACACTTTAATAGTCTTAAAGCCGCCCTTATAATCTTCGTAGCTCACAACTGATGATGCTCAACTGACACTCCCTCTAAGAAATACACATATAGCATCCTAGCATTTTACTAGAATTTTTTTATCCATTAGTATATACAAGTCATTATTCCATACTAACATGCATTCAAAGTATTCATTCCAAACACAAACATATATATATATATATATATATATATATATATATATATATATATATATATATATATATATATATATATATATATATATATATATATATATATATATATATATATATATATATATATATATATATATATATAGCTCTCCCCCCCTTTTGTCGCAAGTTGATAAAGGAAGAATAACATGAATAGCAAAATAAAGAATTAACATGGAGCAGGTAAATCAAGGAGATCACATGAAATATCCAAAAGATATGATCCAAAAAAATCCAAATGTCATCAAATACATCATCCAAATTATTCAAAGTATTTAACCAAACCATAGAGTTAGTTTAGTACAAAACCATCACAAGTAAAGAAGAAAAAAAACTAATCAAGCTCAGTCTAACCCAGAAGAAGATGGTGCAAGCATTAAAGGATCATTGAGCCGCAAACTTTGGTTGATACGATGGAAGTACTTTTTCATGTACTTTATTGTAGATTATTGGGTTTGGGCCAATGAAGTCAATGATACAGTTATGATTTTACCAGGCTATCACAAACAAAAATCCTCACAGAGATTTTCTTGCTTATCTCAGAAAAACCAACACTGAGATTTTCTAGCTATATCAGAAAAACCAAAAAGAAAATAAATAAATGTATACTTATCTTTACCGTAGAAGAATTTGTATCCAAAGAACTACTTTTCTCGAATGTCAAATGTTCAATGTTCAGTTCGATAGAAAAGGTCCAGAGTTCTATTGATTTTAAGTAAGATTAAACCAATGGCTACTTGTATTAATTCCTTTAAATCTCAATAAGAAGAGTAATATCCACCCTTTTTAGAATTAGAATGACAGAGTATGAGATTAAGGAATTAAACAAAAAGCTATAAAAAGTATTTTATAAATACCGTTCAATAGCTTGAATATAAATGGAGCTTCTCTCTCACTACCAGAAGGATTTGAATAGTCTTGAATGAATTTTTGGATTGAGAGAGAACCTCAATTTATAAGCAAAGAAATTGGCTCTTCGACAGGCCCAAGCACCAAATTTTGTTCTAACGGATTTTCAGATTTGAGTAGGATAAGATATAACAAATCTTTGACTGGTCGAAGGCCTTATTCAACTGGTCGAGGGTGGGCTTCGACTAGTTGAAGGTGGTGTTTGACTGGCCAAAGATGCCAAAATCTGAATTGATTTAGTTGCTGGACTTCGAGCTAAGAAACCTAGGATTAGTTGAAATTTTCCCTTCGACTAGTCGAACAGACCACTCGACTGGCCGAAAATACAACAAATTTTTTATTTTGCTTCGGTTTGTTCTAGGACTGGCCGAGTAAAACTTAGGCTAGTCGAGCCAAACCTTAGGTCGGTCGAAACTTAACCAGACACAAGCATAAAAACCCGATTTTAAATAGTTTTTGAAAATACCTGAACCTAAGGTCTTTCTAAGGTTTATAATACTAGGTCTTTCTAAGGTTTATAATACCTGAAATGACTGAACTTCTTTGTCTTGAAGTATATTAAAGACTTGAACTTCTTTATGAAGCTTGATCTTCTACTAGAACATCATTTGATCTTGACTTTATCTTTTGAGCTTAATCTTCTACTAGAACTTGGACTTGGATTGTCACGCCCCAAACTCAAAAAATGGGCTCACAAAATTTTTGATCACCAAATTCGGTGCTGACAGCCTCTGTAGTGCCCCATTCTCGGTTCCTGGCAATCATATGCCAGATTCCGATCCTGGAATCCTACAAGAAGGATTTTCATAATGAATTTTTTTATATATAATGGAGCATAACCATAAGCATAACCAAGCCACAAAACAACATCACCACATATCCACTATATCAAAAACTTTAAGTACAATGCAGAAATGAAAATACAAGGTGATCAAAAAGCTCCAAAATAGTTAGATGCGCACTCCTGCCTCAACGTTGTTGTTGTCCAATGCCACTTGCACGCAACGGTCGTGCATAAGCTTACAAAAGCTTAGAGGGTGGTGTAAGTGTGTGCACAAGGCAAGTGCCCAGTATATAATATCAGAGTAATGTTGAAGCATACAGTAAGTCTATGAATGCTATCAGCTGTACCAAAGCTATATGATGCAAGGTATGAATGCTATCGGCAATACCAAGGCCATAGGATGCGAGGCCTATGTAGCCAAATGTCATATGTGAGATGCAAAGCAATCATGTCAGTACTCATCAAGTACGCATATCAATACCGTTCTTCTTTGAATATCACAGAGGTCTAATACACCTCACACTGACTGCCTCCTCCCTAGTTACACAGTCAAGCAAATGAAAGAGACCACACTATCTGCCTAACCAGTAGTCTGCCAATACCTACCCGACTCGTCGATAGCGGACTCATTTGTGGGCTAGTCAAACTTAGCCTAGCTTATAGTCCCCTCACTCAGGTGGATAAGGCCACACCCCCTTCTAACCGACTATGACACAGTGGGAGATGCGGCCTACTGGTATTCAGCACTGGGGTGCTCGTATATCTACTCAGTCTAGACATTGGAGCATCTCCTGGTACTAAAAAGGTTCTGAGATTTTTATCCAAGGACATCCTAAGTGCCCACAATGCTAGAGCCATTATTTTTAGTATCCGATACGACCATCCACGATGTGCCTGTGGAGGCCACGACCCTAAAGTCGCTAGGGCGTGCAGTGATCAAGTCACACATATGCAGGATGCATGAGTCACATCGTCAAATCATGCAGTAATCCTGGGCATACCACGTGCTCATGTGGGGACATTCCGTCTCATAAGAAGTCCCGTAAATGTCTCAGCCCAGTGGCTTATGCTATGATCAAACATTCCTCACATCAAGCATACATATGATGTGTATGGGCATGAATCATGGAGCCATACTAAGCATGTTATAAAGTGATGAATCATTAACAAGTATGAGCCTATCAATGGGCCTTAAGGAGAGTTACAATGCGGACATTTAACCAACCTTGTACTTACAATGTGGACATCAATGGGGAATCACACATTGCAATGAATAAATATCATTACATAAACCATGGGGAATCACACATTGCAATGGACCCTAAGGACATCTCGTTGGGCCTCAACCCATGGGCCTTGGATACATTGAATGGGCCGCATCATATGGGAATTGTATAAATCAAGTGGGCCACATCAATGGGCCTTATGTACATTGTAATGGCCATAACCCCTAGGCCTGAAAATACATCACAATGGGCCTCATAATATGGGCCTTACATTCATAGCAAGGCGGGCCTCAATAACGGCCTCATACACCTCAAGGTGGGCCTCAAAAATGGGCCATAAATATGGGCTACAAATGCATCAAGATGGGCCTTCACGGATGGCCACAAATACATTCGTATGGACACCATCACATGGGCCTTATATAAATCAATGGGCCACACCAATGAGCCCCACGTATACTTCAAATGGGTCATACCAATGGGCCCTACGTATACATCAAATGGGCCACACCCTAAATATAAGTGGGATAATGATTTCCACCATTAAAATTTCTAAGGCCCACCATAACATTTATTTCCCACACAATCTGTTCATAAGGTCACAAAGAAATTGGTGGCCAAAGGGTCTAATGGTGGAGTTCAAACCCACTGTATAATGTGGTCCACCTGATAAATATATTTGTCTTGTTTTTAGTCTCAAGCTTATGAGGCAAGTTGGCCAAATGGTTGGATAGTTTGGATGCAACACATGCATCAAGGGGGGTCCCACCGTCCAGGTGTGGACGGTGTGGATAGAACACGTACATCATGGGTCCACTAGCTATCCAGCAGCCCAGCAGAACTACTGGACGACATGGTAACACATACATTTAGGTGGGTTCCACCGTCCTCCTGGACGGTGTGAATAAAACACATACATCACTGGTGGGTTCCATGTGGGGCCCACCATAATGCTTATTTGCAATCCAACCCGTTGGTAAGGTCACACAGACCTGGATGAAAAGGAAAAACAAAGTTCATCTTCATCCAAAACTTCTGTGGCCCAGAAAGGTGTTTCAAGGGCAGACGTTCAATCCCACTGTTCCCTCTGATGTGGGCCACCTAAGTCTTAGATAGAGCTGATTTTTGGGGATGGCTCACAGTCCTAAGGGGCCCATAGAATGGATGGAGTGGATATACAACACATATAATGGTGGGGCCCACGGCTGGGACCGTGGGTCCCTGCTCATCCACCCGCCCGCCCGCGCAGCAGGCGCTGCCTACACCTCTGACAGCAGCAGTGTCTGCTACACATATATATTTTTATTTTATTTTAAAAACCTATTTTCTCAAGGTTTTTCACACGTGGGGCCCGCATCAGGTGAATCCAACCCTGCCATTGCATCCCATGTATTAAGATAGACCAAACAAGCCTAATATCTGATACTTTTTGGTGTATAGTAATGACAAGGTGGTTTTCAATAGTAGAAACCACTATTTTATATGATATGGCCCACCAGAAGATCGGATGGACTTCATTTTTCGACTTAATGCCTAAAATGGTCTGAGAAAAGGGATGGACGACGTGGATTGAATACATACATCAAGGTAGGGCCTACATAAGTGGCTCACCCAAATAGCCTTTAACCAAGGCTAAAATTTGTGTTTTCCATTCAACGTCCAACGTCCAGGGACACTGGACAGTTGTGCCTTTCAAGTGGGCTGCCCACATGGGCCACTAAATGATGGATGGGGTGGACACAACACTTATAAAGTGTGCCCTACCTATAGATGACTTGGATACAATACATGCCTTAGAGTGGGGTCCATCCAAGTGGGCCACATGGCCACATCATCACACATCAAAGAGCAAAAAAAATGAAAAGGAGAGGGAGAGAGAGAGAAAGAGAGAGATCGAGGGACATGCGTGATGGAGGGACCCCGAAACTATGGGCCCTCCGTTTCAAGCATCCAATCATACATCAAGTGGGTCCCATTACATGTGGGTCCATCGAATCAAAGATCAACGATGGAGATCCCTTCTCCATCAAGATGTAAGGTCTAGATGACCCCTTTTTAAGCTAGAAAGTAAGCATCATAATGGGGTCCATGGAGAATGGCCCCATCATAGAATGATAATAAAAATCAAGGTGGACCATCGGCTACATCTAGGGTTCAAAGTGAGATCTATACCATCGATCGGTAGGCCTCACTTGGCCCATCATAAGAACATAAAAACCTAGCCTATAAAAGCACCCACCGTCGATCTTCTTGGTAAGTTGGAAAGCCGATCTCCTCATATCTTACTTTGATGGTGGAAGATGAGGTTTGAATGGATAAGATGATGGATTTGGGATGGAAAAGTGGGCCTCACACATGCACTTTTCTCTCCATGGGAAGAGCTTGGACGTGAGTGTTTTTGGTTACTTGAACTTGTGTTGGGAAATGAGAGAGAGAGAGAGAGAGGGTTGTAAGGAGATGTGAGAGATGGGTGATGGAGTGATGGATGGGAGAGGAGGATGGGTGTATAAGGACTTTGTTGACTTTAGGGGTAGATGATGTAAGAAGGGTATGGGGTGTACAAGAAACTTTAGACTTATGGGTTGCTTGGGGATGGGTGAAAGGTGATGTGTACTCGACATGAAGTAATTGATTGATTGATTAATGGATGTGACATGTTGTAGAGATTCTCTTGGGATTTACAATACACGGTATTTTTCTCGAACTAAATGCGGGTCCACATCTCTCGGTCAAGGCATCGGATCGGTATGCAAGACGTGGCGTTGGAACTACGATGATGGTGCGGTCGTAATGATACAAGTCTTGGATTAAGCTGACTTAATTCTACAAGATACGGCTTAGGGTCACGCGAAAACATCGAATATACGACGTGGATTGCCAGAATTCAACAGGAAGGATCGAGACAGTCGACGGAACAATACAGACTAGGATACGGGTCTTACATGGATTGAACCTTGATCTTTAACCATACTTGAAGATCACTTGATAATATGTTTTAACTAAACAAAATTTGACAAACAAAGTGTTCTTTAAACATTATAGCACTTACAATCTCCCCTTTGTCAATTTCGTGACAAAACATATAATATTATAATTATAAGAATGAAGCCTTGTACTCTTGTACTCATGTTGTAGAATATTGTTGAAGATTTCAAAGTATTTTCTACTCCCCCTCAATTAGTACTTCCCCCGTATCATTCATAATATAAAACACATTTCATAGCATATATAGTCTAATTAAGTGTTCATGCATTACATTCATGCCCATCATTCCCATTCTCCATATATAATTAATATGTAATCAAGCCCATCATTATTCATGCCCATCATTCTCATTCTCCATTACAAGTAATATTATGCATTCCAAATATTAACTAAGTCTCCCCCCTTTTGTCACAAGTTGACAAAGGAAGAAGTAGATAACAATCAAATAAGATAGATAGGCAAGTATCATCAATTAAACTTGATAGAAGAACAAGTAAGCATATGTAATAAGGAGAGAAAAATCAGCATATAAAAGTTTAAATGTTAGGGAAATAACATTAAAGAGGTTAAGAGAGAGTGTTAAGAAATAATCTAAGCAAATAAGTAAAGTTTAAGTTTTACATCACTGAAACACAAGTTCTTAAAAAAGAAATGAACTCAATCAGATCCAGATGATGGAGTAGACATAGAAGGGTTAAGCTGATTTAAACTCCAGTTGATGCGATGGAAGTACTTCTTCATGTACTTCATTATAGATTTTTGGGTTTGAACCACATTGTCCTATGAGACCTCCGGTGCCTCAACCTTCTCCTCCAAATATTTAAGACGACCATCTACCTAAGAAGGTTAATAGTTTGGATCTTCTGGATCATCAGACTCATCTAGCTCATCAAAAATATCTTCCATAGTAGTATCGACAGTATTAATGCATAAAAATATTCCATCTCATTGCATGTCCATTGCATTGGTCAGAGAATTTCATGGTGCGGGTCCTTCCCAGGGTTGTTCACTCCTTATTTTGGTAAAAATGAGTGAATGGGGGTATTTTGGCAAAAATGAGTGAATGGGGGTATTTTGGTAAAAATGAGCGAATAGGGGTATTTTGGTGAAAATGAGTGAACAGGGGTATTTTGGTAAAAAGAGTGAAGAGAGTTATATTAGGAAACAAGGAAGAATGGAAGTTGCCTCGTATTAAGGAAGGAGTGGTTGAACACCACTATTTAAATAAGAGGTTAGTGAACACCACTAGTTAAGAAAAGAGGTTGGTTATTGCCTTAAGGAGAAGTGGTGGTGATCACCACTGTTTAAGGAGGGGAGGAACCTGGGAGGCCTATAAATATCCCCTCCCATTCCTCATTTGAAGAGGGAGACAAGAAGGAGAGAAGTGGGGAGAGAAACTCGTCCATCCCACCTTTTGAAGTGTTGTGCATTAGAGGGGGTGTGCGATGCACAACCCATGTAGCACACACTAGATGGGAGCGCGCAATGGTTGTTGGCGCACAATGCCACATCTTTCTCTCCCTTGTCCTAACGCACAACACCCATGTTCAAAGGGATACACCCATGTTCAAAGGGATTTCTGCACACCATGTCAAAGGGACTTCTGCACACTACGTCAAAGGGATTTGCGCACAACCACGTCCAAAGGGACTTTGTCCCAACGCCATCTCTCTCTCTCTCTCTCTCTCTCTCTCTCTCTATCTCTATCTCTCCTTCATTTCCTAAAACCATGGCTTTGTGCACCACTTCCTTAGGGATTTTGTCCATATAGATGGCTTTGTGTGCCACTTCCTTAGGGATTTTGTCCATATACATGGCTTTGTGCGCCACTTCCTTAGATTTTGTCCAAATACCACCCTTGTGCACCACTTCTTGTGGGAGATTTTCCACATTCAAAGGGTTGTGCGTCACTTCATGTGGGACGTTGTCCTGATACGAAGCTCTTATGCGCCATATCCTCCTCTCCCTTGTCCTGATCCAAGTGTTGTGCGCCATCTTATGTAGAGAAAGGTTGTGCGCTTCATGTTTTTAACTGCTTGTGCACTCTCTGTCTTAAAGAGAAGCCTGGGTGCCACTTTGCATGGGGCCTTGTTCAGAAGGAAAGCTTCATGCTCCATTTCAAAGGGAAGCTTATCCTAAAGAAAGCCTTCCTGCACCACTTCTCATGGGAGCATGTCCTGATGCATGGCTTTTGTGCCATTTTGAGAGGAAGTCTGTCCTAATGCATGGCTTTTGTATGCCACTCCTTGTTTGTAAGAGTATTGTGTACTCCACCTTTAATGAAGTTGTGCACCACTAGATCCAAGACCGTGAAGTTTCCAGATTCTCCTAAATGGTGCGTCAGTGTTCTCACCCAGAATGTCCTGTCCTTGACCAAGTGCATAAGTTGTTGGATTCATAAAAGGAAAGTAAGGGAAATGTGAAGCATAGAGAGATAACTCACAGAGGAGAAAGAAGAGTCGGTCTGTACAACTGAAAGGGCAAGGGGAAAGACAATCAATGCCTATTGCACAATCAGATCAAGGGTTCTAAGTCTGTACGATGCTTCAAGTCCGCACAACCCATCCGCCTTTGTGATGAATATAAAAAGCATCGAAATGCTGCCGAAATTTCCATTAAGCTACCTTCTTTCATTCATTGTGTCGATTGATTGTACTTTGTTTTCAGAATCAAAGGAAGTGTGACGATGTAAATGAACTCAGAATAAATAAAACCTTGTGATCATTCTTCTCTCATTGTTTCTTTGTTATCATTGAGTGAAATCCCTTAAATCGAATGCATTTGTTTCTTGTCGAAATAGGCAGGAGCCTGTGCTTCCTCCTCTTCTTTAGATTGGCAAGGAAGAGGCTTTAGATTCATCTTATTCAAGTTGGTATTGTTAAATGGTAGTGCAAATTCTGGTGCCTCAGACGTAGGAATGGTGACATTAGAATGTAAAGCAATGCAAGTTATGAGATAAGCAAATGGAATCAATCCATGACCAAGATGTAAATGAAACTAAATAATGATGTAACATATTAATGAAGGAAGACAAACTTGAATACCAAACACTACAGAATGAAGAACTCGAGTCATAAAAGGAATAAGTTCAGACTTATTCCCTGACTAGGATAGACATTGGAAGTGAAAATCCTATGAAGAACACGATATTTGAGAAACATTTGGTTAACTAGAAAGGCATTACCTGATTTTCATTCAGCATTAAAGTTACACAATTTACATGTAATTACTTGCCCCTCAAAATTAGTCATTTTATTAGTCAGATTTGCAATAAGAATTGCATCTTCTGCAACAACAATCTCAGTCAATGCCAAAATAGTATATCAATTTACTGTGAAGGTCCCTTCCACGAATTTAATCGTGAACGTAAGATCCTTAAGAGACGCGTCACAAATGGAAGGGTACATTCCTTGTGCTATAGAACGGTAAGCCGCTCCTCCCCAATTAAAGATGCACTCCTAACCAATTTCTGTCAAAATTGGAATAAGACCAAAGAGCCGCAATGTGATCAATATTGACTGATCTCTCTATGATTATGTCTCTAGTGCAAAAATCCTTGACATGCTCTGAATCTTCATCGGTAGCCTGTAGGGTTCTTACACCCAATGGAGTGGATCTAAAAGAAGAGATACCATGACTCTTTCGTGTTGTTGTTCTCTTTGAACGATGCTCCGTTAAATATAGCACAAGAAAGAAACCAAAGAGAAGGAGTGGATTAAAGCTAGATTAGATTTGAAATAAAAACCCACTACAAAGAGGGTTTGAAATCACAAATACAACTCAAATATGAGATTAACTAGCAAAGATGTACTCAAAACTTGAAGGAAATTGAAAAATAAACACTTACGACCAAGATTGGAAGTTGGATTGGTTAAGAGAGGTATCGGCTAGTCGAGGAAGAAGGTGAAAAATGAATTGAAAAATGTGTTTTTCCCCTTTTAGAATAAAATTGCGCGGTCCTCGACTGGTCAAGAATGCATTCAATTGGTCGAAGGTTCGGCCAATTGAGTGTGTACACGACTGGTCGAAGATGCCTCAAAATTTTTAATTTTTGTTTATTATTATTATTGTTTATTATCAAGATATGCATTTAAACAATATAAACATACAATAAAAATAAATACATAAGAAAGATAATTAATTAATAATACACAAACTAATATCATGCTTTAAGTTGAAAAATCTATTTCTGTCGAGAGGTTTGGTTAGTATGTCTGTAAGCTGCTTCTCGATTTGAATGTATTCAAGCACGATACTCTTGTCTTCAACTAATTCTCAAATATAATGATATCGAATATCAATATGCTTTGTACGAGAATGTTGGATTGGATTTTTTGAAATATTAATTGTGTTCGAATTATTACAGTATAGTGTCATTGTATGTTGCACAATACCATAATTGGCTAACATTCTTTTCATCTAAATAAGCTAAGTGTAAGCATTTCTAGCTGTAATATATTCAACTTTAGCTATAGAGAGAGATATAAAACTTTGTTGCTTACTGAGTCACGAAACTAAACAGTTCCCTACATATCGTCAATATTTCCTACCTGTCTGCATCAGTATATCCGGCAATTTGTATGGGTGTATCACGTGGATACCAAAGTCCTAAGTTAGCAGAACTTGCGACATATCTGATTATCCATTAATATCAATAAGATGTGATTCCTTAGGATTAGATTGATATCTAGCACATAATTTAACATTAAAAATAATATGAGGTCTACTAGCAGTTAAGTATAGAAGACTACCAATCATACTTCGATATAGATGAGAGTCTATACTTTTACCTGATTTATCATTTAAGAGTTTAATTGTTGTACTCATTGGAGTTTCAAAATTCTTTCCATTCTCAAATCCAAACCTTTTTATAAGGTTCAAGGCGTATTTAGTTTGTGAGATGAATATACCATCTTCAAGTTGCTTAATTTATAATCCAAACAAGTAGTTTAATTCACCAACCTTACTCATTTTAAACTTGAATTTCATCAGATCTACAAATCTAATAGATAAGTTAGTGCATGTCGATCCATAAATGATATAATCAATATAGATATGAACTATCAGTATGTGAACGTTGTATTTCTTAACAAATAAATTTTTATTAACATGGTCCATAATAAAGTTGTGACTAAGTAAAAATTTAGTAAATTTTTCGTAAAGTTGTGCCTTAGGAGCTTGTTTCAACCCATAAGTGCCTTTTTAAGACGATATACATGATTAGGAGATTTGGGGTCTTCAAAACCCTTTGGCTGTTCAACCTATACCTCCTTGTGAAATCATCATTTATAAAAGAAATTTTGACATTCATTTGATATATTTTGAATTTCTTATGACATGCAATCAAAATAAATAATCTTATGGATTTAAGGCTTGCAACTGGTGCAAAGGTTTCATCATAATCAATGCCTTCTATTTGTGTGTACCCTTGTATAACCAGTCGAGCCTTATTTCTGATAATATTACCTAATTCATCAGTTTTATTTTTAAAAATTCATTTGGTTTCAATTACATGTTTACTAGAAGGTCTAGGAACCAAGTACCATTGTAATGCCCTGAAATTCGGGGGTCGAGCATAACTCAGCTCCCGAGTTCCAAAACATCACTTATGTAACATAATTAATGATGGATGTATGTTGTCTATATTATTGCGTGAAACATGAAGTGGATTAAGCCAATTCAACAGACATAATTCAGGGATGGTGAGAAAATGTAAGCGGAAGTCTTATATACATATATAAACCAAAAACAATCCCTAAAATATGTGTGCTCTATCTGGGCAATAAGTACAATCTGTGTCTCAAAATACATGTATCAAATTGAGTATACTCAATACAATCATAACCCAGAATCCCCGCCAATCAGGACAAGGCTCACATAAACCCGCCTGAGAACTGCATAAATGAGAACACCTCCTCGTCCTCATTGAATTCTGGGTCCACCTCGCAGGCATCACCGTCACCTGCAGCTAAGTCAGAGTTTGGTTGGTGTTTAAGCACCGTCCCAGAACATGGGAGTGAGTGATCAACTCAGTGGAATTATACAGTAAAGGTTAACATGTTATCAATTCAATCAAGCAGTAATGATAAAGCAATACAATCAAACATAACTTAAATACTCTTGTTAATGCAAGAATGATATGAGGGGATGATGCATGCCCTCACCACAATCTCCCTCCGCGATCTTCATCTTACGGTCGCGCATGTCAGTCACTTTCTCAGTGCTCTACACCAACGCCAATAGCACATGCAATGTAATGTTATGAGCATGATTACCAAGTTCTTATTAGTCCTTTTCATATAGCAGGATTGGGAAGCTAAGACACCTCCCTTATATCAATTCCCAAACAAGGATCCATTCTAGGGTCGTCAGTCCTAGAAAATCTCATATGATAGTACTGTTCTAGATCGTTGTAAAGGGCTCGTCACCAATCAATACAGGTCTAGTTATATCCTGGATACTACAATAAGGCTCGTCGCCCATATACAGTGTCAGGATATACTCGAGGTCACTACAGAGGGCTCGTCACCAATCAGTGTAGGCCGACAACGTGAATATAGTGTCTCATATCACCATAATCGGCTCACGAGAGTAGGATGCTCACTGGTCACTACAGGGAGGTTCGTCGCCCCAGCGTAGGCCGACAGTTCGACCACAATGTCCCATACCACCATGTCCAGCTCATGAGTCTTAAGGGATCACGGTACTAAGGTTAATGGGATCTTCACTAGTGAGTTCGGTGCCTTAGATTCAAACAGTAGTGACCAAACATGGTGAACATACATCAGTCAATAGGGTTAGTTGATAAGCTCAACTGGCCAAGCGCACGTTAAGTTGATCGACATGAAATGCATAAGCACTCCGTGTGGCCTAACCACTCTCAAACATCCCAAGCACGACTTGGATTCATTGAACACATCTTGTGTGGTGAAACAACCTCAACCACCATTTAAAGAACGGTTACAGATTACCTGGACTGTAATATAGTCTTAATCACGTAAAAGCTCAATAACAGGCATTTGATTCATACCCTACATTCATATGAACATTTATGAAATATAACTTGAACATAAATACAGTACATGTAGGAAATCATACACACAGTTAACATAAATAAGTTAAGTTAAACAGTTCATGGAGGAAATCATACACACAGGTAAGGTGATTGAGATGCATAGCTCAATACCCTCAAAATCATGCTTTTACCAACTACTAGCTCATTCAGGCATTTTTACAAACACTTAGACTACACTATTCAACATACATCACGTATGTCAACTACAATACATATTAGGGCAAATCCTTTCACCTAAGAGTTTCCACATACATATCAATCACATTTCTACGATAAATAATCATGGAAATCATAACAGTAAATTTCATACGTATACGGGTATTCTAACATATACATGAAATACTTGATTTGTAACATAGGTTATACGTACACATAAATCAAAACAGATAACACATTCAACATGTGTATTAGCATCCACAATAAGAATAAATCATTATCTAAGATTGAAAGTCTTGAAAACCATAACCTAAACGTACATAATCTGCACCTTAAGCCAGAAAATGCGTAATGAATATGATTCGGACGATAAGTCTTCATCAACAGCGGATATGCTACCTAAGACATGAAACAGGTCAACTATAACGTCACTTCAACTAGTATAAGCTTCAAAATAGGTTAGGGTTTGACTAACTTATCCAAAAATGGAATCAGAATCGTCGGAATAACTATTCAGATACGCAGGTTCGATACGTAAAAGAGCTAGGAAGAATCCCACGGAGAAATAACAGGTTCTCTCTTACTTTCTCTCTCTTTTCTCTCTTGAATTTTCTAGGGTTGGAAATTCATATGGGATTTGGGAATGAGGGTTTAAGGCCTTTTTATAAGCCTAAAATCGATGAAAATAGCCCTAAGACTAAGGTATACTTAGGTTATAACCAAATCAGGCTCTTTCTGATCTAACAGAACACTTCTGGAGGTCCTCTTATCAAATGCGGTCGGACTTAAGCTCACTAGTATTGGATCTTAATCAAGTTAAGTTTTCAATCGAATCGAGTTTCCAGATCATCCGTGGCGGACCAGTTTCAATTCAACGGTCACAGAAACTCGATCAGGGCCACAAGTGCTTTGACATGAATGGGCCACCTTCCCTGATCCGAGGGTAAATTTGGGGTAAAAACCAACAATCAGAACGCTTAGAAATTACGCGCAAGCGACACGTCTCAAATTAGTTAAAATTATATTTAATTTCTTTAAAATCTATACTTTCTCATAGTCTTCGCTCTGAGCTCAAGAAAATGGTCTCAAGACATCGTTTGAGCTTGATTTTGGAGGTGATAGTTAAGTCCAACTAAGCGGTCATAATGGTCTAAGTTCATCGCTATCAGACTTTTGACGTGTGGTCCAGGTCCGATACGAAGTTTCAAAGTACTCCCGAGAGCAACTGGGTTTAGAGTTGGATCCTAGATTTCAAAGTAATATAGCGTCAACGATTCTATAGGTTTTGGGTCTTACAGATCGTATTAAAAATGATTGGTGTTAATTTCATAAGTAATCTAGTTTAGCGCTAGTTAATACACATTAAATTTCTAAAGGATTTGGTTATAAATGATTTCTGCTAAAGGCAGTACTCGGGTCTAAGTACGGATTTTTCTAAGGCATTACAACCATACATCATTTCTAACAAATTGATTTTATTCTTCTTTCATGAAAATTATCCAACTTTCATTAGCAAGTGCCTCATTTACATTGGCCAGTTCAATTTAGGAAGTGAAGTAGACATAATTATAAATATTTTTTAATTTTCTTCTTGTCTATACACCAGTATGAGGGTTACTAAGAATTTGATCTTTTGGATGGTCTTTGACTAATCTTGTCTCATTACTGTCTCATTTTGCATATCAATTATATTGACTTTATCATCATCTTGTTTAGAAGTGGGTGTGATTTGTTGATCATCAATCACTACATTTATAGATTCCTGAATTACCCCAGTTCTTTTATTAAGAACCCGATAAGCATGACTATTTAGTGCATAGCCTAAAAATATTCCCTCATCACTCTTAGCTTCAAAAATTTTTAAATTTTCTCGGTCACGTAAAATAAAACATTTACTTCCAAAAGTCCAAAAATATCTAACAGTGGGCCTTTTATTAAACCATAGTTCATAAACTATTTTATTTTTAGTTTTTCTAATGTAAACATGATTTATGATATAGCATGTAGTATTAACAGATTCAGCCCATAAATTTTTTAGGAGTTTCATGCTATTTATCATTACACTGTCCATTTCCTGTAAAACTCTATTTTTTTCTTTCAACAATTCCATTTTGTTGAGGTGTTTTAAGAGCAGAGAATTCATGCGATATACCATGATCATTGCAGTACTTCTTAAAATTTCTATTCTCAAATTCGGTATCATGATCACTTCTAATTTTGACCACAGATATCTCTTTTTCAGCCTGAATACGTTTTAAATTTTTTTTGACTTCATTAAGAGTATCTGATTTTTCTCTTAAAAAGGTTACCCATGTATATTTGGTCTAATCATCAACAATGACCAGAAAATACTTCTTTTCACCTCTACTCTTCGTTCTTTTTAGAGGTTTGGCTATGGCTAAGGAGTTCACTTTTTGGTGATTACTCCTAAGCTGTTTGCCAATTTAACATGTGTCATAGACTTTTTCTATCCTTTTTAGCTTTGGGTAAGCCACGTAAGTGATCTCTTTCTATACAGATTTCTATAGTTAACATGTCCAAGACATTTATGCTATAACTCAATTTCATCTGTTTCGATCATGTAACATGAATGGTTTGTTAAGCAAGAGTTATTAATTATATAACAATTTTTAAAGGTCCTGTGACCATTTAATATTACATTACCCTTCTCATTTGTAATCTCACATCCATGATTTGAAATTTTACACTGTGTTTATTATCACAAATCTAAGATATGCTTAAGAGGTTATATTTTAATCTTTCAACATAAAGTACATTTTCAAAGAGAGGTAAGTTAGGAAGTTGTACAGTACCTTATCCTATTATTTTACAGTTGCTTCTATCTCTGAAAGTAACTGAGCCGCCATTTTCTTCTTTGGTATTTATGAATATCGCCTTGTCACTTGTCATATGTCTTGAACATCCACTATCTAGGTACCAACTGGAGTGGCTAATGGCTTTGAAAGCTATCTGGGCAACAAGACATGTAACCTTTGGAACCCATTTCATTATGGTTCTAGGTTTAGGAATATCTCTTGATTTTTACTGCATTTGAGAGTTAGGATTTCTATTTCTTCTAAGAACTCCATTTTCATCTGAGTTGGATTTCAAAAGCTCTTTAAGCAAGTTCATAATTTTTTTAGCTAAGGCTTTGATGTTTATAGCTGAATGTATTATTATTAATTTTAGGAACTTGAAATGGTTTTGAGTTTTTGAAATGATTGAAATCTATTAAAGTCTTACCTTTAGAGTTCGAGGATTCTCCTCTTACAAAGATAGGAGCAGAATCTTTGGATTTCAAAGAATTACCTTTAATATAACCCAGACCAGACTTGTCACCACATTTTCTAGATGTGGTTAAAATTTTTTCAAGCTTTTGGTCACCATGGGCATATTTCCATGTGTCTTTAGAACTCTAAAGGAAAAAAAACTTCAAGTTTTAGTTTCTCATTTTCTATTTTGAGTTTTTGTAATTCAAAAGATTTAAAACTTAAATCTAATTTTATTTTCTCAAACCAACAAAAAAAATAGATTTTTCTAAAACTTTTTAAAATTTTTAACTTGACGGCAAATTTATAACTTTCTCTGTATAAGGCATTGTAAGCATCTTGAAGATAGTCTTCATTTTCATTTTCAGGGTCACTCTTGAGATTTTCATAGTCAGATATATTCCAGCTATCTAAGGAAGTGCCTATGGATATAATCATAAGGGCTTTCACATCATTTGCATTTGTATTTTCTTATTCTGATTCATCAGACTCAGAAGAACTTTCAAAGTTAGATGATTCATCCCAAGTAGCTATCATGTCATTTCTTTACCTATCCTTTTAAGGACATTTATTTGTCAAGTACCCATATTCATGACAGTTGAAAGATTGACTATCCTTTGTTTTAGATTTCCAAGAATTAAAATTTTCTTTTCTTTTATCAGATGGTTTTTGAAAATCTGTTCTTTTCTTGTTTTTGAAATTTTTATAGAATTTCTTAGCTAACATTGCCATATCATCTTCATTTTCTTCAAAGTCAAAATCAGAACTATTTTTTTTTTCTAAACAGATTTAGAAGATTGAAGAGCAATAGACTTAGCTTTAGGAGCCTTAAAATTCAACTCATATTTTTGAAGAGAGCCAACTAACTTCTCAACTTTCATAAGATCAGTATCTCGTAATTTCTACATAGTAATAATTAACATTAGAGTTGAATTTGTCAGGAAGAGATCGCAGAATTTTTACGCAAACCTTGTTTTCTAAAATTCCATCTCCTAAACCCCACATGGAATTTTATGTCATTTAGTTTCGTTTAGAAGTCCATGAAAGTTTTATTTTCTTCCATACGAATTTCCTCAAATCTGGTAGTGAGGATTTGAACTTTTGATTTCTTAACTATAGTAGTTCTTTTATGTGTCATTTTGAGAATATCCCATACTTGCTTAGCTGTATCGCATGAAATAATTCTTTTGAATTTATCAGGCGATAGAGCACAAATTATGACATTTAAGGTTTTATCATTAGCACTGCTTTCACTTTTCTGACCTGCAGTTCATAAATAGAATGTAGTTTCTCTGATAAATTTGGATCCATCTTCGGCTACTACTTCAGTTATAGGAGGTTTCAATTTAGTCACAGTGGCTTATCACACACTTTCATAAAAGGATTTTAGAAAAATTCTCATTCTGGCTTTCTAGTATGAATAATTAGAGCCATCAAAAGGAGGTGGCTTGGTAATAAATAAACTGTCAAAATTTGACATAATAAATCTCTGGATCTAAACTCAAGGAAGTTAATCTAAAAAATAGAGCAACCCGCTTTGATACCCCTTGAAAAGGAGAGCTTAAGAAGTCCTAGAGGGGGGTGAATAGGACTATGCTAAATAATTGAATAAAGTGTTGAATAATAAATAAATCAGAGATCTCAATTGCCTTATTATTGAAATGTTAATTTCAATTAATTCGTATGACAACCTTCACCCAAACAAGTTTAGGTAAAAAAACCTTATTTCACGAATGTGATTAGAATCAAAACCCCAAACTAAGCAAGAGTAAATAAAATAAATATTACAATCATTCACCAATTATACTAAAAAGAAATTACAACCATTCACCAAAAAAATAATAAAAGCATTCACCATAAACACCAAGAATTATAGTGGTTCAGTGTGTCAACAACTGTTCTCAAATATCACACCTACTCCACTCCCAAAATTACTCTCTACGTAATCTTGGCTTTCACTATGAATAAGGTTTTCTCAAGGTCACCTTAAAACCTGATACCGTTGTGATTTTACTGAGCTATTACAAATAAAAACCCTTACTGAGATTTTTTGGCTTATCTCAAAAAAACCAATACTGAGATTTTCTAGCTATCTCAAAAAAACCAAATACAAAAAATAAAAAATGTATACGTATCTTCACCATAGAAGAAGTTGTAGTCAAAGAACTGCTTTTCTTGAATGTCAAATGTTCAAGTTCAGTTTGATAGAAAAGGTCTAGGGTTCTATTAATTTTAATTAAGATTAAACCAATGGCTACTTGTAATAATTCCTTTAAGTCTCAACAAGAAGAGTAATATCCACTCTTTTTAGAATCAAAATGACAGAGTATGAGATTAAGGAATTAATCAAAAAGCTATAAAAAATAATTTATAAATACTGTTCAATAGCTTGAATATAAATGGAGCTTCTCTCTCACTTGTAGAAGGATTTAAATAGCTTAAATGAATTTTCGGATTGAGAGAGAACCTCAATTTATAGGCAAAGAAGTTGGTTCTTCGACTGGCCCAAGCACTATTTGAGCGGGATAAGATATAACAAATCTTTCACTAGTCAAAGGCCCTGTTCAACTGGTCGAGGGTGGGCTTCGACTGGTCAAAGGTAGTAATCGACGGGCCGAAGGTGTTGTTTCAACAAGAAACAAAGGTATTTAATTTAGGAAATTTTCTTACTTAATACTAACAAAGAGAAGGAATGAAGAGAATAATCATAATATTTCATTTATTCTGAATTCGTTTACATCCTTTGTATCCTTTGATTCTAGGATAAAAATTATAGAATATAAATATAGAACAAATTCGAATATCAAATTCGACGACACTTCAACTCATGATATGTTTATTTCTTTGAGAGAAATGTTATCTGAAAGAACACATCTTGTATTTTCTCCTTCAGCTCATGACCATGATTTTATCTTGTAGAAAAGTTAGCCTCCTTAATTTTGGCAGAGCTTTGGGTTTTTTATGTCAATCCACATGCAACACCATGGTGTTGCACAGATTGGCACAATGGAAAAATTCCATTTCTTCTTCTCTTCTCTTCCTTCTCTTCAAAATACCTTCAAGGTCTTCTTCTTTTCTAGAGCTCTAATCTTCTCTGTCATCTTCATTGTGTTCAAATGAGAGGGGAAGTGTGGTATTTATAAGCCTCCACATGTGTGAACCCTTGATCTCCATGCTATGGGGCCTACTTTTGACAACATCTCAACCATCTAATCCATCCTGATTGAATTGACGTCACGCGGACCCGGACAATCAATATGATTTGCACGGATGCGTGCAATACAATGTCTTCCTTTTTCATCTATTTTCTTTATTCTTATTTCCTTTTCTCTAATCTTTCTTCTGATTCATTCTTCAATCTTCATCATCATTTTTGTACCTCAACAAATGCCCCCTTGATCCTTTGTTTATCCTTTCTAGAATAAAGAAATAGGATCAACTCCCTCTTTGTATGATCCCTCGCAACAACTTTCATTGCGCGCTCCTGCGCAACGACTCAGTCAGATCCTCTAGTCGGGTCCAATTCCCCTATAAATACCAGAGCCAACTCTTCATTTTCAACCCTTCAATCTCTTGCAGAAGCTCTGTCTCTCTTCCTCCTGCTCATGCAACACACTTCTGTTGTGCGCAAACCTCGCATAACAAATATCTTTGGCCTAAGAAGATTTTCATTTGCATGCCCTCTCACAACAACCATTCATTACGAGCTCTTGCGCAATGACTCTCTTCTACAAAACTCTTATTCAATCTAATAATCTTTATTTAACAAGTATGAAGCATTCAAAGGTTTCATCTTCCAAAAAGAAAGATCACTCATCTTCTTCAGAATCTAAGCAGATTTTCAAACATACTTAGGACTGCATTGAGATTAATGAAGGAGTCTTGAAGTTCCACGATCCTTCTACGAGTGAAACAATTGTTATCCCGATCAATTTGCACGTCATTGGTCGAATTTTCATAGTGAACCAGCTGACCAAATGATCCAAACAAATCTTATTTCTACAAACAATTGGATTATGAGGGACAAAGAATTTTAGAAGGACATTTAGAGGGGAACGAATCTCGTCAGAAAGTCGGCATGATCTATAAAATGCGATTCTTGCGTCCTTGTTATAATCCTCATCAGCCATTCCCCATTCATTTGTTTGAAACTGCTCAACAATATTTCTTCAATGGTCATTCAACTTGGAGGACATAAGAATTTCTAGCCAAAGGTCTTCTATCACCTCGAGATTTCTATAGTGCTTGGGCTCGAGCCATTGCTCGAAAACATATTGCCATCTTGGAACAAACTAACCCTTTTGACACAATCATAGCCACATCAGAACATTTTTATGGAGACGTAACTATCTTGAGGGGTTTCTTCAATCACTAGTCCCCAATCACCAATTCATTTCATCTTCCTTTGGATGAAATGAGTATTACCTTATAGGATCTTCTTTGTGTATCAGGTCTTCCCATTATGGGCAATATCTTTGATGCATATGTTCCTTCAAACAAAGAGTTTGCTCTTATCTCTACGGGAGATAGTATTTCTGAGATTTCAAAGACCACTCTCGAACTCTTCATAGAAATGTATAACTTCCCACAGCCCAATGAAATTAATTCCCTTGAATGGATGACTCATTTCCCTCGAAAACTATGGTATATTTCTTTCTTTCTACTCTCTCTTTCCGAGTCTTCATCTTTGTTTTAATAACCATATTATTTTTCTTTGACAACTTTGCAAACCATAATCATTTAGACCTCAAGAATGTTCACGAGAATATTGAGAGTACCACCGAATACAGTTCTTTTTGTGAATTAGCTATTTTCTTAGCTTACTAGCTAAGCTTAGTGATATTTCCCAATTTGAAATAAATAGACGTCATCAGACCATCTCTCTTTGTAGTCGGGGTGCAATGGCGGAGGGTCAGAAATATTTGTTAACTCCTCCAATTCTGTGCTCCCTCTATCGCGCTTTCGGGGATGTCATTTCTGGCCCCAAAGACTCAGCTATTGAATCTTTTCCAATTTGTGCTCCCTAGCATTTCTTCATAGGCTGGCTAGGAGTGTACTTTCCTTGGACATTTGCTCACTCTGAAAGAGCATATACAAACCTTCATTAGCTCCCTCTTCAACATTACCAACTAAGGAGGATGATTGAAAAGTCAAAGGGTTGGGTCACTAGAAAAATAGAGAATAGTGATCCTATCGACTTTCATCAATTTTCGTTTACTAGCCATCCGAAGGGTATAGAAGCTGTCAATGATGATTCCATCTCTTTTAGTGAGCATTCATTTCTTGTTTCCATTAGATCCAATACTCTTCCATTGAGGGAAGGTAACACATTCTGGCACGAACCATATTATCCAAGCAGATTTGATTGTCAATTTGGTTTTGATCAAACCGTACCGGAGACTGATGACATTGTTACAAGACCTGTGAGAAGTTATGGTATCAAACCATATAACTAGGCTCTGATATGGTGGCAACTCTTGAATGTCAATACTGGATCTTACTTCATAATTCCTGACTATAATTATCCAGTTCATAAACAAGGGGTATGATTTGTCTCTTCAAAATAACCTATACCTTGGTCTTTCTAATAACTTCTTACCTGTGGTGGAAGAATGCGTATGGCATGCTCTACTGGATAATACTCGCATACCAAATAAAATTGGTGAGCACACCAGCGCATACGCTTTCGCCATGGTAATTTAATTTTCTCTACTACCAACAATTTATTCAGCATAAGGAGTATATCATCTTCTTTAAATGAATACTTTCTGCAGTTCTTGAACTGCCCGAGTTCTTTCTTTATTTTCTTAGCTGTAGAATCACTCCTATTTCTTTTATTAGAGTTTCTTTGCTGATCTTGACAGTTCTTCATTTTTCTTTCTTCCTCAACAGTATCGGTTGTAATTCTTTTAAGACGTTGAGATAACTGACTCGTATAAAAATTAGATACTTTCGCACTGATCTTTTCCAATTTGTGAGTGTTCTTAATCAGATCTCGAAAGGTCTGTATATTCAGACCAATAAGACTTAATGTAATATCTGGCCTTATGCATTCTATGCATAACTCGACTTGTTGTTTTTCTTCTTTCACCAACTGTAACATGATGCCCCCAGGATTCTCCATTGACTAATGAATTCTTTAACCGGTTCATCTTCTCTCTGGAAAATGGAAACTAAGTCATTTAAACTGACTTCTTCAAAGGATGATTCAGAAAACCGTGAATGATAATGAGGATCTTTAATGAAATCAATTGCGATTGGCCATTTTCTTATTGCTACAACCTTCCCTTTATCTTTCCAAATCTTTGACGGACTCTTGTAGACGTCATGTTCATAGCCACTTTCTTGTCCCATTTCTCATTTTTCTTCATTATTATCTCACCTTGTTTTATCATTTTTTGTAATATATGTTTTAGTGTAAAGCAATTTTCTGTTGGATGCCCCACATAACGATGATAACAATAATACTTCTTTTCCTTAATCATCTTAACTTCTCCTGAAACTTCTTCTGGATGCCAGGGTTGAGGTAGTTGGATGGTTCCGTTAGCCAGTAACTATTCCATCATTGGCATAACATCTTCTTTTTTGAAATCATATTCATTATGATAATCATACAATCGAGGTCGTTTGTCATTCACACGTTCTTTGTGAAGATCTGAATCTTCTCTTTTTCTTGTTTCTCACTTATTGTAAAAGGTACCTCTTTTCTTTTCCCAATCAACAGTGTTCACCATTAATCAATTTGATCCTCTTCTCTCTGTTCAGATTTGAAATGCTACATTTTTGTGGCCATCATCTCCAACACATGTGCCTTTATTGTGAGATCTCGGAAGGTCCTTATGTCAACACTTGTGAGCCCAAAGGCAACTCCTGGTTCCATAGAATTCAGACACATATTTACTTGTTCTCTTTCTTCAGGTAATTGTTTGCACAAAGCTCCCAAAGTTTTTCACCTGTCAATAAACTTTTCCACAGGTTCATTTTCTCACTGTCTTACAGAAGCCAATTCCGCAATATTAATGTTACAGTCCGACAAGAAAAAGTTAGATATAAATGTATCTTGCATTTCCTCCCAAGTCCTTATTGATTTCGACGCCAAATTATAATACCATCGGAATGCTTTACCTGTCAGGGAATAACCAAATAGTTGTAAGCAGTATTGTGAAACAGTGGAGAAGTTACCCATTGTTGTGATGAAATGTACCAAATGTTCTTTTAGAGATCCATCTCCATTAAATTTTGAAAATTTGGATGCTTGAAGTTAGTCGGGAATGGTATATCCTCCATTTCCTTTAGATATGGCGTTTTATAATGGAATCTCCCAGTATGTCAATGTTCACCGATGATTTCTGAAACCATTTGTCGCATTTCTTATTGCGTTATGATTCTCATCACTGGAGCAAACTCATGTGATCCTGCTCTATGCGGTGATGAACCTTCGTGTTGTTGTTCAGGTTCATTTGTGGTGGCCATTACTGACAGGACCTCCACCTGAGCCACGTTATGAACGAGAGTAGCCAAAGCTTCTCGGAGACTTAAACACTCTTCCATCAAAGTTTTTTGAGCTTTTTCTATTTCGACCATGCGTTCGTCAATACTTGGTGGAGGGTCTTGACTGACTCCTGCCATATGTACAGTGGCTTTTCTGCTCCTTGACGAAGCCGTTGTCGGAATAGAGTGGGAATGCATTAACATAATTGGGCTTAATTGTCACGCCCCAATCCGAGGACGGACAGCTTTTGTAATACCCCAAATCCAGCACTCAACTTCCATACACCAAGTCCTGAGTTTGGTGCACCACAAGGAAGATTTTTGACTGAAATTATATATGCACATATATAATAATAATAATAATAATAATAATAATAATAATAATAATAATAATAATAATACTTGAGCATGAAGATCTATGATCAAAATACTAAGCAACACTCTCCATTATAAATCCTGATGGTTACAAGTACAATACTTTTCAAAAGATACACAACGTCAACATTACCAAATCAAAAAATAAATACAATGTATCAAGAAAGATGAGTCTTCTAAGCTACTCCTGCCGTGAAAAAAAAATAAGAAATATGAATCTTAGGCAAAAAGCCTAGTGAGTACAAGTGTGTGTAGTATGTCCTACATGCAAGGAAGATAAATATGCCACAAAGAAATCATGTACGGTGAAAGGCATGTAGTACATAAGCTATGATGTCAATGCTAATGCAATGTAATGCATATGCATCATAGTAATACTCCAAGTCAATGCTAGCAACATGTAACGTCCCGGATTTTTGCCAGCTTGAAGTTTGATGTCCTTGGGTAATGAGTTTATCGTAACACCTTATTGACTTCTCAAAACCCAATCCCAAAGCCTCAAATCTCCTTTCAACCCATTTTTTTAAAAAATCTCACTTTTCACCACCTTATTCTTAAATTTTTCTAAGCACTTTCATATTAGACATTAATTCTAAAGTTTAAATGATGAAGAACAATACTTAAACTAAACTTTACTATAAATAGTAAATATATAAATAAAATAGATTTTTTTACCTTTAACCTTATAGAATATAACAAAATAAATAGGTTATTGGGATATAACAGCTTCTCCTACCCCAAAATCATATATTTCAAGTCGAATAACTCATTCTGAATTGTGAAATACACCCATTTCAAATATCAGGTGGCAAAACACTACCATACACCACAGCGAGAAGGATAACATCAAAATTGGACATCGACAATACAAATAGGTTGGCAGGAAAGAAGATATCCTCAATCAGAACGAGGCAAGATGAGTAAACTCAGTCTAATACTGCAGTCTTCTCCAAGGGCGTCAATACAGACAAACCCTCACAGGCAGACTCCATCGACAAACCGGTCGATCGGCATAAATCATCAACCACAAAGGAATGCGATGCACCAGAGTCAAATAATCCACGTGCAATGCATGCAGAAACAGGGAGAGTACCCTCGATGACCCCTCCTGATGACTGAGGATCCTGCTGGGCGACATACAATCTACCCTGGGCCTGCTGGGGAGGTGCAGGTCCCCTCTGAGGTCTCTATTGATGCTGTTACCGCTGTGGTGGCCTAATCTGCTGCCTCTGCTACTGTGGGGGAGGCCCTGGAGGCTGGTGCTACGGTCGTTGCTGCTATTGTGGTGGCTATCACGGAGGTGGATGTGGTTCCCTCGGCTGCTGCTGCTGCTGCAGATGGGGACACTCGTGCCTACGATGTCCTGTTCGCCCGCATCCAAAGCAAGTACCTATAAACGATCCCGAAGATGGTGTTGGGGGTGCCCCTGGTGCTCGGAAGGCTGGGTGGTTCAGGCGTCTTTGCTGTAAATGACGTTGCTAGTGGGAACTACTAGAGGGTGCCTTCCTCTTCTGATTTCCCCTCTGATCATGGGCTCTTTGTACACCAGCCCAATCTATCTCATATATTAGGGCTCTCTCCACTATCTGCTCAAATGTCGAAAGCATGTTTCTGATCACACGACTCCGGAGGGCAGGACGTAAGCCGTTCTCAAAACGGCGGGCCTTCCACCCCTCATCATCAACAAGATACGTCGCAAACCTCGATAGCACGACGAAACGTGCCTCGTACTGGGACACGGTCATGTCCCCCTGGAGCAGAGTCTCAAACTCCAACGCACGCTGCTGTTGCACATGCTCTGGAAAGAACTTCCGGTCAAACTGGTTTACAAAGTCCTCCCAGCTCCACTCGAAATCAGCCGCTACCGATCGGGCCACGGATACCCACCAATGCTGAGCCTCACCCTGGAGAAGGAATACAGCTAATGGAACTCGCTGCTGGGTCGTACATCTCATGGTGTCGAATATCTTCTCCACCTCAGAGCACCATATCTCTACAGTAGTAGGGTCTGGCTCACCCCAGAAATGCAGAGGATTGTGTTGTCAAAAGTCCTAGAGAAGGGCGATCGCACGCTCCTGCTCAGCCTCGGCTGGTGTAACAGTGGGATGCCTGCTCTGCCCCTGAAGAATAGCAGTCATCGCTTGTAACATCTACTGCAGCTGAGTAGCACTCAAAGGTACGGTCGGATCCACACCGGTCTCAGGTAAAGGAGTGGCATCCTCAGGCTGGAAGGCAGGAATATCTGGTGGTGGAGCAGGAGTAGCAGGTGGTAAAGCGGGAGCCGCAGGTGGTGGTGCGGGAGTTGCAGGTGGTGGAGCGGGATTCACTCGGGTCGCTCTTCTAGCTATAATGTCCTATAGGAAGGAACAATGGCCTATTAGCCTTGAGAATTCTCAAAGGCATAAACGTTAAGGGTCTATGTCAGAAAATTTATTATGTCATTCAGACTTGGAACCTATTTATAGTAGATATGTGATGTGATCCTCAGGTATTTCCAAGTTAGATACCAACTTCTGTCAGGATCCAAACCCAAAAATTGAATTCACAGGAATCTCGATCACCGAATCTAGTGTCGACAGCCTCCGTAGTGCCCCATTCTCTGCTCCGGACAATCATATGCTAGATTCCGATCCTTGGATCCTACAAGGAGGATTTTCAGAATGAATTTTTTTTTTGTAATGAAGCATAACCACAAGTATAACCAAGTCACAAAACAACAACACCACATATCCACTATATCAAAGCTTTAAGTATAATACGGAAAGAGAAATACAAGATGATCAAAAAGCTTTAAAATGGCCTGATACGCGCTCTTACCTCAGCGTTGCTGCTGTCCAACGACACCTACATGCAACGGTCGTGCATAAGCTTACAAAAGCTTAGAGGATGGTGTAAGTGTGTGCGTAAGGCAAGTGCCAAGTATATAATGAAATTGCGTTGAAAGCCGCTTTAGTTGAAGTAGGAACAGGTCAGTATATCCTAGAGGGGGGTGAATAGGACTTTTTAAAGATTTATATGTTATTTTTAGTCCTATCCCACTAATCCTATCACAGAGTATAAATTAGGATTACTCAAGAATTAACTCTATTAGCTTCCAAGCCTAATAGAGGATCCAATCACAAACTATTTAAAAGACAAACAATGTAGATGAGATTGTGATGGATATGACTGTGTGTGCCTAGAATGTGATCGTATATAAAGACATGCAAGGCAATCACATGAATGAAAGACAATATCAAACTCAAACACAGTCATTTTATAGTAGTTCGACGACTTGTCTACTCCACTCCCGACTTCCACACTCAACCCTTGAGTGACCGAATTTCACTAAGGAGGTTTTTCATGGTTCACCTCAAACCTAAGGTTTTAAATCAGGTTCACCTTCAACCTTTATAGAGGTTTCTACTCGGTTCACCTTAAACCCTGGAGTTTTGCTGGTGTACTCCTAACCAGATGTTTATGCCCACATAGGACAAGGGTCCACACAACGCACCCTGAGGTTTCTACTCGGTTCACCTCAAACCCTGAAGTTTTATTGGCGTACTCCTAACCAGATATTTATGTTCTCCACAGAGCAAGGGTCCACACAATGCACCCCGCACGTACACTCCCATCTGAGACCTCCTTCGAGGACTTCAAATGGTGAACAACACTTAAAACCCAATCCTAAAAAGAAATGATCGCAAGTGTCCTCTGGACTCTTAGTACTTATAGATAAGTTGATGAGTCCCTTTCAGCATAATGATGAAGACCTTCTTCTTGTTGATGAAGAGTCTTCAGCTCCCTTGATCCGCAACATGAAGATGTATATATGCTAGGCTTAGGTTGGGTCAAGGTTATGATGGACTACCACTCTCTAAAGGTTTTCCTATAATGAAGATAGAGAGGTTCCCATCATTTATGCATTCAAGGCATCCCAGCTTAATGATATGTCATTAAAGCAGTAGCTGAAGGATCCTTGAATGCGGAAGTTCATTCCCCAATCCACTCTATAAGATATCAATGATAAGGGTGGATTGGAGGATGAACTTCCTGAGAGAAAGGGCTTAGGTAAATGATAGGAAGGTTAAAACACTCTAAAGCACTCTCTACTTTCTCTGCCACCAATAAAGACAACTCTCTCTATTTATAGACAAAAGGTTCCAGCGGATATAAACGGTCATATTTATGATAAAGTTTGATATCATCGAGCAGTCGTCGATATCATCGAGCATATACTCTCGATTATATCAGCCGACCTCTCGATGATTAGAACTCAATTGTCATTTCTCTTTTGGAAACCTTCTGCCGACTAGTCGATGGAATCGAGACACGCATCGATGTTATCGAATTTCGAACTCTGATTCCATCGGGTGATGGTTCAATCTATCGACAGTTGAAAAATAAGAGAGAAGCCTTGAAGAATTTCAGGATCATAGATATGATCGGGAAAACAGTCGATGTCATCGAAATTTGTACATCGATCATATCAGTGACCTTTCGATGGGATCGATAAATCGTATACATTTTACATGTAAGCTTGCTGGACGAATTATGTCCTGACTCGATCCAATCGACTTGGTCTCGATATGATCAATATATGAATATCGATTTATTGACAGGCACCCCGATCAACATTAAAAGCAACCTGAAATTCATGCTCGAGAGAACATGCGCCCCACAGTCGATATGATCGACTGACTCCCGATATGATCGATATTTGAGTTCAGATTGAATCGAAAAGTCATCGATATATCGAAGCAATTGATAGTTTTCTTTAGAAAAACAGGGGCGCCGAAAAGCAGTCTGTCGATATGATTGATCCACTTTAGATATGATCGATTTTCAAATATCGATGATATCGACTCGAAGGTCGATATATCGATAAATCATCCAGAAGATTGTTTGATTGCTGGACGCTTTTTGTCCTCACTCGATTGTATCGATTGATATACCGAGGACATCGACAGAGCTGGTCGATCATATCGAAAGAGGAATCGATATAATCGACAGTGTAAGAAATACTTAGAAAATTTTCTTTTTGAGAAAAAGTTTTCTTACACATAAACCCTAAGATGTTCTAGTTCTTTTTAAGGGTTTAATCACCTGGTATTTTGGGACATGAGATGTGAGGCTATGATTTACCTTTGGTGAGCTTCCACAAATCCAGATGAGGCAGATGCTTGACTTGATTTTCTTGTTAGGTGCTATCGTCCGACTGACTCAACATACAACGTAATTGACAAACAAGGGCACGTAATAGGTGCACTTTCAATCTCCCCCTTTGTCAATTACGTGACAAAATCCCCAAAACACCCTAGGAACATATCTAAACAGATACATCCTAAATTGTGTGTACATGTATTAACACAATTTTACAAATTCTAAACACCCATGTACACAACAAACAAATTCTCCCCCTTAATTCAAAAACTCCCCCTTTCTTATTGCAGCTCCTCCCCCTAACACTTGCAACAAAGATATACAATTTTCTCTCGGGGTGTTTTGAATTGTTCTCCCCCTTTTTGTCAGTCATTGGCAAAGGTATAAGACGTGATATTGACTGAAGATTGAAGCATATGGGAGAACCACAGAGATAGATAGATGCATATGAATGAGAGCAGTGTAAAGCATACATCAAGGAAGAAACAAGCAACATATTTATTGCAATAGCAGTAAGAACGACACTGAAATATGAATTAGATTCAGCCATATCAAAAATATATATACTGCCACAGATAGCAGTCCCGCTATTTGTCCAAGAAGAAATGCATAAAAAAATGTATAGGATAGGCAAAGGCCAACTGAGCGGACTCTTAATGGTGTCGAAAAACATCACTGGTGATCAAGTTTACCAGGTGTTGAGTAGTTCCATGAAGGATATCGAGCTTTTCTTCAATAAGAGTGAGATGCCTTTCACAATTGTTTAGCCTGTCCTCTATACCAACTAACCCATTGAGCAGGTGACATTCGAGATGATGAGCTGGGCGATTAGTAATTGACTTGGGACTGACAATTGGGGGGTGATTTGATCCTCCCTATGTGGGCCTCATTGTGGGTGGATGATCGGATCTGGATCTAGAAGGGTAGTGCCTTGAGGGAGACAAAGGAAGACAAAATCGTTGTGCTGCTAGTGATGCATCATTATCAAACCAGGCTTCCGGATGCACTTCATCACATGTGGCAGGAATTCCAACATGGTGGGCGAGCTTGCATATGAGCACTGGAAAGGGCAGTGACTCAGTATGAGATCCTTGGAGGACACGAATGACCTGCGTAAGAAGAAGAGTTGGCAAGCACACACGATTTTCTTGATATATATCATAGAGAATATTGATCACAAATGGAGAAAAATGTTCACCAAGGATATCGCATGGATACACATTCGAGCATAAGATGCTGTGAACAATCTTAAAGGTAGGTCCAAGATGATTGATATGCAATAAATTTCCATCAATTCGTGGAACTGTAGTCCCTTGGCACAATGCGTGAGTAATTTCTCCCCATACTCCCAATCCATTGAGATTTCGAATGGTTACAGGAATCTTAGTGACCTCAAGATCGAGAAGTTTTGCCACACTCACTGGAGTGATAAGCTTTGAATAGTGGGCAAGAACAATTCGAATGCTGGGGGAATCTTCACAAATGATATGGCTGTGTTTGTGGAATTCATGTATCACCCCCAGTTGGTATGATCCCCCAAGATGTAGAATATTTTGCCACCCAATTACTTCGAGAAGAAGATCAACACCAAAAGGCTCAATTGCACTATGGAGCACTAGTCATTCACTGATGACAAATGGACTATTTTCTTTTGGAGTAGGATGATACCTACGAAAATTTGATTGGATGCTTGTCTCATCTAAAGATTGGATGTGAGCCTTACCTTTCCTTTGGGTCATGTTTGAGGAGGTGAAATGCTGATAAAGACTGAAAGAGAAGAAAAATATGAGTTTGAGTGCGCCTTTCTCTTTATATAGCAGACTTATCGATTATATCGATCAGTTACCGATTGCATCACAAAACTTTTACCCAAACATTGCTCTGATGGTTTTTTGAAAGCAGCAAGACAACCGTCGATTGGATCGATGAACAGTTTTGATGGAATCGATTATAAAATCGATACTGTGCAGATATCATCGAGACTGTAAGAATTTTAACCATGAACAACTCAGACCTAAAGATTTTCAGTGAGTACCATAAGTCCAGAGATATTATCAATACGAACAAACGCCAATTGACTTTTGGAGGTCATAGAACCTATTTGTGTCAAGAGGCTTTGTAAGGATATCGGCAAGTTGCTTTTCAGTAGTAACATATTCTAACACAATGGTCTTTTCTTCAACTAGTTCTCGGATAAAATGATGACGAATGTCAATATGCTTGGTCCGAGAGTGCTGAACTGGGTTCTTTAAGATGTTGATAGCACTGGTATTGTCACAGAAGAGACTCATTGTGGATTGTGCAATCCCGTAATCGAATAGCATCTGTTTCATCCAGAGGAGTTGAGCACAACAGTTACCAACAGCTATATATTCAGCTTCTGCAGTGGATAATGAGATTGAGTTTTGTTTCTTGCTCTGCCAGGAAACTAAAAAATTGCTAACATAAAAGCATCCACCACTAGTTGATTTTTGATCATCCAAATTTCCAGCCCAATCAGCATCTGAATATCCTCCAATGAAGGTGGAGGTTTCATGCGGATACCATAGTCCAAAGGTAGTTGTCCCTCCAACATACTTGATAATCCTTTTAACTGCTGTTAAGTGAGATTCCTTAGGATCCGCCTGATAACGAGCACATACCCCAACACTAAAGGATATATCTGGATGACTGGCAGTTAGATATAGTAGACTTCCGATTATGCTTCGATAAAGATGTTGGTCCACACTTTTGCCATTAGTATCTTTTGAAAGTTTTAGAGTAGTACTCATAGGCATGTGATAAGTGCGACCCGATTCAAGGCCAAATCTTTTCACTAAGTCTTTTGCATACTTGGCTTGATTTATGAAAGGTCCATCATCCAGTTGCTTGACCTGTAACCCTAAGAAGAAATTTAATTCACCAACCATGCTCATTTCAAATTCGAATTTCATGAGGTTGGCGAATTTGAATGCCTCATCTTCGCATGTGGATCCAAACACAATATCATCCACATAAATCTGTGATATAAGTAATGAATCCTTTGTTCTATGGGTGAACAGTGTTTTGTCTACACTTCCTCTGCGGAATTCATGGTCTAGAAGAAACTTCGTTAACCGTTCATACCAAGCACGTGGTGCTTGTTTGAGACCATACAGAGCTTTGTCCAACCGATAAACATGATGAGGATGCTTATGGTCCAAAAATCCTTTTGGTTGTTCCACATATACTTCTTCAGCAAGATCCCCATCAAGAAAGGCACTCTTAACATCCATTTGAAATAATTTGAATTTTAGTGCACATGCAACAGACATGAGAATTCTAATGGATTCTAGACGTGCAACAGGGGCAAAGGTTTCATCAAAATCAATTCCTTCAATATGTGAGTATCCCTAAGAAACTAATCTTGCTTTGTTTCTAATTACATTCCCTGATTCGTCAGATTTATTTTTGAAGACCCATTTTGTTCCAATGACATTTGTATCTGTTGGTCTGGGAACTAGTTTCCACACCTCATTTCTCTGAAATTGCTGAAGTTCTTCCTGCATGGCATTTATCCAGTATTCATCTTAAAGAGCTTCTACAATATTTTTGGGTTCAATCTTTAAGGTAAAACAGAAGTGACTATAGATATTGTCTATTTGTCGTCTAGTTCTTACACCGACATTAGGGTCTCCAACAATTTGCTCTCGAGGGTGATCTTTGATGACAAGTTTGTCTGATGATTATTGAGGTTCATCCAATAATGAAGATTTGTCATCTGATTTTTTCGGTATGCATGAATCTACATCATCGTCTATATCATTCATAGGAGAATTCATATCTTGAGGATGATCATCTATTACCAAATTCGCCGATTCCTGAATAGTAACGGTTCTTAAGTTGAACACTCTATAAGAACGACTATTCATGGCGTATTCAAGAAAAATGCCTTCATCACTTTTAGATTCGAACTTCCCTAGATGATCCCTATCCTTTAAAATGTAGCATTTACTACCAAAGACCCGAAAGTATTTCACATTTGGCAGTTTCCCATACCATAGTTCATACGGAGTTTTGTTCAGACCTGCTCTAAGATATACTTTGTTTATGATGTAGCAGGTGGTATTGACAGCTTCTGCCCAAAAGCTCTTTACCATGTCCTTTCCATTTAGCATGACAGATCCCATTTTTTGCAATACTCGATTTTTCCTTTCAGCAACCCCATTTTGTTGAGGGGTTTTGAGGATGAAAATTAATGATGAATTCCTTTATCATTGCAGTATTTTTCAAATTCATAATTTTTGAATTCACCACCATGGTCACTTCTGATACTTTTTATATCATATCCCTTCTCATTTTGAATTTGTTTTGCCAAGACAACAAATTTTCCAAAAGCATCTGATTTTTCTCAAAGAAATGCAACCCAAGTAAATCTAGTGTAGTCATCTACTATCACCAAAAAGTATCTTTTCTTGCCATGACTTTCCACTTTAGTAGGACCCACTAGATCCATATGCAGTAGATCCAAGGGCTTTGTCGTGGCTATGGTGGTTGTCTTTTTATGTCCGACTTTTATCTGTTTTCCTTTTAGACATTCCACACATATTACTTTTTCTTCTGTTCTAATTCTGGGAAGGCCTCTAACCAAGTTTTTTGAGCTAAGTCTAGCTAAATTTTGATAATGGACATGTCCCAACCTTTGATGCCATAATCTTGATTCATTCTTTACAGCCATGTTACATTTTGTGGACAGACCCTTATTGTTGGTACTTTCAATAATATAACAGTTATCACTAGTGCATGTACCTTTTATGAGGAATTTTCCTGTAAGATCTATTATTTTACACACATCTTTTGAGAAAGTGACCAGATGTTCCTTATCACAAATTTGAGAGATACCAAGGAGATTATGTTTCAGACCTTCAACACAGAGAACATTTTTAATTTTTGGAAGACCTGGTACTCCTATTGTTCCTTGTCCGACAATTCTAGCCGAGCTACCATCTCCAAATGTGACTGATCCACCATCGAAGTTTGAGTATGAACAAAAATGAGTACGATCACCAGTCATGTGTCTAGAACACCCACTATCAAGATACCACTTTGAACAATTACCAGCTTTCAGAGCGGTGTGGATTACAAGGTAATTTTGATCTGTCACATCCTCTGAAAATTTCTTGACCATGATTCCTACTTCAGTCAAGATCACTCCCTAGGCGGTGAAGCCCCTAAGAGAGACCCGCTCTGATACCAATTGAAATTGCGGTGAAGGCCACTTTAATTGAAGTAGGAATAGGTCAGTATATCCTAAAGGGGGGTGAATAGGACTTTTTAAAGATTTATACGTTATTTTTAGTCCTATCCCACTAATCCTATCACAGAGTATAAATTAGGATTACTCAAGAATTAACTCTATTGGCTTCCAAGCCTAATAGAGGATCCAATCATAAAACTATTTAAAAGACAAACAATGTAGATGAGATTGTGATGGAGATGACTGTGTGTGCCTAGAATGTGATCGTATATAAAGACATGCAAGGCAATCACATGAATGAAAGACAATATCAAACTCAAACACAGTCATTTTATAGTGGTTCGACGACTTGTCTACTCCACTCCCGGCTTCCACACTCAACCCTTGAGTGACCGAATTTCACTAAGGAGGTTTTTCATGGTTCACCTCAAACCTAAGGTTTTAAATTAGGTTCACCTTCAACCTTTATAGAGGTTTCTACTCGGTTCACCTCAAACCCTGGAGTTTTGCTGGCGTACTCCTAACCAGATGTTTATGCCCACACAGGACAAGGGTCCACACAACGCACCCTGAAGTTTCTACTCGGTTCACCTCAAACCCTGGAGTTTTACTGGCGTACTCCTAACCAGATGTTTATGCTCTCCACAGAGCAAGGGTCCACACAACGCACCCCGCACGTACACTCCTGTTTGAGGCCTCCTTCGAGGACTTCAAATAGTGAGCAACATTTAAAACCCAATCCTAAAAAGGAATGATCTCAAGTGTCCTCTGGACTCTTAGTACTTACAGATAAGTTGATGAGTCCCTTTCAGCGCAATGATTAAGACCTTCTTCTTGTTGATGAAGAGTCTTCAACTCCCTTGATCCGCAACATGAAGATGTATTAATGCTAGGCTTAGGTTGGGTCAAGGTTATGATGGACTACCACTCTCTAAAGGTTTTCCTATAAGGAAGATAGAGAGGTTCCCATCATCTATGCATTCAAGGCATCCCAGCTTAATGATATGTCATTAAAGCAGTAGCTGAAGGATCCTTGAATGCGGAAGTTCATTCCCCAATCCACTCTATGAGATATCAATGATAAGGGTGGATTGGAGGATGAACTTCCTGAGAGAAAGGGCTTAGGTAAATGATAGGAAGGTTAAAACACTTTAAAGTACTCTCTACTTTCTCTGCCACCAATAAAGACAACTCTCTCTATTTATAGGCAAAAGGTTCCAGCGGATATAAACGGTCATGTTTATGACAGAGTTCGATATCATCGAGCAGTCGTCGATATGATCGAGCATATACTCTCGATTGTATTGGCCGACCTCTCGATGATAAGAACTCATTTGTCATTTCGATTTTGGAAACCTTCTGCCGACTGGTCGATGGGATCGAGACACGCATCGATGTTATCAATTTCGAACTCCGATTCCATAGAGTGATGGTTCGATCTATCGACAGTTGAAAAATAAGAGAGAAGCCTTTAAGAATTTCAGGATCACAGATATGATCGGGGAAACAGTCGATGTCATCAAAATTTGTACATCGATCATATCGACGACCTTTCGATGGGATCGATAAATCGTATAGATTTTACATGTAAGCTTGCTGGACGAATTATGTCCTGACTCGATCCAATCGAATTGGTCTCGATATGATCGATATATGAATATCGATTTATCGACAGGCACCCCGATCAACATTAAAAGCAACCTGAAATTCATGCTGAGAGAACATGCGCCCCACAGTCGATATGATTGACTGACTCCCGATATGATCGATATTTGAGTTCAGATTGAATCGAAAAGTCATCGATATATCGAAGTAATTGATAGTTTTCTTTAGAAAAACAGGGGCGCCGGAAAGCTGTCTGTCGATATGATCGATCCACTTCAGATATGATCGATTTTTGAATATCGATGATATCGACTCGAAGGTCGATATATCGATAAATTATCCAGAAGATTGTTTGATTGCTGGACGCTTTTTGTCCTCACTCGATTGTATCGATTGATATGCCGAGGACATCGACAGAGCTGGTCGATCATATCGAAAGGGGAATCGATATAATCGACAGTGAAAGAAAAACTTAGAAAATTTTCTTTTTGAGAAAAAGTTTTCTTACGCATAAACCCTAAGATGTTCTAGTTCTTTTTAAGGGTTTAATCACCTAGTGTTTTGGGACATGGGATGTGAGGCTATGATTTACCTTTTGGTGAGCTTCCACACATCCAAATGAGGCAGACGCTTGACTTAATCTTCTTGTTAGGTGCTGTCGTCCGACTGCTCAACATACAACGTAATTGATAAACCAGAGCACGTAATAGGTGCACTTTCATATAATATCAGAGTAATACGAAAACCTGTGGTAAGTCCATGAATGTTATCAACTGTACCAAAACTATATGATGCAAGGCACGAATGCTATCTGTCATACCAGGGCCATGCGATGCGTGGCCTATGTAGCCAAATGTCATATGCAAGATACAAAACAAACATGCCAGTCCTCATCAAGTACACATATCAGTACAGTTCCCCTCTGGATATCACCGGGGTCTAATACACTTCGCAGTGACTGCCACCTCCCTAGCTGCACAATCAAGCAAGCGGAATAGACCTCACTATCCACCTGACCAGTAGTCTGCCAATACCTACCCAGCTCGTCGATAGCAGACTCATTTACGAGCTGGTCAAACTCAGCCTAGCGTATAGCCCCCTCACTCAGGAAGATAAGGCCACACCCCCTTCCAACCGACCAAGACAGTGAGAGACGCGGCCTACTGGTATTCGGCACTCGGGCGCTCATGTATCCACTCGGTCTAGACGTTGGAGCAACTCCTGGTCCCAAAAAGGTTCTGAGACTTTTACCCAAGGACATCCTAAGTGCCCACAGTACTAGAACAAAGTATTTCTGGTATCTAATATGGCCATCCACGATGTGCTTATGGAGGTCATGACCTTAATGTCGCTAGGGCGTGCAGTGATCAAGTCACATATATACGAGATGCATGAATCACACTGTCAAATCATACAGCAATCCAGCGAATACTGCCCGATCATGTGGGGCACTCTGTCTCATAATGAGTCCCGTAAATGGTCTGCCCAATGGCGTATGCTATGATCAGTAACTACTCATATCAAGCATATATATGATGCGTATGGGCATGAGTCATGGGATTATACTAAGCATGTTATAAAGTAATGGACTACTCTTATGATGCAGATGAGCCTAGACGGCCTATACACAACTAGTATGGGCTTACCAATGGGCCCTAAGGAGAGATACAATGTGGACATTTAACCAACATTGTACTTACAATATGGGCGTCAAACCACCATTGCTCCTAAGGCACGACCCGCCATAAAACATCATTACACAAACCATGGAAGAATCACACATTGCAATAGACCTTAGGTACCTCCCATTGGGCCTTAAATACATCAAATAGGCCATATCATATGGGCCTTCTGGTTATCAAGCAAGTGGGCCGCATTAATGGGCCTGATGTACATTGTAATGAGCTATAACCTGCGGGCCTTAGAGTACATCACAATGGGCCTTAAGTCACGGCCTTAGAATACATCAAAATGGGTCTAATCTCATGGGCCTTATATATGTCAAATGGGCTTAATCCCATGGGCCTTATATATGTCAAATGGGCCTGATCCCATGGGCCTTATATATATCAAATGGGCCAGATCCCATGGGCCTTATATATGTTATATGGGCCTAATCCCATGGGCCTTATATATGTCAAATGGGCCTAATCCCATGGGCCTTATATGTACACCAAGGTGGGCCTCAATGAATGGCCACAAATAAGTCAACATGGGTCTATACACATACTAAGGTGGGCCCACTTGAACCATAGATCTGACTCATTTTTAGCTCAAGCCATAAAATGAGCTTACAAAATAAATGGACAGTTTGGATGCAACACATGCATCATGGTGGGGGTCCACTTAAAGGCCCACCATTATACATATATAATATATATAATATATATAATATTATAATACACACACACACACACACACACACACACACACACACACACACACACATATATATAAACACCCACACACACAATCTAGTGTGAACAGAGTGGATAGAATACAAAACTCACGATGGGTCCCACTGTCCAAACAATGGACAGTGCAGATAAACACATACATCATAGTGGGCTCCACCGTCTGCTGGACGGTGGGAATACAACACATACATCACCGTGGACTCCACCGTCCACCTAGATGGTGGGAGTACAACACATACATCACTGTGGGCTCCCACGTGGGGCCCACCATAACATATATTTTCCATCTAATCTGTTGGTAAGGTCGTACGGACCTGGATGAAGGGGAAATACAAATTTCAGCTTGATCCAAAACTTCTGTGGACCCAAAAATGGTTTTAATGGTAGGCTTTAAATCACCATTGTTTCCTCTGATGTGGGCCACCTAAGCTTTGGATGGGCCTGATTTTTGGGTGGGGCCTGCTTCAGGCAGGGGCCCACCATATGAACGGGTTAGATTGGCAAATAAACATCAAAGTGGGGCCATGTGTGGGGCCGCGGGTACCCTAGCGTCCGCCCGCCTGCCCATGGTTCTTCTGACAGCAGTAGCAGCAGGCTATTGCTTATATATATATATATATATATATATATATATATATATATATATATATATATATATATATATATATATATATATATATTTGAAATTGTGATTTCTCATGGTTTATCATGCGTGGGGCCCGCATCTGATGAATCCACTCTAGCCATTGGATTCCACAACTCATAACAAATCTATCAAGACCAATATCGGGCCTCTTTCAGCATATAGAAAAAACCTGAATAGTTTTTAATGGTAATAATACTGTTTTCAACACTATGGCCCACTAGATAATCCGATCATCCTCATTTTTCGGCTCAACGCCTAAAATGAGTTGGTAAATGAAATAGATGGCGTGGATTGAATACATACATCAAGGTGGGACCTATATGAGTGGCCTTTCTCCAATGCTTGGAAAGCCAAGCTCATATTTGTATTTTTTGTCCAACAACGTCCAGACGCTGGACATTTTTGGGCTTAACAACATATTCAAGTTGGGCCCTATTTAGGTGGGCCACCACATGATGGATGGTGTGAGTACAATACATATAAGATGGGCCCCACTTATAGATGGTTTGGGTTAATACATACCTAATGGTGGGGTCCATCCAAGTGGGCCATCATAACCATATCATCACACATCAAATAAATAATAAAAAGATGAAGAAGAGAGGGAGAGATAGAGAGTGGGGCACGCGTGATGGAGGAACCCTGGCACTATGGGCCTTCCCTTCCATGATTTACAATATAAATCAAGTGGGTCCCAGGACATGTGAGCCCTTAAAAATTGAAATCCAATGGTGAAGATCCCTTCTCCATGAAAATAGATGGTCTAGATGACCCATTTACAAGCTAGGAAGGTAAACATCATGATGGGGTCCATGGAGAATGGCCCCATCATGGAATGATATTGATGATCAAGATGGGCCATCGGCCACATCTTAAGGTCCAAAGTGAGATCCATACCATTGATCGGTAGGTCTCACTTGGCCCATCTTAAAAACCTGAAAAAATAGGCTATGGAAACACCCGCCGCTTGATCTTCTTGGTCCGTTGGAAAGCCGATCTCCTTGTGCTTCACTTTGATGGTGGAGATGAGAAATGGATGGCTAGGATGAGAGCTTTGGGGATGGAAATGGGCCACTCTCAACACACTCTTTTCCCACTCTTGGGGGAGCTTGGATGTGCACTTCTTTGGTGCTTGGTGTGGCTTGGAATTTGTGAAGAGAGAGAGAGAGAGAGAAAAGGGGTGGTTGTAAGAGTGATGGATGTGAGGTGAGTGATGGATGTGAGTGATGTGGTACTTGAAAAGTATGGTGTGTAAGAGAGAGGGTGAGAAAGAGTTGACTTGGTGGTTGCTTAACTTATGGAGAAAGAAAGTATGGGTGCTCTTGTACTTGACATGAGGTGATTGATTGATTGATTTGAGTGATTGATTGATGGGACATGATGTAGAGATTCTCTTGGGATTGCCAACGTGTGGCATTTTTCCTCGAACTGAATGCGAGCCCACATCTCCTCGTCTGGGTATTGGATCTGTGTGTGAGTTGCAGCATTGGAACCACGGGGATGGTGCGGTCGCAATGATACAAGTCTCGGATTAAGTCGACTCAAATGTGTAGGATATGACTTACGGTCGTGCGTAAATGTCGATTGCAGGTCGCAGGTGGTCGAAATTCGACAGGAAAGATCGCGGGAGTCGACGGAACAGTATGGTCTAGGATACGGGTCTTACAATGGTGGTGTATGGGACACTGTATTTGAGTTGTGGGCCTACAACCAGGTGAAGAGCCTATAGGAGTGACCTCGAGTATACACTAGGACTACGCTAAGGTGAAAAGCCTTCCCGTAGTGACCTTGAGTGTAAAACGGGCCTACCCCGGCATAACCTGGCTGTGGTTCCCAGCCGAGTTGGTGAAAAGCCTTTAAAAATAAACTACCAGTTAGTAGGGCGTTGGTGGTATGATCTCGAGTATGAATTAAGTCTACACTGAGGTGACGAGCCTCCTTAGCAACTACTAGTATAAACTCATGAACTTGCCTATCATATGTGATTAACTTAGGATTGACGATCCTAGATGGATCATTGTTTAGGTTAATGATATGAAGGGAGGTACCTTAGCTTTCCAAACTTACTGTTTGGACAAACCTAATTAAGAACTTGGCTAACACGATCATGCACCACATTGCATATGCTTTGGCGAGGAAGTGCAAGTTTACCAGGAGTGTTGCATGCACGATCATGAGATGATGTCGCTGAGGGAGTGCAAGCGAGGGCATACATTATTGTCGCATACCATTCTTGCATTAACAAGAGTACTTAAGACATGATTGTTATACTGCTTTATTATTACTGCTTGACTGAATTAATAACATGTTAACCTTTACTTTATAGTTCCACTGAATTAGCTACTCATTCCTACCTAGGTTGGTATTTTAAAACACCACCTAGACTCTGGTTTAGATGCAGGTTTTGGCAAGGCTTACGCGATGGAACTAGATTTCACATGCGAGGAGGAAGGATTCTCCTACGTTTAACTATCAGGCGGATCTATGTAGATCTCATACCAATGCGCAAGGGCTATTGGGATACTTTTTTAGTTGAACACATTTACTTTCTACCTTTTATATGGTTAGAAATAACACATGTATATATTTAGCCGGTTTCAAACTCATACTCTGAAATTTGTGAAACGTTTTCATAATTAAATGCATATATTTTAGTCTTCCGCTTGCCAAATTACATTAACTCTGGAGTATGATATGTTACTTTAGTATAATCCCACTCATGTTTAAATGCACTAATATGGAGAACATTCAATCATCATTATCTATGTTGCATAAGTGATGCGTTGGAACTTGGGAGTAGAGCTTTACTCGACCCCCGATTTTCAGTGCGTTACAAGATGGTATCAGAGCATGATTTGGATTATACTGGACCTGGGTTATGATAACACGATGCACTCTGACTTAGGAAGGCGACGATGGACTTTAGAAATGGTTGTAAGATCCCAAAGTTTCACCGACAGGCGAGATTAACTATAATTGCTTAGTCTGTATGCATCCTTGATCATGTAAATTGATCTCAGTCACCTTAGGCTGTTAGTTGACGAGTTTAGACCATTAGTCGATGAATTCTAAACTTAAAACAGACCCAAAAGGAACGAATGCGTTCGCGTACAGTTAGTAGAACGGACAGTACTGGCCTAGGGGCCTAAACCACAAAAACTCGAGGGACCCAGGGGGTTCCCTGCACATTTTCGGCACCCCGGGAAGGGGTGGCCACCTCCCCCAGGCGAAGACACCGCCAGATGCAGCAAACATTAAAACATGAATCTGAGAATCCTTTTTGAAATCCACCCCGTCCAATGTATTCTACTCGAAAAACCAGTCAAGAATGGCTGATTTTAGATTAGATTCGGTGTGGCACACTGGATTTCTTAGAATGTCGTCCGAATTGCTTTTGCACGGTGAAAAATTGATCTGCTGCTCTTCTTTGAATTCGCTTTCTTGGTGAGGAAAAGAACCCTCTGCTTGGAAGTTTGGACGGTTTGGATCATTGATCTAGCGACGATTAAGATCATGAAATGGCCACGGAGGGCCGGACGTGTGCGTAAACAAGGACGCCATGATGATCGCTGGGCCCCACAGTTTCATTTTTTATTAAATCTAACACGTCCATTAAGTTCCAGGTGAAAAATCAGCCGGGAAGGTGTGGTTTTGGTCGAGTTTGGAGTGGCCCATTGTATTAAATCAACACACCATTCATCCTGAGTTTAAAGGATTAAAAAACGATCTCTGTTATCCTCCGGAATTACATCAGCTAGGCGTGGGTCGTGGCCCCACTATGGATCATATGGACGGCTCAGATCATCCATTTTCATGATGGATGGGGTCCACTAGAGAAACCCAATCGGACGAGGACCATCCCTGCCCTATTTTAGAAATTTCTTAAAGAAGCATCGGTCAACGCATGCTAACCGATTTCTGGATTTTTGGTGCACGTCTGGTGCACTTGTGCACGTTGCACATTCACTGTACATGTGGGTCCCACGGATATATATATTTGAAATCCACTCTGTCCATTCATTTTATCACCCTATTTAAGGGGTTGATAAAAAAATTGAAGCATATCTAGATATTAGGTGGGCCCCAAATCTGGATTTAAGGGGCTGATCTGTCTGTTGGGCCACTTCCATAGGGATCCAACGACTGAAATTCGATGTGTACGGTTAATTTATGGCCCCCAAGCCATGTATGAATTTTCGAGCCGAATGGATGGTTGAAATCATGTGATCTTGAATCTTGGACAACTTTCGGGCCTCTTTAACGTGAACGGCTTGATTTTCTCGGATCTCTATCATGTTATTTCTTTGATCTCGGTCCCCTGGGGTGTCATCCATTGCTGTGGTTACTTCAAAGCATCAATTCCATGCTTGTAGTATCCTTTTCAATCCAAGCTCTTGATTACACCCTACATCAAAAACCCGATTAAAATACAACGTTAAGCATTAACATATTGGTAAAATCAAGTAATAATCAGGGTCTAATATACAATATTTGACCCTCATCACAACCCCCAACCAGCATTTTGCTAGTCCTGAGAAAAGTATGAGAAAAAATAATTTCAAAAATAAAAGACAATTCCTGTAAACTCGAGTGACTTATGAACAAATAGTCGAGATGCAAAAATTCTAAGATTCATGAACGGTAAGCAGAACTTTTTTTTTCTGGAATCAAGCTCCTGATGAACTTCATAATCAAGTTCAAAATATTAATCCATTAATTAGAACATTCTAAACATTAAGTTCCATGAGTGTATAGTGTAATCTCATCTTATCACTATTTAGAGACTCAATTGTCAATTACATGATATCATTGGTAATTAATTAACAATGGAATTCATGACAACTAAAGCCAACACTTGCCTTACAGATTAACCTTTCATTCTATCAGCCTTTGATTTTTTTCATGAACAGTAACGCCAAGGAAGAGAATCAAATCCTCACCTATAGGGAGAAAACCCATGGTAAAGATTGTACACCTAACCCTTTTCACATGTCAACCATGGCGAATCGAATCTTCACCTATAGGGAGTAAACCTATAGTGTAGATTATTCGACTTACCCTTTCAATTCTTCTTACGGAACATGATGAATTTTTTATTTTTTTTCAGGCTGGTTCCTTTCATGCTTAGTAATTACCAAGTTAATCATTCAATGTTTAAGCGAGATGTGTTATGTGAAATCATGACTCAATCAATGTTTAAAGTGTCTAATCATTGGTTAACAATTCAAACTTAATTGTAAAATCTAACAGATGGCTGAATCCAAGAGTCATAAATTATCAACATTTTGCATCTTGTAATTTTAAAATCATAACTATCCTTCAAAAGCACTTTGACTTCACAAGAAATTCCAGAACAAATTTAAAAAATTAAAAATTTTCACAAATTTTTTTACTCAAGGCCAAGAAAATATTGATTAGGTAACCTAACCTCCACCCCCAACCTAAAATCTACATTGTCCTCAATGTAAAAGAAATAAGCAGGCAATGCACATGAGACAACGAAAGTAAAAGAAGAGTGATGGAAGGATAGTACCTAGACGAAAGAATCAAGAGGCTTTCCAAAGATATCAGCGTAAGTGTGGGTCAGCACAAGAGAGAAACCAACACAAGCAAAATAAAAATAACAAGAATAACAAAAATAAAATCCTACCGAGACCACTTTTGCAGGTGCTCTTGATTTCATTTAGCGTATGTAACAAGCCTTTAAACCCCTAGGTTGCCCCTAGTGGACGAGTTGTAGTCTCGTGAGGGTTTGCAGCAATGTTACACACAAACATTGAACTAACTAAGGAAGAAAAAATAAAATAAAATGAAAGGCTGGGTTGCCTCCTAGGAGCGCTAAGTTTAACGTCTTCAGCCAGACAAGTAATGAAAGTAACCATGGATCATGAATTAATCAATCTTGATAACTTGGGTCTTCCAAATAAATTTTCTCAACATCTTGCTTAACCGATCCCAAACTTTTTGAGAACAACTTGAACTGGGCTGACCCATATGCTATCTAAACTGGGGTAAATGATATAAACGTCTAACAATTTAAGCACCTCTGCTCGAACGACTTCTTTCATATTAGGGTTAAGCCTCCTTTACATTTCACGTGACATTTTTGCATTTTCTTTAAGATGAATACGATGCATACACACAGTGGGGCTTATTCCCTTTATGTTCGCTATTGTCCACCCAATAGTTGCCTTATATTCTCTAAGAACATTAAGCAACTTGCTCTCCTGTTCCTTCTCAAGTTTAGAAGCTATGATGACAGGAAGGGTCTTAGAAGGACCTAAGAATGCATACTTAAGGGTTTTAGGTAATTGTTTATAGTCAAGTTCGGGTGGTTTCTCAATTGACGGGACCAATTTAGACTCAAAGGGTGGAAGAAGTTCCACTTTAGCCTTCCATTTTGTAGTATCCATTATAGGATTAGAGTTGAGCAATACATTAACTTCTTGGATGGAACTTTCAATGTCAAAATCTGTGTCACAATGTACTAGACAAGTCTCAAGTGCGTCTTTGGAAGATTTAAGGAAAGATTCATGCACTAGACTCTCAATCATGTCCACTTCAAATATATCATCCGAGTTTGTCAGTTGTTGTCCGGCATGAAAACATTGAGTTTAATCTTCATGTTACCAAAAGATAACTTCATAACTCCATTCCTACAATTTATAATAGCATTGGATGTGGTTAAGAATGGACATCATAGAATAATCGGGATTTGACTAGTAGGATTCTGGACGGGCTGAGTATCTAGAACGATGAAATCCACTGGAAAATAAAACTTATCAACCTGGATTGGCACATCCTAAATAACTCCATGGGGCACCTTGATAGATCTATCAACTAGTTGTAGTGTTATTTTAGTTGATTTCAGCTCACCTAGTCATAGTTGCTCATATACAGAATATGGTAAAAAATTAATGCTCGCCCCTAAATCAAGCATTGCCTTCTCAATCTTATGATCTCCTATGACACAAGAAATGGTATGAGCTCATGGATCCCTAAATTTAGGAGGGGTGTTGTGTTGAATCATGGAGCTGAGTTGTTCCACAAGGAAGATCTTCTTGTAAACATTCAGCTTACGCTTCTGAGTGCATAATTTTTTAAGAAACTCAGCATAAGCAGGGACTTGCTTGATAACATCAAGCAACGGAATGTTGATTTACACTTTCTTAAACATGTCCAATATTTCATTAAAGTTGTTTCCTTTCTTAACTAGTGTCAAACATTGAGAAAAAGGTTCTTTAGGCACATAAGATAGCACAAGAGTGGTTCCTGTAGAGTCAAAGTGCTTTTGAACTTTGGATGCACTAGTATGTCTCTCCGCTTCATTTTGGTCTTCCGATTTAGAATTTGATTCTTCCCTAGGCATCTATACTTTGTTCTTGATCTGTTTGTTGGACCTAAGGGTAATGATTGATTTGCCTTGCTCATGATATTGTTCTTGGTTTGAATTAGAGTCAATCCCATACTGTCCTTTTGGATTTTCCACGGGTTAGCTGGGGAACTTGCCCTTCTCTCTCTCACTCAATGTGGCAGCAAGTTGACCCAACTGTACTTCCAGCTTGGCAATAGATTGCAATTTACATGTAAGCTTTGTTGGTTAGCTAGTAAAGTTTGTTGGGTGTCTTTTTGAAATTGAAGAGAACTCTGTATAAACAGATTGAGTGTATCTTCAAGAGATGGTTTCCTTGATTATGCAGGCAGTTGTTGATATTACAAAAACTGTTGAAATTGTTGACTGCCAACTTGGGGGTAAGGTTGCATTGGAGGATTTCTAGATGGTCCTCCTTGTTTTGGTCCTTTTACCCAAGAAAATTTTGAATATTTAGCCCACCCTAGGTTGTAGGTGTCTGAGTAAGGATCATTCCCAGGTCTCTGAAAAGTATTCATAACATGCACTTGTTCAGAGAGAAATTTCAAAAATGCTGCACCAGATGGACAAAATTGCGTAGGATGGGTGAGACAGGAACATATGGCACATGACTCGATTTGAGTTGTTTGTGGAGGTCCATTATTCAACATTAGAGCATCAACTTTCTTTGTCAAGCTATGAATCTTGGCATAAAGATCTGGAGTGACTCCTATCTCATATATACCACCTTTCTTCTATGGTTGAGGACTTCTTTCACCTTTATTTAAATAGTCCCATTGCTGGGAGTTTTCACACAAGTTTTTAAAGAAATTCCATGCTTCGACATCACTTTTGGTTATGAATGACCCTCAACTGGTGACATCAACCATGTGACAGTTTTGGGGTGTTAGACCATCATAGAAGTATTGAACCTGTTGCCACTTTTCAAAACTATGGTGTGGACATTTAAGAAGCAAGTCCTTCCATCTTTCCCAACATTCATGAAAGTGCTCACCCTCTTTTTGTGTAAAATTAGTAATTTCTCGATAGAGAGCATTAGTTTTGTGAACAAGGAAGAACTTGTTTAAGAACTTCTTAGACAGTTGGTCCCATGTAATGATAGACCCTACTTCTGGAGAATTCAACCATGCTTTCGCCTTATCCTTTAAAAAAAAGGAAAAAGTCGCAAACGGATCGAATCATCTGAAAAGTTTTGGAACCTAAAGGTAGAGAAAATGTCTAGGAATTCTTTCACATGATGATATGGATCCTCCTTATCTAAACCATAGAAGGAGGGCAACAATTGTATGACCCTAGGTTTAAGTTCAAAGTGTGCTTCCGTGATGGGTGACAACACTATACATGAAGGCGCATTAAATTGGACAGGAGCTGAATAATCTCTAAGATCTATAATTCCACTCTCATCTGCCATTTCAAATAGAATATTTCTAAATCTTCTACAAAATGTTCTTTCTATTTCAAGATCAAAAGGTGTTAGTTTTATGTTCAGAGATCTACGTCCTAGCATAAACTGAGTTATTGCAATGCAAGAAAGAAAGATAAACTAAGATGCAACCTAAGAGAAATAAAACTAGAACTAAAAATTATGAAATCCTAAAAATAAGATAAAACTATTCAAACAAGAATTGGAAGAAAGAACCCAGAAAAGGAGATGATTAATGTCTGAAGAATTGGGAGCTCCTCCTTCACTTTGAAGACAATTTTATTTTGCAGCTTCCTTCCTCAATTCCTATAATAAAAATAAAAAATAAATAAATTAAGTTTCCTAAAATAATGCAAGAAAAATCCTAAGACTATAAATTATGATAAGAGAGAATCCTAAATCCCATTGGACCAAAACAGTCCCCGACAACGGCGCCAAAAACTTATTGTTTTATTTAAACCAACCTGATTTAAATGATTTTAAACTCGTAAGTATATGAATCAAGTGTAGATATGATACATATTATGAGATCATTCCCACGAGGACTGGTTGTCACAATTCAAATTTTACGATTCTTCTTAACTAATCCAACAAATAGTTGAGCTAATGATTAAGTAAACTAATGAAAATCAATGTAAAATAACTGAGAATAAGGAGAAAAATTCAATCAAGGAGAACACTAGGACTTTTGAATCCACCCATAATTATCCTAACCCTTGTTTTACTTGTTGATTCACCCTAATTTAGATTGATATAAATTTAATAAATAAAGCACACTCTATGTCCTTGGTCGGGCATGCAAAATGTATAATCCCTTAAAACATAAGGATCACATCTTTCCATCCATGGTCAGGCATGAATAGATGTAAATTTCTATCTCTTTCTCTATAGAAAAACCTGTTCATGGTCAGACATAAGCACCTAGAATAAGATTACAAACAACATCCACATCTAGACTTTGGTTAAGCTCATAGAATGGAGAAGTACGGAGTTTTCATTTAAGCACACTAGAGAAAAATAAATCAATCAATTCAGATAAAATCAACACATAGCAACAGTCATTTAAATTAGGGGCTTCATCTCAGCCCCAGCTAAGAAAATTTAGCCTGACCTAATCATGATTAAGCTAAAAAAACATAAAACAAAGGAAGGAAAAACTCTATTAAGAAGGTTGCTCCTCATCTAGCTCCCCATTCCAACCTCTGAAAATTCCCCCTCTCTCCATTTCTGGTGCTTGCTTTTATAAGACTAAGACTTGGTCAGTTGCAAGAGTCGGTGATACAGGTGCACATGCGTAACTTTTATGCAGCAAACTAAGTTTTTTGGAAACTCTATATGCAGCAAACATCAAAACATGAATCTAAGCATCCTGTTCGAAATCCACCTCGTCTAATGTATTCTTCTCGAAAAACAAGTAAAGAATGGCTAGTTTTAGATTATATTCGGTGTGGCACACTGGATTTCTTAGACTACCGTCTGAATTGCGTTTGCATGGTGAAAAATTGATCTGCTGCTCTTATTCAAATTCGCTTTCTTGTTGAGGAAAAGAACCCTCTGTTTGGAAGTTTGGACGGTTTGGATCACTGATCTGGCGACGATTAAGATCACGGAATGGCCATGAAGGGCCGGACGTCTAACGCACGTCCCTGCATAAAGAGGGACGTTGTGATTATCGGTCGGCCCCATAGTTCTATTTTTTATGAAATCCAACATGTCCATTAAGTTCATGGTGAAAAATCAGCCGGGAAGGTGTGGTTTTGATCGAGTTTGGAGTGGCCCATTATATTAAATCAACACACGGTTCATCCTGCGTTTAAAGGATTAAAAACTGATCTTTGTTATCCTCTAGAATTACATCACCTAGGCATGGGTCGTGGCCCCTTTAGGGATCATATGGATGGCTCAGATCATCCATTTTTATGATGGATGGGGTCCAGTAGAGAAACCCAATCGGACGAGGACCGTCCCTGCGCTGACCGATTTCTAGATTTTTGGTGCACATTTGGTGCACTTGTGCACGTTGCACATTACTGTACGTGTGGGTCCCACGGATATGTATATCTGAATCCACACCATCCATTCAATTTATCACCCCATTTAAGGGGTTGATAGAAAAATTAAAGCATATCTAGATATTAGGCGGGCCCTAAATCTGGATTTAAGGGGCTGATCCGTCCGTTGGGCCACTTCCACACGTATCCAATGGCTAAAATTCGACATGTACGATTAATTTATGGCCCCACGCCATGTATGAAGTTTCGAGCCGAATGGATGGTTGGAACCATGGGATCTTGAATCTTGGACAACTTTCGAGCCTCTTTAACGTGAACGGCTTAATTTCCTTGGATCTCTAGCATGTAATTTCTTTGATCTCGGTCCCCTGGGGTACCGTCCATTGTCTTGGTTACTTCAGAGCATCAATTTCATGCTTGTAGTATCTTTTTTCATTCCAAGCTCCTGATTACACCCTACATCAAAAATATGATTAAAATACAACATTAAGCATTAACATGTAGGTAAAATCAAGTAATAAACGAGGTCTAATATGCAATATTTGACCCTCATCACAACTCCCAACCAGCATTTTACTACTCCCGAGCAAAGTATGTGAAAAAATAATTTCAGAAATAGAAGACAATTCCTGTAAACTCGAATGACTTGTGAACAAATAGTCGAGATGCAAAAATTCTAAGATTCATGAACGATGAGCAGAATTCTTTTCAGTCCAAGCTCCTGATTACACCCTACATTAAAAACATGATTAAAATACAACGTTACGCATTAACATGTTAGTAAAATCAAGTAATAATCAGGGTCTAATATGCAATATTCATCCCTAATCACTGGACATCCAGAGTCCGAGTGGCGGCACCATCTTGTCGGCGGCGCACTGCCCAGGCCCGGTCATGTGGGCCCTGTCCCATGTGTGTGGCTCCCTATTTCACTCCCCTAGTCCCATTTTACCCCCATTTCATGCTATTCAAACCCTTTAGACCCCTCAAAACCTCATTTCTCTCTCAAATCCTATTCTCTATACATTCCATCTTCCAAGTCTTCTACCTATTACATCTACTTACCACCATTACGTTGAAACTACCTTTTTCTTCTCTCCATCTTCCCTATTCCCACCTATTTGAGCACAAAGAACCCACATCCTTGTGTCTCATAACTCTTGAACTTCCTAAATCCACTTCATTCTCCTAGCTTTTCACTTCCATGATCCCTTTAAGCTTGTCACCGCCATCTTTTCCATTTCTACACTTCTTTCCCTCATGGGAAAGAGAAGAGCATCCCCGGGTGAGGTCTGGCATAGCCGTCCAAGCCACCCGAGGAAGAAGGTGAGCTCTAAGCGAAGGTGAAAATAGGATCTCGACCCTCTAATCCCGATAGAAAGGTCTCTTCCGATGGGCGAGACCAAACACAGTAGTTTAGTCCATAAACAATGACCGTCAAATGTTGGGACCTTTAGAGTTTTGGACCTAAAGTTGGTACTCCTAGATTTTAAGAAAAATATGGTAGTTTAGGAAATTCAATAAATTAGTAACATGAACCCTAGGACCTCCTTAGTTGGTATGTGCATGTGCGAAGTGCTCGAGTGCAGTTAAATTCAAGTTCCGGTAACTCAACTCTAATCAGACAACTTTTGACCCTAAGCGATAAAACAATTCCTTGTATTAGAAATGGTATGAAATCATCTAGTATGTGAGAGTAGACTTTGGATTACCGCTACTCCCAAGTTAATACTAGGCTACTTGTTATACTAAGGAATGTAAAGGACTGAATACGCTAAGGTAATTAAAATATAGACTTAGTTAGTTGGCTTGATTAGGTTAGATTAAGACCTCATTCCTTCGTTGGATCCTCTCGATACTTATAGGCTTCTTTAATAACTCTTAGGAAAGTTATTTGAATGTTAGGTCAAATCTATACATCCCTTAGAATTACCTTCCTAAGGACTAATTACAATCGGGAACACGGAATAAAGAAACTATATATAAGCGAAGTATTCGCGGTTTGAATTGAATTCTCAATCCTGGTAGTTACCAATGAACTCTATGCTTTGATCAAGCAGAAGATCGAAATCAAATAGGATTAAGAACTGATACGATAAATTTTCTGTCATAGTCTAGGTAGAAGGTCTATGTATCTGGCTCAGACCCACTACACAACTTTCTTTCCCTGTTAGCCTAACCACTTACAACCAAAAGTTTGTTACTTTACTTTTGAGAAATGTTAAGAATATATAGCCAATAAAGATTTTTCTTTTTAAGCCCAAGAAATTTCTCAAATGAGCAACAGAAAGTTAGGGATTAGGTCCCAAATCACAGACCATTCTGGCATACATATTGTGCATATGAACTTAAAAAGATAGTCTGCTTGTTAACCTATTTTGTCCAAATTCCTTATGTATTAATAATGTATAGATTATCTTATAATATTAAACTAGATATGATTAAAGAGGATAAGTTGGGACTGTAGCAAAAGTCCTTCTGTGGTAGAATTAGGCATCTTGCCACACACTACACTTGTCCCTAAAATCAACCACAACACCCATCATTTTAGCTTCTTTTTATAACCTTAGGTACCAATTTCATAATACACATCATCAATGAAAAGAAGACTGATATATTGAGAGATCGTTTCCCATTTCATGTCAAGGATATGTCCTAAATTACACCTTGTTTTGACATACGGATTAGGACATAGATCCTTAAGCCTTGAGAGTGAAAATAATTTTTAAGAGGGGTAGAACATTATGAGCCCAATCTAGTCAAGTCAGTCTATACATCCATTGGATCAAAGTGGTGCAGCAGAAGCATGGTGGGCCCCTACTCCACTGGCCCAGGATCAAAGGAAATTGATCTAAGATACACATAAGGTTAGGTCACTAAATAGGATATGATTATTCCTTAGAATGTCAATAATGAAGTCATCAAAGGAAAGAAATTAAGGTTCAAGTGTTAAACCAATTTATATTAAAGAATAGACCTAACAATGGGTACGAGCTGAATTACAATAACTGAGGTTACTGTACCCACAAATGTGCTCGTTAAATGTGAACCCAATAGGAGCCTTAGCCAATTTCAGGGTGAAAAAGTTTTAAGGAGGGTAGACTAAATTGAGTCAGACTAGCATAGATAGTATACACTCTACCACGCATATAACTTGAAATCAATAAAACTTAAGAAAAAGGAATAATAAAATCTTTACTTATTACCCTTATCCAATATCGGGGATGAAATTATTTTTAAGGGGGGTATATTGTAACGTCCCGGATTTTTTTCAACTTGGAGTTAGATGTCCTTAGGCAATGAGTCTATCATAACACCTTATCGACTTCTCAAAACCCAATCCCAAAGCCTCATATCCCCTTTTAACCAATTTCCTTTAAAAATCTCACTTTTCACCACCTTATTCTTAAATTTTTCTAAGTACTTTCATATTAGACATTAATACTAAAGTTTAAATGATGAAGAACAATACTTAACTAAAATTTACTATAAATAGTAAATATATAAATAAAATGGGTTTTTGACCTTTAACCTTATAGAATCTGACAAAATAAATACATTATTGAGATACAAGAGCTTCTCCTACCCCAAAATTATATATTTCACATTGAATAACTCATTTCAATTTATGAAATACACCCATTTCAAATATTAGATGGTAAAACACCACTAGACACCACAGCGGGCGGGCAACGCCATCGCCCGATAGGCGGCGCACCGCCGGAGCACCAAGTTTTGGTGGACCCTCACTACAGACTTTCTGTACTTTTTGATCGACTTCAAAAAGTCATATCTCCCTCGTTATAACTCCAATTTAGGTAATTAAAAATCTAAATTGAAGCTTGATAAGTCTAGTTTCATATAAAATAAGTAAAAATTTTAATGTAGTTAAATATAAGTCATTGTGAAAACTGTCAAAAAATTATTAGTTTGGATAGTTGTTTCTTCTAAAATTTTTAGAATTTTTTTACAATATGAAATATAATAAAATTTGGTGAAGATGAAGTGAACTTGATGAACAACTATTAAAAAAAAATTAAAATAATATACTAATTAAAAGTGCCAAAAAGGGGCATAAAACTACCCTGAGACCTTATTCTATCATAATTAGAGCAGAATTTGGTTAAGTACTAAACTAAACAATTGATGGATTTGGCTTGAACCACTTTCTATACAGACTGGAAGACCCAAAACTATTAAAATCGCTAACTCAACATTACTTAAAAATATGGGAGCAATCTCAAAACCTAGTTGCTCTCGAGAGCACATCGAAACTCTGTCTCAAACCTGGACCCCACTTTAAAAGTTTGATTAATGCAAAGCTATATGGTTATGACCACCTTATTGGGCTTAATAACCATCTCGAAAAGCAAGTCCAAATAGTATCCCGAACTGCACAACTTGGGCCCGAAGTGAAATGTGTGAGAAACGCGAATATCTTTAGGAAATGAACTTAAACTTAAGTGATTTGAGCCATTCGCTTGCAGGATAAATTTAAGATTTTAGACTGTCAGATTCTAACCCAACTACACCCTCAGATCAAGAAAAATTTCCAACACAAGTCAGTGTACTTTTGGCCTTGATCGAGTGACAATAGCCGTTGAACTAAAACAGGTCCTCCACGGTCGATCCACTAATCCGATCGGACCAAAATCTTAACCTGGCCCACATCCAATGTCAAGAAACTTTTTCCAAACTATATAAAGGTAATGGACCTCTAGATGAACTCCGTTGGCCCCAAACAGGCGACTTTTGGCTATAACCTAAATATACCATGGCCCTGGGGCCATTTACACCAATTCTAGGCCTATATAATGCCCTTAAGCCCACCTCTCTCTCTCCCATACGAATTTCTTCAAACCCTAGGAGAGAGAAGAGAGAAAAGGAGAGAAAAGAGTGAGGAGAAGAGAGTGAGATTAGAGGATCGTTGCTGGGATCATTTCCCACGACTCCACACCCCGAATCGCCACCCCAACATCGCTACACTAGCGATTCTGATTCCATTTCTGAGTAAGAAATCCTAACCTTAATCTATTATAGGTATCCAGATAGATGAATCGGCGGAATAGGTAACCTATCTCATGATTCAGGTAGCTGTTGTGCCATAAACAAAGACATAGTGATCGAACTGAGTTCGATACGAGTCTACCAACGAAATGTGCAGACTATAAACGTTTAGGTTATGATTTTCAAGGATTTCAATGTTAGTTAATGTTTTATGATTGACTTGATTGCTATCACATATGCTTAGATACAATGTTTTCTATATATTACACATATATGTAAACTACATTGATTTTAATGCATTCTGTGTGTTTGTTGAAATGATTGAATGGATATGGAATAATGATTTGTACTTGGTATGATTGATGTTTCAGAATACATGACTGTTGTAGTGTGGCAACTCTCTTGTGAAAGGATTTGCTATAATATACGTTATAACCACTTTATTACATGTATGTGATATGTGTAGTCTAAGTGTTTTAAAATGCCTAAATGAGAAAATATTTGTTGAAATGTATTTAGTGAGAGTGTTGAGACAGGATTCTCAATCCCCTTATTCATAGTTACAGTTTTCTTTATGTGACCTATCTTACTACTATGTGATTTATGGATGAAATGCCTATGTATGCTAACATGTGTAATATTTATTTGTTGAAATGCTCAAATGAGAATTGCATTTAGATTGGTTGTCACATGATGTCTTTGACTATCACATGTGAATATTATTGTTTGGAGTGATTGGGGATACGATGTAGTCCAGGCAATCAGTAATGGTTTACGGGGGGTGGCCGAACAGTTTTAGATGTCGGACACGTTCGATGAATCTGAGTCATACGGTGATTATCGACAGTGGTTAAGCCATGTGGAATACTTACGCACTCCATGTCGATCAAGTCAACATGCGCTCGTACCAGTCGAGCTTTTCAAGTATCCTGATTGGCCCAATGTATGTTTACTATATGTGGATGCTACTACTTGAATCTAAGGTACCAACTTACCAATGAAAAGCCCGTTTAACCTTGGTACTACGAACCACTAAGACTCATGAGCCGGGTATGGTGGTATGGGATACCGTGGTTGAGTTGTCAGCCTACGCTGGGGCGACGAACCTCCCCGTAGTGACCAATGAGTAACCCAAACTCATAAGCCGAATATGATGATTTATGGGACACCATATTCGAGTTGTTGGCCTATGACCAGGTGACGAGCCTCTAGTAGTGATCTCGAGTATACATTAGGACTACACTAAGGTGACGAGCCTTCCCTTAGTGACCTTGAGTATAAAAAATGCTTACCCCAACGTAGCCTGGCTATGATCCTTAGTTGGGTTAGTGACGATCCTTCGAAAATAGACTGCCAGTTGGTAGGGTGTTGGTGGTGTGACCTCGAGTACGAATTAAGTCTACGCTGAAGTGACGAGCCTCCCATAGCAACCACTAGTATCGACTCGTGAACTTGCCTATCGTATGTGATTAACTATGATTGACGACCCTAGATGGATCATTGTTTGGGTTAATGATGTGAAGGGAGATACCTTTGCTTCCCGAACTTACTGTTTGGATAAACCTAATTAAGAACTTGGCTAACAAGATCACGCACTGCATTGCATGTGTTTAGCGTGGAAGTGCATGTTTACCAGGAGGGTTGCATGCGCGATCGTGAGATGATGTCATTGAGGGAGTGCAAGCGAGGGCATACATCATTGTCGCATACCATTCTTGCATTAACAAGTGTACTTAGGACATGATTGTTGTACTGCTTTATCATTACTGCTTGACTGAATTGATAACATGTTAACCTTTACTTTATAGTTCCACTGAATTAACTACTCATTCCCACCTAGGACGGTGTTTTAAAACACCACCCAGAATTTGGTTTAGATGTAGGTTCTAGCGAGGCTCACGCAATAGAACCAGATTTCATAGGCGAGGAGGAAGATTCTCCTACGTTCAACTATCGGGCGGATCTATGTAGATCTCATACCGATGCATAGGGGCTACTAGGATACTTGTTTAGTTAAACACATTTACTTTCTACATTTTATATGGTTAGAAACAACACATGTATATATTTAGCCAGTTTCATACTCATACTCCAAAATTTGTGAAACGCTTTCATAACTAAATGCATATATTTCAGTCTTTCATTTGCCAAATTACATTGACTTTAGAGTATGATATGTTATTTTAATATAATCCCACTCATGTTTAAATGCACGAATATGGACAACATTCAATCATCATTATTTATGTTACATAAGTGATGCGTTGGAACTCCGAACTAGAGCTTTGATTGACCCTCGATTTTCAGGGCATTACATAACATCACCAAGTCATATTTTTCATTTCTCTTATACCATAACCGTATTACACGCATCCGCAATCACATCATCATCATCATATTGTCATGCGATATCATAATTGTATATCTCGGGAAAGCACCGTGGTCAACAGCCATGCAGTAGACAACAGCAATCGACCTCACTACCCACCAATGGGGTTACAACCTCCTTTGGTATACTAGTAGCGGACCTCGTTTACGCTTCTCCTCACTGGTGGGTCAGACCGGTCCCTGTTTGTAACTCAGCCCTTAAGCAGGTTGGTCCCACCTCTTCTCAACCCGACCTCGTCAGTGGGAGTCAAATCCATGACACATGTATCCACTCGGCCGGACAGTGAGGTATCCTTAGCTAGCATCGGGGTTTAGGGACTTTCAACCCAAGGGACACATCATCCCCTACTATTTCCACATTTTTGGTGCCCCGTTCATTTTCAAGGATAACCCGAGTCATCATCATAGATGTATATTTCGTTATCAAGATCCAACTCATCTTAACTGCACAACTGTGGTATTTTGATCATCATGTATGTCATGATTATGCATGAATTCAAGAAATTATAATAAGGCATATGTTCAAGGGCATGTGGTATGCATATAATGCCATGAGTTTAGGGTATGCTTAACCTTTAAGCCAAAAATGATATATAATCATCATGTGTCATTATCAACTATATCAATCCATGGTCATGTGACTAAACTGAAGAAGACATATCTTGCACATGAACAAATGTATTGAAGTACACTTGCACATACCATCATTTCATGGTGCATGAGTATGATCAATATCAACATGGTTAAGTAGATGAATTTAGTATGCTGGGAAGTGGAACAACATTAATTAAGATATTAAATCACAAAATTCTATTAACCATAATCACTAACATCACTAATATCATCCAAAGATATCATAATCACGAGCATTAATTGTATTCAGAGTTATACCATATCTGTCACTCCCCAAACTCAGAAATCGGGTTCACAAAATTTCCGATCATTGGATCTGGTGCCGACAGCCTCTGTAGTACCCCATTCTCGGCTTCGATCATCGATACGCCAGATTTTGATCCTGGGATCCTGTAAGGAGGATTTTTCAACTTACATTTAACTCGTAATAAGCATAACTATATGTTTACCCAAATCACAAAGGTAACATCATCATCACATATCCACTAATATAAACATTTGAATACAGTGCTAAAAGGAAAATACATATATAAAAAATCAAAGCTCTACTAGATGCAACGATCGAGAATTTTGTGATTAAGGCTCTAGTAGATCCAACGATAGGGAATACAGCACACTCCAAGCTCAACACTGCTACGACTTAACGCCACCTGTACACATCTATTGTGCATAAGCTTATAAAAATCTTAAAGAGTGGTGTAAGTGTGTGCACAAGATAAGTGTCAAGTATGCAATATTAGAGCAATGCAAAAATATGTTGGTAAGTCCATAAATACCATCAGCCTTTTCTAGGTTATGCGATGCAAAAACATAATAAGCTAATATCATATACTGAGGAAGTAATGTAGATCAGCTATACAATGTGGAGACATAGTAAGCCAAATATCATATACTGAGGATGCAATGCAATATGTAAATCCTGATGAGTCCATGAATACTGTCAGCCGTATCTAGGCCATGCATCAAACCTGCGCGTATCGTACCATCATGTGGGGGAAACTCCGTCTCACAAGAAGTCTCATAAATATCTGATCCCAATGGCATATGCTTTAATCAATCATCCCTCATAACATGCATACGAATGATGGGGTCCATAGAAGGATGACAGATCTAGTCTAAGTATTAAGATAGGCTCTAAACGGCGGATACACCAAACTTAATACTGCATATCCTTCCATCTACGGCAGGGGGTGATATAGACTGCTTTGCCGAAGCTCACTGATTTAAAACACGTCATGACAGTTAGGGAAGGAATCCAACTTATAACCACCACAACATCAGACGATGCTTCCGATGTGGGATAATGTTCTGCCTTCACTGTGTGCATAATAGCCTGCTAATCGCTGGTAGCTCGCCCAGGCATATAGGACCCGCCCACATAGTGTTCGCCCACATGTACAATAGTAATGGAGTGTCATAATATCCGCCACCGAGGGCAGAGCCAAGTCTAAGTACAATAAGTGGGCTTCCTTACCCTCTCTATCACGTAATAAACTGGACTTCCCTATGGGCCTAATATATACACAAGGTGGGCACCAAGGCTTGGGTGGTCCTACAGGGTATGGTGGAAAGCATCATTACTAAATGGGGGTCCAACGGTTTGGGATAGCGTACTCATGGGGAAGATGAGTAATATAATCATCAATGGCGGCCCAACGGTTTGGGTTAGCCCATTAAGGAGAGATGAGGATAGGCCTAACAACGAGCCTTAAGAAGAGTTACAATGTAGACATTTAACCATTATTTCTCTTACAATGTGGACATTAAACTATCATTGCTCTCAAGGCATGGCCCATTTAATATTAACTAGGAACATGGATGGGCATCATTACATACATCCTGGTGGAATCACACATCACAATGGGCCTCATATACATCACCTTGGGCCTCACACAAGGACTTTATATACATCACATTGAGCCTCACTCATGGGCCTCATATGGATCACATTGGGCCTCCTACTTGGGCCTTAAATACATTACAATGGGCCGCATCACATGTGCCTAATACACATCACAATGGGGCCACATCACATGACCCTAATATACATCACAATGGGCCATATCACAATGGGCCATATCACATGTGCTTCACTCATCACAATGGGTCGTATCACATGGGCCTAATACACATCACAGCAGGCCGCATCACATACCCTAATATACATCACAATGAGTCGTATCACATGGGCCTAACTCATGGGCCATATACATCATAATGGGCCTCATGTACATCACAATGGGCCCCAACACATGGGCTGGGTATACATTACATTGGGCCTTGAATATGGGCCTCATATACAATACATCAAGGTGGGCCCTGCACATTCCAAATGGGTCCCATCAGATGGATAGTGTGCTTGCTATTCACACATTAAGATGGGCCGCATAAGTGGATGACATAGATGAAACACGTAAACATGGTGGGCACTGTGATTACACAGTAGGTGGGCCCTGCTGCAACATGGATGAATGACGTGGATATAAAACACATACATCATGTGAATCCCACCGTCCATGGCTAGACGGTGTGGATTACGACACATACATCACGTTGGGACCCACAGCTATTGGACAATGTGGATGAAATACATAACAGTGGGTCCCACTTGAATTTTAGATCTATCTCATTCTCTTTGTAAAGCCACAAAACGATCTCTACCATGATTGGATGGTATGGATACAACACATTCCTCAAAGTGGGCTGCCTACTGGATGGATAACCCACTAGAGTCTAGGCCCAGCTGCGCGTCCAGCCAGCGGACGGCCTAGATAAAACACATATGCATGGTGGGCCCACGTCTAGCCTGTCTAGACGGATGGCTTGGATATACAATACATACATACAAGGTGGGAAACACATCTAACCTGATGGACGGTGTGAATACATCACATACCTCAAGGTGGGCCCTACCCGCCCAGAAATCAGATGGACGACAAGGCTAAAAACACATACATCATGTTGTGGGCTTCACCGTCCAAAGGATGGACGGATGGCTGGATATATAGCACACACATCATAGGGTGGCCCATGCAATAAAACATCCAGATGAATAGTGTGCATATACAACACATACATCAAGGAGGTCCCCACCAAGAAAAACATCCATATGGACGGCTGGATGGAACAGATGAACGGCATGGATGTAAAATACATACACCATGGTAGGCCGCATGGGTGGGTAGTGTAGATAAAACACTTACATTATGGTGGGGCAATGTGCTGCCAGCACGTGCATTTGGGGAATCTCCACCGTCCAAAATTATTTGGACGGTGAATATAAAACATATACATTAAAGGTGGTCCCACCGTTCAGTCCACTAGATGGTGAGGATGATAGAATGCATACATCAATGTGGGCCCCATCTCCACACGTGCAGCACGTGTGGAGTGGGTCCACAACGAACGGATGATGTAGGATACAATACATACCTTTGATCAGACCCATAGTACTACTGACGTTAGTACAATAGCCATATGGTTGGGCTGCTGGCCCCAACAAATGGATGGACGGTTGGGATGAAACACATGTATCATAGTGCATCCCACAGCACCGTCCAAATGGCGGACGACTTGGATATATAGTGCATGCAAGGTGGGGTCCATGGCAGCGTGTCCCACCTGCCTTGCATCAATCCAATATTTGTGTTTTACCTCTGTCCAGACCCCACCATCTGGATGGTCTGGATTCAACTCGTAAATTAGGTGGGTCCACATGGTGGCCCACCATTCAAACTGATATTTGTATCTGCCTCTCATCCAGGCCCGTCTAGGAAGGACAGTGTGGATAGTACATCATGGTGGGATTTCCACCGTCCACAATCTGGATAGAGTGGATATAACACTTATGTCATGGTGGATTTCCACTGTCCATGGTTGGACGGTGTGGATCTAATCCATCAATCAAGGTGAGCCACAATAGGAAAAATAAAGAGAGAGATAATGTAGTGGAGGGACCCTGCTACAATGGGTCCCTCTTTGTTACCACGCATATATGAAAATGGGTCCCATCACAAGAGGGCCTTACATCAAAAATCAAGATCTAACGCTATGAACATCCATTGATTTCACTCCTTCTTGTCTCCTTGGACTCATAAACTCCTTAGCTTTCCCTTTGATGGAAGTTAATGAAGGTTGGATGGCTATGATGGGAGATTGGGTGGTAGGGAGAGGGTCACACCTAGCTTCTTTCTCTCCTTGGAAGACCTTGGATGGTGGCTCTCTTAGTTGCTCGGGAGTGAAGAGAGAAATGAGAGAGAGGGAGAGAGAGAGAGAGAGAGAGAGAGAGAGAGAGAGAGAGAGAGAGAGAGAGAGAGGATGGTGATGGGTGTAAGGAAGGGATGGGTGGAGAGAGAGAGAGATGACTTGGATGAGAGAGGTATGGGTTGTCATGCCTTGTTGGTAAGAGAGGGATGGGCTGGTACTTGACTTGTGATGAGATGTGTACTTTAATTGATTGATGTGATCTTTGGTAGATATTCTCTCGAAATTCGCAACATGCGGTGTTTCCTTGAGACATACGTGAGCCCATAACTCCTGGCCTGGGTATCACATCAGTGCACCAGACATACCATTGGAACCACGGTGACGGCACGGTTGTAAAGGTACAAGTCTTGGGTCGAGTCGACTCAGATATACGGGATACGACTTAAGGTCATGCGTAAACACCCGTTACAGGTCGTGGTTGCCGAAATTCGACAGGGATGATCACGGGAGTCTATGGAATAGAACGGTCTAGGATACAGGCCTTATAGGTAGACGACCCAGTCCAACGGTGAGAGATTATGATGCCCTGGTCCCTGCTCCAATGCGGGCAGGTGTGATGTGGGAGAGGTTGGTGCCTGGGCAAGCTACTGTTGCAGGTGAATGTGGATGAAACGCTATCCCACATCGCTTAGACAGCCATTCGAAATCCTGGCTTATATGTGGAGGCTCTCCCTTAAATGTTGTGATGCGTTTTAAAGCCTTGCAGGGATATCACAATGGTGGGGCAGGTTGTCTCAATATCCTTCGCAAGATAGATATTCCATTAGTGACTTTGACCCGACATGATTTTATTCTATTGGGACCACATAGTTATACCCTAACTGGGCCTTATGGTTAATGAGTGGTGGTGACGCAAAGTACATGAACCAAGTGGTATGAGATGAAAGGCATAAATATAACATATAGTAAATGAGCCATAGGATGGATGGTACTGGTGAAACTCATATAATGTGGGCTTCACCTTCAAGTGGGCGGTTAGTAGGTTAGATTTGCAAATAATTATCATAGTAGTTCTATAATAGTTTGGAAGGCACAGGTAAACCTTATAAGATACAGTGAACCCTACGTTAAACGACTTGGGTATATAATATACACATAAAAGTTAGTCACAATTAGATGACATAGGTTTGTCTTATACAACGTAGTGGGTTCTACTTTCAAGTAGTAATGCAAGCAGATGGGTCCACACACAAACATTATGGTGGGTCCCAATAAGTAAATAGTGTAGGTGTAAGGCCTGTATCTTACACTGTACTATTCCGTAGGCTTCTTCGGTCCTCTCGGTCAAATTTCAGCTATCCTCGACCTGTATCCGACATTTACGAGCAATCCTAAGCTGAGTCCTGCATACCGGAGTCAACTCGACCAGAAACTTATACCCTGGTGCCCGTGTCGTCACTGTGGTTCCAACGCTGTTGTTCACTCCCCAAGTGCAGGGTTGTGATGTAGTAATAACTCGGTAAGACCGAGGTCGAATCCCAAGGGACTGAAACTTGTACGTTATCTAAAACTAACCAGAACTAGAACTAGATTAAGATGAAATCTAAACTGAATGTAATTTAAGAAATAATGGTGAAATAATTATCTAAACTTGAGAGAAATCAGGAGAAGGGAACTAGGGATTCAGAGGATCCACTTGTAGAGATCAGGGAGAATTTATGCTTGCATCAAAAATCATGGAAATTACTGAACTGGCGTTGATCTAGTTTTCAAAGAGATGAAAGGTGTATGAATTAGAATGGATTCCATCACCAAACCATGCCCACAGACTATGGCAAACAACAGAATTAAACTAATTACCAACCAATCATATGTATGAAGGTTAAGAAGGGTACCGTCATCCAACCATGCCCAGGAGACTATGGTGAACAACAGGGCTTCCTAACGTCATAAACATTAAAGAGAATGGGAATATTAAAAGTCATTGCAGACCCATTGTAATTTCAGTCACAATAGACCATTAAAAACCTAAAATATTTCCATTAAAATCAAACTAAAACCAACTTCAATTCAAAAATTAAAATTAAATTAAAAGCATATAATCTCTCATCTCACTACAAGCTTCACCTCCTAGCCCTAGCTAGGAGGATTTAGCCTGCCATGGATGGGCTCAATCCAAATAAATAAAGAGAAAAAGAAAAGGAAAAGAAAAGAGAAAGAAAAAAACCAAGCTCCTCTCTCTCTCCTCTGCCCACGTTGAAACCCAAGCTCGAGCCCTCTGTTCTTCCTCCCAAGACCTTGAATGAATGCTCCCCACGTCCAAAACCTCTTTTTATAGCTGCTGGAAGGCTGGAGTCAGTGACAGAGTTGTAGCAGGACACGGAGTGCAATTTTCGCAGCCGAGTTTGGTACTATGAAACACGCCACTTTTCTCGCTCAAATTCCAAAGAAACACCGTCCCTTAGTACTTTTTTGGGTCCTCTACATGATAGACGGTTCAGATCTGCCATATGATCAAAGATGGTGGGCCAAAACCGTCCGGAAAAGTCAGTTTTCGCGGATGTGCGAAACCTTTCGCACCATTTCGCTGTTGTGGTCGGTGGGCCCCACAGAAGCATTTTCTGGAAAATCCACCCCATCCATTGGATTCAGAACGAAATTTCAGTCAAGAATGGGTGGTTTTGAACATCCATTGACGTGGCCCAGAGAAGAAATCACAAAAGAATCAGTTTTGAACGTTACCGAGCAGCCCTTTTGTGGCCTCTGTATCTCACACGTGTGCACGCATGGGTGAAAAGTGACAACATGGTTTTGTAGTGCTCGCGGCTGTCTACACGGTGGATGGTTCGGATTAAGCTTATAGGGCACGTGTGGGGCCCACATCTGATCGCAAAAACGGCCAGTGGCCGTTCGTCCGCTGTACGGTTTTTTTTTTTTTTTTTTTTTTTTTTTTGAGTTATAGACGGAAACGTCGGTCAGCGCAGCTGACCGACTTTTGGGAAATTTGGCGCACGGCGGGCGTGTGTACACTATGTACACACGCTGTACATATATGGTCCACTGTGAAGCTTCTAAGAAATCCACTCCGCCCATTCTGTTCCTCACATTATTTTACCCGTTGAGAACAATTATCAATCATATCCAGCTGGCGGGTGGGCCCCAAATTGAAGATTGATGAGCTGATCTGCCCGTTAGGCCACTTCCGCAATGATCCAATGGATGATTTTTGACGTGTACGGTTAATTTATGGTCCTCAGGCGACGTATGAAGTTTCGAGCCGAATGGATGGTGGGAACCTCGTGATCTTGTATTCTGGACGTCCTTCAGGCCACTTGAGCTTCAATTTCTAACTTTTCTCGAATTTCTGACCGTGTATATTTGTCAATCTTGGTCCCCTGGAGTGTGTCCCTTGCCTTTGGCGTCATCAGATCGTTAAATCTCAACTTTTAACGTTCTTTTTCTATCTATGCTCATAAAATCACTTTGCCACATAAGAATGAGAAAACGAGCCATTAGACAGCATTATATTCGTAAATCTAGACAATATCTGGGGTCTAATATGCAATATTTGACCCTCAACACAACCCCCAACCAGCATTTTGCTAGTCCCGAGCAAAGTATGCGAAAAATAAGTTGAGAATTATAGGAAAACTTTCTATGAAATCAAGTGAGATTTTGAACAAAATACGTGAAATTTAATATTCATGAATGTTAGAAATTGTATTCTCCTGAGCTCAAACGCACCGTAGACTTCATAATCAAGTGTAAAGTATTAATCCATCAATTAGAAAAATTTTAAACATTGAGATCCATGGATGTATAGTGTAATCTCAGCTAAACATATTAAGATTGAATTTGTTATTTCAGGATCTCATTGGTAACCAGCAAGAGAATTCATGATAACCAAACTTGCCTCATAAATTTCATCTTTTGATCTTTTCAACTTTTTATTTTTCCATTAATAGTCATGCCAAAAAGAGGAATCAAATCCTTACCAATAGGGAGCAAACCTATGGCAAAAGACCAATTACCTAAAAAATTTTTTTTTTTTTTGAATGTTTAACCTTGGGGAATCAAACCTTCACCTGTAGGGAGCAAACCCATGGTGAAGATTAATTGCCCAACCTGTTCAATTTTTATACCCTGATGGCAAGATATTTCAGACTGGTTCCCTTCGTGCTTAGTGATTACCAAGTTAATCCTTCGATATGGAACTGAAATCTTAATGTGTAAGCAAGACGTGTCCTGAAATCATGATTCAATCAATGTTTACAACTTCTAATTATGGATTAATAATTCACTTAACTATGAAATCTAACAGATACGGAATCCAAGAGTCATAAATCCACCATTATGTACCTTGAAAATCTAAATTAGGAATATCTGTCAAAATCACTTCGAATTCATAAAAATTTTCAGAAAAATTCAAAATTTTTTTTCACAATTGTTGCTCAAGACCAAGAAAATACTGATTAGGAAACCTAATCTCCCACCCCCAACCTAAAATCTACATTGTCCTCAATGTAAAAGATATGAGCATGCAATGCACATGGGACAACGGAAGTAAATGAGAAGTGATGGGAAGATAGTACCTGAATAACGAATCAAGAGAGTTTCCAATAGATCACGGCATGGAAGCTTGTCAGCATGAGAGAGAAAGCAGAACAAAAATAAAAAAATAAAATCCTACCTATACCACTTTCGCAGGTGCTCTCGATTGCATTTAGCGTATGCAACAAGCCTTTAAACCCCTAGGTTACCCCTAGCGGACGAGTTGTAGTCTCGTGAGGGTTTGCAGTAATGTCACCCACAAACATTGAACTAACTAACCTCTGAAAGCGATAAACCTACCTATACCTCCATCAGACTAGGAGATCAGTCCTGGTAAACAGGAGCAATCAGAGGCATGGACATGTCCTCTGAATCAAACGTCTCAACAAATGGCTTTAATCGATGTCCATTAACTTTAAACTCCTTGCCATTGTCGGGATCTCTTATCTCGACGGCCCCATGAGGATAAGCAGTAACAACAATGTAAGGGCCAGTCCAACGAGATCGAAGCTTACCCGGAAAGAGATGTAGTCGAGAGTCATACAAGAGGACTTTCTGACCTGGCGTGAACGATTTTCGTAGAATATGTTGATCATGAAACGCCTTCATCCTGTCCTTGTAAATTCTTGAGTTCTCATACGCATCGTTCCGGATTTCTTCAAGTTCATTCAACTGAAGTTTGCGTAGCGAGCCAGCGTTGTCCAGATTGAAATTCAGATTTTTGATCGCCCAGTATGCTTTATGTTCCAATTCCACAGGCAAGTGACAGGCTTTCCCATAGACAAGTCTAAAGGGAGATGTTCCAATAGGAGTTTTGAAAGCAGTACGGTACGCCCATAAGGCATCGGTCAATCGGATTGACCAGTCCTTACGATCAGGGTTAACCGTTTTCTCTAGGATATGTTTGATCTCTCTATTGGAAATCTCAGCTTGTCCACTTATTTGTGGATGGTATGGGGTGCTCACCTTATGCGAGATACCGTATTTCTTCATTAAACTCTCGAATGGTTTATTACAGAAGTGTGAGCCCCCGTCACTAATGATGGCTCGAGGTGTTCCGAACCGCGACAGAATATTATCTTTCAAAAATTTAATGACCGTGCGATGGTCATTTTTGCGGCACGGAATTGCTTCGACCCATTTAGTGACATAGTCTACGGCGAGCAAAATATACAGATTTCCAAATGATTGGGGGAATGGTCCCATGAAATCAATACCCCAACAATCAAATGCTTCTATAATAAGGATGGGATTCAAGGGCATCATATTTCGACGGGACAATGCTCCCAATTTCTGACAACGCTCACAAGACTTGCAAAACTCATGAGTGTCCCTGAACATAGTGGGCCAGTAAAAGCCACACTGTAAAATCTTGGCCGTGGTCTTTTTAGCAGAAAAGTGACCACCACAGGCCTGTGAATGACAGAAGGAGATGACACTCTGATGTTCATCGTCTGGTACGCATCTCCTTAAGATTTGGTCTGGGCAATATTTAAACAAATATGGATCGTCCCAGAAAAAGTTACGCACCTTGGTAAAGAATTTCTTCTTATCTTGTGACGTCCAGTGTGTCGGTATGGCACCTGTAGCAAGATAATTAGCAATATCAGCGAACCAAGGTGAATGGGAGACTCTAAACAGTTGTTCATCAGGGAACATGTCATTGATATGGGTCGCCTCAAGGGAATCAGAGGTATTAAGGCGAGAAAGATGATCGGCCACTACGTTCTCTACTCCCTTTTTATCTTTAATTTCCAAATCAAATTCTTGGAGTAGAAGGATCCATCGTATTAGGCGGGGCTTAGAATCATTCTTAGAAAGAAGATACTTAAGTGCCGCGTGATCTGTGTAGATGATGATCTTGGATCCGATCAGGTAGGACCTAAATTTGTCCAAAGCGAACACTACGGCTAAGAGTTCCTTTTCCGTAGTCGAGTAGTTCACTTGGGCAGGATTTAGAGTCCTACTTGCGTAGTGAATAACGTAAGGCCGCTTATCTTTTCTCTGGCCTAGAACCGCTCCAAGAGCATAATCAGAGGCGTCACACATAAGTTCAAAAGGAAGACTCCAGTCAGGTGGCTGCATGATAGGTGCAGTGGTTAGCATGCCCTTAAGCTTAGTGAAAGCTTCTTGGCACTGTTTAGTCCACTCGTATGGTGTATCCTTTTGAAGAAGATTACATAAAGGACGAGAGAGGAGACTAAAATCCTTTATGAATCGTCTGTAAAAGCCTGCATGTCCTAAGAAGGATCGCACATCTCTGATGTTCTTGGGTGGAGGTAGGTTAGAGATAAGATCGATTTTTACCTTATCTACCTCGATTCCTTTGGACGAGATGATATGCCCAAGGACAATTCCCTTTTGAACCATAAAATGGCACTTCTCCCAGTTAAGTACCAAATTTTTTTCTTCACATCTTTTCAGCACACATTTAAGACTTGCTAAGCATTCGCTGAAAGATGAACCAAAAATAGAGAAATCGTCCATGAATACCTCTAGATATTTTCCCACCATGTCAGAAAAGATACTCGTCATGCATCGCTGAAAGGTGGCAGGGGCATTACATAGCCCGAATGGCATCCTTCTATAAGCAAAGGTGCCATAGGGACATGTAAATGTGGTCTTTTCCTGATCTTCAGGGGCGATTTCAATCTGATTATAACCTGAATACCCGTCAAGGAAACAATAATAGGAATGACCAGCTAGCCTTTCTAGGATTTGATCAATGAAGGGCAAAGGAAAGTGGTCTTTCCTTGTGACGGTATTCAGCTTTCTGTAGTCAATGCACATTCTCCAACCGGTAGTAACTCTGGTCGGCACGAGTTCATTATTGGCATTGGCTACGATGGTGATCCCGGACTTCTTAGGAACTACCTGAGTTGGACTCACCCATTGACTATCGGATATGGGGTAAATGATCCCCACTTCCAATAGTTTGAGAACCTCGGCCTTAACCACTTCCTTCATGTTTGGATTTAGTCTACGTTGTGATTGCCGAACAGCCTTTGCATTGTCCTCAAGATATATACGGTGAGTACAAATCGATGGGTTAATTCCCTTGAGGTCCGCTATCGTCCATCCAAGAGCTCCCTTATGCTCAATGAGAGTAGATATCAGCATACTCTCCTGTTCTTTCTCCAGGTGGGCAGAGATCACCACCGGGTATGTCTCATCTTGACCTAAATATACATATTTTAAATCAGAGGGCAAAGGTTTTAGGTCAAGCTTCGGTGGCTTGAGGTTAGACGGTAGAGGCACTACATAAGTTTGGGGCAATTCTTCAATGTGTGGCCTCCACCGGTTAACTTCAAGTACCGGTGCAGTATCAAGCATGGCACACGTCTCCCTAATTATATCATCATCAAGATCATGGGAGTGGGCCAGACACGTCTCTAGAGGATCAGAGGATAAGGTGAGGGATGTTCTATCTTCCACAAAAGAATCAATCATGTTAACATCGTGGAAATCGTCATCATCCTCTGAGTTGCTGCCGTTATTGAAAAAGATATTCGATTCTAATGTCAAATTTCCAAAGGACATAGTCATGACACCATTCCTGCAATTGATAATTGCATTTGAAGTGGACAGGAATGGGCGACCAAGAATGACAGGAATCTGAGTGCTCGTGTCGTTGATGGGTTCGGTGTCCAAGATGATAAAATCAACAGGGTAGTAGAATCTATCCACCTGGACCAACACATCCTCGATGATCCCTCTTGGTATACGAACAGAACGATCAGCAAGTTGTAGTGTGGTTCGAGTGGGTTTTAATTCACCCAACCCTAACTGTTGGTATACCGAATAGGGAATCAGATTGACGCTCGCTCCTAAGTCAAGAAGTGCATGATCAATTCGATAGTTCCCAATTACACATGATATGGTTGGGCAACCGGGATCTTTGAATTTTTGCGGCACATCTTGTTTTAGGACGGCACTCACTTTCTCAGTCAAGGAGATTTTCTTTTGAACACTTTTCCGTCGTTTGGTAGTACATAAGTCCTTTAGAAATTTAGCATATAAAGGAATCTGTTTTACAACATCAAGCAGAGGAATATTGACTTTTACTTGTTTCAACACCTCTAGGATGTCCTGAGAGTTAGATAGACGTTTTGGTTCAACCAACCGTTGGGGAAACGGAGCAACTGGCTTTTCTAGAGGTTCCGGTTCAAATTTTTGTGGGGCGCCACTAGATCCATCATTGTTGTCCTCTTCTGGTTCTTGAGGCTTTTCGGGCCTAACCGGAAGGGTTTTATCAATAACCTTCTCACTCCTAAGAGTGGTGATGGATTTAGCGTGCCCCATTTGATTCGAAGAGCTGGGATCACCTGTCTCGTATTGCGGTTTCGGATTAGGGAGTGATTGTGCAGGGAGCATCCCTTTTTCCATAGCCGTCATACGTGAATCTATTTTTTGCATAAAATCTGAAATTCCTTGCATTGTCCGAGCCAGCTCTTGTATGGAAAATTGAACCGATTCTTCTTGAGGTTTCCCCTGATTTGGATTTTGATTGAAGAAACCTTGAGGGGTAGCAGTTTGTCCGTTCCTCCAACTAAAATTCGGATGATTTTTCCAGCCAGGATTGTATGTATTAGAGGGTGGTCCATTGAAAGGTCTTTGATAGTTATTTACGGCATTAGATTGTTCATTCAATACATCTCGAAAGGCAGGTATTGAAGGACAATTTTCAGTAGTATGAATGTTGCAATCACAGATGCCGCAAACACTTTCATTAACCTTTTCCTTCCTTCCTTCCATGGCTTCAAATTTTCTGGTGAGATTGGCCACCTTAGCGTTAAGATCATTATCCTCTTTCAGGAGATATATTCCTCCTTTTTCCCTTGAATGAGTCGGCCTAGACGTGGTGTTCGTTCTTGGGTAATAGTCCCATGATTGTGTTTTTTCCGCGAGACTATCGAGGTAATCCCATACCTCGTAGACATTTTTATTAATAAAATCTCCGTTACACATTGTCTCGACCATTTGGCGCATGGAAGATGTTAGCCCATCATAGAAAAAATTCGTAATGCGCCATATTTCAAAGCCATGTTGTGGGCATGCATTAACCAGATCCTTGAACCTTTCCCAACATTGGAAGAATGTTTCATCTTCCTTTTGGGCAAAGTTCATGATTGCTCTCCTGAGGGTAATTGTCTTATGATGTGGGAAAAATTTCTTTATAAATTCCCTCTGCAAATCATTCCATGTGCCAATGGATCTAGGACGCAATGAATGTAACCACGTCTTGGCTTTTTCTTTCAAGGAGAATGGAAAGAGTTTCAGCCTAATAGTATCCTCAGATACATTAGGAAAGTATAAGGTGCCTATGATTTCATCGAACTCTTTCAGATGCAGATATGGTTCTTCAGACTCAAGCCCATGGAACTTAGGAAGGAGTTGGATAACCCCTGGCTTGATGTCCATATGTCCTGTATTCTCAGGAAAAATCATGCATGAGGGCGTACTCACCCCTGCCGGTTGTAAATAATCTCGTAAAGTACGAGGCGGGGGTGCCTGATGCACCTCATTCTCATCATGTACTTCCTCAACCCCTGGTTGGGGTAGTGCTTGAGGTTGATTTTCAGCCATAACGTCCTCTAACTCAGGAGAATTCAAGTGGTGTCTAGTCCTGCGATGGACAGTCAACCCCTCAACTAATCCTCCTTCAGTCACGAGACGTCGAGTGTTGTCGCGTGCCCACTGGGGCATAAAACACACTCAGCCCTCAAATTCTAATTTAAACCTAAAAAAGAGGAAGAAGAAATCTAGAAAATAAAAGGAAAAGATGGAAAGAAGTTACCAAATTTGGAGTCCTAGGTTAAGAATCTGCAAAATAAAACAAAATAAGTTAGTTTCTAAGAATAGAAAGTCCTAATTAAGAGTAAACTAATTTCTAGAAAGAAAAAAAAAAAAAAAAAGAAATTCTAAAGAAAGAGAAATTAGAAAGAGCTTACTAAATTAGAAGTTTCCTACAAAACAGAAAAAAAATTAGGTTAGTTCTAAAAATCAGATAGAATGAAGAATAGTAAGTTTCTAACGTTAGGAAAAATTTCTAACAAGGAAAATAACTACTTCTAAACCTAGAATTAAAAATTCTAAAGAAAATCTAATCTTAAACTAATCCCAAAACTAATTAATTTCAGAAAAACGCAGCCGACAGTCCCCGGCAACGGCGCCAAAAACTTGTTCACTCCCCAAGTGCAGGGTTGTGATGTAGTAATAACTCGGTAAGACCGAGGTCGAATCCCAAGGGACTGAAACTTGTACGTTATCTAAAACTAACCAGAACTAGAACTAGATTAAGATGAAATCTAAACTGAATGTAATTTAAGAAATAATGGTGAAATAATTATCTAAACTTGAGAGAAATCAGGAGAAGGGAACTAGGGATTCAGAGGATCCACTTGTAGAGATCAGGGAGAATTTATGCTTGCATCAAAAATCATGGAAATTACTGAACTGGCGTTGATCTAGTTTTCAAAGAGATGAAAGGTGTATGAATTAGAATGGATTCCATCACCAAACCATGCCCACAGACTATGGCAAACAACAGAATTAAACTAATTACCAACCAATCATATGTATGAAGGTTAAGAAGGGTACCGTCATCCAACCATGCCCAGGAGACTATGGTGAACAACAGGGCTTCCTAACGTCATAAACATTAAAGAGAATGGGAATATTAAAAGTCATTGCAGACCCATTGTAATTTCAGTCACAATAGACCATTAAAAACCTAAAATATTTCCATTAAAATCAAACTAAAACCAACTTCAATTCAAAAATTAAAATTAAATTAAAAGCATATAATCTCTCATCTTACTACAAGCTTCACCTCCTAGCCCTAGCTAGGAGGATTTAGCCTGCCATGGATGGGCTCAATCCAAATAAATAAAGAGAAAAAGAAAAGGAAAAGAAAAGAGAAAGAAAAAAACCAAGCTCCTCTCTCTCTCCTCTGCCCACGTTGAAACCCAAGCTCGAGCCCTCTGTTCTTCCTCCCAAGACCTTGAATGAATGCTCCCCACGTCCAAAACCTCTTTTTATAGCTGCTGGAAGGCTGGAGTCAGTGACAGAGTTGTAGCAGGACACGGAGTGCAATTTTCGCAGCCGAGTTTGGTACCATGAAACACGCCACTTTTCTCGCTCAAATTCCAAAGAAACACCGTCCCTTAGTACTTTCTTGGGTCCTCTACATGATAGACGGTTCAGATCTGCCATATGATCAAAGATGGTGGGCCAAAACCGTCCGGAAAAGTCGGTTTTCGCGGATGTGCGAAACCTTTCGCACCATTTCGCTGTTGTGGTCGGTGGGCCCCACAGAAGCATTTTCTGGAAAATCCACCCCATCCATTGGATTCAGAACGAAATTTCAGTCAAGAATGGGTGGTTTTGAACATCCATTGACGTGGCCCAGAGAAGAAATCACAAAAGAATCAGTTTTGAACGTTACCGAGCAGCCCTTTTGTGGCCTCTGTATCTCACACGTGTGCACGCATGGGTGAAAAGTGACAACATGGTTTTGTAGTGCTCGCGGCTGTCTACACGGTGGACGGTTCGGATTAAGCTTATGGGGCACGTGTGGGGCCCACATCTGATCGCAAAAACGGCCAGTGGCCGTTCGTCCGCTGTACGGTTTTTTTTTTTTTTTTTTTTTTTTTTTTTTTTTTTTGAGTTATAGACGGAAACGTCGGTCAGCGCAGCTGACCGACTTTTGGGAAATTTGGCGCACGGCGGGCGTGTGTACACTATGTACACACGCTGTACATATATGGTCCACTGTGAAGCTTCTAAGAAATCCACTCCGCCCATTCTGTTCCTCACATTATTTTACCCGTTGAGAACAATTATCAATCATATCCAGCTGGCGGGTGGGCCCCAAATTGAAGATTGATGAGCTGATCTGCCCGTTAGGCCACTTCCGCAATGATCCAATGGATGATTTTTGACGTGTACGGTTAATTTATGGTCCTCAGGCGACGTATGAAGTTTCGAGCCGAATGGATGGTGGGAACCTCGTGATCTTGTATTCTGGACGTCCTTCAGGCCACTTGAGCTTCAATTTCTAACTTTTCTCGAATTTCTGACCGTGTATATTTGTCAATCTTGGTCCCCTGGAGTGTGTCCCTTGCCTTTGGCGTCATCAGATCGTTAAATCTCAACTTTTAACGTTCTTTTTCCATCTATGCTCATAAAATCACTTTGCCACATAAGAATGAGAAAATGAGCCATTAGATAGCATTATATTCGTAAATCTAGACAATATCTGGGGTCTAATATGCAATATTTGACCCTCAACAGCTGTGTCTCGCGTGCCGATGCGATAACTGAGCCAGGAGTTGTGGGCCCGCGTTCATCTAGAGAAAAACACCATGCGTTGCGAAACCCGAGGGAATCTCTACCAAATGTCACATCAATCAAGTCAAGTACATCATCCATACCCCATGGCACCTCACCCTATCACAAGTACAAGCACTCATCCCCTCTTTCCCTAAGTCAATTCTCTCTCTCTCTCTCTCTCTCTCTCTCTCTCTCTCTCTCTCTCTCTCTCTCTCTCTCTCTCTCTCTCTCTCTCTCTCTCTCTCTTACCCAAATTTCAACCAAACCCATACCTTCCCATCCCCATTCCTTAAAACACCCAATCCACCCATCCCTTATCAATCCATCACTCCTCTCCCTCTCTCTCTCTCTCATTCTCTAACAATTCCCCTAACTCCCACAAGAGAGCTTCTAACATCCAAAGCTCTCTAAGTCTCCCAAGCCAAGTGTGGCCCACTTTCCTACCCTCTCATCTCCCATCTCAACCCTTCATTCTTCATCAACCTCCATCAAGATCAAAGACGAGGAGCCCAGGAGTCCAAGGAGCTAAAGAAGGAGGTCACATGTGGGTGATCCACCGTTGATTCTTATTTTAAGGGCCCACTTGTTGTGGGACCCACTTGATGTATGCATTATATAGGGAGGGCCCAATAGTGGCGGGGTCTCTCCCCTTCACGTTTCTCTCTCTCTCTCTCTCTCTCTCTCTCTCTCTCTCTCTCTCTCTCTCTCTCTCTCTCTCTCTCTTTCTCTCTCCGTCCTGTTGTAGTGGACCTCACTAATATGTGTTTCATCTACACCTTCCATTAAATACGGTGGGACCCCACCGTGTAGTGTGTCCGCATCTAGGCTGTCCAGGGCCTGGACGTTGGACCCATTTATGTAGTGTGTATATATATATATTATATGTAATATATATATATATATATATATATATATATATATATATATATATATATATTAATACACACACACACACACACACACATATATATATATAATATGTGGTGGGCCTCACGTGGGGACCCACTTGATTGGGAAAGGTATTGGCTGGCGTACTGGATGCCAACAAGAATTGTGGATCCAATCTTAATGTATGGGTATTATCTTCATTGTCCATCCTTTGATGGACAGTGGGACCCAGCCACATGTGTGGGGTCCCCACCATCCAGCTGGGACGTGGAACCCTCAATGAGGTATGTGCCTCATCTATGTTGTCCAAATCGAGGAACCCACCTTAATATACGTGTTTCATCAGCACCGTCCGTTTGGACGGTGCCATGTGCAATCCCACCATGATGCAGCTACACCATCTGACCACCCACCATGATGCAGGTTTGTATCTACACCGTCCAACCATTTTGAGAGATAATTTTAGGGCTTGAGATTAAAAATAAGACATCTAATTATCAAGTGGACCACACTACAGAAATAGTGAGATTAAACGTTTACCATTGAAACCCCTTTAGTTACAGAAATTTTGGACCAATATAATATTTGTTTTTCCTCCCAGTTCAGGTCCTTGTGACCTTATGAAAAGACTGGATGGATAATGAATGCTATGGTGGACCCGTTGAGGTTTTGATAGTGAAAAATCACTATATCCAACGTTATTTGTGGTATGGTTCAGATGACTTTTTGATATAATTCATTTTTTTTGGATAATGCTCTAAATTAATCCCTAAAGATGGATGAATGGTGTAGTTGGTGTGACCCATTTGATTTAGCCCATTTGATGTATTTGGGGCCCATTTAATACGGCTCATTTGGTGTAATTGGGGCCCATTTGGTGAGGCCCAATGTGATGTACTTGGGGGCTCATTTGATAAGGCCCAATATGATATATGAGGCCCTTGTAAGAGGCCCAACTTTTTATATTTACAGAGGCCCATCATGATGTATATTAGGCCCTTAAGTGAGGCCCATGATGATGCACATTAGGCCCTTATGTGAGACCGTGGGCCCACTGTACGTTTGGCCCTATGTGGGCCACTTCTTGGGAGCAATGTTGGTTGAATGTCCACATTGATGGGTAGTGATGGTTAAATGTCCACATTGTACCATCCCTTAGGCCTGCTAAGCCCATTCCTATCATTCTCTAGTGAGTTAACCTAAATTATTGGGTCTCATTGATATTGTTTGATTCATCATCGACCGTCCATCTATGGACCTTGCCTTGTGTTGGGGCCGATTTCGATTGTCGAGATCGAGTATCTAGGTCGATTCTGATTTTTGAGGCCGATTCTAATTTGTCGAGGCCAATTCTGATTGTCGAGGCCAATTCTGATTGTCGAGGCTGATTGTCGAGGCCGAGCATTGAGGCTGATTCCAATTGTCGAGGCCGATTCTGATTGTCGAGGCCAAGTATTGAGGCCGATTCCAATTATCGAGGATAATTATGGAGGCTGATTCTAATTGTCGAGACCGATTCTGATTATCGAGGCTGATTCTAATTATTGAGACCGATTCCAATTATCGAGGCTGATTCTGATTGTCGAGGCCGATTTTGATTGTCAAGGTAGATTCTGATTATCGAGGCTGATTCTGATTGTAGAGGTCGATTCTGATTGTCAAGGTCGATTCTGATTTTTTAGGCTGATTCTAATTGTTGAGGCCAATTATCGAGGCTGATTCTGATTGTTGAGGCCGATTTTGATTGTCGAGGCCAATTTCGATTGTTGAGGTCGATTGTATAGGCCGATTATCGATGCTGATTTCAATTATCAAGGCCAATTGTTGAGGTCGATTCTGATTATCGAGGCCGATTATCGAGGCTATTCCAATTATCGAGGCCGATTCTGATTTGTTAAGGCTGATTCTTATCGAGGTCAATTTCAATTGTCGAGGTCGATTCCGATCATCGAGGCTGATTGTCGAGGCTAAATATTGAAGTCGATAGTCAAGGCCTAATGTGATGTATATGCAGCCGTATTTAAGGCCTATTGTGATGTGTATTCAACCCGTGTTGAAGGCCCAATGTGATGTATATGAGGCCTAGGTGATGAGGCCCATAGTGGTGCATTTGAGGGCTAGGCGATGGAGCCCGTTGTGATGTATATTAGGCCCATGTGAGAGGCCCATTATGATGTGTATTAAGCTCTTGAGTGAGACCCATGGTGTTATATATTAGCCCTTGTGTGAGGCCATGGGTCCACTATATGTTAGGCTCTATGTGGGCCATTCCTTGGGGGCAATGTTGGTTAAATGTCCACATTATCGAGGTCGATTGTCGATGCCGGTTATTGATATCAATTATGAGTATGTGACAGTATAGCATCATGATATATACTCATGCACATCATCTGCATGTTTGTTATGAGATATGATTGACCATTGCATATATCATAGTGTCGGTGGTTTATGAGACTCCCTGATAGGTGGAGTTATCCCACTTGAGCACACGGTATGCATAGGATTGATGCATGATTGGACTACATGACTCGTACATCTTGTATTATGTGATTGTGATTACTGTACGCCCTAGCGACATTCGGGTTGTGGTCTCCACAAGCATGTCGTGGATGGCAAGATGAGACACCAAAAATCTTTTTCTACATAGGGTGTCATAAATATCCCTGTGTAAAATTACATAAACCTTATAGGTACCAGAGGATGCTCCAAAGTCGAGACCAAGTGGAATATATGAGCGTATAAGGGCCGTATACCAGTAGGCCACGTCTCTCACTGTGTTGTAGTTGGCTGGAAGGGGGTGTGGCCTTACCCACCTGAGGGAGTAGGCAATCTAGGCTGAGTCTGACCAGCTTGAGGAATGGGTCCGCTATCGATGAGCAGGGCCTGATATTGGCAGGAGAATAGTGAGGTCTCTTCCACTTATCCAGTTGTGTGCTTAATGGGGTGGCAGGTGGCGTAGAGTGTACTAGACCTCGATAATGATCCTAGAGATGTACAATACTAATTTGTGGAGTAGGAGTTGCATACTCAGCATTATATTCATTCATTCATTCATTCACTATCCACTCGGGCTGGTGGTGCGTAACTGATTGTTATGTGTACTTTCACAATGGCCAGGATTTCGGTTGGGGTGCGCAACTAACCTAAGATCAGGAGCTTACCACATTGAGTCTATCCATCCAAATTTAGGTATGGGACTGGTATGGATAGAAGTCCTTTGTGATAGGCCGCATAGCCTATGATACGACGTACTATCATCCTAACTTCACACTACAGCTTGGTCATTTCATTCGCATCACATATTGTATATTGCATTACGTTCTCGGTATATGGCATTTTGGGTTGCTATGTTTCTGCACTTATATGACTTAGATGAGGCTGATGGTATTCGTAGCTCTTCCGAATTGCATATTGTATTGCATCCCTGATATTTGATATCTGGTTCATTATGTTTTCGCATTACATAACCGATTTACATTACCTTCTCAGTATATGACATTGGCTTGCTATGTTTTTTCATTACATATCCTGAATGAGGTTGATGATATTTTTATGGACTTGTCAGTATTTTTGCTTACTCTAATATTGTATGGTTCGTAGACTTACTAGTATTTTCGTTTACTCTGATATTATATTTTGAGCACACATATACTGCTCACACACTTACACTACCCTTTAAGCTTTCTATAAGCATATGCACGATAAATGTATGCAGGTGGTGTTAGGTTACGGCAACGTTGAGCAGGAGTGTGCAGCCATCTTTTGGAGCTTTGATTTTGATATATGTATTTCCCTTTCAGCATTGTATTCAAATGTTTATATTAATGGATATGTGATGATGATGTTGTTCTTGTGATTTGGGTATACTTATGGTTATGCTTCTTATGAGATAAAATCATGTTGAAAATCTTCCTTATAGGATCCTAGGATCGACATCTGGCGTATGAGCGCAAGGAGCCAAGAATGGGGTACTACGGAGGCTGTCGGCACCAGATTCACCGATCGAAAATTTTATGATCCTGGTTTTCAAATTTGGGGTGTGACAATAAGTAACTCACATACATTAAGGTAGTACAAGGAAGAATAGTTCAGGTGCACAAGGCACAAGTCAGCGGGCTCCATGATCGAACTTTTTGTTTGGAAAAATAATTGAATAGTGCGGATAAAATACGTACATTGAGTGGGTTCACAAATGTTCAAAAGTTATACATTCAATTAACACTATTTCATATCATCTGACTTATTTAGGAACTGGATCTAGGTCATTTTAGAATCATGTTCTAGAATTAGCTAGTGTAATAGATAAATGTTGAAATATTCAATACTTACATCAAGGTAGGGTCTATAATCAATCTGACGCACGCCCTAAGTTCATATACCCAAGAGGTTACACCATCAGCATAATCCACGAGTCTGAGTAATCACACAATTTTCATATGCCCACATGGTCTTATGGTCACTCCATTATCAGAAGTCCATATGGTTGAGTGGCCACACAAATGTCACTCTGCTTGCCATAATAAAGGACTTAAGGTAACATGGTTATGTACTTTCACTTCCTCATAGCTTACATAATGGGGCAATCGCTTTATTAAGTTCCCACATGGTCAAGTTGTCGATGCCATAATTTCACTTGGTTGAGTGGACATACAATTAGTATCGTATCCTAATGACAGCATCTCAAAGCATCTAAGGCACAATCGCAAGCATATCCACCATACCCGGTTACACTATGTTACATTAACTCTTAAACTATGACCGCCCAATACTTCATATGGAGAATGACTCAGATTCGGTGTCACATGATCAAGAGGCTAAGAACTAGCTTCTATCATATCAGATATAGTTTAGTGGTCCCTGCATCTGTCTCACCTATGAGCATAATGTAAGGGTTGTATTTTTGTTGCATGACACCGAATTGAGGGCCACTTCATTATCAAGTTGTATGATCTAACCCAAATCATAATTCTCATTACTAAGAAAATCTGCACATACAACCCGATTGTTCATGGTTTAAGTGACTATAGCTATGCCCATAAGCATGTGGTCATGTCATTGGGTGGTCACCAATGCCACCTGATTTCATGTAGTTGGTTAGCCTTGTGTGGATTTCGCAATCATACGGTTAGACAACCACATATAATCCACAATCGCATTTGAGTAGGTGGCCATACATACGTCACATACCCACATAATTAAGGGGCCAAATACATATATCGTACCCATACACTGGATTAAGCGGTCATTCACACATCTTACAAACATAAGATTAAAAGACAAAAATCACCATTTTTCTATAGGCTAGTGGGCCATACAAGATCACAAGGTTACATAGGTAAGTGGGCCGCACAAAATCACCAGTTCATTTGTTTACTTGGGCTAGGGAATTTCAGCTCAAGTGATATCTTCATGTTTTCAGTTTATCTAATAAGCATGACTTTTGTATGGTTTAAATGGTATATAAACATAACAGTGGGGCACATAATACCCCCAACAAACTTCAATGCCAAATAAACTTTATAGTGGGTCCGACATGGTGGGCCCACTCAGTTTTGGGTGACAAATAAACATTAAAGTGATCCTAAGGAGGTTGGCCATATTGGAGGGGCACAATTTGTACAACATAAATGGACAAGTTGGATCTCTCCAAAACATCAAAGTGGACCCTCGAAGGTTTCAACTATGGGCAATTTGGGCTCATCCAAGTGGGTGGGTCCCACTGATGTGGCAGGGTGACATTTATAAGGTCAGCAAAAGCCAACAGATGGTGTGCATCTAACACACATATTATGGTAAAATTCTAGGAGGTTTTAATGGCAAACATTACAACAACATTGTTTCTTGTGTTGCTAAAATAGACAGATGGTTTGGATGTATCCCATACATCATAATGAGACCCATGGTCTAGTGGGTCCTACGTGTATATCAAAATAAGCACCTATTTATCCCCCTTAAAACATTCATAATCATTTGTTGGGCCATCGAGGCGTGGTTCATAAATCCAACCCATCCATTATGTGTGTCCCACTTGGTTAAGGGTTCAAACCAAATTTCAAATGCATCAAAATTTCAAGCAGACCCCAGCAAGTGTTTTTATATGCTCAAGCTCCGAGTTGTACGAACGGTTCAAGCAGATCAAAGTTACATGGGTCCCAAAGTGATGTATTTATTATATATATGTTGTTCATCAATATAGAGATCATTTTAGAGCATTATCCCCCCAAAAAATGAATCATATCCAAAGATTATCTGGACCATACCACAAATAGTGGTGGAGATAATGATTTCACCATTAAAATATTCACAGGCCCCACCATAACATTTATTTTCCATTCAATCTGTTCATAAGGTCACAATGACCTGAATTAAGAGGAAAAAAAAATTTCATATTGGTCCAAAACTTCTGTGACCCAAAAAGGATTCCAATGGTAGATGTTCAATCCCCTGCTACTTTTGTAGTGTGGACCACTTGATAGTTAAATCTGTCTTATTTTTCTTCTCTAGCCTAAAAATGAGCTCGCCAAATGGATGGATAGTTTGGATATAAGAAATACCTCATGATCAGACCCACAAATCTTACTGATTTATCCAGCTTCACATATATATATATATATATATATATATATATATATATATATATATATATATATATATATATATTGATGGTGTGGGCCACCTGAGTTCCATATAAGGCTGATTTTTGGGGGTGACCCATTTTTAAAGGGGACCCACCAAATGCATGGTGTAGATGGTCAACATGCATCATGGTGGGGCCTATGGTGGGGTCCACTGTCCTTGCCCATTCCAAGCAACAGGATGCTGTGCTGGAAGCGACAGTGACCAGAGCTGTTGTAAAATTATTATTTTTTTATTTTCTCATGGATTTTCATAGGTGGGGCCCATATCAAGATGAACCAGTTCATCTATTGGATTCTATGGCTCATGACAGACCCAACAAGCCCAATATTCAGCATTTTTTTATGTAAAGAAACATCACAACGAGCCCTAATAGTTTATCACTATTAAAATAATATTTTTGATGGTGTGGCCTACCAGAGATTTGGATTGACTTCATTTTTCAGCTCAAGGCCTAAAATGAGTTGGGGAATTGGATGGACGGTGTGGATTAAATATATACACCAAAGGTGGGGCCTGTTGTGGGTCTACAACCCCTACCCCTTGAATCAAGCAGCTGGGACACTGCTCGCTGTAGCATCCTCTGGACGCTGGCAGCAGCATCTCTCCCTTATTTTATTATTATTATTATTATTATTATTATTATTATTATTATTTATTATTTTTTTTGTTGGATATGTGCATGGGTGTACATGTGTGGGTCATGGATCCCTCACCCACATCCAAGTGGGCCACAAGTCTTAGATCAATACAATATTTATATGCTCCGTTCATCTAAATAAGCATAGTTCTGTGAAGGGTTCAGATTGCATCTAAATGCAATGGTGGGGGGCCACAATTAATGAGTCCATTACATCATCATTATCATTATCATCATATCATCACCACAATTACTCATCCGAATAATTAAAAAAGAAAACAAACCACAAGTGTGGAGGGGGGTGTACTCACCTTGATGGATTTGACGGATGGTTGAGATGGATGGAAGGGATGGGATTAATGGAATGGTTGGTTGAGATGAATGGAAGGGATGGGATTGATAGAGTTGATGGCCCACCAAGATCACTCCTCTCTCTCTCTCTCACCTTATTGTAGGAAATGGTGAAAATGTTAATGGATGGAGGGGTATTTGTAGAGAAATGGATAAAAAAATTGGTTTGGTTAGGCTAATGTGATTAATGTTAGCTTAGGCTAGGATTATGGGAAATTGTGCATGATTAAGAATTAATGGTGGATTAAAGGGGCATGGGATAACATGGTGTGATGATGTCATACATAGGGTATGATGGTATGGAGAGAAGTTGACTTTGGGAAGCACATGAGAGAGGGATGACATGAGAAGGTGACATCACACACATGGGTAGAGATTCTCTCACCCATGTGTGACATGTGCATGTGTGCATGGCATGTATTGTGCACATGTGTGGAATAGAGTATATGGATCCATGTGCACATGATACACTAACAATTCTTTCGACGTATCTCACTAATGGAGCGTCGTACAGATGCATAGGTGGTACCTACTAATCACAGCGATGGGGCGGTCGATATGAAATCAATTTTGAAGCCTTGGGGTTTTGATTAGCTGGGTGTGTACTATGCACGACTAGTTTGGTTAAGGGCGTCGATCATCGTGCACATAGGCATAAAAAATGGTATCGAATGGACGGGGTCTTACAATCTACCCTCCTAATAAAAATTACATCCTCGAAATTTCTAGTCCCAAATGCATTATCAAACTCATAACATGGAAAGCCAAACATATGTATCATCATACATATACAATACAATCATCCATCCCACAAGTGAGGGTATTGCTCACGGCTATCTCCCTCATGCCCGGGTGCTAAGTATAGTTTCTAGGTTCTTTAGTAGGGAATCATGTTTTAACTAAGTTCTCAAACTGGGAATCCTAGATTTATGTCTTTAGATTCATACAAATCAGGGGCACTAATAGCATCTAGGTTCTCGATCAATGACGGTGGGGACCTAGTTTAAGTTCTTTTATATTTTTCAATTACTGACTTTGCTCGTAAGTGATCCCAAATCTTATGTGCTGATACCATCTTCTGTCACGCCCCAAATCCGGGGATGGATAGCTTCCGTGATGCCCCGAATCCAGTACTTGACTTCTACACACAAAGTCCCGAGCTCGGCGTACCACAAGGAAGATTCTTCACACACACACACACACACACACACACACACACACACACACACACACATATATAATACCTAAGCATGAAGATCCATAATTAAAATACCAAGAAACACTCTCCATTGTAAGTCCTGATGGTTACAAGTACAATGCTTTCCAAAAGGTACACAATGTCAATATTGCCAAATTAAAAAATAGATACAATGCATCAAGAAAGCTAAGTTTTCCAAGCTACTACTGCCCTGAAAAAAGGAAAAATAGGAAGCTTAGGTAAAAAGCTTAGTGAGTATACACATGTGTGCAGTGTGTCCTACATACAAGCAAGATAAATATGCCATGAAGAAATCATGTATGGTAAAAGGCATGTAGTATATAAGATATGATGTCAATGTTAATGCAATGCAATACATATGTATCATAGTAATACTCCGAGTTAATGCTACCAACATCACCAAGTCATATTTTCATTTCTCCTATACCATAGACATAACCGTATTACACGCATCTGCAATCACATCATCATCATCATATTGTCATGCCATATCATAACTGTATATCTCGAGAAAACACTGTGGTCAACATCCATGCACTAGATACTAGCAATCGACCTCGCTACCCACCAATGGGGTTATAACCTTCATTTGGTATACTAGTAACGGACCTCGTTAGCGCTTCTCCTCACCAGCGGGTCAGACCGGTCCCTGTTTGCACCTCAGCCCTTAAACGGGTTAGAACCACCTCTTCTCAACCTGACCTCATTAGTGGGAGTTAAATTCATGACCCATGTATCCACTTAGCCCGACGGTGAGGTATCCCTAGCTAGCATTGGGCTTTATAAACTTTCAACCTAAGGTGGACATCATCCCCTACTATTTCTACACTTTTGGTGTCCCGTTCATTTTTAGGGATAACCCAAGTCATCATTATAGATATACATTTCGTCGTCAAGATCCAACTCATCTTATACGGCACGACTGTGGTATTTCGATCATCATGTATGTCATGATTATGTATGAATTCAAGCAATTATGATAAGGCATACGTTCAAGGGCGTGTGGTATGCATATAATGCCATGAGTTTAGGGTATGCTTAACCTTTTAAGCCAAAAATAACATATAATCATCATGTGCCACTATCAACTATATCAATCCATGGTCATGTGACTAAACTGAAGATGACATATCTTACACCTGAACAAATGTATTGAAGTACACTTGCACATACCATCATTCCATGGTGCATGAGTATGATCAATATCAACATGGTTAAGTAAATGAATTTAGTATGCTAAGAAGTGGAACAACATTAATCATGATATTGAATCACATATTTCTATTAACCATAATCACTAACATCACTAATATCATCCATAGCTATCATAATCACAAGCATTAATTGTATTCAGAGTTACACCATATCCTTTCCAAGATAGATATTCCATTAGTGGCTTTGACCCGACATTATTTTCTTCTATTGGGACCACATGGTTATACCCTAATTGGGCCTTATGGTTAATGAGTGGTGGTGACACAAAGTACATGCACCAAGTGGTTATGAGATGAAAGGTCTAAATATAACATATAGTAAATGAGCCACAAGATGGATGGTACTGGTGAAACTTATATAATGTAACAGGCTTCACCTTCAAGTGGGCCGTTAGTAGGTTGTATTTGCAAATAATTATCATAGTAGTTCTACAATGGTTTGGAAGGCACAGGTAAACCTCATAAGATACAGTGAGCCCTAAGTTGAATGACATAGGTATATAATATACACATAAAAGTTAGTCACGGTTGGATGATGTGGGTTTGTCTCATACAACATAGTGGGTCCTACTTCCAAGTGATACTGCAAGCAGATGGGTCCACACACAAACATTACGGTGGGTCCCAACAAGTAGATAGTATACGTAACTCACATACATTAAGGTAGTACAGGGAAGAATAGTTCAGATGCACAAGGCACAAGTTAGTGAGCTCCATGATCAAACTTTTTGGTTAGCAAAACAATTGAACAGTGCGGATAAAATATGTACATTAAGTGGGTTCGTAAGTGTTCGAAAGTTATACGTTCAATTAACACTATTTCATATCGTCTGACTTATTTAGGAATTGGATCTAGGTCATTTTGGAATCATGTTCTAGAATTATCTAGCCTAATGGATAAGTGGTGAAGTATGTAATACTTACATTAAGGTAGGGTCCATAATCAATCTGATGCACGCCCTAAGTTCACATACCTAAGAGGTTACACCATCAGCATAGTCCTTGAGTCTGAATAATCACACAATTCTCATATGCCCACATGGTCTTATGGCCACTATATTATCAGAAGTCCACATGGTTGAGTGGCCACACAAATGTCACTCTACTTGCCATAATAAATGACTTAAGGTTAGATGGTTATGTACTTTCACTACCTTACAGCTCACATAATGGGGCAACCGCTTTATTAAGCTCCCACATGGTCAGGTTTTTGATGCCATAATTTCACTTGGTTGAGTGGACATACAATTAGTATCATGGTCTAGTGACCGCATCTCAAAGCATCCAAGGCACAATCACAAGCATACCCACCATACCCGGTTACACTACGTTACATTAACTCTTAAACTATGACTGCCCAATACTTCATATGGAGAATGACTCAGATTCGGTGTCACACGATCAAGAGGCCAAGAACTAGCTTCTATCATATCAGATATAGTTTAGTGGTCCCCGCATCTGTCTCACCTATGAGCAAATGTAAGGGTTGTATTTTTATTGCATAACACAGAATTGAGGGCCACTTCATTATCAAGTTGTATAATCTAACCCAAAACATAATTCTCATAACTAAGAAAATCTGCATGTATAATCCTATTGTTCATGGTTTAGGTGACTATAGCTATGCCCATAAGCACGTGGTCATGTCATTGGGTGGTCACAAATGCCACCTGATTTCATGTAGTTGGTTGACCTTGTGTGGATTTCGCAATCATACAGTTAGACGACTACATATACTCCACAATTGTATTTGATTAGGTGGCCATACATATGTCACATACCCACATGATTAAGGGGCCAAATACATATATCGCACCCTTACACTGGATTAAGCGGTCATTCACACATCTTACAAACAAAAGATTAAAAGCCAAAAATCACCATTTTTGTATAGGCGAGTGGGCCATACAAGATCACAAGGTCACATAGGTAAGTGGGCCACACAAAATCACTAGTTAATTAGTTTAAGTGGGCCATGGAATTTCAGCTCAAGTGATATCTTCATGTTTTCAGTTTATCTAATAGGGATGACTTTTGTACGGTTTGGATGGTACATAAACATAACAGTGGGGAACACAACAACCCTCATCAAAATTTGATGGCAAATAAACTTTATAGTGGGTCCCTCATGGTGGGCCCACTCAGTTTTAGGTGACAAAAAAACATTAAAGTGACCCTAAAGAGGTTGGCCACGTCAGAGGGTTACAATCTGTGCAACATAAATGGACAGGTTGGATCTCTCCTAAACATCAAAGTGGACCCTTGAAGGTTTTAACTATGAGCAATTTGGGCTCATCCAAGTGGGTAAGTCCCATTGATATGGTAGGGCTACATTTATAAGGTCTGCAAAAGCTGACAGATGGTGTAGATCTAATACACATATTATGGTGAAATTCTAGGAGGTTTTAATGGTGGACATTACAACAACACTGTTTCTTGTGCCGCTAACAACACTGTTTCTTGTGCTGCTAAAATAGACAAATGGATTTGATGTAGCCTATACATCATAGTAGGCCCCATGGTCTGGTGGGCCCTACGTGGATATCAAAATAAGTACCTATTTATCTCCCTTAAAACACTCATAATCATTTATTGGGCCATCGAAGCGTGGTTCACAAATCCAGCTCATCCATTATGTGTGTCCCACTTGGTTAAGGGTTCAAACCAAGTTTCAGATGCATCAAAATTTCAAGTGGACCCCAGCAAGTGTTTTATATGCTCGAGCTGAGTTGTACGAACGGTTCAAGAAGATCGAAGTTACATGGGTCCCAAAGTGATGTATTTATTATATATATGTTGTTCATCTACATAGAGATCATTTTAGAGCGTTATCCCAAAAAAAAAAAAAATGAATCATATCCAAAGATTATCTGGACCATACTACAAATTGCGGTGGAGATAATGATTTCACTATTAAACAATTCACAGGGCCCACCATAATGTTTATTTTCCATTCAATCTGTTTATAAGGTCACAATGACCTGAATTAAGAGGAAAATCAAATTTCATATTGGTCCAAAACTTCTGTAACCCAAAGAGGGTTCCAATGGTAGATGTCCAATCCCTTGCTACTTTTGTAGTGTGGAGCACTCGATAGTTAGATCTGTCTTATTTTTCTTCTCAAGCCTTAAGACAACCTCGCCAAATGGATGGACGGTTTGGATATAAGACATACCTCATGATCAGACCCACAAATCTTATTGATTTATCTAGCTTCATATATATATATATATATATATATATATATATATATATATATATATATATATATATATATATATATATATATATATATATATATATATATATATATATATATATATATATATATATATATATATATATATATATATATATATTGATGGTGTGGCCCACCTGAGTTCCATGTACAGCTGATTTTTGGGGGTGACCCATTTTTTAAGGGGATCCATCAAATGCACGGTGTAGATGATTGACATACATCATGGTGGGGCCTGTGGTGGGGTCCACTGTCCCTGCTTATTCCAAGCAGTAGGACGCTGTGCTGGAGGCAACAGCGTGTTGTAAAAAATTTTTATTTTTTATTTTTTATTTTCTTATGGATTTTCATAGGTGGGGCCCACATCAAGATGATCCAGTCTATCTGTTGGATTGTATGGCTTGTGACAGACTCAACAAGCTCAATATTCAGCATTTTTTGACATATAGAAACATCACAGTGGACCCTAACAATTTATCACTATTAAAATAACTTTTTTTTTAATGGTGTGGCCTATTGGAGATTTGGATTGACTTCAATTTTTAGCTCAAAGCCTAAAATGAGTTGGGGAATTGGATGGACAGTGTGGATTAAATATATACATCAAAGGTGGGGCCTGTTATGGGCCTACCTTGCCCCTTGTATCAAGCAGTTGGGACGCTGCTTATTGCAGCGTCCTCTGGACGCTGGCATTAGCATTTCTCCCTTATTATTTTATTTTATTTTATTATTGTTATTTTTTTTGTTCTTGTTAGATATGTGCACGTGTGTGCATGGGTGTACATGTGTGGGTCATGGATCCCTCACCTACATCCAAGTGGGCCACAAGTCTTACATCAATACGATATTTGTATGCTCCCTTCATCTAAATAAGCATGGTTCCGTGAAGGGTTTAGATTGCATCCAAATGCAATGGTGGGGGCCATGGTTAATGAGTCCATTACATCATCATTATCATTATTATCACATCATCACCACAATTAATCATCACCACAATCACATCATCACCACAATTAATCATTATCATCACATTATCAAGAAAGAAAATAAACCACAAGAGTGGAGGGGGTGTACTCACCTTGATGGATTTGATGGATGGTTAAGATGGATGGAAGGGATGAGATTAATGGAATGGATGGTTGAGATGGATGGAAGGGATGGGATTGATGGAGATGATGGCCCACTAAGATCACTCCTCTCTCTCTCTCACCTTATTGTAGGAAATGGTAAAAATGTTAAGGGATGGAGGGGTATTTGTAGAGAAATGGTCAAAATTTTGGTTAGGTTAGGCTAATGTGATTAATGTTAGCCTAGGCAAGGATTATGAAAAATTATCCATGATTAAGAATTAATGGTGGATTAAAGGGGCATGGTATGGCATGGTGTGATGATGTCATACATAGGGTATGGTATGGAGAGAAGTTGACTTTGGGGACCACATAAGGGAGGGATGGCATGGGAGGGTAACATCACACACATGGATAGAGATTCTCTCACCCATGTGTGGCATATGCATGTGTGCATGGTATATGTTGTGCACATGTGTGGAAGGGAGTATATGGCATCATGCGCACATGATACACTAACAATTCTCCATGGTGTAACTCACTAACGAAGCATCGTACGGACGCACGGGTCATACCTACACGATCGCGGCGATGGGGCGGTCGATATGAAATTGGTTTCGAAGCCTTGGGGTTCCGGTCAACTGGGTGTGCATATGCACGACTAGCTTAGGTTTGGCTAATGGCATCGATCATCGTATACATAAGCATAGAAAATGGTACGGAATGGACGGGGTCTTACGTTAATGAAAGAAGAGTGTTACTTGATTTTTTGTACTACCGTGGAATTCAACTAATTGTGATATAGCTTCTAAAGATGTATTTTGGGGTGATATGGAAATTGATAGATTTCTCATAGGTAATTTTCCTTTCTCCTTTCTTATCCATCAAGCCTTAGCCACAGGCAAAGCCGGAAAGTCCTGCGATGTCAAGGAAGGAACAGATTTTCCTAGGTACAATGATGGAGGAGCAAGTTCAAGGTTCTTTCTGGCTACATTTCGCGTGACAGGTCTCCTGATTTTCTACGACAATGAGCTTATCTTGGCAGTCATGATGTTGTGAGCTCTTGATTTCCAGCATGACACGATAACCCAGTCATCGTTGTTTTCTTACGCTAGTGGCAAAACAGATATGACCATAGCCATAGCTTGAGATTCATAATTTCTAATCAGTGTGGACTGCTTCTTATGAATCGGAGATTGACTGCAAGCACATTCCACCATAAATCTTGTCGCTATTAAATAAAAGATCATTTCTTTTGCAATGATTGGCATTGGTTGTAGCTTGAATCGTATTGGTAATTCTTTAAGGTAATCAAAACAATATCAATTAGCATTTATTTTAAAATGTGTTTTATCCTAGAGATAAAAGGGAGGATGCTCCCGTTGAGAGTCGCCATTTTGGAGTCTAAATGACTCCAAACTATGATGAAATTCTCTAGATTTCTTCTAAGTCAATATTGAGTAAGATAATATATAAATTCCTTAGAGGAGTCGCCATTTTGTATCGACAAGAAACAAAGGTATTTAATTTAGGGAATTATCTTACTTAATACTAACAAAAAGAAGGAATGAAGAGAATAATCATCATATTTCATTTATTTTGAATTTGTTTACATCCTTTCTATCCTTTAATTCTAGGATAAAACTTATAGAATACAAATATAGAGCAAATTCAAATATCAAATTCAGCGGCACTTCAACTCATGATATGTTTATTTCTTTGAGAGAAATGTTATCTGAAAGAACACATCTAGTACTTTCTCCTTCAGCTCATGACCATGATTTTTTCTTGCAGAAAAGTCAACTTGCTCCTTAATTTGGGCAGAGCTTTGGGTTTTTGATGTCAATCCATGTGCAACACGATAGTGATGCGCGGGTCGGCACAATGGAAAAATTCCATTTCTTCTTCTCTTCTCTTCCTTCTCTTCAAAATACCTTCAAGGTCTTCTTCTTTTCTGGAGCTCTAATCGTCTTTGTCGTCTTTGTTGCATTCAAATGAGAGGGGAAGTGGGATATTTATAGGCCTCCACACATGCAAAGCCTCGATCTCCATTTTGTGGGGCTCACTTTTCACATCTCAACCATCTAATCCATCCTGATCGAATTAACGTTGCGTGGACCCGCGCAATCAATATGCTTTGCGCAGGTGCGTGCAACACAATGTCTTCCTTTTTCGTTTATTTTCTTTATTCTTATTTCCTTTTCTCTAATCTATCTTCTAATTCATTCCTCAATCTTCATCATCATTTTTGTACCTCAATAGGTGCTAAAATCCGAACTGATTTAGGTGCTAGACTTCGAGCTGAGAAACCTAGGGCTAGTCAAAGATTGCCCTTCGACTAGTCGAGCAGGCCACTCGACTAGCCAAAAATGCAATAAATTTTCTATTTTGCTTCATTTTGTTCTAGGATTGGCCGAGTGAAACTTAGGCTAGTCAAGCCAAACCTTAGGCTAGTAGAAACTTAACCAAACACAAGCATAAAAACTCAATTTTAAATAGTTTTTGAAAGTAATTAAACCTAAGGTCTTTCTAAGGTTTATAATAGCTAAAATGGCTGAACTTCTTTATCTTAAAGTAGATTAAAGACTTGAACTTATTTATAGAGTTTGATATTCTACTAGAACATCATTTGATCTTGACTTGGTGTTGTCTTTAGAGCTTAATCTTCTATTAGAACTTGGACTTGGCTTGAACTTTGATCTTTAACCATACTTGAAGATCACTTAATAATATGTTTTGACTACATGAAATTTGACAAACAAAGTGTGCTTTAAACATTATAGCACTTACACTTTTGAAATTTGACATCTAGTAACTCTAGATCTAGCTCAAGGAGGAAAATCCATAAAATAAAAAGAGCAATCCGCTCTTATACCACTTGAAATGGATAACTAGTGATATCCTTGGGGGGGGGGGGGGGGGGGGGGGGGGGGGGGGTTGAATAAGACAGTGCGAAATAATTGAAATAAATGCGAAATATGTAAATATTATAAAAATATTAATCGGTTGAGTATTGAAACCTTAATTCTAAATAATTCGTAGGACAACCTTATTTCATGAATGTCTTTAAAATCAAACCTTCAAACTTGCAAGAGTATATAAAAGGATTACAAAATTCACCACTGAAATGAAATAATAAATTACATCCAATCATAAAAAATAATAAGACATTCACTGCATGGCATAAGGAGTTATAATGGTTCAGTGCTTAAAACAACCACACCTACTCCACCTCCAAAACTACTACCCCGTAATTTTGCCTTTCACTATAAAAAAGTTTTCATAGGGTCACCTTGATAACTTGATACAGTTCCTTGTAATTTTCACGGACTATCATAATAAAAACCCTATTAAGATTTTCATATGTTATCTCAAACAAAACCTTAACTAAGATTTGGACAAGCTATCTCAGAAAAACCTAAAAAGAATTTCAGAAGGTATCCTTATCTTCAAATGTAGAAGACATAACAGAAGCTCGTAGCAGAAGGACTTCTTTCTTGAACGTAGATGGCACAGTGTTCAATCGGACAGAAAGAGTTTAGGGTTCTATAGATTTTAATAATGGAAAACCCAAATACTACTTGATTTAATTCTTTTAGATCTCGAAGTATAGTTTACTCTCTTAGATTACGACTAAAATGATTTTGAGAAAAAGGGAATTGAATAAGCTATTAAAATAAAATGTATAAATACCAACAAATAGCTTACTAAGGACTTAGAGTTTCTCTCTCACTTGCTTAAGAATTATATCAATTTTTCATGTACTTTGGAATGAGAGAAAGACTCAATTATAAGAAAAGAAGTTAAAACTTCAGCTAGCCTAAGATAGGCTTCGACTAGCTCGAGTTCACCGAATTCTATTCAACAAATTTTGAATTGTGCAGGATAAGAATTATCTAAGATTCGGCTGGCCCGAGGTCAAATTCGACTAGCCAAACATCGCAATTCTGCTAGCCGAATTTTCCATTTGGCTGGCTAAATTCTCGCAAATTCCAAAAGTTGTGTTGCTGGAATTTCACCCGAACTTTCTCGAGGCTGGCCGAATTTGAAGCTTAGGCTAGCCAAACTAAAACTCGGCCTAGCTGAATTTTCAACAGAAGTTATTATTTTGCTCAGGCTTAAAGTTTGGCTGGCCAAGGAAGATTAGACTAGCCGAACTAGAAGTTAGGCTCGCGGAATTTTATAGCAAAAACACTTATAATAACCCATGATAAATAATTTTTGAAAGCACATAATCATAAGGTCTTTCTAGGGTTATACCACCTGAGATATATCAAATATCTGAGCCACTTTGACTTATACTTTGTCTTAGATATGGGTGATGATTTCTTTGAGAATATGTACCGATCTTGTCTTAACCATAAGACAATCTTGAGCTGATCTTCAGGTTCTACCTTGAAGCGCTTATGTCTTACGAAATTTAACAATCTATGTGTGCTCAACATCATAACACTTCTAAGATGCTTCCCTCATAGTATGTGTAGATGAGCTGGTAGAGATTGTATTGTGTGTGAGTGATACCTGGTTTAATCCTTGGTAGTGTAACCTTTCAAATAAATAAAATATATGCTTCCCTGCATTTGCACTCGAATCTAGTGTCACTTCGCTTAACACTTCGTCCAACTATATTCCCGAATGCAATTGGTTTTTTAAAATTCTTGGCACGGTATTAGGAGTGTCTTAAAATCATAAAGTTGGATTATTAATTTGTTTTAAAGGTTAAAAAAAATGTAGTCCTAAGGGCGTGACAAATTTATATTACTTTTTTTTGTAGCCATTCGATCGTTTTTTGAGGTTTCTCCTAACCCTAAGTGTGTTCTTCCCATGATCTATCGGATCTCATATTCTTCCTCTAAAATCTCTACTGCCCTAATTATCCTTGGTGAGATGCAAAACTACTCATTACCCCAATTAAAGATGTATATAATCAAAAGGGGCCACTGTCAAGGAAACATCTACATAAAATATGTACCAGTGCAGATAATTCATCAAATAGAAGCAGTGGTCCTCAAAATGCCAACGGAACGACAAAAACAACATCCCAACATAAAGCCAAGGGATCATGATGCCTCAATATTATCATGAACCTCTTGAAGCATTGATCCTTACAATTTTGGCAAATTACAAAGATTTCACGGGCTAGAACGGTATTCTTCCACACCTTCAGCTCGATAGAGGGCGGCAACGGGTCATTCTCATAGGGAACCCACTCCAATACAAAGATGTGTCCAAATCACTCCCATACATCACCTCCACCTTCCCCGTTAAGCCCCTTTACAATCTTCTAAAACCACCTCTCAATCAACAAATTGCCCGTTGGCCCCACCATCCCCAACCACTTCCTCTTTGCCACACCTCTTCTCCTTGACGACCTTATCGTACCAACCAAAATACTTGATCGCGTTGAAGAGGTAGCAGAGGCTAAGATTCTCACCCTCGAAGATGACAACAACAACCCATTTCTCGAGCTTGTGGACACGGTGGTTCTTAAGAAAGCAAGCATACTCTAGTTCAAAGGTGGCCAGGTTGCAGGTGGCTGGGCGGGACTAGAGACGAGAATAGCCTGGGATTTGGTGGGGAAGGTGGAGGAGAAGAGGTCGATGGCGAAGGGTAGGGCCCAACTCTTTGGGAGAATGATACGACAAATGCCATGGGATTTAGCCTTAGGTTGGATCTTGGAGATGTAGGAGAGCGGGTTCTAAAATTTGTATTCGAAAGGGTAGTAGATGGGGGCTTGGAGGAGAGCAAGGGTTAAGGATGACGTGTTGGGGTAGTGCCTTAAGACGCCTTTCAACAACCCATTTCTCGAGCTTGTGGACACGGTGGTTCTTAAGAAAGCAAGCATACTCTAGTTCAAAGGTGGCCAGGTTGCAGGTGGCTGGGCGGGACTAGAGACGAGAATAGCCTGGGATTTGGTGGGGAAGGTGGAGGAGAAGAGGTCGATGGCGAAGGGTAGGGCCCAACTCTTTGGGAGAATGATACGACAAATGCCATGGGATTTAGCCTTAGGTTGGATCTTGGAGATGTAGGAGAGCGGGTTCTAAAATTTGTATTCGAAAGGGTAGTAGATGGGGGCTTGGAGGAGAGCAAGGGTTAAGGATGACGTGTTGGGGTAGTGCCTTAAGACGCCTTTCAACAACCCATTTCTCGAGCTTGTGGACACGGTGGTTCTTAAGAAAGCAAGCATACTCTAGTTCAAAGGTGGCCAGGTTGCAGGTGGCTGGGTGGGACTAGAGACGAGAATAGCCTGGGATTTGGTGGGGAAGGTGGAGGAGAAGAGGTCGATGGCGAAGGGTAGGGCCCAACTCTTTGGGAGAATGATACGACAAATGCCATGGGATTTAGCCTTAGGTTGGATCTTGGAGATGTAGGAGAGCGGGTTCTAAAATTTGTATTCGAAAGGGTAGTAGATGGGGGCTTGGAGGAGAGCAAGGGTTAAGGATGACGTGTTGGGGTAGTGCCTTAAGACGCCTTTCAACAACCCATTTCTCGAGCTTGTGGATACGGTGGTTCTTAAGAAAGCAAGCATACTCTAGTTCAAAGGTGGCCAGGTTGCAGGTGGCTGGGCGGGACTAGAGACGAGAATAGCCTGGGATTTGGTGGGGAAGGTGGAGGAGAAGAGGTCGATGGCGAAGGGTAGGGCCCAACTCTTTGGGAGAATGATACGACAAATGCCATGGGATTTAGCCTTAGGTTGGATCTTGGAGATGTAGGAGAGCGGGTTCTAAAATTTGTATTCGAAAGGGTAGTAGATGGGGGCTTGGAGGAGAGCAAGGGTTAAGGATGACGTGTTGGGGTAGTGCCTTAAGACGCCTTTCTCCACCACCCGAGGATGACCCTTTTCCATTGCAGAGAGAGGGTTCTTAGGCAGAGAGAGAGGACCGAGGGTTTTCTTGAGAGGAGAGGGTGAGAAAAGACCATTGCGTGAGAGAGAAGGAGAAATATAGATTTGAATGGGAACCGATGTTTGCAAACCACTTATATGATACACGACGAAGAACGAAGCTTGACACGCAGGCCCTCGGAATTGTAAGCGTGGCATATATTGACTCAAATAAAACTGGCTAGATTGTTCATCCCACTGTTTCCAAGCCACAAACCCAACATTAGTTTGTTTGGATGCTTGCTTGTAGGAATAGGACTGATAGTTTTGACTTTCGTCCGTCCAATAAATTCCCACCGTTCATGATCAAAATCTTAATTTTTGGCTCATAATACATCTACACTACTTAAGATAATTTGGATAATGTAATTTAAGGATCATACGGCACATGTGAAATAATTTTTACATAAATTCAAAGTGCCTGAGTACCATCCATGCCATCCTAACCACCAGGTTCTTCACCACATATTAGGCCAAGTGACCAAAAATCAAACCATGCTATTGGGAAACGGTTTACAATGCACACCTTCCTAATTGTTTCCCTTGGTGTGGTTTATTTGAATCATAAATGGGCCTGATTTTTTATGAACTAGTATAAATTATGGTGTGGCATCTAATGGTCAGGGTGGCTTCATTATGATGGACCTGTAAAAATAAAGAGGGGAATGTCTTTTTTCCCAACTGTTTCTTTTGGTGTGGTTGACTTGATTACATTTTAACTTGATCTGTTGCACCGGGCAAGATGTTGCATTATACATTTAACCATCCGAGTGGATCTCACGTAGACATCACTGTAGGCCCCACCAAAAATCAAAAGTGGGTCTCCCTTTAAAAAATTGATATCCCACCGAAAATCGAAAGCAGTTGGGAGTAGAACACCTCAAGGGTCCCACCGTGATGTGTACGCAAAATGCACTCCCACCGTTGAATGGGTAATCTCACTTTAGGCCTAAGGCCAAAAATTAGGTTGGCTTGTGCTTCAAGTGGGCCACAACAGAGAAAATGGTTGGGAGAGCCGTCTACCCAGGATTCTTATAAGGCACGTCATGGCAATTATATGAAATCCATTCTAACTGTTAGATGCCACATCAAAATTTCAGAGCGTGTCACTAAAATTAGATCAATCTATGATTTATGACAATGATTTGTATGATGAGCGTGATGTGATGAAGGTGAGCGTTATGTGATGTGGTAGAGCATATCAATTTGCAAGATGGCCACACCTAATCCCACAAGCTTGACAGACTATTAAAGTTTCTCTCTCTCTCTCTCTCTCTCTCTCTCTCTCTCTCTCTTAAGTGTGTTGTAGTAAGTACTAACAGGTTTGAGAGGTATCAAAACTCTATTAGAGCGTGATGCCTGATACACAAGCATTTGATCCCATTGCTTGGAAAATCCTAAACTCTTATTATTGGACATTTGTTTATTGATATGGGACCATTGGATGCCTTTTCAATTTTATCCTGTCCAATAAACGCCCATCATTCGATAGTTGGATAATTTGGCAAGCTTAATTTTTCCAATACAATTTATAAGTCCTCGTGTATCATCTATCATATAATCTACCAAAGTATACAGATGTCCTCTAACTTGAACTCTTTGTTGGACCACCCAACTACTGCCCTTGATTCTTGGACTCCAATACCCCTCCAATGCCTACCTTGGTGATGGAAAAGCTTTGCAGGCCCCATCATGCCCTAAAATGAAGCATATTTAAACCTTAAGTGGACCACACCACAAGAAATAGAGGTGATTGAGCACCCACCATTAAAATTTTATTAAGTCCCATGGTAATGTTTATTTGCCATCCTACTCGTCAATTAAGTCACATAGACCTAGATGAAGGTAAAACACAAATATAAGCTTGATCCAAAAATTTTGTGGCCCCCAAGAAGTTTTCAATGGTAGGCATTAAGTCAACATTGTTTCTTATGATGTGGTCACTTGAAAGCTGTCTCACTTTTTGGACTCATGTAATAAAATGAGCTGGGAAAATGGATGGACGGAGTGGATAAAACATATATCATGGTGGGGCCCATAGAGCTTTTCCAGCACATACCAAGGTGGGTACTAGAGAGGTCATAGTTGAATTCGAGTCCTTAATTCTGATTTCAAGAAAAGTGGGGCCCACCCATTAACTTATTCATGGGTGGGTCCCCTCTTGGTCTACATATAGGAAATGTTCTAAAGGTACAACAAATGGTCTTTGCTCAAAGGGCATTGACTGTCGAATGCATGATTGTACATAGACCTTTCTTGGCTAGACCAATGACTCATGGAGGTGGAAACTATAAAAGCTACATAAGAATTTTATAATATGAGTAGACTGATTGACTTTCCTGCCTAAAATTTCCTTTCTTTTTCTTGTGTGGTATGATACGAGCTAGGCTGGCGTATTGGGCTTTTGGGCCCGGCTCACTTCTGGCTAAACTTGGGCTATGCTATCAAGTCCGAGGGCTGCACTCAAGCTTAAAATGCAGGCATGTTTTCTAATTGGAAAGGTCATGGACCTTGTACAACCTAACCCGAATGTGGCTCGGCCCACTTTTGGCTATCGGAAGAAGAAATCCTATAATACGAAAGAAATTAATGTCCTCCTTGCAAATTGGGTGGACCCCATTGTGGTGCTTATGTTAAATCCACCCCAAAGATACATCATCCTATTTTAGGTTCAGGAACCAAAAATCAGTTCCATCCATTGTTAAGGTAAACTACACAATCAGAGAAATAATATACTAGGTAACTTTCACCATGGAAATTGTTTCTCTTGGTGTGGCCCACCTAAATATATATATGGACCTGAATTTGGATCTAAAGTCTAAGTTTTGGTGCAGCATCTAACAACTGGAGTGGATTTTATATAATCATCATGGTGGGCCCTATAAAAATCAAGGGTGGGCGTCTCTCCTAACTCTTTCCGTGTGTGTCCCACCTTAGTTACAAGTCAACCTAAATATTTTTTGCTATGTGCTTAATGTGAATTACACATCAAATGTTTCTCGTATATACATCACAGTAGGCCCATAAAATATCAAAGGGTGCAACTGGTTATGACCCCAAACCAGTGATATGGGTGCGACCCTGACCATAGGGCCCACATAGATGTATTCAATGTGTATCTGTGTCGTCCATCAATTTGGCAGCTTATTTTAAGGCATGGTCAAGCAAATATTAATTACAGGTGGACCATAAGTGGTTATTGAGCATTAAAAACCTTTGTTGGCCACACACTTTTTAGATCAGATTGGACTTTATCAATGGTTTGGATGGTCAATAAACATTATGGTCAACCTTAGGAAGTTTTCAATTGGGGTTGTTCAATGACCATTGTTTCCTATGGTGTGGCCCACTTGAGATTTGTATTTGCTTTATTTTTCGGTTCAATTTTTGGACCATGCCCTAAAATAAGCTGGCAAAATTGATGGACAATGTGGATATACAAAACATACATCGAGTGGGCCCTACAATCAAGGTTACACCAACTATTCTGGGGATGCAGCCAAGACACGCTCAAAGTGAAGGTTGGGGTCAGTAAAATTCCCTTTTGAATGTTGAACCAACAGTTAGCAATTTGTTAATGGAAATCATCCCTATCCACTCATCAAGTGGCTACACTTTTATTTTGTTATTTATCAATGGTTATACACTATTTTCAATAGTGTGGGTCACTTGATGAGTGGATACGGATGATATTTACACTAGGTGATCCTATGGGAGAGCCAACGTATGAGGATTGGATTTCACAAACACTTACACAGGTAGTAAGTTGTCCACTGTGATGACCTTAAATTGTGGTCCACCAAGTTGGACTTGAGATATTCTCTTTTTTAATATATCAACGTAAACCACTGCCAGACTAATGTCCACCCTTGATTTCTTAGGTGTCGGGCTGGAGGTGGCAAAAAATAAAAGGGTTGGACTCAGGATAGACTACATGGCTTGTCACGAGCCAAGCCGGGCCAGGTTTAGATCTACATTGAACAATGACGAATGGGCTTCAGTTGAGCTTGGCTCGGGTTCATTGATACCCCTAGGTATATTTAATTATGGAAAAATGATGTCATACGACTATGACGCTTAGGATTTCTTGGCCATGGGAGTTGGGGTCGACCATGTGGGGTGGCTCCACTATGATGATGCTTTTGTGAAATCCACCCTAACATGTGCTCACCCCATGTTAGGCCCGAGACCTAAATATTAGTCTCATTCATGATTCAGGTGGACCATGTTGAGTGTGAAATATTGTATATTTCTTCCTATTTATACCTTAATTTTATAAACATGATAATGCTTAATCGATTTAATTATGCATGTTTTTATGTACGAGGTGATTTCAAGATCTTAAAGTGAAATTAATGTCAAAACGAAGATTTATGCTCAAAAGATTACTAAATGAAGATTTGAAGATTTGAAAGTCATTAATGAAGAATTTACATACCAAATATCTAAGAAAATCAAGTGAGGAATAAAGTAAATTAAAGATTTGAAGTGAAAAAAATGAATCCCGAAATTATCTTGAATATAAACATATTCCTAAATTTGTCCTGAAAATGTATATTCTAAAACTCCGAGTTTATTTTGAAAAACTTCATAGAGTGCGTAAATTTGAGGCAGTTTAAACTTCGAATCTATTTTGAAAAACTGTGCAGAGCGCATAAATTTGAGGTGATTTTTAGATTTTTCCAACTTGGTGTACAAGTTGGAGTTCTACGACTATAAATAGGACTCCTTAGGATGCTTCAAAGCATTTTCTAGGTTTTAGAAAGGTCTTAAGGAGCATACACAAGAGTGGAGCAGCCGCCAAAGAGTTTTTTTTCTTTCCTAATTTATTTTTCATGCTTTGTTTAAGAGATTTGGTTTTAATCATGTTTATGGTTGACTAAACCTCTTAGATAGGACTAAGAGATAAAGCTTGTAGCGTGTTTAGATAATTATCTTGCTTTGATTCTTCTTCTTATTGGACCTCATTAATTTCTAATTTGATATTAAATGAATATTTTTAATTTTCTATGATTTATTATGACTTAAATTACAATAGATGCTGTGATAACATTGGATATTTTCTTTTTTTGTTTCGAGATTGTGAGATTAGTAAATTTTATTGTTCACCATCGTCTCTTGAGCATGGTAGGGTGATGGAATCCCTTCCAATCATCACAATTCTCCTCTATTGAGAATTAAGTCAATGAAAAGTTAAGATTTGATTTAAATTGCTTGATCTTCCAATTGAATATGATAGGACTCTAATTTCAATTGTGTTCCTTGAATCGAGTAAGGTAACATCTTAATAGCTACAAGTGGATCATTGGCACCCTAGTTCCCACTTTTAAATTCATAAATTTTAATTAACATTATTCATCATTACTCTCAATTATTTAGATTTCAATTTAGATATTTTTCTAGTTCTAATTCTAACTCTTAATTATTTAGATTTCAATTTAAATATTTTTCTAATTCTAATTCTAGTTATTTTCAGAATACGTACAAGTTTAGTCCTTGTGGATTCGACTCCGGTCTTACCAAGTTATTACTACATTGCGACCCTACACTTGGGGTTATGAACAGACCACACAATTGGAAATAGTTTATAGTGCAACCCTCAACCTCTTAAATGTTTACCTTGTTATGGCCCATGTGAATTATAGATGGGCTTGATGTTTGGGCCTAGGCCTAAATTTTGATGTGGCATATGATGGTTGGAGTGGATTTAATATAATCATGACAGTGAGCCCTGTGAAAATTAAGGTTGGATGTCTCTTTACCAACTGTTTCCTTTAGTGTGGCCCTTGGGCCTAATGTGGGATTACACATCTATGGTCGGATTGGATCTCACGTACTCATCACGATGGACCCCATAAAAATTCAAGGGTGATTGAACCAGCATAATCTATATTTGATTAAGGTGGGACCACACTAAAGGAAATATTTTCGAGAGAGATATCCACCCTTGATTTTATAGGGTTTTTGTAATGATTATTTGGAATCCACTCAGGTCATTAGATGCCACACAAAAATTTAAGCCTAAATTTAAACATCAGGCTCATCCGAGATTCATGTGGCCTACACCATGGGAAAGAGTTTGGAGGGTGAGAAATGCCTTGTATCCCGTTCCCAATCGTTGTGGTCCACTTGAATTACTGATGGAGGTAATGTTTTAGGTTATTGACTTAGCATGGTAACACACCTAGTTGTTGGGGTGGATTTCACATAAACATCATTGTAGGGCCCATCCAAGCGCCAACCCCTTTGCTTGCAAGAATAAAGTTATTAAAAATTATAACCTAAGGTACAGCATTGGTAATTACTTAAATTAATGCAGTGGCTTGTTGAAAACCTCTTTAAAAATGGTATCAGAATGTAAAATGTTATATAATTATGTAGGTGGATTTTTGTAAAATTACCTCTTCTTCTTCTTCTTCTTCTTTTTTTTTTTTTTTTTTTTTTTTTTTTTGAGAAGTTCAAGTTTAATGCTACTTGCACAAAATGGGTGGGCTGCGGCTAGCATGTCAACAGTTTTCCATATCAAAAGTGGGTATTCACACCAGGACTAGGAGTTGGAAGTCCTGCCAATACCTTTAAATTCTATTTTAAAAGGGGGGTCTAATTTTTTTTTTTAGGTCCTAAGAGAACATTAATGGATGCAAACGATGTATGGATTTGATGTCCTGCTCCATCAAAGCGGGCTAGCTCCACACTCAATTTGAAAGGTTATCAATTGTGTGTCTCATCCCGACGCCAATATGGCAAACGTTTGAGACATCTGGCTATTAACCAGGTGGGGCATCTATATGATATATGCCCTGTCCAAAAAATCATGTTAGCACACTCATAAGGTATGCCACACACGTACTTCTAAATTTATTGGGTGATGTTGAATTTTCTTACTATTCGTCCAGTTTTTCACCTACAAGTGTTACTCACTTTATGGGATGGTTAGTCTAATTTATGAGTCAGGGCATCTTCAATCATTGGTGAGGATTACCCAATGAGGCAAATATATACCAAATTATTAAATGGATGGGGGGGGGTTAGGATCCATTTACACTCCTAAAGTAGCAAGCTTAGGCTTGTCCTAACCCGCAATTTAATCAGTAAGCTAACCTATTGTTAAATGAGTAAGTCAGAGCTGGGCTAGGGAGATAAAGGCCAAAATGGGGTAAATTCCTCATCAAAAACTTTGGTGGTCCCTCCCTGGATGTCGATTGAGTGGTGAGGAGCTCACCGGCCCCTACCACTACATATTGTTCTTAATCAAATCTCGCCACTCAATGAGATTTTTCAAGGTGTATACGGGCTTTTTTGGAAGATTATTATTATTATTATTATTTTAAAAATAATAATAATCTACACCATTAATTTAATTAATTATCATTGGGCTACTTCCGTTTGAGATTTGTCAACAGAAGTTGGGGTTTGGCCATACGAGCAACGAGTTGGCAGCTTGGGTGGGCCCCACCATGATGTTTATATGAAATCCAACCTGACCATTAGGTGCATCACCCCCACATTATGCACAGTGCCCAAAACTCTACCACATCTATGATTCAAGTAGACCACATGATTAGAGACAAGGTACAAGCAATGTTCACCCTCAAAATTATTTCCTTTGGTGTGGCTCATTTGGATCATGTATAGGCCATTTTTGAGCCCTAAGCCTAAAGATTTGTGTGACATCTAACGGTTGGAGTCAATTTCTTATAATCATCACAATGGGCCTTGCAAAAATCAAGGATGGATATATCTCCTTTCTTTTGGTGTGATCCACATGTATAATGGATTAACCTAAATTTTCGGAATTGATCCTAACATGGGAATACACGCTTAAGGCTAGTGGACCACCTAAATAATGATTTTTTGGCATTGAGACTAACCTGGGATTACACCTAACGTGCATAGTGGATTTCACATATACACTATGGTGGACCCTTAAAATCAATGGTGGGCTATCATCTCTCAATCATTATTAAATTTCCGCTATTAAAAAATAATAATAATAAAGAAAAGAAAGACGCCACCCCTGATTTTATGAGGCCTACCTTGAGACCACTCGACATGTAATCTAATGTCAGGTTCAAAGATAACAAATCAGTTTTGATTCAGGTAGGCCACACCAAAGAAAGTAGTTGAGAGAGAGATGTCTACCCTTGGATGGTAGGATTGGTGTGTGTGTGTGTGTGGGCAATTTATGTAGAGGATAAGTTACCACAACTTTATAATCTTGGCAATGAATTATATGCCTTAGTTTAGATATGCATCTACACACATGTCAACAAACATGTGTGTGAAAGTCCATCCATTCGTTAGGCGAGCACCTCTGGTGATTGTGCCTTGGCCTAAATAATCATGTCAATCCACCACTCATTCTTGCCTACCGTTTACCCTATGACATAAATATCAAGTCATTCTAAAGCACAAGTAAGCCCTACCATAGGGAAGTTGGGCCCATCGTTAACTCTGTGGGGCCTACAACGGTAGTTAGATGATATCCAATCCATTCATCTGATGCACCTCATTCACCGAGATGTAGGATCACCCTAAATATCATGCTTTTCCATAACTTAGGTGGGCCACACACTGCTAATGTAGTTAATATAGGTGGTTTAGGGATGACTTCACAACATTCCCTATGTCATGGCCCACCTGATTGTTAGGTCGGCCTTACTTTTGTGGTTTGGGAATGGGTGCTAAACCTGATGGATGAGATCGCTCTTACGCACATAAAGTCATTACTTGTGGGCACTCTTCTTGAATTTTGGGCCTGATTAAAATTGAGCTTTTAAAAGCCCAAATCAATTCTATCCTGGCCCATTGCCACCCCTTTGGAAGTAGGGTTTCACATATTTATACATTTGAGGGGAAGCTAGATGGTGGATCATTTCCCATCACCACCCGACTAATGTGATTTTATGGGAGCAGTTCATGATGCAAGGGTCGACTAGTTGAATCAGCCTTCCATTCGTCTCACATTTATAGGGATCATGTGCCAATCAGCCTTCCATTAAGGTCGTCTAACCTTTGAAAATTTTGGCATATACTCCATCCACATGGTATCCAACGGAATTAACGATCTTGATTATCAGACGGTGGTGCAATGCGTACTGTGAGAGGGAACAAAATAGAACTTTTAATGCAGCAAAATGCATATTGGTAGGGGTGTCAACTTGTCGGATTTGGGTCAGGTCTTATTGTACCCATTCTCAAGCTAACTAGTTAAAGGACTTGTCACATTATACCCTTGAGGCCCAAGTCTAGTTCGTGAAGACCCAAACTCGGGTCCAATCAGATTAACCATGGGGTCTTGGAATCTAGGTTTTGAGTTGAGTATGGGTGAGCCAGATGCATGGATTTGATCGCAAACACATCTCACTTTAACACATGCATGGCGTGGGAACGACCTCTCTCATATATAGGTGGAATAGGAAATCTCATTTCTTTACCCAGAATAATTAATATATATTAAATATTGGGGAATCACGAAAGCACACAGAGGTGAATCAAGCAAAGTTTTCCAATCACACAATCAAATCCAATCACAAACACTCCGAATTTAACATAGAAAAACCTTTGTAGGAAAAAATCACGGTACGAAGTGATACTAATGCACTATGAAGTAGAAAATTACAAGAGATAGAGATTACCCTATTTAAACAAACCTTGAATCTCCCATACAAGTTAAGTTATGCCCTTAAAACCCTAGGAACAAATTAGAAGGATCTCTTGATCCCCCAAATCCCAATTACACACACACACACACACACACACACACACACACACACACACACATATAGCATTTATGAGAATCACAATTGAAATTGGAAACAAATCCTGCACTTATGCAATTCTGTGCATGTGCTCAATGGAACCTTTGATGGTAGTTCGATGGCACCAAAACGTTCCACCAAGAAAACATGGATATTTTGAATTTTTCTGATGGCATCGAGCACCTATTCAATGGCATCGAATCTGCTCGATGGCATCGACAGACTCTTTTGCTCACAAATTTAATACATTAACAATAATCTCTACTATTGCTTGAATCTTCATTCTTCATAGATCATTTATCCTCATCTCTAATTTCGTCTTGCATTATAGCCCCACCATCACTTCTCATGCACACTTTGTCATCCATTTATGCCTTTGCCAAGTCTAGAGAAGTTGCACAGAACTTAAACTTCTCTGTGGGAACCACCTTAGTGAGCATGTCACCCAGATTCATGCTCATGTAAATTTTCTCTAGAGTTGTGTGTTCACAACCCCAAGTGTAGGGTCGCGATGTAGTAATAACTCGTGAGAACGAGGTCGAATCCATATGGATTAAACTTGTACGTATTCTTAAAAAAACTAGAACTAGAACTAGAAGAAAATCTAAATCTGAATTCTAGAATAAAAGAGAATAATTATGAATAATGTTTAAACTATCAATTAAAGATGGGAACTAGGGTGTCAAGGATCCACTTGTATCTATTAAGATGCTACCTTGCTTAATTCAATAAACACAATTAGAATTGGAGTCTTATCATATCCAATTGGAAGATAAAGCAATTTAAATTAAATTTGAACTTTTCATTAACCTAATTCTTAATGGAGGAGAATTGTGAAGATTGGACAGAATTCCATCACCCTACCATACCTAAGAGATGATGATGAATAATAGGATTTACTAATCTCACTATCTCAAAATAGAAAAAGAAGATATCCAAAGCTATCACAACATCTATTATAATTTAAGTCATAATAAATCATAAAAATTAAAATATTCCTTTAATATCAAACTAGAAATCAATGAAGTTCAATAAGAACAAGAATCAAAGCAAAATAAACATCCCAATACACTACAAGCTTCACCTCTTAGCCCTAGCTAAGAGGTTTAACTAACCATATATATGATTGAAACCAAATCTCTTAAACAAAGCATGAAAAGTAAATTAGGGAAGAAAAAAAACTCTTTGGCGGCTGCTCCACCCTTGTGTATGCTCCTTAAGACCTTTCCAAATCCTATAAGATACTTTGGAGCATCTTAGGGAGTCCTGTTTATAGTTGTGGAACTCAACTTTCGCACTAAGTTGGAAAAATGTAGAAACCGCCTTAAATTTAGGCACTCTGTGCAGTTTTTCAAAATAGATTCGGAGTTTAAATTGCCTTAAATTTACGCACTCTGTGCAATTTTTCAAAATAAACTCGGAGTTTTAGAATATATTTTTTCAGGATAATTTCAGGAATATGTTTATTTTCAGGACAATTTCAGAATCTTTAGCATGTGAATTCTTTATTAATGACTTCCAAATATCTAAATCTTCATTTAGTAATTTTTTGAGCATAAATCTTCCTTTTGACATGAATTTCACCTTAAGATCTCGAAATCACTTCGCACATGAAAACATGCATAATTAAATCAATTAAGCACTATCATGTTTATAAAACCAATGTAAAAATAGAAAGAAATATGTAATATTTCACACTCAACACCATGCCTCCTTCTTCATGTATCTGCCAGATAAAATGGTGATGCACATCAATATGTTTAGTATGTGAGTGATAAAAAGAGTTTTTAACCAAGTTGATCACGCTTGCACTGTCACAATTTACCGGCATAGCCTCCTACTGACCCCAACTGATTTATCATCCCTCTCAACTAAACACCTTCATTAAATGCCTACATCACTACCATATACTCAGCTTTAGTTATGGAAAGAGCCATCACAAATTGCTTCGATATCCAACTGATCGCTTTACCCGTTAGCACAAACGAGTAACCGAAAGTCGATATTCTAATATCCACACTACACGCATAATTAAAATCCACATAACCTATTAACTTGGCCCTTGATTTCTTAAATTTTAAGACGTATTCTTACATGCCTCGAATGTATCGAAGTACCCATTTCACTACTTCCTAGTGCTACTTTTCGATGCTAGACATGTATCTGCTAACAACAACCACCGTATGTGAAATATCCGGTCTAATATAGACATACATCAAGCTGCTAACCGCACAAGAATAAGACACATGAGACATATCCTTCCTTTCTTCATCTGTTTTAGGACACTATTCAAAAGAAAGCTTAAAATGAACTGCATGAGGAACACTAACCAGGTTTTTCATATCCATCCCATACTTTACTATTACTTTCTCGAGGTATTCCTTCTAAGATAAGAAAAGTATGCTCCTTTTATCTCTGTGTATATTAATGCCAAGAACCCTTTTTGCAGACTTCGGATCTTTCATCCCGAATGTCTCTAATAAATGAGTCTTTAGTAAGTCGATCTCAAATATGCTATGATAGGCGATTAACATGTCATCAACATACAACACCAAGATTAATGAACTTCCCATCCCTCAGTGTCTTATAATAGACATAATGATCATATTCACTCCCGATAAACTTCTAACTCACCATGAAAGAATTAAACTTTTTATACCACTTTCAAGGCAACTATTTCAGGTCATACAATGACCTGTTCAACTTGTAAAATTTGTTCTCTGCACCATTTATTTTGAAGACTTTTAGTTACTTTATTTAGATATGCTCTTCCTATTTTCCATGCAGGAAGGCAATCTTCACATCCATTTGCTCCACCTAGAGATCATATTGGGCAACCGGTGCCAACATGAATCTAATAGATATTTGCTTCACCATAAGTGTGAATATCTCAGCGAAGTTGACACCTTCTCTCTAAGCATATCCCTTCGCTACCAACATTGTCTTATACACCTATCTTATTTCTTCTTGAAGATTTACTTACAACTGATCACTTTTCAGCCAACGAGAAGCTCCACTAGCTCTCACTTTTCATTTTTATAAAAGGAGTTCATCTCATTATCCATCGCAACCTTCCACTTTTTAGCATCCGGCTCATCAAGAGCCTCCTGAAGAGTAAACGGATCCCTCTCATCCATAATATGGGCATATGTAATATTAGAGTCATCATTGTATCTCACCGGTAACACGCGATCCTGTAATGGATTCCTTCTCATAGGTGGTTACTCCACCTACTCATGTACATTTGTATGTGTCTCTATCTCTGTCTGAGTTTTATCTCTGTCCAACTGAACATCTACAACCAACTTTTCTGGTTCCTTATGCTCATCCTTACAAAACAAGGATCCTTCACCGAATTTGATGTCATGACTAAGGATGATTTTTTCTGTGACTCGACCATACAGCCTGTACCCCTTTACACCACCACCATAGTTGACAAAGATGTATTTCTTAGCTCTTTGCTCCATCTTATCTCTTAATTGATGGTACAAGAGAGTAAGCTTCACAACCGAATACTCATAGTCCTGACTAGTCTACCTGCTAATCACTCCATACTTCTTCTAGAATCTTACATTCAATGGCTATAAAAGGGGATCGATTCACTAAGTAACAAGCTGTGTTAACAGCGTCAGTCCACGGTTCCTTGCCTAACCCAACATTATTGATCATGCGTTGAGCTCTCTCCAAGAGAGTCTGACTCATCTGTTTAGCCACACTATTTTGCTCTGATGTGTGGTGCAGTGTTGTGCCTCATGATCCCTTCATCTTTTCAATACCTATTGAATTCTCTACCTTATATATCCTTAATACCTTCACCTTTTACCCTGTTTGTTTTTTCTACCATTTCCTTTCACTGCCTGAAGTTGGTGAAAACATTGAATTTATTTTTCATAAAACAAACCTATACATTCCTGGAATAGTCGTCAATGAACGTGACAAAACATGACGACCCTCTACTAGAAACCATGGGCAAAAATCCCTATACATCGAAATGCACATATTTAATAACACCCTTACATACGTGTTTTCCATATTTAAAAGATAACCTTGAATGTTTAGCATATATACAATGTTTGCATATACTTAAATTAATACTTTTAAAAACTAAAATCAAATAACGGTCAGAAAGTACCTTCATGCCTCACTCTCTCATGTGGCCCAAGCGTGCATGCCACATAGTGCAGATGTGAAATCCACTATAGACACTGCGACTCCACCCGATAAAGTACTCCCAATCAACCTGTAAAGATTTTCATTCCGTAGTGCCTTTATGACTACAAGTGTCCCCCTTTAAAACTTTAAGAACATGATCAAAGCCGGTGAATTTTCACCTAAGCACCATGAGTGCTCCGAAAATATCAAGCTCTTCTTCATATCAGGAACATATCTCATCTTGGTTAAGGTACGTTCCATACCATCAAACATTCTTATGCGCATTGATCCAACATCCATAACATTATAGGCGTTATCATTGCTCATAAATACCTGGCCACCATCATACTCTATGTAGTTGGTAAACCAATTTCGATGAAGAGTCATATGGTATGATGCCCCAGTATCCAAAAATCCACTCCTCCTTACGTTCATCATATAAGTGTTCGACCATGGACACTGACAATGCATCATAACTACTCGTAACTACATCAAACTCTGCAGTATTGGCCTCCCTAGAAGGAGCCTCTAAGTTCTCTTTTCTTACCTTGTGCAATCCTTCTTCATGTGCCTAGACATTGTACAATTTCAGATCTTTAACTTTTCATTACCCTTTCCCTTGGATTTGGACCTAAATCGTGAAGATCCACTATCCTGTTCAGAATTTCGCCCCCTCGTAACCAGTATCTGTAAAAGCACCCACGTCACCACTTTTCTTTCTCATCGCATTTCCATGAAAACCTGAGATAATGATATCGACACTAATGGTTGATCATCGGTGAGCAATGAATCCTTGAATGACTTATACGAAGCTGGAGAGAGAATTTAACGGGATGCATGCATGATCCTCATCTTTCATCGTTTCCTCTACATCCAGTAATTTGTAAATTAACTTGTTAAAGTTACTAATGTGGGCCATAACATCAACCCCCTCTACCATCTTCAAATTGAACAACTAAAGCTTCAAGTATAAATGATTCTTAAGAGATTCTTCACGTAGATGTCCTCTAATATCGCCCATGTACTTGTTACAGTTTTCTATCTCATGACATTATAGAGTACCTCATCTATTAGGTATAATTGAATAGAGGTTCTCTTTTTCTTATCCATTTTGTTTCAATCATTATTTGTCATTGATTCCGGCCGCTTCTTAAGGAGTGCATCATCCAATCTTTGCTGAACTAGGAGACCGGTCATCTTAACTTTCTAAGTTCAAAATTATTTTTCACAAAATATTTTTCAACATCAAACTTAGGATTAAAAACCATTGATATTATGCTTTCAGATTCAATCTGCTTCCCAACGTTAGCTTTGATACCAATTGCTAGGGAACCGCGAAAGCACACAGAGATGAATTAAGCAAAGTATTTTAATCGCACAATTAAGTCCAATCATAAATCCTTGTAGGAAAAAACCATATCATAGAGCAATAGTAATGCATAATTAAATCAAATAATTACAAGAGATAGAGATTACCTGATTCAAACAAGCCTCGAATCTCCCTTACAAGCCAAGCTATGACCTTGAAACCCTAGGATTAAATTAGAAAGACCTCTTGATCCCCCAAATCCAGATTTCACCCATATATATAGCCTCTATGAGAATCACAATCGAAAACAGAAACAAATCTCGCACTTACACAATTCTACATGCATGCTACCTGCACTTACATAATTCTACGTGCGGGCTCGATGGCATCGACAATCTGTCAATGGCATCAAACTCCTTCGATGGCATCGAGAAATCACCAAAACATTCAAGAAAAAAAAGGATTTTTCAAAATTTTCTGATGGCATCAAGCACATGCTCGATGGCTCTCCATGCCTGATGTCATGTGATCTTCATGGAGAGCCATGCCAATTTACTATTGTTCTACCTAACTGACATGTTGGCAGGAAACAATAGCTGTGAATAGTCTACACTTACACAATTCTACACGCGTGCTACCTGCACTTACATAATTCTACGTGCGGGCTCGATGACATCGATAGTCTGTCAATGGCATCAAACTCCTTCGATGGCATCGAGAAATCACCAAAACATTCAAGAAAAAAAAGGATTTTTCAAATTTTTTTGATGGCATCAAGCACATGCTCGATGGCTCTCCATGCTTGATGTCATGTGATCTTCATGGAGAGCCATGCCAATTTACTATTGTTCTACCTAAGTGACATGTTGGCAGGAAACAATAGCTGGGAATAGTTTACACTTACCATACATGAACTTTTTGGATCCACCATGTTGTATATGTAAAACCCACTCCATCCATCAAGTGAAAACCATTATTAGATCATGCATGAAAAAGATAAACTTGATTAATGTTGGGGAACCATGGAAGCACATAGAGTTGAATCAAGCAAAGTACTCCAATCGCACAACCAAGTTCAAACATAAACAAATCGAATTTTACTTGGAAAAACTCTTATCGAAAATAACTACGACACAAAGCAATGATAATGCACTATGAAAGCAGAAAATTGCAAGAGATAGATATTACTGATTCGAACAAGCCTCGAATCTTCCTCATAAGACAAGTTATGCCCTTGAAACCTTAGGAATGAATTTAGGAAACCTAGAACACCTCTCTTGCTACTTAAATCCCAATTACAACTGATATATATAGCATAGTATCGTATCACAATTAGAATAGAAAATAAATCCCACGCTTACACAATTATGGGTGTGCGCTCGATGACACCTTCAATGGGACTTCGATGTCATTGATGATTTGTCGATTGCATTGAACACCTTTGATAGAATCGAGAAAATACCAAAATGTTTCAATGATAAAATATTAATTTTTTGGATTTTTCTGATGGCATCAAGCACCTGTTCGATAGCATCAAACTCTGCTCGATGACATCGACATACTCTTATGCTCATAGATTTAATACATCAACAACAATCTCCACTATTTCTTGAATCTTTATTCGTCATAGCTCCTTTATCCTCATCTCTAATTTTGTCTTGCATCATAGCTCCACCATCGCTTCTTGTGCATACTCCATCTTCCTTTCATGTCTTCGTCAAGCCTAGAGAAGTTGCACAGAACTTGAACTTCTCTGTGGAAACCACCTTAGTGAGCATGTCGTCCGAATTCATGTGCGTGTGAATTTTCTCTAGAGTCATGCCTCCTTCCTCAAGTACCTGTCAGATAAAATGATGATGCACATTAATATGTTAGTACGTGAGTAATAAAAAGAATTTTTAGCCAAATTAATTACGCTTTTCACTATCACAATTAACCGACACGATCTTTTGTGAAGCCCTAACTGATTTATCGCCCCCCTTAACCAAACACCTTCCTTGAATACTTCTATCACTGCCATATACGTAGCTTCGGTTGCGGAAAGAGCCACCATAGAATGAAGCTTTGACATGCAACTGATCGCTCCACCCGCTAGCACAAACGAGTAATCGGAGCTTGACTTTTTATTGTTCATACTACCCGCGCAATCAAAATCAACATAGCCTACTAACTTGGCCTTTGATTTCTAAAAAGATAAGACGTAATCCTATGTACCTTAAATGTATCGAAGTAGCTATTTCACTGCCTCTCAATGTTTCTTATCAGGGTTAGACATGTATCTGCTAACAACACTCACCGCATGTGAAATATCTAATCTAGTACAAACCATGAAATACATCAAATTGCCAACCGTGCTTGAATAAAGCACACAAGACATATCTTACTTTTCTTCATCTATTTTAGGACATTGTTCTGAAGATAACTTAAAGTGAGCCTCGTGGGGAATGCTAACCGGCTTTGCCTTGTCTATCCCATACTTCATCAATACCTTCTGAAGGTATTCATCCTACGATAATCATAACTTGTTCATCTTCCTGTCTTGTATATATCAATGCCAAGAACCCTCTTTGCAGACTCCAGATCTTTAATATTGAATGTTTGTGATAATCGAGACTTTAGTAAGTCGATCTCAGATATGTTGTGACTGGCGATAAACATGTTATCGACGTACAATACTAGAATAATGAATTTCTCATCACTTAGTGTTTTATAATATTCACAATGATCATATTCACTTCTGGTAAACCTCTGACTCACCATGAAAGAATCAAACTTTTTATACCAATGGCTAGGTGACTGTTTCAGGTGGTATACCGACCTCTTTAACCTGCAAACCTTGTTCTCTGCTTCTTGTATTTCGTAACCTTCTAATTGCTTTATGTAGATATACTCTTATAATTTCCCATGCAGGAAGGCAGTCTTCACATCCATTTACTCCAGTCAAGATCGGATTGGGCAACTAGTGCTAACATGAGTTTGAAAGATGCTCGCTTCACAATTGGTGCGAATATCTCAATGAAGTCGACACATTCTCTTTGAGCATATCCCTTCTCTACCAACCTTACCTTCTACCTGTGTTATTTCTTCTTGAAGATCCACATGCACCTGATCACTTTACGGCCAATAGGAAGCTCCACCATCTCCCACATCTCATTCTTATACAAGGAGTCCATCTCATTATCCATCACGACTTTCCACTTTTCATCATTTGGCTTGTCAAGAGCCTCTCAAAGAGTAGATGGATATCCCTCATTTGTAATGAGGGCAAATGTGACATTTGAGTAATCCCTGTATTTCGCATATAACCTGCGATCCCCTGAAGGATTCCTTCTCACAAGTGGTTGCTCCAACTACTCTTATACCTCTTATATGAAGAAAATGATGAAATAATAAATAACATATACCATCAAAAGATTAAAACATTCACTACAAGGTACAAAGGGTTATAGTGGTTTGGTGATTAAAACAACCACACCTACTCCACTCCCAAAATTACTACCCTTATAGTTTTGGCTTTCACTATAATAAGGTTTTCACAGGTTCTATCATGCCCCAAACTCAGAAACTAGATCACAGAATTTTTCGATCACCAAATACAATGCCGACAACCTTCGTAGTATCCCATTCTCTACTCCCAGTGCCCATATGCCAGAATCCGATCCTGAAATCCTACAAGGAGGATTTTTTAACGTAAATTTATCTCGTAAGAAGAATAACCACAAGTTTACCCAAATCAAAAAGGCAACATCAGCACATATCCACTAATATAAACAGTTGAATATAGTGCTGTAAGGAAAATACATATATCAATAATTAAAGCTCCATAAGACAGCTGCACGCTCCAAGATCAACACTGTTACGACCTAACACCAACTGTACGCATTTATCATACATAAGCTTATAGAAAGCTTAGAGGATGGTGTAAGTGTGTGCACAAGATAAGTGTCAAGTATGCAATATCAGAGTAATGCGAAAGCATGCTGATAAGTCCATAAATACCATCAGCCTTATCCAGGCTATGCGATGCAAAAAGCATAGTAAACCAAATGCTATGTGCTAGAATGTAATGAAATATGTGGTGCGAATGAAATGACCAATCTAGAGTGTGAAGTCAGGATGATAATATGTAATATCACAGGCTATGGGGTCTATCACAATGGACTTCTATTTAAACTTGTCCAATACCTAAATTTGGATTGCCAGAATCAATGTGGTAAACTCCTGATCTCAGGTTGGTTACACACCCTAACCAAAATCTTAGCTATTACAAAGGTACACATAATAATTAGTTGTGCACCACCAACCCGAGTGGATAGTGAATGAATGAATGAATGAGTAAAATGCTGAGTATACAACTCCCGCTCAATAAGTCCACATATCAGTACCGTACATCTCTAGGATCATCACCAGGGTCTACACACTATGTTACCTGCCTCCCCATTAAGTGTATAACTGGATAAGTGGAAGAGACCTCACTATTTACCTACCAATATCGACCCGGCTCGTTGATAGCAGACCTATTTATGAGCTGGTCAGACTCTACCTAACATTTCCTACTCCCTCAGGTGGGTAAAGCCACACCCTCTCCCAACTGACCATGACACAGTGGGAGATGCAGATTATAGGTATACGGCCCTCATGTGCTATATATATATCCACTCGGTCTAAACATTGAAGCATCCTCTGGTACTAAGAGGGTTTAGGGACTTTCATCCAGGGACATTTATGGCACCCCATGTAGAAAAAGATTTTCAGTGTCCCATCTGGCCATCCACGACATGCCTGTGGAGGCCACCACCTTGATGTCTCTAGGGCGTACGGTGGTCATATCATAAGATACGAGATGCATGAGTCATATCATCCAATCATATAATAATCTGCCCAATGACATGTGCTATGATCAATCACTCCTCATAACAAGCATACATATGATGCGCATGGGCAAGGATCGTGGAGCTATACTAAGCAGGTTATATGATGATGATGTACTCTCCTCATGTCAAGGATGAGCCTAGATGGTCTACTCATATCAAGAATGGGCCTAACGAGGCCTAAAGGAAGGTCACAATGTGGACATTTAACCATCATTGTCCATCAATGTAGACATTCAACCAACATTACTCCCAAGGATTAACCTTTATAGGGCCAAACATATAGTGGGGCCCATGGCCTCACATAAAGGCTTCACATACAACATAATGGGCCTCACATATCATAATGAGCTGCATCACATAGGCCTCATATACATCAAGTGGGCCGCATCACATGGGCCACATATACATCACATTAGGCCTCATCACATAAGCCTCACACACATCACACTAGGCCTCATCATATGGGCCTCACATATCACAATGGGCCGCATCACATGGGCCTCATATACATCAAGTGGGACACATCACATGGGCCTCATATACATCATAATGGACTGCATCACTTGGGCCTTACACATTACAATGGGCCGTATCTCATGGGCTTTATACACATCACAATGGGCTGTATTACATGGGCTTTATATGCATCACAATGGGCCTCACCACGGGCCTAGTATACATCATAATGGGCCCCATCGCCTGGCCCTCAAATGCATCACAATGGACCTCATCACTTGGGCCCAATATACATCACAATGGGCCACATCACATGGGCTTCAAATACGTCATAATGGGCCTCATAGTAGGTGGGCCATGCACAACTAGCAGGTGGGCCCTACACAACCAGCAGGTGAGCCTTGTGTGTACAGCAAGTGGGCCCCACGTGTATAGCAGGTGAGTCCTGCGTCCAACAATACGGACGGATGGCGTGAATATGAAACACATACATCATTGCAGGCATCACCATCTAGCTTATCTGGACGGTGTGGATAGAATAAATGCATTAAGGGTCCCACGTGTGGGACGCTATGAATAAGACACGTACATCATGTGGGTCCCACGCCCATCAAATAGATGGATAACGAGGATAGAACCCATACATTGAGGTGGGTCCACATCCGGGAAGGGATGGACAACTGGGATATAAAACACATAAATTGTATGGGTTTTTGATGAGGGTCGAATATTGCATTAGACCCCGATTATTACCTGATTTTACCAACATGATAATGCTTAATGTTATATTTTCATCATGTTTTGTTGCAGGGTGTAATCAAGAGCTTGGATTGAAAAAGGATACTACAAGCATGAAATTAATGCTCCGAAGTCACTAAAGCAAGGGACGGACTCCAGAGGATCAAGATTGAAGAGTTTACATACCGGGGATCCGAGGAAATCAAGCCGTTCAGGTTAAAGAGGCCTAAAAGTTTTCCAAGATTCAAGATCAGAGGGTTCCCACCATCTGTTCGGTTTGAAACTTCATATATGGCCTGAGGACCATGGATTAACCGTACACGTTGAATTTTAACCACTGGATCTTCGTGAAAGTTTCCCAACTGACAAATCAGCCACTAAAACTATTAATCTGGGGCCCATCTGATATCTGAACATGCTTCAATTTTGGTCCCAACCATTTAAATTAAATGAAATAAGGGATGATCAAATCGGATTCTCATGAACATCAGTGTCGACCCCACCTTGAGGGTGTGCGTGTGCACATCACACACACACACGCCGGGCACTGGACTAGCCCGTTCGGTCCAAGTCGTGTTGACTAACTATAATTCAAAAAAATGGCAGCGCCGTTCTCTGTTTGAAATAGGGACCCACGGTTCTTATTTGTGGGCCATCACCGAACATCAAAGCTCCAATCCAGACCGTCCATGAGATTTACATGGCCCATATCACTCAGGCCTAAATGGAGAAATTTCAAAAGACAGCAGAGATCAAGTTATAACTGTCCAAACACAAGACAGATGACAGAGCAGAAAACCACATGGGCCACACTAGATCTAACCTAAAACCAGTCAATTCCAACTGGTTTTTCAATGTAATTGCAATGGAAGGAGTGGATTTCGTAGACACTGAAAGAAGTGGACCCCACCGACAGCCAGCGCAAGAAGCACTGGCTCTGTTTCGTAGTCCAGGAAAATTGGACGTTCCGGGAGGTGGTGGCCCACCACTGATGATCAGATAGATGATCTGGACCGCTTATCATGAAGATGAGCTTGAGTAAGTTGAACCCTAGTTGATCGTTTATAATCATATATGCAAACTTGCCCATTACAACAATCAACAGATGACCGTCAGCTTGCCGTTACAACAAGATTTCTTACTTAGGCCGCATCAACAAACGACCTAAACTTTCTATCTCTATTTAAAATTTTGAGGAGAAGACAGTGGATGGATTGGATTTCCAAGATGGAATCCCTAAATTCTTCCTAAATGCAGGGGTGTTGCATTTTTTTCTTCACTGCGTAAGACTTGCGCACGACTCTTCCACTGACTTTAGCAGAAGAGGAAACTCCTCTCTACGCTCCCAGCCGACGCCAGCAAGTATAAAAGAAAGAGAACGTGAGAGCAGAAAGAGAGCCAAGGAGAGAAAGAGAGGAAAGCTTGGAAAGAGAAGAAAGAGATAGAGAGAGAGAGAGAGAGAGAGAGAGAGAGAGAGAGAGAGAGAGAGAGAGAGGAAGAAAGAAGGGAGAGAAGGATGTTTTTATTTTATCAATTTTATTTTTCCTTCTTTTTAGTTGATTCTATGGATTGCTAATTTCTCAGCTAGGGTTGAGACGAAACCCCTAATTTGAATGACTCTTGTTTATTGTTGATTTCATCTGAATTGATCAATTTGTTTCTTTCTCTAGTGTGCTTAACTGAAAACTCCGTGCTACTCCATTCTATAAGTTTAACCAGAGTCTAGTTGTGGATGTTGTTTAGAATCTTATTCTAGGTGCTTGTGTCTGACCATGAACAGGTTTCTTATAGAAAAAGAAATAGGAATTACATCTCTTCATGCCTGACCATGGATGGAAAGATGTGATCCTTATGCTTTAAGGGATTATGCATTCTGTGTGCCCGACCAAGGACATAGAGTGTGCTTTATCTATTAAATTTATATCAAACTGAATCAGGGTGAATCAACAGGTAAAATAAGGGTCATGATAATTATGGGTGGATTCAAAAGTCCTAGTATTCTCCTTGATTGAATTTTCCTTATTGCTCTTAGTTATTTTTCATAGATTTGTGTTAATAATTCGCTAAACTATTTGTTGGATTAGTTAAGAAGAATCGTAAATTTTGAATTGTAACAACCAGTCCTCATGGGAATGATCTCGTAATACGTACCATATATACATCTGATTTGTATACTTGTGAGTTTAAAATCATTTAAATCAGGTTGGTTTAAATAAAACATTAGTCCCACCGTCCATATTTGGACGGTGGACTGCATGGATGAACACATGCATCATGATACGGCCCACCGTCCAGATAATGGTGGGCCACGTCAAAATGGATGGATGGTTGGATATACCACATACCTCATGATCAGACCCAAACTTGCTGACGTCCATACAAATGGACGGACGGTCTGGATGTACCATAAACCTCATGATTAGACCCACTGCTTGTTGACGTCCATATAAATGGATGGACGGTTCGGATGAGATCCATACATCAAGTGGGTCCCACCATCCAACCATCTGGACAGTGTGGACACACGTACCTCACGGCCGACCCACAAAACTTGCTGACTATAGTATAATAGCTATATAGCTGGTGTTAGTGTACACTAGCCAATCCTCTTCTATAGAGATGGGTCCCATGTAAGGCTCACCAGATATACATATATGATGTGTGTGTGTGTGTGTATACATTATATTATATTATTATTATTATTTGAAAGTACACCAGCGTCCAGGCCCTGGACGTCTAGATGGACGGCCATGTACGAAATACATGTACCTCATAGGTGGGGTCCATATCCAATGGACTGGACAGTGTGGACTTCCACATATGAAGCGGGCCCCACCGTCCATGTTCCTAAGGACGGTGTGGATACAAAGTACATACATCACAATGGGATTTCCATCACCCACGGTGTGGATCTAATCCATTCATCAAGGTGGGCCATCAAACAGGGAAAAGAGAGAGAGAGAGAGAGAGAGAGAGAGAGAGAGAGAGAGAGAGAGAGAGAGGGAGGGAGGGAGAGAGAGAGAGAGAGAACGAGTGATGGAGGGCTCCGCCACTATAAGCCCTCCCTTCCTTGCATTATAAACATACATCAAGTGGGTCCCATTACATGTGGGCCTACCAATCAAAATCAACGATGGAGATCCTTTCTCCACCAAAATGTAAGGTCTAGATGACCCTTTCACATTAGGAAAATAAACATCATGATGGGGGTTCATGGAGAATGTCCCCATCATGGGATGATCGTATGAATCATAGTGGGCCATCGGCCATACAAAGGGTCCAAAGTGAGATCCATACATCAATCGGTAGGCCCTACTTGGCCCATCATCAAAACATAAATATAAGCCTATAAAACACCCACCGATTTCGCTCATTGGAATGCTAAGATCCTAAGCTTTCTCTTTGATGGTGAAAGATGAAGATTGAAGGGTGGAGATGGGAGATTAGGAGGGTAGGAAGTGGGCATACGTCACGTAGCTTCACCTTGGGAAGCTTGGACAGTTGATCTCTCTTGGTTGTTGGGAGTGAAGAGAGAAATGAGAGAAGAGAAGGTATTGTAAGAGGAGGTGACATGAAGGGTATGGGTTGCCTTGAGTTTTTGGTAAGAAAGCGATGAGATATGTATGGGTGTAATTGACTTTAGGTGAGAGAGGGATGGGTTGGTACTTGACTTGTGATTGATTGATTGATGTAACGAGTTGTAGAGATTCTTTTGGGATTTGCAACGCGCAGCATTTTTCTTGAAATAAACACGGGCCCACAACTCCTGTCCTGGGTATCGCATTGGCGCACAAGACGCGACATTGGAACCACGGCGACGACATGGTCGCAAGGGTACAAGTCTCAAGTCGATTCAACTCGGGTTGACAGGGTACGACACAGGGTCGCGCAAATGCCGATTACAGGTCGTAGGGTGCCGAAATTCGACAGGGAGGATCATAAGAGTCTACGAAATGGTATGGACTAGGATACGGGCTTTACAGGTTCTTTATGATTTTCATGAATTATCACAATAAAAACTCCTTTTATGATTTTCACGAGCTATCATAAATAGAAACCCCACTGAGATTTTCACAGACTATCTCAAACAAACCTCACTGAGATTTTCATAGGTTATCTCAGAAAAATCGAAAATAAAATACAGTTAATATACTTATCTTTAAATAGAGATTCGAAGACGTGGTAGAAGCTTGTAGCAAAAGAACTTCTTTCTTGAATGTAGATGGCACGGTGTTCAATCACATAGAAAGAGTCTAGGGTTCTATAGATTTTATAAATAGAAAACCCAAATGCTACTTGATTCAATAATCTTAGATCTCAAAGGAGAGTATAGATTACTCTCTCAGAATAATATAAAAAGGATCTTGAGATCAGGAAAATAAATAAGTTATAAATTAAATTTATAAATACCAACAGATAGCTTGCCGAGGACTTGAGCTTCTCCCTCTCTTGCATAAGGATTATAGTAAATTTTTGTTCTTTAGAATGAGAGAAAGACTCAATTTATAGGCAAAGAGGTTGGAACTTCGGATAGCCTAAAACTGGCTTCGGTTGGTTGAATTCCACTAGATTCGTTCTAACGGCTCTTGGATTACGCAGGATAAGATCTATCCAAAATTTGGCTGGTTCGAGGTCAAATTCGGCTGGCCGAAAATCACAATTCGGCTGACCAAATTCACAGTAAATTTTAAAAGATTACATTACTAGAATTCCACCTAAACTTTCTCGGGCTAGCCAAATTTCAAGCTTAAGCTAGTTGAACTAAAACCTAGGCTAGCCAAATTTTTAATAGAATTTGTTATTCTGTTCGGGCTTGAAGTTAGGCTGGCCAAGGAAGTTAGGATGGCTGAATTCTAGAGCAAAAACACTTATAAAAAACCCAAGTTAATGAAAATTTGATATTACCTAATCATAAGGTCTTTCTAGGGTTATACCACCTGTATTTTAGCAAAAATATAAGTCACCTTATCTTGAACTTTGACTTGATCTTGTCTTAAATTTGGGAGTCGACTTCTTGAGAAGAAGTACCGATCTTGAGCTGATCATAAGTGATCTTGAGTTAATCTTCAGGCATGTAGAATATTTGTGATTTCATACTTGATATGACCTTGAAGCACTTTTGTATTACGAAATTTGACAATCCATATGTGCTAAACATAAAAGCACTTACAAACCCACACTTTCCTAGAATAATCGTCACTGAAGGTGACAAACCATGATGACCCTCCACAACAAACCATGGGTGACGGCGCCCATACATCAGAATGCACATATTCAAGAACACCCTTACAAACCCCACTCGCTCATGTGGCCCAAGCATGCATGCCACATATGTGCATATGTGGAATTCACCATAGATGTTGCAGCTCCACCCAATGAAGTGCTCCCAATTAATCTATAAAGATTTTCATTCCTCTATGCCTTAATGACTATGAGTGTCCCCTTTGAAACTTTAAGGACACGATCAAACTTGATGAATCTACACCCAAGCGCCTCAACTACACCTAAAGATATTAGACTCTTTCTCAAATCAAGAATGTGTCTCACCTCGATCAAGATACGCTCCATGTCATCAAACATCTTAATGCGCACGAATCCAACACCCACTACTTTATAGGCATTGTCATTGCCCATAAAGACCTGGCCATCATCGCACTCACTGTAACTAGTGAACCAACTCTAATGATGGGTCATATGGTACGAAGCCCCTGTATCCAAAATCCATTCTTCATCGAAATATTTAGATTTTTGATGCAGCAACCATGTCACTGCCTTTTCCCTTGGATTCGAACATCGATTGAAAAGATCCATTGTCCCCCTTAGAATTCTACCCCTTCGTAACCAGTGCATTTGTAGAGGCACTCATGTCACCACTTTTCTTTCTCATTGCCTTTGATTGAAGGGCTGAGATGACGGTATTGACATTAATGGCAGTTCTACCAGTGCACAACAAGTCCTTAAATGACTTATATGAAGTCGGGAGAGAATTCAATAGGATGTATGCTTGATCCTCGTCTTTCATTGTTTCCTTCACATTCAAAAATTTACAAATTAACTTGTTGAAGTTACTAATACATGCCTCAATATTTGTCCCCTCCGTCATCTTCATATTGAATATCTGAAGCTTCAAGTACAAGAGTTTCTCTAGAGATTTCTTCGCACAGATATTCTCTAACTTTGCCCATGTACTTGTTGCAGTTTTTCCTCTCATGACATTATAAAGGATCTCATTTATTAAGCATAATTGGATAGAGGTTCTCACTTTCTTATCCATCTTGTTTCATTCATCATATATCATAAATTCCAGTCACTTTCAAGAAGAGCATCATCTAAACCTTGCTGAACTAGGAGACCGGTTATCTTGACCTTCCATAGTTCAAAATTATTTTTCTTAAAATAATTTTCAATATCAAACTTTAGATTAGAAGCCATTAATACCATGCTTTCATATTCAATCTGCTTCCCAATGTTAAGCTCTGCTACCACTTGTTGGGGAACTGCGGAAGCACACAGAGATGAATCAAGTAAAGTATTCCAATCATACAACCAAGTTTAAACACAAACAAACTGAATTTTACGTGGAAAAGCCGTTGCAAGAAAAAACCACGGCACAAAGCAACAATAATGCATTATGAAAATAGAAAATTACAAGAGAGATTATCGATTAGAACAAGCCTCAAATCTTCTTCACAAGTCAAGTTATGCCCTTAAAACTCTTAGGAATGAATATAGAAAACCTATAATACTTCTCTTGCTACCCAAATCCCAATTACATTTGATATATATAGCATAATATCATATAACATTCAGAAATGGAAACAAATCCTGCACTTACGCAATTCTGCTCATGCGTTCGATGACACATTCGATGGGACTTCGATGGCATAGAGAAAACACCAAAACATTCCGACGATAAAACATGGATTTTCCAGATTTTTCCAATGGCATCGAGCATATGTCGATGGCATTGACATTTGCTCGATGACATTGAGTGGTCTATCAATAGCATTGATAGGCCCTACTGTTTATAAATTTGAGACACCAACAACAATTAATAACTCATATGATCCCTTGTTTATGGGAGTAGCGTAAATTTTGTCTTAGAACTGATAAGTTGGTATGGTATGGCCCACTTAGGTTTTGTATTGGAATGATTTTTGCATCGTCTCTTCATCCTTGTGATTTACACCAGATTAACTGGTTTGATGAAAAATACACACCATGGTAGCCCCACAAACCAACATGGTTGGCATCCCCACTTAATTATTCTCCATGGTGCGGCGTGTTTGAGTTTTGGAAAAAAAAACACTCATTATGATAGGAAGCTTAGTGGAGCCTACTATGATGTTTGTGAGAAATACATCCTTTATGTCAAACCATGTTATGAATTGCCAAAAAAAAAAATGAGGAGTAGACCTAACAATAAGAAAAAAAGTGATTAGGAAAATGCTTATGGTTGAAAGCTGCTTAGGTCCACCATAATGTTTATATGCCATCCATACCGTTCATTAGGTCATTGTTAATAAGATGTACGTAAAAAGAAAAAAATAAAACAAAAAAAACAAAAAAAATATTAACATTTTTCATAAAAATATTAGTCTGCTTTGAAATTTCTATGGCTACATAAATGTTCAATGGTGGACATTCCATCTCTAACTTTTTGTATTATGCAGTCCACTTGATTTTTGGATCTACCTCATTTTAAGGACTATAACCTAAATTCCTAATGTTATATGTCGAAACGGATGATAGGGGTTAGATTTCTCACAAACATCATGGTCACCCTGCCTTGCTTCCTATGCCAGGAAGTCAGGCCACCACCGAAAGAATATTGCCTGTGATGGCCTATGCAGAGAGTTCTTGTGGTATGCAGATTACCTAGTGAACCTATGCTCAATGCTATGTGGGCCCACCATGATATATGTTTTTGATGCTATTTTTGGCTCGGCCCCTTTGTGGCCCTTAGACCTGCATAGGAAGAGGGAGAAAGGTGACCCTGGCTTTACTAGGGGACCCTCCGATGCTTAAGTCAGAATTTGAGTCTTTTTATGAAGGTTTTAGGGTGAGAGTTTTTGTATACCTTTCACCATGAAGGCGTTCTTATTTATAATAGTGTCATACCTAATAAGGCTTCCACAATTAGAGTTGATCTCAATCTCTTGGGATCCGTAATCCCCAAAACTCCTGGATTCTAGAGGATCTTATTTTATGTCTCAAAAATCTTAGATGGAGATTTAGAGTTTTACTAGGTAACTTCCGGATATGGAGCGATATAGCTCGACCAACTCTTATCTCTTCAACACGGTCATGCCGAGATAGGTTTTAGGACTAATCTCCGCCCACTCCGTTGGCTGAGTCAATTTATGAGTCGGACTGAAGCTCAGGTGACTCTAGGGCCAACTGATATTACATCAGTTTGGGCTTTCCTCTGTAAGGCCTTTGATTGAACTTTGAGGTACACTTCCTCCCTTAGAGGTTTCGCTTTATGGCTCAGGACGTTCGGACTATGGTCGAGCTAGGTGCCTCACGATCCGAGCTACGTTTCTCCATTCAACGTTTGCAGGCTTTGGGCTTTATCTGGACTCGACGCCCGGCCAAGTCCGAGCCATTACTTCATTGACTATTCTGACGCACAAGCTGACTCAAGGACTTGTCATATATTTTCCCCCAACAGTGAGCCCCCCTACTCATTGCATCACCTTAAGGCAATCGAGGAGTATTTCAGAATTGGGTCGGGTTGTATCGGAGCTGAGTCCATGATGAAGCATTTATTGATTGCAGGGTAGTTTGCGCAGCTTCTGAGATACATCGTCTCACTTGACCATGCGTCGAGGCCACAAGAGCGGAGAGGCCCTCGTTTCGGCACCGGGACATATGAAGATCGGACACGTGGCAGGGTGCTCGATGGTAACGCATAGGGTGCCGCTAAATGTAAAGCCGGGGAACTCGAGGGAATGTCTCTTCAGCTCCTCATTTAATGTTGGAGACACGTGGCGGCTCTATAAAAAGGGGTCACCCTAAATAGGTTTTTATCATTTTCACACCCTCTTTCGATTCTCTCCCCTTATCTCTTCTCTTCCTCTTATGGACTCCGGCATAGTAACCCTTCGCTTCGTTGTCCATCTTTGACACTCTTTCTTTTCTTTCGGTGAGCTCCTTCTTCTTCTCTTTCTTTTCTTTTAACAATGTCAGGCCCCGCAAGTCCTAGGGAGGGAGAATATAGCGGTGAAGGTGAAGCGAGCAACTTTTGGGCGGCTTCAAAATCACCCTCACTGTTGAAGGAGGTTGCTTCCAGTAGAGAGGCTAGTGGCGTCAGTGGAGGCGTTGGACTCACCTCCTGAGTGTGTGGCTGTTGAGGACTCCTATGGTCATTCTGATCCTGAGGAGGGCGGTGAGGAGGAAGTTGAAGCTGAAGGACGGGTTAAAGGGACCGTGCCTTCCGTAATGACAACAGAGGAGCTATTAAAAATTTGGTCCAGATATCATATTCCAGACACGGTCATTTTGACTCTTCCTCGACCAGGAGAACTACCCGATCAGCCTCCTCCCGGGGTAGTTTAATTTTCCATGTTGCGCTGCAATGTGGTCTCCAATTACTGCTTCAGAAGATTGCTCGGGATTTGCTGGGCAGTCTTGGCATAGCACTGGGACAGGTTGTGTCGAATAAGAGGAGAGACTTGTTCGGTTATACAGTGCTCTAAGCTGAGATTCAGTAGCTCGAGCTAAGTGTGAATGAGTTTCTCCACTTGTACCAAGTGTGAGCGCACACTGAGCATCCTGGCTGGTTCTTTTTCTGCTCTTTGCGGAATACTGGTGGGCCTTTAATAACCGACCCTCCTTCATCGAACAAGCATTGGAGGGATAAGTGGTTTTGGGCCCTCGGTAGATGGGAGTCGACCAAGACAAGGCCTATCCGCCCTTTCATCCCTCGAGCTTTTTGCACGACAGGTAGTATTAATGTTGGATTTGTTGCTTTCACTTAGTTAAATTTTTGTTGAATCGCTGATGCAACTTCTCTTCTTCTTTTTCTGATACCTAAGTATCCTCCAAAACTTGACTCAGATTCAGAATTTCTGAGCCTTGAGTTCGAAAAGGAGATCTTGTTAGAGGCTTCTCCAGCTGGAGCTTCTTTTCGAGTGGGGCTTCGACTCCGCTATGACCGGTGAGAGACGTAGTGCTTTTTTTTTTAAACGGTAATGACGCTTATCTTTTAAACACAGGCATGTCTGAGGCTCATCCCACTCTTTGTCCCCCATTCTCAAGTTCGACCCCCACCTCGCTTAGGCTCCTGGGCCTCGAAAAGGCATAAAATAGTCTCGAAAGGCCCGACGAAGATTGCCCCTCCTGCTCCCCCGACTATTATGAGGTCGAAGAAGGTACGAAGGTGGTAACAATGACCGCTAAGCAGCCTTAAGAGGCTCTCGAGCCAGAGCCGGTCGAGGCACCTGTTGCTCTAGGGACATAGGAGAGGGTGCTGCACAGGGCAGGAGCATCTGAGGAACAGAGGATAGCCTTCCGCTAAAAGGTTAAAGAGATCCTTCTGTGGGCAAGTCAGCAGAAGTTCACGAGAGAATTCTTTGGCTTTCTGGAGTCATCTTCCATAAATAACATGCTCAGTAGGATTGGGACGCTGTTACTTGAGGTAACATTGCCACTTCCCTCAGTTGTTTTCACTTCAGACTTTCCTTTTCTCTCTCTCTTCTAAAGAAAGACTTTCCTTATGCAGTTCACCCCTTGCATGTTGAAGGCCCATGCTGAGGTATCTGCCTTAGCTAGGCGAGCTGGGGACGCGGAAGCTCGACTGTCAGATGCTGAGGCTCGACGGTTGGAAGCAGAGGCTTGGCAATCGTTCACTAAGTCTTGGGCTATCTTTGTGGAGGGTCAGCTCGAGAAGGTAAAGGATGCTCTTGAGTCGGTCATGACGGAAAGGGACTACATGGCCTCGCTATTGGAAGATGCCAGGTTGGCGTTCGATCAAGCCACCATGGAACGTGCCTTAGCTTACAAGAAGCTTCAGGAGCTCGCGACGGGGACCAAGGCCACTCTCGCGGCTTCGAAGGCTAAGGCGGTGGAACAATATCTTTCATCTTCAGCCTATGAGGAGTAGCGAACCCTTATCTATCAAGAGGTCTACGTAGAGTGCATCAAGGTGATGAAAGAATCTTCCCCCATCTAGATTTATCTTACATTGATAAGGGCGTGTCAAGGTCCAGTGGTGAGGTGACGGTAGATCCTGAGGCATACCATCAGGCCCTGATGCAGCTCCATCTGTATCTTCTAGGTTAGCTCCTGGTGTAGTGGGCGAGGCTGAGCTCTAAAGTCAGTGTGGTGGAGTAAAATTCCTTTCTGCTCCCACATTTGCTTCAGGAACTTCAAGTACACCAAGTTTCGGGGCCAAAAATGTCAATAGTAGCGAGCGCCGTCCTTTACTGATATCCGAGTGTTGAGCATTTATTATTTTATCAATACGATACAATTGTAAATAATGAACCGACAATGTAACTCTTTACTAATCAATGAATATGTATTTTTTGCTAGTTATGTATTCTACATTCTTTTCATGATTCTTCTAAGTGTTAAAAGAAATTGAGACGAGTATAGATTGCCCTTTGACCAAGCTAAGGATAGTATATCTTGAGATGCTCGGCATTCCAAGAATGAGGCAGGAGCTTCCCTATTAGATCTTCTAGTTGGTAGGTACCTTGTCGGATAACATTTGTGATTACGTAAGGGCCCTCCCAATTGGGCCCTAGCGTTCTTGCACCACTTTCCTTGGTATTCTGAAAAGTTCTTCGAGGGACTAAGTCCCCTGCTCAAAATTGCCTAATTTTAACTCAGGCGTTGTAAGATCGAGACACCCATCATTGATAGGCGGTTGTCCGAAGTCAAGCCAACTCTCTAATTTCATCCAGGAGGTCGAGGTTGAGGGTCAACAACTCCTTATTATCTTGTTCGTTGAACGAACTTACTCAGGCGGTAGGTAGGTTGATCTCTACGGGGACAATTGCTTCTAAGCCATACGCTAATGAGAACGAAGTCTCTCCCATTACGGTTCGAGCCATAGTTCGGTATGACTAAAGAACGTTAGGAAGCTCTTCAGCCCATGTCCCTTTGGCTCGGTCTAGCTTTAATCCGAAGGTATTGTTTTATAACCTTGTTAATGGCTTCAACCTGCCCATTTGCCTGTGGATGATGCGGGAATGAGTAAACATTCCTGATGAATGGTTGAAAAATAATAACCTTGCCGAATAACCTTGTGAGCCAGGGATCAGCCGCTAGAATGATTATCGTAAATACCTTCATGAATTTCGTGTAGGGCATAGTTAGCTTCACTTGGGTTAAGGCATCGCAGGAAGGGTGCGTATTATCCCTTCTCGTATAGCACTTCGTTGAGCACAGTGTATCGAACTTCGTTGTTCTTTAGTTATCGAGACTCAGCGTGATCTTCTGGGAGTGCGTCGATCTCAAGATATCTGACGATTGGATCGACCCAAGATGGCTCGAATTGATGAGGAGCAGGGCCGAGGGATTGGTTCTCCCGATGCTTGGCCTGACCATGAATTCAATAGGAACAGATCTGGGGATGTCATCTTTGTCAGCTGAAGGAGCTTCGCTAGGAGGTCGACTTTGGTGTTCTCGGCCCTTGGGATCCGGGTAATAGAACTTTGGTGGAATTCGACGATCATCTCTTTTTCTTTCATAAGATAGGCTTTTAACCTCTCCTTCCTAGCCTGATATATATCTGTTATCTGGTTGACGACTAGTTGGCAGTCGCTGTACACGTTCAGATGAGAGACTCCTAAGATGACTACTAGCCGAAGTCCCAAGAGCAGAGCTTCGTATTCTGATGTATTATTAGAGGCTTGAAATCTAAGTCTCAAGGAATATTGAATAACCTTGTGATCAGGTGTCTCTAAAATTATCCCTGCCCCGCTTGCCTTAGAGTTGGATGAGCCATCCACATAGAGAGACCATATGGGTTGGGTGGGAGGGAATTGATTGGACGATGCCCCTAGGTCAGTAGAAATGATTTCTGTTTGCACTGTGACTTTGACAATGAAGTCTGCCACTACTTGTCCCTTAATTGCTACCCTGGGCTTGTAGTGGATGTCAAATTCATTGAGTTCGATTGCCCATTTTATGAGTCACCCTGAAGCCTCCAGTTTTTGTAGCACTTGGCGAAGAGGCTGGTTAGTCATGATGATGATTGAGTGAGCCTGAAAGTATGGGCGTAGGCATCGGGATGATATGACTAGTGCTAAGGCCACTTTTTTAAGGTTGGATACTTCGTATCTGCCAGGACGAGGGCCTTGCTAATGTAGTAAATGGAGAATTAACTACCTTCATGTTCGCGGATCAGGGCCAAGCTTATAGCTGCGTCGGATAATTCTAGGTAAATCAACAGAGGCTCGCCCGGCTCAGGCTTAGAAAGTAGTGGTGGTGATCCTAGATACTCCTTAAGTTATTAGAGGATGATCTCACATTCCTTTGTCCAATCATCAATTTGCCGACCTTTTAACTGTTTGAAGAAAGGGAGACATCTGTCGATAGCTTGGGACACAAAGCAATTTATGGTTGCTATCCTTCCAGCCAACCAGTGAATATCTTTGATCATCTTTGGGGATTCCATGTTGAGCAAAGCTTTGATTTTCTCCGGATTAGCTTCAATTCCCCTTTGGCTGACTGAGAACCTAAGGAATTTGCCCGAGCCTATGCTAAACGCGCATTTACTCAGGTTGAGGTTCATCTTATATTTTTGTAGAATGAGGAACATTTCCTCTAGGTCGGCTATATGGTTGGTCGCTTTAACGCTCTTGACGAGCATATCATTGATATAGACCTCCATCATCCATCCTATCAGTCAGGAAACATTTTATTGACCAACCTTTGATAGGTCACTCCAGCATTTTTCAATCCGAACGGCATCATTTGGTAACAATAAAGACCTTTGTCAGTGACCAAGGTGATTTTTGATTTATCAGACTGATGCAATACATTTTGATTATAACTAGAGTAAGGGTCCATAAATCTAAGTAATTCATGCCCTGCGGTACTATCAACCACCTGATCAATCCAAGGAAGGGGAAAACTATCTTTAGGGTAGGCTTTGTTTAAGTCAGTATAATCTATACTGATTCGCCACTTCCCATTAGTCTTCTTAACCAACATAACGTTGGCCACCCACTCAGGGTAGTATATTTCTTCAATGAAATTGGCTTTGAGGAGTTTTCTGACCTCTTCCTCAATTAGGCATACCTCTCAGGGTCGAGCGCACGCCGTTTTTGATGGATCGACTTATAAGTTAGGTCAATATTAAGGCGGTGAGTCATGACCAAAGGGTCAATGCCCGATATGCCTTCATGAGTCCATACAAAGACGTCGGCGTATCGGCAAAGCAAGTCTACCAGCTTCTCCTTTAATGGTGTTACCAGGGATGAGCCAATCCGGACGGTCTTTAAGACTCGACTCATTCAATAGCACCTGGATGAGGTCCTCCACTGGCTGGCCACATCCGGGAGATTCGTCGTGTGGATCCAGGGTCTCAATCATCATAACTTTCGTGGGTTCTCACAGAGTGGTAGTGTAGTATCGCCGAGTGTCGAGCTAGTCTCCTTTTACAACCACAATGCCACTCTCAGTCGAAAATTTCATAGACAGGTGATAGCTGAGACAATGGCTCAGAGGAGACAGAGAGAAGGTTGACCAAGGATTGTATTATAGATTGAAGGTTGATCGACTATTAGAAAGTTAACCATAACTGTAGCTTGATCTGGTGCATCCCCGGCAGTGAGCGGGAGTTGATTTGCTCCTTTAGGATGAATTTGTCTGCTCGAGAATCTAATCAACGGAGTCCTTACGGGCCTCAGAGCTTAACTTTCAGCACCCATCTTATTGAATGCCTGCGTAAACAACACATTCACAGATGAGCCTGTGTCTATGAGGGCCCTGAAGACTCGGTGGTTGGTTATAGTGACAGTGATGACTAGTGCCTCATCATGCGAGTGATGAATGCCTCTCACGTCTGCTTCGGTGAATGCTACACTGTATTTCTCAAGCTTTCTCTCCTTTGAGGGCCGAGCTAGAACCATAAGTTTAGACTCAGGTCGACCAACATTCCTTGCATGGTTTTTTCGAGCGTTATTTGAGTCGCCTCCACCCAGATGGCCACCGATAATAGTTTGGATATCCTCAGTAGGTTGGTTATCATTCGGGCATTCTTCCGTGGTTATGGCTCCTAGGTCGACGTGTTCGCCAAGGTGGCCCTCTCGGATGAGCCTCTCAATCTCCTGCTTTAGATTATAGCAGTCACTTTGTGTTATGTCCATGATCGTGATGGAAATGATAGTACTTACTCTTACTTTGTCAGTGTGGATTATTACGGAGTTTGTTTGGCCAGTTGATGAATCCTTCACCCTTGATTTCCATCAATACCTGATCTTGGGGCTTTTTGAGCAGAGTATACGTCAAAAACTTGTGGTCGGGCCGCTTACCTGACCTACGTTCATCGCGGGACCAGTCATCTTTCTGCTTCATATCACCAGCCAAGTCAACTTCTTTTTTGGTTAGCTCTTTGGTCGGGGTTTTTGCATTTTAAGCAGCCTCGTGTAGGATTCGGGTTTCCTCAGCATCTGCATACTTCTCCGACCAGGCCATGAATTCAGCCAGGGTAATGGGTGGGTTCTTATCCACAGATGTAAGAAACGGCCTGTCTCTGACTCCTTGTATAATGGAATTGAGGGCTGTCTCGTCCTAATGCTTTCGGACTTGGAGCGATTCGAAATTGAAGCATTTGATATAATCCTTAAGTAGCTCTCCCTCTTTTTGAATAATACTGTTTAAGTGCACAGATAACTTCAAATTTTTCTTTCCTCCAATGAAATTGACGAGGAAGGCGTCACTGAGCTCCGTGAACGAGCTAATGGAATTTGGTTTCAATTGCTTGAACCAAAGACGAGCTACATCGGCTAAAGTGAGGAGAAGGGCCAACACATTACGACATTCGAGGCATCATGCAATTCCATATAAGTCCGAAAGGACTCAATGTGCTCGGTTGGATCGATTTTGCCAGTGAAGGGCATGATCTGATGAAGACGGAATCATTCCGATAACCGAGCTTGCATCATCTCGTCAATGAATGGGGATGCCTTTGCCTCAGTTCCTGCCTGACTGGCATGATGGTTTTGCTTCATATCTACAATCTCCTCCCACGTTTCCTTTAATAGGTCCTGGAGCTCAGCCTTTCAGGGTTCGTCGCTGTCAGTTGTACCCTCAACCGGGGGCTGTTACACCTTATCCGATCTATTTCATGTCGTAGATCTATGACAGGCAGCGGTGCAGTCATGGAGATATGGAAGGGGGCAGGCTTAGTCAGACCCTGATGTTAACTTTACTGAGGAAAAATTTGCGACGCGACTGGCTGAGGATCGACGAATTGTCGTGGGGCATTTGCCCAACCATCTTCCTGTTGAGGTAGTTAGACCTGCTAGTGATGAATCTATTCCAGTATCTACTTCATATAGTTCATGTAGGCCCTAAGTTCCTAGACCTCCTTATCAATCATCCATTCCCTCGATTCCGTTGGGTGTGCCTGGTCGAAACGGAGGTCTCTTGACGGGCTACAGAACCTTGTGAATTATTAGGTTGGTTCTGGGTCCCTTGAGCTCCATTCGTCTCAGGCGGGCCCTCTGTCACTGGTGGTCCGACGACAGGGACCTCACTGGGTTCATTCTGGACGGTTCTCCAAGTTCTCACCATTGGAGATTACTCAGTGCTTAGAGAAAATAACTTTTCGTATCCTTCCCACAAATGGCGCCAGACTATTGATGCTATTTTCGGCTCACCCCCTTTATGGCCCTTGGACCTGCACAAGAAGAGGGAGAAAGGTGACCATGACTTTACCAGGGGACTCTCTGGTGCTTAAGCCAGAATCTGGATCTTTTTATGAAGGTTTTAGGGTGAGAGTTTTTGTATACCTTTCACCATGAAGGCGTTCTTATTTATAACGGTGTCGTACCTCGTAGAGCTTCCACAATTAGAGTAGATCTTAATCTCTTGGGATCTCCCCGATACTCCTGGATTCTCGGAGATCTTATTTTATCTCCCCAAAATCTTAGATGGAGATCCAGAGTTTTACTAGGTAACTTCTGGATATGGATCAATATAGCTCAGCCGACTCTTATCTCTTTAACACGGTCATGCTGAGATAGGTTTTACAGCTAATATCCACCCACTCCATTGGCTGAGTCAATTTATGAGTTGGACTGAAGCTCGGGAGGCTCTAGGGTCGACTAATATTACGTCGGTTTGGGCTTTCCTCTGTGAGGCCTTCGAATGAACCTTGAGGTACACTTCCTCCCTTAGAGGTTTCGCTTTATGGCTTAGGACGTTCAAGCTACGGTCAGGCTAGGTGCCTCATGATTCGAGCTACGTTTCTCCATTTAGCGTTTGCGGGCTTTGGGCTTTATTTAGACTCGGCGCCCTGTCGAGTTCAAGCCATTAGTTCATTGACTCTTCTGACCCACAAGCCGACTCAATGGCTTGTCATTTTTTCCCCCTAACATATGTGTTTCATCCACGTTGTTCATCTAGTTTTTTAGATAGTTTTATGGTATGAGCCCACAAACATGGAGTAGATCCAAAGCTCAAATGGACAACACAACATGAATAAGTGTTGATTGAATGCTTATTATTAAAAACTTCTGTAAGCCATAAAAGTTTTAGATCAAGCTGATAGTTTTTTCCCCTCGGTCTGAGTTTGTATGACCTAATCAATAAGTTGGATGTCCAATAAATATTACGGTGGACCCTATTTGGTTTTTAATGGTGTACATTCAATCCTTACCTTTATGTGGTCCACTTGACATTTAAATCTACCTCAGTTTTGAAATTAAGCTCAATTATAGATCTACCTGATCTCTACAAGTGGATCCATGGAAACCCTAGTTACCACCTTTCAATTTGTTAGTTTTAATCACTTTAATCACAATTACTCTCTCAATTAATTCAGATTTAGATTTACATCTTCTTTTAGTTTTACTTCTAGTTACTTTCAGAATACTCACGAGATTAGTCCTTGTGGATTCAATCTCGGTCTCACCGAGACTATTACTACATCACGACCCTACACTTGGGTTTGTGAACTTTAGTTCCCTCATGATCTAGTTGTCTATAAAAACTGATATTGCGGTGAGGACCTCTTTAGCTGAAGTGGAAATAGCTTAAGGTGTCCTAGAGGGGGGTGAATAGGACTTTATAAAAATTTATGCCTTATTTAAAATCCTATTACCTTAATCTTGATCTAATATGTAACTATCAAGATATCTCCAATTTAACTCTAATGGCTTCCAAGCCAAGCAGAGGATCCAATTGCAAGACTACTCAATATTAAGCATGATTCAACAAATAGTCTAAGATGGATGAGAAGTGTGAATGTGTGTGAGATGTGATTCAAATCAAAACATTCATATTATTAAGCTTGCATGTAAAAGAATAACATAATGAAAGATCAAGCAAGAATCAATCCCAAACATAGTCGTTTATAGTGGTTCGGCTATGTGCCTACTCCACTCCCGGCGGACGCACTCATCCCATGAGTGTACCGGATTTCACTAATAGAGGTTTTAAATCAGGTTCACCTCTAACCTTTATAACCTACATAAGGTAACTTTATAACCTACACAAGGTACCTAAAACGTGCCTACATAAGACACAAGTCTATGCCCTACATAAGAGCAAAGGTCAACACAAAGAACCTAAGTTTTATGCCTTACACAAGAGCAAAGGATCCACATAAGGAACCTTCATTTTATGCCACACAGGTCAAGGATCCACAAAAGGAATTGAGGTTTTAGGCAACACAAGCCAATGATCCATACAAGGAACCTAGGTTTAGGCCACACAGCCAAGGACCTACATAAAGGACATAAGTTTATGCCCTACACAAGAGTAAGGGTCAATACACAACATTAAAACGTATTCTCCCATCGGAGGCCTCCTATGGGGACTTGTAAGGTTTAAGATGTACCTATGACCCAATCCTACACAAGGAATGATCAATAGGGTTTCTGGATTTTAACTACTTACAGATAAGCCTGTTAAGTACGTTGATGAAGATATCCTCTTTAATGATGAAGATTCTTTAGCTCCCTTGATCCATAACACTTGATAATGTTTCAATAAAGGCGACAGGTCGGGTCAAGGTTATGTTGGAATCCTACTCTAATAAATGTTTTCCTATTTTATAGATGGAGTGATTCCAAGCTTTCAAGCATTCAAGGTATCCCAGCTCAATAATTTTCCATTAAGATAGTAATTAGATGATCCTTGAATGAAGAAGTTCATTCCTCAATCCACTCTATTGAATATCAATGATGAGGGTGGATTGAAGGATGAACTTCCATGAGAAAAATGAGCTTAGGTTGGGTGATATGCAATTACTCTCTCAAAGCTCTCTCTGTTTTTCTCCCTCTAGCAACCATGAGCAAGCTTTCTTTATATAGATAAAAAGTCCCAACGGTAAAAATGATGTCAGAGTCTGACTGCGTTTGATCTTATCAGTCCTCATTCGATGTCATCAAATGCATACCTTCGATGCCATCGAATCAAGGTTCAACGATACAAACTCATCTGAAGCACACACCTAGAACTTTTTGACTGAGGATCGATGTCATCGAACTTGCTTTGATGTTATCGAAATTTGAATTTTGATAACATCGACAATGGGTTCGATACATCGATCTTGTTTAAGCATATTTTAAGAAAGCTTGCTGGACACTTTTTAACCCAATTCGATGACATCGATCCCATATCGATATCATTAATTTTTGAATTACGATAATATCAAGATTATATCGATTCCTCAATCATTTACATATGATTTTCCTTTTTAAGTTTACTAGTACAGTTTTGTCCAGATTTATCTTATCGAGGCGGTATCGATATCATTGTGATTTGAATTTCGATGACATTGATTTGGGTTTCGATTCCTCAAACATTTTAGATGCTTTTCCTTTGAAGCTCACTGGACATAACTTATCCCAATTTGATGTCATCGATACCGTATAGGTATGATCGAGATTGAATTTTGCTGTCGTCGATTTATCTTTTGATTCCTCAAGCAATATCAGAATATTCTTCAAGCCTTTGCTGGATAGTGCTCGGAGTCTTTTGATATCATCGACTAACCTTTGATACATTGATTACAGATGGTCGATATCATCGAATGTATGTTTGATTTATCGAACATTTTGTCCAAAATACTTTTTGGTTGCTGGACATAAAACGGCCTAATTCGATGTCAACAAGTTCAATTCGATGTCGTCAAATAGGAGTGTTTGATGACATTAACACAGACTCGATATCATTGAACTTATCTGAAAAACTTAGACAATTTTCCTATTTAAAACTTAAGTTTTCAGACTTTTTCATCCTATGTTATTCTAGGTATTTTAAGGCTTTTGTTTACATGGGTGTTTTGGGATTTGGGATGTGAGGCTAATTTACCTGTGACGAGCTTGGAATGCACATTTGGTTGAGGTGATGCTTGATCAATGTTCATATGCGGCTCCCTGACTCACGACTCAACTTACACGCTAATTGACAATCCAAGGCATTTTTAGAAATAAGGCTGCTTTAATAGGTGGATGGTTCACTATGAAGAATTGACCAATGATGATGCTAATTTATAAGGACGATAGTTGTGTCGCTCGCAAAAGGGTGGTGGAGCTCCGATACTTCTTCATTGATCTCTATACAATCCCACGTATGTTGGGAAGATTGTTTAAATTCCGAAGAGGATGAAAGACCCTGTCTTCTTGAAGAAAAAGCCTTTGAATGTTTCATGAGAGAGGGGTAGAGGCTATCAGATTGAATATAACGTCTTGAGAAGTAAAGGACAAGATTTGGGGGTTAAAAGAAAATTTCGGCAAAGTTTCAGAACATGTGAAATTGCATTAAGTGCAGACGAGTTGTGCAGACGGTGAGTAGCACGAATTTCAAGTTGTGCAGAAAAGGGGTTTGGTCTGAAGAAAAATTTTTTAAAATGAAGAAATGACGGGGGCTTAGCATTTATAGCCAGTTCGGGACTCGATTGGAGTTGCGTGGCGGGGTTCGATGAAGGGAAGTTGCACGGGTCCACACAACTCGATTCTAAGGCAGATAATTTGATCCTTCAAATTGACTTGATGAATGGTCAAAAGGGGTTTGGTCTGAAGAAAATTTTTTTAAAATGAAGAAATGACTGGGGCTTAGCATTTATAGCCAGTCCGGGACCCGATTGGAGTTGCGTGGCGGGGTTCGATGAAGGGAAGTTGCACGGGTCCACACAACTCGATTCTAAGGCAGATAATTTAATCCTTCAAATTGACTTGATGAATGGTCAAATCTCGGATCAAGGGGGCATTTGTTGGAGCATAAAAATTGATCAAAGAAAGAAGATTGAAGGAAAGAAACTTAAGCAAAATATAGAAGAATTAAGTTGTGATGGGAGTGAGTTACGCTGGAACTTAAGTTGCACTGGGAGTGAGTTGTGTTGGAACCTGAGTTGCGCGGGACTACACAACTCATCATAGTTGTGCTTGCTTGTGCTACTTTCCTCAGGAATGGTTGGATTAAAGACACAAAGTGGGATCCACAACACAGGATTTAAGGGCCCACACATGTGGAAGCCTATAAATACCCCCTACCTCCTCATTTGAGGGATTTGATTCTAGAAGACTAGTGCCTCGCCTTTGACAGGTATTCTAAAAGAGGGCCGAACCGCGTGACTCCTTCGCCCACGCAACTCACCAAGGAGTTGTGCAGATGACCTATAAAGTGAAGCTACTTCGAAATATTTCAAGTCATTTCGAAATTCTTAAGGGATTCCTGACATTCTTTTATTGTATCAGTGACAAAAGACGCGTACATAGAGAAGATCCGCACAACTCATCTCTTATGGAGACATGAACAATATGAGCCGGAATGCGGCCAAAATTCATATTTGAATCTATTAAGCACTTATACTTTCTATTATAAAGACTTTATCCTGGAATCAAAGGATTAAAAGGATGTGATGAATTCATAATGAATAAATTTGATGATTATTCTCTCTATTCTTTCTTTTTGTTATTATTAAGTAAGATAATTCCCCGAATCAAATACTTTTCATTTTTGGTCGAAACAAGAATAGTGTATCAGCTTGGCGATGCTATTAATTTCAATAAATTTAGATAATAAAATGGACTTTGTGTCAACAATATGGCGACAACAATGATGGCCTTTGATGATTTGACGACAATCATTGTTACCTTTTCATTTAGCGATAATCGTTGATGCTCGACAGATGATCATTGGCGTTTGGTGTTTAACTCTTGACCAATAATCTTTAGCGCTTGTCATTTAGCACTTGACCAATTACAATTAATGCTTAATGCTTAAGAATTTGGCACTTGATCAATAACAATTAACGCTTGAGAATTTGACACTTTTATTCATGCACGGAGAAATACAGAGTTTTAACTTGTAAATCTTCTCTATTATTCATCTGTCTTGCCCCCTTTTGGTTTAGAAGTATTATGCTGATATTCTTTGAAACCAAAATCACGACCATCTTCTAAATTGATGTACTCTTGATGCAGATTTGGCCCCACAATGAATTTGCGGCTTCATATCCTAATTGTGATAATCATCTCAATTGGGATCGTAAGCCATCATAAAATTGAGAAAATGATGGTAATAGGGATAATCACTTTCTCTTATTTGCTTCATTTCATTCGGGCTTTTAGGCCATGGCAACTCGACTTTATCTGCTATTAGCAGTTGGTTTAGCATACGTAGCACGTTATTTTCTTCAAATTTGCGTGCCCCCAAAATTCTCCTTCCACTAATGGATTCTTTTTACCAATTCATCTTCTTGGTGATAAGCAAAAGTTAGGGCATCCAGATTGATTTTTCTAACAGAAGACTTTGACGATTCACTCGCAAATTTCATATTATAGTTGCTCTTCTATGTCACTCATTGTCTTTTCTCAAAACTATTTCTCCTTGCTTTATCATCTTCTGTAATATATTTTTTAGTGTGAAGTAATCTTTTGTATGATGCCTTAAACAACGGTGATAATGACAATAATTCTTCTCTTTAGTCATTTCAACCTCTTTTGGATATTTTGGCGAGGGCAACTTGATAGTTCTGGTAGCTAGTAGTTGTTCCATCATTGACAAAACACCTTCTTTGTCAAAAGCATATTCTTTATGAGAATCATATGATCACGGTCGTTTATCATTTTTACAATCCCTTCGTTGATCTAAATCTTCCCTTCTTCTTGTTTCCTGTTTATCATGAAAGTGTTTTTCTTTTTCTCTTGATCGACAATATTTACTATTGCTCTTGTTGAGGCACAAAAAACATTCTAATCTCATCTCATGCCTAGTAGGAGAATTCCATTTTGAAGATCCCTCCCAGTTATGCGTGCCTATAATAAGCATAGAAGCCTTGGGAAGTGTGGCTCAATGACAGAAGAGATTGTGCGCTCCACATTCTGATGTAGAAGAATGGATGGACATCATTTGATATGGAAGAATGGATGAACATCATCTGATCTAGAAGAATGGACAGGCGTCAGTTTGAATAGAGGAGTGGTTGGGCGTCAGTTTGAATGGAGGAGGTATGTTGCCTTATATGAAGGAAGGAGTGGTTATACACCACTATTTAAGGGAGAGGTTGGTGAATGTTAGGCTCGTATCCTAGACCGTACCATTCCTTATACTTCTGTGATCCTCCTTGTCAAATTTCGGTGACCTACAATCTATAATCGACGTTTGCGCATGACCCTAAGTCGCGCCCCATAGATCTGAGTCGGCTCGACCCAAGACTTGTACCCTAGCGACTGCGCCATTGCTGCGGTTCCAATGCTGCGTCTCGCGTGTCGATGTGATACCCTGGCCAGGAGATGTGGGCCCGTGTTTATTTCAAGGCAAATGCAGCACGTTGTAAATCTCAAAAGAATCTCTACCAAATGTCAAGTCAATCAATCAATGTATAAGTCAAGTACATATCCCATCACACCCATCTCTCTCTCACCCAAAAGTCAACACAACCATACCTTTCATGTACACCCATCACCCATCACTCCATCCATCACCCATCCCTTTCTCCGTATACCACACCTCTCTCTCTCTCTCTCTCTCTCTCTCTCATTTCTCACTCCATTCCAAGTTACCCAACGAGAGGAAGCGTTCAAGCTTTCCATGAGAAGAGCCATGTGTGGCCCACTCCCTACCACCCTATCTCCCATCTCCACCCTTCAATCTTCATCTTCCACCATCAAAGGGAAAGCCTAGGAGCTAAGGAGTCCATGGAGCCTAAAAGAAGCGGAATCGGTGGGTGATCATAGCGCTAGATCTTAATTTTGATTTAGGGCCCACATGCATTGGGACCCACTTGATGTATGTTTTGTAAGGGAGGGCTCATAGTAGTGGAACCCTCCATCGGATGCCATTTTCTCTCTCTCACTCTCTCTCTTTTTTGCGATAGGTGTGGCTCACTTAATCCAGACCATCCGTCTGTGAGGCCCACCGTGCTGCCTGTCCGTTGGGACAGGCCCAAATGAAGGGGAAAATAAATACCAGCTTTATCCTAACTGGTGGTTCCTGCACGTGCAGACCCACCTCAACGCATGTGTAAATCCAGCCGTTTATCTGCTGGATGCTGAGCCAGCAGCCCAACAGTCCAGCAATTGAGAACTGCTGTGGGACTCCATGTGATGTAGTTATTGATCCAAGTCATCCATCTAACGGTGGGACCCACCTCCGTGTATTGTGTACTCCACGCCATCCATCTCTGTGAAGACCACCAGCTTCATAGTTGACGTAAGTGACTTCAGCAAGTTCTGTTGGTCTGATCATGAGATATGTGTTATATCCCAACCGTTCGTTGATGTGGACCCACCTTGATATATGGGTTTCATCCCCACCGTCCAACTGCTGGACGGTGGGACCCACGTTTAATGTATGTATTTTGTAGCCACACCGTCCATTTGTTGGGACGGTGGGACGTTACCATGATGTAGTGTTGAATCCATGCTTCCCGTCTATTTTTCCTAGGTATGGGGCCACCCCACACGTGTGACATGTGTGAAGGTGGGGCCCACATTGATGTAGCATTCTATATTAATACCGCCCATTCCTGGACATGCCAGCCGGGGCTTACCATGGTGTATGTGTTGTATCTACACCATCCAGATAGTCTGGATGGTGGGAACCCCCTGCCACGTGTGGGGCTTACCCTGATACATGGGTCCCACCTTGTGTATCTACTGATCGTCTGTCTAGATGGTGGGCTAGTAAGCCACACCAGCTATATAGCTGTTGTATCACGTCAACAAGTCTGTGGGTCTCGTATGATGTAGGGGTTATATCCAAACCGTCCATCCATGTGGACCCCACCATTTACATGGTTGCTGTATGACGATAATAAGTTTTGTGGGTCTGACCATGATATATGTGTTTTATTTCCAAGCCTTCCGTCCAGGGGCCTAGACAGCGTTCGATCATGAGGTCTATGCTATATTTAGACCGTCCATTAGGACATGAGGCAGATTCAATCTTCGGTGGGCACGTGTGTGAGACCCACCTTTGATGTATGGTTATATCCATTGTCCATCTCTGGACGGTAGAGACCACCGTTATATATGTGCTTTATCCCTGCCATCTAGAGGTTTGGGATGGTGGGGCCTGATGTATGTGTGTTTATCCATGCTCTCCACATGTGAACAGCGGGACCTACATGATGTAGGTATTGTATCCACACCGTCCACCTATTTCTAAATTATTTTGAGGCCCACCATGATATGTATGTTTTATCCTTGTCGTCTATCAGTTTTCAGGCCCACTTTGATGTATTTCATGTTCCATCTGTGAGGCCCACTTTGATGTATTTTGTGGTCCATCCGTGAGGCCCATTTTAATGTATTTTGTGGCCCATCCGTGAGGCCCACTTTGATGTATTTTGTGGCTCATCTATGAGGCTCACTTTAATGTATTTGTGGCTCATCTATGAGGCCCACTTTGATATATTTGTGGCCCATCTGTGAGGCCCATTTTGATGCATTTGTGGCCCATGACTGAGGCTAGACAAGATGTATATGTGGCCCTTAAGTAAGGCCCTTCATGGTGTACATTAGACCCTTTATGTGAGGCCCATTATGTTGTGTATGAGGCCCCTGCATAAGGCAGTAGGCCCACCATGTGCTTGGCTCTATGTGGGCCACTCCTTGGGAGCAATGTTGGTTAAATGTCCACATTGATGGGCAATGATTGTTAAATGTTCACATTATGACCTTCCCTTAGGCCCTTTGTTAGGTTAATTATTGATACCGATTGTGAGTATATGTATAGTATTACATCATGATACATTCCCATATGCATCATCCACATGCTTGTTATGAGAAGTGATTAAGCATAGCATGTGTCATTAGGCTAATTGTTTATGGGACTCCCTGAGAGATGGAGTTGCCCCATATGAGCATGCGATATGCATAGGTTTAATGCATGATTGGATGGTATGACTCATGCATCTTGCATTTTGTGATATGGCCACCGTACGCCCTAGCGACATCAGGGCCATAGCCTCCACAGGCATATTATAAATGGCCAGATGGGACGCTGAAAATCTTTTTCTACATGGGTTGCCATAGATATCCCTTGGTGAAAGTCCTTAAACCCTCTAGGTACCAGAGGATGCCCCAACGTCTAGACCAAGTGAATACATGAGCGCCCTAATACCGAATACTAGTAGGTTGCGTCTCCCACTATGTCGTGGTCGGTTGGGAGGGGGTGTGGCCTTACCTGCCCGAGGGAGTAGGCAATGATAGGTTGAGTTTGATCAGCTCATAAATGGTTCCACTATCGACGAGTTGGGTAGGCATTGGTATGCTGTTAACAGGTGGATAATGAAGTCTTTTTCATTACCCAGTTGTGCGCTTGATGGGGTGGTAGGTGGCGTCGAGTGTACTAGACCTTCGTGACAATCCCAGAGATGTACGGTACTGATATATGGACTTATTGAGCGAGAGTCACATACCCAGCATTTTACTCATTCATTCATTCACTATTCACTCGGGCTGGTGGTGCGTAACTAGTTGTTGTGTACCTTCGCAATGGCTAGGATTTCGGTTGGAGAGTGCAACTAACCTGAAATCTTGAGTTTATCACATTGAGTTGGGCTATGCAAATTTAGGTATGGGACTAGTTTGCATAGAAGTCCCTTGTGATGGACCCTATAACCTGCGATACTACGTACTATCATCCTGACTTCACACTCCAGCTTGGTCATTACATTCGTACCGCATACTGTATCCATGACATATGACATTTTAGGTTGCTATGTTTCTGCATTTATATGGCCTAGATGATCTTGACGGTATTTGTGGACTCATCAAGATTTGTATATTGCATTGCATTCTCAGTATACGATATTTGTCTTACTATGTCTCCACATTACATAGCTAATCTACATTGCTTCCTCAGTATATGATATTGGCTTATTATGTTTTTGCATTACATAGCCTAGATAACGTTGATGATATTTATGGACATACCAACATGTTTCCGCATTACTCTAACATTGTACGATTTATGGATTGCCAATATTTCCACTTACTTTGATATTTATATGCTTCGCACATGCATCGCACACACTTACACCATCCTCTAAGCTTTTTATAAGCTCATGCATGATAGATGCATGCAGGTGGCGTTAGGTCGCAGTAGTGTTAAGCTTGGAGTGTGCAACTGTCTTCTGGAGCTTTAATTTTTGATATATGTATTTCCCTTTCAGCACTATATTCAAATGCTTATATTAGTAGATATGTGATGATGATGTTGCCTTTGTGATTTGGGTAAACTTGTGGTTATGCTTCTTATAAAATAAATGTACATTGAAAAATCCTCCTTGTAGGGTCCCAGGATCGGATTCTGGTGTATGGGTAGTAGAAGCCGAGAATGGGGTACTATGGAGGTTGTCGGTGCTAGATTCAGCGATCGAAAATTTTGTAAGCCCAGTTTCTGAGTTTGGGGCATGATAGTGAGCACAACTATTTAAGGAAGGAGGTTGCATGTTGTGCAAAGGAAGAAGTGGTGGTGATCACTACTATTTAAGAAGTGAGGGGCTGGGAGGCTTATAAATACCCCCTCCTCACTCCTCATTTAGAGTTTTTTGAAGTTAGGAGAGTGTGGGAAAGAAAGAGTTGCGCTAGGGAGTTACGTGTCAGGGGAGTTGTGCGCTACCGCGCGACTCAACGAGAGAAGGCGTTTTGTGCCACTTTTTGTGGGAGGCCAAGGCATTGTGCGCCACTTTTTATGGGAAGCCAAGATCTTTCGCGCCACCTTTTGTGGAGAGAAAAGGGAGTTGCACCACTTCTCTCTCTCTCTCTCTCTCTCTCTCTCTCTCTCTCTCTTATCTGAATGCAAGATGAGTTGCATGCCACATCAAGTGAAAGTTGTCCTGATGGGAAGGAGTTGCTCGCTTCTGCGTAACTCAAGGAGAGATGTTATGCATCCTTGTCCTAAAGATTGGCCTCATGCGCCACTATGAGTGGAGCTTTGTATTAAGGCAAGCCTTCCTGCGCCACTTTGAGTGTGGCTTTGTCATGAAGGAAGCCCCCTGTGCCACTTTATACTCTCTCCTATCCTAATACATGGCTTTATGCGCCACTTCTCATGGACATCTGTCCTGAAGCCAAGCTTCCAGCGCCACTTCATGATGACATTGTCCTAACACATAGCTTTTGTGCCACTTTACATGGCGTATTGTCCCAATGATGGCATTTGTGCACCATTTCTGTTAGAAGAAACTTCTTGTGCCATTTCATGTAGAAAGGGAGTTGCGCACTCCATCATTACATGGATTATGTGTCCACTCTTGGTGAAGCTATTGTACACTTCATGGTTGTGTGCCCCATGAAATTGAGGAATCATAGAGGAGATAGAAGAGTAGAGCATGATGGAAGACCCGCACAACTCAGTGTGGACCAAATCAAGATGATCAATGCTTATTAGATGACCAAATTAAGGGCTTCAAGCCGCACAACTCATCTGCCCTTGTGATGAACATCAAAAACGTCGAAATACTGTTGAAATTTCCTTTAGTCCTCTATCTCTTATTCATTACGTCCATTCATTGTACTCTATTTTCATAATCAAGGAAAATATGAGGATGTAAAAGAATTCTGACTGAATAAAATATTCTATGATATCTGTTCTCTCATGCTTTCTTTATTTTTGTTGAATGAATTCCCCCAAATCAAATGCATTTCATTTCTGGTCGAAACAACCCTGTTCAGTCCTCTTTTTTCTATTCTGATTTAAAATGTTGGCATCTTCTTAGTCATCAGCTCCAATGCATGTGCTTTGGTTGCCAAGTATCGAAAAGTTATGTTAACACTGGTGAGTCTGAATATGATCCTTATCTCCATGGAACTTAGACACATTTTTACCTATTCTCTTTCTTCGGGCAATTTTCGGCACGATGATCCTATAGTTTTCCATCTATTAATAAATTTCTCTACGAGTTCATTTTCTCTTTGCTTTACAGATGTTAATTCTGCAATATTGACATCACGATCTGACAAAAAGAAATTTGACATAAATGCATCCTGCATTTGTTCCCAAGTTTATATTGATTTTGGCGCCAGGCCAGAATCCCATCGAAATGCCTTACCTGTCAAAGAAGACCCAAACAGCCGTAAGAAATATTGGGGGATAGTGGAGAAATTACCCATGGAGGTGATGAAGTGCATCAAATGTTCATCTAGGGACTCATCTCCGCTGAATTTTTGAAACTCGGGATGCTTGAAGTTGATGGGAAAAGGTATGTCTTCCACCTCTCTTGGATATGGCGTCCGGTATCGAAACCTTCCTGCGTTATTTTGTTCCCTTTCCATTTTAACAGCTTCTGTAACAACCTGTTGCACTTCCTCTTGGGTTATTACTCTCACCACGGGAGCTGATCTGTGTGATCCCACTCTGGTGGTTAAGAACCTTCAGGCTATTGTTCTCGTTCATTCATAGTAGCCATCATCAGAGGTGTTATTATCTGGGCTACATTTTGCACGAGAGTAGCCAAGGGCTCTCGGAGATTCCTACACTCTTTCATCAGTGTTTTCTTCGCTTGAGCCATTTTAACCATACGATCCTTAGTAGTGGGCGACAGATCTTTACTTGTCTCGGCCATACATGCGGCGGCCTCTCCATTCCCTGATGAAGCAGTCATTGGAGTGGAACGGGAATATGGCAGTGTGATGGGGCATATTGAAAAGGGAGTTTTATTCATTTCTTCAATGCTTCCACAGAGTTTGGCCAATTATGATACAACTTGAGGTGATACGTAGACTAGTGGACTTTTCATGGGTGATTTACCTTTTTATTTCTTCGTCTATCGGTCATTTACAATGAGCAGGGCCAGGAAATCTTATGACATCAGCAAGGATGAAGATTTTCGAGGGTATATTGCTGGGGGAGCAAGTTCAGGAATTTTCCTTGCTGCATTTCGTGTTACAGGTCCTCTGGTTTTCAATGTCGATGGACTTGTCCTAGTAGTTGCGATATTTTGGGCCTTGGATCTTTGACGTGACACGATGATCCAGTCATTTTCATTTTCGCGTGCTATAGGTGAGACTATTATGACTCTAACGGTGACTTGAAACTTATCTTTTCCATTCGAGGCAAGCTGTTTCTGATGGACCAAGGACTAGTTATGGTCATATTCCACCACGAATCTTGTGGGTGCGAAGTAGAAGATCGTTTTGCTTGCAACAATTGCCATTGATTATAGCTTGGTTGTGTATATCATATTATAATTTTTTCAGCGGACACAAATGACATTAATTAGCATCTATTTGCAAATGTACTCTATCCTAGAGATGAAAAGAAGGATGTTCCCATCAAGAGTCGCCATTTTGGTGTCTTTAACGTCTTATAAGACACCAAACAATGATGAAATTCTCCAAATATTTTCAAGTTAATATCAAGTAAGATGACTTTCCCCAGTAGAGTCGCCATTTTTTTTCAACTAGAAATGAAAAGTATTTGATTCGGGGAATTATCTTACTTAATAATAATAAAGAGAAAGAACGTAGAGAATAATCATCAAATTTATTCATTATGAATTCATCACATCCTTTTGATCCTTTGATTTAAGGATAAAGTTTTTATGACTAAAAGTATAAGTATTGAATAGGTTCAAATATAAATTTTGGCAGCATTCCAGCTCATATCATTCATATCTCTATAAGAGATGAGTTGTGCGGATCCTCTCCATGTAAGCATCTTCTTCCATCAATACAAATGAAAGAATCCCAGGAATCCCTGAAAAATCATAGAAGGACTTGAAATATTCCAGAAAAGTGAAATAATATCGCTTCACAAATTATTCTGCAACTCCTTCATGAGTTGCGCGGACCGAGGAGTTGTGCGGGCCCATACAACTTGTAAGGAGTGGTGAGGTTTGGCTTCTTTTCTCTCCATATTTTCTCTCTAATACCTGTCAAAGACACTGATCTTCTGGAAATTCGATAGTATTTATATGCTTCCACACATATGGTCCCTCGAATCCCATGCTGTGCATGCCACTTCGCATCTTCAATCCAACCGTTCCTAAGGAGAGTAGCGCAGGTCGACGAAACTATGATGAGTTGCATGGACCTGCACAACTCATTGTCCGCTCTACTCATTCCCAACGCAACTTGATTCTTAGTCTATGCAATCTGGCTCTAAACTGTGTATTTCTTCAATCTTCTTCCTTTCTTCACTTCCTTTCCAATCAAATTTAATGCTCCAACAGGAGTCTTCACAGTATCTGCTTGCAAGCTGTCGAAGTCTTCATAATTTGTGCTCATAAGCTGTTAAAGTCTTCACAATTTGTGTATGCAAGCTGATGGAGTCTTCATAGTTTGTTCTTATAAGTTGTTGGAGTCTTCACAGTTTATGTGTGCAAAGTGTTTGAGTCTTCATAGTTTATGCTCGCAAGTTGTTAGAGTCTTCACAGTTTGTGCACATAAATTGTTGGACTCTTCATAGTTTTTACTAGCAAGCTGTTGGAGTCTTCACAGGTTGTACGTGCAGAGTGTTGGAGTCTTCATAATTTGTTCTCGCATATTGTTATAGTCTTCACAGTTTGTACTCGAAAGTTGATGGAGTATTCACAGTTTGTAAGCGCAACTTGTTGGAGTCATCATAATTTGTGCTTGAAAGCTGTTGGAGTCTTCATAGTTTGTGCGCACAAATTATTGGAATCTTCACAGCTTATACATGTAAACTGTTAGAGTATTCATAGGTTGTGCAAGCAAAGTGTTGGAGTCTTCACAATTTATGCTCGCATGTTGTTGGAGTCTGTTTGTGCTCACAAGCTATTGGAGTATTCACAGTTTGTGCGTGCAACTTGTTGGAGTCATCACAATTTCTGCACGTAAGCTGGTGGAGTCTTCATAGTTTATGTGCATAAATTGTTGAAGTCTTCACAGTTTATGCTTGCAAGCTATTGGAGTCTTCACAGTTTGTTCTCACAAGTTGTTGGAGTCTTCATAGATCATGCGTGTAGAATGTTGGAGTCTTCACGGTATCTGCTCGCAAGTTGTCGGAGACCTCACAGTTTGTAATCGTAAGATATTCGAGTCTTCACAGTTTGTGCTCACAAGTTGTTGGAGTCTTTAGAGTTTGTGCTTGTAAGCTGTTGGATTCTTCACATTTGTGTCGCAAATTTTGGAGTTGACATAGTTTGTGGTCGCAAGCTGTTGGAGTATACACAGTTTGCATGCGTAACTTGTTGTAGTCATCACAATTTGTGCTCGCAAGCTGTTAGAGTCTTCACAGGCTATGTGTGCAGACTGTTGGAGTCTTCACAGTATCTGCTCATAAATTGTCAGAGTCTTCAGACTTTATGCTAGTAAGCTGTTAGAGTCTTCATAGTTTGTGCTAGCAAGCTAATGGAGTCTTCACAGTTTGTTCTTGCAAGTTGTCGGAGTCTACACAGTTTGTATGCACAAAGTGTTTGAGTCTTCACAGTTTGTGTTGGCAAGATGTTGGATTCTTCATAGTTTGTGCACACAATTTTTGGACTCGTCACAGTTTGTGCTCGTAAGCTATTGGAGTATTCATAGTTTATGCAGGCAACTTGTTGGCGTCGTCGCAATTTGTGCTCGCATGCTATTGGAGTCTTCATAGTTTTTGCACGCAAGCTATCGGAGTCTTCGTAGTTTATGCTCGCAAGCTGTTGGAGTCTTCACAGAATGTGCTCGCAAGATGTTGGAGTCTTCATAGTTCGTTCTCACAAGCTGATGGAGTCTTCATAGTTTCTGCTCCCAAGTTGTTTGAGTCTTCACGGTTTGAGCACATAAAGTGTTTGTGTCTTCACAGTTTTTGTTAGCTAGTCGTTGGAGTCTTCACAGTTTGTGCGCGCAAGCTATTGGAGTCTTCACAATTTGTTCTCACAAGATGTTGTAGTCTTCACAATTTGTGCTCGTAAGCTATTAGAGTCTTCACAATTTATGCTCGCAAGTTGTTGGAGTCTTCATTGTTTGTACTCGCAAGCTGGTGTCTATTCATTGTTTGTACTCACAAGCTGATGGAGTCTTCACAGTCTGTTCTCGAAAGTTATTGGAATCTTCACAATTTATACACATAAAATGTTTGAGTCTTCACTGTTTGTGCTCGTAAGCTATTGAATTCTTCATAGTTTGAGTGCATAAATTGTTGGAGTCTTCACAGTTTGTGCTCGCAAGCTGTTGTAGTCTTCAAAGTTTGTGCACCTAAATTATTGGAATCATCACAATTTCTGCTCGCCAGCTGTTGGACTCTTTACAGTTTATGCTCATAAGCTGTTGGAGTATTCACAGTTTGCGCATGCAACTTGTTAGAGTCGTCACTATATTTTCTTACAAGCTATTGGAGTCTTAATAGGTTGTACACGTAGAGTGTTGGGGTCTTCACAGTATTTTCTTGCAAGTTGTTGGAGTCTTCAAAGTTTGTGTTCATAAGCTGTTGGAGTCTTCACGGTTAGTGCCCGCAAGCTGTTGGAGTCTTCATAGTTTGTGCTCGTAAGCTGATGTAGTCTTCACAATATGTGCTCGCAAGATGTTGGATTCTTCATAGATTGTGCATGCAAATTGTGGGAGTAGTCACAATTTTTGGTCGCAACCTTTTATAGTCTTCACAGTTTATGCTCGCTAACTGTTGGAGTCTTCACAGTTTGTGTGTACAAATTGTTACAATTTTCACAGTTTGTGCTCGTAAGTTGTTGGAGTCTTCACAGTTTGTGCTCGCAAGCTGTTGGAGTCTTCATAGTTTGTGCTTGCAAGCAGATGGAATCTTTATAGTTTATTCTCGCAAGTTGTTGGAGTCCTCACAGTTTGAGCGCACTAACTGTTTGAGTATTCACAGTTTGTGCTCACAAGCTATTGGATTCTTCATAGTTTATACATGCAAATTGGGGGACTTTTCACAGTTTTTTGTCACAAGCTGTTTGAGTCTTCACAATCTGTACTCACAAGCTGTTAGAGTCTTCACGGTTTTCACACGCAGAGTGTTGGAGTCTTCATATTTATTGCTCACATGTTGTTGGAATCTTCACAGTTTGTGCTCACAAGCTGTTGGAGTATTCAGAATTTGTGTGCAACTTATTGGAGTCGTCATAATTTGTGCACGCAAGTTATTGGAGTCTTCACGGTTTGTGTGCGCAAATTGTTGAAGTCTTCATAGTTTATGCTTTCAAACTGTTGGAGTCTTCACAGGTTATGCACCCAGAGTGTTAGAGTCTTCAGAGTATCTGCTTGCAAGTTGTTAGAGTCTTAACAGTTTGTGATCACAAGCTATTAGAGTCTTCACAGTTTGTGCTTACAAGCTATTGGAGTCTTTAGAGTTTGTGCTTACAGGCTATTGGATTCTTCACAGTTTGTGTGTGCAAATTTTGTAGTCAACATAGTTTATGCTTGCAAGTTGTTGAAGTATTCATAGTTTGCAAGTGCAACTTGTTGTAGTCGTCATAATTTGTGCTCGCAAGCTGTTGGAGTCTTCATAGGTAATGCGCGTGGAGTGTTGGAGTCTTCACAGTATCTAGTCGCTAGCTCTCGGAGTCTTTATAGTTTGAACTCGCAACCTGTTGGAGTCTTCACAGTATCTAGTCGCTAACTCTCGGAGTCTTCACAGTTTGAACTCACAACCTGTTGGAGTCTTCACAGTTTGTGCTCGCAAGTTGTTGGAGTCTTCAGAGTTTGTGCTTGCAAGCTATTGGAGTCTTCACAGTTTGTGCTCATAAGCTAATGGAGTCTTCACAGTTTATTCTCGCAAGTTGTTAGAGTCTGTACAGTTTTTGCACACAAAGTGTTTGAGTCTTCACAGTTTGTGTTAGCAAGATTTTGGATTCTTCATAGTTTGTGCGCATAATATTAGGACTCGTCACAGTTTATGCCCATAAGCTATTGGAGTATTCATAGTTTGCGGTCACAACTTGTTGGAGTCATCACAATTTATGCTCGTAATCTGTTAGAGTCGTCATTGGTTGTTCACATAAAGTATTGGAGTCTTCACAGTATCTGCTCGCAAGCTATCGGAGTCTTCACAGTTTGTGCTCATAAGCTGTTGGAGTCCTCACAGATTGAGCTCGCAAGTTATTGGAGTCTTCGTAGTTTGTGCTCACAAGCTGATGAAGTCTTCATAGTTTCTGCTCCCAAGTTGTTGGAGTCTTCACAGTTTGAGCACGCAAAGTGTTTGTGTTTTCATAGTTTTTGCTATCAAGACTTTGGAGTCTTCAGAGTTTGTGTGCATAAGCTGTTGGAGTCTTCAGAGTTTGTGCATGTAAGATGTTGGAGTCTTCATAGTTTATGGTCGCAAGTTATTATCACGCCCCAGACTCGGTAACCGGACTCAAAAGGAACCTGATGGTCGGTTGTGGTTGTAATAGCCTCCGTAGTACCCCATTCTCGACTCCTGAGGCAAGTTTCGATCATGGGATCTTATAAGGAGGATTTCCATAACAGTATAATCATTCCATTGCTAGCATACCTAAGAATATCTGAGAATAAAAAAGGCACACATTGCAAAATCCATTATGAATTTGAATTTTACAAGCCTACAAAAGGTCCAAAAGGACATACACAAGATGATAGGACAAGAGAGAAAATTCAGCAACACTAGAGTCCTTGAGCTCAACTCTACTCCACGCTCTACCGCTATGATGCCTGCTTAGGATCTCCTACACGCATCAATCGTGCATAAGCTTATAGAAGCTTAGTGCGTGGTATAAGTGTGTGACAATGGTGCACAAAAGAATAGTGAGAGATATAAGAAAAGAGACATGCTTCATGAGGATATCACTAGCCTTACCAAGGCTTTTCATGAATACGATGCAATGAGCACTGGGTGCCATACCAAGGTAATGTTTGAAGGGGCTTATGCAGCTAGTGCTAATGTGATACAAGTAATGTCGGTGCTCATATCGAAACCACATGTCAAATACATTTCCAATCATAAGGAAATCACCGGGGTCCATTACACTGTAAAATGACTGCTACTCTACAGACCCGCATAGTCAAATGAGCATAAGAGACCTCAGTACCTACCCGTGGATAGCCAATCACCAATGAGGCTTGACGGTGGCAGACCCATTTCACGAGCATGGTCAGACTCAGCCTAATACTGCCCTCCCTCACAGGTAGATAAGGCCACATCCCTACCCAACCGACTACACGATAGTGGGAGTCATGGCCTAATGGTACAAGGCCCTCGTGCACTCATAGTTTCCACTTGGTCACGGCGTTGGGGCAGTCTATTAGTACCATGGAAGTTTTGGAAATTTCACCCATGGGCATCTATGCACCCGGTATGCTTAAGTATCATTTCTTGTGTCTACTCATACGGCCATCCATGAATATTCTTGTGGAAGCAAGGCCCTGATGAAGCAAGGACGATATCATCATGAAATGCGATGCTAATGTATGAGTCATACAGATCATGCACCAACTTCAGGCACTCAATGTGCATAAGGGGAGAAACTCCATCCCTCTATGACCACGACACAATGCAATTAATACACATAAATGATGCATATAGGTCATAATGATATAAGTGTGCTACCTGTAAAATATGTATTCCTCCTTCCCAAGTTGGGACAATGAAAAGATATAAATATAGATAGGTACTCTAAGGAGAATAAAGTTCTCTTAGTGGGGGCCCAACTGTTTGGAATGACCTATAAGTTAGGGAAGTCCTAAGGCCTCAAAAGGAAATGGGCCTAACAAGGTCTAAGGTACGCTTTCAACCACCTATAAGGGTCCCTATGGGCCTACCTTAGGGCCACCAAGGAGGACATCCAATCTCAACTAGGTCCCAAAAAGGTAGCTCGCTACGCATATAATGTAGGGTAAACGGCCTAAGCAATGCATGACTTAATGAGCCATACACCAAGCCAACTCATAGGCCATATAGTGGGCCCTCAAGTAAGGTTTGGGCCCAAGCATAAAGGTCATAAATTCATGTATTGTGGTGGGCTTCATGGGCAGCCCAATAATTCATCTACATGGGCAACTTTTACATTTAACACAAGTGAGTTGGGCCTCACTTTTTAGCCTAAGTACAAGGTCAATTTTGTGCACAGCCAAGGGCCCAACTTCTTGCATATTATTGTCCCTAAGCTCATCACAATAGATAGGAGAGTATAGACCCAAGATCAATGGCCTATGTAGAGGGACTTAGTCCACAAGGCCTAAATACCAACATAAAAAGGGTAGCAATATATATATATATCATATCACATAATGGGCTCTAAAGAAATGGCCCAAAACCCTCTCACAACATCATGGGCCCCAAAGGAAAAACTATGGCCTAAAAACAAAAGCCACCGAATTTATGCATTGTGGTGGACTTAGAGGATAACCCATAAACCCAAGAATACATATGGGCAAGGCTTAAACCGATAGTGTGGACCTTACCACATCAGCCCAAAGACTTAGCAAGGCCCTTCATAATATGCATCAATGTGGGCCGTACAAAGCAGCCCCATAATTAAGCACTTCATGAAGGCATCAAGGATCATTAATACACATGATCAAGGAAGAGGTTTCCAGCCCATTTGAGCCTATTAAACTATCTACAAAAATCTGGTTAATGCTAGCCCACATGATCACCACAAAGGTGGGCCTCAAGGGGCACTCATTATTCCTAAAATGTCTAAGGAAAGAAGGCAAAGAGTGTGTGCAACACTCCCTTAAGTCTGGTGGGCCACAACAACTCCAAAAAAAATCAACTATGCAACAAATTTAGGCCCCTTGCTAGAATTCCAGCCCATCCACTTCCTGGGCCTGTTGGAATCCAGAAATTAATTTATCTAGATGGGTTACTGACCCATAGTGACCCACATATCACAGTGGGCCCCACCAGATGAATGGAGTGAAAACAACACGTATAACAAGATGGGTTTGCTAGTGGACTGTATGTCCAGCAGTACCCAAAAAGTTCTGGACGTCCCATGTGGGCTTGGGCATCCTAAGAGGGCCTGGACAGCTGGCCCTATACAAACCTCAAGGTGGGCCTCTCTTGTGGACGTCCCTCAAGGGGATGGACCACATCTAAGGGGGGCCACATAAGGGAGGATGACCTAGAGAAACACATACATCAAGGTGGGCCTCACACCTAGGACGACCAGCCCATCCCTAGGCATCCTAAGGGTGGGACGGCTGACCCATTACAACACCAAGGCAGGCCCCAGAAACTCCCAAAATTTGATGATCCAGGTGGCCCACATGCACCTGTGATGGGCCCCTACAAGGTGGGCCACAAAATGGGTGAAGGGAAGGCCATAAACATTTCTAAAAATTTTCTTTTATACAAGTGAATAGCAAGGTCCAAAAATAATTCCTATTAGAACAATGCTGCTGTCCCTTGTGCACCCCATTAGAGTGGGACCTGGTCTACCAAAATTTGGGAAAATATAGGGTCAACATCCATGCACAAGTATACAATAATGTGGGGGTGGCCCACCATTTCAGAAATAAGCTAATATTTATGTTTTTACAACATGCAGGGTGGATGGACAGTCCAGAAAATCTGGACTGTATAACCTCACCCCCCCCTTTAGGTCATTAATCAAGGGCGAATGGAGGTGGGATTCTACACTTATCAAGGTGGGTTCCACACCTCCAAGAATCATCTATCAATGGGGGTGAAACATATTTCTTATCAGTCCATAATCCTGACTCAAAAACCATCCCAAAACTATCCAGAAAATTTCTGGACAGCAACATATGCATGAAATAAACTGAGCATGGGAACTAAAATAAGGGGAGTCACCCCATGAAATCAGTGTTGTGGTCCACCTCAGTGGGCCCCACAAACATCTAGATCAAATCCCCTTCATAAAACCCATTGCATGCATCCAGTATGGAGCAAATAGGGTACCGACGTCCAAGGAATGGATAGCCATGGGAGACCATCTTACTTGGACGGTCTAGATATTCCAGGGCCCCAAGTGGGCCACACACATCAGAAATGAATAATAGAATAAGGGAAAAAAATGAAGATCCGGCCACAAGAGAGGGTCTCCGCCCCTATTGAGGCCCTTTCTCCATCACAACACATTTATGTCACCCATTAGATCATATACAATCTAGATCTAGCATATGCATGGAGCTAGGAATCAATCTAATGGTGGGGATGCCTTTTCAACCAAAATCTATAGTCTAGATGACCCCTAAAAGACATGCATCAAAGGAAAAATACTATAATGGGATTCATGGAGAATGACCCATCCATGGAACATGCATGCAAAGGAATGGGCCATTGACCATGATCATGGAGACATGGGGTATCTCCATCTTCACTTGATGGGCCCCACAAGTGCCTAAGGATGAGATTAAGGAGAATTTATCACAAGAAAATCAAAAATTCCTAAGCTAAGTGCACCCACCTTAATGGATCTGCAAGATTCCTATAGCATTGGATTCCTTAGGCTCCAAGGATCATGGATATAGGATTAAGATTGAAAGTAGAAGGTTAGATGAGGAGGGAGATAAAAGAGAAGGTGCTGAAGTTTTTTTCAAGGTGGGACGTTTTGGGTTTTCTAGCAAGGAGAAGGAGAGAAAATGAAAAGAAAAGAGAGAAGGAAGAGAGATGTAGAAAGAGGAAAATGATGAGTTTCCTAGAAAAGAGAAGGCGTGATTGTCTTGGCAAGAGAAACTCATGATGAGTTTAGGAGGAGAAACTAATGTGTTAGGGGTCTAGGAGCTAGAGCCTAGGCTAGCTATGGGGGCTAGGTTTTTTAGGTGATGATGTCATGGATTGCATGAGAAGTTGTACATGGAAAATCGTGCAAGCTAAGTGGGTCCCACCAAAATGCAATCAACGGTCCAAAGAAGAGCGCGGCCTACATCTTTTGATGTATAAGTTGGATTGCTGCACGAGATGCGGCGTTGGAACCGCGGTGACTAAGCGGACGTAATGGCATAGGTCTTGGGTCAATCCGAGTCGGGTCTATATAATCGAACTCAAGGATGATCGTAAACACTACCCAAGGGTCGCAGGTTGCTAGAATTTGATTAATACGACTGTGGGACCAAAATGAACGAGATGCATACTCACACACACATGCACACATGCAAACTCAGGTCGAGTCTACAATCCTCCCCACCAACAAAGAAATTTTGCCTTCGAAATTAACAAAATCGGAACAATAAAATGCATAACATCATCATATATACATATCTCAATCATCAATCACAAGAGAAGCCAATACAAGTAATGAATCATCGAACAAATGGGGATAATGATCCCTAATCTCGACCTCACGTTTCCAAGACACCTCGGCCTCCAAATGATGACCCCATTGCACCTTCACTAAGGGAATGACCTTGGTCTTGAGGACCTATTCCTTTCGATTAAGAATACTAATCGGCTGCTCAGTGTAAGAAGCATCCTCACGGACCTCAAGTGACTTCCAATCAATCACAGGAATGGTGTCCGACCCATACTTTCGTAACATAGAAACATGTAACACGTCATGGATCGCGGACAACTCAGGAGGCAAGAAAAGCCTATAGGCCACAACGCCTAAGAGCTCGGTAATCTCAAAAGGTCTAATAAATCTCGGGGCAAGCTTGCCCTTCACACCAAAGCAACCACGCCCTTCATAGGCGAGACCTTGAGATATACCATGTCCCCTACTACGAACTCGAGGGGTTGACGTGACGATCAGCAAAACTCTTCTGCTGACTCTGAGCTATGCGCATCCTCTGCCTGATAACATCAATAGCCTCTAACGTCTACTGCACAAGCTCGGGACCTAAGAGATGATGCTCTCCAACCTCGGTCCAACAAATAAGAGATCTGCATGGTCTTTCATAAAGTGCCTTAAAAGGAGCCATGTTGATGGTCGCTTGATAAATGTTAGTGTACATGAACTCGGCGAGGCACATATGCTCATCCTAACCACCCGCAAAGTCGATTACACAAGCTCTGAGCATATCCTCAAGGATCTGGTTAACCCTTTCGGTCTGCCCATCCGCCTGCGGATGATAAGCGGTGCTGAGATGCAAAATGACCCCCAACGTCTACTGAAAACTCCTCTAAAAATTGAGACATAAATCTGGAGTCTCGGTCTGAAACAATCAAAACTAGCACGTCATGAAGCCTCATTATCTCCTCAATGAGCACCTTAACAAACCGGTCCATAGACTAGGAAGCACGTACTGGAATGAAATGAGCCAACTTTGTCAGACAATCAAAGATAACCCATATGGTATTGTGACTGCGCTAAGTCTCAGCAATCCTGCAATGAAATCCATTGATACATGCTCCCACTTCCACTCTGGGGTGTTCAACAGCTGCAAGGAACTAGGGGGTCTCTGGTGATCGGCCTTGACACGCTGGCATGTGTCACACTCAGCCACAAAACTAACAATTTGGTGCTTTATCCCCTACTAAAAATACTGCCTCCTCATATTATGATACATCTTTGTGGAGCCTGAGTGAATAGTAAGTCTCGATCGGTGTGCCTCAGTCATCAGATCACGACGTAACTCTGACATGTGCAGGACACACAATCAGCTTCTGAAGCGTAATCCACCATCGGAACCAATTTTCCAGTCTGACTGCTCCATAGATGCGGTCTTTACTCAATACTCCTGAAGTGACTTGTCCGTCTGCTGAGCCTTGATCACCCTAGCCACCAAAGAGGGTTGAATCGACAAGCTTGAAAGTTGAACAATGGAAGACTACAAACTGAGCTCACAGTCAAACTCTGAAACATCCTCGAACATCTGCCACTCATGCACATCATCTGTGCCACCAGGCCTCGTGGCTGACGGCTAAATGCCTCCGCCACCACGTTTTCCTTACCCGGGTAGTACTGAAGGTCAAAATCATAGTCTTTCAACGGCTTCATCCATTGCTTCTGACGCAGGTTCAACTCGGACTAAGAAAATAGATACTTCAAGCTCTTATGATCCGAGAAGAGCTCGAACCTGACCCCATATAGATAATGTCTCCACACCTTCAGTGTAAAGACAACTGCTGCAAGCTCTAAATCATGAGTGGGGTAGTTTAGTTTATGGACCTTGAGCTGGCGCAAGGCATACACCACTAGCTTCCTGTGCTGCATCAGTACAACACCCAAGCCAACTCTGGAGGCATCGGTGAAAATAAAGAAACCCTCACTCCCATCAGGAAGAGTGAGAACAGGTGCGGACATGAGGCGATCCTTCAACTCTGTAAATGCCTCCTCACAGGCATCACTCCAAACGAACTCGATGCCCTTCCAAGTCAACTGGGTCAGCTGTATTGCAATATGGGAGAAACCCTCGATAAATCGTCGATAATACCTTGGTAGACCAAGGAAACTACAGATCTCAGATGCATTCGTGGGCTGGCCCCACTAACGCACTACATCAACCTTCGAGTGGTTCACAGCGACACCCTCCCTCATCACCATGTGATCGAGGAACTTCATATCCTCACGGTAAAAATTACACTTGTCCAGTTTCGCATACAGCTAGTGGGCATAGAGGGTCTCCAGCACAATCTGCAAGTGCTCAACATGATCCTCTCGGGTCCGTGAATATATAAAAATTTCATCAATGAATACCACCATGAACTGATCGAGGAATGGCTGAAAAATCTCATTCATCAGCTGCATGAATACAGTGGGTGCATTGGTTAGTCCGAACGACATGACTAGGAACTCAAAGTGACCGTAGCGCATTCGGAAAGCTATCTTTAGAATGTCCTCCTCTAGGACCCAAATCTGATGGTAACCGGAACGCAAGTCTATCTTGGAAAAATATTATGCACCTTGCAACTAATCAAACAGATCATCAATACGGGGAAGTGGGATCAGTTCTTAATGGTGACTCTGTTGAGCTCGTGATAGTCCATATAGAGTCGCAACGAACTATCCTTCTTCTTCACGAACAACACCGGGGCTCCCCAAGGCGAACTATTGGGACAAATGAAACCTAGCTCCTGGAGCTTCTCCAATTACTCCTGCAGTTCCCTCAATTCCAATGGTATCATCCTGTAGGGGGCCTTCGAGATAGGTGGGGTACCGGGCACCAAGTTAATCTGAAACTCTACCTCTCGACGCGGTGGTAAACCTGGGATCTCCTGGAACACATTTGGGTACTTACAAACAACTGGCAGCTGCTTAATACATTCAGCCACAAAATCCTTGATGACAGAAGATAAGAAACTACATAATGATTCTCCTCTGGGCTTGGCAACGAATTGGAATATTGGTAAGCCTGGAATGTGAAACATAACCGTCCTCACAGTACAGTCTAAGATGGCACCATACTCTCCAAGCCAGTCTATACCCAGAATAGCATCAAAGCCTGTCATCGACATCACGAAAAAATTAGGAGGAAGGAACATCTTGCACACTAACACCAGGTAAGAAGGGCAACGATGAGTTAACACTACAGACTTCCTCATGGGAGTCGAAACGGCTAAGGCCTCATACACGAACTTCGATGGAATACCGGTTGATCGGCAAAACTGCTCAGCTACAAAAGAATGGGAAGCGCTAGAATCAAACAAAACATGAGTGACACAAGAAGAAATAAGAAGAATACCCTCAACGACTCCACCGGTCAATGAATGCGGGTCCTGGCCTGATGCCTGCTGCTCAGAATAAAAGCAACCCTGAGCGGGTAGGGGAAGTAAACTAGAAGACTGTGGATTTGGAGTCTGTGCCTGCTGGGCTGCAATACATACTCGACCCAAGGACTAGACGTACTAATATCCCCTGTGCTGGTGCTGCAGCCGCTGCAGTCTCTACTCTGCATGGCTGCCTCAGCTGCCAAGGAGGAGCCCTAGGAGTGGCGGGTGGAAGCTGTGCTCTCTGCTGCTGCTGCTAAGGAGGAGGACGAGGAGGGGGCAACTGTGGTGACCTCTGCTGCTAAATGGGGAGAGGGCACTCATGCCTCCGATGCCCGGCCTGTCCACAACCGAAGTAAACACTTGGAAAGGGGCCGAAAGATGATGCGACTGGTGGTGCTATTGATGATGATGAAGCTACTGTATGAGCCACAGGCTGCTAAAACTCAGATCTGCCCCTCCATCTTCACTGACGGTGCTGTGTAGAACTGTCGGCTTATACACTCCTCTTCCGGTCTCCACCAGAACTCTGCTCTCTCGATCTCTAGGTCATAGCCCAGACCTCCTCATAGACTAGTGCCTGATGTACAACCTGGTTGAACTTCTCCAAGCAATGCCCTACTACACGGATGTGAAGGGCAGGATGCAAACCAGTCACAAAACGATGATCCCTCATCTTCTCATAGCTAGTGAGATAAGGAGAAAATTTAGACAAGGCCAAGAAACGAGCCTCATACTGAGATACAAACAAATCACCCTGCACTAGGGTCTCAAACTCGATCACACGCTGGATTTGAATGTGCTCAGGGAAGAACTTTTGGTCGAAACCGACCATGAACCCCTCCCTTGTCCAAACGAACTGGGCCTGACCATCCTGGATATAGATGACCACCAATGACGGGCCTCGGCCTGAAGAAGATAGGTCATGAGGGAAACTCTTTGATCCGCGAGACACTCCATGGTGTCAAAAATCCTCTCAATCTCAGTGCACCAAGCCTTAACGGTGGAAGGGTCAGGGTCACCACTAAACCTCGGGGGATTATGTGCCAGAACTCTCGATCTATCGCGCTAACACGCAACAAATTACGCTACCCAGAAACCTCGGTGATAGCAGGCTGACGAGTCTGCAATGCGGTGGTAACAAGCTACATCAACTACTGAAAATGCTTGACCCTTATAGGCACAGTCTGAATGGCAGGAGGGCACTCGCCTTGGGCGGAGGCATGGGGGTGGCTGGTGGAGCAGGAGCCTCTGTAACCTGAACAGTAGGCTAAGAAGGGAGTATAGATGAGGGAACTGAAGCAACTGGAGCTACAGGTACTACGAGCTCAGCTAGTGGAATAGGCTGAATTGAGACCTCGGGAATCAAATCCTCAACAATGGGAGCAGGATGCGCTCGAGTAGGACAGGTATCTCGGGCACCTCATCCACAAGCACCACAACTACGGGCGCCACGACCACGAGTGTCACGTCTAGGCGACATCGTCTACAAAATAATGATGACGTAAGGAATCAGAACAATTACAAGCTCAATACAGAGTGAAAGGAAGGGTCTAGGGACACTACTTGTCCTATGCTCTGAGCAGACGTGCGATGTTATTCCAAGTTATTCTAAAATTACATGCTAAGCTCTAATACCAACTCCTGTCATGCCCTAGACTTGGTAACCGAACTTACAAGGAACCCAATGGTCGGTTCTAGTTATAACAGCCTCCGTAGTACCCCATTCTCGACTCCTGGCCAAGTTCCGATCATGGGATCCTACAAGGAGAATTTTCATAATAGTATAATCATTCCAATGTGAGCATACCTAAGATCACAATAAGTATATCTAAGAATAACAAAGGTATACATCACAAAATTTGCTATGAATTTAAACTTTTACAAGCCTACAAAAGGTCCAAAAGGACTTACATAAGATGATAGGAGAAGAGAGAAAAGTCAGCAACACTGGAATCCTCAAGCTCAACTCTACTCCATGCTCTACTGCTATGACGCCTACCTAGGATCTCCTGCACGCATCAATCATGCATAAGCTTATAGAAGCTTAAAGGGTAGTGTAAGTGTGTGACAATGGTGTAAAGAAGAATAGTGAGAGATGCAAGAAGAGAGACATGCTCTATGAGGATATCACTAGCCTTACCAAGGCTTATTATGGATACGATGTAATGAATACTGGGTGCCATACCAAGCAATGCCTAAAGGGGTTTATGCACCTAGTGCTAATGTGATGTAAATAATGTCAATGCTCATATCCAAACCACATGTTAAATACATTTCTAATCATAAGAAAATCACTGGGGTCCATTACATTGCAGAATGACTACCGCTCTACAAACCCGCACAGTAAAACGAGCATAAGAGACTTCACTATGTGCCCGTGGACAACTAATCACTAATAAGGATCGACGGTAGTAGACCCATTTCATGAGCATGGTTAGACTCAGCCTAATACTGCCCTCCCTCACAAGCAGATAAGGCCACGTCTTTACCCAACCGATTACATGACAGTGAGAGTCGCGGCCTAAGGGTACAAGGCCCTCGTGCGCTCATAGTTTTTACTCAGTCATGACTTTGGGGCAGTCTCTTGGTACCATGAAAGTTTTAGGAATTTCATCCATGGACATCCTATGCACCCGGTATGCTTAAGTATCATTTCTGGTGTCCACTCATACGGCCTTCCACGAATATCCCTGTGGAGGTAAGGCCCTGATGAAGCAAGGGCGTTATCATCATGAAATGCGATGCTAATGTATAAGTCACACATATAGATCATGCAACAGCTTCAGGCACTCAATGTGTATAAGGGGAGAAACTTCATCTCTCTATGACCACCACACAATGCAAGCAATACACACAGATGATGGATATGGGTCATAATGATGTAACTGCGCTACTTGTAGAATATGTATTCCTCCTTCCGGAGGAGGGATAATGACAAGATATAAATATAGATAGGTAATCTAAGGAGAATGAAGTTCTCTTAGTGAGGACCCAACTGTTTGGAATGACCCACAAGTTAGGGAAGTCCTAAGGCCTCAAAAAGGAAACGAGCCTAACAAGGTCCAAGGTGGGCCTTCAACCACCTATAAGGGCCCCTATGGGCCTACCTTGGGGCCACCAAGGAGGACATCCAACCTCAACTAAGTCTCAAAAAGGTAGCCTGCTACGCATATAATGTAGGGTCTAAGGCCCAAGTAATGCATGGCCTAATGGGCCATACACCAGGCCCAACTCATAGGGCATATAGTGGGCCCTCAAGTAAGGTTTGGTCCCAAGCATAATGGTCATAAATCCATATATTGTGGTGGACTTCATGGGCAGCCTAGTAATTCATCTACATGGGCAAATTTCATATTTAAAACAAGTGAGTTGGGCCTCATTTTTTAGCCTAAGTACAGGGTCAATTTAGTGGGTAGCTAAGGGCCCAACTTCTTGTATGTTATTGCCCCTAAGCCCATCATAATAGATAGGAGAGTATTCGCCCAAGATCAATGGCCTATCTAGAAAATTCCTAAGCTAAGTACACCCACCTTAATGGATCTTCAAGATTCCTGTAGCATTGGACTCCTTAAGCTCTAAGGATCATGGATGTAGGGTTAAGATTAAAAGTAGAGGATTAGATGAGGAGGGAGATGAAAGAGAAGGTGCTGAATTTTCTTCCAAGGTGAGACGTTTTGGGTGTTCTAGCAAGGAGAAAGAGAGAAAATGAAAAGAAAAGAGAGAAGGGAGAGAGATGTAGCAAGAGGGAAATGATGAGTTTTCTAGAAAAGAGAAGGCATGATTGCCTTGGAAAGAGAAACTCATGATGAGTTTGGGAGGAGAAACCAATGTGCTAGGGGTTAAGGAACTAAAGCCTAGGCTAGCCATGGGGACTAGGTTATCTAGGTGATGATGTCATGGATTACATGGAAAGTTGTACATGGAAAATCATGCAAGCCAGGTGGGTCCCACCAAAATGCAATCAACAGTCCAATAAGGGAGATGTACAAGTCAGATTGTTGCACGAGATGCGTCATTGGAACCGTGGCAACGAGGCGGATGCAATGGCATAGGTCTTAGGTCAATCTGAGTTGGGTCTATGTGACCGAACTCAAGGATGACCGTAAACTCTACCTAAGGGTTGCGGGTTGTTGGAATTTGATCGGTAGGACCACGAGACCAAAATGAACGAAATGCATACTCACACACACATGCACACATGTAAACTCGGGTCACGTCTCACAATCCTCCCCACCAACAAAGAAATTTCACCCTTGAAATTGACTAAATCGGAACAATAAAATGCATAACATCATCATATGTACATATCGTAATCGTCATCACAAGAGAAGGCAATACAAGCAATCAATCATCGAATAAATGGGGATAATGCTCCATAATCTCGGACTTGCATTTCCATGACACCTCAGCCTCTGAATGATGACCCCATTACACCTTCACCAAGGGAATAACCTTGGTCCTGAGGACCTGCTCCTTCTGATCAAGAATACGAATCAGCTGCTCAGTATAAGAAGCATCCTCGCAAGCCGTTGGAGTCTTCATCATTTGTTCTCCCAAGCTGATAGAGTCTTCACAGTTTGTTCTCACAAGTTGTTTGAGTCTTCACAGTTTGTGTTCGTAAGCTGTTGGATTCTTCATAGTTTGTACACGAGATTGTTGGAGTCTTCACAGTTTGTGCTTACAAGCTGTTGGAGTCTTCATAGTTTGTGCTTGCAAACTGATGGAGTCTTCACAGTTTCTGCTCACAAGTTGTTGGAGTCTTCACAGTTTTAGAGAGAAAAGTGTTTGAGTTTCATAGTTTGTGCTCGCAAGCTATTTTATTCTGCACAGTTTATGCACACAAATTGTTGGAGTATTCACAGTTTATGCTCATAAGCTGTTAGATTCTTCACAGTTTACACACGTAAATTGTTGAAATCATCACAGTTTCTACTCGTAAGTTATTGAAGTCTTCACAGTTTGAGCTTGCTAGCTGTTAGAGTCTTCATAGTTTGTACTCGTAAGCTGATGGATTCTTCATAGTTTCTTCTCACAAGTTGTTGGAGTTTCATAGTTTGTGATCACAAGTTGTTGAATTATTCACGGTTTACGCGGGCAAATTATTGGAGTCATCATAGGATTTGGTCGCAAGCTGTTGGAGTCTTCACAGTTTGTTCTTGCAAGCTGTTGGAGTCTTCATAATTTGTGCACTCAAATGGTTGGAATCTTCACAGTTTGTGCTCGCAAGCTATTGGAGTCTTCACAAATTATGCGCTCAAATTATTGGAGTCTTCATAGTTTTTTCTTGCAAGCTGATAGAGTCTTCACAGTTTGTTCTTGCATGTTGTTGGAGTCTTCCTAGTTTGTGCGTACAAAGTGTTTGAGTCTTCACAGATTGTGGCCGCAAGCTGTTGGATTCTTCACAGTTTGTGTGCGTAAATTGTTGGAGTCTTCATGGTTTGTGCTCACAAGCTGTGAGAGTCTTCACACTTTGTGCATGCAATGTGTTAGAATCATAGTTTGTGCTTGTAAGCTCTTAGAGTCTTAACATTTTGTGTTCGCAAGCTGTTGGATTTTTCATAGTTTTTACTCGTAAGCTGATGGAGTCTTTACAGTTTCCTCTTGCAAGTTATTGGTGTCCTCATAGTTTGTGCACACAAAGTGTTTGTGTTTTCACAGTTTGTGCTCATAAGCTGTTGAGGTCTTCACAGTTTGTTTGTGCAGATTGTTGGAGTCGTCATAGTTTTTGGTCACAAGCTATTGGAATCTTCACAGTTTGTGCGTGCAAGTTGTTGGAGTCTTCATAGTTTGTGCTACCCAGCTTTTGGAGTCTTCACAGTTTGTTCTTGTAAGTTGTTGGAGTATTCGCAGTTTTTCCACACAGCTTATTGGAGTCATGCAAGCTATTGGACTCTTCACAGTTTGTGTGCAAATTGTTGAAGTTTCACAATTTGTGCTCGCAAGTTGTTGAAGTCTTCACAGTTTGTTCTCGCAGAGTGTTTGATTCTTCATAGTATCTGCTCATAAGTTGTCAGGGTCTTCACAGTTTGTGCCCGCAAGCTATCAGAGTCTTCATAGTTTATGCTCGCAAGCTGTTAAAGTCTTCATAGTTTGAGCACGCAAGCTGACCCAGTCTTCGCAGTTTGTTCTCGCAAGTTGTTAGAGCCTTCAAAGTTTGTGCGCACAAAGTGTTTGAGTCTTCACAGTTTATGCTCACAAGCTGTTGGAGTCTTCACAGTTTGTGCCACAAATTGTTGGAATCTTGACAGTTTTTGCTCATAAGATTTTGGAGTCTTCACTATTTGTGCTACAAGCTTTTGGAGTCTTCATAGTTTGTGCTTACAAGGTGATGGAGTCTTCATAGTTTCTTCTCGCAAGTTGTTGGAGTCTTTACAGTTTATGCTCGCAAATAGTTGGTTCTTCACAATTTGTGCATGCAAGTTGTTGAAGTCGTCACAATTTTTGGTCACGAGTTGTTAGAGTCTTCACAGTTTGTGCTCGCAAGCTGTTGGAGTCTTCACAGTTTGTGCGCGCAAATTATTAGAATATTCACAGTTTGTCACGCTTTATGCTCGTAAGCTATTGGAGTCTCATAGTTTGTGCTCGCAAGCAGATGGAGTCTTTAAAGTTTGTTCTCGCACGTTGTTGGAGTCTTCACAGTTTATGCTTGAAAGCTATTGGATTTTTCACAGTTTGTGCGCACAAATTATTAGAGTGTTCACAGTTTATGCTCACAAGCTGTTGGAGTCTTCACAGTTTGTGCACACAAAGTGTTGAAATCTTCATAATTTGTGCTCACAAGCTGTTGGAGTCTCACAGTTTATGATCGTAAGCTATTGGATTCTTCATAGTTTGTGCTCGCAAGCTAATGGTGTCTTCACATTTTTTGCTCGCAAGTTGTTGGCATCCTCACAGTTTGTGCAGGAAAAGTGTTTGAGTCTTCACGGTTTGTACTCACAAGTTGTTGGATTCTTCACAGTTTGTGCGTGCAAATTGTTGGAGTAGTTACAGTTTTTGGTCGTAAGCCGTTAGATTCTTCACAGTTTGTTCATGTAAGCTGTTGGGGTCTTCAAAGTTTGTGCTCACAAGCTGTTGGAGTCTTCACAGTTTGTGCGCGTAAATTTTTAGAACTTTACAGTTTGTGCTTGCAATCTGTTGGAGTCTTCACAGTTTGTGCTTGCAAGCTATTGGAGTCTTCATAGTTTGTGCTCACAAGCCGATGGAGTCTTCACAATTTGTTCTCGCAAGTTATTGGAGTCCTCACAGTTTGTGTGCACAAATTGTTTGAGTCTTCACAGTTTATGCTCGCAAGCTGTTGGATTCTTCACAGTTTGTACACATAAATTATTAGAGTCATCACTGTTTTTAGTCGCAAGTTGTTAGAGTCTTCATAGTTTGTACTTACAAGCTGTTGGAGTCTTCACAGTTTGTGTGTGCAAATTGTTGGACTTTTCACAGTTTGTGCTTGTTTTGATCAGATACGAAAAGCTTTTGATTTGGGGAACATCTCACTTAATATTAACAAAAGATAGAACTAAGAGAAAGATCATCAATTTTATTCATTTTGAGTTCATTTACATCCTTTTAATCCTTTGATTCCAAGATAGAATCTCTTAAAAATACTAGAAATACAAAAGCTAAGTAAATTCAAAATACGAATTTTGGTAGCATTTTTGCTCATATTGATCATATCTCCAGGAGAGATGAGTTGTGCGGACTTCCTATGCATTCCGTCCCTTATTGGCATGATAAAGGAGTACTTGGATCCCTTTAACACATCTGGAATAGCTTGAGGATCTTAAAATTTTCAACATAGCAATTGCCTCAAAGAGTATCCGCTCAACTCACCAGAAGTAGCGTGGCCCGCGCCTTTGACACTCCACACTCCCTCTCCTTCTTTGTCTCCAATACCTGTTAGAGGCATTGGTCTTCTGAACATCCGATGCTTCAAATGGGGGGGGTAGGGAGTATTTATAGGCTTCCATACATGTGATCCCTCGAATATTGTGTCGTGGACCCTGCTTCACATTCCTAATTCCTCCTATGGCAAGAGTTGCACAACCTGGCTCAACTTAGGAGAGTTACGTGGACCCGCGCAACCCAAGCGATTTGTGCGGCCTAGCGTAACTTGACTCATTCACACTCATATGATCAATCCTTCATTTCTTTTACCAATTTTCTTTTTAAATTTTCTTCCCTTAACAAAATTTGATACCTCAACAGTGCTCGCAAGCTATCGGAGTCTTCACAGTTTATGCTCGCAAGATGTTGGAGTCTTCATAGTTTGTGCTCACAAGCTGATAGAGTCTTCACAGTTTGTTCTGACAAATTATCGGAGTCTTTACAGTATGTGTGCATAAAGTGTTTGAGTCATCACAATTTGTGCTCGCAAGCTGCTGGATTCTTCACAGTTTGTGTGCAAAAATTGTTGGACTCTACACAGTTTGTGCTTGCAACTTGTTGGAATCTTCATAATTTGTGCTCACAAGCTGATGGAGTCTTCACAGCTTCTACTCACAAGTTGTTGGAGTCTTCACAGTTTGAGTGCACAAAGTGTTCGAGTCTTCACAGTTTATGTTCACAAGCTGTTAGATTCTTCACAGTTTATGTACGTAAATTGTTGGAGTCTTCATAGTTTGTGCTCGCAAGCTGTTGGAGTCTTCACAGTTTGTGTGTGTAAACTATTGAAATCTTCACAGTTCGTCCTCGCAAGCTGTCGGAGTCTTCACAGTTTGAGATCGCTAGTTGTTGGAGTCTTCAAGTCTGTGCTCGCAAGCTGATGGATTCTTTACATTTTCTTCTCGCAAGTTGTTGGAATCTTCACAGTTCGCTCTCCCAAGTTGTTGAATTCTTCACAGTTCGCGCTTGTAAATTGTTGTAATCGTCATAGTTTTTGGTTGCAAACTGTTGGAGTCTTCACAGTTTGTGCTTGCAAGCTGTTGGAGTCTTCACAATTTGTGTGCTCAAATTGTTGGAATCATCACAGTTTGTGCTCGCAAGCTGTTAGAGTCGTCACACTTTGTGCTCGCAAGCTGTAAGAGTCTTCATAGTTTGTGCTCGCAAGCTGATGGAGTCTTCATAGTTTGTTCTCGAATTTTGTTGGAGTCTTCACAATTTGTACTTGTAAGCTGTAAGAGTTTTCACAGTTTGTGCATGTAAATTGTTTGACTTTTCACAGTTTGAGCTCGCAAGTGTCGGAGTCTTCACAGTTTGTGCTCGCAAGCTGTTTGAGTCTTCATAGTTTGTGCTCGCAAGCAGATAGAGTCTTCATAGTTTTTTCTCGCACGTCAATAGAGTCTTTAAAGTTTGTGCATACAAAGTGTTTGAGTCTTCATAGATTGTGCTCGCAAGCTGTTCGATTCTTCACATTTTGTGTGCGCAAATTGTTGGAGTCTTCATGGTTTGTGCTCATAAGCTGTTGGAGTCTTCACAGTTTGTGAGCGCAAAGTGTTGGAATCTTCACAATTTATTCTCGCAGGCTATTAAATTCTTCACTTTTCGTGCTCGCAAGCTATTGGATTCTTCATAGTTTGTACTCGCAAGATGGTGGAGTCTTTAGAGTTTCTGCTTGCAAGTTATTGGCGTCCTTACAGTTTGTCTACGCAAAGTGTTTTAGTCTTCACATTTTGTACTCGCAAGCTGTTGAGGTCTTCACAGTTTGTCTGCACAAATTGTTAGAATCGTCATAGTTTTTGGTCACAAGATGTTGGAGTCTTCACAGTTTGTGCGCCTAAGCTGTTGGAGTCTTCACAGTTTGTGCTAGCGAGCTGTTGGAGTCTTCAAAAATTAATCACACAAGTTGTTGGAGTATTCACAGTTTATGCGTGCAGCTTGTTGGAGTGGTCACAATTTGTCTTCGCAACTGTTAGACTCTTCACAGTTTGTGTGCACAAAGTGTCGAAGTCTTGGTAGTTTGTGCTCCCAAGCTGTTGGAGTCTTCACAGTTTATTCTCATAAGATGTTAGAGTCTTCGCAGGTTGTACGCGCAGAGTGTTGGAGTCATCACAGTATTTACTCACAAGCTGTCTGAGTCTTCACAGTTTGTGCTAGCAAGTGTCACGCCCCAAACCCAAAAATTGGATTCATAGGAATCCCGATCGCCGAATTCGGTGTCGACAGCCTCCGTAGTACCCCATTCTCGGCTCATAGCATTCATATGCCGGATTTCGATCCTGGGATCCTACAAGGAGGATTTTTTTTTGAAATATACATTTAACTAGTAATAAGCATAACCACAAGATTACCCAATTTACAACGGCAACATCATCATCACATATCCACTAATATAATCATTTGAATACAATACTGAATGGGAAATACATAAATAGAGAATCAAGCTCCAGAAGACCACCTCACACTCTAAGCTCAACACTGCTGCAGCCTAACATCACTTGCACGCATCTATCGTGCATAAGCTTATAAAAAGCTTAGAGGGTGGTGTAAGTGTGTGCACTAGGTAAGTGCTAAGTATTCAATACAATGTCATAATCATACAATACCGAAAATACTGGTAATTCATAATTCGTACATCATCGGAATAAGCAGAAATACTGACAAGTCCATAAGTCAATAAATATCAGGATACGAAATATAGAATAGTTATGTAATATAAAAATCCTACTAAGTCTATCTAGGCCATATAAGTGCAGAAACATAACAACTCAAAATGTCATATGCCTGCGGATGTAATGCAATATGCGACGCGAATGAAATGACTATGCTTGGAGTGTGAAGTCAGGATGATAGTACGTAATATCGCAGGCTACGGGGTCCGCCACAATGGATTTCTATCCAAACCAGTCCCATACCTAAATTTGGATAGTCAGACTCAACGTGGTAAACTCCTGATCTCAGGTTAGTCGCTCCCCTAAACGAAATCTTGGCCATGCGAAGGTACACATAACAAATAGTTACGCACCACCAGCCCGAGTGGATAGTGAATGGATAAATGAATGAATATGCAATTCCTATGCAATAAGTCCACATATCAGTACGGTTCATCTCTGGAAAATCATCGGGGTCTATTACACTCCAAACCAGATTGTCACCCCATTGCGCGCAACAAGGTGAGTGGAAGAGACCTCACTATCCGCCTGCCAATATCGGGCCCGGCTCGTCGATAACGGACCCATTCCTCGAGCTAGTCAGACTCAGCCTAGCATCGCCCCCTCCTCTCGGGCAGGTAAGGCCACACCCCCTTCCAACCGACCACGACACAGTGGAGAGCGCAGCCATCTGGTAATCGGCACTCAACGCTCATCTACCCACTCGGTCTAGACGTTGGAGCAACCTCTAGAACCAAGAGGGTTTAGGGACTTTCACCCAGGGATATCTATAGCACCCCATGTAGAACAGATTTTTCGGTGTCCCATCTGGCCATCCATGAAATACCTATGGAGGCTACGACCCTGATGTCGCTAGGGCGTATAGTAACCACAACACACAATGCAAGATGCATGAGTTATACGATCTAGTCATACATTAATCCTGCGCATATCGTGCGCTCATGCGAGATAACCTCCTTCTATCAGGGAGTCTCATATCATCCTACCCAATGACATATGCAATGGTCAATCACATCTCATAACAAACATGCAGATGATGCGCATGGGCATGTATCAAGATACTATGCTATCACATACCCATAGTCAGTATCAATAATCGGCCTCGATAATGTGGACATTTAACCAACATTGCCCCAAGGAATGACCCACATAGATCCAAACATATAATGGGCCCGCGACCTCACACAATGGCCTAATATACAATACAATGGGCCTTACTCAAGGGTTAGATGTACACAACAGGTGGGCCCTACTCATGGGCCTAACATACATCAAAATGGGCTCTTTCGCCTGGCCCTCAAATGCATCACAATGGGCCTCATCACCTAGGCCTCAATATACATCACATTGGGCCTTAGATACGGGCTGAACACACATCACGTCGGGCCTCAAATATAGGTCGCATGTACATCACATTGGGCCCCTACAATCGAAATCAACAATCGACCACGACAAATCAAGATCGGTAATCGGCCTCGATCGATAATCGTCAATTGGCCATGACAAATCAGAATCGGTAATCGACCTCGATCGATAATCGGTAATCGGCCATTATAATCGGTCACGTCACTCAGAATCGACAATCAGTCAGGATAATCAACCTCGATCGCTAATTAAAAATAGGTCATGATAATTGGCCTCGATTGCTAATCGGCAATCGGTCATGATAATCAGCCTCGATTGCTAATCGGCATTCGGTCGGAATAATCGGCCTCGATCGCTAATCGGTAATCGGTCATGATAATCGACCTCGATTGCTAATCGGCATTCGGTCGGAATAATCGGCCTCCATCGCTAATCGGTAATCGGTCATGATAATCAGCCTCGATAGCTAATCGGCAATCGATCATGATAAACGGCCTCGATCGCTAATCGGCAATCGGTCAGGAAATCGGGCTCGATCGCTAATCGACAATCGGTCAGGATAATCGGCCTCGATCGCTAATCGGCAATCGGTCATGATAATTGGCCTCGATCGCTAATCTGCAATCGGTCAGGATAATCGGCCTTTATCGCTAATCGGTAATCGATCATGATAATCGGCCTCGATCGCTAATCGACAATCGGTCATGATAAACGGCCTCGATCGCTAATCGGTCATCGATCATTCAAGGTTTAAGGGAAGGTCACAATGTGGACATCTAATCAATATTGCTCCCAACGAGTGACCCACATAGGTAGGGCCAAACATATAGTGGGCCCATGGCCTCACACAATGGTCTCATAAATCAAGTGGGTCGCATCACATGGGCCTAATGCACATCACTATGGGCCACATCATATGGGCCAGAAATACATCTCGATGGGCCTCATCATATGAGCAAGGATATATATCACAATAGCCTCACTAAATGGGTCGGAAACACATCTCAATGGGCCACGATGTATGAGCCGAGTATACATCACAATGGGCCACGACCCATGGGCTTCGATTACACAATAGGTGAGCCCTACACATGGGCCTTATACACATCAAGAGGGCTACATCAATGGGTCGCATTAATGGGTCTCATACAAATCAGATTGAGGCGGCCCTGCACACTCTAAATGGGCCCCATCAGATAGATAATCTGGATCGAACACGCACATTACGTGGGGTCCACATCCCATATGGTTGGACAGCTTAGAGAAATACATACATCATGATTGGGATCAGCACCATTCTAGGTGTAGGTAAAATACATACATGATGGTGGATCCTGCTGTCCTACTTGGATGGTATATATATACAACGTATACGTCGATGTGGGACCCAAAGAACTTGCTGACATGAAGACAGAAGCTGCATGGTGGGGTCCCCAGATGAACGGTTGGGATATAACACATCCCTCATGATCAGGGCCCACCTAACTGCTGACGTCAGTACAATAGCTATGCTGCACGACCAGCAGGTGGATGGCTCAAATAGAACATATATCGCATGGTAGGGCCCGTAGCTATTGAAGTCCAAACAGGTGGACGATAGGGATATAAAACGTACCTCTGGTGGGTCCCATCATCCACGGATGGATAGAGGACAAAATACATACATCAAGTGCATCCACCGTCCCAACTGGACGGTGGAAATGCAACCCATACGTTAACGTGGATCCCATACTTCAGGTGGGTCCCACAGAACTTGGTGGCGTCATTCACACTAGCTGAATAGCTGGTGTGAGATAAACCAGCCAATCCCCTTCCACTCCACCACGTAGGACCCACTTTAATGTACAAAAAATATATAATAATAATAATAATAATAATAATAATAATAATAATAATAATAATAAATGGTGGGAACCACAACACCATCCATTCATTTCTAGTAAATCAGCACCGTCCAGGGATGGGACGGTGCAGATAAGGGACATTCATCAAGGTGGATCTTCACCGTCCAGGCCTTTGCACTGGAGGATGCAGATAAAATGCAAGCAGCTTCAAAGCGGGGCCACGTGGGTGGGGACGGACGGTGCAAATAAGCATACATCAGGGTGAGGTCCCATGCACCTTGCATGGACGGTGCATGCACAGAATACATGTATCTGGTGGGGTCCACGACCCAGCTGGGCGGTGAGGATCTCACACATGTGGCTGGGTCCCAACGTCCAGCATATGAATGGACGGTTTTGATATAATATATACCTCATGATCACACCCACCTAATTGGGCTGCTGGTCCACCATCCTTAATTGGATGGTTTAGATGAAACACATACCTCAAGAGGGTCCCACAGGCCTTGCTGACGTGGAGCAGCAGTTGCTGCATACTGCGTGGGACCCACCACCAGGATGGACGGTGTGAATAGGACACGTCATGGTGGCCCTTGCACAGCACCATCCAGCAATGGACGGTGCAGATACAGTTACATTACGGTGGCCCTTAGCACCGTCTAGCCGTTCCAGCACCGTCCAGAGGTCTGGACGGTGTGGATGAAAAAAATACATCATGTTGGGCTCCACCTGCACGTGCAGGGGTGGGCCACGTCCACCAAATGGATGGACGGGTAGATATAACACAGACATGGTGGGGGCCTACTAGCCGTCCAGCGATTGCCTGAACGGCGTGAATGAAACACATACACGTGGTGTCCACCGTGTGGGCGGTGCCAATAAAATACATACATCATTGTGGGTCCCATGTGGGGCCCACCATAACATTTATTTTACATCGGCGACGTTGATAAGGTCGTACGGACCTAGATGAAGGGTAAAAATAAATTTCATTTTGATCTAAAACTTTTACGGGTCCAGAACAGCTTTCAATGGCAGACGCTCAAACAACACTGTTTCCAATGATACGGGCCACCTGGGTATTGGATTCGGCTGAAACTCGAAGGGGGCCCACCTGATGAATGGGTTAGATGATAAACAAACATCAGGGTGGGGTCACGGCTGGAGCCATGGGTCTGTGTCCGTCCGCTCGCCAGCCGCAGGTGCGACCTGTGCCACTGACACAGCAGTAGAAATGCTGTTGTGTGTATTTTTATTTTTTTATTTTTTTATTTTTTTAAATTCATTTTTTTGGGTTTTTGATATGTGGGGCCCGCATCAGGTAGATCCACCCCACTCACTACTTTCTACAGTCCATAATAAATCCATCAAGACCAATATTGGACAAATTTTGGCGTGTAGAGAAATTTAAGTGAATTTAAATGGTGAAAATTACTGTTTGCTAAGGTATGGCCCACCAGTTAGTCAGATCAACTTCATTTTTCATATAAATGGCTAAAATGATCTAGAGAATTGAATGGACGACGTGGATTAACAACACACATCAAGGTGGGGCTTGCATGAGAGGTCCTCTCCAAAGCTTGGAATCAAGCTGATTCTTTTATTTTCATGTCCAGCGTCCCTGAACGCTGGACGTTCTGGCTCAAACGAACGTTCAAGGTGGGCCCTGCTCAGGTGGGCCACTACATGGTTGGGTGGTGTGAAACAACACATATAAAGTGGGCCTCACCTACAAATGACTTGGGTCCAAAACATGCTTCATGATGGGGTCCATCCAAGTGGGCCACACAGCCACACAAAATAAATAAATACAAAGAAAGGGAGGGAGAGAAAGAAGCACCCACCTTTGATTTCTTCTTCCTTCATCCGCCAACACGATCTAGAGCACCAAGGAGATGATTTTAACGATTAAGATGTTCTTTGGATGGTGGAGATGAGAGGTACAAAGTGGGCCACTCAAGGTTTTTCTCATGGTGCTCACATGGACGTGGGTTTCTTTGGAGGAAAAATGAGAGAGAATGAAAGAGAGAGAGAGAGAGAGAGAGAGAGAGAGAGAGAGAGAGAGAGAGAGAGAGAGAGAGAGAGAGAGAGATGATGGGAAAGGAGAGGAATGGGTGTGATGGGTGATGGTTTTTGTTGACTTTTGGGTGAAAAGAGTAATGTGTGACATTCCTTGTTGGTGAAAAAGGAATGGATAGGTAAGGTTGTGTACTTTACTCTCATTAATGGATGGATGTGATACCTAGGGTAGAGATTCTCTTGGGAATTGTGATGCATGGTGTTTTCCTCAAACTGAAAGCGGGCCCACATATCCTGGTATGGGTATTGCCTCGGTGAGTGAGACACAGCGTCGGAACCGTGGTGACGGCATGGTCATAAGGGTACAAGTCTCGAGTTGAGCTGAATCTGGAATGCGAGACACAACTCCGGATCACGCGCTAACGCCGATAACAGATCGTAGGTCATCGAAATTCGACCGGGAGGACCGCGAAGGTATACAGAATGGTACGGGCAAGGATACGGGTCTTACAGCAAGCATTTGGAGTCTTCACAGTTTGTGCTCACAATCTGTTGGAGTCAATACTGTTTGTGCTCGCAAGCTGATGGATTCTTCACAGTTTATTCTCGCAAGTTCTTGGATTCTGCACCGTTTGTGCTCATAAAGTGTTTGAGTCTTCACCGTTTGTGCTCACAAGATGTTAGATTCCTCAAAGTTTGTGCGTATAATTTTTTAAGTCATCATAGTTCTTAATTGTAAGCTGTTGGAATCTTTAAAGTTTACGCTTGCAAGCTATTGGTGTATTCCCAGTTTGCATGCACAACTTGTTGGAGTCATCACAATTTGTGCTCACAAGACATTGGAGTCTTCACAGGTTGTGCATGTAGTGCTAGAGTCTTCATAGTATCTGCTCGTAAGCTATCAGGGTGTCCATAGTTTACGCTCACAAGTTGTTGGAGTCTTCATAGTTTGTGCTTGCAAGCTATTAGAGTCTTCATAATTTGAGCTCACAAGCTGATGCAGTCTTCACAGTTTGTTCTTGCAAGTTGTTAGAGTCTTTAAAGTTTGTGCGCACAAAGTGTTTGAGTCTTCAAAGTTTGTGCTTGCAGGTTGTTGGATTCTTTACATTTTATGCACGTAAATATTTAAAGTCTTCACAGTTTGTGCTCGCAATCTATTGGAGTCATCATAGTTTGTTCTCGCAAGCTGTTGGAGTCTTCATAGGTTGTGTGTGCAGAGTGTTGGAACATTTACAGTCTTTGGTTGTAAGTTGTCAGAGTCTTCATAGTTTGTGCTCACAAGCTGTTGAAGTCTTCATAGTTTGTGCTCACAAGCTATTGGAGTCTTCATAGTTTGTGGTCATAAGCTAATCAAGTCTTCACAGTTTGTTCTCTCAAGTTATTGGATTCCATACAATTTGGGCACACAAATTGTTTGAGTCTTCACCGTTTATGCTCATAAGATGTCGGATACGTCACAGTTTGTGCGCACAAATTTTGAAGTAGTCACAGTTTTATGTCTCAAGCTATTGGAATCTTCATAGTTTGTACACGCAAACAGTTGGAGTATTCATAGTTTGCACGCGTAAGTTGTTGGAGTCTTCACAATTTGTGCTCACAAGTTGTTGGAGTCTTCACAAGTTGTGTGCGCAGAATGTTAGAGTCTTCACAGCATCTGTTCGCAAGCTATCGGAGTCTTCACAGTTTGTGCTCTCAAGCTGTTGGAGTCTTCACAGTTTGTGCTTGCAAGCTGTTGGAGTCTTCATAATTTGTTCTCACAAGTTGTTGGAGTCTTCAAGGTTTGTGCACACAAAGTGTTTGAGTCTTCATAGTTTGTGCTTGCAAGCTGTTGGATTCTTCATAATTTGTATGTAAATTGTTGGAATCTTCACAGTTTGTGCTCACAAATTGTTGGAATCTTCAAAGTTTATGCTTACAAGCTGTTGGAGTCTTCACAGTTGGTACTTGAAAGCTGTTGGAGTCTTCATGGTTTGTAATTACAAGTTATTGGAGTCTTTGAAGTTTGTGCTCACAAGTTATTGGAGAATTCACAGTTTGTGTGCACAACTTGTTGGCTCGGAGAGTGCTAGAGTCTTTACAGTATATGCTTGGAGACTGTCGGAGTCTTTACAGTTTGTGCTCGCAAGCTGTTGGAGTCTTCACAGTTTGTCCTCGCAAGTTGTTAGAGTTTTCATAGTTTGAGCTTGCAAGCTGATGCAATCTTCATAGTTTGTTCTCACAAGTTATTGGAGTTTTCACAGTTTGTGTGCAAATTAGAACGTACTCCTCCTTCCCAAAAGGGGAGAAAAAGTCTAGGTATTTAGACAAGATTACTAAGGGGTCATCTTCTAGTGGGGGCCCAATACTTTGGGGTAGCCCACAAACTAAGAAGGGCTATATATGCCTAAAGGAAGAAGCGGTTCTATTAAGGGTCCAAGGTAGGCCTTCAACCCCCAATAACAACCCCATAGGCCTACCTTAGGGCCACCGAAGAGGACATCAAACCTCAACTGGGTCCCAAAATGTAACTCACAACTATTAGAATATGAAGCAAGGTCTAAGGCCTTTGGCAATCCATGGCCTAGTGGGCAATACGCAAAGCCCAACTCATAGGCAATATGGTGAGCCCTCAAGCAAGGTTTGGGCCCAACCATAAAGGCCACAAATCCAGATAATGTGGTGGGCCTGGTGGGCAACCCGATAATCTAACCATGTGGACAATTTCTATGCTTTATCCAAGTTAGTTGAGCCTCATAGCTTGGCCCAAGTAGAAGGTTATTTTGGTGGGCAACCAAGGGCCCAACTACATGTACATTATGACCCACAAACCCATCACAATAAGTAGTGAGATACAGGCCCAAAGGTCAAGGGACCTAACTAGAAGATTCCAAGATAAATAAGCCTATAAAGTCCAACCAAAACAATGAACATAGATCCAAAATAAAATCCAATTGAGGTGGGCCTCCTAGTGTGCACAAATGAAGCCTAAATGTACCTCAAAAAATCGTAAGATTATGTGCGTGATTCATCCTTAAATCTAGTGGGTCATGCTGCCCCAAATCATGCCATTAGGGGCATCCAATATAGGCTTATTGCTAAAATTTCCAGCCCAACCATTTTTGGGCTTGCTGAAGTGTAACGTCTCGGAAAAATCCGTACAGAGACCCGAGTAGCAACTCGATCAGAAATCACTTAGGATTAATTTCTTTAGAAAATAAGCGTAAGTTAAATAGCTCTACGTTAGATTAGCTATGAAATTAGCACTGTTTGCTTTAAATACGTTCTGCAAGACCCAAAACTTGTAGAATCAATGACGCTATAACATCCTGAAACCTAGGATCAAACTCTAAACCCATTTTCTCTTAGAAACCCTTTGAAACTTTGTATTGGATCTAGACCGCGTGTCGAGAGTCCGATATCTACACTCTTAGACCATTATGACCGCTTAGCTGGACTTGACAATCATTTCGAAAATCAAGCCCAACCGATGTTCTGAGGCTATTTCATTGAGCTTGGAGCAAGGAGTGTGAGAAAGAGTGAAATTCATAAAAATTTAAATGTCATTTAATTAAATCTGGCACGTTTCGCTTGTGGGTTCAGTATAAGCATTCAGACCGTCAGAATCTGACCCAAATACACCCTTGGATCAAGGAACATTTCTCACTCAGGTCAGTGTACTTGGAATCCTCGATCGAATCTCCGTGACCGTTGAACTGAAACTGGTCCGCCACGTGCGATCTGGGAACACTACCGGACTGAAAACTTAATGTGATCAACATCCGACATCCATGAGCTTAAGTCCAACCGCATTCGGCCAGGGGACCTCCAGAAATGTTCTTTTGGATCGGGAAAGACCCGATTTGGTTATAACCTAAGTATACCTTAGTTTAGAGTCTAAGTAGGTGAGATTTTAGCCTATATAAGGGCTTTAAACCCTCTCATATCTCTCACCTATGAATTTGCAAGAAATCCTAGAAAGAGAAGAGAGAGAAAGAGATTGTGAGAGAGTTGTGAGGAAAGTTTCCTGCCACTTGATCCTGCTTTTGCACGTACCGAATCACCGTATTCCAATCCCTCTTCTGGTGATTCTGACATCATTCTAGGTAAGAAAACCCTAACCTCAACCTGTTTTAGGGATTCCTTCGATACAAGTAGCGAAGTAGCTGATGTATCTTGTGAATTAGGTCGACATACAGGGGTTGACGAAGAGTAGACTTTCTATTCGATTCGTTACGCTTATACGGTGAAAGGTGAGGATTTTAGATGCTTAGATTGACTAATTTCAAAGCTTTCAATGTCATTTAATAGTAGATTATTAACAAGAGCGCCGTTTGACATGTAGAACATGCTATCTGTTTTCCATTTCGACTGCGTACGGTGAATATGAGATTTAGGGTATTTTAGGCATTTGTAGGAAATACTGTATACGTCTGTATTTTGCTGAAATGCTTGTCATGTGTATTTGTCACGTTATTATACTGGACATGCATGTATGATCTGTTTGGCGAAGAGATTCGCCCTAATGCACACTTCGGGTCGCCATACGCTATGTAGACCAATGTGTGTAGACTAAGTGTTTGTATAAATGTTTGTATTATTATGTATTGAGTAAATGTTGTTGTAGATTATTTTTGAGATTGAATTCTCAATTAACATGATGATGTATATGATTTCCTCCATGTTTGCTATATGAATTGATTTCCTCATATATATGAAATACTTGTGTTGGTTGATTTGCTTACGCTATATGTTATAACATGTTGTCAACATGCTTGTATTGTTTGTATTTCATTTCTATTACTCTCACATGATCACTGATGTTGATTACAAATGCTTGGGGCTATACATTAGTCCAGGCGGTCGGTAACAGATTGAATTCATGGTTGGCTTCTATTTGCCACGAAGGACGCGTCGACGAACGCGAGTCGTGCTTTGGGTTGGCGGCAGTGGTTAGGAGACACGAGGTGTTTTATGCACTTCATGTCGTTCAGCTTGAGGTGTGCTCGTACTAGTCGAGCCCGTTAAGTAACCCGACTGACCGTTGTATGTTCACCTTGTATTGGTCATAACTGCTTGAACCTAGGGTACTGAACTTACCAGTGGAACCCCTGATAACCATGGTACCTTGATCCATAAAGACTCATGAGCCGGGCATGGTGGTATGGGACACTATGGTCGAGCTGTCGGCCTACGCTGGGGCCACAAACCTCCCCGTAGTGACCAGTGAGCACCTTAGACTCGTGAGCCGATTATAGTGGTATGGGACACTACATTCGAGCTGTCGGCCTACTCTGATTGGTGACGAGCCCTTTGTAGTATCCTCGAGCGTATTCTGAGTCTACGTGAGGCGGCAACCCTTCCGTAGCAACAAGAGTACACTAGGCCTGTATTGATAAGGTGATGGGGAAGCGGTTCAACGAGCGCGAGCAACAGCCCTTGCAGTGACCTATAAATATAACATCGTATGAGACTACTAGGAGTGACGACCCTAGACAGGATCTGTGTTGGGATTGATATAAGGAAGGTACTTTAGTTTCCCAATACTGCTGTATGAAAGGACTAATAACAACTCGGTAATCATCTCTACATCGCACTACATGTGCCTGAAAGATGTGGAGCACTGAGGGAAGAAAGCATGCCGTGGACGTAAGATGGTGTCGCATGAGGGAGTATGTCGGTGAGGGCATCCATCATGTCATTTCATGCTTGCATTAACAACAGTATCTAGGAATGTCTGATTGTTTACTTTACTATTATCGCGTGATTGATTTGATAACATGCTAATCTTTGCTCTATGATTCCACTGAGTTGATCACTCACTCCCACATTACGGGACGGTGTTTGCAACACCTACCAGACTCTGTCTTAGATGCAGGTTGTGAGGAGATCCAAGAGCTGGAGCTGAACTTCTACGAGGACCAGGATGAGTTCTCGTACATGCAGTTTTCTGACGGCTTTGCGTAGGTGCCTGGATCGGCGGGACTTGCTAGTTGGACCATATGACATTTTGATTTTTAATTTGATATATGTATATGTGACTCAGAGATGTATTCATACTTTGGAGACAAATCGAGATTGTTTTTATTTTACATACAGTGATATAAATATTTTTCAGTCTTTCGCTTGCGTTTTATCTCTGAATCTGGAGTATGAATTGTAGTTTTGGTATAATCTAACTCATGTTAATGCTCTAACTCAGACAACATTGAACCATAAGCATATTTGTTGCATAAGTGATGGTCTGGAACTCGGGAGTCGGGTTTTCACACGACCCTCGATTTTCAGGGTGTTACATGAAGTCCAATAATAATAAATATAAATTAAGTTTATGTTCATTGGTGGCCCACATATATCCCTTTGGGTCCCACCATATGAGCGTAATGGATCACACACATAAATTAGGTGGACCATGCTGCTGGACTGGAAATCCAGCAACAGTCCAATGGGCTTGAGCATCCTAAGCTGGAAAGTCCTATGGGCCTAGGAAATTAGCCCAAAGACACAACCAAATGGGTCCTAAAAATGGATGCCACTGAGGGAGATGGTCATGTCCCACATTGATAACAAATGGATGGACAGTGGGGATAACAAATACATCAAGCTGGGCCCACAAAGGGGGTGGACGACCTAGCTATGGCTGAACGTCCCAGCCTAGGTGTCCTAGCCTAGTGGGCCAGTCCAGCCTTGGTCACCAAATGCACAAGGGTCCGTTGGCCCCAAAACTTGGTAGGCTAGTCCTACCATGGGTGGGCCACATCTCTATAAATTTTATAATTTTTTGATTAGAAAAAGTATTTATTCAATTTAAAGAAAACTAACTGTCAAGAAAATCTGTTTAGTGCAGATTTGGCACAGGTCCTGATCTAAACAAAAAATTAAGAAAAATAGTTTTTATGTCCCCTAATATGTGTACCACAAGGTGGGGTCCACAGATGTGTCCCACTAGTGGAAAATTTATTTTATATTTGAGAAATTCCAAACTGACATGTTGCTGGAAACAGTCCAGAAAATCCAAACTGTCCACCTCACTTGGGCTAAACCTTTGGGACCTCAATCAAGGTTGGATGGGGCTAAAATTTGGGGGACATCTAGATGGGATCCCCACCTTTCAGAAAAATATATTTGATGGGTATTAAAAGTCCCCCAAATAGTCCCAAATTCAGGCACAAAAGTCACCAAAAAACTGTCCAGAAAATTCTGGACAACAACATACTTTAGGATTAAATTAAATGTATGAGCTATAAAACAAATGATTACCCTAACAAATAGGTGCCATGGCCCACCCTAGTGGTCCCCACAAATGTCCAGATCTAAACCTAGAATTTCTACACTTGGATGCAACAGTTAGGGTGGCAAATGGGACACCCAATCCATGGAGTAGGTGAGTATGGGCGTCCCACCCTAGCTGGGCTCCCTGGAAAATCCAAGCCCACTAAGTGGACCATACATATCATCATCAGCAATACAAAAAGTGTGAGATAAGGAAGGACATCCGGCCATAGGGAGAAGGCTCCACCACTATTGAGCCTTCGACCACATATATTATACATATAAAATATTCAACATGGATTTCATAATGTATGGTCTAAATTTAAGATCAATGGTTGGGATGCAATCCCAACCATGATTCAAGGGTCTAGATGACCCATCATGCCTAAAGAATTAGAAGAAATCCACCATGAAAGGGGTCCATCAAGAAAATCCCCATGCATGGACATGCATGCACAAGATGGGCCCATTGGCCACATCTAGGAGGTTGTGTAGGATCTCCACTATTGAGTAATGGGTCCTACACATCCCAATTGAGAGAAAAGAAGGTATCTACACCATGAAGAAGGAATGTACATTAAATGGGGAGAACCCACCTTGGACTCTCCATAAAATCTAATCTTCTAGCTCCTCTAGCTTTAAGGAAGGGGGATTAATGGATGAGATGAGTTTCTAATGGATAGATTAGGAGAGAGGGGAAGAATGTGGCTAGAATTAGTGAAGAGAGGTGGGGACTTTCCATCCTCTTGTAAGGGAAGGGAAGGAAATGAGAAGGGAGAAATGAGAGGGAGAGAAAAGAGAGAGAGATGTTGTAAAAGAGGAGTGATTGTAAAATGGCTTGGGAAGAGCAAATTTCATATTTTCTCTTGAAAAATGGTGCTTGGGATAGAGGACTAATGATGGGTTAGCAAAAGGAAGCCTAGTGGAGGCTATAGGCTAGGAGGTGGGTGGTGTAAGAGATGGGTTTTGGGCAGTGTGTGTTATAAGTTGTGTCAAGGGATAAGACCGACTAGAAAAATATGTGCACCACCCGTAGGTGAGCCATGTGATCATGATCAAGGGCTATAAAATGAGATGCACATAACTTATGATCTATACATTGGATAGACACACAAGATGCGTCATCAGAAGTGCAACGACGATGCGAATAAGATGGCATAGATTTCGGCTCGATCTGAATCGGGTCTACATGACCTAACATAAGGATGACTGTAAACATATCTAAGGGTCGCGGGTTACTGGGATTTGACCAGTATAAAATGCATACCTACACACGCATGCACACACATGAACTCGGGTAGGGTCTTACAACCCTCTCCACCGACAAAGAAATTTTAACTTCAAAATTGACCGATCCAGAAAAATGGAAGGCAAAACACCACCATCATAAAATAATCATCAAAGAGAAGGCAATGTAGACAATCACATATCAATCAACAAAAAAATGGGGATAGCGCTCTCTAATCTTGGCCTCGCATTCCCAAGACGCCTCAGCCTCCGAATGATGACCCTAATGCACCTTCACTAATGGAATGACCTTGGTCCTGAGAACCTGATCCTTTCGATCAAGAATACGAATCAACTGCTCAATGTAAGAAGCATCCTCACAAACCTCAAGGGGCTGCCAATTAATCACAAGGATGATGTCTGACCCACACTTCCGTAACATAGAAACATGGAACACATCGTGGATTGCGGACAACTCAGAATGTAAGGCAAGCCTATCGGCCATAGAGCCCACGTGCTCAGTAATATCGAAAGGTCCAATAAATCTTACGGTAAGCATGCTCTTCACACCAAATCAAACCACGCCTTTCATAGGTGAGACCTTGAGGTATACCATATCCTCAATTGTAAACTCGAAGGGTCGACGCCGACAATCAGTAAAACTCTTCTGCTGGCTTTGAGTTGTACGCATCCTCTGCTTGATAACATCAATAACCTCCAACGTCTGCTGCATAAGTTCAAGACCTAGGAGATGATGCTCTCCAACCTCGGTCCAATAGCTAGGAGATCTGCATAGTTTACTATAGAGTGCCTCCAAAGAGCTATGCCGATAGTCACCTGATAGCTATTGTTGTACGCAAACTCGGCGAGGCGCAAATGCTCATCCTAACTACCTGCAAAGTCGATCACATAGGCTCTGAGCATATCCTCAAAGATCTGATTGACCCTTTCGGTCTGCCCATCTATCTACGGATGATAAGCGATGCTGAGATGCAAAGTGGTCCCCATCGCTTGGTGGAAACTCCTTCAAAACTGAGCCATAATTTTGGTGTCTCGGTTAGAAATGATCGAAACTGGAATGTCGTGAAGTCTCATTATCTCCTCAATGAAAATCCTTACTAACCGGTCTATAGTCCAGGAAGCATGCATCGGAATGAAATGAGCCGACTTCCTCAGACGATCGACGATAACATATGGTATTGTGATCGCACTGAGTACTCGACAAACCTGCTATGAAATCCATTGACACATGCTCCCATTTCCACACTGGAACGCTCAATGGCTGCAACGGACCAAAGGGTCTTTCGTGATCAGCCTTGACACACTAGCAAGTGTCACACTAGGCCACAAAATTAGCAATCTGGCATTTCATCCCTGGCAAAAATATTACCTCCTCATATTTCTATGCATCTTCGTGGAGCCCAAGTGAATAGTAAGTCTCGATCCATGTGCCTCGGTCATCAGATCACGACGCAACTCTGGCATGTCGGGGACACAATCAGCCTCTGAAGCGTAGTCCACCATCGAAACCAATCTACAAGTCTGGCTGCTCCATGGATGCGGCATCTACTTAGTACTCCTGAAGTGACTCATCCGTCTGCTAAGCCTCAATCACCCTAGCCCCCAAAGAGGGTTAAATTGATAAGTTCTAAAGCTGAACAATGAAAGAATTCAGACCGAACTCAAAGTTAAACTCCTAAACATCTTCGAGCATCTTCCACTCTCGCACTATCATTTGTGCCACCAGGCCTCATGGCTGATGGCTAAGCACGTCCGCCACCATGTTCGCCTTACCCGGGTGGTACTGAAGGTCGAAATCATAATTCTTCAACTACTCCATCCATCACCTCTGATGTAAATTCAACTCAGAATGTGAAAATAGATACTTCAAGCTCTTATGATCCGAGAAGAGCTCGAACCTGACCTCATATGAATAATGCCTCCACACCTTCAGTGCGAAGACAACCACTGCTAGCTCCAAATCATGGGTGGGGTAGTTTAGCTTATGGACCTTGAGCTGGCGTGAGGCATATGCCACTGGCTTCCTGTGCTGCATTAGGACAACACCCGAGACAATTTAGAGGCATCGATGAAAATAACAAAACCCATACTCCCCATCAGGAAGAGTGAGAACAAGAGCGGACGTGAGGCGGTCCTTCAACTCCATAAATGCCTCCTTATAGGAGTCACTCCATAAAGACTCGGTGCCCTTTCGTGTCAACCGGGTCAACGGTGCTGCAATATGGGAGAAACCCTCGATAAACCGATGATAATATCCCACTAAACTAAGGAAGCTATGGATCTTGAACGCGTTTGTGGGCTAGCCCCGTTGACACACTGCATCAACCTTTAAGGAGTCCACAGTTACACCCTCCCTCGTCACCATATGACCGAGGAACTTCACCTCTTCCTACCAAAACTCGTACTTCTATAGCTTCGCATACAGCTAGTGGGCATGAAAGGTCTCCAACACAATTTGCAATTGCTCAACATGGTCCTCCTAGGTCCTTGAATATACAAGAATATCATCAATGAATACCACCACGAACTGATTGAGGAATGGTCGGAAGACCTCGTTCATCAGCTGTATAAATATTGTGGGTGCATTGATCTATCCAAATGACATGACCAGGAACTCAAAGTGACCATAGCGCGCCTGGAAAGATGTCTTTGGAATGTCCTGCTCCCGGACTCAAATTTGATGGTAACCGGAGGGCAAGTCTATCTTGGAAAAATACTGTGCACCTTGTAACTGGTTGAACAAGTCATCAATACGGGGAAGTAGGTATCGGTTCTTGATGGTGGCTCTGTTGAGCTCGTGGTAATCCACACAGAGCCGCAACGAGCTATCTTTCTTCTTCACGAACAATTCTAGGGCTCCCCAAGGCGAACTGTTGGGATAAATAAAACCCAACTCCCAGAGCTCATCCAACTACTCCTTCAGTTCCCTTAACTCCAACGATGCCATCTGATAGGGGGCCTTCGAGATAGCCACAGTACCGGGTACCAAATTTATTTAAAACTCAATCTGTCGATGTGACAGTAAACCCAGAATCTCCTGGAACACATCCAGGTACTCACAAACAACTGACAGCTGCTCAATACACCCTGCCACAAAATTCTCGATGACACAAGCCAACAAACTCTACAACGGCTCTCCTCTGGGCTCGACAATGAATTAGAACACTGGCAAGCTAGGAATGTGAAACGTGACTTTCCTCGCAGAACAGTCTAAGACGGCATAATATTCCACAAGCCATCCATACCCAGGATAACATCAAAACCTGCCATCGGCATCACAAACAGATCAGCGAGAAGGAACCTCTTGACCACTAACACCAAGCAAGAAGGGCAATGATGGTTCAATACTATAGACTTCCCCAAGGGAGTCGAAACTGCCAAGTCCTCAGACGCGGACTCTGATGGAATACAGGTCGATCGACAAAACTACTCAGCCACAAAGGAATGAGAAGTGCCTGAATCAAACAAAACATGGGCAATGCAAGCAGAAACAATAAGAATACCCTCAACAACTCCTCCGGTCGATGATTGTGCCTCCAGGCCTTACACATGTTGCACGGAATAGAATCTTCCCTAAGCTGGTAAAGGAAGCAAGCCGAAAGACTATGAATCCGGAGTCTGTGCCTACTCAGCAGCAATGTATACTCGACCCAAAGATTGGGGAGGTGCATATCCCCTCTACTGCTGTTGTTGTCTCTATTGTGGAGGCCTGCTTGGCTGCTTTGCTCCTGAGGAGGAGCCCTAAGAGCGGGAGCTGAAAGTTGTGCTCACTGCTGATGCTACTGTTGACACTGTGGAAGATGAGGAGGCAACTGCGGTGGCTTCTGCTGCTGTAAGGGAAGAGGCAATTAAGCCTCCGATGCCTAGTCTACCCACAACCATAACAAACACCCGAAAAAGGGCCAGAAGATGGAGCGGCTGGCTGCACTGATGATGATGATGATGAAGCTTTTGTATAAGATGCAAGCTGCATAAACTTGGATTTGCCCCTCCGTCTCTGCTGACTGTGCTATGGAAACTGCCGGATGGTGCTATCCTCTACTGTCTCCACCGAAATTCGCTCTCTCGATCTTTGGGTCCCCCAGTCCTTCTCATAAACCAAGGCCCTATATACGACCTCATCAAACGTCCTCAAGTAATGGCCTACTACTCTACTACGGAGTGTGGGACACAAGCCGTTCTGGAAACGATGAGCCCTCATCTTCTCATCATTGGTGAGATGAGGAGCGAACTTAGACGAAGCCAAGAAATGGGCCTCATACTGTGACACCATCATATCACCTTGGACTAGAGTCTTGAACTCCATAGCACTCTGCTCCTACACATGCTCAAGGAAGAACTTCTAGTTAAAATGGACCATGAATTCCTCCTAAGTCCAAAAAAACTGAGGCCCGGCCATCCTCGACACTGATGACCACCAATGACCGGCATTGTCCTGAAGAAGGAAGGTAGCAAGGGAAACTCTCTGATCAGCTGGACACTACATAGTGTCGAAAATCCTTGCGATCTCTGTGCGTCATGCCTCGGCGGCAGAAGGGTTAGGCTCACCCCCGAATCTCAGGGGATCATGCTGTTGGAACTCATGGAAGATCGCACTCGCACGCGGGATGTCATACTACCCAGACACCTTAGCGGTAAGGTGGCGAGACTGAAGGACAGTAGTGACGGCCTACATCATCTGCTAAAACTTCTTAACCCTACCTAAAACTGTAGAAGGAGCTGGGGCGATACTAGACTCATGTGGAGGCATGGGTGTGGCTGAAGGAGCTGGAGCCTCTGAAACTGGAATTGCTGGCTCGGGCAGGGGAACAGGTGCCACAGGGGGCAAAGTCATGACCTTAAGTATGGGATCGGGACTAGGGTCCACAATGGGTAGAGCAAGGTGTGTTCGGGTTGATCGAATATCATGAGTGCCTCTGCCTCTCGCACCTTGACTGCAGGCACTAGGCTAAGCGGCATTGTCTACAAATAAATGAAGACGCAAGGGATCAGAATAATTATAGGATCAAACGAGGTGAAAGAAAGGCTCTTAGGACATTACTTATCCTAGGCTCGCAATAGATATGCGATGTTATCCCAAGTTGTTCCAGAATTAATTACTATGCTCTGATACCAACTCCTATCACACCCCATACTCGGTAACCAAACTCACAAGGTACCCAATAACCAGTTTTGGCCACAACAACCTTTGCAGTATCCCATTCTCGGCTTCTGAAGTAAGTTCCGATCCTAGGATCCTATAAGGAGGGTTTTTTACAATCATATTTCCATTCCAATACGGGCATACCCAAGATCACAGCAAGTAAATCTCAGAACTAATAAAGGAACACACAGTAAAATCCACTATAAATTTGAACTTTAGATACGTGGCTAAAAAAATACATATGATAACAGAAGAAAGAGGGAAGGATCTGCAAAGCTGTGGTCCTCAACTCAACTCCTATCTAAGTCCACTGCTAAGATGTCGACCTAGGATCTCCCGCATGAATCAATCGTGGCATAAGCTTATAGAAAGCTTAGAGGGTGGTGAAAGTGTGTGACATTGGTACGTATAAGAATAATAAGGGATGCAGAAGGAAAACATGATCAATGTCAATATCACTAGCCTTACCAAGGCTAAGCCATGAATGCAAGAAGCCATACCAAGGCTATGCAATGTAATAAGGCTTATACAACCGATACCAATGCAATGCAAAGTAATGTCAATGCTCATAATCAGTCCACATATCCAATACAGTTCCATCATAAGGGATATCACCGGGGTCCAATACACTACAGGATGACTGCCTCTCTTAAGACCGCATAGTCAACGAGCGTAAGAGACCACACTACCTGAATGTGGACATCCAATCACAAACAAGGCTCAACGGTAGCAGACCCACTCACAAGTTGGTCAGACTCAGCCTAGCAATGCCCACTCACTCGGGCGGATAAGGCCACATCCTATCTCAACCGACTTCACAATAGTGGGAGACGCGACCTAACGGTGTAAGGCACTCGGCGCTCATGATTTTTACTCAGTCATGGCGTTAAGGGGTCCTCTAGATACCTTGAAGGTTTAGGGGTTTTTACTCAGGGATATCCTATGCACCCCAATGATCAAATAATATATTTCTGGTGTCCACATACGGCCATCCACGAATTCCCCTGTGGGGGCAAGGCCCTGATGAAGCAAGGGCAATAATATCCATGAGATATAATCCCAAATGCATGAATCATGCATACCAATCATGCACTAGCTCTAAGCACTCAAAGTGCACAAGATGGGAAAACTCCATCCCTCTATCATATTAACCCAATGACCACACACACAATGCAATCCAATCACACCATGATGTATATGGGTCATGTGGGTGCGTCATACGGTGATGAAGACATAGAACGTACTCCTCCTTCCCAAAGGGTGAGAACAAGTTTAGGTATTTAGAAAAGATTATTAAGGGTCATCTTCTAGTGGGGGCCCAATACTTTGGGGTAGCCCACAGACTAAGAATGGCCATATAAGACTAAAGGAATAAGAGTTCCTATTAAGGGTCCAATTTAGGCCTTCAACCACATATAACAACCCCATGGGCCTACCTTAGGGCCACCAAGGAGGACATCTAACCTCAACTGGGCCCCAAAAGGCAACCTGCTAGTACTTGAATATGAAGCAAGGCCTAAGGCCTAAGGTAATCCATGGCCTAGTCGACTATACTCAAAGCCCAACTGATAGGAAATATAGTGGGCCCTCAAGTAAAGTTTGGGCCCAACCATAAAGGTAACAAATCCACATATTGTCATGGGCCTAGTGGGCAGCCCGATAATCCAACCATGAGGGCAAATTCTATACTTTATCTAAGTGAGTTGGGCCTCATAGCTTGGCCCAAGTACAAGGTTATTTTTTTGAACAAACAAGGGCCCAACTACTTACACATTATGGCCCACAAACCAATCATAATAAGTAGTGAGATATAGGCCCAAAGGTCAAGGGACCTAATTAGAAGATTCCAAGATAAATGGGCCTACAAAGTCCAACTAAAACTATGAACAAAGATCTAAAATAAAATCCAATTGAGGTGGGCCTCCTAATGTGCACGAATGAAGCCTAAATGCACCTCAGAAAATGGTAAACTTATGTGTGTGAGTCCTCCTTAAATCTAGTAGGTCATGCTGCCCCAAATCATACTATTAGGGGCAGCCAATATGGGCCTATTGCTAAAATTTCTAGTACACCCATTTCTGGACTTACTGGAGTCCAACAATAATAAATAAAAATTAAGTTTATATTCATTGGTGGCCCACATATGTCCCTGTGGGTCCCATCAGATGAGCGTAATGGATTACACACATAAATTAGGTGGTCCATGCTACAACACTCGAAGTCCAGTAATAGTCCAATGGGCCTAGGCATCCCAAGGTGGAAAGTCCTATGGGCCTGGGAAATTAGCCCAAAGACAACCAAATGGGTCCCAAAAATGGATTCCATAGAGGGAGATGGTCATGTCCCACATGGACCACAAATGGATGGATGGTGGGGATAACAAATACATTAAGATGGGACACAAAGGGGGTGGACGGCCCAGCCATGGATGGATGTCTTAGCTTGGGCATCCTAGCGTAGTGGGCCAGTCCAGCCCTGGCCACCAAATGCACAAGGGTCTATTGGCCCTGAAACTTGGTAGGCAGGTCCTACCATGGGTGGGCCACCTCTCTGTAAAATTTCATAATTTTTAGATAAGCAGACAATTTTATTTTATTTAAAGAAAACTAACTGTCTAGAAAATCAGTTTAGTGCATATTTTGAACAGGCCTTGATTTGAACACAAAATTGGGAAAAATAGTTTTGTGCCACCTCACAAGGTGGGGTCCACAGATGTGGCCCACCAGTGGAAAAATTATTTTATATTTCAGAAATTCCAAACTGACTTGTTGCTAGAAATAATCCAGAAAATCTAGACTGTCCACCTCACTTAGGCCACACCTTTGGAACCTCAATCAAGTCGGATGTGGTTGAAATTTGGGGAAATCTAGATGGGATCCCCACCTTTCAGAAAAATATATTTGATGGGTATTAAAAGTCCCCTAAATAATCTCAAATTCAGGCCCAAAAAACTCCAGAAACCTGTCCAGAAAATTTTGGACAGCAACATACATTAGGATTAAATTAAATGTATGAGCTATAAAACAAATGATTACCCTAAAAAATAGGTGTCATGGCCTACCCTAGTGGTCCCCACAAATGTCCAGATCTAAACCTAGAATTTCTACACTTGCATGCAACAATTAGAGTGGCAAATGGGACACCCAAACCATGGAGTAGGTGGGTATGGGCATCCCACCCTAGCTGGGCTCCCTGGACAATCTAGGCCCACTAAGTGGACCATACATATCATCATCAGGAATACAAAAAGGGAGAGAGAAGGAAGGACATCCGGCCATAGGGAGAAGGTTCCGCCACCATTGAGCCTTCCCCAACACAATCACAACCATATATACTATACATATACAACGTACAACATGGATTTCACCATGTATGGTTTAGATTTAAGATTAGTGGTTGGGATGTCATCCCAACCATGATAGAGGTATCCATCAAGGAAATCCCCATGCATGCACAAGATGGGCCCATTGGCCACATCTAGGCGGTTGTGTAGGATCTCCACCATTGATTGGTGGGTCCTACACATCCCAAATGAGATAAAAGAAGGGATCTACACCATGAAGAAGGAATGTACATGAAATAGGGAGCACCCACCTTAGATTCTCCACAAAATCTACATCTTCTAACTCCTCTAGCTTTAAGGAAGGGGGATTGATGGGTGAGATGAGCTTCTAATGGAGAGATTAGGAGAGAGAGGGAGGGGAAGAATGTGGCTGAAATTAGTGAAGAGAGGTGGGAAGGTTCCATCCTCTTGCAAGGGAAGGAAAGGAAATGGGAAGGGAGAAATGAGAGGGAGAGAAAAGAGAAAGAGAGATGTTGTAAAAGAGGAATGATTGTAAAATGGCTTGGGAAGAGAAAATTTCAAATTTTCCCTTGAAAAATGATGCTTGGGATAGAGGACTAATGATGGGCTAGCAGAAGGAAGCCTAATGGAGGCTATAGGCTAGGAGGTGGGTGGTGTTTGGGAGATGGGTGGTGTAAGAGATGGGGTTTTGGGTAGTGTGTGTTGAATGTTATGCCAATGGATAGGAACAACTAGAAAAATGAGTGCGCCACCCGTAGGTGGGCCACGTGAGATGCACAAAACTTATAATCTATACATCGAATGGATGCACAAGATGCATCATTGGAACCACAATGATGATGTGAACAATTGACATAGGTTTCAATTCGATCCAATTTGGGTCTACATAACCGAACATAAGGTTGACTACAAACTGAAAAGGCCTAGCTATATGTCCTAGAGGGGGGGGGGGGGGTGAATAGGAATATGCTAAATAAAACTTATAATAGTGAAAATTAAATAAATATGATAGCCAACAAATAATATAAACAAACCACAATGCAAGAATGTAAAGCAACCTCAAAATTTAGATCTTGAGAGGTTGATACAAATGCTGTTCTAAGGACAACCTTACACTAAAAACCAAAGTTTATGGTAGGACAACCTTATTTCTAGAAAGGCCTTTATATCAAATCTCAAATCGAAGAGGAATAATAAAAAATTAAATACAAACTGCACTGAAGAATAAATTGTAATTACAAATATATTTTGTTCTAGGGATAACCATACACCATAGGAATGGCAGGGCAACCTTACTAGAACGATTAAAGAAGCTGATAATGGAATAGCAATAAATAAATGCTAAACTATTACAACATTCCCACAATGCTTGAAATAAATGATTACAACATTCACATCCACTTATACATCCCATAAATAAATAATCAAAGATATGAAACATAAACCATTCAACCACTAAACACAGTGGTTCGCCTATGTGTTCATCAACTGTTAAACAACAGCCACATAGAATGCTACTCCACTCTTAATATCCTCACACATGGGATATTAGCATTCACTATCAAATTAGGTTTTCATAGGTTCACCCAAAACCTTCACAATTGTGCCTTTCTCTATGGGCTTACACAATTAAAAAAACCACACTTCTGAGTTTTCCTGACTCTCCTCAAATAACCAATACAATGATATTTTTTGGGAAAATCCCAAAAGAAACCAAAACAGAAAGGAATTTACAATTAAATGTAAAATACCTGATTTTCTCCTTCGTTGTAGCAGCCCCGAAGAACCAAGTCAAAGTAGATGATTGAATGTCCAAGTTCAATGTCCAAAACTCACATTACAATGGTTCTAGTTCTAATTAATTTTAAATTAAACCAAAATGGGCTAGCTTTAATTGATTTTGATTCCAAAGAAAGGAAAATAGCAATTCCTCTTTTTAGATTAGATTGGAATACAAGAAACAAAATCAATTAATAAAGCTAAAGAAAGAGAATATCAAATACGTACACTTAGCTTAAAATAGAGCACAGACTAATCTCTCAGAAGGCCGAATTAATTAGCTTGAATTGTCTCTATTATTCTGAGATTCAGGCTCTATTTATAGCTGAGTGAAACATGTCTTCGAGTGGTTGAAGAACCAACAGAAATTTAAATTTTCAGGCGCGATAAGATCTGACGGTTTCATGACTGGTCGTAGGTCACCTTCGACTGGTCGTATGTTAATACGAATAGTCGTAGGTCGCATACGACTAGTCGTAGACAGATGTTTTTCAATACTGTACTTTAAATCGTAGATCTACGACTAGTCGAAGAACCAGTCAACACTGTTCACATGACTGGTCGAACAATCTCCAGGACTGGTCGTAGAGTAACCAAAAATTTTTAAAAATCTTCAACAACTTAGGACTGGTCGAACCAGTTCTAAGACTAGTCAAACAAGGTCTAGGACTAGTCTTAAAATAGACCAAATTCACTTATAAACTATATATGGATTATGTATCCAAAATAGCCTATTCTAAAGGTCAACTTAAGGTTAGTCATACCTCAATAGTGAAGCAAGGACATTGAAACTTAAAGACAAGTGACGTTTGAGTATAATTAAGCCTGAGATCTTGAACTTAAAAGTTTTTGAGATCTTGAACTTGAAAGCTTCTGAGATCTTGAAAGCTTCTGTTATCTATCGAAGTTAATCTTGTTAGACTATTATCATGACTCTTCATGTCTTGAATGGATCTTTTGTTCATCATATATACAACTTCAAAGCAGTGTCTTTGTCACCACAAATTTGATAATAATAAGGGGCTATAAACTATCATTAAGATTACTAGCCCAATCAGCATCCGAGTACCCAACTAATTGAACAATAGTCTCATGTGGATACCAGAGATCGAGATTAACAGTACTTGTGACATATCGTACAATCCACTTGACAGCAATCAAGTGGGATTCTTTAGGATTAGACTGATATCTAGCAAAAATACCAACACTTAGTGCAATATCAGGTCTACTAGTAGTTCAATACAATAGGCTACCAATCATGCTCCGATACAAATTTGGATCAACATTTTTACCTACAGAATCTTTTGAGAGTTTCAAGGTAGTACTCATACGAGTATCGAAGTTCTTACCATTCTCAAATCCAAATCTCTTAATTAAATTCAAAGCATATTTAGATTGAGAAATGAATATTCCATCAGGTTGTTGCTTTACTTGCAACCCTAGGAAGTAATTTAATTCCCCAACCATGCTCATTTCAAACTATGATTTCATCAAATCTGTAAACTCAGTAGTCATGTCGGTACAAGTATATCCATAAATGATATCATCAACATAAATCTGAACCATTAAAATATGATAATTATGTTTTTTAACAAACAGAGTTTTATCAACAAATTCTATTTGAAAATTATGGCTTAACAAAAAATTTGTTAGTTTCTCATACCATGCTCTAGGAGCTTGTTTTAATCCGTAAAGTGTCTTTTTAAGGCAATACACATGATCAGCATTTTTTGGGATTTTCAAAATCCATCGGTTGTTCAACATAGACTTCCTCATGCAAATCATCATTTAAGAAAGTACTTTTCACATCCATTTGATAAATCTTAATCTTTCTAAAACATGCAATGGATATAAACAGTCTGATTGATTCAAGACATACTACTGGTGCAAAGGTTTCATTAAAATCAATACCTTAAATTTGAGTGTAACCTTGTACCACTAGTGTAAGACCCGTATCTTGGTCCGTACCGTTCCGTAGACTTCCGCAGTCTTACCGGTCGAATCCCGACAATCTTCGACCCTTAACCGATATTCATGCGCAACCCTAATTCATATGCCGTTAACCTGTATCGACTCAACCCAAGACCATTACCATAGAAACCGCGTCATCGCTGGGGTTCCGATACCACGACTTGCGCGCCGAGGCAATACCCTGGTCAAGAGATGTGGGCCAACGTTCGGTGCGAGGAAAACGCCGCGTGTTGTGAAACCTAAGGGAATCTCTACGAGGTGACACATCAATCAATCAATCCATCAATCCATCACATGTCAAGTACATGTCAAGTACACATCACCTTTCACCCATTCCCAAGCAACCACAAAAGTTAAGAATCTCTTACAAAGCCCATACCTTTCTAACACCAAAAACCCTCAAAGTCAAAAAGTTCTTACACCTCCCATGCCTTTCTTACACAAAAGGCCACAAAAGTCAAGGTTTTCTTACACACCCATCACTCACCACATCCATCCATCACCCATCTCTCTCTCCCTTTACAACTCTCTCCCTCATTTTCAAACTCAAAATCTCAAAGGAGAGAAATCTCATACGTATGAGAGCTCTCCAAGCATTCCCAAGCTCCAAGTGTGGCCCACTTTCCTACCCCATCATCTCCCATCCTAGCCATCCATTTCTCATCTCCTCCGTATGAATCGAAGCTAAGGTGCTAAGGAAGCCAAGAGAGCAAGAAGATTAAGCGGTGGGTGATGTTAGATTTTATTTTCCATTTTTCTTTTGATTTAAGGGTCCATCTATGTGGGACCCACCTTGATGTAGGCCTCGTATCAAGAGGGGCCCATAGTGGCGAGGCCCCTCCATCCTCGCCGATTCTCTCTCTCTCTCTCTCTCTCTCTCTCTCTCTCTCTCTCTCTCTCTCTCTCTCTTCTTATGTGTTGTGGACCCCTCACCATCATGTGTGACCCACACCATCCCATCTGTGGGGCCCACCTTGTAGTCCATCCTTTGGTGGGCCTAGATTTAGGAGAACACAAATATCAGCTTGATTCTAAACATAGGTGGGCCACATCCCTGTGGGACCTGCCATGAGGTTTGTGTTACACCCACACGGTCCAGCGTCCAGGGACGCTGGACGTGTGCTGGAATGTTGGGTGGGCTGCCAGGGGGTGGCTAACACTGATGTGAACTGACGGTGGGTCCATGAGACCCACTCCCGTCCTCCACCCCTCCATATGGGCCACACCAAGATGCATGTGCATTATCCAAACCGTCCATTTCATTTTGAAGGCAGAATCCAACATTCGTGTGGGGCCCATCTTCAATGTCATGACCCATAGCTCACCTGACAAACTAAGTGGAGAAGTCCCGTTTCTACACTTGAGGTCTTGGCGTGGTGACTGACAGTGGGGCGTGGACTAATGGCGTGGGGTCCATAGGACCCACCTACACCGCCCATTCACCATGGTGGGCCACCCCACATGTGATTTAGGTTGTCTGAACGGTGGGCCCCATGGCTCACGTGCCAGATGGAGTGAAGGATACTCCGTTTCAACGTTAGGACCCACCCAGTCCCTTAGTTCGCTGGTAGTCCGAGTGGAAGATACGTCTTTTCACACTGGGGTCCTGGGGCTTATTCCCTAGGACGGTGGCTAGCATGGAGTGCGTCCTGACTTGGGTGTACCCTGGCGTGGGGTCCATGGGACCCACCTACACTGACCTTCCATTTAGATGTCCCCCTCACGATGCATGCTAGTGGGACCCACCCCACGTGTGGGGCAACCACGTGGTATGTGTTTGTCCAGCCGTCCATCTGGACATTAGATTTGTTATTTATATAATATATTATATTATATATATTATGTATTATATTATATAATATATGTATTATATATTCCCTTTTTATATACTTGTTGTGGTGGGCCCTACTTGGGACCCACCTCTCTTCTTAATGCAGAAAACTGCATGTGTAGTGACCGATTTCTATATATAGTAAATATTTATATATATATATTTTTATACTCATACATTTCATATGAAATGGTGGGCCCTACATGGGACCCACCTCTCCCTTTATATGCTTAAAGCTGCTCAAACAACAGCTATACTTATACATATTATATATATATATATATATATATATATATATATATATATATATATATATATATATATATATATATATAAAGCTGACAACAGCCATATTGCATATAATATGTGTGTTGTGTAATGTCATCCAACCATTTGTGGCCCACTATGATTGTCGTTTGGGTGGTAGGGCCCATTATGATGCATGTGTTCTCTCCATGCTATCCATTTATATGGGACCCGCCTGGATGTAGGTGTTGTATCCAATCTGTCCATCCATTTAAAGCTCATTTTATATGAGTTAAAGAATAAGCTAGATCCATAGTCTAAGTGGACCCGCCTTGGCATGTTATGAGGCCCATCTTGATTTAGTTGTGGTTGTTCATTGGGGCCCGCTTTGATGTGGATGTAAGGCCCATGTCGTGAGGCCATTCGACGTATTTGTGGCCCATGGTTGAGGCCCACTTTGATATATATGTAAGGCCATGGGTTGAGGCCCATTTGATGTATTAGGGGTCTATGGGTTGAGGCCTATTTGATGTACATACGAGGCCCAATGGATGTGACCCATTTGATACACATAGGGCCCATGTGATTAGGCCCATTTGATGTATTCAAGGCCCAAGGGTTATGGCTCATTGCAATGTACATAAGGCCCATTGGTGCGGCCCATTGATATGGCCCACTTGATGTATATAAGGCCCATATGATATGGCCCATTTGATGTATTTAAGGCCCAGTGAGATGTACCTAAGGTCCATTGCAATGTGTGATCCCAATATGATTTATGTAATGATGTTTACGATGAGCTGTGCCTTGGGAGCAATGTCAGTTTGACGTCCACATTACGAAATAATGTTGGTTAAATGTTCGCATTACGACTCTCCCTAGGGCCCATTAATAGCCTGTACTTATTGTGTATAGGCCGTCCAGGCCCATCTTCATGGTAAGTGTAGTTCATTTCATTATAACATGTTTAGTATAGTTCCATGACTCATAATCATACGCATCATATGTCTGCTTAATATGAGAATTGACTGATCATAGCATATGCCTTCGGGCAGGTTATTTATGGGCTCCCGATTAGGCGGTGTTGTCCTACATGAGCGTACGTTACGTGCAAGGATGTGCTGCATGATTGGATAGTGTGATTCATGCATCTCGTATTGTGTGATATGGTTACTATATGCCCTAGAGACATCAGGGCCATAGCCTCCACAGACGTATCGTGGTTGGCAGGATTGGATACCAAAAATTTTATTCTACATGGGGTGTTATAGATATCCCTGGGTGAAAGTTCCTAAACCCTTATGGTACCAAGAGGTTGCTCCAACGTCTAGACCGAGTGGGTAGATGAGCGTTGAGTGCTGATTACCAGATGGCTGTGCTCTCCACTGTGTCGTGGTTGGTTGGAAGGGGGTGTGGCCTTACTCGCCCAAGTGTAAGCGCCAATGTTAGGCTGAGTTTGACCAGCTCGAGGAATGGGTCCGCTATCGACGAGTCGAGCCCGATATTGGCAGACGGATAGTGAGGTCTCTTCCACTTACCTTATTGCGAGCGATGAGGCGGCGATCTGGTTTAGAGTGTACTAGACCCTGATGATATCTCATATTTGAGCTGTGTTGACATGTGGACTTAGATGAGGATTGTATGCTTGACTTGCATCTTGCATCACTTAGCCTTGGTACGGTTCATGATATTATGGATCCATCTGCATATTTCGCATTACTCTGATATTGCATGATCATACTACTACCTTGCGCACACACTTTCACCACCCTCTACGCTTTCTATAAGCTTATGCACGACTGTTGCGTGCAGGTGACGTTGGGGTGCAGCAACGCTGAGGTAGGAACGCTTTGCAAATCATTTTGGAGTTTTTATTCTTCATCATTGTATTTCCCTTTATGCTCATTGTACTTGTTAAGTTTTTGATCATAGTGAAAATGTAATGGAGTTTTTGGTTGTTGTTTGTGGGTTATGCCTTTGCTTATGCTTATTACGAATCAATCTGACGTTGAAAATCCTCCTCGTAGCATCCCAGGATCGGAACCTGGCGAATGGGAGTTGGGAGCCTAGAATGGGGTTCTACGAAGGATGTCGGCGCCGGATTCAGCGACCGGGAATTTTGTGAGCCCGATTTTTGAGTTTGGGGTGTGACAACTAGCCTAGCCTTGTTTCTAATTATATTTCCAAGCTCGTCAGACTTATTTTTGAAAATTCATTTTGTTCCAATGATGTGTTTATCTTTGGGTCTAGGTACAAGATACCAAACATCATTTCTTACAAATTGATTTTCTTCTTACATCGCAACAATCCAATTTTCATCAACAAGAGATTCTTTTACACTAGAAGGTTCTATCTAGGATGTAAAACATACGTAATTACATATATCCTCAAGTTGTCTACAAGTACGAACACCAGTGAGAGGGTTTCTAAGAATTTGAGTGGTTGAATGATCTTTAACAGTCCTTAGTTCAAAATCATTCTGATTAGATGAAGTATCAGGTTTATCAATTACAAGAACATCATTATTTGAACTTGAGATTGGAGTGTTTAAGTGATCATCAATGACCACATTGATGGACTCTTGAATCACACTGGTCCCTTTGTTCAGAACCCTATAAGCACGACTGTTTAAAGAATACCCTAGAAAGGTCCCTTCATCACTTTTCATATCAATTTTTTTCAGATTTTCACGATCTCATAAAATATAGCACTTGCTGCCAAAAACTCGAAAGTATTTGATAGTAGGCTTCTTATTGAACCACATTTTGTAAGCCATTTTATTATTACCTTTACTAGTATAAACTCGGTTAATAATATAGCAAGCTGTATTGACTGCTTCAGCCCAAAGATTCTTAGAGCTTCATGCTATTCAACATGACATTAGCCATTTCTTGAAGCATTCTATTTTTTCTTTCCACTATACCATTTTGTTGTGGAGTTTTGGGCGCTGAGAATTCATATAATATTCCTTGGTCGCTACAAAACTTATCAAAACTGCGATTCTCAAATTCAGATCCATGATCACTACGAATCTTAATGATTTGAGAACCTTTTTCAGTTTGACTCCTTTTGAGAACTTTTCTTACTTCTTCAAGGGTTTCTGATTTGTCCCTTAAGAAGACTACCCATATATATTGGTAAAGTCATCTACTATTACTAAGATAGCATTCACCACATATCTTATCTAATTTTTGAAGTTTGGGTAGACCTCTTATAAGTTCCCATTTGCTCAATCTATATAAATTTCGATAGTGTACATGTCCAAGACATTTGTGCCATAATTCAGTCTCGTCTATATGGACCATGTAACATGTTTGATTAGATGAGCTGGATTCGCTAACAATATAGCAGTTTTCAAATGTTCTACGTCCAGTTAGTATTATATATCCCTTGTTGTTTAGAATCTCATAGCTTTGATTAAAAAACTGAACATTATGGTTATTATCACATATTTGAGATATGCTTAGCAAATTATGTTTTAGTCCTTCAACATATAAGACATTCTTAAATAATAGAAGGTTATAAAGTTGAACCGTACCTTGGCCCATAATTTTACAGTTACTGCCATCACCAAATGTGACTGAACCATCAGTCATATCTTTTAGATCGGTGAATAAAGCCTTGTCGCCTATCATATGCCTGGAGCATCCACTATCTAGGTACCACTTTGAATGGCTTGTAGCTTTGAAAGCAGTATGGACAACCAAGCAAGTGACCTTTGGAATCCATTTCATAACCATTTTGGGTTTAGGTGGATAGTTGGTCTTCTTTCGATTGTAAGATTTATAAGTGTGACCTATTGAGTTAGACTTTAGAAGCTCCTTAAGTAAATCAACTATCTTTTCAGCCAAAAGATTTTTGTTATGCTTCTTATAGTTGAAATAATTTTCTTTAGGTTTTTGAACAGATTTAAGATCTTTAGAAAACACTTGTCCTTTCCCTTTTCAGTTTAAGGTCTCTCCCTTTATAAACTTAGGAGGTGTATTTTTCAGTTTAGGAGAAATATTCTTATTATAACCCAGACCGGATCGATCGCCACATTTTCTCAATCTTGATAAGAGTTTTTCTAATTTAGAATCACCTTGGGCATATTTCCAAGTTTCTTTTAAAATTAAGAGAGAAGAGACTTCATGTTTTAGTTGGTCATTTTCAGATTTATGATTTTCAACTTGGGCAGTTTTAAAATCTAAATCGCATTTTGTCTTTTCAAAACAGTTTGAAATATGTGACTTTTCTAAAACAAGAGATTCATAAATTTCTTTGAGTTTAGAAAAATTCTCTTTTTGAAGTTTCAGTTTTACCGCTATTTTACAACTCTCCTTGTATAGGGCATTATAGGCATCTTGAAGATCATCTTCATTTTCACATTCACTGTTCAGATTTTCTTCACTTGTTGAATCATTATCTGAAAATGTGAATTTGGCTAGAGTCATAAGGGCTTTCACTTCATTGCCCGACTCAGTTTCAGAATCTTCAGATTCAGAAGAAGCTTTAGAATCAGAGGATTCATCCTAAGCAGCCAACATACCCTTCTTCTTGGGTTTGTCCTTTTTAGGACACTTGTTAGCCAAATGCCCATATTCTTGGCAGTTGTAACATTGACTATCTTTTAAAGATTTTCAAGTTTTACATTTAGGTTTAGATCTTTTCTTATCATTTCCTTATTGAAAATCAACTCTCATTTTACTTTTGAAGATTTTATAAAACTTTTTTGTCAAAAGGGCCATATCATCTTCAAAGTTATCTAAATCAGAATTTTCTTGAAAATTATTTTTAGAAGTTTTAAGAGCAATCAATTTTCCTTTTGGAGCTTTAAAAGTTAACTTGTAGGTTTATAAAGAACCAACTAATTCCTCAACCCTCATTTTCTCTGTATCACAAAGTTCATGGATCGCAGTCACTTTAGAGTTGAACCGTTCAAGAAATGAGCATAGTATTTTTGCACACACTTTTCAGCAAGACCCCACACAGAGTTTACAATGTCATTTAATCGTGTATAAAAGCCCATAAATGTTTCATTCCCTCCATATGAATTTCTTCAAATTTTTTTGTAAGGAGTTGGACTTTCAATTTCTTGAAAATTGATGTACCCTCATGTGTCATTTCTAATATATCCCAAGCTTGCTTTGCAGAATCACAGGATATAATTTTTTTGAATTCATCCGGTGATAGTGCACAAGTGATTGCATTTAGTGCTTTAGTATTTGCACTACTCTCACCTTTTTGAAGTGTGGTCCATGAGAAATAAGGTGTTACTCTCATAGATTTTGAACCATCAACTCCAGTTACTTCAGTGGTAGGAGGGTTCTAACCATTCACAGCGGCCAACCACACACTTTCATCCATGGATTTTAAGAATATTTTCATCCTGACTTTCTAATAAGCATAGTTGGAGCCATCAAAGGGTGGTGGCCTAATGACTGATAGGCTATCAAAATTTGACATCTTAAATAGCTTAAATCGTTAGCTCAAGAAATAAATCCAAGAATTAAGATTTAAAAATGAGCTATTAGGCTCTGATACCACTTGAAAAGGCCTAGGGATATGTCTTAGAGGGGGGGAGGGGGGTGAATAGGACTATGCCAAATAAAACTTATAACAGTGAAAATTAAATAAATATGACAGCCAACAAATAATATAAACAAACCACAATGCAAGAATGTAAAGCAACCTTAAAATTCAGATCTTGAGAGGTTGATACAAATGTTGTTCTAAGGACAACCTTACACTAAAAACCAGAGTTTATGGTAGGACAACCTTATTTCTAGAAAGGTCTTTGTATCAAATCTCAAATCGAAGAGGAATAATAAAAAATTAAATACAAACTACACTGAAGAATAAATTATAATTACAAATATATTTTGTTCTAGGAACAACAATACACCATAGGAATGGTAGGACAACCTTACTAGAACAATTAAAGAAGCTGATATAGGAATAGCAAGAAATAAATGCTAAACTATTACAACATTCCCACAACGCTTGAAATAAATGATTACAACATTCACATCCACTTATACATCCCACAAATGAATAATTAAAGATATGAAATATAAACCATTCAACCACCAAACACAAGGGATTATAGTGGTTTTCCTGTGTGTTCACCAACTGTTAAACAACAGCCACACAGAATGCTACTCCACTCTTAATATCCTCACACATGGGATATTAGCGTTCACTATCAAATTAGGTTTTCACAAGTTCACCCAAAACTTTCATAATTGTGTCTTTCTCTGTGGGCTTACACAATTAAAAAAACTACACTTCTGAGTTTTCGTGGCTCTCCTTAGATAACCAATACAATGAGATTTTTCTAGCAAATCCTAAAAGAAACTAAAACAGAAAGGAATTTATAATTAAATGTAAAATACATAATTTTCTCCTTCGTTGTAGCAGCTTCGAAGAACCAAGTCAGAGTAGATGATTGAATGTCTAAGTTCAATGTCCAAAACTCACATTACAATGGTTTTAGTTCTAATAGATTTTAAATTAAACTAAAATGGGCTAGCTTTAATTGATTTTGATTCTAAAGAAAGGAAAATAGCAATTCCTCTTTTCAGATTAGATTGGAATACAAGAAATAAAATAAAGTAATAAAGCTAAAGAAAGAGAATATTAAATACGCACACTTAACTTAAAATAGAGCACAGACTTATCTCTCAGAAGGCTAAATTAATTAGCTTGAATTATCTTTATTATTCTGAGATTCGTGCTCTATTTATAGCTGAGCGAAACATGTCTTCGACTGGTCTTAGGACCTTTACGACTGGTCGAAGAACCAACAAAAAATTAAATTTTCAGGCACGATAAGATCTGACGGTTTTACAACTGATCGTAGGTACCCTATGACTAGTCATAGGTCACCTTCGACTGGTCGTAGGTTACATATGACTGGTTGTAGATAGATATTTTTCAATGCTGTACTTTAAATCATAGATCTACGACTGGTCGAAGAACCAATTGACAATGTTCACATGACTGGTCAAAAAACTAATCGACACTTTTCACACGACTGGTCGAACAGTCTCTAGGACTGGTCGTAGAGTAACCAAAAAATTTTAAAAATCTTCAACAACTTAGGACTGGTTGTGAAATTTCTTGGACTGGTCGAACCAGTGCTAGGACTAGTCAAAAAAGGTCCAAGACTAGTCTTAAAACAAACCAAATTCACTTATAAAATATAGATGGATTATGTCTCCAAAATGGCCTACTCTAAAGGTCAACCTAAGGTCAGTCATACCTCAATAGTGAAGCAAGGACATTGAAACTTGAAGACAAGTGACCTTTGAGTATAATTAAGCCTGAGATCTTGAACTTGAAAGCTTCTGAGATCTTGAAAGCTTCTGTTGTCTATCGAAGCTAATCTTGTTAGACTATCATCATGACTCTTCATGTCTTGAATGGATCTTTTGTTCATCACATATATAGCTTCAAAGCAGTGTCTTTGCCACCAAAAATTTGATAATAACAAGGGGCTATAAACTATAACACTTACACAAACACTATCCGAGGGTCGCGGGTCAGCGGGATTCGACCGGTAGGACTGCGGGACCAAGAGAAACGAAATGCATACCTATACACACACATGCACACACGTGAACTTGGGTCGGGTCTTACACCATTCATTATGTAGTGGGGCCCACTTCCTAACCCTACACATTTTTCAAGGTGGGTCCACCTAGTTGTAATTTCCTAGAAAGCCTATACCTAGCCTCTACCTAACCTACCTACACCCATCATGGACTAGCTTAGGTTTGCTTTTTTAGAGAGTAATCATTTTCCTTGATCCCCACCCCCAATGCTACATCATGAGGTTTCTCTTCCCTATCAAGGAGAGAAATCATGACATGGATATGCCCTCCCTTCTCTCTCTCCCTCTCTCTCTCTCTCTCTTTCTTCCATTCTTCCTCTCCTCCTTGCAAAGAAAAAAATGTCCAAGCATTCTCCTCTCCTCTATCCCCTTCTTCCATAATCTCCCCTCCATCTAGCCATTAACAACCCACCTACACCCTTCAATCATCTTCCTCTTTAAGTCTAGAACTTGGATCTTAGAGTTTTGAAGGCCTTCTTCAAGGTGGATGCTCCAAGCTTCTTCATCCCTTCTTCTTCTTCCCTTTCTTATTTTCTTTTTCTATATGCATGCAGGCATGTAGGACCCACTAATCCATGGTGGAGATCCTAATGGGTCCTAGGATGAGGCCATGGGCCTAGATCCTCCATATTTCCATCCATGGTGGGCCATTCTCCATGGACCCACCATGATGCTTTCTCCTTCTCATTTCTTGCACCCCATGGGCCATCTAGGCCTTGCATGCATGTGGAAAAATGGATACCTTCCCTCTAGCAAGTTCCTTTAATGTATTATAGCATGGATTTATCATACAACATAGTGGATGGTGTGGATTTGGGTGTGGGAGGTCCATTAGTGGCGGGACCTTCCACCAATGGCCGATTTTCTTCTCTCTCTCCCTTTCTCTCTATTTTTCTCCTGTATATTCTGATGATGTGTGGCCCAGTAAGGAGAGGTCAACAACATCTCAAACCCTTAGATAGATGGGACGTCCAAGCCCACCTCTATTGGACGTCTAAGCCCACCATACATGTATGGTTTGGGTGGCCTCCAAAATGGCTTTTTCATGGAGGTCTGAGTGAACTCATGGGTCTGAAAATTTTTTAACCTATCAAGGTAGACCCTACAATTTGAATCAGGGCCATAAACCCTTTGATTAATTTGTATAGGTTGAAATATGGACAACATATGTTGCTGTCCAGATTTCAGGCCCAGTTGGAGCATGAGTTTTGAGCTACTGTTTAGACCTGTTTGCAGTTGTATCCCAAATTTCTTTAAGGGTTTTATTGTGTGTGGATCCCACTTTAATATAGAAAGGAGCCCACACCCTATCTCACATGATCGAGGCCCATGGGATGGGCCAAAGTAGCCTAATTGCCCAAAAATTTCTATACAGTTCAGCAACACAGAAAGGTGGAAATGTGCATGTTTACCTGATTTTCTAGAATAAGTGGGCCACTCCAGTGGACCCCACTTGTTGTCCATGAGTAGGACCACCATTCTAATAAATTTTTGAAGGGTTTAGGTAGGTTTAGGACCACTCCATGTCGTCCCAAACATAGGGACAACAAGATTTCTACAACAACCAGTTTTCTGTAACATGTATGGTTGCCATTTTATTTTAAAATATTTATCATGCTTATAAAAATTTAAAATTTATTCTTGATGTGGTTCACCCTTGCTAGGACCCACCTACAAGATTTAGGGCCATTTGGGCCACTGGAAATCAGAGTGTGGTGGCTGGACGTCCATGATGGTGACATCCAGTAAGGCTGGCCATCCCCACCTATTTATGGCCCACCATGATGTGTGTATTATCCACTTGTCCATCCATAATGGGACCCACTTAGATGTGGCCCACCTTAGTGTGGAACGTCCAAGGTGGGGGCCCACCATGTGTATTGCATAGGGCTGGACATCCAGCTTATTGGACCACCTAACCCATTGTGGGACGCCCCATGTGGGCTGCATGCTAGACCTCGGTCCAGTAGTATGGCCCACCTAATTCTTTGTCCCTTAGTATACTCCTATGTGGTGGGACCCTCTGGCCTGATTGCTGGGCTATTTGGACTTGGGTCCCAATCATATGAGCATTTTTGGGCTCCATCAGGCCCATAAAACTGGTGGAATAAAAATTCAGTAATATATTGTAAATGTACACTGCCTTTGGGATGAGATTTTTAGGAGTGAGGCCCGCCACATTGTGTAACACCCTGAAAATCGAGGGTCGTGTATAAACTCAACTCCCGAGTTCCAGACCGTCACTTATGCAACAAAAATGGTTATGATTCAATGTTGTCTAATTTAAAGCATTCACATGAGTAAAAGTATACCAAAACTGCAATTCATACTTCAGATCCAGTGATAAAAGCAAGCGGAAGACTAAACAATGTATATATCATTGTATGGAAAAACAAAGTAATCTCATCTGTCTCCAAAGTATGACTACATCTCTGAGTCTCATATACATGTAAATAAACAAAAGAATAAAGTTCAAAATAGTCCCACTGAAGTCCCCCTCGATCCAGGTCACCTACGGGAAGCCGTCGTGATACTGCATATACGAGAACTCATCCTGGTCCTCGTCAATCTCCGGCTCCACCTCCTGGATCTCGTCCTCACCTGCAACTACGACAGGGTCTGGTGGGTGTTGCAAACACCATCCCGTAACGTGGGAATGAGTGATCAACTCAGTGGAATCATAGAGCAAAGATTAGCATGTTCACAATTCAATCACGCGATAATAGTAAAGCAGTAAATCAGACAATCCTAATACTGTTGTTAATGCAAGATGATATGACGTGATGTATGCCCTCACCGACGATCACCCTCATGCGGCAACATCTTACGACCGCGGCATGCCACACTCCCTAGAGTGCTCCACATCTTCCAGGCACATGCAATGCTATGGTGATATGATTACCAAGTTGTTATTAGTCCATTCAAACAGCAGGATTGAGAAACTAAGGTACTTCCCTTGTATCAATCCCAACACGGATCCTGTCTAGGGTCGTCACTCCTAGTAATCTCATACGATGTATATTTCGTAGGTCACTGCAAGGGCTGTCAGGGCTGTTGCTCGCACTCGTTGCACCGCTCCCCCATCACCTTATCAATACAGGCCTACTGTACTCTACTGCACGGAAGGGTCGTCGCCTCCCGTGGACTCAGAATACGCTCGCGGTCACTACAAAGGGCTCGTCGCCTGATCAGTGTAGGCCGACAGCTAGAATATAGTGTCCCATACCACCATAATCTGCTCACGAGTCAAGGTGCTCACTGGTCACTACGGGGAGGTTTGTGGCCCCAGCGTAGGCCGACAGCTCGACCACGGTGTCCCATACCGCCATGCCCGGCTCATGAGTCTTTGTGGATCAAGGTACCACGGTTAATAGGGTTTACAATGGTAAGTTCAGTACCCTAGGTTCAAGCAGTTATGATACATACAAGGTGAACATACATCGGCCAGTCGGGTTACTTGACGGGCTCGACTAGCGCGATCGCATCTCAAGTTAAACGACATGAAGTGCGTAAAACACTTCGCGTGGCCTAACCACTGCCGCCAACTCTCAACACGAATCACGTTCATCGACGCGTCGTTCGTGGCTATGACCAGTCAGCCACGAATTCGCTCGGTTACCGACTGCCTGGACTAGGTCAAGTCCCACACATCTATTGAATTACATTAACGCTATATACCAGGGTATTGGAATTGAAACACATCATGTGAGCATGTTAGCACATGTTATAACATTCAACTTAGGCAAATCTTCAAGGCATACTTTCCATGCATATTCAACTTAAGCAAATCCTCAAGGCATACTTTCTATGCATGTAATGCGATCATGCATAAGGTCAACATGTAGGAAATCATTTAGGTCAGCATATTAATCATGAAATCAATCTCAAACTAATACATAACATCATTTAATTCAATACATACTAATACAAGCATTTATACAAACACATACACTACACACTTAAATCCACATATAGTATGTCGACCCCATGTGCGCAACTTGGCGAATCTCTTCGCCAAAATGATTATGCAAGCATTCCTAACTCACTAATGCGGCGACAAACCATGTCAATCATGTCAGCAAAATATGCATGTAGACCGTACTTCCTACAAATGACTAAAATGCCCTAAATCTCATATTCTTCGTTAATTTACGAAACAGGAAACGGAGAGCATGTTGTACATGTCAAACGGCGATGCCGTCGATAATCTACTATTAAACGACATTGAAAGCGTTGTAAACCGTCAATCAAAGCGTCTAAAATCCTCACCTTATGTCTTGTAGACTCGGGAATTGAAACGGAGCGTATACGCTTCGTCTACGGCTGTAAGAGAACCTGATTCATGGATTACGTTAGCTACCATGCGCAGAATCTACGTAAACCCTAAATCAGCAAGTTTTTGGGGTTTTTCTATACCTGAAAAAGTGGAAAAATCACCAGCCAGGTGATTGGAATGAAGTGTTGAAGCAGCACTGTCAGGGGCTCGGATGCGGGAAAAATCTCCTCTTCCCTTTCTCTCAAACTCTCTCTCTCTTTTCTAGGGTTTGTGAAATTCGGATGCAAGGAAGGAATGAGGGTTTCAACCCCTTTTATAAGCTTGGAAACGCCGAAAATAGGCTCCGGGACGAAGTTTACTTATTGCCTATCCATTTCGGGGCTGTTTCGGTCCAAAAACTGATTTCTGGTGGTCCCCTGGTCGATTGCGATCAGACTTAAGCTCATGGGTACCAGATGTACCTCGTATTAAGTTTTCAGTCTGGCAGGGTTCGCAGATCGCACGTGGCGGACCAGTTTCAGTTCAGCGGTCACCGCACATAGATCAGGGCTGAAAGTCTCATGATAATAAATAGAAATTTTTCCTGATCCGAGGGTGTAATCTGGATGAATTCTGACGGTCAGAACGCTTAATACTGACGCGTCAAGTCGTGTGCCAGATTTGAATTTGAAATTCCCAATTCGTCCCTATTCGCGGTCGCTTCAGTCCGGGTTCAACGAAATACTCTGTGATTATCGGTTTGACTTGATTTTCGAGATGATTGTCAAGTCCAGCTGGGCGGTTCTAACGGTCTAAGATAGGAGGTATCAGACCTTTGACGCGCGGTCTAAATCCAATACAAAAGTTCAATGTGGTCCAGAGGACAAACCTGCTTAGAGTTTGATTCAAGGTTATAGAGTATTGTAGGGTTGTCTGTTCTACTCGATTTGGGTCCTGTAGAACGTATTTAAAGTGATCAGGGACTATTTCCCATCTACTCTAGCGTTGCGCTAGCCAACTTACGTTTAATTTCCATGGAAATTATTTATACGCAATTTCGGGTCAAATCGGTACTCGATTCCAAGTACGGATTTTTCACGGGCGTTACACATTGTGAGGACCTTGGAGGGATTAATTCATGCTCTTAATCCCCTAATTTTGGACTAAATTAATGCACCCTTGAGGCCCACCATAGTTGGGCTATTTGGGACCATGTATGTAGTTAGATTGTCGGACTCTTTAGGCCCAAATGGACTGGAACCTTCTTACTAAGCCGAGTGAACTCTTAGGCCATTTTCACCATAATTTTATGATGGGTTAGTGGGTTGGATTACACAAATGGTTAGGCCCTTGGTTGCCCACCAAATCACCTATATTCTTGAGCCGGGTTGTGGGCCCAATTTACTTGATTAGAGCATGAATTTTTTCCCATGTAGTTTGAGTAATGGGCTGCCCACTAGGCCCACCACAATATATGGAATCGGTGACCTTTATGTTGGGCCCTAACCTTCCCTATGGGCCCATAGTATTGCATATGGGTTGGGCTATAAGTGTTGCCCTTGGACCCATGTTTGAGTAGGCCTTGGGCCATTTACTTGAGGCCCAATATGGTATGTATGTGGAATGTTTTGGCTACCCTTCTCTTATTTATGGTGATGTGTGGGCCTTGGGCCCTGATACGTGAAAGATTATTGTTTGGGCTACTTTGTTGGGAAAAATAGTGGTTAGATGTCCACATTTGTGGCCCTAAGGTAGGCTTACTTGCCTCTATGAGTGGTTAAAGGTCCACCATAGACCTTTGCTAGGCCCGTTTCATTTATTTAAGCCCATGTCATTGTCATTCCTTAGCCTTGTGGGCTACCCCAGATTATTGGACCCCCATTAGAGAATTTTTCTAAGTACCTAGACTTAGTCCCTACTTGAATAGGAGGAGTGTACTACATCGTTCATCACCACACGATGCATCTTGTTCATCCTCATGACCCATACGCATCATGGCATGCTTGATTAGCATCATGTGTGGCCATTGTTGAGCCATTGGGCAAATATGATGGTTTTCTAGATGGATGGAGTTCCCCTATTGAGCACAATGGATGCTGGGAGATGGTGCATGATTGGTATGCATGATTCATGCATCTGACATCGCATTACATGGATATTATTCTCCCTTACTTCATCAGGGCCGATGCCTCCACTGGTATGTCGTGGATGACCATATTTGGACGCCAAAAATACCTCTTGAGCATATTAGGACACTTAGGATGTCCTTGGGTAAAAGCTCCTAAACCTTCATGGTACCAAGAAGACGCCTGAATGCCAAGGCCAAGTGAAAAATATGAGTGCCCGAGTGCCTTATACCGTTAGGTCGCGTCTCCCACCGTAGCGTGGTCAGTTGAGATAGGGTGTAGCCTTACCCACCTAAGTGAGGAGGCAATAACTAGGCTGAGTTTGACCAGCTCATGAATGAGTCTGCTACCATAGAGCCTTACTGGTGAATGACTATCTATAGGCAGGTAGTGAGTTCTCTTACGCTCATTAGACTGTGCGGCTAGGAGAGCGGCAGTCGGCTGGCAGTGTATTTGACCTTAATGATTTTCCTAGAGATGAACTATATAATTTGTGAACTTGATATGAGGACTGACATGTATTGCATTGCATTGGCATTGGGTATATAGGCCTTTTATGCATCACCTTAGTATGGCGCCCAATACTCATGTATTTCTTTCCATAACCTTTGTACGGCTTGTTGCATTCATGATTGTCATATCTTAGCCTTGGTATGGCTAGTGGCATTGATAGTGTCCATGGTTCATGCTGAGCTTCTACATTCTCTAATATTTCTTTTTAGCACTGGTGTTACACACACTGACACAGCCCTCTAAGCTTTCTATAAGCTTATGCATGATTGATGCATACAGGTGATTCTAGGCAGCTGGAGTAGCTGAGGAGGAGATTGGAGTGTGCCAAGGACCTTTTAGAGTCACCATTGTTCAGACCTTATATTTCCCTTGAGCACCAAACCTTATATAAAAGTTTTAATTCTTAGTGGATTTTAGTGATGTGTTCCTATGGTTACTATTTGTGGTTACTATGTTATGATCTTAGGGATGCTTTTATTGGATTCAAACTTATGTTATAAATCCTCCTTGTGGGATCCCAAGATTAGAACCTTGTGAATGGGTGTCAGGAGTCGAGAATGGGGCATCATGGAGGCTGTTGTTGCCGAAACAGGATATCGGGTTCCTTGTGAGTTCGGTCACCGAGTCTGGGGCGTGACACCTTTGATCGAAGGCATGTTCAGTGCCACTAAAGGAGAGTTCGATGCAACTTAAGGGAGATAGAAACTTCAAACATATTTTGATGAAATTTAGCTAGACTCGATATGACTGAAGCGAAAGATAAGTGCATAAAATTGAAGTTAATTCCAAGTATGTGTGAGTTTCTCCTATTTAAATGGGTGTTCTAAGTACAAATTAAGGCTTGGGAAAAAGACATAGGGTGGATGAGCTTTCACGAAGCCGTCATTCTTCTTCAATCCTCTTATTCTAATTTGTCTTTTTAGTTTTTCTTTATAATATGTTAACTATGTTAGGCTAATCTGTTAGCTACAGGTAAGGGATAAGGCTTGTAGTCAGTTACAATGTTTAGTTTATTTGATTCAATAAGATTGGTTTGAATGATGATAATTTATTGAAATAGATTTCTAATTACTTTTAAGTCTTTGAGTTGTTTATTTCTAAATTTGTTGTACACAATGGGTATAATGAATTCTTGTATTGAATAATTGTTTAGCTTAAATTAGAGAAAGAATTAATGTATATAATTGATTGATCTATTATCATGTAAGAGTACTTTAGACGTTTTTTATTCCCTACATTTGAAATCCGAATGCTTCATGAGAGAGTTATTCAATTGAATTTGTATTCTTATTGTTATTGATGTTTAGTTTAATTAAATTATTTTATGATTAGATAGAATATGACTTTGATTCCATTTGAATTATAAATTAAATCAATAAACGAGATATTGTGATTGCTATAAATGAATTTCTGAATCGTTAGTCATTTATATTCTATTATTTTAAAACTTTTTTTCTAATTCGTTGGATTAAAAACACAAACACCATTTACCTTTGAATTAATTCTAAGTCATGTTATCCATTTATTTGAGAATTTAACTTTGATCTCATCAAGTGATTTGCAGTCCTACAATCGGGTTGTCAACCTTTAAGTTCGACCAATAGGCCACCTATTAAAGGGTTGCGGTTAGGATATTTCTTCCAAAAATGTTAGTGTATGTGTTCACCTAATGAGAGACATTATATGCAAGGGAACCATGTCCACACCCATGCAAGCATGAAAATTTGAAATGCATGTGATTGATCAGATCTTTCCTAAAAAAAGGCAAGCCATTGTTTTGGATTTTTGGTCCACACAGAAATGACGTGACCCTTTAGCAAAAGATTTTCAACAACTTGGAAAGCCAGCTAAATCGTACTCCATATTGGCACAACTCCACATAGCTACAACTTGCGGAATTAACAACCCTCATTGAGCCCTTGAACTGTTCTGCACAAATATTCAACATACCATTTTATAACACCTCTTTGAATTCATCGCTCACGTCATTTGACTAGCTACCTAGTTGCCTAGTTACTTTACATGTGTGCCCGTTGCCGATTAGGCCGATAAAAACGAGTGTGACGTGCAACTGCACAAAATGTGTAATCATAATATTATGTTATCATAACTAATATTACTAATTTATCAAATTAGTATGCATATTTAATAAATGATATTAGCTATAATAATATTTGATTAGCAATATAATTACCAGATAATTATAATATAAATATAATAATGATTATAATTTATATTATAAACTATTATCATATTATATATTGATAATACTATAATTAGTATAATAAATATTATTATAATATAATTGATAATATGATAGCTAGGAAGTTAATATATTACATACGTTATTATATATAATAACGTATGTAATATTATCAAAATAATATAAGTGATTATCATTAATATATTAACTTCCTAGCTATCATATTATCAATTATATTATAATAATATTGATTATATGTATATTAATATCATAATATCAAATATTTATACTATTAATAATATTATATTTAATAATTATAATATATATTGTTATATATATATATATATATTATAATTATTAAATATAATGGAATAGAGTATTATACATTAATACTGTTGAATGTTATTTATATTATCATTATATTAATTATATTTTAAGATTAATCTATTTTGATTATAACATAATATTTAATCATTATATCATGTATAAACATTACTATATATGTTTATAATCATATTATAAGATCATATCCGAGTGAATAACCAAACTTGTTGATAAATTATAATCATGTTATTATAAGATCATGTAAATATTAATGGATTACTACAACTAATGATACTCATAATATAATTTATAAATTATAATAGGTATTATCAGAAAATTATTGTTTTAATTTTCTAATAATAACATATTAATATAAAATAATATATATAGTAATTATATATGTCATAATATTATATGATGTTTATATATGATAATTAGCATTGTTAAATCATAATATTTAACAACATATATGATGTTGTTATAATTATAATATTGTATAATTATATTACATTATAATATATCATAAATTAATCTATAATATTATAAAAGACTAGTCATAACAAATAGTTATAATATGACATATATTATAATTTTATAATAATTAAATCTAATAATTATAATTGATAATACATTATGTTTGGTTAGTCACTTGGATATGATCTTATAATATGATAATTATATTATAATATTATTACAATATAATTCTTAGTACCAATATAACTAGGAATATGTCATTCCTAATTATATATTATATATTAATAATATATAATTATCTTATTATAATTATATATTGTAATAAGATAACTTTTATAATATTAATATATATTAGAATCAAGTAATGTGGAACATCGAATGTCATGATCTCACGTATATCCTGATGATGCGTGGGTCCATATTTTGGAATAATAATACAGAATACCATTGCTTAGGTAGTACAAAGGATTACCGAAACTGGAAGCAATTACAATCCGGAGGTGGGAGTTTTTAGCGGAGCGGAGTTAAAAACAAAACATTCTTTTATTAGATTTCTCTCTCCTCCATCTCTCTTTCTCTTTTTGTCTCTCTCTTTCCTTCGCTTCGTTGGAATCTAATCTTCCTGGGATTCTTCATTCATGTCGTCGGTAAGATTTCCTCTTTCTCTATTATTCTTTTTCTTTGATTCTTATAGAAGAAATTGAAGTGGTTTTATATTTTGTTATTGCATATTTTTAAGAGGATAAATGTGAAATTGGATAAGCATTTCTTGAAAATGGTCGTTGATCATATACAGTTGTCTGGACCATCTAAGAGCGAGTTGGATTGTTAATAGTAAAATAGAGAGTGCTTTATATTCCAAAGAAAAAAATTCAAATGGTTATGACCGTCTTCTCTGTGTAATTTTTGGGTTACATCATCTGTAAATGGGTAAGTGGTTTGGGAGGTCTAGATTGTTGTCATGCTATGTGTTAAGTGACTCGGAATTTTCTTTTATGGTATCATTTAGTGTATTTGTGAATTATTAAATATTTATGGTAAGTTTTTACACACACACACACACACACTCAAGCTGTATTGGGATTTCACCAACTATGGATACTCGAACCCTTGACCAAGTGTTGAAAGTCCTAAGAGTCTACCACCGGAGAAAGAGTAAGGATCCATCAAATATTAAGTTTAAATGTCCTTTCAATGATCACCTTTCTTTCCAAAGACTCCATTTTTGATAGGTAATGATACATACATTAATCTTTACAACTAATTTCATGAGTTAATGAAGAAATTATGTAGGTGATGTGGAAAATTTTGAGGAGAATGCAATCTTCATGACAAAGAAGAAGAGAAAAAAAAAACTTAGAGAGGGGGGGAATTTGGAATTAAGTCAGCCGCACCTCACCATGTATTCACGTAGTTAAATAAATAATGATGCATAACTAATTACACCTAGTCACCAATGAAAATTTTCCATCTACCATAATTACTTATAACTAAATACCACTACTTCACTCAATGATGACTTGTCCCATCTCATAACTGTTTACATGATATCTCATATCAGAATTTCAAAACTAAGGATGTGTGTCTCCCTTTTGGTGAATCTAATTCATTCATTTGACAAGTCCCATAATGGGTGGTATCATGCCTGAAATATGTACTCCATCAAATGTGTTTATCTATATGTTTGATGGATTTTTCATGTTGGATGGGGAGATTGTTGTGGCATGACCATGCATGATCGACCCACTAGTTTCAAACCACTGAAAGGTAAGTTTTACCTTATAGTGTTGCTTGGCAAAATTATGTTGTACCTCTTGGTATATATCTGTAACATCAAGGTAACAATCCTTAGTTCATTAATTCATCACTTAAGAGATGAAGTGGTTTCTTTCCACCTTGGAATCATAAATCCTATTTCCCAATCAAGCTTAATAGTAATTTTGATTTATTTTCCTATCTCTATGCTTGATGTTCCATTTTAGGCTTAAAGCTTTTTGGGTTCATGAAGTAACTTATGATGAAATTTATAGTTTTAGGCCTCTGGTTGGATAGTACAACAGTCAACAACTCCTACTCTCACAGGGCTGGATAGCAAAATAGGTTGTACCTCCTACTCTCACTGGGCATGACCTGCATTCAAGTCTTAATATGGACATCTAAACATTAAAAGAAAGAATGGAGAGGGGAAATTTCAATTTTTTTTATTACATTATTTCATTAGCATAGGATTTTAACTCTAGCCGTTAACCAGATGGAATGGTCTAAATTGCCTTTTTCATCAACAACACCTTCTTGTGAAATGTAATTAATAAAATAATAAAGTAGTTATAGGGAATTGTTGGTCTCACATGTTTCTTGTGAGATTAAGTGTTTCGACTCACTAGGCGAGCGATATTTGTATATCTAACTGACCACTAGCAATTTTCTTAAAATGTTGTTACATACATCTTTGGCCTACATGATAGACATCTCTGATGTGATGCCAAGTTGGCAAGTTTTACAACATGAGAGATGTGTGGGCTTAGTGAAGCTCCTGTATCATAGTCCTAGATTCCTAAAAATGTGGAGCTATAACCCCATTTTCATATCCATGTACAGGATGCAACTAAATGTGGTGTCTTGTAGTTACTCAAGCACACACATCCGAGTATCAAATCCTTTTCTACTCAGTTAACTTCCTATATTAATTGATTAAATGGTGGCACTGTTTTCACACACAGGTGGTACTAGCGCTTAATGGTATGTTGGATGTCCCTGTAAAGGTTACATGATAAATAGTTTTCTTTTTCTTTTACTTTTTTTTTTCTTTTTCTTTTCTTTTTTTTTGGGTGCCCAAATCAGCATGTGTTACATTTCAGGAGCTTGAAACATAAGACATGTTAATCTCAGGCTGAATATACAAAATGTCTATTCTATTATCCACTTGTCCAAAATATCTAGCCCACATGTGGTCTGCACTACATCCGGACATGCTAATAAATCATCTGATGCTTCTTAATATATGATCAAAACAATCAAGAACAAGCTGTTGAAGATACAAGTTGGCATCATTCAAATATCATATGCATTTTAGTTTTATTTGAAAAAATAGAATGATTTCTTGTTATAGCGAGAGTTAAACCCAATGTATAATGTTTGTTGTAATTCTTAATTCATTTGACTCATTAAATGCTAATCACCATACTGGAATGCATCCTTTGGTGTCAGACTTTAAATTTATGGAAGAATTGAGAGAGAGAAATTCTAGGAATGGTCACACCTGCTTGCTCAATGCCCAATTTCCAGCTGTTTGATCTAGCTCCTGCAGGAAGATATTTTCACTAGATGATTGGCTATTACGCTAGTGTTTTAGTTACTTTTTTTTTTCTTTTTTTTTATGCAAGGCATTGTTTGGAAAAAGGACAGAATGAAAATTACTCTCTATTTAAATGATGACCACTTAAATTTGAAAATGATGCTTTGCTTGGAATATCTAGTAACCCTATTCTACATTGAGTGGAATGGAGAAAGTTTGTCCAACCACCTAGAAATGGCAAATGAACTTGTTTCTTTAGACAAAATAATTAATCACAATGTCCATTCCACTCAATGTAAATATCGAAACATCCAAATGCACCTTAAGGGTATGCTTGGTGTTCAGTTCTGAACACAGATATGATGTGTTGCTGCCAAACTCCAGCTAAGATAACAATGGTTTATCTAAATTGTGATTTGGGGTTGAAAGGAGGAAACCAAAAGCCTAACTAGTGTGGCTTCTCTTTTTTGCCAACCCCAAATACTAAGTGTATTAGGTATGTTTGGGGAGACCTGCCAACCTTAATTTGATGTTGCACAAATATACACTCTAAGATCACCCAACTTTTAAGTATTTACCATTCCTTTTACATTTTAATTGTGGATTCTATTTAGAACAACCTAACGCTTATATGGTGAAAATTTCTTTAAGTGCAGCATGATAAGGGTCGACCGTTGCCCAAATTCGGGGAGTGGGATGTGAATAATCCTGCTTCGGCTGAAGGATTTACAGTAATATTCAACAAGGCAAGAGATGAGAAGAAGACCAGCAGAAATGGGGCCTCAACATCACCACAAAAAGATAATGTTGCATATAAAGAAGAAGAATTTGACTTCCCCACAAAAAGTGTATGGATTACATATTCTTTAGTAATTGATATTCTATAGAACCTTGATGATAGTCGCTTGAAGTGGACACCATAGTTCGAAAACCTAAAACTTGACTCAATGTTTTGCCGGTTCAGGTTGACTCTAAGACTCGACCCAACTCAACTCAATATCTAATTTTTGTAAATTGCAAATATTAGGAATGTAAATAGATATTTAGAAGACTTATAACTAAAATCAACAACCACGTAGATACCTAACTAGTTAAGTGCATTACACCCTTTGGTTGAGGTTGAGTTTTAATCCCACACCTCACCTTCTTTATTTTTAATAAATCTCCACTGAGAAGGTTAGTGACTTGGTGAGATTCGAGTTAGAGAGTATTGGAACTATGGTGGACATAGGAGAAATTGGCACACACCTCTATGAGGTCTAGGCTGTTCATCAGACAGGATGACACATGAGAAATTGGCACACTTGTGCGAGGTCTAGGCCATCCGTTCATTAGGTGGGTTATACATGTATGATAAAAACAAATGGTTAAAATCCAACTTTCCACATTCAATGAACACATGTGGCCCACCAATGAGATGGGTAGCCTTTAAAATAAAAAATAAAATTTCTTTCTTTCTTTCTAGGGCACATTCAATGTTGTGCTTGCCTAATGAAGGGCATGTATCTTGCACATATTCGGTGCAAAATACCATTCATGATTCTCAAGTACTCTATAAGGTGGATATGAATTTGATGAACTTGTATCTGTATGTGTGATGATGCAGAAGAAATGGTTTTGCTGTGGTTGACCCATACTGCCTCCGGAGCCTTGAGATCTGGTGCACTTCCATTTATGTGGTATGATGCTTTTATGGTCCCCTTTTGAATAGGCCACATTGGTCTTCTGGCCCGTCTGATGGAGTTGGGATTGTATAATTCTTTTGTTAACCCATACGTATATATATGTATCTAAAGAGGAAAAGATGAAAAAAAGAAGAAGGAAAAAACACACACACACATTGCATATAAAAACATTGACACTTTTTTACTATTGTCATGAGGGATGAGAGTCTCTTTCTAGGATTTTCACCGAACTCTTTGTAATGCCCATGAAAAATCCGTACTTAGACTCGAGTACCAACTCGATCCGAAATTGCGTAGAATTAATTCCTATGGAAATTAAGCGTAAGTTAGCTAGCGCAACGCTGGAGTAGTTGGGAAATAGTCCCTGATCACTTTAAATACGTTCTACAAGACCCAAATCGAGTAGAACCAATGACTCTACAATACTCTATAACCTCGGACCAAACTCTAAGTAGGTTTGTTCTCTGGACCACTTTGAATCTTTGTATTGGATCTAGACCGCGCGTCGAAAGTCCAATACCTCCTATCTTAGACCGTTAGAACCGCCTTGCTGGACTTGACAATCATTTCGAAAATCAAGTCCAACTGATAATCACAGGCTATTTCATTGATCCCGGACTGAAGAGAGTGCGAATAGGGACATAATTGGAATTTGAAATTCAAATCTGGTACACGACTTGACACGTCAGTATTAAGCGTTCTGACCGTCAGAATTCAACCAGATTACACCCTCGGATCAGGAAAAATTTCTATTTCATATCATGAGACTTTCAGCCCTGATCTACGTGCGGTGACCGCTGAACTGAAACTGGTCCGCTACGCGCGATCTGTAAACCCTGCCGGATTGAAAACTTAATACATGCTAGATCTGGTACGCATGAGCTTAAGTCCGATCGCATTCGGCCAGGGGACTACCAGAAAGCTTCATTTGGACCGAAACAGCCCCGAATTGGATATGCACTAAGTGAACTTTGTACCGGAGCCTATTTTTGGCAATCTTGGGCTTATAAAAGGGGTTGAAACCCTCACTCCTCTCTCCCATCCGAATTTGAGAGAAACCCTAGATTTGGAGGGAGAAAAGGTGAGAGTTTGAGAGAGAGTGTAGAAGAGATTTTTCCCATCTTCGTGCCACCTGTTGCACGTGCTGTAGCAACACTTCCTGATCACCAAGCCAGTGATTCTTCCACGTTTTCAGGTATGAAACAACCCTAGAAGTTACTGATTTAAGGTTTACTAGGATTCGTAGCGTGTTAGCTAACGTAACTCGTAAAACAGGTTCTCTTATCGCCGTAGACGAAGCGTATACGCTCCGTTCGAAACGACACGTCTATAAGAGACTAGGTGAGGATTTTAGACGCTTTGATTGACGGTTTCCAACGCTTTCAATGTCGTTTAATAGTAGATTATTGACGGCATCGCCGTTTGACATGTACAACATGCTATCCGTTTCCTGTTTCGTAAATCAACGAAGAATATGAGATTTAGGGCATTTTAGTCATTTATAGGAAGTACTGATTACATTCATATTTTGCTGATGTGATTGACATGGTTTGTTGCCGCATTAAAAAGTTAGGAATACATGTATAATTAGTTTGGCGAAGAGATTCGCCTAATTGCGCACTTCGGGTCGACATACTATATGTAGACTTAAGTGTGTAGTGTACGTGTTTGTATAAATGCTTGTAGTAGTATGTATTGAATTAAATGATGTGATGAAATAGTTTGAGATTGATTTCTCAATTAATATGCTGACCTAAATGATTTCCTACATGTTGAATATATGCATGATTTCATTACATGCATGAAATATATGTGCTTGAAGATTTACTTAAGTTGTATGTTATAACATGTGTTAACATGCTCACATGATTGTATTTCAATTCCAATACTCCTACATAAATTGCTGATGTGATTCCATAATTGTTTGGGACTAGACTTAGTCCAGGCAGTCGGTAATCGAGCGAATTCGTGGCTGGCTGGTCTTGGCCACGAACGACGCGTCGATGAACGCAAGTCGTGTTTGGAGTTGGCGGCAGTGGTTAGGCCACGCGAAGTGTTTTACGCACTTCATGTCGTTCGACTTGAGATGCGATCGCACTAGTCGAGCCCGTCAAGTAACCCGACTGGCCGATGTATGTTCACCTTATATGAGTCATAACTGCTTGAACCTAGGGTACTGAACTTACCATTGTAAACCCTGTTAACCATGGTACCTTGATCCACGAAGACTCATGAGCCGGGCATGGTGGAATGGGACACCATGGTCGAGCTGTCAGCCTATGCTGGGGCCACAAACCTCCCCGTAGTGACCAGTGAGCACCTAGTCTCGTGAGCAGATTATGGTGGTATGGGACACTATATTCTAGCTGTCGGCCTACACTGATCAGGCGACGAGTCCTTTGTAGTGACCGCGAGCGTATTCTGAGTCTACGGGAGGCGACGACCCTTCAGTAACAGTAGAGTACAGTAGGCCTTTATTGATAAGGTGATGGGGGAGCGGTGCAACGAGTGCGAGCAACAGCCCTGGAAGCCCTTGCAGCGACCTACAAAATATACATCGTATGAGATTACTAGGAGTGACGACCCTAGACAGGATCTGTGTTGGGATTGATACAAGGGAAGTACCTTAGTTTCCCAATCCTGCTGTTTGAGTGGACTAATAACAACTCGAAAATCATATCACCATAACATTGCATGTGCCTGGAAGATGTGGAGCACTCTAGGGAGTGTGGCATGCCTCGGTCATAAGATGTTGCCGTATGAGGGAGATCGTCGGTGAGGGCATACATCACGTCATGTCATCTTGCATTAACAACAGTATTAGGATTGTCTGATTTACTGCTTTACTATTATCGCATGATTGATTTATGAACATGCTAATCTTTGCTCTATGATTCCACTGAGTTGATCACTCGCTCCCACGTTACGGGTTGGTGTTTGCAACACCCACCAGACCCTGTTGTAGATGCAGGTGATGCTGAGATCCAGGAGGCAGAGCCAGACTTCGACGAGGATCAGGACGAGTTCTCGTACATGCAGTATCATGATGGCTTTGTGTAGGCGACCTGGGTTGATGGGACTTCAGTGGGACTATTTTGAACATTTGATTTTGTTCATGTATATGTTTATGAGACTCAGAGATGTATTCATACTTTAGAGACAGATGAGATCTACTTTGTTTTTCCATACAGTGATATATATATTGTTTAGTCTTCCGCTTGCTTTTATCACTGGATCTGAAGTATGAATTGCAGTTTTGGTATACTTTTACTCATGTGTATGCTTTAAATCAGACAACATTGAATCATAATCATTTTTTTTTGTATAAGTGACGGTCTGGAACTCGGGAGTTGAGTTTATACGCGACCTCCAATTTTCAGGGTGTTACAAGTTGGTATCAGAGCGTGAATAAAAGTATACTGGGCCTGGGTTATGGTCTCGCGACGTACGCTGTCGTTTCTTTTGACTTAGGTGGGTGTGAGAAGGGTCTAGAAACACTTCTAGGATCGCAGATTCGCCAATAGGCGAAGTCTATCTGAATCGATCGCACGATCGAGTCTGTAACGCATCTCGGGTCGTGTAAAGCAACCCGAATAGCTCCTAGGTTGTTGGTGAGTGGGTTGAGATGTTCTTTGAACAATTTTAAACCCATAAAAGTGAATCCTTGGGCTGTGGGATGACCACGACTCCTGTATTCAATCGTCAGGGCTTAAAAACCCCGTTTCACTAAAAATTCTCAAAATTCTACCTCCCACCACTCCAATATTTAATTATTTCTTATCCTTTTCATGTTAGGCATCAAACCTAATATGAAAATAACATAAAATAATGATTTCACAAAATTTTATAGTGAATAGTAAAAGTTTATGAAAAATGGCCATAATGCCATTCTAACTTCACTTTCTTTACCAAATAATAATTTAGATAGATGTACTAGCTCCTTCTACCCTAAAATCATATGTTGCATGATAGGGTTTTGTATTCGGGATTGCGGATTGCTCCTGAAAAGCCTCGAACATATGATTGGGCCTATATAGGTCAAAATACTATGAACCAAGGTTGGGACCATACATATCTGGGGTCCTTGGACCATGGGGGACCAAACCCATGTTGTCCCACCATCCGAATAGGTGGTCGGTCGGTGATGTCATCGCCGGTCCGGCAATGCATCGCCAACCACCCTTGTCCGTTGGATGTGAGCTTTGGTTTCTAAGGGTGTTTTGGGTATTTCACATGTCACATGTAGGGTTCGTGGGTAGAAAACCCCTAAAACCTGCACTTCCTTCACAAACAGCCCTCCCCATAGCTCCATTTTCATTTTCCAGCAACTATCTCCAAAATCCATGATTCCAAACCACCCCTAAATCCATCCTTGGCAAAAAATGACCACCCTCTATCATTCCTTTGAAGTTGGCAACCCTCCCTCTTGAAGATTTCATCTTTTGGAGCTCCAAAAACCCCCAAATCGAGCTAAAATCGTGAGGTGCTCCATTCCACTTTTTCATTTTCATTTCTCCTTGAAAATACATCCTAGGGAAGCTTGAAGCATCCCTCTACAATGCCTAGATCTCCTTTTTCCAGTTTGGATAGCCACTTCTTCGCATTTTCTCCATCTTCCATAGTTTTCGTGGAAGCCATTTTAGGCCTTTTGTCACTCTCCACCATCTTATCTTTGATGGGTAAAAGGAAGACTGCAGTAGATGAGGCTGGGCCAAGTCACCCTGCTCAATCGAGGAGACCGCGGGGTGGTGCCGCAAGTTCAAGCGCCGCCACAGGTCCACCTATAGCCCGAGAGTTCCATACGAAGCGGGATTTGGATCCCCATACTCACCTTGGGCGAGTGATTCTAGCAGAGATGTCTCATGGCCAATACACTGATCATAAAGTGTTGTTTGAGGCGGATGTGGAAGGAAAATTGTTTGGTGAATTTTTATTGTTCGAGCGCATCGAAGCTGTGCATTGGGGTCTGATCTTTGAAGCTCACGCTCGTGCTAATGTGAGCACCGTTCGTGCCTTCTACGCTAGTATCTAGAATCCTACCTTGGAGCCATTGCAGTTCAAAATCCCTTTTGGTAGAGATCGGATGGCTACGATTGATGTGCGACTGATTACGCGACTTCTAAACGTGCCTCTTGGTGATGTTCATCCTAGTGAGAAGAATTTGAGGAGTAGGCGTGAACGAGATCACCGCACCAGGTTTCTGTGCGGTAAACTGGTTCCATGGTAGCCTAATAATAGCCTCAAGGCAATGTATATGTCTGATGATTTGTGCCTGCTGCACCATATCTGCACGTTTAATGTTTATCCCAGGTCGACGAATCGCATTGAGTGTACGCGCCTTATGGTTGATTTCCTGTATCTGGTGGCCCAGGGAGAGAACGTATGTATGGCCACTTTCATCTTGCGACAGATAATCCTCATAGCCAAGTCAAGAAGAACGTCTGAATCACTTCCTTTTGGGCGACTGATATGCAAGATCGCGCTTGAGTTTGCTTACAGACTTGGGCCGGAATTGCCAGTTTCGATTCATAGCATTGATGAGTCGACTATGGTCAAGATGAAGATTGGGTCTCAGTACTGTGAAAATCAGCTTGAGGAGGATAGCGAGGATGACTTTGATGATGAGGAAGATCAAAGTGAGGGAGAACCTGGAGCAGAAGTTCAGGAAGAAGTCCAGGAAGAGGCAGAAGAGGAGGCTCAGGATACAGATGAGAGCCCTCCTTCTGCACAGGCTACTAGCGATGATCGCATTGCTCGGATTGAGGAGAGCCAGATCACTTTACGAAGGGAAGTTCAGGAACTTCGCGCTGAAGTCGAGGATGCCAAGGCCGTTACGAAGAGGAAATTCGGGAAGGTGACTCACACCTTGAAGGCGATCCTGTGTTGCTTGCAGGATAAGGGTGCTCCTCCTCCGTCACCCGACTCATACTAGCGATGCGACCTTTGATGTTGTTGTTAGTAGTTAGTCATTTTCTACTTTTGTTGTGTAAGCTTGTTAAGGCTAGTGCCTTGCTTATGTTGCTGTTATAATTTTAACTGTCTTAGTTCCCATGTATTTCTCGTCATGATGCTTGTAAGGATATATCCCTTGTATTGTGACAATTTTGATTAAATGAAATGCATAGAATGCCTTTGACTCCTTGTGTGAATGATTACGGTGTATTTGTGCTATTGAGACTGACAAGGTTGCACCCTATTTTGAATATAGGGAATGCCGCCTAAGGCTACGCGGAGCACGGCTCGGCTTGCATTGACTGAGCCTATGGATCAGACTCCTTCGTAGTCTGACACCCATGCGGACCCTGCTGTGGGCCCGATTCCTGAGACAGTTCGTGCGTCTCAGCCTACTGCTGGTCCTACAGTTGGACCACCGCCGTTCACATCGCCAGTCAGAGAGCCTTATCGTGCATCTACTTCGACGCAGCACACGCCACGGCCTGCTCCACCTCCTGACAGATTTGAGCAGATGATGGCTATGATGCAGCAGCAGCAGCAGCTTCTGACTACCATTGTGGGGACATTAGCCCAGGGTGGGGGTGTGACTCCACCTGCACCACCTGCGCATCCAGCTGAGGATGCTTATACATACGCCTAAGATGAGGGCATGGCTCATCCTGTACCACCTGCTTACCCTACGGAGAATGCCGCAGATACACGGGGCCTATTAGAGCGATTTCAGTGCTTACGGCCTCCCACTTTTACGGGTTCTCATAGACTCGAGGAGGCCGAGTATTGGCTCGACCGTGTGTCGAAGATATTGCGGATGCTTCATTGCACAGAGGCCGAGCAGCTAGAGCTGGTGTAACGCCTGTGAAAAATCCGTACTGGGGCACGAGTACCAACTCGACCCGAAATCGCGTAGAAATAATTTCCATGGAAATTAAACGTAAGTTAGCTAGCGCAACGCTAGAGTAGCTGGGAAATAGTCCCTGATCACTTTAAATACGTTCTGCAAGACCCAAATCGAGTAGAACAAATAACTCTACAATACTCTATAACCTCGGATCAAACTCTAAGCAGGTTTGTTCTCTGGACCATATTGAAATTTTGTATTGGATTTAGACCGCGCGTCGAAGGTCCGATACCTCCTATCTTAGACCGTTAGAACCGCCCAGCTGGACTTGACAATCATCTCGAAAATCAAGTCAAACCGATAATCACAGACTATTTCGTTGAACCCGGACTGAAGCGACCGCGAATAGGGACGAATTTGGAATTTCAAATTCAAATCTGGCACACGACTTGACGCGTCAGTATTAACCGTTCTGACCGTCAGAATTCATCCAGATTACACCCTCGGATCAGGAAAAATTTCTATTTATTATCATGAGACTTTTAGCCCTGATCTACGTGCGGTGACCGCTGAACTGAAACTGGTCCGCCACGTGCGATCTGCGAACCCTGCCAGACTGAAAACTTAATACGAGCTACATCTGGTACACATGAGCTTAAGTCTGATCGTAATCGACCAGGGGACCACCAGAAAGCAGTTTTTGGACCGAAACAGCCCTGAAATGGATAGGCACTAATAAACTTCATCCCGGAGCCTATTTCCGGCGATTTTAAGCTTATAAAAGGGGTTGAAACCCTCATTTCTCCCTTCCACCCAAAAATTGCAACCCTAGGAGAAAAAGAGAGAGAGCTTGAGAGAAAGAGAAGAAGAGAATTTTCCCGCTTCCGAGCCCCTGACAGTTGTTGCTTCAGCACTTCTTTCCAATCACCTGGCTGGTGATTTCTCCATTTTTCAGGTATAAAATAACCCCAAAAACTTGCTGATTTAGGGTTTACTTAGATGCATAACATGTTAGCTAACGTATTCCATAAATCAGGCTCTCCTACTGCCGTAGACGAAGCGTACACGCTCCGTTCAAAATCCCGCGACCGTAAGAGACTAGGTGAGGATTTTAAACGCTTTGATTGACGGTTTACAACGCTTTCAATGTCGTTTAATAGTAGATTATCGAAGGCATCGCCGTTTGACATGTACAACATGCTCTCCGTTTCCTGTTTCGTAAATTAACGAAGAATATGAGATTTAGGGCATTTTAGTCATTTGTAGGAAGTACGGTCTACATGCATATTTTGCTGACGTGATTGACATGGTTTGTCGCCGCATTAGGGAGTTAGGAATGCTTGCATAATCAGTTTGGCGAAGAGATTCGCCAAGTTGCGCATTTTCGGTCGACATACTATATGTGGACTTAAGTGTGTAGTGTATGTGTTTGTATAAATGCTTGTATTAGTATGTATTGAATTAAATGATGTTATGTAGTAGTTTGAGATTGATTTCTTGACTAATATGCTGACCTAAATGATTTTCCACATGTTTACCTTATGCATGATTGCATTACATGCATGGAAAGTATGCCTTGAAGATTTGCTTAAGTTGAATGTTATAACATGTGTTAACATGCTCATATGATGTATTTCAATTCCAATACTTTAACCTGTAATGCTAATATGATTCCATAGATGTGTGGGACTTGACCTAGTCCAGGCAGTCGGTAACCGAGCGAATTCGTGGCTGACTGGTCATAGCCACGAACGACGCGTCGATGAACGTGATTCGTGTTGAGAGTTAGCGGCAGTGGTTAGGCCACGCGAAGTGTTTTACGCACTTCATGTCGTTCGACTTGAGATGCGATCGCGCTAGTCGAGCACGTCAAGTAACCCGACTGGCCGATGTATGTTCACCTTGTATGTATCATAACTGCTTGAACCTAGGGTACTGAACTTACCATTGTAAACCCTATTAACCGTGGTACCTTAATCCACGAAGACTCATGAGCCGGGCATGGTGGTATGGGACACCGTGGTCGAGCTGTCGGCCTACGCTGGGGCCACAAACCTCCCCGTAGTGACCAGTGAGCACCTAAACTCGTGAGCAGATTATGGTGGTATGGGACACTATATTCTAGCTGTCGGCCTACACTGATCAGGCGACGAGCCCTTTGTAGTGACCGCGAGCGTATTCTGAGTCTACGGGAGGCGACGACCCTTCCGTTGCAGTAGAGTACGGTAGGCCTGTATTGATAAGGTGATGGGGGAGCGGTGCAACGAGTGCGAGCAACAGCCCTGGCAGCCCTTGCAGTGACCTACGAAATATACATCGTATGAGATTTCTAGGAGTGACGACCCTAGACAGGATCTGTGTTGGGATTGATACAAGGGAAGTACCTTAGTTTCCCAATCCTGCTGTTTGAATGGACTAATAACAACTTGAAAATCATATCACCATAGCATTGCATGTGCCCGGAAGATGTGGAGCACTCTAGGGAGTGTGGCATGCCGCGGTCGTAAGATGTTGCCGCATGAGGGTGATCGTCGGTGAGGGCATACATCACGTCATATCATCTTGCATTAATATCAGTATTAGGATTGTCTGATTTACTGCTTTACTATTATCGCGTGATTGAATTGTGAACATGCTAATCTTTGCTCTATGATTCCACTGAGTTGATCACTCATTCCCACGTTACGGGATGGTGTTTGCAACACCCACCAGACCCTGTTGTAGCTGCAGGTGTGGACGAGATCCAGGAGGTAGAGCCAGAGATCGACGAGGACCAGGATGAGTTCTCGTATATGCAGTATCATGACGGCTTCCCGTAGGTGACCTGGATCGAGGGGACATCAGTGGGACTTTCCTTTTTGAACATTATTCTTTTATTATGTATATGTACATGAGATTCAGAGATGTAGTCATACTTTGGAGACAGATGAGATTACTTTGTTTTTCCATACAGTGATATATACATTGTTTAGTCTTCCGCTTGCTTTTATCACTGGATCTGAAGTATGAATTGCAGTTTTGGTATACTTTTACTCATGTGAATGCTTTAAATCAGACAACATTGAATCATAACCATTTTTATTGCATAAGTGACGGTCTGGAACTCGGGAGTTGAGTTTATACACGACCCCCGATTTTTAGGGTGTTACAAGTTGGTATCAGAGCATGAATGAGAGTATACTGGGCCTGGGTTATGGTCTTGCGACGTACGCTGTCGCTTCCTTTGACTTAGGTGGGTGCGAGAAGGGTCTAGAAACACTTCTAGGATCGCAGATTCGCCGATAGGCAAAGTCTATTAGGATCGATCGCAAGATCGAGTCTGTAACGTATCTCGGGTCGCGTAAAGCAACCCGAATCACTTCTAAGCTTTAAGAAGTCGGGTGGAGATGTCCTATGAGCGGTTTTAAACCGTAAAAGTGAATCCTTGGGCCTTGGGATGACCCCGACTCTTGTAATCAATCGCCAGGGCTTAAAAACCCCGTTTCACCAAAAATCTTCAAAATTCCTCCTCTAAACACTCTAATCTTCATTTCTTTCTTATCCATTTCATATTAGGCATCAAACCTAATGTGAAAATAACACAAATTAGTACTTTCACAAAATTTTATAGTGAATAGTAAAAGTTCATGAAAAATGGCCATAAGGCCATTCTAACTTCACTTTCTTTAGCAACTAAGGGTTTAGATAGATTTACTGGCTCCTTCTACCCCAAATTCATATTCTGCATCATATAGTTTGGTATTCAGGATTGCGATGTGGACCCGGAAAGCCCTGAACACATGTTTGGGCTCATACAGACCAAAATACTATGAACTATGGGGTGGGACGTGACTTTTTGGAACCCTGGGACCATGGGGGACCAGACCCATGGGGTCCCACTGGCCAACGTGGCAGTTGACCGGCGATGCCATCGCCGGTCGGGCGATGCATCGCCGACCGGCGGTGTCCAAATGAGCTGTTTTTCGGGCGCACGCCCTTAAATGGGATGCACATCATCCCTAGGTACCTCCCATCTCACAAAAACCCCCAAATCTTACCCCTCCTTCACAAACAGCCCTCTACATAGCCCTATTTTCAATTTTCAGCAACCCACTCCAAACCCCAGCATCCCAAAACACTTCTAGAACCCTCCTTGGCCAAAACCGACCACCACCCATCACTTATTGGGTGTTGGCAGCCTCTTTCCTTGAAGATCTCACCATTTGGAGCTCCAAAATCCCCCAAATAGAGCTGAAATCGTGAGGTGCTCCATTCTATCTTTTTGTTTGTATTTCTCTTTGAAAGTACAGCCTTGGGAAGCTTGAAGCATCCCTCTACGACACCTAGATTTCCTTTTCTCAGATTGGGCAGCCATTTCTCCGCATTTTCAGCATTTTCCATGGCTTTTGTGGAAGCCATCTTGGGTCTTTTGTCACTCTCATCCATCCTGTCTTTGATGGGTAAGAGGAAAACTGCGACAGACGAGGCTGGGCCGAGCCGCCCTGCTCGATCGAGAAGACCGCGGGGTGGTGCCGCAAGTTCAAGCACCGCCGCAGGTCCAGCTGTAGTCCTGGAGTGCCATACAAAGCGGGATTTGGATCCCCATGCACACCTTGGACGAACAATTTTATCAGATATGCCTCATGGCGAATACACTGATCGTAGAGTGTTATTTGAGGCGGACGTAGATGGACGATTGTTCGGCGAATATCTGTTGTTCGAACGCATTGAAGCTGCACACTGGGGACCGATCTTTGAAGCTCGCGCTCGTGCTAATGTGAGCACTGTTCGTGCCTTCTATGCTAGCATCCAGAATCCTACCTTGGAGCCTTTGCAGTTCAAAATCCCTTTTGGTAGAGATCGGATGGCTACGATCGACGTTCGGTTGATTGCGCGACTTCTCAACGTGCCTCTAGGTGATGTGCATCTTAGTGAGAAGAATTTGAAGACTAGACGTGAACGAGATCGCCGCACCAGGTTTCTGTGCGGTAAGTTGGTTCCATGGCAGCCTAATAATAGCCTCAAGGCGACGTATATGTCTGAGGATTTGCGCCTGCTGCACCATATCTGCACGTTCAATGTCTATCCCAGGTCGACGAACCGCATTGAATGTACACGTCTTATGGTCGATTTCTTATTTCTGGTGGCCCAGGGAGAGAACATATGTATGACCACTTTCATCTTACGGCAGATAGTTCTCATAGCCAGGTCGAGAAGAACATCCGAATCACTTCCCTTTGGCCGACTTATTTGCAAGATTGCACTTGAGTTTGCCTATAGACTTGGGCCCGAATTGCCGGTATCGATTCACACCATCGATGAGTCGACAATGGTCAAGATGAAGATTGGGTCGCAATACCGTGAAAATCAACTTGAAAGGGATAGTGGGGATGACTTTGATGAAGAGGAAGATCAAAGCGAAGAAGAACCTAGAGCAGAGGTTCAGAAAGAAGCTCAGGAAGAAGCAGAAGAGGAGGCTCAGGATACTGATGAGAGCCCTCCTCCTTCTGCGCAGACTACTATCGACGATCGCATTGCTCGGATGGAGGAGAGCCAGACCGCTTTGCGTAGGGAAGTCCAAGAACTTCGAGCAGATGATGGCTATGATGCTACAGTAGCAGCAGCTTCTGACCACCATAGTGGGGACTTTAGCCCAGGGTGGGGGTGCGACTACATCTACTCCACCTGCACCACCTGCGCATCCAGCTGAGGATGCCTATACTTACGCCCAGGATGAGGGCATAGCACATCCTGCGCCGCCTGCTTTCCCTGCGGGGAATCCTGCCGACACACGGGGCCTTCTGGAGCGATTTCAGCGCTTGCGGCCTCCTACTTTCATGGGTTCTCACAGACCCGAGGAGGCTGAGTTCTGGCTCGATCGAGTGTCGAAGATTCTACGGATGTTGCACTGTACCGAGGCTGAGCAGGTAGAGCTGGCTACCTTCCTGTTTGAGAGAGAGGCCAGTATGTGGTGGGATAGCATATTGCGGACTGTTGCCGCAGATTTCGTATGGACGTGGGCAGCATTTGAGTTCCGCTTCCATGACAAGTATTATCCCCAGACCTACAGGCACGAGAGGGAGAATGAGTTTCTCCGTCTCAGGCAGGCAGCGATGACAGTTACCGAGTATGAGCATCGGTTCACAGAGTTGGGCAGGTACGTCCCGACGATTCTAGCTGATGAGCAGATGCGCATATGGTGCTTTTTGGAGGGCTTGCGACCGGATATTCGGTCGAAGATGTGCTGTGTCAGTTTCCCTTCCTATGCGGAGTTGGTTCACATGTCCATGCGGGCAGAGCAGGACGTGGATCGACTTGCGCGATCTCGAGGCCCGACTACTTCTAGGCTGCGACCGGATTTGCCAGACAGGCCCTTCGCGGGCAAGAGGCCTCGCTTTGATCCTCCTACCAGGACCACGGCGCCTGTACCACCGTTTCGGCGCCCTGATTTGTCATGCACATACTGTGGGAGGACGGGCCACTTAGCGCAGAGTTGCTTTTCGAGGATGCAGGACAGTGGGTTCTCGCCGCCGCAGAAGATTGATCGTGTACGTCCACAGGCGATATCAGCACCGCCTATACGGTCAGCTCCTGCGCATCCTTCTTTCAGACCTACGGTATCGCAGATTCGACAGCCTCCACGGCCCTTGACACAGCGGCCGAACCGGCCACGGCAGGCTCGAGTTCATGCATTGACCGCTAAGGCAGCTACGACGCCGACTTTCCAGCATTCAGCCTTTGAGGTCACGGCCCATATCGGAGGTACTCCCGTTCTTGTCATGGTGGACACTGGTTCCACGATTTCTTTGATATCGCGTGCCGTAGTCAGACGTCTCGGGTTACAGACTATCACTATGGATAGCGTGCGAGTCTTTGCAGCTCATGGAGATTTTTTGGATGTCACCTAGATGTGTGAGGGTTGTTTGGTTGATCTGGGAGGCAGGACGATGACTCTTGATCTGGTCGTCGATCCCTCGCTCGTTTATCTCGACGTCATTCTTGGCATGGACTGGTTGACTGCAGCGAGAGCCGAGATTGACTGTGAGACTCGTATAGTCACAGCGTACGAGCCTGAGGGTGCATCCTTCACATTTCCAGTGCGGGTAAATCTTCCTTTCCGCATTCTTAGCTACGCCACTCTATTACGCGACGCTGGTGCCCAGGTACTTGAGCAGACGCCAGTTGTTTCTGAGTTCGGGGATCTGTTCAAGAAGATCCCTGGTTTGTCGCCCCGACGTGAGATCGATTTCACTATCGATCTGGTTCCTGGTTCTACACCCGTCTCACTGCCGACGTATCGCATGGCACCATGTGAGATGGAGGAGTTGAGGACGCAGATTGATGGCCTGCTAGAGCTTGGCTTTATACGGCCTAACGTGTCTCCTTGGGGAGCACCGGTCTTGTTCGTGAAGAAGAAGGATGGTTCGCTGCGATTGTGTATTGATTATCGCAGGCTGAACCAGCTCACGGTGAAGAACAAGTACCCTTTGCCCAGGATCGATGACTTGTTTGATCAGTTGAGAGGAGCGCAGTACTTCTCGAAGATTGATCTTCAGTCAGGATATCATCAGCTGCGCGTCAGAGATGAGGACGTGCAGAAGACAGCATTCAGGACCAGTTTTGGCCACTACGAGTTCCTCGTGATGTCGTTCGGTCTCACGAACGCACCGGCCGTGTTCATGGATCTGATGAACCGGGTATTTCGGCCTTTCCTCTATCGATTCGTCGTTGTCTTCATTGACGACATTTTGGTCTACTCTAGGAGTCGAGAGGAGCATGAGGAGCACTTGCGTTTGGTCCTTGATACGCTCAGACGACATCAGTTGTTCGCACAGTATAAGAAGTGCGACTTCTGGAAGCAGGAGGTGAAGTTTCTGGGACACGTGGTGTCCAAGGATGGCATAGCAGTTGACCTGTCTAAGGTAACTGCGGTGCAGGACTGGGAGCAGCCTGGTTCTGTCACTGAGGTGAGGAGTTTCTTGGGACTCGCTGGCTACTATCGGCGCTTCATTCAGGACTTCTCGAAGATCGCGAGACCCTTATCTCAGTTGACACGGAAGGACGTGAAGTTCACCTGGAATGATAAGGCGGAGTCAGCTTTTCAGGAGCTGAAGGACAGACTTACGTCCGCCCCTGTGCTAGTATTGCCAGAGCAAGGGGTTAGATACACTATATACACTGACGCGTCTAGCGTTGGTTTGGGTTGTGTCCTTATGCAGAGGGACAGGGTAATTTCGTATGCCTCGAGACAATTAAGGAAGCACGAGGAGAATTACCCTACACACGACCTGGAGTTGGCAGCCGTGATATTCACACTGAGACTCTGGAGACATTACCTCTACGGAGAGGAGTTCGAGCTCTTTTGTGACCACAAGAGCCTCAAGTACATATTCACGCAGCGAGACTTGAATATGAGGCAGCGGCGATGGATGGAAACGCTGAAGGACTTCAAGTTTGAAGTCTCTTACCATCCTGGGAAGGCGAACCTTGTGGCTGATGCATTGAGCCACAAGAAGGCGATAGAGTTTGCGGCTCCGCTGATGGTTGTCGAGTGGGATATGGTGGAGTTTTTGCGAGACTTTGAGCAGAAACTCACCGTAGAGGAGCCATTTGAGTTCATCGCACACATACAGGTGCGATCCCAGATCGATGACCGAGTCATCGAGGCGCAGAGGGACGACGCGCATCTTACTGAGCTTCGAGAGCGGGCCAGTGATGATGCTGACGCCGACTGGCGAGTTGGTATGGATGGGGGCTTACGTTACCGTGGCCGCCTATGCGTCCCAGATGTCCCTGACTTGAGACGAGAGATTCTCGAGTCTGCGCATTCTACTAGACTCGCGATGCATCCAGGCAGCACGAAGATGTATCGTGACGTGAAGAGGACGTATTGGTGGGAAGGTATGAAGACCCACATAGCTGAGTTTGTGTCCCGTTGTCTCACTTGTCAGCAGGTGAAGGCAGAGCATCGCCGACCACCTGAACTTTTGCAGCCTATGCCGATTGCAGAGTGGAAGTGGGATTTCATTTCCATGGACTTCATTTCTGGGTTGCCGAAGACGAGGAAGGGGCATGATTCCATTTGGGTGATCGTCGACCGATTGACGAAGTCGGCGCACTTCCTACCGATCAGAGTTACGAACTCTGCAGACGAGCTGGCTAGATTGTATATCCGAGAGATTGTGCGTCTGCATGGAGTTCCGTTGGAGATCGTGTCGGACAGAGACACGCGGTTCACTTCTATTTTCTGGACTCGCATTCAGGAGGCTATGGGTGTGAAGTTGAAGTTCAGTACTGCCTTCCACCCACAGACGGACGGACAGACGGAGCGAGTGAACCAGATCCTGGAGGACATGTTGTGAGCTTGCGCATTGGACTTCAAGGACAGTTGGGATGACTGTCTTGCATATGCGGAGTTTGAGTACAACAATAGCTTCCAGGCGAGTATCGGCATGGCACCTTATGAGGCGCTGTATGGGCGACCTTGTCGCGCACCGCATTGCTGGTTAGAGGTCGGTGAGCGTAGCTTGATCGGCCCAGAGTTGGTGCAGGCGACGTCAGAGAAGATCGATATTATTCGACGTCGGCTTCTTACAGCGTAGAGCAGACAGAAGAGCTACGCCGATACGAGACGACGGCCACTAGAGTTCACAGTCGGGGATCACGTGTTTTTACGAGTTTCCCCTATGAAGGGAGTCCTTCGGTTCGGGAAAAAGGGGAAGCTGGCACCACGATTCATTGGTCCATTCCAGATCCTCGATCGTGTGGGAGCAGTGGCTTACCAATTGGCTTTACCCACGCCCCTCGCGAGCGTCCACAACGTATTTCATGTTTCTATGCTGAAGAAGTACGTTGCTGATCCTTCCCATATCATCAGATAGGAGCAGGTGCAGTTAGGAGAGGATGTTACTTATATCCTGCGACCGACACGCATCTTAGACAGGAAGGAGCAGGTACTGCGTAGCAAGGTGATTCCCCTTGTGAAGGTACTATGGACGCATCATACTGAGGAGGAGGCTACTTGGGAGACAGAAGCCGAGATCAGAAAGAACTACCCACAGCTTCTCGAGGAGTACGAAAAGGTACAAATTTCGAGGATGAAATTATTTGTTAAGGGGGGTAAATTGTAACGCCTGTGAAAAATCCGTACTTGGGCACGAGTACCAACTCGACCCGAAATCGCGTAGAAATAATTTCCATGGAAATTAAACGTAAGTTAGCTAGCGCAACGCTAGAGTAGTTGGGAAATAGTCACTGATCACTTTAAATACGTTCTGCAAGACCCAAATCGAGTAGAACAAATAACTCTACAATACTCTATAACCTCGGATCAAACTCTAAGCAGGTTTGTTCTCTGGACCATATTGAAATTTTGTATTGGATTTAGACCGCGCGTCGAAGGTCCGATACCTCCTATCTTAGACCGTTAGAACCGCCCAGCTGGACTTGACAATCATCTCGAAAATCAAGTCAAACCGATAATCACAGACTATTTCGTTGAACCCGGACTGAAGCGACCGCGAATAGGGACGAATTTGGAATTTCAAATTCAAATCTGGCACACGACTTGACGCGTCAGTATTAACCGTTCTGACCGTCAGAATTCATCCAGATTACACCCTCGGATCAGGAAAAATTTCTATTTATTATCATGAGACTTTTAGCCCTGATCTACGTGCGGTGACCGCTGAACTGAAACTGGTCCGCCACGTGCGATCTGCGAACCCTGCCAGACTGAAAACTTAATACGAGCTACATCTGGTACACATGAGCTTAAGTCTGATCGCAATCGACCAGGGGACCACCAGAAAGCAGTTTTTGGACCGAAACAGCCCCGAAATGGATAGACACTAAGTAAACTTCGTCCCGGAGCCTATTTCCGGCGATTTTAAGCTTATAAAAGGGGTTGAAACCCTCATTTCTCCCTTCCACCCGAAAATTGCAACCCTAGGAGAAAAAGAGAGAGAGCTTGAGAGAAAGAGAAGAAGAGAATTTTTCCGCTTCCGAGCCCCTGACAGTTGCTGCTTCAGCACTTCTTTCCAATCACCTGGCTGGTGATTTCTCCATTTTTCAGGTATAAAATAACCCCAAAAACTTGCTGATTTAGGGTTTACTTAGATGCATAACATGTTAGCTAACGTATTCCATAAATCAGGCTCTCCTACTGCCGTAGACGAAGCGTACACGCTCCGTTCAAAATCCCGCGACCGTAAGAGACTAGGTGAGGATTTTAGACGCTTTGATTGACGGTTTACAACGCTTTCAATGTCGTTTAATAGTAGATTATCGACGGCATCGCCGTTTGACATGTACAACATGCTCTCCGTTTCCTGTTTCGTAAATTAACGAAGAATATGAGATTTAGGGCATTTTAGTCATTTGTAGGAAGTACGGTCTACATGCATATTTTGCTGACGTGATTGACATGGTTTGTCGCCGCATTAGGGAGTTAGGAATGCTTGCATAATCAGTTTGGCGAAGAGATTCGCCAAGTTGCGCATTTTCGGTCGACATACTATATGTGGACTTAAGTGTGTAGTGTATGTGTTTGTATAAATGCTTGTATTAGTATGTATTGAATTAAATGATGTTATGTAGTAGTTTGAGATTGATTTCTTGACTAATATGCTGACCTAAATGATTTTCCACATGTTTACCTTATGCATGATTGCATTACATGCATGGAAAGTATGCCTTGAAGATTTGCTTAAGTTGAATGTTATAACATGTGTTAACATGCTCATATGATGTATTTCAATTCCAATACTTTAACCTGTAATGCTAATATGATTCCATAGATGTGTGGGACTTGACCTAGTCCAGGCAGTCGGTAACCGAGCGAATTCGTGGCTGACTGGTCATAGCCACGAACGACGCGTCGATGAACGTGATTCGTGATTAGAGTTGGCGGCAGTGGTTAGGCCACGCGAAGTGTTTTACGCACTTCATGTCGTTCGACTTGAGATGCGATCGCGCTAGTCGAGCCCGTCAAGTAACCCGACTGGTCGATGTATGTTCACCCTGTATGAGTCATAACTGCTTGAACCTAGGGTACTGAACTTACCATTGTAAACTGTAACACGCTGAAAATTGGGGGTCGTGTATAAACTCAACTCCCGAGTTCCAGACCGTCACTTATGCAACAAAAACGGTTATGATTCATTGTTGTCTGATTTAAAGCATTCACATGAGTAAAAGTATACCAAAACTGCAATTCATACTTCAGATCCAGTGATAAAAGCAAGTGGAAGACTAAACAATATATATATCACTGTATGGAAAAACAAAGTAAATCTCATCTGTCTCCAAAGTATGACTACATCTCTGAGTCTCATATACATGTACATAAACAAAAGAATAATGTTCAAAAAAAATCCCACTGATGTCCCCTCGATCCAAGTCGCCTACGGGAAGCCGTCATGATACTGCATATACGAGAACTCATCCTGGTCCTCGTCGATCTCTGGCTCCACCTCCTGGATCTCGGCCTCACCTGCATCTACAACAGGGTCTGGTGGGTGTTGCAAACACCATCCCGTAACGTGAGAATGAGTGATCAACTCAGTGGAATCATAGAGCAAAGATTAGCATGTTCACAATTCAATCATGCGATAATAGTAAAGCAGTAAATCAGACAATCCTAATACTGTTGTTAATGCAAGATGATATGACGTGATGTATGCCCTCACCGACGATCACCCTCATGAGGCAACATCTTACGACCGCGGCATGCCACACTCCCTAGAGTGCTCCACATCTTCCAGGCACATGCAATGCTATGGTGATATGATTTCCAAGTGGTTATTAGTCCATTCAAACAGCAGGATTGGGAAACTAAGGTACTTCCCTTGTATCAATCCCAACACAGATCCTGTCTAGGGTCGTCACTCCTAGTAATCTCATACGATGTATATTTCGTAGGTCACTACAAGGGCTGCCAGGGCTGTTGCTCGCACTCGTTACACCGCTCCCCCATCACCTTATCAATACAGGCCTGCCGTACTCTATTGCAACGGAAGGGTCGTCGCCTCCCGTGGACTCAGAATACGCTCGCGGTCACTACAAAGGGCTCGTCGCCTGATCAGTGTAGGCCGACAGCTAGAATATAGTGTCCCATACCACCATAATCTGCTCACGAGTCTAGGTGGTCACTGGTCACTACGGGGAGGTTTGTGGCCCCAGCGTAGGACGACAGCTTGACCACGGTGTCCCATACCACCATGCCCGGCTCATGAGTCTTCATGGATCAAGGTACCATGGTTAACAGGGTTTACAATGGTAAGTTCAGTACCCTAGGTTCAAGCAGTTATGACACATACAAGGTGAACATACATCGGCCAGTCGGGTTACTTGACGGGCTCGACTAGCGCGATCGCATCTCAAGTCGAACGACATAAAGTGCGTAAAACACTTCGCGTGGCCTAACCACTGCCGCCAACTCTAATCACGAATCACGTTCATCGACGCGTCGTTCGTGGCTATGACCAGTCAGCCACGAATTCGCTCGGTTACCGACTGCCTGGACTAAGTCTAGTCCCACACATCTATGAAATCACATTAACAATATATGCAAAGGTATTGGAATTGAAATACAATCATGTGAGCATGTTAACACATGTTATAACATTCAACTTAAGCAAATCTTCAAGGCATACATTCCATGCATGTAATGGAATCATGCATATGGTCAACATGTAGGAAATCATTTAGGTCAGCATATTAACCAAGAAATCAATCTCAAACTACTACATAACATCATTTAATTCAATACATACTAATACAAGCATTTATACAAACACATACACTACACACTTAAGTCTACATATAGTATGTCGACCCAAAGTGCGCAACTAGGCGAATCTCTTCGCCAAACTAATTATGCAAGCATTCCTAACTCCCTATGCGACAACAAACCATGTCAATCACGTCAGCGAAATATGAATGTAGACCGCACTTCCTACAAATGACTAAAATGCCCTAAATCTCATATTCTTCGTTAATTTACGAAACAGGAAACGGAGAGCATGTTGTACATGTCAAACGGCGATGCCGTCGATAATCTACTATTAAACGACATTGAAAGCGTTGTAAACCGTCAATCAAAGCGTCTAAAATTCTCACCTAGTCTCTTACGGAAGCGTGATTTTTGAACGGAGCGTGTACGCTTCGTCTACGGCAGTAGGACAACCTGATTTACGAAATACGTTAGTTAACACGCCCTAAATCTGGATAAACCCTAAATTAGCAAGTTCTAGGGTTGTTTTGTACCTGAAAGAACGGAGAAATCACCAGCCAGGTGATTGGGAAGAGTTGCTAAGCAGCAGCAATCGGTGGCTCGAAAGCGAAAAAAATCCCTTCCAATCTCTCTCTCAAACTCTCTCTCCTTTTCTCTTAGGGTTTGCAATTTTCGGATGGGAGAGGGAAATGAGGGTTTCAACCCCTTTTATAAGCTTAAAAACGCCGGAAATAGGCTCCGGAACGAAGTTTACTTGGTGCCTATCCATTTCAGGGCTGTTTCGGTTCAAAAGCTGCTTTCTGGTGGTCCCCTGGTTGATTGCGATCAGACTTAAGCTCATGCGTACCAGATGTAGCACGTATTAAGTTTTCAGTCTGGCAGGGTTCGCAGATCGCACGTGGCGGACCAGTTTCAGTTCAGCGGTCACCGCACTTAGATCAGGGCTGAAAGTCTCATGATAATAAATAAAAATTTTTCCTGATCTGAGGGTGTAATCTGGATGAATTCTGACGGTCAGAACGCTTAATACTGACGCGTCAAGTCGTGTGCCAGATTTGAATTTGAAATTCCAAATCTGTCCCTATTCGCGGTCGTTTCAGTCCGGGTTCAATGAAATAGTCTGTGATTATCGGTTTGACTTGATTTTCGAGATGATTGTCAAGTCCAGCTGGGCGGTTCTAACGGTCTAAGATAGGAGGTATCGGACCTTCGACGCGCGGTCTAAATCCAATACAAAAATTCAATGTGGTCCAGAGAACAGACCTGCTTAGAGTTTGATCCGAGGTTATAGAGTATTGTAGAGTTGTTTGTTCTACTCGATTTGGGTCTTGTAGAACGTATTTAAAGTGATCAGGGACTATTTCCCAGCTACTCTGGCGTTGCGCTAGCTAACTTACGCTTAATTTCCATGGAAATTAATTCTACGCGATTTCGGGTCGAGTTGGTACTCGAGCCCAAGTACGGATTTTTCACGGGCGTTACATAAACCCTGTTAACCATGGTACCTTGATCCACGAAGACTCATGAGCCGGGCATGGTGGTATGGGACACCGTGGTCGAGCTGTCGGCCTATGCTAGGGCCACAAACCTCCCCATAGTGACCAGTGAGCACCTAGTCTCGTGAGCAGATTATGGTGGTATGGGACACTATATTCTAGCTGTCGGCCTACACTGATCAGGCGACGAGTCCTTTGTAGTGACCGCGATCGTATTCTGAGTCTACGGGAGGCGACGACCCTTCAGTAGCAGTAGAGTACAGTAGGCCTGTATTGATAAGGTGATGGGGGAGCGGTACAACGAGTGCGAGCAACAGCCCTGGCAGCCCTTGCAGCGACCTACAAAATATACATTGTATGAGATTACTAGGAGTGACGACCCTAGACAGGATCTGTGTTGGGATTGATACAAGGGAAGTACCTTAGTTTCCCAATCCTGCTGTTTGAATGGACTAATAACAACTCGGAAATCATATCACCATAACATTGCATGTGCCTGGAAGATGTGGAGCACTCTAGGGAGTGTGGCATGCCGCGGTCATAAGATGTTGCCGTATGAGGGAGATCGTCGGTGAGGGCATACATCACGTCATGTCATCTTGCATTAACAATAGTATTAGGATTGTCTGATTTACTGCTTTACTATTATCGCATGATTGATTTTTGAACATGCTAATCTTTGCTCTATGATTCCACTGAGTTGATCACTCACTCCCACGTTACGGGATGGTGTTTGCAACACCCACCAGACCCTGTTGTAGATGCAGGTGATGCTGAGATCCAGGAGGCAGAGCCAGACGTCGACGAGGACCAGGACGAGTTCTCGTACATGCAGTATCATAATGGCTTTGCGTTGGCGACCTGGGTTGATGGGACTTTAGTGGGACTATTTTGAACATTTGATTTTGTTCATGTATATGTTTATGAGACTCAGAGATGTATTCATACTTTAGAGACAGATGAGATCTACTTTGTTTTTCCATACAGTGATATATATATTGTTTAGTCTTCCGCTTGCTTTTATCACTGGATCTGAAGTATGAATTGCAGTTTTAGTATACTTTTACTCATGTGTATGCTTTAAATCAGATAACATTGAATCATAATCATTTTTTGTTGCATAAGTGACGGTCTAGAACTCGGGAGTTAAGTTTATATGCGACCCCCGATTTTCAGGGTGTTACACTCTTGTTTTCTGAAATTTGAGTAGTACTGTTGTGCTACTCTAAAAGGAAGAATTGTCGAGCTCTGAGCCTCACAGTTATAGGATTGCGTCGCGTGGGGCCTACTATCTGGGGATCCAACTGGATGATCTAATGGGGCCCTAGGGTTGAACTTAGGAAGATCCTAACCCTTTGTTCAATGGCTAAACAAGGTGCATGTGTTGCCCAGAGGATTGGCTTCAGATGAAAGGTAGCTCCTTTGTTCAACTATAAACATCCTAACTATTCAAATTTCAATGGGTATGCATACAACTCTGCCCCCTAGGTTTATTTTCATTCTAGCAAGGCCCTTATTTTTAGAAAACTGTCCTTGACATAACTTACATTGAAAAAACATGGCCTGGGACTCATAATTTTTCTTTCTATTTCCAATCACACCCTCCCTTTTTTAAGGATTGCGCCAGCCTGACTTGGTAGGCCAAGGCGCAAAGACTGACTGCTACGTGAGGCAGACATGCATCAAATCCACCCCAGTGTGCTGTCACATTTTCACCATCAATCCTAAAAGCTAGTGTCACACCCCAAACTCAGAAAATCGGGCTCACAAAATTCTCGACCGCCAAATGTGGTGCTGACAACCTCCGTAGTACCCCATTCTCGGCTCCCAACGCTCATATGCTAGATTTCGATCCTGGGATCTTACAAGAAGGATTTTTCAACGTATATTTATCTCATAAGAAGCATAACCACAAGTTTACCCAAATCACAAAGGTAACATCATCATCACATATCTACTAATACAAACATTTGAATACAATGCTGAAGGGAAAATACATGTATCAAATATCAAAGCTCTAGAAGACCGCTGCACGCTCTAAGTTCAATGTTGTTGCAACCTAATGCCACCTGCACGTATCTATCGTGTATAAGCTTATAGAAAGCTTAGAGGGTGGTGAAAGTGTGTGTGATGCACATGCTAAGCATACAATTATCAGATTAAGTGAAAATACTGGCAATCCATAAATTGTATAATATCAGAGTAATGCGAAAACATGCTGAAAAGTTCATAAATGCCATCAGCCTTATCCAGGCCATGCGATGCAAAGCATAATAATCCAATATCATATACTGAGGAAGTAATGTAGATTAGCTATGTAATGTGGATCGACTATGCAAATGCGATGCAAATGAAATGACCAAGCTAGAGTTTGAAGTCTGGATGATAGTACATAGTATCACAGGCTACAGGGTCTGCCACAAGGGACATATATCCAAACCAGTCCCATACTTATTTTGGATAGTCAGACTCATTGTGGTAAATTTCTGATCTCAGGTTAGTCACGTGCCCCAATCAAAATCCTGGCCATTGCGAAGGTACACATAACAAATAGTTGCACACCATCAGCCCGAGTGGATAGTGAATGAATGAGTATGTAACTCCTGCTCAATAAGTCCACATATCAGTATTTAATATCTCTGGGATCATCACCAGGGTCTATTACACTCTACACCAGCTGTCACCCCTATCCGAGCACACAACTGGATAAGTGGAAGAGACCTCACTATCTGCCTGTTAATATCTGGCCTGACTCATCGATAGCGGACCTATTCCTCAAGCTGGTCAGACTCAGCCTAACATTGCCTACACCCTCAGGCGGGTAAGGCCACACCCCCTCCCAACTGACCATGACACAGTGGGAGACGTGGCCTACTGGTATTCGGCCCTCATGCGCTCATATATATCCACTTGGTCTAGACATTAGGGCGTCCTCTGGTACTAAGAAGGTTTAGGGATTTTCAATTAGGGCCATCTATGGCGGCCCGATGCTAGAACTAAACTTTTTTGGTGTCCCATCTGGCTATCCAAAACATGCTTGTAGAGGCCACGACCCTAATGTCCCTAAGGCTTATGGTGGTCATATCACTAAATGCAAGATGCATGAATCACATAGTCCAATCATGCATCAATCTTGTGCATACCGTGCACTCATGTGAGATAACCTCCGCTTATCAGGGAGTCTCATAACAACCTACCCAATGACATATGCAATACTTAACCACATCTCATAACAAACATGCAGATGATGTATATGGGCATGTATCATGATGCTATGCTGTCACATACTGTCTCATAATCGGTATCGACAACTGGCATCGATTATCGGCCTTGATAATCAGAATCGGCCTCAACAATCAAAATCAGAATTAGCCTAACAAAGGGCCTAAGGAAAGGTCACAATGTGAACATTTAACCATCATTGCCCATCATGTGAATATTTAACCAACATCGCTCCCAAGCAGTGGCCCATATAGAGCCAAACATAAAGTGGGCCCATGGCCTCACACAAAGGCCTAATATACATCACAATGGGCCTCGTACAAGGGCTATATACACACCACTATGGGCTGCATCACATGGTCGTAATACACGTCACGATGGGCCGCATCACATGGGACTAATACGCATCATGATGGGCTGCATCACATGGACCTCGAACACGTCACAATGGGCCTCACTCATAGGCCTCACATACACAACAGGTGGGCCTTGCACATGGGCCTCAGATACATCACACGAGCCATAACTTATGGGGCTAATGCACATCATAATAGGCCTCATTAAATGAGTTACAAAAACTTCACAATGGCCATGCCATATGGATCGAAAATACATCTCAATGGGCCACGACCCATGGGCCTCAATACATCATAATGGAACGCAACCCATGGGCCTCAAATACAACGAGTGGTCATTGAAAGGGCCTAGCTATATGCCCTAGAGGGGGGGGGGGGGGGGTGAATAGGGCAATGCCAAATAAAACTTATAACAGCAGAATAATAAAAGATATAAAGCACAATGCTGAATATAAAACAATCACAATAGCCTAAAATAAAGAGATTGATACTTTATCAGTTCTAAGGACAACCTTACACCAAAAACCAGAGGTTTAAGGTAGGACAACCTTATTTCTAGAACGTCCTTAGTATCACAAACCAAAGAGGAATAATAAGTAATGAAATCAAAATAACTTACGGAAAATAAATCCTAAGTTATTACAACATTCATCCACACTTGCTTGAAGTGATTACAACATTCATCCACAAACACTCTCCACAAAATAGAATGAAAGAGTAAAACACATCCACAACACAACGATATATAGTGGTTCGCCTGTGTGTACACCAACTGTTATCCAACAGCCACACAAATTGCTACTCCACTCCTAATATCCTCACATAGGGGATATTAGCATGCACTATCAAAATAGGTTTCACAGGTTCACCTAAAACCTTCACAATTGTGTCTTTGATCTCGGGCTTACACAATCCAAAAACCCCACAATCTGAGTTTTCTGGCTCTCCTCAGATAACCACTACAATGAGATTTTTCTGGCGAATCTCAAACAAAAACCAGAGAAAGTAAATTACAAAACATGTAAAATACATGAATCACCTTTTGAAGAAGCCTGGTAGAACCAATCGGAGTAGAAGTTCGATTCGACGTTCAAAGTCCAATACTCACTTAAAGAATGGTTCTAAGTCTAATTGATTTTAGATCAAACGAGCTAGATCTATTTGATTTTGAATCTAAGAAGAAGGAATATCAGAAATTCCCCTTTTCTAATAAGATTGGAATGTATATCAAAATCAAATAAAAATAAGCTAGCAAAAGGAATATTAAATAAGCACAATGTAGCTTAAAATAAACACAAACTTATCTCAGAGAATAGCCTAAAGAATGCTTGAATAGAATTGATTTGAAGTGTTAAAACTCTGAGGTTCGTGCTCTATTTATACCCTGAAAAATCCCGTCTACGACTGGTCTTAGGATCCTAGGACTGGTCGTAGCATCAAAGATTTTTGAAAGATTTTCACGGGATAATATTTTCAGTTCCACGACCGGTCCTGGGTGGTCTACGACCGGTCGTGGGTCACCTACGACTGGTCGTGGATCACCTACGACCGGTCGTAGGACCCCAAAAACGGTTGCTGGAGTTTGAGTTGTAGGGCTACGACCGGTCGAAGTATGAGTCGTAAAACTTCCAAGACTGGTCGTAGGATGTCCAGGACTGGTTGTAGGACAGCCATAAAGATTCAAAAATCTTCAACTACCTAAGACTGGTCCTGAAAAACTTAAGACTGGTCGTAGCAAAGCTAGGACTGGTCTTATAACACTCCAAACAAGCATATTAAAATATATGAGTTATGTATCCGGAATGACCTACAGTAAAGCCCATCCTAAGGTCAATTTAAGGTCAAACAAACCTTAAAAGTGAGATGGACATTGAAAGTCTGTTCTCTCAGATGACCCTTAAGAGAAGCTTGTGAATATACAAAACTTGTAGTAGGCCTTCATGAGCTTGATCTTGACTTGACAAAGTCTTCTAGTAAACTTGAACTTGATCAAATCTTGAACATGCAACCTTGAAAACTTCTATTCTTGATTTCTTCATCCAAGACTTAAAAACTTTCTTCATTTAAGATCTTGCCTTGAAATGCGATGTCTTGATATGTCTTGATTGCAATGACTAGTCTTCAAACATTAAACACAAGATATACAAGACATAGATATAGGTTTTGGCACCACAAAATTTGACAACTAAAGGGATATGAAATCATAGCACTTACAGTCGCATTAATGGGTCACACCAATGGTCCTCATATACATCAAGTGGACGCATTAATGGGCCTCATATACACAATAAGTGGGCCTTGCACATGGGCCTCAAAAACATAACATGTGGGCCCTACACATGGGTCTCATATGCATTAAATGGGCCATGTATCTGGGCCTCGAATACATCAAATGGGGCACGCGTCATGGGCCTAATACATATCATAATGGGCCTTACCCATAGACCACGAATATGTCACAATGGGCCTAATTCATATCATAATGGGCTTTGCCCATAGGCCATGAATACATCACAATGGGCCTTGCTCGTAGACCTCAAATACATCACAATGGGCCCTGCCTATGGGCCACAGATTCAAGCAGGTGGGACCCATCAAGGAAGGTGGGCCCTATCACATGGGCCTCAAATACAAGGCAGGTGGGCCCTATCACATAGCCTCAAATATACATCATGATGGGCCTCATGGATGGGTCGCACCAGTGGGCCTCAAGTGGACTTGGACCACACCAAAAATCATTTCAATAGTGGTAGGTGTAGCATGTGTATCACTGTACACTATCATTCCATGGGGCACATGGCCCACTAATGATGATCAGCACTATCCAAACATTGTCCAGGTAAATTAGCACCATCCAAACATTTCCCATGTAAATCAACACCATTCAAACATTGTTTATGTAAATCAGCACCATCCAAACATTGTTTATGTAAATTAGCACTGTCCAAACATTGTTTATATAAATCAACACCATCCAAACATTGTTTATGTAAATCAACACCATCCAAACATTGTCCATGTAAATATACACCATCCAAAACATTGGACAACACCGTCCAGATAGTCTGGATGATGTGGAATATCATATATATCATGGTGGGCTACACCACCGTCCAAGTATGGATGGTGTGGATGGGGTTCACACAGCAGCTGGGTCCCACATGTTGTTGACATCAATACAGAGACTATATAGCTGCTGTAAGACCAACAGATGTTGCTTCAAACAGCGAAGGTGGGTCCCACGTGGGGCCCACCACTTTATAATATAATATTATTTATTTATTTATTATTATTATTTTATTATTATTATTTTTTTTAATAAAAGACCTCCAGCATCCAGGCCTTGGACGTAAAACACGTAGATTAAGGTGGTCCCCATCAGCTGGATGGACGGTTTGGACCTAACATATACATCAAGGTGGGTCCCACCCATGCGTGTCACACGTGTGGGGTGGGCCCACATTCATGACAATGGACGGCCTGGGATATATAAATACATCATAGTTGCCCACACTACTGACATCAATCAACAGATGCAGTTGTTGGGACCCACCGTTTGGATGGACAGTGTGGATGCAAAATGCATCCAACATGGTGGGCTCCCACTGCATGGACGGTGCAGATAAAACCCATGAATCATGGTGGGCCCATAGCTTGCTGACGTCACATATAACAGATGTAGCTGTTGGACGCTGGGCCAGGAAATTGGACGGCTTGGATGAAGCCATACTCCGGGTGAGTCCCGCACATCACTTCATGGAAAATTATATGGACGGTTGGGATATACCCACATACATCAAAGTGGGCCCCACAAATGGACAGTGTGGGTATAAAACATATACATTAGTGTGGCCCACTTACCGTCCAAAATAGTCCAACACCATCCAGACGTTTTGGACGGTGTGGAGAAAGACATACATCAAGGTGGGCTCCACCGTGATGGATGGCGTGGATAAATCACACGCATCAGGTGGGCCACTCGGCATCAAAGGGAGATAGAAAGAGAGGAAGAAACATGTGAAGGGGACCCGATCACTATGACCCCTCCCTATATAATGCATACATCAAGATGGGTCCCACCATTGTGGGCCCTCAATCTATCAAAATCATACAAATCAACTCTAGAAGACACCCACCTTTGATCTCCTCTTCCTTCTTCTGCCAACACGATCTAGAGCTCTAAGGGGTGAATTTTAACGGTTGAGATGGATCATGGACGGTGGGATTAGGTGGTAGGAAGGTGGGCCACACTAGCTTCTTTGGGGAGCTTGGACGTTTTCATCATGGAGTTGCTTGAAAATGGAGAAAGAGAATGACATAGAGAGAGAGGTGATGGGAGAGAAGTGATGGGAGAGAAGAATGGTGAGTGATGGATGGGTGTACTCAATGGGTGGTGAGAGAGAGTATTGACTTTAGGGGTTGCTTGGGGATGGATGTTGTACTTGACATGATGGGATGGAGTACTTGACAATTAATGTGATTGACAAGACATTCTCTTGGGATTATAACGCACTGCATTTTTCTCAAATTGAACGTGGGCCCACATCTCCTGGCTCGGGTATCGCCTCAGTGCGGGAGACACGACGACGGCGCAATCGCTAGGGTACAAGTCTTAAGTCGAGCTGATTCTGATATACGGGACACAACTCAGGATGGTGTGCAAATGCCGATAACAGATCGCGGATTGCTGGAATTCGGCCGGGAGGACTGTGGAAACCTACAAAATGGTACGGGCTAGGATACGGGTCTCACAAGTCTCCTCTCCTAATAAAAATTTTATCTTCAAAATTTACTCTCACGCAGGATAAAGCAAGGGAAGAGGAAGCATCGACTTACACAAATATTAATTAATACCATACAAGGCATAATCAATCTATAAATAAATAGCACTTTATAATCTGAACCTCGCGCCCTCAGAATGCCTCATCAATGCTATGATGACCCTACTGATCCTTGGATTCCGGATCAGAAATGATCGAAATTGGAATACTATGCATCTTCATAATCTCAACGGTACGGAGCTATGTCAGAAAGTCTCTAAGTTATTCGAACTCGGGAATCTACCCATTCTAAGTTCTTAATAATCATAAAGTGCAGGGTAGCTATCAGTAGATATGTGATGTTATCCTCAGGTATTCCCAAGTTATGCTCTAATAACACTTTTGTCACATCCCAAACTTGGAAACCAGGCTCACAAAATTCCCGATCGCCGAATCCGGTGTTGATAGCCTCCGTAGTACCCCATTCTCGGCTCTTAGCGCCCATACGCTAGATTCTGATCTTAAGATCTTATAAAGAGGATTTCCAACGTATATTTATCTCATAAGAAGCATAACCATAAGTTTACTCAAATCACAAAGGCAACATCATCATTACATATCCACTAGTATAAACATTTGAATACAATGGTGAAGGGAATATATATATATATATATATATATATAAAAAAAATTGAAACTCCAGAAGACCGCTGCACCCTCCAAGTTCAACATTGCTGCAACCTAACGCCACCTGCACACATATATTGTGTATAAGCTTATAGAAAGCTTAAAGGGCGGTGAAAGTGTCTGCGATGCACGTGTCAAACATACAATTATCGGAGTAAGTGGAAATACTGGCAATCCATAAATAATACAATATCAGAGTAATGCAGAAGCATGCTGGCAAGTTCATAAATGCCACCAACCTTATCCAGGCTATACGATGCAAAAACATAATAATCCAATATCATATACAGAAGAAGCAATGTAGATCAGCTATGCAATGCAGATCGACTATACAAATGTGACGCGAATGAAATGACCAAGTTAGAGTGTGAAGTCGGGATGATAGTATGTAGTATCACAGGCTATAGGGTCTACCCAAGGGACGTCTATCCAAACCAGTCCCATACCTAATTTGGATAGTCAAACTCAATGTGCTAAATTCCTAATCTTAGGTTAGTCGCGTGCCCCAACTGAAATCTTGAGTACACGTAACAAATAATTACGCACCACCAGCCCAAGTGGGTAGTGAATGAATGAATGAATGAGTATGTAACTCCTGCTCAATAAGTTCACATATCAGTAATGTACTCTCTGTTATATTTAAATAAGATAATCTCCCAAATCGAATGCATTTGTTTCTTGTTCGAAACACTTGCAGTGTCAGAGAAGGTAGAGATTTTTTTAGATATAACGCTGGAGGAGCGAGTTCATGGTTCTTTTTAGCCATATTCTGTGTTGTAGGTCCTCTAACTTTCTAAAGTGATTGACTTTTTCTGGCAGTCATGTTGTTTCGGGCTCTGGATTTTTAGCGTGATATGCGATCTAGACATTACTGTTGTCTTGCGCCAGTGGCGAAATAGTGATGACTCCGTCTAGGTCTTTATCATTTCTTTTTAATGTAAACTGCTTCTTATGGGTTGAAGACTGACCATTGGTGTATTCTATTACAAACCCCATCGTCGTAAAGTAAAAGATCATTTCACATGCGCTGGCTGCCATTGATTGCAATTCATGTATTGTGTTGTAATTACAATTCGAGATTATATTGGTTAGTGTTTGGATAATAAAATACTTTATCTTAGAGATGAAGGGGAGGATGCTCCCATTGAGAGTCAGCATTTTGGTGTCTGTGTGAGCCAAACAGTGATTGAATTGCCTATATAATGTTTAAGTTATTACTGAATAAGAGGATCCCCAACAAAGTCACCATTTTGTTTCGACAAGAAAAAAAAAAGGTATTTGATTTGGAGAATTATCTTATTCAATGATAACCGAAAAAATGAATATAGGGAAAAAACATCACATTTTATTTATCTTTTGAATTTGTTTCACATCTTCATACAACCCCTTGATTTTACGATAAAACATTCCAATATATAGAAGAAAAGACATATATGTATTCAATGGACTCAAATAATGATTCTAACGGTATTTTAGATCATAATAGAATCTTCAAATCGGGGAATCCATCATTCAAAATTGACATGTGTCTTGACTAAGCAAGAATTCATCGTCCTCTGATATCTTCAAAAGATATTTTTTAAAGGAAAACATCCTATTCGAGCAATGAACTCATTGCATGAAAACGTCTTTCCTCTTATGCTTACTGTGCGCATGGCTCCATGAGCAGATCACCCTTTGTGCAAGTCTTTCATTGCGCACACACAATCAATTTCTTGGAGTACCTGTAATTTCTTCAAGTTTGGACTCTCTTCATGCTCTTGAAATTTTTTGATCTCCCCCAATGAAGAAGATGGCGGGGTATTTATAGCCTCTCACACATGTGAACCCCCCATCCGTACAATGAATATCCATAATAAACCCTTTGCGCACTAACTCCTATTGTGCGCCCACTTCCATTGTGCGCCACGCAATGTATCTGTCAACACTTTTGTTGCGCACCGTGCAATCCAAGGCCCAAATAAACTTATTTTCTTCTCTTTCTTTCAATCAATTTTCTATGTCTCAACAGCGCATGTCAAATAGGCAGGCAAGTTAAGAGTAGTCATAAGAAAGTGAACTCCTTAGCCACGACTAAACCTTTTGAACTTCTTCGTATGAATTTAGTCAGACCAGTTAGAATGGAGAGTAGAGGCAGAAAGAAATATTTTATAGTTGTAGTTGATGACTACACTAGATATACTTGGGTAGCCTTTCTAAGAGAATAATAAAATACTATTGATGAAGTTAGAAAACTTGTAAAATGTATCTTGATTGAAAAAGAGTTATCCATGGTTAGAATTAGAAGTGATCACGGAACTGAACTCGAAAATAGAAATTTTGAGAAATACTGCAATGATCATGGTATATTGCATGAATTCTCTGCTCTAAAAATACCTTAGCAAAATGGTGTTGCTGAAAGAAAAAATAGAATTCTTTAGGAAATGGCTAGCGTAATGTTAAATAGCATGAACTTACCTAAAAATATATGGGTTTAAGTTGTTAGTGCTACATGCTATATAATTAATTGTGTTTATATTAGAAAAGCTATAAAAAAATAGCTTATGAACTATGATTTAACAAAAGGCCCACTGTTAAATAATTTTAAACTTTTAGAAGCAAATGCTTTATTTTACATGACCATGAAAACTTGAGAAATTTTGAAGCCAAAATTGATGAGGGAATATTTATAGGTTATGCCCTAAATAGTCGGACGTACTGTGTTCTTAACAAAAGAACTAGGGTTACACAAGAATTTATAAATGTTGTTATAGATGATCGATCGATCACACCTAATCTTGATCAAGATGATGATGATTTTAGTTAACCTACATGAATCTTCATCTAAATCAGACAATACTAAGTTAAGGTTAGTCAAAGACCATCCGAATAATTAAATACTTGGTAACCCTCACACTGGCATTCAGATAAGAAGGTAACTAGAAAATATATATAATCATGTCTGCTTTACTTCTCAAATTGAATCGGGTAATGTAAATGAAGCGCTCACTGATGAAAGTTGGATAAATGCCATGCAAGATGAATTAAATCAATTTATTATAAATGATGTATGGTATTTGGTTTCTAGAACTAGTGACAAACATGTGATTGGAACCAAGTGGATTTTTTAAAATAAAAATGATGAAATGGGAAACATTATTAGCAATAAGGCACGACTGGTTATACGAGGTTATAATTAGATAGAAGGTATTGCTTACAATGAAGCCCTTGCACTAGTTGCATGCCTTGAATGAATCAGATTATTTGTTTCCATTGCATGTCATAAAAAAATTCAAAATTTATCAAATGGATGTAAAATGTGCTTTTCTAAATGGTGATCTAAATGAAGAAGTCTATGTTAAACAACCAATGGGTTTTGAAGATCCCCAAACTTCCTGATCATGTTTACCATCTTAAAAGGACTCTTTATGGTTTAAAATAAGCTCCCAGAGCATGGTATGAAAAGTTTACTAAATTCTTACCTAGTCATAATTTTGTCATGGGTAGTGTTGACAAAACCCTATCTGTCAAAATATATAATAATAATATCCTAATTGTTTAAATCTATGTTGATGATATTATCTATGGATCTAAGTGCGTTAACCTATCTACTAAGTTTGCAGATCTAATGAAATTTAAGTTTGAAATGAATATAATCAACAAACTAAACTATTTCCTTGGATTACAAGTCAAACAACTTAAAGACGGTATGTTCATCTCATAAACTAAATATGCTTTGAACCTTGTAAAAAAGTTTGGCTTTGAAAATGGTAAGAATTTCTATACTCCGATGAGTTTGATTCTTAAACTCTCAAAAGATGAATTAGGTAAAAGTATAGACTATCGATTATATTGTAGTATGATCGGTAGTCTTTTGTATTTAACTACTAGTAGACCTGATATCGCATTTAGTGTTGGAATCTATGTTAGGTATCAATCTGATCCTAAAGAATCTCACTTATCTTCCGTTAAACAAATAATCAGATATGTCGTAAGTTTTACAAACTTAGGCTTATGGTATCCACATGATACGTCCATACAAATCGCAGGTTATATAGATGCAGGCTGGGTAGGAAATGTTGATGATAAAAAATCTACCAGCGGTGAATGTTTCTTTGTTGGAAACTGCTTAGTATCATGGCTTAGCAAGAAGCAAAAATCTGTATCTCTTTCTACTTCAGAGGATGAATATATTGCGATAAGGAATGCTTGCACTCAGATAATGTGGATGAAAAGAATGTTAACTGATTATGTCACACCCCAAACTCAGAAACTGGACTCACAAAATTCTCCGCCACTGAATTCTGTGCCGACAGCCTCCATAGTACCCCATTCTCAGCTCCTAGCTCCCATGCGCCAGGTTCCGATCCTGTGATCCTACAAGTAGGATTTTCATGGTGAATTTTTTTTAAAGGAGCATAATCATAAGTGTACCTAAGTCACAAAATATCACCAAAACATATCCACAAAGATAATCTTTGAGTATAGTGTTGAAAGAAAAATACATCATATAACAAAACTCTAAAAGATCAGGCACATGCTCCTGCCTTAATGCTTTTACGGTCTAGCATAACCTGCACATAACGAACGTGCATAAGCTTACTATGAAGCTTAGAGAGTGCATGCATGTGTGCGCAATGCATGTGCTAAGTATACAAATGTTAGAGTAAGTGAAAATGATGGAAGGCTAAACTGGCAAGTCCATAAATGATGTTAGTCATACCAAGGTTATGCAATGCAAGGCCTACATGGATGAATGTCATATCCTAAAGATGCAACACAAGCATGTCAATCCTCAACTAGTCCACCTATTAGTATGGTTCGACATTGGAAACATCACCAGGGTCAAGTACACTCCAACACTGGTTGTTGCCCCATCGTGCACATGACCAAGTGAGTGGAAGAGACCTTACTATTCACCTTACCAGTGGTATGTCAATGCCCACTTGGCTCGTTGATAGAGGACCCATTTACGAGCTGGTCAAATTCAACCTAGCTTACAGCCTGTTCACAACCCCAAGTGTAGGGTGGCGATGTAGTAATAATCACTATAAGATCGAGGTCGAATCCATAGGGACTAAACTCGTACGTATTCTGAAAAGAACTAGAACTAAAAGATGATCTATATCTAAATCTGAAATAATAGAGAGAGTAATTGTGAGTTTTGTAATTGAAACTTGTGAATTTAAAGGTGGGAACTAAGGTGGTAAGGATCCACTTGTAGCAATTAAAATGTTACCTTACTTGATTCAAGTAACACAATTGGAATTGGAGTCTTATCTTATCCAATTGGAAAATATAGAAATTAAATCAAATTCGAGCTTTCATTGACCTAATTCTCAATGGATGAGGATTGTGAGGATTGGAAGGGATTCCATCACCCTACCATGCCCAGGAGACGATGGTGAATAAAAATATTTATCAATCCCACAATCTCAAATAGGAAAATAAGATATTCAAAGCTATCACAGCGTCTATTGTAATTTGAGTCATAGCAAACCATAGAAAACTGAAAATATTCCTTAAAATCAAACTAGAAATCAATGAAATTCAACATAAATAAGAATAAAAATAAAGTAAAAATCCCAATCATGATACAAGCTTCACCTCTTAGCCTTAGCTAAGAGGTTTAGTTAACCATAAACATGATTAAACAAAAATCTCTTAAGGAAAGCATAAAAATAAACTAAGGAAGAAGAAGAAAACTCTTGGCGACATCTCTCCAACCTTTTTCTCTACTCCATAAACCCTTGAAGATGCTTTTGAGCATCTTAGGAACTCCTATTTATAGTTAGAGAACTCTATCTTTCACAACGAGTTGGAAAAGTCTGGAAATCGCCTCAAATTTGTGGTCTGTGCAAAATCTACATAACCTTCAACTAGTTGAGAGAAATCGTCGACTGGTTGAGATTCATCTTCGACTAGTCAAGTGATATCTTTGACTATTCAAGATTTGCACGAATTTAAAAGATAATGTTTCTGGAGTTCAAGCTGAAGTTTCTTGGGCTAGTCGAACCAAAACTTGGGCTAGTCGAATTTCACACGTATTCCTTTTCTTCACTTCAGATCTTCGATTCTCTTCTTTCCTCACTTGGTTTCCTCAGATCTTTGGCATATGAATTCTTCAATCATGGTCTTCTAAGATCTATCATTTGCCTTGGTGATTCTTGAGCATCAAATTCATGCTTTTAACATTTTTTTTAATCTAAGCTCTTAGATTCACCTTGCAATACAAACATGTATAAAATATACCCATTAAGCATTATCATGTTTATAAAACTAAGATATAAATAGGAGAAAATATGCAATCTTTGACACTCAACACAACCCCTTACCCTCAGGCAGATAAGGTCACACTCCTTTTCAACTAACTACAACACACTAGTAGACGCGGTTGTTCACCACCCCAAGTGTAGGGTTGCGATGTAGTAATAATCTTGGTGAGACTAAGGTTGAATCCATAGGGACTAATCTCGTATGTATTCTGAAAGTAACTAGAATCAAAACTAGAAGAAGATCTAAATCTAAATTGGGAATAAAAAGAAGTAATTGTGAGGTATTTAATTAGAAACTTATGAATTCAAAGGTGGGAACTAGGGTGCTCAGGGATCCACTTGCAGCTATTAGGATGTTTCTTTATTTGATTTAAGGAACTTAATTGGAATTGGAGTCTTATCCTATTCAATTGGAAGATATATCAATAACTCATATCTAAACTTGTAACACCCCATACTTTCAGTACTCGGGTCTTAGCACGAAAATCTCACCCAACATGAACATAAACTTGATTAGTGCGAACATTCACACCCTGTAGCCTAAGTCTGACTGTTGGGAGTGATTTGCACTCATAGAATAATGCATCCATCTGTTGATTTTCGAGATGGATCGTCATACCACTAGATGGACCTGCGTTTGGGGTTTTAGTTCCCGTGATAAGCAAATCAAACCATCTATTGTCAATGTTGAACTCTAGATCGTAAGATCCACTGTTCATTATATCCTTGATAGCCTAATGATCAAACCACACCCAAACCATGCAAGCTAACTAAGCAGCACTTAACTAGTTGTTAAGTTCCCTTTAAAGCTAACTAGGAATCCATAAGAAGCATGAATATCAGATCTAGAGGCAATCTAACTGTCCAATCGATATATATATCCATAATAAAATTGAAAAAGGCAAATGTTGTGTGGCTCATCCATGTAATACGACATCAATTTAAAATAGGTAGTGGCCTTGATTAGCTCACAAGTTAGATGGACAGTTCTGATCGTGGGATTGGATTAGTGATCATCATTGGATTGATAATAATTGGCACTCAAAGGCCATATGTCAAATGATATGGCCTACCTAAGACTTCGATCTGCCTCATTCTTTGGATCATGCCTTAATATGGGCTGACAAAATGGATGAATGGAGTGAATTGGTTGAAATCCTCATGGACCCCACTTCATGTGGTGCATGTGCACAACAGATGCACACCCACCGTGCACTAGACTGGAAACCCTGTCAAACCGGGTTTGACACGATATCTCTCGAAAAGGAGATTTCTCTCTAGCCTTTCCCTCCCATGTTATTTAAAACAAATGTCACCATGAGTTCGTCGGTGGCCCACAATCAGAACCCAAAGGGTCGATCTGTACCGTCCAACTTGAAGAAAAGGAGATTCAGACCAAACCTCCAAAATTTCACACGTTTTCTCCCACGTGAAACTACACAATCACGAGTGCAATAGAGTTATGTCCAACCATTCTTTTTGAAATCAGAAAGAATCATTTTCTTCTTTCCTTTCCAGGTTGGCAATCCGCATGCAACGTCTTCATGTAATCCGAGCCCTCCACCTCATTAAATCTCAGCCCTTCAAAGTAGGGCTTCCTCAACCATTGCTTGAGCTTTAACCCATCGATGTTGTTGAAGCTAGATCATTGAATTATGTTAATAGTCATCCATTTGGTGGGTCCCATAAGTCCTTAGGGACCAATCCAATCCTTTCAAAGATTTCAGATCGGTCTATGAGTCGTCCAATGAAAAACTGTTATAGACAGGTCCATCATCTTCTTTATTAGCTAGGGAAACCCACCACCTACTGGTGGGCCCCATTTTATGATCTAGGACATCTATCAGATGGACCATCATGCCAGAAACACACTTATATGGATGTCTTATGGGCATGCACCTAGGATTCACACAATCAGTATTGTTGAGATGTTTTGGTTCTAATGAAAATAATAATGATAATACTAATAATAAGAACGGTATCAGATTGAGCAGTTAGCATCCATTAACCCTAGGGAAAACCATCAGGGCTTATAATTAGTTGTTCCCAAAAAGTCTGGGTTACGATGACAAAAAATGATGATAATGAATTAGTGCCAACTCGCATCACTATGGGTTGGCGAGTTTATACTGATTACCGTAAACTGAACCTAGTCACAAGGAAGGATCACTTTCCCCTTCCTTTCATAGACCAGATGCTTGAGAGATTGGCAGGGCACAACTATTATTGTTTCTTGGATGACTATTCTGGGTATAACCAGATTCCCATTGCTCCCAAGGATCAAGAGAAAACCACATTTACATGTCCTTTTGGTACATATGCCTACCGGCGTATGCCATTTGGACTGTGTAATGCGCCTACTACTTTTCAACAATGCATGATGAGTATTTTTTTAGACATGGTTGAGCGTTTTCTCAAGATTTTCATGGATGATTTTTCCATTTTGGCTCTTCCTTTGATGAATGTTTATATTATCTATCTCTTGTCTTGGAAAGATGTAAAAAAATGAACCTCGTATTGAATTGGGAAAAGTCTCATTTTATGGTTCAAAAAGGGATTGTACTTGGGCATGTTATTTCCAGTAAAGGCATTAAAGTTGATAAAGCCTAGATTGATTTAATTTCTGATCTTCCTCCACCTAGAATGGTGAAGGAGATTAGATCATTCTTAGGGCATGCAGGATTCTACGGGAGATTCATTAAGAATTTTAACAAAATTTCTCGACCTTTGTGCAATTTATTATCTAAGGATGTTGCATTTGAACTTAACGATAATTGTTGGAAGGCTTTTGACAAATTAAAGCATTTATTAACTTCTGCTTCAATCATCCAACCACCTAATTGGAGTTTACCTTTTGAGCTTATGTGTGATGCTTCTGATTATGCTGTTAGAGCCGTCTTAGGACAACAATTGAACAAAATGCCTCATGTCATTTATTATGCTAGTAAGACTCTAAATGATGCTCAACTGAATTACTCTACCACTGAAAAAGAATTGTTGACAGTGGTATTTGCTCTAGACAAATTGAGGTCGTATCTCATAGGATCAAAGGTTATAGTGTTCTCAGACCATGCAGCAATGAAATATCTTCTTTCAAAAAAAGATGCTAAACTTCGATTGATTCATTGGATCCTCTTGCTACAAGAATTCGACATTGAAATTCAGGATAAAAAGGGTTCCAAAAATGTGGTAGCCGACCATTTGTCTAGACTTGTCTTGGAGTCCACCGTAGATTCTTTGCCAATGAACGAGTCTTTCCCTGATGAACAGCTTTTAGCTATTTCTCAATTACCTTGGTATGTAGATATTATAAATTATCTTGTTACAGGTCAAGTTCCTTCTCATTGGACTAAACAGGATAAATCCAAATTTCTTGCTGAGGTTAAACATTTCTTTTGGGACGATCCATACTTATTCAAAATTTATCCTGACCAGGTTATTAGGAGATGTGTGCCTAAGAGGAGTTTCATAGTATAATCTCCATTTATCATGACCATGCATGTGGCGGACATTTTGGTTCAAAGAAGATAGCTGCAAACGTTTTACAAAGTGGATTTTATTGGCCTACACTTTTTCAAGACACCCATGCCTTTTGTTCTACATGCGATAGATGCCAACATACGGGTAATATTTTCCACAGGAACATGATGCCACTTACCAATATTCTCACTGTTGAGATATTTGATGTTTGGGGTATTGACTTCATGGGTCCATTTTCCCCGTCATTTGGTTATATGTATATCCTTGTAGCCGTCGACTATGTCTCTAAGTGGAGTGAAGCAGTGCCATGTAAAATGAATGATCATAAAGTTGTGGTCCGCTTCTTGAAAGAAAACATCTTTTCTCGTTTTGGTACTCCTCGGGCAATTATAAGTGATGGGGGTGCTCATTTTTATAATAAACCTATTGAATCTTTAATGAAGAAATATTCCATCACCTATAAAGTGAAATAGCGGTGAAGACCACTTGATTTGAAGTAGGAATATGCCAATATGTCCTAGAGGAGGGTGAATAGGACTTTTTAAAGTTTTTATGAATTATTAAAGATCCTATCACAAAAATCCTATCACAGAGTACAGATTAGGATTACTCAAAAATTAACTCTACTGGCTTTCAAGCCTGGTAGAGGATCCAATCACAGAACTATTTAAATGATAAACAATTTGTATATAAGATTGTGATGGATATGACTGTGTGTGTGTGTATAAGATGTGATTTCAGACGATCAGATATAAAGGCATATAAGGAAATCACATAAATGAAAGACAATTCTAATCTCAAACACAGTCATTTTATAGTGGTTCGACTACTTGTCTACTCCACTCCCGACTTCCACACTCAACCCTTGAGTGACCGGATTTTACTAAGGAGGTTTCCCATGGTTCACCTCAAACCTAAGGTTTTAAATCAGGTTCACCTTCAACCTTTACACAGAGGTTTCTACTCGGTTCACCTCTAACCCTGAAGTTTTGCTGGCGCACTCCTAACTAGATGTTTATGCCCACACAGAGCAAAGGTCCACACAACACACCTGGATGTTTATGATCTCCACAGAGTAAGGGTCTACACAACGCACCCCGCACGTACACTCCCATCGGAGGCCTTCTTTGAGGACTTCAAAGGGTGAGCAACACTTAAGACCCAATCCTAGAAAGGAATGATCACAAGTGTCCTCTGGACTCTAGATACTTACAAATAAGTTGATGAGTCTCATTTAGCGTAATGTTGAAGATCTCCTTCTTGTTGATGAAGAGTCTTCAGCTCCCTTGATCCGCAACACAAAAGATATACCTATTCGAGGCTTTAGGTTGGGTCAAGGTTGTGATAGAATTCTACTCTCTAAGGATTTTCCTATTAGGAAGATAGAGTGGTTCCGATCATCTATGTATTCAAGGCATCCCAGCTTAATGATTTGCCAATAAAGTAGTAGCTGGAGGATCCTTGAATGTGGAAGTTCATTCCCCAATCCACTCTATTAAATATTAATGATGAGGGTGGATTGGAGGATGAACTTTCTGAGAGAAAGGGCTTAAGGTAAATGATAGGAAGGTTAAAACACTCAAAAGCACTCTCTTCTTTCTCTGCTAGCAATAAAGGCAAGCTTCTCTATATATAGGCAAAAGGTTCCAATGGATATAAAACGGTCACATTTATGACAGAGTTCGATATCATTGAGAAAGTGTCGATATGATCGAGTTTATACTCTCGATTGTATCGATTGTCCTCTCGATGATATAAACTCAAATGTCATTTTCACTTTTGGAAACCTTTTACCAACTGGTCGATGGGATCGAGACACACATCGATGTTATTAGCTTTCGAACTCCGATTTCATCGATAGATGAATCGATCTATCGAGAGGTGAAAAATAAGAAAGACAAGCCTTGAAAAAATTTTGGTTCTAACGATATGATCGGGGAACAGTCGATGTCATCAGAATTTGTATGTCGATGATATCTGAGACCGTGTCGATGGGATCGATAAATCATATAGATTTACCTATAAGCTTGTTGGACGGTTTGTGTCCGGTATCAATCCAATCGACTGGTTCTCGATAAGATCGACATATGAATATCGATTTCTCTACTGGCACCCCGATCACTGATTAAAACATCCTGAAATTTATGCTGGAGGAAACATGCATCTACTATCGATGTGATCGACTGACTTTCGATATGATCGATATTTGAGTTCAGATTGAATCGGACAGTCATCGATATATCAAAGCTCATAGTGCTTTTCTTTAGAAAAATAAGGGCGCCAAAAAACTGTTTGTCGATTATATTGATCTACTTTCGATAGGATCGATATTCGAATATCGATGATATCGATTGATCCGTCAATATATCAATAAATCATCCAGATAAATGTTTGATTGCTGGACGCTTTTTATCCTCACTCGATTGTATCGATTGAGATGCCGAGGACATGACAGAGCAGGTCGATCATATCGAGAAATGAATCGATATAATCGAAAGTGTAAGAAAAACTTGAAGATTTTCTTATTTGGTAAAAAGTTTTCTTACACAAAAACCCTAAGAGGTTCTACTTATTTTTAAGGATTTTAATCACCTGGTGTTTTGGGACATGGGATGTGAGGCTATAATTTACCTATGGCGAGCTTCCACACATCCAGTTGAGGCAGACACTTGAGTTGATCTTCCTATTAGGCGTTGTTGTCCGACTGACTCAACTTACACCATAATTGACAAACAAGGGCACTAGTAGGTGCACTTTCAATCTCCCCCTTTGTCAATTACGTGACAAAATATCCAAAAATACCCTAGAAAAATATCTAAATAGATACATCCTAAATTATGTGTACATGCATTAACACAATTTACAAATTCTAATCACCCATGTACACACCCAGTAATTTCTCCCCCTTACTTCAAAAACTCCCCCTTTCTTGTTGCGGCTGCTCCCCCTAACACCTGCAACATATAAGATCACAGATATCTAATTTTCCATAGGGGTGTTTATAATTTTTCTCCCCATTTTTGTCAGTCATTGACAAAGATATAGCAAGTGATATTAACTGAATACGTGAAGCATATGGGAGAACCACAAGGGTGAATGCATACAAAGACAAGTATCATAGTTATAGAAACACTTACATTTCACATCAAATAAAGAAGAAAAGATAAATTGTGATACCCTGCTAGAATCAATATATTCATAAACCATTTGAAAACAGAGATCACATAAACAGGAATGAAACTATGAAATAGACATCTTCAAGTTATAAGAGTTTATGACATTAGCGACCCACACAGGGTATGGACAGTCAAGAAGCCACTTTGTCCTAGTCTGTAAGTCAGCAAGTTATCACACACATAAATATGATCACAGGGCATTCAAAAAGAACCTTATGCCAAAGTATTCCAGAAGAATTGTCAATGTGTGATAAACGGAAGGATTCCCTGGTCAAGCTTTATGGAGAAGATAGACTGTTCAGAATCTGTTCCGTAGCATGTTGCAGAGACCCCAATCTTTGTCGAACGTCTGAAAGATAGGCTTCACAGTCATCAAGTTTCTTCATCATGTAGGATTGACCATCCAGAAGTCTTTGTAACTTATCTTGCACCTGAATATCCTGAATTTTTCCAACACAAGATTTGTCATGGAGATTCAGACTTTAGATGTCTTTATAATTGAACCATAGACATGGGTGTGGCAGATCAGGAGTTGGTGGCAGACTGAATTCTCGTGAAAGCTTAGACAGAAGGCATGAAAAGGGAATTGTAGTGATGGACTCTTCTGTGGACACTCGGATTAATTGATGTAGGAGAAGAGTTGGTAGGCATAGAGGAATTCTAAGATGTATATCATACAAAATGTTGAGTATGTATGGAGAGAGATAATTGCTCGAGACTTCACAAGGATAGACATTTGTGTTCAAAATACTGTGAAGGATCGTGTAGGTAGGATCAAGATGCTTAACATGGAGGACATTCTTTGAATTCCTGAGAATTGTAGTACCATTACACAGTGCTCGAGTAACTTCTCCCCATACACCGAGTCCATTCATATTTTGATCAGATACAGATATTCCAGTGATTCTTATGTCAACCATTCTACTTATCAGCTTGGGTGTGATGTATTCGACTCAATTGACTGCCGCAACTGAGATGACTGGAGGATTTGTATCAACATTGAAGATCAAGCTCATAAACTGACGTACCGGATTATGTTGAAATGTTCCCCCAAGATTCACAACATTTTCCATCCGATTTTTTTCAGAAGATCGATGATCTTGAATGGTTCAATACACCCTGTATGAACCGTTCGTTCTGCCATAAGTTTTAAGTTGAACAGAGAAGAGAACGTAATTGCATCCTGCTTACCTTTCTTCCTTTCAATTGATGCATATTGTGGATGAAGTGATCCTTTGACTTTAGACATTTTGACAAAGAACTATGCTAGAGACAGTTCCAGAGTGAGATTTCGGATCTTCCAATTTTAAGAGTTTTGGGAAGACCAATCATCCCGACGTTTCAGCTACCTGAAGAGCCGTCGATGATATCGATTTATTAGTCGATGTGATCGTCATTTATAAGTGGTCAATCGACACTCATATCGAAGGTGGATCTTTTTGAGTTTTTCCTTCAGTTTAACGATTGTTCATATATAGAATAGTATCTTATTGAAGTTCCTAGCAGAGAATATCAGCAAAATTTCATAAAACTTCTGTACGTTAAAAAGTATAAAAATTTGAATGTTTATGTGTAAAAGGTGAGGTGAGATGCCTCAGATTGTTTCTTTGAAAGCTCAGCAAAATTGCATCATTTCAGCAAATATCCAGATTTTAATGCATAACCTAGACCAGTTTCTTCACTTTCAGTGTTTCTCAATATCACTCCGTCCTTTTCCTATAATAATGTAACAGTGCTTATTTGTGCGAAGACCCTTCGTAATTAATTTTCCTGATTGATCTAGAATCTCGCATTCTTCTTTGTTGAAATTTACCACATGCCCATTATCGTAGATTTGAGAGATGCTTAGTAGGTTATGTGTCAAACCTTTTATGCAAAAGGTATTCTCATTCTTAAACAAATTAATTCCTTCTATGATTCCCTGACCAATTACTTCAGCAGTGGTTCCATCTCTGTAGGTGACTTCCCCTTTGTAAAGATCCTTATAGTTTGAAAGGAGGGACTTATCACCCGTGACATGTCTTGAGCAAACACTATCCAGGTACCATTTAGCTACATTGCCTGATAAATGATCTGAATGAGTAACAAGGCAATTTGTCTTTTCCTTAATCACCCACTTTGTGATAGGAGTTTTTCTTATGGTTGATTTGTTCTTCTTATCTAATTCAACCACCTGATTCACTGGGTCTTTCTTCCTGTCAACTAGCTCAAGTGATGATGATTGCATACTTCTTTTATCTAGCTCATAAACTGACTCCTCTTTTTTGTAATGAACTGGGATAGGTTTGGTGTTACTACTGGATGCAACATATTTTCTAAATGGTTGTGCATCATATTCAGTTTTTGTTCTATCATTTCCATAACCTAATCCCTTTTTGTCCTCTCCATATTTTTCCATAACTAACAGTTTTTTTAATTTCTCACCACTCTGGGAAAATTTATAGTTTATTTTAACAATTTTACTAGATTCTTCTAGATCATTTTGAAGTGTATAGTTTCTATTTTGAAGGATCAGATGTTCCTCATTTAGAGCTTTGACTTGTTTCTTTAATTTTTCTGACTCAGATTTCAAAGAGTTGTTAGTTCTTTTAAGTCTATCATTATCTGAGTGACATTGCTGTAAATCAGTAATTAGATGAATATTAATATTTGAAGCTTTATCCAGATCTATTTGCAGCAATTCCTTTTTATTTTCGACTATTCCAAGTCTCTTGACAATATTAATGTTATGGATGTAAAGTTGATTGTAAGCGTCTTATAATTCATTTTTCTCTTTATCTTCTTCTTCTTAATTTTCTCATTGTTAGATAAAAATGATTCAGTGGCTTGTTGTTCTTCCTCAGATTCATTTGGAATGATTCAAGTAGTGGAGACCATAAGTATTTTTAAGAATTTTTGATCTCCATCACTTTCTTAGTCACTGTTTTCTGAGTTTGACTCTTCTGTATCATCCCATGTGCCAGCCATCGCCTTGCCCTTGGTTTTTCTGGTTGGGCATTCAGTAGATAGGTGTCCATACTCATGACAGGCGTAACATTGTGGTTCTTTGGTCCTTTTTCTAAATTTTCCTGCAGAAGGTTTGTCATCCACCTTTCTACCTCTAGAGGGGCGGCCGCGATTCCTTTGAAAGAATCTTCTGAATCTCTGTACAAGTAGAGCCACTTCCTCATCTTCATCTTCTTTTTCACTTTCACTGTCCTCATATTTTGATTTCTTAAAAGTCTTTAGGATAGTGTTTTTAGATTTTTGGGGTTGAGTGAAGTGTAGTTCAAAAGTTTGTAGGGAACCTACTAGTTCTTCTTCTTTCATCTCATCAATATTCCTACACTCCTCAATTATTGTTACCTTGGGATTGAACCGTTCCGGTATGGATCTTAAGATTTTCCTACATATTTTAGGTGCCAGAACCTTCTCTCCCAATCCACCCATGGACTTACAAATGATATTCAATTTGGTGAAAAGCTCCATAAATGTCTCATGCTCTTCCATCCTAAGATTTTTGAACTGTGAAGTTAAAAGTTGTAGTTTAGATCTCTTCACAGTGCTTGTGCCTTCATGGGTTGTTTCCAATAGGTCCTATACTTCTTTAGAGGTCCTACACATACTTATCTGATTGAAAATATCTTGGGACACGGCACAGTAGATGGCGTTCATTACTTTTGCTTTAGCGTTTCGCTGTTCTTTGTCAAACGCCGTCCACTTTTCATTAGGCTTGGGTTTAGTGATTGTGGTTTCATTTTCAAGTACAATTTGTTCAGATGATACCACATATCCCTTTTCAACTACATCCCAAACTTCATGATCCAAAGATCTCAGGAAGTAATGCATTCTAGCCTTCCAGTAAGCATAATTTGAACCATCAAATACTGGAGGTCTAACGACTGATGAGCCCTTTCCTTTGGCCATATTTCAACTTCAGTCAAGATCACTCCCTAGGCGGTGAAGCCCTTAAAGAGAGACCCGCTCTGATACCAAATTGAAATAGCAGTGAAGACCGCTTGATTTGAAGTAGGAATATGCCAATATGTCTTAGAGGGGGGTGAATAGGACTTTTTAAAGTTTTTATGAATTATTAAAGATCCTATCACACAAATCCTATCACAGAGTACATATTAGGATTACTCAAAAATTAACTCTACTGGCTTCCAAGCCTAGTAGAGGATCCAATCACCGAACTATTTAAATGATAAACAATTTGTATATAAGATTATGATGGATATGACTGTGTGTGTGTATAAGATGTGATTTCAGACGATCAGATATAAAGGCATATAAGGAAATCACATAAATGAAAGACAATTCCAATCTCAAACACAGTCATTTTATAGTGGTTCGACTACTTGTCTACTCTACTCCCGGCTTCCACACTCAACCCTTGAGTAACCGAATTTCACTAAGGAGGTTTCCCATGGTTCACCTCGAACCTAAGGTTTTAAATCAGGTTCACCTTCAACCTTTACATGGAGGTTTCTACTCGGTTCACCTCTAACCCTGGAGTTTTGCTAGTGCACTCCTAACCAGATATTTATGCCCACACAGAGCAAGGGTCCACACAACACACCCCGCACGTACACTCCTGTCGGAGGCCTCCTTTGAGGACTTCAAAGGGTGAGCAACACTTAAGACCTAATCCTAGAAATGAATGATCACAAGTGTCCTCTGGACTCTAGATACTTACAAATAAGTTGATGAGTCTCATTCAGCGCAATGTTGAAGATCTCCTTCTTGTTGATGAAGAGTCTTCAGCTCCCTTGATCCGCAACACAAAAGATATACCTATTCGAGGCTTTAGGTTGGGTCAAGGTTGTGATAGAATTCTACTCTCTAAGGATTTTCCTATTAGGAAGATAGAGTGGTTCCGATCATCTATGTATTCAAGGCATCCCAGCTTAATGATTTGCCAATAAAGTAGTAGCTGAAGGATCCTTGAATGTGGAAGTTCATTCCCCAATCCACTCTATTAAATATTAATGATGAGGGTGGATTGGAGGATGAACTTTCTGAGAGAAAGGGCTTAAGGTAAATGATAGGAAGGTTAAAACACTCAAAAGCACTCTCTTCTTTCTCTGCTAGCAATAAAGGCAAGCTTCTCTATATATAGGCAAAAGGTTCCAACGGATATAAAACGGTCACATTTATGACAGAGTTCGATATCATCGAGCAAGTGTCGATATGATCGAGCGTATACCCTCGATTGTATCGATTGTCCTCTCGATGATATAAACTCAAATGTCATTTTCACTTTTGGAAACCTTTTGCCAACTGGTCGATGGAATCGAGACACACATCGATGTTATCAGATTTCGAACTCCAATTCCATCGATAGATGAATCGATCTATCGACAGGTGAAAAATAAGAAAGAAAAGCCTTAAAAAATTTCTAGTTCTAACGATATGATCGGGGAACAGTCGATGTCATCGAAATTTGTATGTCGATGATATCTGAGACTGTGTCAATGGGATTGATAAATCGTATAGATTTACCTATAAGCTTGCTGGACGGTTTGTGTCCGGTATCGATCCAATCGACCGGTTCTCGATAAGATCGACATATGAATATCGATTTCTTGACTGGCACCTCGATCACTGATTAAAACATCCTGAAATTTATGCTGGAGGAAACATGCGCCCACTATCGATGTGATCGACTGACTTCTGATATGATCGATATTTGAGTTCAGATTGAATCGGATAGTCATCAATATATCAAAGCTTATAGTCGTTTTCTTTAGAAAAACATGGGCACCGAAAAACTGTCTGTCGATTATATCGATCTACTTTCGATAGGATCGATATTCGAATATCGATGATATCGACTGATCCGTCGATATATCGATAAATCGTCGAGATGAATGTTTGATTGCTAGATGCTTTTTGTCCTCACTCGATTGTATCGATTAAGATGCCGAGGACATCGACAGAGTAAGTCGATCATATCGAGAAATGAATCGATATAATCGACAGTGTAAGAAAAACTTGAAGATTTTCTTATTTGGTAAAAAGTTTTCTTATATAAAAACCCTAAGATGTTCTACTTATTTTTAAGGGTTTTAATCACCTGGTGTTTTGGAACATGGAATGTGAGGGTATTATTTACCTATGGTTAGCTTCCACACATCCAGTTGAGGTAGACACTTGAGTTGATCTTCCTGTTAGGCACTGTTGTACGACTGACTCAACTTACACCATAATTGATAAACCAGGGCATTAGTAGGTGCACTTCCATTAAATTGTAACACCATACCATCCACAAACAAGTGGTCAAGTAGAGGTTTCGAATCGGGAGATTAAACAAATTTTAGAGAAAACAGTTCACCCTGATCGTAAGGATTGGTCGCAACGTTTGAATGATGCTCTTTGGGCATATCGTACAGCTTTCAAAACCCCGATTGGAATGTCTCCCTATAAGCTTGTCTTTGGAAAAGCATGTCACTTGCCTGTGGAATTAGAACATCATGCTTATTGGGCCATCAAAACCTTTAATTTTAATTTAAATAAGACTGGATCACACTGTAAACTTCAACTCAATGAGTTAAAAGAAATTCGAAATGAGGCATATGAGAATGTAAAAATTTATAAAGACTAGACAAAATCTTTTCATGACCAATCAATTCTCCGCAGGACATTTGAATTGGACCAGAAAGTATTATTGTATAATTCCAGGTTACGCCTCTTTCCTGAAAAACTCCTTTCACATTTGCATGGTCCTTGTCAGGTAATAAAAGTATTACCTCATGAAGTAGTTGAGATTAAAAATCTAAAGGATGGGAATATTTTCAAAGTAAATGGTTAACGGCTAAAACCATATTTGGAGGATTTGGTTAATCAAGATGTTGAGGAAATTTTTTTGGAGGACCCAGGTTATTAAGATTGATTAATTCATGGTTCATTCTTGTCTTGCTAAAGACGTTAAACTTAGCGCTTATAGGAGGTAACCCAGTTTTTCATTCTATTTCATTTTCCTAGTTAGTTAGTTCAATGTTTGTGGGTAACATTGCTACAAACCCTCACAAGACTACAACTTATCCAATAGGGGCAACCTAGGGTTTAAGGCTTGTTGCATAAGTTAAATGTAATTGAGAGCACCTGCAAAAGTGGTGTAGATAGGATTTTATTTTTATTATTTTTGTTTTACTTTAGTTGATTTCTCTCTTATGCTGACCTGCTCTTACGCTAATATTTTTAGGAAAGCCTCTTGATTCTCCATCCAGGTACTATCTTTCCATCACTCTTTTATTTTCGTTGTCCCATGTGCATTGCATGCTTACTTCTTTTACATTGAGGACAATGTAGATTTTCGGTTGGGGGTGGGAGATTAGGTTACCTAATCAGTATTTTCTTGATCTTGAACAAAAAATTGTGAAAAGTTTTAAAAATTTTCTGGAATTTCTTGTGGATTTGAAGTGATTTTGAAGGATAGTCGTGATTTTAAAATTATAAGATACAGAATGTTGGTAATTTATGACTCTTGGATTCAGTTGTCTGTTAGATTTCACAATTAAGTTTGAATTGTTAACCCATGATTAGAAGTTGTAAACATTAATTGAGTCATGATTTCGCATATCACATCTCGCTTACACATTAAGGTTCCGGTTCAATAATTGAATGATTAACTTGGTAATCACTAAGCATGAAATGAAACAGCCTGAAAGAAACATTTTTTTTTTAGCATCAGTTTATCAAGAAGAATTGAAAGGGTGAGTCAAATAATCTTCATCATAGGTTTGCTCCCTATAGATGAAGATTCGATTCCCCATGTTTGACATGTGAAAAAGGTGGGTGTACGATCTTTACCATAGGTTTGCTCCCTATGGGTGAGGATTTGATTCCCCTCCTTAGCGTTACTGTTCATAAAGAAAATCAAAGGCTAGTAGAATGAAAAGTTAAGACAAGTGTTGGTTTTAGGTTGTCATGAATTCTGTTGTTAATTACCAATGATGACATGAAATTTACAATTGGATCTCTTAATGATTGTAAGCCGAGATTACACTATACACCCATGGAACTCAATGTTTAGAATTTTCGAATTAATGGATTAATATTTTGAACTTGATGATATAGTTTACTGTGAGCTTGATTCCAAGAATAAAAATTCTACTTACCATTCATGAATCTTAGAATTCTCACATCTCGACTATTTGTTCAAAAGTCACTCAGGTTTACAGGAATTTTGTTTTATTTCTGAAATCATTTTTCACATGTTTTGCTCAGGACTAGCAAAATGCTGGTTGGGGGTTGTGATAAGGGTGGAATATTGCATATTAGACCCAGTTATTACCTAATTTTGCATACATGATAATGCTTAATGTCATATTTTAATCGTATTTTTGTTACAAGGAAAAATCTAGAGTGTTGACTGAAAAAGAGTACTACAAGTGTGGATTTGACACTCCGAAGTCACCAAAGCAAGGGACGGACTCCAGAGGACCAACATTGAAGAATTTACACGCCAGGGATCCGAGAAAATCAAGTCGTTCACGTTAAAGAGGCTCGAAATTGGTGCAGAATGCAAGATCACATGGTTCTAACCATCTATTCGACTCAAAACTTCATACATGGGATGAGGGTCATAAATTAACTGTACATATCGAATTTCAGCCCTCGGATCACTATGGAAGTGCCCCAACTGATAGATCAGTCCATAAACCGTTAATTCTAGGCCCACCTGATCTCTGGATGCGCTTCAATTTTGGACTCAACGCCTCAAATGAGATGAAAAAATGGATGGACGACACGGATTTCTCACAAGCACATAGTGGACCCCATTTATATATGAGTGTGCATAGTGCACAATCTCGCTAGCCGTGCATCTCAACAGGGAGTCGGTCAAACCGACTCTTGATCGATGGTTGCTGAAGAAGGAAACTTCCTTCTATAGTGTTACGCAGGCCATTCACTGGGAGGCTGTGTGACCCACTTATAGTCATCAGACGGCCGCTCTAAACTGACTAGATTGTCCAGGGGAGGGCGCCGACCAAAACCCAACAGATTTCAGGATTCTATGCAGACAATCAAGACGACACTAGCGATTTTTCCCTGATACGTTGGTTAACGGTGTGGCCCATCTGAAATATGGATTAACTCCAAATTTGGGCTCGTGATTAAGCATGAAAGCAGAAGTTCGAAGAGTGGTTTGATGCACCATAAAGTCAGCTGATGTGGACCCCACCGTCTTCTTCTTTCAGTTTTTAAAAAATACAACAGCGTTAATGCTGCCCGATTGCTTTTTAGTAGTGGGGCCCACGTATCATCCATTTAAACGATCCGGACCGTCATCAGAGTCCCTAGATCCCTCTCATCTACGCCTAGGAGACAGAATGGAATGAGACAACGAATATTGGTTTTTAACTGTTCAAGCACATGACAGACGACGGAGTAGAAATCAGGTGGACCGCATCAATGGACATTCAAAACTGATCATGTCTAACCAAAATTTTGAGGGCAATCCAATGGATGGTGTAGATCTTGCACCTAACACCAAGAATGGGCCCCACCAATGTTGCAGTGTAAAGCCTATTATGCAGGCTCGGTTTCAGCGTCCGAAACTGACGCTTTTTGGTTGCTTGAACGTTCATGGTCAGTGATCATGTGGACAATCCAAACCGTCTATCGAGTAGACCATCTCAAAACGTCCCAGGGGGCATTATTTTCTTAGAAATACGCAAGACTGGAGGGGGGAGACAACCTCCATTTTCTAGGTGCGGAAGTGTTTTGTTGTGCAGCTGCTGCCGCGAAACGTCCAATTTTCCCATCGACTTCAGCACTCCAATGCCCCTGACATCTATAAAAGGGCCTGAGACATCTAAAGCAAAGGGAGAGAGCTAGAGCAGATCCACGCCATAGGAGAGAGAAAGAGAGAGAAGAAAGAGAAGAAAGAAGAGAAAGAGAGAGAGAGAGAGAGAGAGAGAGAGAGAGAGAGAGAGAGAGAGGAAGAAGGGAGATCTTTATGTTTTTTATTTCTTTAATCTTATTTTTTCTTCTTTCTATTTGAATTCATGGATAGCTAATTTTTTAGCTAGGGTTAAGATGAAGCCCCTAATTTGAATGATGCTTATTTTTCTTTGTTGATTTCATCCTGAATTTAATTGATTTATTTCTTTCTCTAGTTTGCTTAACTGAAATTTCTGTACGTCTCCATTCTATGAGCTTAACCAAAGTCTAGATGTGGATGTTGTTTGGAATCTTATTTTAGGTACTTGTGTCTGAATATGAACAGGTTTCCTATAGAGAAAGAAATAGGAATCTACATCTCTTCATGCCTAACCATGGATGGAAAGATGTGATCCTTATGCTTTAAGGGATTATACATTCTGTGTGCCCAACCAAGGAAATAGAGTGTGCTTTATTTATTAAATTTATATCAATCTGAATTAGGGTGAATCAATAGGTAAAATAAGGGTTAAGATAATTAGGGGTGGATTCAAAAGTCCTAGTACTCTCCTTGATTGAATTTTCCTAATTGTTCTCAGTTATTTTTCATAGATATTTGTTATTTTACTTAATTGCTAGCAAAACCATTTTTTGGATTAGTTAAGAAAAATCGTAAATTTTGAATTGTGACAACCAGTCCTCGTGGGAATGATCTCGTAATACATACCATATCTACATCTGATTTGTATACTTGCGAGTTTAAAATCATTTAAATCAGGTTAGTTTAAATAAAACATCATGAGCATATGAGAATTGTCTGATTACTCAGACTCGTGGAATATGCTGATGGTGTAACCTCTTCTGTAAGTGAACTTAAGGCATGTGTCTGATTGATTATGGACCCTACCTTGATGTCAGTATTGCATATTTCACCATTCATATATTAGGCTAGCTAATCCTAGAATACGATTCCATAATCACCTAAATCTAACTCCTAAATAAGTCAGAAGATATGAAATAGTGTTAATTGAATGAATAACTTCCGAACACTTGTGAACCCACTCTATGAACGTATTTTATCCACACTGTTCAATTATTTTGTCAACCAAACAATTTGATAATGGAGCCCGCTGACGTGTGCCTTGTGCATATGAACTGTTCTTCCTTGTACTACCTTAATGTATATGAGTTACCTATACTATCTACTTATTGGGAACCACCATAATATTTGTGTGTGGACCCATCTGCATGCAGTACTACTTGGAAGTAGAACTCACTACGTTGTATGAGATAAACCCACTGTCATCCAACCGTGGTTAACTCTCATGTGTATATTATATACCTAAGTTGTTCAACTTAGGGCTCACCGTATCTTTTGAGGCTTACTTATGCCTTCCAAACTATTTTAGAACTAATATGATAATTATTTTCAAATCCAACCTACTAACAACTCACTTGAAGGTGAAGCCCACTATATTATATGAGTTTTTCCAGCACCATCCATCCTATGGCTCATTTACTATATGTTATAATCATGCCTTTCATCTCATAACCACTTGATGCATGTACTTTGCGTCATTACCACTCATTAACCATAAGGCCCAGTTAGGGTATAACTATGTGGTCCCAATAGAACAAAATCATGTCGGGGCAAAGCCGCTAATGGAATATCCATCATGCAAAGGATATGGTGTAATTCTGAATACAAATAATGCCTGTGATTATGATAACTATGGATGATATTAGTGATGTTAGTGATTATGGTTAATCGAAGCATGCGATTTAATATCTTGATTAATGTTGTTCCACTCCCTAGCATACTAAATTCATCTACCATGTTAATATTAATCATATTCATGTACCATGGAATGATGGTGGCTGCAAGTGTACTTCAATACATTTGTTCATGTGTAAGATTTGTCCCCTTCAGTTTAGTCACATGACCATGGATTGATATAGTTGATAGTGGCATATGATGATTATATGTCATTTTTGGCTTAAAGGTTAAGCAAACCCTAAATTCATGACATTATATGCATACCACATGCACTTGAACGTATGTCTTATCATGGTTACTTGAATTCATGTATAATCATGACATACATGATGACTGAGATACCATAGTTGTGTTGTATAACATGAGTTGGATCTTGATGATGAAATGTATATCTATGATGATGACTCGGGTCATCCCTGAAAATGAACGGGACACCAGAAGTGTGGAAATAGTAGGGGATGATGTGCCCCTTGGGTTGAAAGTTCCTAAACCCCTATGCTAGCTAGGGTTGCCTCATCGTCAGGCCAAGTGGATACATGGGTCATGGATTTCACTCCCACTGACGAGGTTGGGTTGAGAAGAGGTGGGTCCAACCTGCTTAAGGGTTGAGGTGTAAACAGGGACCAGTCTGACTCACCGGTGAGGAGAAGTGCGAATGAAGTCCGCTTCTGGCATGCCAGGTGGAAGTCCACTATAGTGTGGGTATGCGAGGTCGATTACTGGTGTCTGGTGCATGGGTGTCGACCACGGTGTTTTTCATGATATACAGTTGGTGGAAGTTCACCATAGGGCAGGTATGTGAGGTCCATTACTAGTGTCTAGTACATGGTATCGACCACAGTGCTTCCCGAGATATACAGTTATGATATGGTATGACAATATGACGATGATGATATGATTACGGATGCATGTAATATGATTATGGCTGTGGTATGGGAGAAATGAAAATATGACTTGGTGATGCTGGTAGCATTGATTTGGAGTATCACTATGATGCATATGCATTGTATTGACATTGACATTACACCTTACATGCTACACGCCTTTCACATATATGATTTCCTTATAGCATATTTATCTTGCTTGCATGTAGGACACACTGCACACATGTGTGTACTCACTAGACTTTTTTCCAAAGCTTCCTATTTTTTATTTTTTTTAGGGCTGGAGTAGCTTGGAATACTTAACTTTCTCAATGCATTACATCTATTTTTTGATTTGGCAATGTTAACGTTATGTACCTTTTGTAAAGCATTGATGTCAGTTGTAAAGCATTATACTCATAATCATTAGGATTTATAATGAAGAGTGTTGCTTGGTATTTTGATCATGGATCTTCATACTCAGGTATTAATATATGTATATACAAAAAAAAAATTAGTCAAAAATCTTCCTTGTGGTGCACTGAACATGGGACTTGTTGTATGGAAGTCGAGTGCCAGATTCGGGACATCATGGAAGCTGTCCGTCCTGGAACTTGGGCCATGACAGAAGATGGTATCAGAGCATATGATTTAGGATCATTTATCACCAAAGTCAATAACTAGAAAATGTAGAAGAACTTAAACTAGGTCTCCCGCAGGGATTGATCGAAAACCTAGATGCTATTAGTACCCCTGATTTGTATGAATCTAGAGACATGAATCTAGAATTCCCGGTTTGAGAACCTAGTCAAAATAGGATCTTCTACTAGAGAAAGTAGAGACTATACTTAACACCCAGGCATGAGGGAGATAGCTGCAAGCAATACCCTCACCTACGGGATGGATGATTGTATTATATATGTATGATGATACATATGTTTGGATTCCATGTTATAAGCTTGATAGTGTGCTTGGAACTAAAAATTTTGAAGACAAATTTTTTTATTAGGAGGGTAGATTGTAAGACCCCGTCTATTCTATATGACTTTCTGCTTATGTACACGATGATTGACGCCTTTAGTTAGACTTGGATTGGTCGTTCATAGTACACACTCGACTGACCGGAACCCCAAGACCTCGAAACTTATCTCATATCGACCGCCCCGACGCTGTGATCATGGAGGTACAACCCGTGCGTCTGTACAATACTCCATTAGTGAGATACGCCGTGAAGAATCATTAGTGTATCATGTGCGCAAGGCGCCATGTACTCCATTTAACACATGTGCACAACACATGCCATGCACACATGTACATGCCACACATGGGTGAGAGAATCTCTACCCATGTGTGTGATGTCACACAACCATACCTCTTCCTCTCTCATGTACACCTCAAGTCAACTCTTTTCCATGCCACACCTTAAGCATGACATCATCACACCATGTCATCCCATGGTCCTTTAATCCACCATTAATTGCAAATCATGAATTAATTGACATAATCCTAGTTTAAGCTAACCAAGATCACATTAATTGAATCTAACCACATTTTAACAATTTTTCTACATATATCCCTTCAACCCTTAGCATTTTACCATTTTTCTACACATGGAGAGAGAGAGAGAGAGAGAGAGAGAGAGAGAGAGAGAGAGATCTTGGTGGGCCATCAACTCCATCAATCTCATCCCTTCCATCCATCTCAACTATCCATCTAATCCATAAAGGTGAGTACACCCACCCCATTTATTTTTTAAATTTTGTTTTCATTATGTTTATGGATGGTGAATTACTCAAATGTTTAGAATGGTGTAGATGATGAAGATAGTATGATTAATGAATTAATAGTGGGCCCCACAAAAATGTTTGTATGACATCTAAATAATCCAAGCATTGGCCCATTGGGGTGGCCAAACTCACACATGTACACAAATGCACACACGTACACATATCCAACAAGAAAATAAATAAATAAATAATATATGGGAAAGACGTTGCTACCAGTGTCCAGGGGACGCTCCCTGCTACTTAAATTGGAAAGGAGGGGTTGTGGGCCCACAAGCCCACCCCCTTGATGTATGTATCTGATCCATACTGTCCATCATGTTGTTTAGATCATTTTAGGTGTTGAGCCGAAAAATGAAGATAATCCAAATATCAGGTAGGTCACACCATCAAAAATATTATTTTAATAGTAATAATCTGTTAGGGCATACTGTGATGTTTCTGTATGTAAAAAAAATATTGAATATTAGGCTCGTTAGACCTGTTATGAGTTGGAGAAACCGGTAGTCGAAGTGGATCGTCAGGATGTGGGCCCCACCTATGGAAAACCACAAAAAAACCTCTAAATAAATAAATAAATAAATAATATAGGCAAGGGGCGTTAGCCCCTTGCTGCTGACGCTGACGCTGCAGCGTCTGTTGCTTATGGTAGGTAGCTACTGTGGGTCCCAGCCACATGCCCCACCTTGATGCATGTTGAGCATGTACACCATGCATTTGATGGGTCCCATTTAAAAATGGGTCACCCCCAAAAATCATCTGTACACGGAACTCAGGTGGCCCACACCATTAAAAATAAAAGAAATAAATAAATAAAAATAAAATACAAAAAATAGGAAGCCAGATCAATCTGATTATGAGGTATGTGTTGTATCCAAACCGTCCATTCATTTAAAGAGTTTGTCTTAAGGCTTGAGAAAAAAAAAATTTAAAAATAAAAAAAGATAGATCTAACTTTTAAGTGGGCCACACTACAAAAGCAGTAGGGGATTGAATGTGGGTCATAGAAGTTTTATACCAATATGAAATTTGTTTTTCCCTTAATTCAGGTCTTTCTAACCTTATGAACAGATTGGATGAAAAAATAAACATTGAGGTGGGCCCTGTAAACTGTTTAATAGTGAAATCATTATCTCCACTACCATTAGTGGTGAGGTCCAGATAATCTTTGGATATGATTCATTTTTGGATAATGCTATAAAATGATCTCTAAAATAAATAAATAAATAAATAAAAATAAAAATAGATGAACTGTGTATATGTAATAAATACATCACTTTAGGACCCATGTAACTTTGATCTCCTTGAACCGTTCATATAACTCAGAGTTCAAGTATACAAAAGTAATTGTGGAAATTTGGATGCATCTGAAACTTGGACTGACCCCTCAATTAAGTGGTACACACATAATGGATGGGCTGGATTTATGATCCACGCCTCAGTGGCCCGACAAATAATCATGAATGTTTTAATGAAGGGTAATCCTCTCAATTTTTGTGTGTGGTGTGGCCCACATGTGCCATAGATTGACTTGATTTTTAGCCTCAGGCCCACTATGGATTGGTGGCCCATTAATTATGCAAATTGGATTGATATGTGAATGGTACCGATCTTAGTTAAAATTTCTATATATTGATGGTGTACAATCATGTGACCATGTAGTGCGTGGACAACCTACAATTGATATAAGTATGATGAATGCATAACCCCATGAGCTCCATCACATAGAACTCATTTGAATTCCATTGATGTGTGGGCCCAAGAATGTTAAGGCCCATTTTGAGTGAATGTCATGTGGGTCCATCGGTAGTAGCCTTGTTTGGGCCAACCATTGGCCCTCTTTGGCAAGAGTTTATGATCTACATGTATTATATGCATGCTATATTGAAACATGTGAAATTGTGTTGTGTGTATAGCCCATCACCACTACTTAATTATATAACAAGTGCACAACCTTTCACCACTTGGCACTTTGGTTAGAGTGTGGTCCTAAGTAGTAGGATCATATGACATGTGTTTAAACCCATAAATGTATTCAATTATAACAAAAACTCTAGATGTGTGAGGGTGCGATATGTATTTAGCCCCTTAATCATGTGGGCATGTGACGTATGTATGGCCACCTAATCAAATGAAATTGTGGAGTATATGTCGGCATTTAACCATATGATTTCAAAATTCACACAAGGCCAACCAACTACATGAAGTCAGCTGGCATTGGTGACCACCCAATGACATGACCATGTGCTTATGGGCATAGCCATAGTCACCTAAACCATGAACAATCGGGTTGTACGTGCAGATTTTCTTAGTCATGAACATTATGATATGGGTTGGATTATACAACTTGATAATGGAGTGCCCTTCAATTCGGTGTTATGCGACATAAATACAACTCTTATATTATTCTCATAGCTGAGGCAGATAAGGGGACCATTAAACTATATCTGATGTGATGGAAGCTAGTTCCTGGCTTTTTGATCACGTGACACCGAATCTAAGTCATTCTCTGTATGAAGTATAGTGCGATCATAGTTTAAGAGTTAGTGTAACATAGTGTAACCCGGTATGATGGGTATGCTTGTGATTGTGCCTTGGATGCTTTCAGATGCAGTCACTAGACTATGATACTGATTGTATGTCCACATAACCAAGAGAAATTATGGCGTCGACAACCTGACCATATGGGAGCTTAACAAAATAGTTGCACATAGATGTATGAGTTACGGTGTAGTAATAAAAAGTAACCATGTGACCTAAAATCCTTTATTATGACAAGTAGAGTGACATTTGTGTGGCTACTCAACCATACGGAGTTATTATAATGGAGTGGCCATAAGACTATGTGGGCATATGATAATTGTTTGATTACTCAGACTCGTGGACTATGCTAGTGGTGTAACAACCTCTTCTGTATGTGAACTTAGGGCATGTGTCTGATTGATTATGGACCCTGTCTTGATGTCAGTATTGCATATTTCACCATTCATCTATTAGGCGAGCTAATCTTAGAATATGATTCCAAAATCACCTAGATCCAATTCCTAAATAAGTCAGACAATATGAAATAGTGTTAATTGAATGAATAACTTTCGAACACTTGTGAACCCACTCTATGTATGTATTTTATCCACACTGTTTAATTGTTTTGCCAACCAAACAGTTTGATGATGGAGCCCACGGACGTGTTCCTTGTGCATCTGAACTGTTCTTCCATGTACTACCTTAATGTATGTGAGTTACCTATACTATCTACTTATTGGGAACCACCGTAATATTTGTGTGTGGACCCATATGCGTGTAGTACCACTTTGAAGTAGGACCCCACTACATTGTATGAGAGAAACCCACTGTCAACCAACCGTGGTTAACTCTTATGTGTATATTATATACCCAAGTCGTTCAACTTAGGGCTCACTGTATCTTTTGAGGCTTACTTTTGCCTTTCAAACTATTGAAGAACTAATATGATAATTATTTGAAAATTTAACCTACTAACAACCTACTTGAAGGTGAAGCCCACTATATTATATGAGTTTCGCCAGCACCATCCATCCTGTGGCTCATTTACTATATTTTGTAATCATGCCTTTCATCTCATAATCACTTGATGCATTTACTTTACGTCATCACCACTCATTAACCATAAGGCCCAGTTAGGGTATAACTATGTGGTCTTAATAGAAGAAAATCATGTCGGGCCAAAGTCGCTAATGGAATATCCATCTTGCGAAGGATATGGTGTAATTCTGAATACAATTAATGCCCGTGATTATGATAACTATGGATGATATTAGTGATGTTAGTGATTATGGTTAATAGAAGCATGCGATTTAATATCTTGATTAATATTGTTCCACTCCCTAGCATACTAAATTCATCTACTTAACCATGTTGATATTGATCATATTCATGCACCATGGAATCATGGTGTGTGCAAGTATACTTCAATACATTTGTTTATGTGTAAGATATATCCCCTTCAGTTTAGTCACATGACCATGGATTGATATAGTTGATAGTGGCATATGATGATTATATGTCATTTTTAGCTTAAAGGTTTAGCAGACCCTAAATTCATGACATTATACGCATACCACATGCACTTGAATGTATGCCTTATCATGGTTGCTTGAAAATATGTATAATCATGACATACATGATGATCGAGATACCATAGTCGTGCCGTATAACATGAGTTGGATCTTGATGATGAAATGTATATCTATGATGATGACTCGGGTCATCCCAGAAAATGAACGGGATGCCGAAAGTGTGAAAATAGTAGGGGTTGATTTGTCCCTTGGGTTGAAAGTCCATAAACCCCTATGCTAGTTAGGGTTGCTTCACCGTCGGGCCGAGTGGATACATGGGTCTTGGATTTGACTCCCACTGACGAGGTCGGGTTGAGAAGAGGTAGGACCAACCTGCTTAAGGGATGAGGTGCAAACAGGGACCGGTCTGACTCACCGGCCAGGAGAAGTGTGAATGAAGTCCGCTACTAGCATGCCGGGTGGAAATCCACCGTAGGATGCATATGCGAGGTCAATTACTGGTGTCTGGTGCATGGTTGTCGACCACGGTGTTTTTCATGATATACAGTTGGTGGAAGTCTACCACAAGGCGGGTATGTGAGGTCAATTACTAGTGTCTGGTGCATGGGATCCATCACAGTGCTTCCCGAGATATATAGTTATGATATGGTATGACAATGTGATGATGATGATGTGATTACGGATGTGTGTAATAAGGTTATGGTTGTGGTATGGGAGAAATAAAAATATGACTTGGTGATGCTGGTAGCATTGATTCGGAGTATCACTATGATGCATATGCATTGTATTGACATTGACATCACACCTTACATGCTACATGCCTTTCACTTATATGATTTCCTTATAGTATATTTATCTTGCTAGCATGTAGGACACACTGCACACACATGTGTACTCACCAGGTTTTTTTCCTGACCTTTCTATTTCCCATTTTTTTCAGGGTTGGAATAGCTTGGAAGACTTAGCTTTCTCAATGCATTACATCTATTTTTCGATTTGGCATTGCTAACGTTATGTACCTTTTGTAAAGCATTGACATTATGTACCATTTGTAAAGTATTATACTTGTAACCATCAGGATTTATAATGGAGTGTTGCTTGGTATTTTGATCATGAATCTTCATGTTCAGGTATTATTATATGTATATATATATAAAAAAATTCAGTCAAAAATCTTCCTTGTGGAACGCCGAACTCAGGTCTTGGTGTATGGAAGTCGAGTGCCGGATTCAAGGAATCACGGAAGCTGTCCGTCCCCAGACTTAGGGCGTGACAGGGTCCCTCTATCTCACTGTCTCTCTCTCTCATGATAGGTGTGGCCCACTTGATCCACATCGTACAAGCCATGGGCCCACCTGATGTATGCTTTCCATCCATGCCATCCAACCATCCAGATGTTTTGACGGTGGGGCCCTAATTCGTGTTCTGTCCACATTGTTCATCTAGGACATCGGATGAAGGGAATATATACAAAAATCAACAGATCCAAAACTCTAGTGAGCCACATTGACGTGGGAACACCTGGATATATGTATTTTATCCTCACCGTCCATTTGTGGACGGTGGGATGGAAACAAATTAGATGGAATATCCCATGCAATAAGGTGCTGCTATTGAAGTCAGTAAGTTCTATGGGGCCACCCTGATATATCTGTTGTATTTGTACCATCTAGAATGTTGAACGGTGAGATCTACCTTGTTGGCATGTGTGAAACCCACACCGTTCAGATCATGGGACCACCATGACATGTATTTCATCCAGCCTGTCCATCCAGGACGCTGGACGTTAGATCCTAATATATATATATATATATATATATATATATATATATATATATATATATATATATATATATATATATATATATATATATATATATATATATATATATATATATATATATATATATATATATATATATATATATATATATATATATATATATATATATATATATATGAATGATATATTACATTGTATATGTGTACGTGGTGGGCCCCATGTGGGACCACCCGCTGAATGAATTGGTTGGGAACCTCATACCCATTATATAGCTGGCATATTGACGCCACCAAGCTATGTGGGTCCCACTGCTAATGACGTCAGCAGGTTTCTTTAACCCATCGTAATGTATGTTTTGTATCACACCGTCCACTTCTCGAAGGTGTTGGATGGGCCACACTAGATGTAGGGATCCTATCCACACCATCCAGATGGCTAGACGGTGGGCCCTTCATAATGTATATATTACATCTAAACCGTTTATACATTTGGCAAGACTGTCTAGGGTGGGCCACGTATGTGGACCCCACCTTGATGTAAATGGTTCATCCAACCGTCCATCCATTTGGTGAGCTAGTCATAAGGCTTAAGAAGAAAAATAAGACAGATCTAGTATCAAGTAGACCACACTACAGAAAGTGGTGGAGTTAAACATTTACCATTGAAACCCCTTTGGGTTACAAAAGTTTCGAATCAATATAATAATTTTTTTCCCTCCCTGTTCAGGTCTTTATGACCTTATAAATAGTCTGGATGGGAAATAAATGCTACAGTGGGCCCTCTAAATTTTTAACAATGGGAATTGTTATCACCACTGCCATTTGTGGTATGGTTCAGATGATCCTTTGGATATGATTCTTTTTTCTTAATGTTCTATAATGATCTCTAACAATGGATGAATGGTGTATTGGGATCGACCCATTGATTCGGCCCATTCAACTCGGCCCATTTGATTCGGCCCATTTAAATCGGCTCATTGATTCATCCCATTCAACTCAGCCCATTTGATTCGGCCCATTTGAATCGGCCCGATGTTATATATGCCCCATAAGAGAGGCCTATGATGATAGCCCAATGTGATGCATATATGCCCCATAAGAGAGGCCTATGATGATATATATTAGGCCCTTATATGAGGTCGTGGGCCCGTTATACGATTGGCCCTATGAGCGTCATTCCTTGGGAGCAATATTGGTTAAAGGACCACATTGATGGGCAATGATGGTTGAACATCCACATTGTGACCTTCCCTTAGGTCTTTTTAGGCCCATCCTCATCATTCTCTAGTAGATTAACCCAAATGCTTGGGCCCCATTGATCCATCATCGGTTGTCCACCTATGGACCCCACCTTATGTTGAGGTTGATTATCGATGTCAATTATCGGTTCTGATTACCGATACCAGCTACCGCTGTCGATTTAGAGTTTGCGACAGCATAACATTATGATACATGCCCATATGCATCATCTACATGTTTGTTATGAGATGTGATTGGCCATTGCATATGCCATAGTATAGGCAGTTTATAGGACTCCCTGATAGGCTGAGTTATCCCACATGAGCTCACGGTATGCGCAAATTGATACATGATTGGACTGCGTGACTCATGCACCTTGCATTTATGTGATTGTGATTACTGTACACCCTAGCGACATTAGGGCCATAACCTTCACAGGCACATCATGGATGGCCGAATTTGATATCGAAATTAATGTTCCTAGCATCGGGGTGCCATAGATGTCTCTAGGTGAAAATTCCTAAACTTGATGGTACCAGAGGATGACTCTAATGTCGAGACCGAGTTGATACATGAGCGCACGAGGACCGAATACTAGGAGGTCGCATCTCCCATTATGTCATAGTCAGTTGAAAAGGGGTGTGGCCTTAACCGCCCGAGGGTAGGGGGCATTGCTAAGCTGAGTTTGACCAGCTCGTGAATGGTTCCGCTATCGACGTGTCAGAAAGGTATTGGTAGACTATTGGCCAGGAGGATAGTGAGGTTTCTTACGCTCACTTGGACTGCGCGCATAGGAAAGGGGTAGTGTCATTTGAAGTGTACTAAACCCCAGTGATTATCCAGAGTGAAAACCGTACTGATATTTGAAGATTTAGTGATGAGCTACATTGATACGTGGACTTGGATGAGGATTGGCATGCTTGATTTGCATCTCGCATCGCATGGTTTGATATGGCCGATAGCATTCATATCTTACACCGCATAACCTTAGTACAGCTAATTACATTCATGTACTCATCAACATGATTCTGCATTACTCTTATATTACATTCTGAGCACGTTCATATTACGCATACACTTACACCACCCTCTAAGCTTTCTATAAGCTTATGCATGATTGATGCGTGCAGGTGACGTCAGGACGTAGCCGTAGCCTCGCCGCAGTAGGAGCATGCAGTCGAGCTTCAGGAGTTTTCATTATTATCATTATCTTGTATTTCCCTTCATACGCATTGTACTTAAAGTTTTTGATTATAGTGAATTTTATGATGGTGTTCTTGTGGTTATTGTTCATTAGTTATGCTTATGGCTATGTTAATTAAGAATCAAAATCATGTTAGAAATCCTCCATGTAGAATCCCAGGATCAGAACCTGGTGTATGGGTGCCAGGAGCCGAGAATGGGGTACTACAGAGGCTGTCGGCGATCGGGAATTTTGTGCTCCCAGTTTCTGAGTTTGGGGTGTGACAGTATGAACGCTTAACGTAATTCCTTTTAGACCATCATTTCTATAGGGGCAGTGTTAATAAAACATTATTCACACAAAAGATAGAGAATTCATTACTTAATGCTCAAATTATGTGGATGACATTGTCTTTGGGTCTACGTATGAAGATACTGCTCATAACTTTGCCGAACTCATGAAATCTGAATTTGAAATGAGTATGGTCGATGAGCTGAATTTATTTTTAGGGCTACAAGTGAAGCAAATGCATAATGGAATATTTGTATGTCAGTCCAAATATGCAAAAGACTTAGTAAAAAGATTCAGACTTGAATCTGGCCGCACCTATCATACTCCTATGAGTACCACACTCAAACTCTCCAAAGATATAAATGGCAAGAATCATCAAGTAGATCCAAAGGAATCACATTTGTCAGCAGTCAAAAGAATCATCAAGTATGTGGCTGGAACAACCACCTTCGGTTTGTGGTACCCTTTCGAAACTTCAACCCTTATTGCTGGGTACTCAGATGCCGATTGGGCTGAAAATATAAATGATCGTAAATCATCTAGTGGGGGATGCTTCTATGTAGGATGTCGATTGGGCTGAAAATATAAATGATCATAAATCATCTAGTGGGGGATGCTTCTATGTCAGAAATTATTTGGTATCTTGGTAGTGCAAGAAACAAAACTCGGTATTTTTATCCATTGTCGAGGCTGAATACATCACAACAGGTAGTTGTTGTGCACAACTCCTTTAGATGAAACAAATGTTGCTGGATTACGGGATTGAGCAATCCACGATGACTCCGTTCTGTGATAACAAAAGTTCCATCAACATTTTGGACCCAAGGGGAGGGGGGGTGGACCTCGCCGGAATGGCGAGCCCTCACCGAACAGGTCAGAGATTGGCGAGGACCTCGCCGGTTCGGTGAGGCCTCGCCGATCAGCGGGCCAGGCCGAGCGGCCCGCTCGGGCCGATCAACTTTGGGGTGCTGTATGACCCCCTTATGTGTGGGTTGTCCCTTAAAAACCCCCAAAACACGCCCCTCTTTCACAAACTACCCCTTCAAGCTCTCCTTTTCCTTTAAAGTTGTTATTTTCTCTCTCAAACCTCCATTCCAATCACTCCTTCCTTCATTTTTCATTATTCCCTTCACCCATACTTTACCAAATTAGCACCAACCAGTTTAAATACAATCTGTAAGACCCAAAACCTATAAAATCATTGACGTTATCTTACCCTGAAATCTAGGATCAATCTTTAAGCCCAATTGCCCTCGAGATCATTTGAAAACTTCGTATCAAACCTAGACCGCACGTCGAAAGTTTGATAGCGATGAACTTAGACCATTATGACCGCCTAGTTGGACTAGACTATCACCGTGAAAATCACGTCCAAACGATGCTCTTGGACGATTTCCTTGAGTCCGGAGTGGAGAGTGTGAGAAAATGAAGATTTTTAGAAAATTAAATATATTTTTAAGTAATCTGGAACGGTTCACTTGCGTGTCATTTTTAAGTATTCTAACCGTTAGAATTCGATCCAAATTTACCCTTGGATCAGGATAGGTGGCCCTTACATGTCATAACACTTGTGGCTCTGATCGAGTTCCCATAACCGTTGTATTAAAACTGGTCCGCCACAGTCGCTCTGAAAATTCGACCGGACTGAAAACTTAGCTTGACCTAGATCCAGTATTAGAGAGCTTAAGTTCGACCGCATTTAGTAACAGGACCTCTAGAAGTGCTCCGTTGGATCGGAACAGACCCGATTTGGTTATAACCTAAGTATACCTTAGCCCTAAGTCTATTTCCATCGCTTTTGGGCTTATAAAAAGGCCTTAAACCCTCTCTCAAAAATCCCATACGAATTTCCAAACCCTAGCTTTCTAAGAGAGAGAAAAGAGAGAGAAAGTGAGAGAGAAGTTGGTGATTCTTCCTGGGATTCTTCTCAGCTTTACTATGTGCGTAATCCACCTATCCATATATCTATTCTGGCATTTTTGATCTCGTTCTTAGATAAGAAATCCTAACTCTAACCTGTTTTGAAGCTTAGGATCATTTACATGAAGTTCTAGCTAACTTGTTTCATGTCATAGGTAGCGTATCCACCGTTGACAAAGACATGTCATCTGAATCATATCGAATGCGCATTTTCTGGTTTAAGGTGCGGATTTTAGATGCTTAGGTTACCATTTTTCAAAGCTTTCAATGTCTTTTAATGGTAGATTGTTAACAAGAATGTTGTTTCACATGTAGAACATGTCAACCGATTTCTATTTCGAATACATATGAAGAATATGAGATTTATGGTATTTTAGGTATTTGTAGGAAATACCGTATACGTATAAATTTTTTTGATATGATTTCCATGAGTATTTGTCGTGCATATATGCTAGTTATGGATGTATGATCTATTTGGCTAAAGGATTTGCCCTAATACATGTTTCGGCCAACGTACGCTATGTATGTTATTAAGTGTAGTCTAAGTGTTTGTTGAAATGCCTAAATCAATATGATTTATGCCTGCCATATGTATTGAATGTAAGAATATGATTGTTGTGTATTAGACATCTCCTTGATATAAGGATCTGTCATATTATATGTTGAAATCAACATACGTCAAGTACGTTAGAGTTGTGTAGTCTAAGTGTTTGTATAGATGCTTGCATGAGTAAGTACTTAGTAAATGGTGTTGTAGACTAGTGTTGAGATAGGATTCTTAACTACGTTGATGATGTGTATGATTTCCTCCATGTACGTTGTTGAATTGATTTCCTTATATATGAAATGCTTGTGTATGCTTAACTGCGTATGTTGTACCCTATAATATGTTGATAACATGCTTGGATTACTTGATATTTCAATTTTGTCTCTCTCATATGCTTACTGATTCAGATTGCAAGTCTTTGGGGCTATGCTATAGTTCAGGCAGTCGGTAACAGACTTGAACTTGTGGTTGAATTCTATTCACCAAGTAGGACGTGTTTGATGAACTCGAGTCGTGCGTTGCTTGTCGACAGTGGTTAGGCCACACGAGGTGCTTATGCACTTCATGTCAATCAACTCAACGGGCGCTCGTACTAGTCGAACTCATCCAGTAACCCGATTAGCCCGATGTATGTTAACGATGTATGGACGCTACTGTTTGAATCTAAAGTACCAAACTTACCGGTGGAAATCTCGCTAACCATGGTACCTAGATCCGCTAAGACTCATGAGCCGGGCATGGTGGTATGGGACACCGTGGTCGAGCTGTCGGCCTACGCTGGGGCCATGAGCCTCCCCGTAGTGACCAGTGAGCAACCCAGACTCGTGAACCGACTATGGTGGTATGGGACACTATATTCGAGCTGTCGGCCTACACTGATAAGGTGATGGGGGAGCGGTGCAATGAGTGCGTGCAACAGCCTTGGCAGCCCTTTGTAGTGACCTTGAGTGTACTCTGAGTCTATGTGGAGGCGACGACTCTTCCGTAGCAACAAGAGTACAAACTAAGCCTGTATTGACGAGGTGATGGGGGAGAGGTGTAACGAGTACGTGCAACAACCCTGACAGCCCTTGCAGCGACCTAGAACCATATCATCATATGAGAATACTAGGAGTGATGACCCTAGACTGGATCATTGTTGGGAATTGATATAAGGGAGGTACCTTAGCTTCCCAATCCTGCTGTATGAAAGGACTAATAACAACTCGGTAATCATATTCATATCGCACTGCTTGTGCCTGGAAGATGTGGAGCACTGAGGGAAGAAAACATGCTGTGGACGTAAGATGGTGTCGCATGAGGGAGTATGTTGGTGAGGGCATACATCATGTCATTTCATTCTTACATTAATTACAGTATTTAGGAATGTTTAATTTGCTTCCTTGATTGATTTAATAACATGTTAACCTTTACTTTATTATTCCACTGAGTTAGCTACTCACTCCCACGTTACGGGACAGTGTTGTACACACCAAGCAGTCCTTGTTTTAGTTTCAGATGATGGCGTTGCTTGTGAAGCAGAACCGGACTTTATGATGATGAGGAGGATTTCTCCTATATGCAAGTTCTGATCGATGGGGTTACAGGGTTACTGATTAGATGTCCTTACACTTGTTATCTTGCACTTTTAAAATACCCATGTATATTCTTTTTGTTCATTTTTGGAGTATACATGTATTTAGTTAACCTGGTAACATGTTCACACTCCGGAGACTTACAATAAATCATACATTTTATATATTTATCACAGTCTTCCACCTGTGAAATTTAACTGTCTCTGGAGTATGATATGATGTTTGGGCTTAATCCACTTCACGTTTTATGCATTAATACAGCCGACATTCATCCATCATTGAAAATGTTGCAGAAGTGATGTTCTGGAACTCGGGAGTGGAGTTTATGCTCGACCCTCGATTTTCAGGATATTACAACAAGACCATTGTGTTGGATCATGTGTCAACAGAAAGACAACTTGCTGATATCCTAACAAAGCCACTTAATGCAAATAGATTTTGTGATCTCCAAAAATCAATTGGATTATGCACAATATGATAGAATGCATAGTCAAAAAGAGAAATATAGGCACATATTAGGACTAAGGTCCTCCTTTTTGATAAGGGGGAACGCAAATGTTCCTTAGGCTTGGTTAAATGTGCATGTGTAAAATGACATATTTTCATGAACTTACCAATGCCCACTTGGTATGTCAAAGTAGAACATCAATTCAAATTATTAAAAATCTGACATATTTGATGTCATCAAGTCTGTCTCGATGACATCGACACTATCTGGAATGTGAACCCTCAGTGTGGGAAATGAGATGTTCAGACACACCTCGATGACATCAAATCCACTCGATGTCAATGAAACTTCTCGGGAATATGAAAAGTTGCACCCCGGGAATGTCCGTCGGTTTCTTCCAACGGTCATCAACATAGACTTCAATACCATTTTGAGTCTGTATTCAATGACATCGAATGATATTCAATGTTATCGACGATCTGTGTTATAAAAAGAAGGCGAGTGCACGGAAAATCCAAATCCATTTTTCTCATCCTCTCTAGATTTAGACTTCCTTCAATCCGTCCATCTTGGGGATACCTCTCATCTGAGGAAGGAAGCATGGTGAAGGGAAAAGGTAAGGAACCATTTCTTACTGAATCTTCTAAGAAGAAATCCAAAGAGGGAAAACTGAAGGCGTGTGGTTCTCCTCCCAAACGCCCAGATTGGAAGCAAGTCACAGTAGCCAATCGTGTTGTCCTCAACAGTATTATTGATTCATATGGAGTGTACCTCATGTTGGAAACTATCGGATAGTAAAATGTACTCAATCTTGGTGGTTCATACCAATATGATATGATTCACCAGTACTTCAAATGCTATCACACCATCCATGACGATCCACCATGTATTGTGCTTGAATTTATGAATCAAACCAAACTCATCAACCTAGTGTTGCTTGGACAACTCCTTGGTGTGGAGGTTACGGGGATACCTGTCACTACGCGCAACTTGAATGCTCTAGGAGTATGTGTATCCCTGTGATGTAACGGGAAAAGATCTCTCTCCCTTTCTGCTAAATGTCTTGCATGACATCTATCAAGAAGTTCCCATGTGCTTGCCGACCCCAATTCTCGTGCAGTTGACTTGAGTCATCAAAGGGGAACATATTGAGAAACTCCCCTTTCCTTCCCTTATATGTAAGCTGGCACACTTTGTGGGATTGCCACCCATGTCTGATGAAATGCAACTAGCAGTATGGTTCGATGATGCTACGTTTCAGCAACTGAACCTAACCACCTCCTACCAACCGAACAATCCTCCTCCGATGCGTGTCACAAAAGATAGTCCTCATCCGACGCCATGGGGCTCAAATCGCATGCCACTCAATAGTCTGGCGTCTATCAGCAATCGCCAGAGGTTCAGTTAGAATGAGATTAGGAGACACCTACTAAATGGACAAGCCAACATTGAAGTATGTCTTCGACATTGCAAGATGCGTCTGATTGGGATAGAAGAGAATCTCATTACATTGCAGCACACTACACAACAAGTTGTTGACTTGCTCACAGATGGTGAAACTCGAGCACCTTAGTCAGTGTGTTTTCTCCAGGATGGTCCATCTGCAGAAACATTTGTGTTTGTTCCCATGAATGGGCACATTTCCTGGATGATTTTTTTTTTTTAGATTTATAGGTGCCCATGGATGGGCTAGTTCTCTTTGGGATTCTCAATTCTGCCAAGCTTGGGCAGTTCTTTTGAATGCTCTTATGAATGAATGATGATTTTTTCTTTAAGCTTAGTATCGAGTGTTTATGGGATAAATGATAAATATAGCATGATGATAGGTTGATTACTATTATTGCATGCCCGTGAAAGTGTTTAATTGCGAACGATCATTGATGATTTTAGTTCTCTAGATTCAAAGGCAAATGTGTTTCTGAAATGAGGAATATCCTGCTATCTATATTATGCATTTTGGAGTTATGGTTATTTGTTAAAAAATGAACTCTATTACTTTATGAACTAAGACTTCCTTGCATGATTCTATTACCTTGTTTCTCCTAGTTTCTTTAATTATAACTTCAGTCATATTCTTTGCTATTGGTATATACTAACCTTTGCTAATTAACTGACAAAAAGGGGGAGAACAAATCCAACCATACAAACAATTGCGTTGTGTTGTCTATATAAATGGTGGTACAAGTGATAGGGGGAGTAGTTGCAAGATAGGGGGAGAAGCTACATGAAGAATGTGTGTGAATTCAAATAGATCATTTGTAAAATTGTATAAAGTTCACGTACACACAATTTAGGATGTTGTTCTAAGTATTGTTCTAGGTGTTTTGTGTTTTGTCACGTAATTGACAAAGAAGAAGATTGAAAGTGCCCTGGTTTGTCAATTAGCGTGAGGGTTGAGTCGGTAAGTCAGGTGTGCCCCATATGAAGATTGATCAAGCTATTGCCTCAACCAGATGTGTGTTTCGAGCTCGTCACAGGTAAACAGCCTCACATCCCAAATCCCAAAACACCCATGTAAACAAAAGCCTTAAAAGACTTAGAACATCATAGGATGAAAAAGTCTAAAAACTTGAGTTTTAAACAGGAAAAATCTTCTAAGTTTTTTAGCTGAGTTCGATGACATCGAGTCTATATGATTAACATCGAACAATTATCTTTGATGACATCGAACAGTACTCGATGACATCGAATTAAGCCATTATATGTCCAGCAACCGCAAAGTATCTTGGACAAAAATGTTTGATAAATTAAAGTATGTTCAATAACATTGCATTTCAAATATCGATGACATCGAAGGATAGTTGATGATATCGAAGGACTTAGAGTACTGTCCATTGAACTTCCATGGAAAAATATTTTGACAATACTCAAGGAATCCAATCATCCTTGATATCATCAAAATTCAAACTTCGATGACATCGAGAGATGATCGATGATATCGAATCTGGACAGATTGTGTCCAGTGAGCTTAACAAGAAAATCAAATGGAAATGATCGAGGAATCGAGACAACCTTGATAACATCGATATTCAAACTTTGATGATATCGAGGAAGTCTCGATGATATCGAATCTGGACAAAATATGTCCAACAAGCTTTTAAGGAATATATTCCAAAAAGATCGAGGAATCAAAATTAGTTTCGATGTGTAACGCCTTGAAAATCAGGGGTCGAGTAGAAGCTTGGCTCCCAAGTTCCAACGCATCACTTATGCAACATAGATAATGACGATTAAATATTATTTTATTAGTGCATTAAACATGAATGAGATTACACCAAAATCAGCATATCATACTCCAGAGACAATTAGATTACACAAGTGGAAGACTGTGATAGATATATAAAGCATATAAGTGATTGTAAGTCCCCAGAGTATGAACATGTCGTCAGGTTAAATAATTACATGTATAGTTCCAAAATTTATAAAATAATACAAACTGTGATAGATATATAAAGCATATAAGTGATTGTAAATTTCAAGCCCCGAACTCAGAAACTGGGCTCACAAAATTTTCGATCGCTGAATCCGACGTCGACAACCTCCGTAGTATCCCATTCTCGGCTCCCGATACTCATACACCAGGTTCCGATCCTCGGATGCTACAAGGAGAATTTCAAATCATCAATTTAATTTGTAATGAGCATAACCAAAAGCATAACCCACAAACAATAACCACAAGAACACCATCATAAAATTCACTATGATCAAAAAGTTTGAGTACAATGCGTCTGAAGGGAAATACAAGATAACGTAATAACATAAACTCTTGAAACACGAGTGCACGCTCCTACTGCGATGAGGCTACGGCTGCATCCTGACATCACCTGAACGCATCAATCATGCATAAGCTTATAGAAAGCTTAGAGGGTGGTGTAAGTGTATACGCAATATAAGCGTGCTCAGAATGCAAGGTAAGAGTAATGCAGAATCATGCTAATGAATACATGAAACAATCAGTCGTACCAAGGCTATGCGGTGTAACATATGAATGTTATTGGCTATAACACGGCCATGCGAGGCGAGATGCAACTCAAGCATGCCAATCCTCATCATATAGCAGTATAGTTCTCATTCTAGATAATCACTGGGGTTTAGTACACTCCAAATGGCACTGCCGCTCTCCCAGCCACGCAGTCCATGTGAGCGTAATAAACTTCACTATTCGCCTGACTAATAGTCTGTCAATAGCTATCTGACACGTCGATAGCGGACCCATTCGTGAGCTGGTCAGACTCAGCCTAGTATTGCCGCCTACCATGGGTAAGTAAGGCCACACCCCTTTCCAACCGACCATGACAAAGTGAGAGACGCGGCCTCATGGTATTCGGCCCTCTTGTGCTCATATATCCACTTGTTCTCGACGTTGGAGTCATCCTCTGGTACCATCGGGTTTAGGAATTTTCACATAGAGACATCTATGGCCCCCCAATGCTTAATAACAATATTTTTGATATCCAATTTAGACACCCATGATGTGTCTATGGAGGCTATAGCCCTGATGTCACTAGGGCACATAATAATCACAATCACACAAATGCAAGTGCATGATCACACTACCAAACATGCAACAATCATGCACGTACTACGCACACATGTAGGGCAACTCTGCCTATTAGGGAGCCCATAAATAGTCTGCCTGTAGGCACATGCTATGATCAGTCACTCCTTATATCAGGCATACATATGATGTGTATGATCATGAATCATGGATCTATACTAAACATGTTATATGGTAATGGGCTCTGTTCATAAGAAAGATGGGCCTAGACGGCCTACAAACTATAAGTATGGCCCTACTAATGGGCCTTAAGGAGAGTGACAATGCGGACATTTAACCAACATCATCCTTACAATGTGGGCATCTAACCATCATTGTTCTCAAGGCACGTCCCATTATAAACATCATTTTATATACCACGGAGAAATCACACATTACAATGGACCCAAATACATCCCACTAGGCCTTAAGTACGTCAAACGGGCCGTTTCACATGGGCCTTATATTCATCAAGTGAGCCGTATCAATGGGCCGTACCAATGGGCCTTACGTACATTGCAATGGGCCTTAACCCATGGGCTTACATGCATCACAATGGGCCTTATGTACGTCCTATTGGGCCTCGACCCATGGGCCTCCATTACATCAAATGGGCCTCATATGTATTAAAGTGGGCCCCAACATCGGGCCATAAATACATCAAGATTGGCCTAACCACATGGGCCTCATATATATCAAAGTGGGCCTCAACATCGGGCCATAAATGAATCAAGATGGGCCTCCATATGGCAAGTGGGCCACATCACATGGGCCATATGTATATCAAATGGGCCACACCAAAGATAAGTGGTGATAATGATTTTTCACCATTAAAATTCCCAAGGCCCACCACAATATTTATTTCCCGTCCAATCTGATCATAAGGCCCTAAGGGATTTCAATGGTAGACGTTCAATCCTCACTGTGTCATGTGGTCCACTTAATAAATAGATCTATCTTATTTTTAGTCTCAAGCCTTAAAATGATCTTTGGTTAGATAGATTGGATACAACACATGCATCATGGTGGGTCCCACCATAGAGATGAACAGCATAGATGAAGTACACACCTCATGGTAGGGTCCACACTAATGGAAGGCCTGGATTATAATGCATATGTCAGTGGGTCCCACGGGGGGCCCACCATAATGTTTATATGACATCCAAACTATTGATAAGGTTAGTCAGACCTGGGGCCCATGGCGATGTTTATTTGACATCCAAACTGTTCACAGGTCACGTGGACCAGGGCCCCACGGTGATGTTTATTTGACATCCAAACTGTTCATAAATTCACATGGGCCAGGGGGCCACGGTCATGTTTATTTTCCTCCAATCTGTTGATAAGGTCACGTGGACCTAGATTGATGAGGAAAAATAAAGTTCATATTGATCGAAAACTTATAACCCTAAAAGGGTTTCAATGGCGGACATTCAATCCAACTGTTCCCTGTGGTGTGGACCACCTAAGCGCCACATGTGGCTGATTTTTGGGCAGCCCACAGCTGGGAGGAGGGCCCACCAAATGCAACGTGTTGATGGTTAACACACATCATGGTGGGGTCCACAGCCGGGGCCGTGCATCCCAACCAGCCCAGCGTCCACACAGATGCTGCTGCGTGCTGCTGCCTCATTGTTTTGTTTTTTTTTAATTTTATGTTTTCTTGGGATTTCTCCTAGGTGGGGCCCACATCAACAAAATCCACTCCATCCACTGGTTCCTATGGCTCAAGACAAGCCAAATGAGTCTAATATCCGAGATATTTTGGTGTATAGGATCATCAGGTGGATTTTTAACGGTAAATACCACTATTTTCTAAGATACGGTCCCCTAGGTATTCGGATTAACTTCATTTTTTGGATTAATGCCTAAAGTGAACTAGGAAATGGGATAGATAGGGTGGATTATATACATACATCAAGGTGGCGCCTACATGAGCGTCCCACCCCAAAAGCTTTTTTTTGTTAGCTTTGTTAGTACACACCCATGTCAGTGCACATACTCCACGTTAGCCACACCTGTCCAGCGTCGAGGGATGCTGGACGGCATGGATAAACACATGCATTGTGGTGGGTCTCACATGGACATGGCCCACCATTCTAACTAAGGTGGGTCCCACATAAACGTGGCTCACTTGACCTAGATCAATCTAATATTTATGTTTTCCTTCCATCCGGGCCCACTAATGGGCTGGATGGGGTAGATCCAACACATCCATCCGATGGGTCACACATGAAATATATGATTCATGTTGGGCCACACTCATCCTTTCATCATCATCACCATTCAAAGAAAGAGAGAGAGAGAGAGAGAGAGAGAGAGAGAGAGAGAGACGGAGATAGAGAGGAGGGACCTCACCACTATGGGCCCTCTATTGATACAATACATACATCAAGTGGGTCCCACAACAAGTGGGCCCTTAAAGTTGAAATAAATAATGGATCACCCACCTCTAGGCCTTCTCCTTGCTCCCTTAAGATCCTAAGGTCCTTACCTTCAACTTTGATGGAGGTTGATGAGGTCTTGATGGTGTAGATGAGAGATGAGAGGGTGGGCCACACTTGGTGTTTTGGGGAAAACTTGGGAATGCTTGGACGTGTGGAGATTTTTGTTGCTTGGGAGGTTTGAGAAATGAGAGAGAGAGTGAGGTGATGGTAATGATAAGAGGTGATGGAGTGATGTGGTGGTTGTAAGAAAAAGGTGATGGGAGGTATGGTTGTGGTTAAAAATGGGGTAAAAGAGGGATGGTGAGGGGAGAGAGAGAGTTGACTTTTAAAAAGGGAGGGATGGGTTTTTGTACTTGAGGTATGGTTGTACTTGACATTAATTGATTGATTGATTGATGGAACATGTTGTAGAGATTCCCTTAATACTCACAATGCGCGACGTTTCTTTGGAATGAACGCAGGCCCACATCTTCTAGCCTAGGTATCGGTTCGGTGCACGAGTCACGGCATTGGAACCGCGGTGATGGTGCGGTCGCTATGATACAAGTTTTGGGTTGATTCGAGTTAGGTATGTAAGACTCTACTTAGTATCACGTACAAATGTCGGATATGGGTCGAGGATTGCCAGAATTCCACCGAAAGGACCGCGGAAGCCAACAGAAAAGTACGGACTAGGATATGGATCTTACAGTAAATCCCCAGTGTATGAAGATGTCGCTAGGTTAAATAATTACATGTATAGTTCCAAAATTCAAAAAATAATACAATGTAATGGCATCTATCTGTATCCCTATAACCCCGTCGACGCAACTCCATGTCTACATAGACCCGCCAGAGAGTTGCATGTAGGAGAACTCCTCGTCATTATAAAATTCAGGCTCCTCCTCGTAAGCATCGTCATCATCTGTAGCTAAAACAGAGTCTGATTGGTGTTTAAAAATATCATCCCAGAATGGGAGTGAGTGATCAACTCAATGGAGCTATAAGGCAAAGGTTAACGTGTTATAAATTCAGTCAAGCAGTAATGATAAGAAAATACAGCAATCATATCCTAAGTACTCTTGTTAATGCAGTAATGGTATATTGTAATGATGCATGACCTCTCCTGCACTCCCTTAGCGACATCATCTCACGATCGCGCATGGCAAACTCCTTAAACATGCGCTTCCTCGCCAAAGCACATGCAATGAGTTGTATGGTCATGTTAACCAAGTAATTTATTTAAGCTTATACATACAGCAGATTCGTGAAGTTAAGGTACCTCCCTTTATATCATTTACCCAAACGATGTCCATCTAGGGTCGTCAATCCTAGTTAATCACATACAATAGGTAAATTATAGGGCAACGTCACCCCTGATTTAAAAGCAGTGGACATGCAAGCTCAGGTCGCTACGGGAAGCTCGACACCTCGGCGTAGGCCAAGTTTATACTTGAAATCACTATAGGAAAGGCTCGTCACCTTAGCGTTGGCCAACAACTCGAATACAGTGTCTCATACCACCGTATTCGGCTCACGAGTTTGGTTTGCTCACTGGACATTACGGGGAGGCTCATCACCCCAACGTAGGCCAACAGTTTGACCACGGTGTCCCATACCACCATGCCCAGCTCATGAGTCTTAGTGAATCATGGTACCAAGGTTAAAATGGGCTTTACATTGGTAAGTGGTACCTTAGATTCAAGCAGTAACGTCCATACATGGTAAACACACATTAGGCTAATCGGATTACTGGATAAGCTCGACTGTTACAAGCATACGTTGAGTTGATCGACATGGAGCGAGTAAGCACTCTATGTGGCCTAAATACTGTCAACAACCAGCGTGAGAATTAGATTCATTGAATGCGTCTTGTGTGGTGAAATGACCTCGACGAATAACTCGGGAATCATTACCGATTGCTTGGACTACATAGTAGTCCCAATCATACTCAAACACAACAGGCATTCATATGTGATAGTCAAACCGCATGTGACAATTAATTCAAATAGAAATATCATTTGAGCATTTTAACAAACACATAGCATACATGTTATAGTAAATAGGCATTTCATCCATAAATCACGTAGTAGTAAGATAGGTTACATTAAGGAAACTGTATCTATAATAAGGTAATTGAGAATCCTATCTCAACCGCCTCATTAAATACGTTTCAACAAGAATTTTCTCATTCAGGTATTTTATCAAACACTTAAACTACATATCTTAACATTCATGTAATATATTTGTTATAACATATACGATAGAAAATCCTTTCACAACGACTCACCATACACACAAAAATCATGTATTCTCAATCAAAGAACATGGAAAGCACAAATAATAATTCCATATTCATTCAGACATTTCAACAAACACGTGAAATGCGTAGTTAATAAGCATAGTTCATACACATGTAATATATGGAAAACATCGCATCTAAGCATATGTGACAGCAATCAAGTCAGTCATAAATCATTAACTGACATTGAAAGCCTTGAAAACCATAACCTAAACATTTATATTCTGCACCTTTCATCTATACACAGATTACGATCTCGGTTCGTACACTACACCTTCGTCTACGGCACAACGGCTACTTAAATCATGAAATAGGTTAGCTATTTCACCAATTTTTTTATTTGGATTCTTAAAATAGATTAAGGTTAGGATTTCTTACCCAAAAATAGATTTGGATTCGATAGTGTAGTGATACCGGAGAGATGATTCGGCCTGTAAAATGGTTGGAATGAATCCCAACAACTATCTCTCACACACTCTCTCTCTTCTCCTCACTCTTTCCTTTTCTTTTCTCTCTTCTCTCTCTTAGGTTTGAAAATTCTTATGGAATGAGAGAGGGGTGCGTTAAGGCCCTTATATAGGCCTAGAACTGATGTCAATAGCCCCAAGGCCATGGTATACTTAGGTTATAGCCAAAAGTCATCTATTTTGGGCCAACGGAGCTCATCTGGAGGTCCATTGCTCACCTACGGTCTGAATAAAATTCCCTGACAATGGATCTATGCCAAGTTAAGGTTTCAATCTAATCGAATTTGTGGATCGACCGTGGAGGATCAATTTCAGTTCAACGGCTATCGTCACTCGATCAGGGCCACAAGTACACTGACCTATGTAGGGAAAATTTTTTAATCTAAGGGTGTAGTTGGATCAGAATCTAATGGTCTGAAAGCTTAATTTTGGCCTGCAAGAGAATGACCCAATTCACTTAAATTTGAGTTCATTTTTTAAAGATATTCGCATTTCTCACACACTTCATTCTAGGCTTAAGTTGTACGTTTCTGGATATTATTTGGACTTAATACCCGCAATGCTTGTCAAGCCTAGTAAGGCGGTCATAACCATATAATTTTGAGTTAATCAGACTTTGACGCGTGGTCTAGGTCCGATACGGAGTTTCAAGATGCTCCCAAGAGCAACTGGGTTTTGCAGTTCGTATTGAAAATGATGTTACACGATGATAATGATTCAAGCTAATTCGCCGATTAATTCAGTTTAGTACTTAATTAATTTTCGTCTAATTTCTAAAGGATTCGGTCCTTAGCGATTTCTGCCTGAGGTGATACTCGGGTCTTTGTACAGATTTTTCTGAGATGTTACACGATGATATCAGAACTTAAATTTCGATGACATTGGAATAGTATCAATATCATCGTGGTCAACTCTGAAATGTCCAGTAAGCTCTTATGTTATAATGTCGATGAATCGAAACATGAATCGATGACATCGAAATTCAAATGTCGATGAAATCAAATCTGATTTGATATCATTGATAGTCTATCAAAAGTTCCTGGAATAATTTTTAAGAGAGTTCATATCATTGAACTATGATTCATTAGCATCGAAAGTATACGTTCGATGACATCGAATTAGGATCAATGATATCGAACTCAGTCAGATTCTAACAATTTTAATTCTGTTGGAACTTTTTAGATATATAAGGAGAGCTCTTTCTTGGTTGCTAGAGATTAAGAAAAATAGAGAGAACTTTGAGAGAGTAATTACATATCACCTACCATAAGCTCATTTTCTCATGGAAGTTCATCCTTCAATCCACCCTCATCATTGATATTCAATAGAGTGGATTGAGGAATGAACTTCCCCATTCAAGGATCATCCAATTACTATCTTAATGACAAATCATTGAGCTAGGATACCTTGAATGCTTGAAAGCTTAGAATAATTCTATCTTTAAAATAGAAAAACATTTATTAGAGTAGGATTCCAACATAACCTTGACCCAACCCGTCACCTTTTTTGGAACATCATCAACTGTTGTGGATCAAGGGAGCTGAAGAATCTTCATCATCAAGGAGGAGATCGTCATCAACGTGCTTAATAGGGCTCATCTACTTATCTATAAGTCATTAGAGTCTAGAGACCTTGTTGATCATTCCTTTGTGTAGGATTGGGTCACAGGTGCTTCTCACCCCTTCAAGTCCTCATATGAGGCCTCTAATGGGAGAGTATATTTGGGTGTTGTGTGTTGACCCTTACTCTTATATAGGGCATAAACTCAGGTCCTTAGCGTAGGCCCTTAACCTGTGTGGTATAAAACCTAGGTTCCAAGTGTGGATCCTTTGCTCTTGTGTAAGGCATAAAACCTAGGTTCTAAGTGTGGATCCTTTACTCTTGTGTAGGGCATAAAACGTAAGTTCCAAGTGTGGATCCTTTGCTCTTGTGTGGGGCATAAAACCTAGGTTCTAAGTGTGGAACCTTTGCTCTTGTCTGGGGCATAAAACTTAGGCGTTTTGTGTTGACCTTTGTTCTTGTGCAGGGCGTAAACTTATGTCTTGTGTAGGCACGTCTTAGGTACCTTGTGTAGGTTGTAACGGTTTACAGCGAACCTGATTTAAAACCTCCGTTAATGAAATCTAGTACACTCATGGGATGAATGCGTCCGCCGGGAGTGGAGTAAGCACATAGCCAAACCACTATAACCGACTGTGTTTGGGATTGATATCTGTTTGATCTTGTATTATGTTTATCTTTGAAATTACATGCAAACAAGATAACTTGATTACTTAAAACTGTAAAGAATCACATCCCACATACACAGTGTCACAAATCTCATCCATCATAGACTAATTATTTCATCTCGTTTGAATATTGAGTAGTCTTTTGATTGGATCCTCTATTCGGCTTGGAAGCCATTAGAGTTAAAATGAGTTTATCTTGATAACTATATAATAAATGAAGAGTAGGGTTAATAGGATATTAAATTGTCAACAAAAGTCGATAAAGTCCTATTCACCCCCCCCCCCCCCCCCCCCCCCCCCCCCCCCCCACAAACCACCTCTAGGACACTTTGACCTATTCTAACTTCAACTAAAGGGGCCCTTACCGCAATTTCAGTGACACCATCAGCCTTATCCAGGATATGCGATGCAAAGACATAATAAGCCAATGCCATATACTGAATAAGCAATGTAGATCGGCTATACAATGTGGAGACATATTAAACCAAATATCATATACTGAGGATGCAATGCAATATGCAAATCTTGACGAGTCCACGAATGTGGGACAAAGTTCTACCTTCATTGTGTGCACAGTAGCCCGCCAACAACTGGTAGCTTGCTCAGGCCCACTAGGCCTAACCCACATTTGGATAGTAATATTTGTCCACTAAATACTTTATAAGTTATACAACACCCATTTACAAAATATGCCAGGTGGACCTCATTACATGAAAGGTAAGACCCATACAAGATAACCTATACTAGATGGCCCACTTAAGGTTTTAAAGCCCAAAAATATTTGAGAGTTATTTTTCAGAGTTTAGAAGTTGCATTAAATACCTTGGGAAGGTGGTGGACCCCACTGACGTGGCCCCACATAAATTTTACATCAAACAGATTTTTGTGCAATGTTGGTTTCTGGCCATCTTCAATTCAGAATTATGATCATGTGGGACCGACATCTTGTGAAAGGAAGGATCCATCTGGTAGCTCTATGTATGTGCTTTAAAAGTTATAAGGCAATCCTCATTGGTTTGGTGTATATAATTTACGATAATGTCCCAAATATGGGCACTTGGAGGAAATATGCAGGAAACACAGTGCAAAATTAGTTTTGGCCCCATCTTGAGTACGTCTCATGATCATAGGGGACCACCTTTCATTGTCTCATTAAGTTCCATTGGTTGTACTATATATGTACTTCAAAAACTAGAAGTTGGGACTAACTGGTTGTGCACACGTAATATTTTCTACAGGGCCAAACATAGGTACTTTAATTTTCTGCACAACCATGCCTAACCACATTTTGGGATCCACTCCCTGATCATGTGCTATCTGATTTAGCTCGAGTAAAATATTATTTATCTATTCATTGGTATAGGTTAAAGGTTCCAAGTGGTGGCCTACTCATATCTCTAGCATGTGGTCCACTACAGAGGCCCAAAGTTTCTACAATATGCAAATAATCAGACAATTTTCAATAATGGGGTCTGTCACAACTTAGGGCCCAATTTTGAAACAATTAGGGATCATTCCTGACAAAAAGGTGGGACATCCCAACTCACTTATATAAGGATTAAACATCTCCGAAAGTGGGACCCTTAATTACAGAGTGTGGGGCCCACTACAAGGTGTCAAAGAGGCCTACATGCAATACAGTCAAGTACTTGAAAATTTTCAGCAAATAGAAAGTGCAAAGGAAATGAAATAGATCCAATGGCAAGTGTGACCCACATGCGAGAAAAACATATATAAAAGACACACATCAATACACATGGCTATCTAGATTAAATGAACTAATAAATTACATAAATCAAAAGTGGTCTCACTACCAAGTGGGTCCATAATAAGTGGATAAATGTTGTGGTCAACATACATACAACATACAAGTAGCACATAAAATGTCTTGATCAAATATCTATGATCAGCCACTATGTTGGAAAATCTAAGCCAATGGATAGATTGAGAGTATGTTAATCTGGCTATATAAAGGTTTCCAACCATATAGAACCTGGGATTCATCTAGACCATACAAAACAATTTAAGGTTTATCCTTACGGAAGTATCTATCCGTGTAGAATTTTCTAAATTTTATCATGAAAGAATCTGATAATAGGGACCATACATATGATTATTTACTACCTCAAGTAAGTTGAGGAAAAATATCAAATACATCTGACTATTGCAATCACGGATATGGCCCACACAAGAATGATCATGACAAGCCCGCAAATACATCTTTCGTATAAGGCCAAAATCTCAGCCATCCGAACTCCAATTGAGGCTTATTATATACCATTGCAAAGCTGCTTCAATTTTCTACGAATCTAATGGAACGTATATTTTTAATAAACTCATTAAAGGAGTTAAAAATGGGTCCATTTTAGGCAGATTAGAATCTTGCATGTGCTGCTGGACAGCAGCCAAGTAAACTTGATGCTACAAATGATTGGACTATTGGATGACTATGAAATTGGGTCCGGAGTTAGTTCATATTGTGGTTCATATTATTCCTAAGTTTTAACTCTATTCTTAGCATGGTCAACTTTATATGATTTTTAGAACTTTCTGTACGAGTACAAAAAAGAGCATTACATGTGAAGGGTGTGGATATGATGTTCATCATAGTGCACCATACATCAGAAAATCAGGTGGGAAATCCTATTCCCACCCCAAAACCAGGGCCTAGATGGCCTTAAACAGATAACACATCAATAACCATCATAATGGGGTCCATGGAGGATGGCCCCATCATGGATACATGCATGCAAGTCATGGTGGGCCATTGACCACACCTAGGATCCGAGATGGGATCCCTACCATTAATTGATAGGTCCCACTTGTCCCATGCATGAAAATGAAGAAATCTACTCAAAAGAGCACCCACCTCTATCTCCTTCTTGGCTTTTAGGGTTCTTTGACTTCCAAGCTCCTTCTTTAATGGTGGATGATGGGGTTTGTAATGGTTGGATGGGTGAGATCAATGGTAAAGAATGGCTGAGTTTTGGAGTTTTTCCTCTCATTTCTTCCCTTGGACGATTTCACTCTCTTTGGGGTTGCTAGAGATGATGGGATAGAGAAATGAGTGAAATGTGTGGTAAGATGGGATGAGAAAGCATGCTTGTAGTGTAATGATGATGTGTAAAACAATGATGGCTTGTGTGATCATGACATGTAAGAGGTGTAAGAGGCATAGGGGCTAGAAAGTTGACTTTGGCTAGCAAGTATGCTAGCCAATGATGAGAGAGAGGGGCATGTGTGGCCTAGGTCATGATGACCTATAGGCTAGGCATGGTGGCTATGTGGACTAGGAAAAAATGACTCGGCTAGGGATTTCTCCAAACTGAAATCTTTTTGGATTCCACAACGCGCGGTGTCCCTCTAAATACACGCTGGCCTACAACTCCGAACCTAAGCATCGCATTGGTGCGCAAGATGTGTTATTGGGTCCGTGGCGATGGCGGGATCACAATGGTATAGGTTTCGGGTCAAGTCGACTTGGATATACGGGATGCGACTTAAAGTCGCACGTAAATACTATTTACAGGTAGCGAATCGTTGAAATTCGACGAGGAGGATCGCATGAATGTAATGAACAATATGGTACTAGGGTATGGACCTTACAACTCTCCCCTCCTAATAAAAATTTCATCCTTGAAATATACATTATCACGAAAGTAGACATAACTCATAAGGGAAGAGGAAACATAGTACTATATATATTAGAACACAATACAACGTACAATAAAACATCGAAGGGATGGGGATAACGTTCACGGATCTTAGCCTCTCGCTCCCAAGATGCCTCATCTATACTATGATGACCCCTACTGAACCTTAGATCCTGGATCAGAAACTATCGAAACTGGGATACATTACAGCCTCACAATCTCATCAACGACTAATCTAATAAGATGTTCTAAGGCTTGGTCGCACAAATCATTGACTACTCCTCCTGACGACTAAGGGTCCTACTGAGTTACATAAAATGTGTCCTGGGTGTACTGAGGAGGTGTATGTCCCCTTTGTGATCATGGACCCACCGAGAATCAGCCTATTCCACCTCATATATCAGGGCCCGCTGTACGACCAACTCAAATGTTAAGAGCATGTGTCCAATAACACAACTTCGAAGGTCATGGCCTCAAGCCGCACTCAAAACGGCCAGCCTTCCACCCCTCATCAGCAACCGGGCATGGTATGAATCATGATAAAACGATGAATTGGGTCTCATACTCGGACACTATGATACCCAACCTAAGTTCCCATGTGTGCATGTGTGTGTGAGTATGCATTTCATTTATTTGGGTCCCATAGTCCTACCAGTCAAATTTTGACAACCTGCGACCTTCGGGTAGTGTTTGCTGTCATCCTTGATTTCGGTCACGTAAAGCTGACTCGGACTTACTCGAAAACTATGCCATTGTGATCACATCATCATTACGGTTCCAATGATGCATCTTATGTGTCCATCCGATGTTGAAGTTCGAATCGAGGCACCTTTGACCTATCGAGCAGAGTCCTGGACGAGTCATGCGTTGCCAGGACTGGTTGAGCCGGAGCCAGGACTAGTCGAGAATCACCGAATTTCACTTCAAAACTTTAATTTTCTTCATTCTTGACTTGGTTTTCGTAGATCTTCAGTATGTGCATTATTCATTTTTGGTTTTATTAGATCCATTCTTATCTTTGGCAATTTGTGAGCATTAAATCCATACTTTTAATATCCTTTTCAATCCAAGCTCTTAAATTCACCTTGCAACACAAACATGATTAAAATGGAACATTAAGCATCATCACGTTCATAAAACCAAGAATAGATAGGGTCTAATATGCAATATTTGACCCTCAACACAATACAAACATGTGTAAAATATACCCATTAAGCATTATCATGTTCATAAAACCAAGATATAAATAAGAAAAAATATGCAATATTTGACACTAAACAATACACCTAACCTAGGGTCATTCTAAGGTTATACCACATATGGTTGACATATACAGAATGCTTCAAACTTCAAAGTTCAAAGTAGGCAAATTTAAAGCTTAGAATGTTTAGTCTTCCTTGAGATATTAATCCAGTTTTTACCTAGTCTTCATGAGTCGTCGAAGAACATCTTCATGAGTACTTGTGATCCATTCGGGACTACAAAATTTGACAATACTAACTGTGCTTTAAGTATAAGCACTTACAAAAATAAACATCATGGTGGGCCACACAAGGTGGTCCAGGCTATGATAACGTTTGGGGCACATTCTCCAACTACGTGGCCCAACTATGGGCCCCACAACATTAATCTCTCTTAATCTCTCTCTTACGAGAACTTCTTTCTCTTAAGCACACTCTCTTCTCTCTTTATTCTCTCTCTAATTTTCTCTAATATTTTCTCTTTCTAATCTGTTTTCTCTCTTTTCTTCTCACTCTCATTTGCTAAAAAAATTTAGAGAAATGAAAGGGGTTTGGAAGCTTTAGTGGTAGAACTTTTAGGATAGGGAGGGAATAAGAAGAACATGGGCAAAATGTTGAGAAAAAGAAGGAAAGAATAATAGATAGGCATGGGTAAGGGTATGGGTTGCATGAGAAAGGCATGGCTTGTTTGACTAATGGGGAAAGAGAGTGACATGAGTGATGGATGGGTACATTCATGTGATAACATTGGGATTTGTGCAAGTGGGGCCCGCGTGCGTTACGCGACCCACCTCAGGTTATGTCAAATCTACAACTAATCTAGGGACCGAAATGGGGTGTGATGACGGCATTGGAATTGTGGTGCCCATGCAGTCACTAGGGTATAAGTCTCAGGGTATTGTAGTATCAAAATAACGTCCCAATCAAAACTCGTTAATCTGGTCCACCAAGAACATGCCATTATCGAAGTAGAAGCATACAAAAGGTCACACAAGGTTACAAGTCTTACAATTCTCCCATCCTAACAGAAAATTTTTTCCTCAAAATTTACACAACAACCCAAACTAAACAGGGCTCACAAAGGAAGGGAAATCATATCACTATATATATAATCAGAAACAAAACATACAAATAGAATTAAATATAAAATAGATGGGGATAATTCTCTCGAATCTCAGCCTCTTGCTCCTAAGATGCCTCATCCACACTATGGTGACCCCACTGAACTTTCGCCAGAGAAATGACCCTGGTCCGGAGGACCTGATTGTAACACCCTGAAAATCAGGGGTCGTGTAGAAACCTGACTCCCGAGTTCCAGACCATCACTTATGCAACAAATATGATTATGATTCAATGTTGTTTGAGTCAGAGCATTCACATGAGTAAGATTATACCAAAACTGCAATTCATACTCCAGATCCAGTGATAAAACGCAAGCGAAAGACTAAAAGATATATATATCACTGTATGAAAACAAAATAATCTCAAACTGTCTCCAAAGTATGAATACATCTCTGAGTCTCAAATACATGTCAAAAAGTAAAAATAAATGTCAGGTGATAGTCCAACTAGCACAAGTCCCACTGATCTAGTCCGTCTATACAAAGCCATCAGAGAACTGCATATACGAGAACTCGTCCTGATCCTCGTAGCAATCCGACTCCTCGTCCTGAATCGCCTCGACACCTGCATCTAAGACAGAGTCTGGTAGGTGTTGCAAACACCGTCCTGTAACGTGGGAGTGAGTGATCAACTCAGTGAAATACCACCACAATCAGCTCACGAGTCAAATGAGCTCACTGGTCACTACGGGGAGGTTTGTGGCCCTAGCGTAGGCCGACAGCTCGACCACGGTGTCCCATACTACCATGCTCGGCTCATGAGTCTTTATGGATCAAGGTACCATGGTTATCAGGATTTTCAATGGTAAGTTCAGTACCCTAGGTTCAAGCAGTTATGACTCATACATGGTGAACATACAATGGCCAGTCGAGTTACTTGACGGGCTCGACTAGTACGAGCGCATCTCAAGATGAATGACATGAAGTGCATAAAATACTTCGCGTGGCCTAACCACTGCCGCCTACCCAAGACACGACTCGCGTTCATCGACACGTCCTTCGTGAAAAATGGAAGCCAACCACGAATTCGATCCATTACCGACTGTCTAGACTAAGTTATAGCCCCAAGAATTTGTATATCAACATCAGTAAGCATATGTGAGTAACATGAATGAATATAAACAATACAAGCATGTTGACACATGTTATAACTTACAACGTAAGCAAATCAAGCAACACATGCATTTCATATATATAATGAAATCAATACATGTAGCCAACATGATGGAAATCATAAACGTCAGCATATTAATTGAGAATTTAATCTCAAAACTAACTCACAACACCATTTACTCAATACATACTAATACAAACATTTATACAAATACTTAGTCTACACACTTTAGTCTACATAGCGTATGTCGACTCAAAGTGCACATTAGGGCGAATCTCTTCGCCAAACAGATCATACACGCATTCCTAATATCACAACATGACAAATAGTCATGGCAATCATTTCAGTAAAATACAAACGTATACTATTTTTCCTATAAATACCTAAAATTTCCTAAATCTCATATTTCCCGTACGCAGTCGAAATGAAAAACGGACAACATGTTCTACATGTCAAATGACATTCTCTTCGATAATCTACTATTAAACGACATTGAAATCTTTGAAATCAGTCAATCAAAGTGTCTAAAATCCTCACCTTTCACCTTAGACGTGTATCGATTTGAATAGAACGTCTACGCTTCGTCAACGACGTTAAGGCGACCTATGTCACAAGGTACATAAGCTACTTCGCTATTTACATCAAAGGAATCCCTAAAACAGCAAGAGGGTAGGGTTTTCTTACCTATAAGTGAGTTGAAAATCACTGAAAAAGTGATTTGAACGCGGTGCTTCGGTACGTGCAATAGATGGAGTAAGCGGCAGGAAGTTCTCCCACAATTTCTCTTTCTCTCTCTCTCTTTCTAGGGTTTGTAGCAAATTCGGATGGGAGAGATATGAGAGGGTTTAAAGCCCTTATATAGGCTAAAACCTAACCTAAATAGACTTGGGAACAAGGTATACTTGAGTTATAACCAAATCAGAACTTTTCCGATCCAAAAGAGCGTTTCGGGAGGTCCCCTGGCCGAACGCGATCGGACTTAAGCTCATGCATATCGGATCCTACTCACATGAAGTTTTCAGACCGGTAGAGTTTCCAGATCGCACGTGGCGGTCCAGTTTCAGTTCAACGGTCACGGAGACTCGATCGAAGATTCCAAGTACACTGACCTGAGTGAGAAATGTTTCCTGATCCGAGGGTGTATTTGGGTCAGATTCTGACGGTTTGAATGCTTATACTGATCCTGTAAGCCAAACATGCCAGATTTATTTAAATCCCATTTAATTTTAAATGAATTTCACTCTTTCTCACACTCCCTGCTCCAGGCTCAATGAAATAGCCTCAGAACATCAGTTGAGCTTGATTTTTGAAATGATTGTCAAGTCCAGCTAAGCGGTCATAACGGTCTAAGATTGTGGATATTGGACTTTTGACACGTGGTCTAAATCCAATACGAAGTTTTAAAGGGCTCATGAGAGCAAACGGGTTTAGAGTTTGATCCTAGATTTTAGGGTATTGTAGCGTCATTGGTTTTACAAGTTTTGGGTCTTGCAGAACGTATTTAAAGTGATGAGTGCTAATTTCACAGCTAATCTAGCATAGCGCTACCTAACTTGCGCTTAATTTCTAAAGGAATTAATCCTACGTGATTTCTGATCGAGTTGGTACTCGAGTCTCTGTACGAATTTTTTTGAGGCGTTACACTTATCCTTTCGATCAAGGATACAAACCGACAACTCAATGTAAGAAGCGTCCTCACGAACCTCTAACGACTGTCAGTCTATCACGGAAACCACATCTGACCCACACTTCCATTGTCACGCCCCAAACCTAGAAATCGAGCTCACAAAATTTTTAATTGCTGAATCTGGTGCTGACAGCCTCTGTAGTACCCCATTCTCGACTCCCAGTGCTCATACGCCAGATTTCGATCCTGGGATCCTACAAGGAGGATTTTCTAACGTACATTTGTCTCATAAGAAGCATAACCATAAGTTTACCCAAATCACAAAGGTAAAATTATCATCATATATTCACTAATAAGATATTTGAATACAGTACATGAAGGAAAAATACATATATCAGAAATCAAAGCTCCAAAAGATAGCTGCACGCGCCAAGCTTAACGCTGTTGCAACCTAACGTCACCTGCACCATCTATCATGCATAAGCTTATAAAAATCTTAGAGGGTGGTGTAGGTGTGTGAGCAGATAAGTGTCAAGCACGTAAATATTAGAGTAAGCAGAAATACTGTCAAGTATATAAATCTCACAATATCGGAGTAATGCGAAAACATGCTGGTAAGTCCATAAATATCATCAGCCTTATCCAAGCTATGCAATGTAAAAATATAATAAGCCAACATCATATACTGAGGAAACAATGTAGATTAGTTATGCTATGCAGAGACCTAATAGGCCAAATATCAAATACTGAGTCCCCGAATACCGTTAACTTTAATTAGGTTATGTAATACAGAAGCACAGTAAGCCAAATGCTATGTGCTGAGGATGCAATGCAATATGCGATGTGAATGAAATGACCAAGCTGGAGTGTGAAGTCGGGATGATAGTATGTAGTATCATAGGCTTTGGGGTCCACCACAAGGGACTTCTATCCAAACCAGTCCCATATTTAAATTTGGATAGTTAAACTCAATGTGGTAAACTCCTGATCTTAGGTTAGTCACGCGCCTAACCGAAATCCTGACCATTGCAAAGGTACATATATCAAATTATTTGCACACTATCAGCCCGAGTGGATAGTGAATGAATGAATGAATAAGATGTTGAGTATACAGCTCCTGCTCAACAAGTCCACATATCAATACTATACACCTCTGGGATCATCACCGGGGTCTATTACACTCTACGCCAGCTTGTAGCCCCTATCTGAGTACACAACTAGGTAAGGAGAAGATACCTCTCTATTCGCCTGCCAAAATTGGGCCCAACTCGTCGATAACGAACCCATTCCTCAAGTTGGTCAAACTCAACCTAGATGTTTCCCCCTCACTCAGGCGGGTAAGGTCACACCCCCTCCCAACCGACCACGACACAATGGGAGACGCGATCTACTAGTATATGACCCTCATACGCTCATATATATCCACTCAGTCTAGACGTTGGGGCGTCCCTAGCCACAGAGGTTTAGGAATTTTCACCCAGGGACATCTATGCCGCCCGTATACTAGAACCAAATATTTTTGGTATCCCATCTAGCCATCCACGATATGCCTGTGGAGGCCACAGCCCTGATGTTGCTAGGGTGTACAGTAATCACAACACACAATATAAGATGCATGAGTCTACAATCTAATCATGTATTAATCCCGCGCATACCGTGTGCTCATGTGAGACAATCTTCACCTATCAGGGTGTCTCATAACAACTTGCCCAATGACATATGCAATGGTCAATCACATCTCATGATAAACATGCATATAATGCATATGGGCATGTATCATGATGTTATGCTGTCACATACTCATAATCAGTATCGCTAACCAGTATCGATAATTGGCGTCGATAATCGACCTAATAAAGGACCTAAGAGAAGGTCACAATGAGGACATTTAACCATCATTGCCCATCAATGTGGACATTTAACCAACATTGCTCCCAAGAAGTGGCCCATATAGAGCCAAACATATAGTGGGCCCATGACCTCACACAATGGCCCAATATACATCACCATGGGCCTCTCTCAAGGGCCTAATACACATCATGATGGCCTCACTTATGGGCTACATATACATCACATTGGGCCTCGCTCATGGACCTCATGTACATCACAATGGGCCACAATACATGGGCCCCATATATGTCAAATGGACCACAATATATGGGCTAAAAAATACATCTCATTGTGCCTTACCAAATGGGCTGAGAATACATCACAATGGGCCTTACCAAATTGGTTGGGAATATATCACAATGGGCCTTACCAAATGGGCAGGAAATACATCACAATGGGCCTTACCAAATGGGCCGAAAATACATCATAATGGGCCTTACCAAATAGGCTAGAAATACATCACAATGGGCTTCATCAAATGGGCCAGAAATATATCACAATGGGTCTTACCCAATAGGTTAAAAATACATCACAATGGGCCTTACCAAATGGCCTAGAAATATATCACAATGGGCCACGTCATATAGGTCAAAAATATATCACAATGGGCCATGTCCCACGGCCTAATACACACCACAATGGGCCTCATCACATGGGCCGTAATTGTATCAAGGCAAGCTTAACGGATGGGTCACAAATAAATCAAGATGGGCCGCACCAATGAGCCTCAAGTGAGAGCTTGGATTACACTAAAAATCATTTCAATAGTTGCAGGTGTAACATGTGTATCACTGTACACTATCATTCTATGGGGCACATGGCTCACTAATGATGGTTAGCACTGTCCAAACATTACCTATGTAAATTAACACTGTCCAAACATTATCCATGTAAATCAGCACTATCCAAACATTGTGCATGTAAATCAGCACTGTCCAAACATTATCCAGCACAATCTGAACACTGTGGATAAATACATCATGGTGGTCCCATGCCGGTAAAACAGGTGGACGGCTTGGATAAAACACATATACCAGGGTGAGCCCCACGCCTTGGACGATGTGGATATAATAAATACATCTAGGTGTGGTCCATCGTCCAGATCTACTAGATGGTGTGCATATACCACATACATCAAGGTGTGTGAACGGTTTGGATACAACAGATGCATCAGAGGTGGGTCCCACCCTAGAAAATAGATGGACGATGTGGTGTATAAACACATGCATTGCAGGGGGTCCCACCCGCTGTCAGGGAAAAATGGATGGATATGTGAATATACAACACGTCATTAAGGTGGGCCCTGTCCATCCAGAATATAGGTGGATGGCATGGCTACAAATACATCACGGCAGGGCCTGCACAACATCGTCCAACAATGGACGGTGTGGCATACAGATACATCACAGTGGCCCCTGCATACACAGCACCGTCCAGATGGATGGTGTAGATCACATATATCATGGTGGCCACCTACCGTCCAGAGAGAGATGGACGGTTAGGATATAGCATAAATACATCAAGGTAGGCCATGCCCTAAATAGATGGTGGGGTGGATATAAAACACATACCTTGTGATGGACCTACAGAACTTGTTGCGCCATTAGCAGCTCCAGTTGCTGGCCGTCCAGTAGATGTATGGCTAAATGGATCACATGCATAGGGGGTGGATCCACACACGTGGGGCCCATCAGGTTGGCATCAAGCTGATATTTGTATTTTCCTTCTCCTAATGTCCAAAGATCAGACAGATAGCGTAGGTTCCATCCTCGCATCAGGTAGGCCCCGTCTAGATGGACGAATGTTGTGGATGAAATCCAAACACAGGTGGGTCCCACGTAGTTGGACGGCATGGATCATCATAGGTGGGCCATCATAAAAAAATATAAAGAGAGAGAGAGAGATGGAGAGAGGAGAGAAGGGGAGGGTCCCCGCCCTAAGGGCCCTCCTTATATAATGCATACATTCATCAAAATCAGATGCTATGAACACCCACCTTTGATCTCCTCTTCCTTTTTTCCACCAACGCGTTCTAGAGCTCTAACGAATGCGATTCAATGATCGAGATGATCTCTTGGAGGGTGGGATTGGGTGGTAGGAAGGTAGGCCACACTAGCTTCTCTCCCATAGAGCTAGCTTGGATAGTTGCTCTTGGGAGTTTGGGAGGAAATGAGAGAGATAGAGAGAGTGAGAGAGATGTGATGTAAGGAGAGAGAGGGATGGTGAGTGATGGGTGTACTTGATAGCTAAGGGTTGTAAGAGAGAGAGTTGACTTTGGGGATGGTGTTGTACTTGACATTTGATATGTGATGTGTACTTGATTGATGGGATATATTCTCTTGGGATTTGCAACACCCGGTGTTTTCCTTAAACTGAACATGGGCCCACATCTCCTAGCCAGGGTATCACCTCACCACGCAAGACACGACATCAAAACCGCTGCAACGGCACAGTCGCAAGGGTATAAGTCTCATGTCAAGCCAACTCTAAAATAGGAGATACGACTCAGGGTCGCGTGCAACTTCTATCTATGGGTTGTGAGTTGCCAGAATTCGACCGGGAGGACCGTGGAAGCCTACTAAATGGTACTGGCTAGGATACGGGTCTTGAAAGTGCCCTTGCTAGTGCCTGGTTTGTTAATTAGCGTGTGTGTTGAGTCAGCCGGACTGTAAAGCCTCACAGGAAGATCAATTCAAGCGTCTGCCTTAACAGGATGTATGGAAGCTCGCCATAGGTAAATCTAAGCCTCACATCCCTTGTCCCAAAACACCAGGTGAATAAAACTCTTAAAACAAGTTAGAACATATTAGGGTTTTAGGTGAGAAAAATTTTTTAAAAATTTAGAAAATCTCTAGGTTTTTTTGCTCTGTCGATTCTATCGATACATATCTCAATATGATCGACCTGTGCTATCGATGCCCTCAGAAGCTCAATCCATAAAATCGAATGTGGGCTAAATATGTCCAGCAACCACATACATATCTGGACGGATTTATAGATGTATCGACAAATGTATCGATATCATCGATATTTGAATCTCAGGCCCATTGAATGTGGTTCGATAATATCGACAGGTAGATATCCAGCGCCCTAATTTTTACTTAAGAAAATCATATATGCTTCGATATATTGGAGCTTCTCTCGATACCATCGGTGTTCAAATCTTGATGATATCAGAAGTCTCTCGATGATATTGGGCATGGGCGTGAAGTCTTCCAGCAACATTTTTCAGGTGGTTTTTCAACTCTGATCTGGGTTCACTCGATAGAATTGATATTCTAATATCGATGGTATTGAGGCCGGATCGATTACATCGAGAATGGACATAACTGTCCAGTACGCTCAATGATTAAATCCTTGGATTTATCGATAACATCGTCACGACCTTCGATATCATCGGTACTCAAATTCCGATGAGATCGAGTATCCCTCAATCATATCTAATGACCTAAAAATTTTCATGTAAGTCTCTCTCATTTTTCAAATGTCGAGGACTCAATCCTTGTGTCGATAATATCGGACTTAGAAATCCGATGGCATCGACACGAGTCTCGATTCCCTCGACTAGTTGACAAAAGGTCTTTAAAAGCATATGACATTGAGTTTGTGTCATCGAACGGACCATCGATACAATCGAGAGTATACGCTTGATGATATTGAACCCGCTCGATGATATTGAACTCTGTCATAAATGTGACCGTTTTATATCCGTTGGAACCTTTTATCTATATAAAGAGAACTTGTCTGTTGTTGCTGGCAGAGAAAGAAGAGAGTGCTTTTGAGTGTTTAACCTTAAATCATATACCCTAAGCCCTTTCTCTCATGGGAGTTCATCCTCTAATCCACCCTCATCATTGATATTCAATAGAGTAGATTGGGGAATGAACTTTCACATTCAAGGATCCTTCGGTTACCACCTTAATGGCAATCATTAAGCTGGGATGCCTTGAATGTATAGATGATTGAAATTACTCTATCTTATTGATAGGAAAATATTTAGAGAGTAGGATTTCATCATAACCTTGACCCAAATCGTTGCCTTATATTGGTACATCATTTGTGTTGCGGATCAAGGGAGAAGAAGACTCTTTATCAACAAGGAGGAGATCTTCACCACTGTGCTGAATGGAACTCATCAACTTATCTGTAAGTATCTAGAGTCCAGAGGACCCTTTTGATCAATCCTTTGTAGGATTGGGTCTAAGGTGTTTCTCACCCTTTGAAGTCCTCAAGGAGGCCTTCGGCGGGATTGTATGTGGTGGGTGTGTTATATGGACCCTTGCTCTATGGAGAGCATAAACATCTGATTGAAGGTGAACCAGTCAAAACCTTGGGTTTGAGGTGAACTGTGTAGAAACCTCTGTTGGGTCTTATGGAAGATCCTTGGCCAGTGTGCCTAAAAGTGGGTGCATTGTATTGACCCTTACTGGTGAGAGCATAAACAGTCAGCCTCAATGTAGGTTGTAAAGGTTGAAGGTGAACCTGATTTAAAACTTTATGTTAGAGGTGAATCATGTGAAACCTCATTAGTGAAATTTGATAAACTCAAGGGTTTAGTGCGGTTACCGGGAGTGGAGTAGACAAGTAGTCGAACCACTATAAAAATAACTGTGTTTGCATTGCTATCCTTTTGTGCATATGATTTATTTCAATGCCTTCACATCATTATATCTGAGATCACGCCTCGCACACATACACAGTCATATCCATCATAAACTAGGTTGAATTTTGTTAATTCATGAATAGTTTTTTATTGGATCCTCTACCGGGCTTGGAAGCCAGTAAAGTTACATTTGAATAATCTTGATGATTGCATATTCATAGGATTATGTAATAGGATTTTTAAATACATTGTAAAAACTTAAAAAAGTCCTATTCACCCCCCTCCAGGACATATTGGCATATTCCTACTTCAACTTTAAGCGGTCTTCACAACTATTTCAGGTCTCACATCCGTTACATAAAAATATGGAAAATGTTATGGACACTAAATAATTAAAGTGGCACGGCAAGCCTATAGGCTACGATGCCAATGCACCCAATGATCTCGAAGGGTCCAATAGACCTCGACGTGAGCTTCCCCTTAGCTCCAAAATGAACTACACCCTTCGTGGGTGAGACCTTGAGATACACATGGTTGCCAATTGTAAACTCAAAGGGACAATGCCAATGATATGTAAAACTCTTCTGTCAGTTCTGACCTGTGAGCATCCTTTGCCTAATGACATCGATGGCCTCTAAAAGTATGAGCTATAGATGTCCTAGAGCAGGGGTGAATAGGACAATTCAATATATTTTGATATAATGCAAAATAATAAAATAAATATGCTTAATTTCTTAGAGTATTAGAATCTTGATTCCAAATAGTTCATAGGACAACCTTCACCTAAAAGATTTAGGCAGAACAACCTTATTTCACGACATCTCTGAGATCAAAAATATCAAACTTAGTAAGAGACAATCATTCACAAGAAAAGCAATAAATAAATAAATATCACCACCATTGATCAAGGAGGTATAGTGGTTCAGTGTTTAAAACAACCACACCTACTCCACTCTTAAAATTACCACCCTCATAATTTTGGCTTTCACTATAATAAGGTTTCACAGGTTCATACATCAAGTCATCCATCTGATTAATTTTCAAGATGGACCCCCACTTTGGGACAATGAGTGCGCACAGTACGTGCACACCCACAGTACACCGGACCACAGCCCAATTCAAACAGGCGCTGGCCCGAAAACATCCAAAGAAGGAACCTTTCTTCTTTACTTTCCTACGTTTCTGCCCGTGTGCCATTTAAATGGATAGCGTCCGTTACATGATTAGTGACCCACCTTCATTGATCATGTGGAAGATCTTATTCATCATCAGGTCTATTACATATCATTGGGTGATTCATTACTAAATCAAGCAAAGTGACTGTCTAGTTCGAAAATCAACTGCTAAAAATGTACCCAGATAATCTTTAGACCCCCTCGAAACCCTTAATAATCAGAATTAAGATAATTTAACCATCAGATCAATGGAAATCAATGCTTATGACCACAATTCAATTGATGAAGGCTCACCTGAGCATGAGAACTGCTTAATCAAAGGACTGGTGTCCTTTGTACGTGAGTATAATCGAATGGTCAGAGTAAATTTCTCACAAACATCACTGCGGACCCCATGCTCATGGTGTGTGTACACTATAGAGCGTGCACCCACAGTGCACTGGATGTTAGGGCGAGTTAAACTAGGTTTGACCCAATGCCGAAGATGAAACCTCCTCTTCTCCTTTCTATTTTCCCACCAGTGAATAGACAAGCGTCCGTTTGATCATCAAATGGCCCATTGTCAAGGATCTCGTGGATTATCTAAATAGTCCATAGTGTTCGGCAAGCAAAACCAACCAAGACCTCATTGTCCACACAAGTTCATGCACACAACAACAGGTACAAATGGAGTTGCGCATAGTTAAAAGTTTCTAAAAATGGAATTCTCTGCTTCTCCCTGCAAGGCTGGAAATCCACGTGTGTCTCTCTCTCTCTCCATCTTAATTTTCCATCTAAAACATATACTAGCCCTGTGATTTATGGCTTTCCCAGCAAAGAAACATAAAAGAATCTTTTCTATTAAAGATTTTGTACCCTAGAATGTATCATACCCATTCGTTATTTCTTAATCGATCCAAGACGTTCAAAATAACCCTAAGAGAGCTTAGAAGATTCTCTTAGAGTAGCTTAGGGCTTCTTTCTTAATGGCTATTGTGTGTGCAAGAAATCATGCACCATAAGTTTAGACTCGAACCCACTACAAAAATGTCAATGGAGCTTCAATTTCTTTCTCCTACAAGCATTATGAAGTTGTTAAGGCATAAAAAAAGAATAAAGATGGAAAGGATCAAGAAAGCAAAAGTTTAGAAGAAAAAGTGAACAAAGAGTGTCATTTTATGTGATTGTGCAGGTCCACATAACCCATATTGATTATGTGACCCGCACAAATGATCCTATTAATTGTGCGAGTCGCATAAAAGGATGGTGTTGTATTGGTTGCGCGAACCGCACAAATGAACCTATTGATTGCGCGAGTCACGCAAAGGGATGAAGGTGATTAATGCGTGTCACACCCAAAACTTGAAAACTGGGTTCACAAAAATTTTTATAACCAAATTCAGCACCGACAACCTCCATAATACCCCATTCTCGGCTTCCAGTGCCCATACACCAGAATTCGATCCTAGGATCCTACAAGGAGTATTTTCTAATGTACATTTATCTCGTAAGAAGCATAACCACAAGTTTACCCAAATCACAAAGGTAACATCATTACCACATATCCACTAATATAAATAATTGAATATAGTGCTAAAAGGGAAATACATATATCAAAAATTAAAGCTCCATAAGACCGTTGCATGCTCCAAGCTCAACGCTACAGTGACCTAACACCACCTGCACGTATCTATCGTGTGTAAGCTTATAGAAAGCTTAGAGGGTAGTGAAAGTGTGTGCACAAGGTAAGTGTCAAGTATGCAATATCAGAGCAATGCAGAAATATGCTGGTAAGTCCATAAATACCATCAACCTTACCTAAGCTATGTTGTGCAAAAAATACATAATAAGCCAATATCACATACTGAGGAAGCCAATATCATATATTGAGGAAGCAATGCAATATGCAAATCCTGATGAGTCCATGAGTACTGTCAACCTCATCTAGGCCATATAAATGCAGAAACATAGAAACCCAAAATGTCATATGTCGTGGACGTAATGTAATATGAGGTGCGAATGAAATAACCAAGCTGAAGTGTAAAGTCGGGATGATAGTAGTATCACAGGCTACGGGGTCCATCACAAGGGACTTCTCTCTAAACCAATCCCATACCTAAATTTGGATAGATAGACTTAAAGTGGTAAACTCCTGATCTTAGGTTGGTCACGCACCCCAACTGAAATTTTGGGCATTGCGAAGGTACACATAATAATTAGTTATGCACCACCAGCTCGAGTGGATGGTGAATGAATAAATGAATGAGTATAATGTTGAGTATGCAACTCCTGCTCAATAAGTCCACATATTAGTACCGTATATCTTTGGGATCATTACCAAGGTCTAGTACACTCTACGCCAGCTTATCACCCCTATCCGAGCACACAACTAGGTAAGTGGAAGAGACTTCACTATCCACCTACCAATATCAGGCTCGGCTCGTCAATATCGGACCCATTCATCAAGACGGTCACACTCAACCTAGATATTTTCCTCTCAATCAGGTGGTTAAGGTCACACTCCCTTCCAACCGACCACAATATAGTGTGAGACGCGGCCTACTAGTATACGGCCATCATGCGCTCATGTATATCCACTCATTCTAGATGTTGGAGCATCCCCTGACCTCGGGGGTTTAGGGATTTTCACCTAAGGTGTGAGACCCGTATCCTAAACCGTACCGTTCCGTAGGCTTACGCAGTCCTCTTGGTCAAATTTTGGTAACCCGTGACCTATAATCGACATTTACACGTGACCCTAAATTACATCTTGTCGATCTAAGTTGGCTCAGCCTAAGACTTGTATCATTGCGACTGTGTCATCTCCGTGGTTTTGATGTCGCGTCTCATGCACCAAGACGATACCCGAGCTAGGAGATGTAGGCCCGTGTTTAGTTCGAGGAAAACGTCATGTGTTGCAAATTCGTAGAGAATCTATCACATCAATCACTTCACTTTTCAAAGTACACCATAAAGTTAAGTACCCTATCCCATCCCCCAAGTACACTACACCATCCCTCAACTGAAATTTTGGCCATTGCGAAGGTACACATAAAATTCGTAGAGAATCCATCACATCAATCACTTCATACAAACTCATTTTATCAAAATTTCTATCATCGCTATACTGATACACCATTTTAAACATAATATCAATGTTTTCAGAACATTATCAGCAATGGTGAAATATTAATTATTGATTAACCATTTTTAGCAGCGAAATAAACTATATAGTCAACCACATATAAAGTTGATGACAACGATGGTAGCTTATCATTTAAGACAGCCTAGCCAAGTCCTCAACGGCCAACTATGCATAAGATCTATCATCTTCGGTGCTATATATATGTTATTCGGATAGCAGTGTGGAGCCAATAGCCCTAAAAAGCCTGTATAGGCCATATAACATGCATACCCATGCGGGCAGCAGACAGAGCCAATGACTAAAAGTCCCCAACAGCCAGTCATACATGAGACCAATGCCGCCTATAGAGCTTCTGACAGTGTCACGAGTAAGGATGAAATACCCTCCTATGAATGGATCTGACCTTGCAGGCGAAGGAAAAGCGGGCCATAGTGTGTGCTCTAGGCCAACCATGCGTAAGACCCCTAAGATTCTTGGTTTGATTCCAGTAGTAACTCATGAGGAAAGAATTTTAGTTTACTCATTGATGGACTGGTGACCTTGGATTTGATACCTAAAGGTAGTACTTGTGCCCCTCGTGAACTCTAGAGAGTTACTGTGGCTAGCTCTGTGCGTAAATTCCACCGAGTTCACGGCCTCGGTAGCTTCATTGGGCCCCTCTGATGGATCACGGTTTGTGAACTCCCCAGCTGCGATAAGTCTCGTGAACTCTAAAGAGTTATAGTGACCAATCGTATAAGACCCGACTCCCGCATGAGTCTAAGAAACTGTGTTGTTCCACTACTTAAGAGCTTAAACTGTGTGGCTATTTGACTAAATTGAAATCTAGTTCTGCCTACCAAAACAAAAACATATAGGAAATCCCATACCGACAATCATAATATATTGTAATTTTTGTTTCAAGCCTTCATTGAATATCAGGTTAGACAATTACATAAATAAGCATGCTTAAAATATATTATGATTTGGAAATTTATGAAGAGATAAACTATCTTAAAATATCACGATGTCTTCATCAATATATGCTGAAAATTAGAAACTACATGTGATTAAAAAAAAATAGACAAAACAAATTCTATACAGCTCATCTGTAACTCCCAATACTCCCAAATATTTCTTCAAATTTTCCTTTAACTGAACTTGAGCTACAAGGTGTTTCAATTTTACTTCAAGAATAATCTTTGGTTGATCTAGAATTTCAGCTAACTTGCTCTCCAAAGACGCGATTATCTCTTCATTTTTTATTAATTTAGACTTCTCAGCATCGGCAGATTGAATACTGATTCACATCTTCTCTTCGAGCTCCTTCATAGTTGATTCTTCTGTATGACCTTTCAACTCCAGTTGCAAGATTTCTTCCTTCAAGAGAGCAATGCGACTTTGAATAATTGTTCTATTATCTGCACGAGCCTTCAATTGTTCCTGAAAAGTCGATTGTTCTTGGTTGAATTCAGAAATAGTATAAGTGATGAGGGAAACCCTCTCTTTGGAAAGAGAAAACTATTTTCCATATTCTAATATCTCAGGAGAGATGGTGACATTTTCTGCTGACACCAAAGAAATTACTGAATCATGAAATTTAAGAAGAGAATCAAGTAGGATGGAGATATTAATCTTCGCCATCTTTGTAGTACTTTCCAGGATTTCAATAGCGACATCCAGATCTGACCACTACTCAGGATCTTTAAAAATGTGAACTATCGCTGATACAGAATTTCTCATCAAAATCAATTTATGCGTAGGAACCTTCCTAAAAGATAACAAATCAGATACAGTAGCTACAGAGTCAGAGCTTACTGTACCACTGTGAGGAGGAGTTCCTGTATGATAGAATGGAAGGAAATTAGAATATTGATAATAAGGCTAAGAGATATGGAAATATTGATATAGCAAGTGATAGAAATCCTTGTTGCAAAAACATGGACAATAGGGGGTGGGATTTCCTGATTAGAAGAAGGGTTAACTACCAACATATCAGCGAAGGAAGGCGCTCTGGCCTCCGTGCTCGAATCCCTAGTAATTGGAGTTGAAAGATCAGTGATCTCTACTAGAAAGATGATTCCGCAAGCTACTGCCCTTGCTGCTACCAAAGGAGTTAAAGAGACCCTTAGTGAGACCACTGGTGCAGCCGGAGGAAGATTTGTAGGGGGTATCACCCGTCCTAGTATTGAAAATATGAGCACCTGAAATTTAAGAAAAAAAGTATAACAATAATAATGAGATAACTATTGCAATATATATATATATATATATATATATATATATATATATATATATATATATATATATATATATATATATATATATATATATATATATATATATATATCCTTACTCGGCAAATATCCATATTCTCCATAATCTAGGGGTCCATCTTCTTCCTCCTCCATGACTGTCGGGGTCTTCGCAGGAATGTTGGTATCAAGAAGAGCTTCAGAATTCGATGGAAGATGTTCTTCCTCAATAAAAGTACCTTCTGTAACAACATCTTCCTCACCATCGATGTCAACTTCTCCCTCCTCAAAGTCATCATTTTCCTCATCTTCATACTCAACAAAATTGGTGCCTTTAGATGAAGAGGCTGAAATTTTATCCTTTAAATCTTCTTCATCTACTTCCTCGATCATAACCTGCTTCCCTTTGGAGGGAGAAGCGGGACTATCTCTTGGTTAAAAATCTTTATTAACTGGGACCGAAGAAGCTGGAGCAACAATCCCTTCTTGAGAAAAGGAGGGAGAGGCTTGAGACTGTGTTGAAGACCTTGCCATCGGTGAAGATGGATTAGGGTGAACAGTTCAAAGGGCAGGAGAAGGGGCTAGCTGATCTTGAGGTTCATCAACATTTACTTGGACAGGAGAAGCTTTTATCACTTCCTCAATCACTCTCTCAGAATGATCCCTTAGGACCTTTTCAAAGTCCCTAACGACCCCATAAGCTATCCACCCTTCTAAAGTGTTATCGGGTTTTTGTTCGTGAATGGGATCGCCCATAGATATCTTGACGTAGACATGTCCAGGAAAGGGGGCATGGCTTATCTCGGGCACGAAGCCTATTCCTTCTTCAAATTTATGGCCCTTGAGTCTTGGTGGTGAAATCTAAATAGGTTCAGTCATAGGTAAGCATTTATTAATTAAATATGACTGATGAACCCACCATCTCATGTGACTATAAGAAGCGCGAGGGATGCGATTGATGCCTGGGATAATAAAAGTGGATCTAACTTGACAGCCCAGAAGTTGTTTCCATATCATCGCCGAATTGTACGGACTAGTCCAGAAACTCCGCATTCTCCTGGTTACCAAGCCGCAATCTTCCAGAACGGCTTGGTCGAAACTAAATTGACGAGCAAAGTGACTCGGATAATACAGCTCCCTTTAAAACTCTACTCCCCCTCTCAATGGGAGGCTGCAGGAGTAGATCAAGAGGTAAAACGCTCTCTCCCCCGAGGTAAGTGATCCAGTATCTATTTTATCTGTATCCTCTATGTTGCGATACAGCTAGAAATGAAAGTACTTGATGTATTAGCGGAAGAAATTGAATCAACAACCCAATCATACGATCTTTTCGCCATAGCTCTCTTCTAGAAAGACTAGAGTGGAATATGGAAGGGATGGATGTAAGCTTTCTCAGAAACTTCAAAAGTCCATGGAAAATATACACCGAACTAGTTGGTGATGTAATGTCATGGAGTGTAAGTGGATGAAGAGCCGACAAAAGGACTTTTTACATGCAAGGCAATCTCTCCAAGAGCCCTATAAAATGACCATAGGACTGGGGAGGCAAGAGAGTATTTGAACCCTTTAGCCATTGTGCCGATGATAACAAACACCATAGGGTGAATAGCATCTGCCCACTTTGAGCTGGGTAGGACTGCCAGACTTAGCCAATACACGAGAAATGCTGCAAGCTCCCCATCAAGGGTATACTCTGGATGCTCTTTTATGCTTTCATGAAGATCCACCAATTCTCACCAATGGTTGCCACTAAACCTAGGAAGAGAAGGAAAGACAGATAATGAAAAGTATAAATCAAGGTGTAATAAGAAATTGTTAGTCCAGACGAGACAGAAATTACCGGATAGCTCTGCTGAAATGCGCAAGCCATTGTAAGGGTGAAATCTTATGAATATTTGGGAATTTGGACATCTCTTTAAAAGGTTCGGTGGTCATTTCTGAGATAGAAGCAACGTGACCTGGTGAAGAGATGTAGGTTAGTTCTTCGTTCGTTAGTACAAATTCATTATAGAATTACCCAGTTATTGGGAGACCGATGATTTGATGAAGATCCCAGAGCGTAATGCTCATTTCGCCCATGGGAAGATGGAAGGAATTGGTTGAGGGACACCAATAATTAAGGAAGCCTTTCAGAATAGAAGGCTTCTTGTAGAAATGTTACGATGAAGCTTCTATTGCATTATAGAGATCGATCTTGATCAAAATCTTTGAATGCTTGGCTAAGATCGCCGCTACCTATTCAGGATAATAGTTGTGAGAAGTCAGGAGGCCTCTCATCCTAAATTCTTCCAGACTCTAAACCGATCGACGTTCTCTGAAGCGTTGCTGAAGCGTCTCGTAGAAATGAGTCAGGAATAGATTGTGTGGATTATGAGAAGGGGTGAGGAAGATCATCTAATGAACATCGCCAATCTGTTGCCTCGGCTTCTTTGGTAGAAGATACCTTCCAAAATTCTGGGTTCTCTCGATGGCTAGGATTCTGTGTAAGCCAATTTCTCTCTGTCCATTTGATTTAACGTTTCGCAGTTAAGGATAGACTGATGACGGTGAAGGTTTAGTGGGATCATTCTCATGCCTTGCTTATAAGGGTTTTTTAATTTCATAATACCCTCGATCACCCGAACCATCTCCCAGGACTTCTGGAGTTTCTTTTTATTATGCTCTTTGATCTTCTCCTAGAATTCCTCGGCTCTGTTGCGGTGATTTTTCTTTGACTTAGATGGTGGAGGAGTGTCTTCTCTCATTGGTAGTTTTTGACTCATTGTAAGCAAGTGAGTCGTTGTCTTTAGCCACTCATCCCAATCAAAATCTCGGCCTTATCTTGCCAGTCATTCAATCTCACCCATAGAGATCGCCCTATGAATAGGAGAGGGTAGTGTGGCGATCCAATCGGAAAAATGAAAGGTAGGAAGCATGGGCTCCTTTATATAGGCAAGACAGCTACTGGTGGTTTTGAAACATTTGTGTGGTGGTTGGGCCGAAGATAGTGATGGTTTAGTGGCTTGGGAAGATGAGGCATTTGGCAATTCTTGATGAGAAGGTTGTGTGGTGGAAGGTTCAATAATATGGAAAGTCCTCTTGGTGCTAGCCATGGTGAAAAAGTTCAAAGTTTCAGAAAAAGTCTTTTAAAAAAAAGCTAAGTCTGAAGAAATTCTGCCAGAGGGAGGTTTGCGCGGGTCGCGCAAACAAAATTGATTGCGTGATGTAGTGCAACATTTGAAGAACTTACGCGAACATGAATCCTATTGCAGAGGTCGCGCAAACAAAACCGATTACGCGGGGAGATAGAGAAAAGGCAGAACTTCGCTAGAAGGAAATGGAAAGTGAGGAATGAAGGAAGACTCCTAGTATTTATAGAGAATATGACCCGAGTACAGTACTCGAGCACCCATTGCGTGAGCCGTGCAAACTATTGCAAGAATTGAAGAATGGGTGATTGATCCTGATTCATTGATTTAGAAGAACAAAGAAAGGATCAAGGGGGCATCTGTTGAGGCATAAAAATGAATAAAGATGGAAAGGATCAAGAAAATAGAAGTTTAGAAGAAAAAGTGAACAAAGAGTGTCATTTTATGTGATTATGTAGGTCCGCACAACCCATATTGGTTGTGCAACAGCGCAAATGATCATATTAATTGCGTGAGTTGTGCAAAAGGATAAAGGTGTTGTATTGGTTGCACGAACCGCACAAATGATCTTATTGATTACATGAGTTGCAGAAAGGGATGAAGATGATTGATGACAAGTGGGCCCCATGGTACAAATATCGAGGGTTCGCACGTGTGAAAGTCTATAAATACCCCACTCCCCCTCTCATTTGGGGAGATTGAAGATTTTGGAAGAAGATCAGAGCTCCGGAGAAGACTGAAGGTAGGAGAAGAAGGATGCAAGGGTTTGTCGAGGTCCACGCAAACCATATCGGTTACAAGGGCTGTGCAACAGGGCTGTTGTACAGCCAGTAAAGGTTAATACTGAGATGTTGCTAGAATTGTTGATCTTGGTTTTCACAATCTCCAGTTCACCTTTTGCACAAGGATATAAGATCAAGAGAGGGAAATCAAATGATCAAACCCGCACAACATTCCTCTTAAATAGATGATCAAACCACAAGTCAAAATGTTGCCAAATTTGATATTTAGATTCAATATTCGAACTCTATAAATTTTTGTATTTTAATTAATCTATCTCAGAATCAAGGGATATTCGAGGATGTAAATGAACTCAATATTAATAATACGATGATTGTTCTTCATACACTCTCTTTGTTATGTTTAAATAAGATAATTTCTCAAATCAAATGCATTTGTTTCTTATTCGAAACGGAAGCAGATCAAAACCCTCTAGTAGCATCATTTTGAAGAAATAAGTTATTATTGAAGAATCACCATTAGAGCTCGGTTGTCTTCCCCGCCAAACTTGCACCATTACTAGTGCTTGTGAGGTTACGAATTTCATATATGAAACCACCAATGTGTGGCCCATATGATCATCACTTAAGTACAAAAATCAACCAAGAGAAATATCTTATGTCGAGCCAGTAGATCTCTTAAAACAACACCAAAATGCTTCTCTAAAGCGCATTTTCTAAACTGGGTCAAGTGGAGTTTGAGTAAGTGTTGGGTCTTCTGGACGTCCAGGGAGAGAGAGAAGAGGAAGAAGGGAAAAGGAAAAGTAGTAGAAGAAGAAGAAGACAGTAAAGAAGAGAGAGGGAGTTAGACAGAAATTTTGTCGCGTCGAGTCTAGACCGAGTTTAGTCTGAGTTGGGTGACCCTTGAAATTACGGGTAAACCGCTTATGCATTTAAGGCGAAAGTATGGCGGAGCTAGAGAATGAAGTTTATGCCTTAGAGGGGGGTGATTAGGACCTATTAAAAATTATACCTATTAAAAAAAACCAATTTCCTAGTTTAAACTAATCGCCAATTAAACTAAACTCAGCAATGAAACTCTTAGGCTTCCAAGCCAATAGAGGGACCAATCACATAGACTATCAAAGATATACCAATAAGCAACTAGTCTGTGGGATAGTGTACATGTGTGTGTGGGATATGCTTTCTATCAATCCCATCATTTATCTAATAATACAAACATATAATTAAGCATTCAACCACATAGCATAATTAAACAAATGCTCAAATGACAATCCTAAACACAGTCATGTATAATGGTTTAGCTAAGTGCCTACTCCACTCCCCGAGGACGCACTCAACCCATGAGTGTACTAGATATCACTATCGGAGGTTTTAAATCAACTTGACCTCTAACCTTTACAACCTACACAAGGTTAAACTAAGGTTCCTACACAAGGCAACTCACTATGCCTATACAAGGCAACTCTATGCCTACACAAGGCAACTTCTAGAGCTTACACAAGGCAGTCTATAATGCCTACACAAGGCAGTATGTCCTATGTAAGGTCCACCCCCATAGCACATGATATCGTCCGCTTTGCCGAAGCTCACGACTTTAAAACGAGTCATGCCTGTTAAGGTAGGAACCCAACTTATAGCTACCATAACTTCAGACAACTCTTTCAATGTAGAACAAAGTTTCACCTTCGTTATGGGTACAGTAGCCCGCCAGCACAATAGCCTACCAACCACTGGTAGCCCACCAGGCCCCACCCACATCAGCGTCCGCCCATGTGTGCCCACCCACACGTGACCACACAATGACGGGGCATCACATACTTCACACGGACACTACACGTATTCTCCCGTCGGAGGCCTACGAAGGACTTGAGTTGGTTTTTCCTATGGCTAACTAACAACCTAGGTCTTACACAAGAACCATGAATTTAGGCCACACAGACCATGGTCCTACGAAAGAACCTAGGTGAGTTTGAAAACAAACTCTTGCACTCCAACCTACACAAGGTCGGAGTACAAACTTAAACCCCTACAATTGACAACTTAGTTATCGGATTAATCCCCTTTTGATGCACCTCTTAGGTTGATTGATCGTCGCTCTCCCGTGCTTCAATCTGCTACCCAATGCTCCCTCAATCATGTTGTTGTCGCTTCGCCACGACTTCAACTCCATGATCAATCGCCTTGCACTTGATGCTCTGTTGAGATGACTAAGGTGATGGGAGTGAGTTGAATCTCCTACAACTAGTGGGCAATTAATTATCCTAGAGGATTCAACAAGATGGGTCTCCTAGAGACTTGGATAATGATCTACCAATAAGCTTAAGTCCAAACTCTAGGAAATGGAGGAGTTCAAGCACTTCTCCAATAGTGAGGTTGAAATCCTCAATAGAGTTGAAATCTCAAGTGAGGTATTTGAATCTTAAAGGAATGGAGGCATTAAGTGAAGGATATGTGTATGGGATCACCTTACCTCTAGTTGTACCAAAAACCCATACCAAAACCCAAGGACTAAATCCCCTATAAATAGTTCAAGCACCAACGGTAAAAGAATGGGGGCCCACCTTGGATCCCCCCGAATTGAGTCGTTTGGGCCCATGAGTCCGTCAAGGCATTTATCGAGTCTCATTTTCAAACCAGAATGAGTTACACGACATACAATATATGTTTTTGGGGTATAAGAAGCTAATCCATCCAAATAACCTATTTACATCATGAGATTTCAATAATTCCATAGTCAAAATCCTATTTTATTCATGTACGTACCATTTATGGTAAGTTTTAGTTTAAGTATAGTTCTTCACCTTTTAAACTTTAGGATTGTGTCTAATATGAAGGTACTTGGAGAAATTTGAAGAATGGGGTGGTGAAAGGTAAGATTTTGAAGGATATGGGTTAAAAAATGATTTATAAACTTTAGGATTGATCTTTGAGAGTGATATGGTTGACCCATTGTCTAAGGACGTCTAACTCCAGGTTGGAAAAAATCTGGGGTGTTACACCTGGACATCCTACGACCAGTCCTGTGAGCTGTACGACTTGTCCTTCTATCAGTCTTAGCCTTACGACTCAAACTCTAGCAATTAATCTGGAGGTCCTACGATTGGTCGTAGGTGACCCATGACCAATCGTAGGTGGCCCATGACCAGTCGTAGGCTACCCAGGACCAGTCGCGGAACAGCTAATCCTTATCCCACGGAAATCTTTGAAAATCTTTAAAGCTACGACCAGTCCTAGGATCCTAAGACCAGTCGTAGATGGGATTTTTCAGGCTATAAATAGAGCATAAACTTCAGAGTTTTTCAATTCAATTCAAATCAATTCAAGTAATCTTTAGGCTATTCTCTGAGATAAGTTTGTGTTTATTTTTAAGCTACTTTGTGCTCATTTAATATTCCTTTTGCTAGCTTGTTTATTATTTGATTTTGATCTACATTCCAATCTTATTTGAAAAGAGGAATTTCTAATATTCCTTCTTCTTAAATTCAAAATCAAATAGAACTAGCCCTTTTGATTTAAAATCAATTAGACTTAGAACCATTCTTAAAGTGAGTATTGGACTTTGAACGTTGAATCGAACTTCTACTCTGATTGGTTCTACCGGGCTACTTCAAAAGGAGATTCAGGTATTTTATATTTGTGTAATTTACATTCTTTGGTTTTGTTTGAGATTTGCCAGAAAAATCTCATTGTTTTGGTTATCTGAGGAGAGCCAGAAAACTCAGATTGTGTGGGTTTTTGGATTGTGTAAGCCCAAGATAAAAAGACACAATTGTGAAGGTTTTAGGTAAACATGTGAAACCTATTTTGATAGTGCATGCTAATATCCCTTGTGTGAGGATATTAGGAGTGGAGTAGCATTCTGTGTGGCTGTTGGATAACAGTTGGTGTACACACAGGCGAACCACTATATATCGTTGTGTTATGGATGTGCTTTATTCTTTCATTCCTGATTCATTCAGTTTTGTGGATTGTATTTGTGGATGAATGTTGTAATCATTTTATTTCAAGCAAGTGTGGGGAATGTTGTAATAACTTAGGATTTATTTCTGCAAGTTATTTTGATTGATTTGCTTTTTATTCCTCATGGGTTTGTAATACAAAAAACATTCTAGAAATAAGGTTGTCCTACCTTAAACCTTTGGTTTTTGGTGTAAGGTTGTCCTTAGAACTGATATAGTATCATTCTCTTAAATCTAAGCTATTGAGATTTCTCTTAATTCAGCATTGTGCTTTATTTCTTTTATTATTTCGCTGTTTTAAGTTTTATTTGGCATTGCCCTATTCACCCCCTCCCCCCCCCCCCCCCCCCCCCCAAGGGCATATAGCTAGGCCCTTTCAGGTGGTATCAGAGCCTAATAGCTCTTGCTTATTGTTTATTTATTGGATTTATTTCCTGAGCTAACAATCTAAGCTATATTAAGATGTCAAATTTTGATAGCCTATCAGTCACTAGGTCACCACCCTTTAATGTCACAAACTATGCCTATTAGAAAGCTAGGATGAGGATCTTCCTCAAATCCTTGGATGAAAGTGTGTGGCTGGCCACAGTGAATGAATGGAACCCTCCTATCACTGAAGTAACTAATGATGATGGTTCAAAATCAATGAAAGTAACAGCTTATTCTCTTTGGACCGCACTTCAGAAAAGTGAGAGTAGTGCCAATGCAAAAGCACTAAATGCAATTACTTTGCATTATCACCAGATGAATTCAAAAGAATCATCTCTTGTGAAAATGCTAAACAAGCATGGGATGTATTAGAAATGACTCACGAGGGTACATCAATTGTCAAGAAATCTAAAGTCCAACTCCTCACAACTAAATTTGAAGAAATTCATATGGAGGATAATGAGATGTTTATGGACTTCTACACTAGATTGAATGACATTGTGAACTCTATGTGGGGTCTTGGTGATAGAATCCCAGAAAGTAAAGTGTGCGCAAAGATACTACGCTCACTTCTTGAACGGTTCAATTCTAAAGTAACCGCGATTCATGAACTTCGTGATACGGATACCATGAGCGTTGAGGAACTAGTTGGTTTACTTCAAACCTATGAGTTGTCCTTTAAAGCTCTTAAAGGAAAATCAATTGCTCTTAAATCATCTAAAAATGTTTCACAAGAGAGCACTTCGGATTCAAAAAATTTCGAAGATGATATGGCGCTTTTAGCAAAAACGTTTTACAAAATTTTTAAAAGCAAGAAAAATGTTAATGTTCAAAAGTCAAATGATAAGAGACGATCTAAACCAAGAATTCAAAAATCTTTGAAAGATAGTCAATGTTATAACTGTCAAGAATATGGGCACTTAGCTAACAAATGTCCTAAAAAGGTCAAATCAAAAAGGAAAAGCATGATGGCTACTTGGGATGAATCGTCTGATTCTGAATCCTTTTCTAAATCAGAATATTCTGAAACCAAGTTGGGCAATGATGTTAAAGCCCTTATGACTTTAGCTAAGATCACTTTTTCAGATAATGATGATATATCTAGTGAAGAAAATCTGAATAGTGATTGCGATAATGAAGATGATCTTCAGGATGCTTATAATGCCCTTTATAAGGAGAGTTGTAAAATTGCTGTCAAGCTTAAATTACAAAAAGAAAAATTTTCTAAGCTTAAGGAAGATTATGAGTCTCTCGTTTTAGAAAAGTCTCATATTTTCGATTCTTTTAAAAAGACCAAATGTGATTTAGATTTCAAAACCTCCAAAATTGAAGATTTGAGATCCAAAAATGAGAAACTCAAAAATGAGGTAGCTTCTCTTCTGAGTTTGAAAGACACATAGAGATATGCCCAAGGTGATCCTAAATTGGAAAAATTATTGTCCGGATCAAGAAAATGTGGCGATCGATCTGGGTTGGGCTAGGATAAGAATACATCTCCTAAATAAAAGAACATTACTACTAAATTTGTAAAAGGAGAATCTTCAATCTCAAAAGAAAAGAATACTTATCAAGGTTTTTCCAAATTTTCAAGGAATTTTTAAAAACCTAAAGGTAGCCATGTCAACTTTAATTTTTAAAACTAAAATCCATTGGCTGAAAAAATAATTGATATACTCAAGGAGCTATTAAAGTCTAACTTTATAGGTCTCTCCTATAACAACAAACAGAAAAAGACTATCTATACTCCTAAACCCAAAACAGTTCTGAAATGGGTTCGTAAAGTTGCCTGCTTGGTTGCCCACATTGCTTTCAAAGCTATAAGCCATTCAAAGTGGTACCTAGATAGTGGTTGCTCCAGGCATATGACAGGTGATAAAGCTTTATTCATCGATCTAAAAGATATGACTGACGGGTCAGTCACATTTGGTGATGGAAACAATTGCAAGATCATTAGCCAAGGTACGGTTCAGCTTTATAACCTTCCCTTATTTAAGAATGTTTTATATGTTGAGGGCTTGAAACACAACCTACTAAGCATTTCTCAGATATGTGATAACAACCATAGTGTGAATTTTTCTAATCAAGGTTGTGAGATACTTAATAAAAAGGGTTTTGTTATATTAACTGGTCATAGAACTTCTGAAAACTGTTACATCGTTAGTGATGCAAGCTTATCTACTCAGTCATGTTACACGGTCCATACCGATGTGAATGAATTATGGCATAAACGCCTTGGACATGTACACTATCGGAACTTATTTAGATTGAGCAAAAGAGAACTAATTAGAGGTCTACCCAAATTGCAAAGAGTAGACAAAATATGTGGTGAATGTCAGTTGGGCAAACAGACTAGGAGCTCTCACAAGAAAGTGAACTCCAATACCACATTTAGACCACTCGAGCTTCTCCACATGGATCTTATTAGACCAACCAGATCGGAGAGTCGAGGAAGCAAAAAATACATCTTGGTTATCGTAGATGACTATAACACATTCACTTAGGTATCGTTCTTAAAAGATAAAACTGAAACCCTGGATGAAGTGAAAAGGGTCATTAAACAAATCTAAAATGAGAAAGGTTCTCATGTTAGTAAGATCCGTAGTGATCATGGATCCAAATTCAAAAATAATAGTTTTGAGAAATTCTGTAGCGATCAGGGAATATCGCATGAATTCTCTATGCCCAAAACACCGCAACAAAATGGTATAGTTGAAAGAAAAAACAGAGTGCTTCAAGATATGGCTAATGTTATGTTGAATAGCATGAAGCTCTCTAGAAATCTTTGGGCTGAAGCAGTTAATACCGCATGTTATATTATTAATCAGGTTTATACCAGTAAATCTGATAATAAGACTGCTTATGAATTATGGTTTGAAAAGAAACCTACTATCAAATACTTTTAGGTTTTTGGCAGCAAGTGTTATATTTTACGTGATCGTGAAAATTTAGAAAAATTTGAAACAAAGAGTGATGAAGGTATTTTTCTTGGTTATTCTTTGAACAGTCGAGCTTATAGGGTTCTAAATAAGAGAACTGGTGTGATTCAAGAGTCCATCAATGTGGTCATTGATGATCATTTGAATACACCAGCTCCGAGTTCAAATGATGATGAAGTTCTTATTATCGACAATCAAGATACCTCATCAAGTCAAAAGGAATCTGAACCAAGGACTATCAAAGATCATCCAACCAATCAAATTCTTAGAAACCCTCTCACTGGAGTTCGTACTCGCAAACAACTTGAGAACATATGTAATTATGTTTATTTTACATCCCAAATAGAACCGGTCAATGTGAAAGAAGCACTTTCTGTCAAAAATTGGATAGTTGCTATGCAGGATGAACTTAATCAATTTGTTCGTAATGATGTCTGGTATCTTGTTCCTAGACCTAAAGATAAACACATTATTGGAACAAAATGGATCTTTAAAAATAAGTCTGATGAACTTGAAAATATAATATGAAACAAGGCTAGACTAGTTGTACAAGGGTACACTCAGATTGAAGGTATCGATTACAATGAAACCTTTGCTCCAATCGCTCGCCTTGAATCAATCAGACTTTTTATTTCCATCACATGGTTTAGAAAATTTAAGATTTATTAGATGGACGTAAAGAATGCCTTCTTGAATGGCGATTTACATGAAGAAGTGTATGTTGAACAACCTTCAGGTTTACCTAAAACCTTCACAATCGCCGGTTTGGTCAGTGGCCAGTGAGGCGGGCCTGTATGGATCGGGCCTTCGGGCCAATGGCACGTGGGGCCTAGTGGGACCCACTGGTGCAGGGTTCGACCCCTATTTCATCTCTAATCTACTACTTTCACAAACCCTCCTCCCAAGCTTTTCCTTTTCTTCAAAATTGCCCCATTCTCTTTCAAATCATCCTTCCAATCACTCATTCTTTCATTTTTCATTAAATCCTTCATCTCTTCCCCGTGCTCAGCTATACCCATCACCTAATCCTTCCATTTCCTTTGATTTAAGCTTCTAAATCCCTCATTTAAGCTTCAAAATCGTGTCAACCCCCTACCCATCTTATTTTGTTATTATCTTTCTTCTATATTCCCTTTTCTTGAACCTTTACACCCTCATATAGGGCCCAAATTCGTGGACACCCAAAGATCTCAGCCCTTCCCTTCATTTTCTTTACTTTTCATAGCTTTCTTGGAGCTTGTTATGGCTCTATTTTCCATTTTCACCATCCTTTCTCTGATGGAAAAGAAGCGAGCCCCTGTGGATGAGGTTGGGCCTAGTCGCCCCGCTCGTTCGAGAAGGCCTAGAGGAGCTACCGCGAGTTCAAGCACTGGGAGAGAAGTGCAGACGAAGCGAGATTTAGATCTCCATGCTCCAATAGGAAGAGCGTTGTTGGCAGAGTTGGCTCATGGCGTCTACGTGGACCGTAGGGTTCTTTTTGAAGTGCATGTTGATGGGCGACTCTTTGGCAAGTACTTGTTGTTCGAGCATCTGGAAGAAGCCAGGTGAGGTCTGCTATTTGAAGGCGAATTGCGTACAAATGTGAGTACTGTTCAAGCCTTCTATGCCCACATTCGGGACCCTATGCTGGAGCCCTTGCAGTTCAAGATCCCCTTCGGCAGAGACCGGGAAGCCACAATCAATGTTAGGTTGATAGCTCGACTCCTGAATGTGCCACTTGGCGAGGTACATGCCAGTGAGAGGAATTTGAATAGTGTTCGTGAGAGGGATCGTCACACCAGGTTTCTATGTGGTCGTTTGGTTGAGTGGCAGCATAACAAGAGTCTCTTAGCGACCCATATGTCAGGTGATTTCCATTTGTTTCACCACATCTGCACGTTCAATGTCTACCCCAGGTGGAGCAATCGCAATGAGTGTATGCATCTTATGGTGGATTTCCTGTACCAAGTGGGGCAAGGAGCGAAGTTATGCGTGCCTACGTTTGTCCTACAACAGATCATCCTTATCATGCGATTAAGAAGAACGACTGAGTCGCTCCCCTTTGGCCGACTCATATGCAAGATTGCACTTGAGTTTGGCTACAGACTTGGGGCGAAATTGCCAGCGCCGGTCCATTACATCACCGAGACCACTCTCAACCAAATGAAGATCAGGCCTCAGTAACGACAAGCCCAACTTGAAGAGAGTGAGGATGAGTCTGAGAGCGAAGAAGGAGAGGAAAGTGAAGAAGAAGGTGGGGCAAAGGTAAAGGAAGAAGTGCAGGACGAAGAGGAAGAGGAGGCTCAAGATACTGATGAGAGTCTTCCTCCTGAGACTCAGGATGATGATCCTGATAGGGCTGATAGAGAAGCCCATTTGGCTAGGCTTGAGGAGGGTCAGGGCACTCTTTGACAGGATATTATAGATTTACATGGCTACATGAAGCATAAGTTCAGGAAAGTAACCCGCACTTTGAAGATGATCCTGTGTTGTTTGCAGGATAAGGGTGCCCCTCCTCCATCACCAGATTCTGAGGAATAGTCCTTTATGTAGTTGTTGTTTGTTTATTGTTACTTGTTTTTATGTGTGGTTTGATAGTGGTTTAGTAGTTTGATAGTTGTTTAGTGTTTGAAGTTTAGTTGTTTGCTCACATGCTTTCTCTGTCGCGATTCATGTAATGTTGCACATCATGTATTGTGACAATTTTGTAAATGAAATGCATGTTGTTTCTTTAACTTGTGAAGTTAATGTTGTGGATGAACTGTGTGAATGCATAATCTTATTGGTTGCTACTCTCTGTTGTGTGTAGGGTATGCCACCTAAGGGCTTAAGATTTTCGGCCCGTCTCTCTCTAGGTGATTCGCTAGATAAGGCCCTTGCCCTATGTGATACTCATATGGACCCTCATTCGGGCCTATCTCGTTCTGATCCCATGCCGAATTCCCAACCGGCTTCTGGCCCTGCTGCTGGGCCGCCTCCCGTGACACCTTCTATGGCGCCTCCTGCCACACCAGCGGTTCTCGAGTAGAACCGTGCGTCTGCATTGACGCCTTCTGCATCATATTCTGCTCCACCTCCTGATAAGCTAGAGTAGATGATGTTGTTGATGCAGCAGTAGCAGATACAGCAGCAGCAGCAGCAGTAGCAGTTTTTGTCCTCCATGGCTAGTATCTTTGCTGAATCGATGGGGGCGACTCCGCCTGCCTCACCTCTACACCCTATTGGGAATCCTAGTGCTAGCGGCAATTTCAAGCGATTTCAGTACTTGAGGCCTCCTACATTTTTGGGTACTCATAGACCCGAGGAGGCTAAGTATTGGATCGACCGCATCTCTAAGATGCTTAGACCGTTGCATTGTTTCGAGGTGGAGCAAGTTGAGCTTGCCACCTTCATGTTTGAGAAGGAGGCTAGCTAATGGTGGGACAGCATTCTCCGCACAGTTGCGGAGGTATTTGATTGGACGTGGGCGGCGTTTGAGGCATGCTTCCACGAGAAGTATTTTTCGGTCACTTACCGACACGAGAAGGAGAGTGAGTTCCTTCGCCTTCGTCAGGGAGGCATGTCAATGACAGAGTACAAGAACCGGTTTACGGAGCTGGACAGCTATGCTCCTTTGATTCTGGGTGATCAACCGTTGAGGATGCGGCATTTTTCTGAGAGTTTGCGGGCAGAGATTCGATCAAAGATTTGTTGTACGAGCATCTCTTCCTATGTAGAGTTGGTGAGCATGTCTTTGCGAGCAAAGCAGGACGGGGAGAGGTTGTCCCACACGCGTGCACCTATGGTTCCCAAGCCATGACCTGATTTCCTAAGTAGGCCTTTCCTCGGTAAGAGGCCTCGTATCGATTCACCGCAGGGATTTTCTGCATCTCCTGCCCATGTGAGATGTCTTGATGTGTGGTGCAGCTATTGTAAAAAGCCTAGCCACACTGAGATATCTTTTTTTTTCCAAGATGCGAGATAGTGGTTTCTCGCCGCCTCAGAGGATCGGTCATCTGATGCCTAAGGCTATTTCAGCACCACCCATTCGATCAGCACCAGCTCATCCTTCCTTCAGACCTCCAGCACCTCGTTTCAGGCCGCCACAACGGCCCATGGTTCCTCCACCGCATCACCCACAGCAGGCTCGGGTTCATGCTCTCACAGCTGAGGCGCCCAAGACAGATTCAGTACCATCATCATTTGAGGTTCCTGCTCACATCCTAGGTATGCCTATCTTCTTGTTGGTGGACACTGGTTCCACTGTTTTGATCATCTCTTGTGCTACGGTCAAGCGGCTAGGTTTGGTTACGACTCCTACGAAGGGAGTGAGACTCATGACAGCTATAGGGACTACATCAGATATTACTCAGACATGTGAGTCTTGCTCGATAGATTTAGGTAGCAGAACAGTGGTCGTCAACCTGATTGTTGCCCCACTATGTCATTATGATGTTATATTTGGGATAAACTGGCTCTCGAAGATGAGAGCAAAGATTGATTATGAGGCCAGAGTTGTGACAGCCTACGGACTTGAGGGCATGGTCTTCTCTTTTCTGGTTCAAGTCAGTTGGTCCTGTCGTGTTAGCACCTATGCTTCCATGTTAAAGAGTTCTGATGTTCCGATGTTAGAAGTTATGTCAGTAGTTGGTGATTGCTCTGATGTGTTTGAGAAGATTCCAGGGCTTCCCCCTCGGTGCAAGATTAACTTCACTATCGATCTTGTGCCTGGTACGACACCTATTTCCCTGCTGACGTATCGTATGCCTCCATGTGAGATGGAGGAGTTGAGGAGACAGATTGATTTTTACTTAAGGCAGGCTTTATTTGACCAAGTGTGTCACCTTGGGGAGTGCCTGTCTTGTTTGTGAAGAAGAAAGATGGTTCCCTGTGGTTGTATATTGATTATCTTAGGCTGAATCAGGTGACAGTGAAGAACAAGTATCCCTTGCCCAGGATTAATGATCCGTTTGATCAGTTGAAGGGGGCACGTTATTTTTTAAAGATAAATTTACAGTCTAGGTATCATCAGTTGCTCATCAGGGATGAGGACGTGCAGAAGACTACGTTCAGGACCATTTTTTGGTCATTATGAGTTCCTTGTGATGTCTTTTAGACTCACGAATGCTCCGGCCGTGTTCATGGATCTGATGAACAGAGTATTTCGGCCATTTCTATTCTGGTTCATCATTGTCTTTATCGATGACATTTTGATATACTCCACGAGTCGAGAAGAGCATGAGGAGCACCTGAGAGCGGTATTGAATACTCTCAGTGAGAACCAGTTGTTCGTACAGTATAAGAAATGCGACTTCTGAAAGGAATAAGTTAAGTTCCTGGGACATGTGGTGTCCAAGGAAGGTATTGTAGTTGACCTCGCTAAGGTTGCTGCAGTTCAGGATTGGAAGCAGCCCAGTTCAGTTACTGAAGTGAGGAGTTTTCTAGATCTGGCAGGTTACTATCGACAATTCATTTGATACTTTTCTAAGATTTCCAGACTGTTGTCTCAATTAACACGAAAACTTGAAATTTGCTTGGAATGAAAAGGTTGAAGCATCTTTTCAGGAGCTGAAGGACAAGTTGCCATCCGCCCCTGTACTAGTATTGCCAGAGTAAGGGGTTAAGTATACGATATATACTGACGCATCTCGCATTGGTTTAGGTTGTGTCCTTATGCAGAAGGATAGGGTGATTGCTTATGCCTCGAGATAATTAAGGAAGCACGAGGAGAATTACCCTACGCACAACCTAGAGTTAGAAGCTGTCATTTTTGCATTAAAGCTCTAAAAAAATTACCTCTACAGAGAGAAGTTCGAGCTCTTTTGCGACCACAAGAGCCTTAGATATATATTCTCACAGCGAGATTTGAATATGAGGCAGCGCCGATGGATGGAGACCTTGAAAGACTTTAAGTTTGAGGTTTCCTACCATCCAGGCAAAGCAAACCTTGTGGCAGATGCATTGAGCCGCAAGAAGGCTATAGAATTTATGGCTCTGCTTATGATTGCAGAATGGGATATGGTGGAATTCGTACGAGACTTTGAACAGAAACTCATAGTGGAAGAGTCGTATGAAGTCGTCGCACATGTTCGTGTACAACCCCTCGTAGATGGCCTTATTATTGAGGCTCAAGCAGGCGATGAGCTTCTGGTGAAAAAGAAGGAGCAGGTTGGTACTGATGAGGACTCTGAGTGGACTATTGGTACGGATGGGGGCTTGTGATATCGAGGCCACCTGTTCGAGGCTTGATGTTTGAGCTATAGAATTTATGGCTCTGCTTATGATTGCAGAATGGGATATGGTGGAATTCGTGCGAGACTTTGAACAGAAACTCATAGTGGAAGAGTCGTATAAAGTCGTCGCACATGTTCGTGTACAACCCCTCGTAGATGGCCGTATTATTGAGGCTCAAGCAGGCGATGAGCTTCTGGTGAAAAAGAAGGAGCAGGTTGGTACTGATGAGGACTCTGAGTGGACTATTGGTACGGATGGGGGCTTGTGATATCGAGGCCACCTGTTCGAGGCCAACTGTGGGCTAATTCAAGAATCTCTCATATCATTCTTTCATTAACAAGAGTATCTAAGACATGTTTGATTGTACTGCTTTATCATTACTGCTTGATTGAATTGATAACATGTTAACCTTTGTTGTACAACTCCACTAAGTTGATCACTCACTCCCACGTTCTAGGATGGTGCTTAAACACCAACCAGACTCTGACTTAGCTGCAGGTGACAGCGATGGCTGCGAGGTGGAGCCGGAGTTCGACGAGGACAAGGAGGCTTGCTCGTTCATGCAGTTCTCAGGCGGGTTCATGTGAGCCTTGTCCTGACTGGCAGGGATTTTGGGATATGATTGTATTGATTTAGCACAGTTTGATATATGTATTTTGATACACAGATGTACTTATTACCCTGGGCAAAGCACTCATATTTGGGGGATTGTTTTTGGTTTATATATGTATTTAAGTCTTTCGCTTGCATTTTCTCACTATCCCTGAATTATGTCTGCTGATCTGGCTTAATCTACTTCATGTTTTATGCACTACTACAGACAACATACATCCATCAGTATTTATGTTGCATAAGTGATGTTCTGGAATTCAGGAGCTAAGTTATGCTCGATCCCCGAATTTCAGGGCGATACACCATGGTTTGAACGTCCACCATTAAACCCTTAGAAATTCTAATGGTGAAAATCCTTATCACCACTTATATTTGGGTGTGGCCCATTTGATATACACGTGGCCTATGTGGTGTGGCCCACTTACCATACTTATGGCCCATTATTGGCCTACCTTGATTTGTATGAGGCCCGATGTTGAGGCCACCTTAATAGATATGAGGCCCATGTTATGAGGCCCATTGTGACGTATACAAGGCCCATGTGATTAGGCCTTACTTAATGTATTTATGGCCCGCCCACCGAGGCCCACTTTGATATATACGAGACCCATAGGTCAAGGCACATTTGTCGTATTGGAGGCCCATAGGTCGAGGTCCATTTGTCATATTAGAGGCCCATTTGTCGTATTGGAGGCCCATAGGTCGAGGTCCAATGAGATGTACATAAGGCCTGGTGAAGTGTTATTCCACCATGGTATATGTGTTGACTGTTATACCGGTCTATGCCTTGGGAGCAATGATGGTTTGATGTCCACATTGTAAGGATATGTTGGTTAAATGTCCACATTATGACTCTCCATAGGGCCCATTGATAAGCCCATACTTGTAATGTGTAGGCCGTCTAGGCCCACCTTCGTTATAAACAGAGTCCATTACCACATAACATGTTTATTATAGATCCACATTTCATGATCATACGCATCATATGTATGCCTGATGTGAGGAGTGACCAATCATGGCATATGCCTTCGGGAAGATCGTTTATGGGCTCCCTGATAAGTGGAGTTGCCCTACATGAGTGTGCGATTCGCGCAGGGTTTTTCAATGACTGGTAGTATGATTCATGCACTTGCATTTGTGTGATTTTGATTATTGTATGCCCTAGCGACATTAGAGCCATAGCCTCCATAGACACATCATGGGTGGCTGGATTGGATACTGGAAATACTGTTTCTAGCATCAGGGCACCATAGATGTCCTTGGGTGAAAATCCCTAAACCCGATAGTACCATAGGATGACTTCAACGTTGAGTGGATATATGAGCGCACAAGGGCCGAATACCAGGAGACCGCATATCCCACTGTGTCGTGGTCGGTTGAAAAGGGGTGTGGCCTTACTCACTCGAGGGTAGGGTGCAATACTAGGCTGAGTTTGACTAGCTCGTGAATGGATCCGCTATCGACGTGTCGGATAGGTATTGGCAGACTATTGGTTAGGCGAATAGTGAGGTTTCTTGCGCTCACTTGGACTATGCAGCTAGGAGAGCGACAGTGTCATCTGGAGTGTACTAAACCCTAGAGTGTACTAAACCCCGGTGATTATCCAGAATGAGAACTGTACTAATATTGATGACCTGTATGAGGATTTGGATGAGGATTGGTATGCTTGAGTTGCATCACGCATCGCATGGTCTTGACATGGCTGAGACAGCATTCATATCTTGCACCGCATAGCCTTGGTATGGCTGATTGCATTCATGTACTCATCAGCATGTTTCCGCATTACTCCGACCTTATATTCTGGGCACGCTCATATTGCGCACACACTTACACCACCCTCTAAGCATTTTATAAGCTTATACATGATCAATGCGTGCAGGTGACATCAGGACGTAGTCGTAGCATAGTAGCAGCAAGAGCGAGCAGATGAGCTTTTGGAGTTTCTGTTATTTGTATTATCTTATATTTCCCTTCAGATGCATTGTACTCGAAGTTTTTGATCATAGTGGATTTTGTGGTGGTGTTCTTATGGTTATTGTTTGTGGGTTATGCTTATGGTTATGTGCTCATTACGAATTAAATTGATGATTAGAAATCCTCCTTATAGCATCCCAGGATCGGAACCTGGTGTATGAGTGCCGAGAGCCGAAAATGGGATACTACGGAGGCTGTCGGGGCCGGATTCGACGATCGAGAATTTTATGAGCTTAGTTTCTGAGTTTAGGGCGTGAAAGTACTTAAGTGGCACCGAAATGGCAGTAGGTGGCACCAAAATGACATTGGTGGTACCAAAGCTGGCTTCGGTGGCACCGAATTAAGCTGTTTTCTTACTGAACTATTTTTTGCACTTTCTATGGCACCAAAATTGTAGTAGGTTGCACCGAAATGGCAGTAGGTGGCATCGAACTGTCCTATTTTTTATTGTTTAACTTGTGTTTTTATCAATCTTTTCTCCATCCTTTATACTTAGTTTCCTTGGATCTTTGGCATGAGAATTGTCAATTCTTAGACTTCTAAGATCCCTGCTTTGCCTTGGTGATTCTTGAGCATTAAATCCATACTTTTATCATTCTTTTCAATCCAAGCTCTTAGATTCACTTTGTAACACAAATATGCATAAAACATAACATTAAGTAGTATCATATTCATAAAACAAAGATATAAATGAGAGAAAATATGCAATATTTGAGTCTCAACACACTACCCAACCAGCATTTTGCTAGTCCTGAGCAAAACATGCATGAAATAATCTTCAATTCTCAATGTTCAAATCCTTTTTAGAAATCAATCCTTTGTGCAATCAAGTATGAGTGAGTAGACTTAAGGTGAGAAAATGAGGTTTCGAAAACCTATAGCCGAATCATACAAGTAATCTATCAAATAGTCTTTATCAATTATATCAGAGTATAAGTTTATATACGAAGTTTTTCAATGTGCTCAGTGAAAATCAACTTACTTCCCATAAACATGCTATCTTTTCATCATGTTAGCTATGCTCATCACTTCAAGATTGGTTGGAAACTTAAGTACTAATTCCTAACTTATCCCTTTTTTCCTTCTTTTTTTAGTTTTTTATTTTATATCGACGACCATTAATATTCATTTAGTCTTTTCAGATTTTTCATTCTTGTTCAAACTTTTTCAGTCTTTTCACCATACACAACCTTTTTGTCGATCTCCTATTTTTTAACTAGTTCTTCTTTTTTAAGGTAGATAAAATTCTCCAAATTTAATTCGCACCATCTATCAATGATTCACATACTAACAATCAGAAATTCTAGCATGACTTATAAAAGTTAAATTCAATATGTCATGATATTCAAACTTTCTTATAGTCAATTAAATACAAGAACTTAGGTGATAAACTACTTAGTTGATCAAGATCCAACCATTCAAAATTCACTTTCTACCTTGACATCATATTCAAAGTATTCTTAAGTCCACAAATTATCGTTTTCCAAACAGGTTTTTATCTTGAAAATTTTTAACGCTTTTTGCTTAGAAAGTAAGAAAATACTGATTAGTTTACCTAATCCACACCCCCCCAACCTAAAATTTACACTGTCCTCAATGTACAAGAGATAAGCATGCAATGTAAAAGAGGTAATGAAAAAAAAGGATTAGCGATGAAAAAGATAGCACCCGAAGAACGAATTCTGAGGCTTTTTCTAAGGATCTCAATGTGAAGATGGGTTAGCCAAAATACTAAAACAAGTTGAAAGAAAACTATCCTAATCCTAAATTCTATGAAAACAATAAACCTAACTACACCTCCATCAGACTAGGAGGTCAATCCTGGTAATCAGGATCATTCAAAGGTATAGACATGTCCTCTAAATCAAATTTCTCAACAAATAGCTTTAAACGATGTCCATTCACTTTAAAAGCATTGCCATTGTTCTGATTTTTTATCTCAACGACCCTATGAGGATAGAAATTCGTAACAGTGAAAGGGTCGGTCCAACGAGATTGGAGTTTACCCGAAAAAAGATGTAACCAAGAGTTATACAGAAGGACTTTTTAACCTAGTGTGAATGATTTTCGAAGAATGTGTTGGTCATGAAACATCTTCATCCTGTCCTTGTAAATTCTTAAGTTCTCGTATGCATCATTCGAATTTCCTCAAGTTCATTTAACTGAAGTTTACGTAGCGAGCCAGTGTTGTCCAAATTGAAGTTCAAATTTTTAGTAGTCCAGTAGGCTCTATGTTCCAACTCCACAGGTAAGTGGCAAGCTTTTCCATAAACAAGTCTAAAGGTAGACATTCCAATAAGGGTCTTGAATGTTGTACGGTAAGCCCATAAAACATCAGTCAAGTGGATTAACCAATCATTGCGATTAGGGTTAACCATTTTCTCTAGAATGTGTTTAATCTCCCTATTGAAAATTTTAGCTTGCCCACTTATTTGTGGGTAGTATGGAGTGCTCAATTTGTGAGATATGTCATATTTCTTCATTAAATTTACAAATGGATTATTACAGAAATGTGAGCCTCCATCACTAATGATGGCTCAAGGCGTTCTGAACCAGGAAAAGATATTTTCTTTTAAAATTTTAATAACTATTTAATGGTTATTTTTCCGGCACAAGATCACTTTGACCCATTTAGTGACATAGTCTACCACTAGCAAAATATATAAATTCCCCAAAGGATTGGGGGAATGGACCCATGAAATCGATGCCCCAGTAATCCAATGCTTCAATAATCAGAATGGGGTTCAAAGGCATCATATTTTGATGAGACAATGCTCCCAATTTTTGACAATGCTCGCAAGCTTTACAAAACTCATAAGTGTCCTTAAACATATTGGACCAATAAAAGCCACACTGCAGAATTTTGGTCATGGTCTTTTTAGTAGAAAAGTGACAACCACATACCTGAGAGTGACAGAAGGAGATGAAACTTTCGTATTCATTGTCTAGCACACATCTCCTTAGAATCTAGTCTAGGAAATATTTAAATAAATATGGATCATCCCGAAGAATATGCATACCTTGGTGAAAAAAATTTTCTTATCTTGCGCAGTCCAATGTGTTGCCGTGAAACCTGTGGCAGGATAATTAGCAATATCAACAAACCAAGGTAAGTGAGAGACTTTAAACAATTGTTCGTCAGGAAACATGTCGTTTATAAGTGTCATCTCAAGGGAATCGGGGAGATCAAGTCTCGAAAGATGGACGGCCATTACATTTTCTACTCATTTTTTATCTTTTATTTTCAAATCAAATTCCTGAAGTAGGAGGATCCATCTTATCAAGCGAGGCTTAGCATCATTCTTAGAAAGAAAGTGCTTGAGTGCCGCATGATCAATATAGATGATGATCTTAAATCCAATCAATTAGGATCTAAATTTGTCCAAAGCAAATACCACAGCTAAGAGTTCTTTTTTCATAGTAGAGTAATTCACTTGGGCAGGATTTCTCTAACCTAACACCGCCCCAATAGCATAGTCAGATGCATCACACATAATTTCAAAAGAAATGTGTGGCTGTATGATAGGTGTGGTAATTAGCATGCCCTTGAGCTTAGAGAAAGCTTCTTGGCATTGCTCAATCCACTCGTAGGTACATTCTTTTAAAGTAGATTGCATAAAGGATAAGAGAAATGTCTAAAGTCCTTTATTAATCTTCTGTAAAATTCAGCGTGTCATAAGAAGGATTATACGTCTCGTATGCTCTTGGGTAGAGGTAGGTTAGAGATAAGATTAATTTTAGCCTTATCTACCTCAATTCCCTTAGATGAGATGATATGTCCCAGAACAATTCTCTTACGAACCATGAAATGACACTTCTCCCAATTTAGCACCAAATTCTTTTCTTCACGTCGCTTCAACACTTTTTAAAATTTTCCAAATATTCGCTGAAGGATGGACCAAAGACAAAGAAGTCATACATGAAGACCTCTAAATATTACACCACCATGTCAGAAAAAATTCTCAACATACATTGCTGAAAAGTAGCAGGGACATTACACAGCCCGAATGGCATCCTTCGATAAGTAAAGGTGCCATAAGGACATGTGAATGTTGTCTTCTCTTGATCTTCAAGGGCTATCTCTATCTGATTATAGCCCGAATATCCATCAAAGAAGCAATAGTAAGAGTGACCAGCTAGCCTTTCCAAGATTTAATCAATGAAGGGCAAAAGAAAGTAGTCCTTCCTTGTAAAAGTATTCAACTTCATGTAGTTAATGCACAGTCTCTAACTAGTAGTAACTCTAGTTGGCACAAGTCCATTGTTGACATTGCCTACGATGGTGATTCTTGACTTCTAAGGAACCACCTAAGTTGGACTCACCCATTGGCTATCGGATATAGGGTATATAATACCCACATCCAATAACTTGAGTACCTCGGCCTTAACCACTTCCTTCATGTTTAGATTTAATCTATGTTCTAGTTGTCAAGAGGTCTTCACATTATCCTTAAGATGAATGCAGTGAGTACAAATCAAAGGGTCAATTCCCTTGAGGTCCGCAATCGACTATCCAAGGTCTCCTTTATGCTGAATGAGAGTAGAGATAAGCATACTCTCCTGTTCTTTCTCAAGGTGGGAAGAAATCACCACCAGGTGTGTCTAATCTTGACTTAAATAGACATATTTCAAATCAGAGGGTAAAGGTTTTAGGTCAAGCTTCGGTGCTTTGAAGTTAGATGGTAGAGGCACTATATTAGTTTAGGTTAATTCTTCAAATTGTAGCCTCCACCGGTTAACTTCAAGTACCGGCATAATATTAAGCATGACACTCATCTCCTTAATTGTATCATCATCTAAATCATGGGAGTGGGCCAATTACGTCTCCAGAGGGTCAGAGTATAGAGTCAAGATTATTTTATCTTCTATGAAAGAATCAATCATATTAATGTCGTGGGCATCATCATCATCCTCTCCCAGTTTGCTCATATTGAAAAAGATATTGAGATCCAATGTCATATTTTTGAAAGATAAGTTCATGACTCCATTCCTACAATTGATGATTGCATTTAATGAAGATAGGAATGGGCAACCAAGAATGACGGGAATTTGATTGCTTATATCCATGATGGGTAAAGTATTTAGGACAATAAAATTTAATGGATAGTAGAATTTGTCAATTTAGACCAACACATCCTCGATTATCCCTCTCGGTACATGAACCGAGTGATCAGCGAGTTGTAATGTGGTCCGAGTGGATTTTAGTTAATTCAAACCGAGTTGTTCGTAGACCGAGTAAGGAATCAGATTTACACTCACTCCTAAGTCAAGAAGTGCGAGCTCAATCCGGTAGTTCCCAATTATGTAAATATGGTTGGGCTACCGGGATTTTTGTATTTTTGTGGCACATCCTGCTTTAAGATGGCACTCACTTTTTATGTCAAAAATATTTTCTTTTGAATGTTTTGTCATCTTTTGGTCATGCATAGATCTTTTAAAAATTTAGCATATGAAGGTATTTTTTTAACGGCATCGAGTAAAGGAATGTTGACCTTCACTTGTTTAAGCACCTCTAGAATGTCCTGAGAGTTAGAGAAAGATTTGGTGCCATCAACTGTTAAGGGAATGATGCAACTGGTTTGCTTTGAAGTTTCAGTTCTAACTCATGTGGAGTGTTGCTAGATATATCAATTTCATCTATTTCTAGGCCTTTAGACTTTTCATCCCTTACCGAAATAGATTTGTCAATTGTTTTCCCACTCTTAAGAGTGGTGATAGACTTGACTTGCTCTATTTGATTTGAAGAGATTGAGCCACTAATATCATATTGTGGTTTTGGATTTGGGAGAGGTTGGGCTAGAAGCATCCCTTTCTCCTCAATTGTTAAGTGTGACTCTATCTTTTGAATAGATGACACAAGCATTCTCAAAGCTAATCTGATATCCTGAAATGCTTGTGTCATATTCTGATTGAGTAGCTCTTGATCTTGAATATATTTTAGAATCGGGTCCTCTTGAGGTTTCCTTTGATCCAGGAATTGGTTAAGGATACCTTGAGGCGTAGCAGATTGTCCATTCCTCCAACTGAAATTTGGACGATTTCTCCTGCTGGAGTCGTATGTATTTGAGGAGGTTCCTTTAAAAGGCTTCTAGTAGTTATTTATGGCATTCGATTGTTCATTCAGTATTTCTTGAAAAACATGTATTGTTAGCCAATTTTTAGTTGTATGAATGTTGCAAGCACAAATACCACAAACAACTTCCTTATCGTTATCCTTCTTAAGTTTCATAGCCTCGAGTTTCCTTATGAGACTAGCCACTTTAGCGTTTATATCATCTTCCTCATTCAAAAAATATATTTCACCCTTTTCCTTTGATTGAGTAGGCTTAGATGTGGTGCTAGTTCTTGGGGAGATGTCCCATGATTGTGCGGTTTCAGCGAGTTTATCAAAGTAATCTCACACATCATCGACATCTTTGTTCATGAATTCCCCATTGCACATTGTCTCGATGATGTCGCATAAAAGATGTTAGTCATTTATGAAAAAAATTGTTATGCACCATGTTTCAAAACCGTGTTGTGGGCATGAACTGACAAGATCCTTGAATTGCTCCCAACATTGGAAGAATATTTCATCTTTCTTTTGGGTGAAGTTCATGATCGACTTTCTGATGGTGTTCATTTTATGATATGGGAAGAATTTCTTTATGAACTCCTTTGTCATATCATTCCATCTGCTAATAGATCATGGATGTAGTGAATGTAACCTTGTCTTTTCTTTTTCTTTCAAGGAGAAAGGAAAGAGTTTCAGCCTGATTGTGTCTTCAGACACATTAGGAAAATAAAGTGGTTATTATCTTCTTCAAACTCTTTCAAGTGTAGATATGGATTTTTAGATTCAAGTCCAAGGAACTTGGGAAGGAGTTGGATCACTCCTGGCTTGATGTCTATATTTCCTGTATTTTCTAGAAAGACCATACAGGAAGGTGTACTCACCCCCGCCGGTGGTAAATAGTCTCGTAGAGTATGAGACAGGGGTGCATGATGCACCTCATTCTCATCCTAGGCTTCCGAAACCGGAGGTTAAATTGTTGGTTGATTGGCTGGTTGATTGGGAGCCATCACTTTAATTGACTCTATAGATCTTAAGCAGTGTCTAATCCTATGATGGATAGATAACCCCTTAACTAATCCTCCTTCTCTTAAGAGACATCGAGTGTTGTCATGAATCCACTTGAGTATGAAACACTCATAGCCTTCAAGTTTAGAATTTAACCCTAAACCTAAGAATTAAAAACTACAGTAAATAAGAAGTAAGAAAGAGACAGTTAGAACGAAGTCACCAGATGGGAGATGCTACATCAGGACCCTATAAAACAAAAAAATAAAGATAGTTTCTAAAACAAAGTAGAAAAATTCCTAACCCAAAAATAAAACAACAAGTTAACCCTAATCTTAACCTAATTCTAAATTTAATTAAATTCAAAAAAATGCAACCGTTAGTCCATGGCAACGGTGCCAAAAACTTGTTCATAACCCCAAATGTAGGGTCGCGATGTAGTAATAATCTCAGTGAGACCGAGGTCAAATCCACAGGGACTAAACTTGTATGTCTTCTGAATTTAACTAGAACTAGATCTAGATGAAGAACTAAAGAAGAAATCTGAATTTAAATGAGTAAATTTGAACAATGAGTAAAGTATCAATTAAAAATGGAAACTAGGGTGCCAAGGATCCACTTGTATCTTCTCAAGATGCTACCTTACTTGATTCAAGGACACAACTGGAATCAGAGTCCTATCTTATCCAGTTGAAAAGAAGAGATGGTCATATCTCCGAACTTCTCATTGATCCAGTCCTCAAAGGAGGAGAATCGAGAAGATTGGAAGGGATTCCTTCACCCAACCATGCTCATGGGATGATGGTAAACAGCAAGATTTACCAATCCAATAATCTCAAAATAGAAAAGAATCATTCAGAGCTATCGCAGATCTATTATAATTTGTCACAACAAACCATTAAAAACTAAAAATATTTCTTTTAATCAAACTAGAATTTTAGGTCCTTACTCTTGCTCAGGTGGTAGACTCTCAGGAGTTTCAACACCCGATCAAGGGTTCGAGTACCCATAGGTGGTGAAATTCCACTAGCGTGAGTGTGTGGGGTGTGTGTGCGTGTGTTAAATAAAAAACAAGAATTCAATGAGGTTCAACATAACATGAATTAAAACAAAGAAAACATCCCAATCACGCTACAAGCTTCACCTCTTAGCCTTAGCTAAGAGGTTTAGCCAACCATAGACATGATTGAACTAAAGTCTCTTAAACAAATCATTAAAAAAAAAAACAACTAAAGAAGAAGAAGAAGAAGAACTCTCAGATGGTGACTCCATCCTTTTGCTCCACTCCTTGAACCCTAGAAGATGCCTAGGAACGTCCTAGGAACTCCTATTTATTGTTGTGAAACTCCACCTTTCGTAATGACTTGGAATTTCCATAAATCGCCTCAAGTTATGCAATTCGCAGTGACAATTCTACACGATTTTAGGTGGCACTGAAATCGTATCTGAAATTTATCGCATATGAAATTATGTGTAGAGTACTGTAAGACACGTATCCTAGCCCGTATCGTTCCGTAAGCGTCCGCGATCCTCCCGGTCGAATTCTGGTAACCCTTGACACGTATCCGACGTTTGCACGTGATCATAAGCCGAGTCCCGCATATCAGAGTTGACTCGACTCCAAACTTGTACCCCTACGACCGCGCCGTCACCGCGGTTCCAACGTCGTGACTCACACCGATCTGATACCTAGGCCAGGAGATGTGGGCCTACGTTCATTCTAAAGAAACGTCGCACATTATAAATTCTGAGAGAATCTCTACAATATGTCTCATTACTCAATCAATCAAGTCAAGTCAAGTACACTCCATACCTCATGTACAAGCAACCCATCCCTTTCCCTTTCCTAAAGTCAACTCTCTCTCTTCACCCATCCCTCTTTCACCCAAATTTCCACCAAGCCCATACCCTAACCATCCTTTCCTTACAACACCAATCTCATATAATCCCATCACTTCTCTCTCTCATATCTCAAACCTCCCAAGAAATACCTAACCTCCAAGCTCACTCTCTCAAATCCAAGTGTGGCCCACTTTCCCACTCTCTCATCTCCCATCTCAACCATTCATTCATCATCTACCTCCATCAAAACTGAAGGCAAGGAGCATAAGAGTCCAAGGAGCTAAAGAAGGAGGCCGATAGGTGGGTGATCCACCCTTGATTTCTATTTTAAGGGCCCACTTGTTATGGGACCCACTTGATGTATGCATTGTATAGAGAGGGCCCAATAGTGGCGGGGTCCCTCCCCTTCACATCTCTTTCTCTCTCTCTCTCTCTCTTGTATGATGTAGAGGTGTGTGGCTTACCTGATGTGTGTGTTTGGCCCACCATGAAGAATGTATTATATCCATGCCATCCATATAACGGGCCCAACTTGTTGGACCATCCAACAGCAGGCCGCTGGCTTGCCCATTTGGACAGTCCCAGTTGAAGGGAAAATACAAATATCAGCCTAACCCAAACTCTAGTAGGCCACGTCAATAGGTTTCATGGGATCCACCTCCTTGTGCATCCAAACCGTCCATCTGGACATGTGTGGCCCACCTTTAACATATGTGTTAACCCATGCTGTCCATTCATATGGGGCCTACAACATTAGGTGGGCCCCTTTCATCTAGGTTGTCCAGCATCTCTGGACGCTGGACGTTGTCACCCTAGCCCATAGGTCTGTTACAAATCAAATGGGCCTAACCCATATATGAATGGCCCACCCAACTAATAGCTCAAGCCTTAAAATGATCCCATCAAGTGGATGAACGGTCTGGATGCATTACATGCATCATGGTGGGTCCCACTGTCCAGTGGACAGTGCGGATAAAGCACATCATTACACAGGGCCCCACCATCCGCTGGACGATGGAGGCACACATGCAAGGTGGGTGCCACCGTCCGCTTGGACGGTGGCCATTGAAACACATACAATATTGTGGGTCCCATGTGGGGCCCACTGAAATGTCTATTTGTCATCCAAGCTGTTCATAAGGTCACTCTGACCTGCATGAAGGGAAAACATAAATTTCAGCTTGATCCAATACTTCTGTGGGCCCCAAAAAGATTTCAATGGTAGACATTTGATTCCACTGTTTCAAGTGGTGTGGGCCACCTGAGTTTTGGATCGGGCCGAAACTTGGAGGGGACCCACCAGAGGATGGGACCCACCTCATGGACAGATTGGATGACAAACAACCATTAAGGTGGGGCCCACGGCTAGAGTCGTGGGTCCCTTGCTGGACGCCACCCCCCGCACGCTGTAACAGCACAGGCAGCGCCTGCGCTGGCCTGACAGCAGTAGTCCCTTGCTGCCTCACTTCCTATCTCTCTCCTTTAATTTCAATATTTGCCAAAAATCATGTGTGGGGCCCGCATCCTGGAAATTCACTCCAGCTATAGAGTTCTACAGCTCACAACAGACAAAAAGAGTCCAAAGTTTGAATTTTTTGGGTGCATATAAACACCAGAAAATGTCTCAATGGTAACCGCCAATGTTTCTCATGCTATGGCCCACAAGATATTCAGATCAGCCCCATTCTTTTACTTGACGGTTAAAACGTTGCGGGTAAGAGGATGGATGGCTTGGATCGAATATATACATCAAGGTGAGGCTTACACAAGGGGACCACCCTAAAAGCCTCTCTTTTCTTTTCTTTTTATTTTTGGTACTGGGACGTCCAGCATCCCAGACGCTGGACGGTGGGCCTCTTCAAGCATTTGTGGTGGGCCTAATTAGGTGGGCCACCACATGGAAAATAGTGTGGATATCCCACACATAAAGTGGGCCACATTGGTGATTAAAAAAGAATAACGGTCTCGTGGTGGGGTCCATTTAAATAGGCCACACACCCTATTGCAATCCCAAAAAAAATCAAAATAAAAGAAAATAAATAACAGGGAGAGAGACATGGACATGGGACACGCCTTGTGATGGAGGGCTCCTCCACTATGAGCCCTCCCTTGAATGAAATCATACAATAAACGGATCCCTTTTGAACATGGGATCATCAAAAATGTAAATCAACGGTGGAGATCCATTCCCCACCGATATGGATGGTCTAGATGACCTTTCTAAATGAGATAAACATCATGATGGGGTCCATGGAGAATGGCCCCATCATGGAATGATCATGATGATCCAAGTGGGCCATTGGCCACATTTTAGGGTCCCAAGTGAGATCCACACCATTGATCGGTGGGCCTCACTTGGCCCATCATAAAAATAAGAATAACTAGTATGATCTAGCACCCACTGTCTGATCTTCTTGCTCGTAGGGGTTCCTTGGCACCTTAGCTTCAATCCTAATGGATGAGATGAGGAATGGAGGGTTGAGATGGGAGATGATGGGGTGAAGAGGTGGGCCACACTTGGAGCTTGGGAATTTTGGAAAACTCCATACGTATGGGCCCTTTGTTGCTTGGGATTGAGATGAGAAAAATGAGAAAGAGAGAGAGTGATGTAGAGAGAGATGGATGGATAGATGAATGATGGTTGTGTAAGAAAGTATTGACTTTTGAGGCTTTTGTGTAAGAGAGGTATGGGTGGTGAAGACTTTTGTGGCTTTTTGTGTAAGAGAGGTATGGGATTGGGAGACTTTTTTGGTTGCTTGGGAAAAGGGAATAAAGTGATGTGTACTTGACATGTGATGGCTTGATGGATTGATTGATTGATGGGATTGATGTGATTGATGTGATTGATGTGACACATTATAGAGATTCTCTTGGTTTTCGCAACGTGTGGCGTTTTCTCACACCAAACGTCGGCCCACATCTCTTGACCAGGGTATCGCCTCGGCGCGCGAGTTGCGGCATCGGAACTGCAACGACGGCGCGGTCGCTATGGTATTGGTCTCGGGTTGAGTCGACTCGGATTGTCGGTATATGAATCAGGGTCACGCGTCGATATCGGTTAAGGGTCGAAGGTTGCCGAAATTCGACCGGTAAGACCACGGAAGTCTACGGAAAGGTACGAACCAAGATACGGGTCTTACATTTGTGGTTTGGGTAAACTTGTGGTTATGCTTATTACGAGTTAAATGTATATTAGAAAATCCTCCTTGTAGGATCCTAGAATCGAAATCTAGCATATAGACGCTGGGAGCTGAGAATGGGGTACTACGGAGGCTGTCGGTATAGGATTCGGTGATCAAAAATTTTGTGAGCCCGGTTTTCGAGTTTGGGGCATGACAGTTAGGTGGCACTAAAATGGTAGTAGGTGGCACCGAAATGTCAGTAGGTGTCACTGAAGTAAACTTAGGTGGCACCAAATTAAGCTATTTTCTTGCTGGACTATTTTGTACACTTTCGTGGCACCGAAATTGCAATAGGTGGCACCGAACTATCCTATTTTTCTATTGTTTAACTTGTGTTTTTGCCAATATTTTATTCATCCTTTGTACTTGGTTTTATTGGATCTTTCGCTTAAGAATTCTCCGTTCTTGGTCTCATAAGATCCTTCTTTTGCCTTGGTGATTCTTGAGCACTAAATCCATACTTTTAGCATTCTTTTCAATCCAAGCTCTTAGATTCACCTTGCAACACAAACATGCTTAAAACATAACATTAAGCAGTATCATGTTCATAAAACCAAGATATAAATGAGGAAAAATATGCAATATTTGAGTCTCAACATAAGGTGAGTCAACATTTTCTTCCTAGACTACAATTTCTTTGATTTACAATTATCATTGTTACCATTATTATTATCATGATTATTAATATAGGTATGATTAGCCATTAGTAGATTACTTATGATAATATTAGTATTATAAATAAAATTACAATTATTAAATATTAGTATTCTATTTATCACTCTTAAATATTATCATTGATAGTAAATTATACTATTATTACCATCATAGTGATTATTATTATCACGTTAACTACTATTAATTTTATCATTAATGTTAATGGTGATTTTGTAATTATTAATATTTTTAACATTGCGATCAATCGTACATCAATTAGCGTTCAAATCAGAAAATCTAAGCCTAGAACTAAACTATAGGATGAAATACTAAATTTAATTAATTCAAATCCTAAGCTATGATCTTAACCATAGGTAGCATGTAAAACTTTGATCTAACTATACAATTTTATAATTCATGACAGGATTCAATTTTAAGGGTGTGCACACTTCCTAGTAACATTAATTGGCGATTCGAATCGTAAGGTGATAACTTTTTCCCTTGGGCTTTCTACTTTCATATTAGTTTAAGTGACAGTTTCCCTTTTAATTCTTGACTAATAATTTATATCATTATTTCATGATTACTTGTGTTGTTATTAGGATAGATCCTCAAATTTTATGCTCAACATTTACATATTACACTTGAATATCTTCTTATACTTGTGGATTGTCTATGAACCTTGAATTTCTACATTAATTAGTGAAAATATCCACTTATATATGTATATCCATAATTGTGATGTAACTTGATTGATTCTTGTTATAATGGACCCTCGAACTAATGGCCATTTTGTGTATTGGATTAAATAAAATTATCATGGACTTACCATCTTATGGATCATTTATGCTTATGTGTCTTTTAAAGATAATATTTTTTATTGCATCCTTTAATGGAATATTTGTCCTATGTGTCTTTGATTAAATGTCTGCCCTATGTGGCCTCGATTGAATATTTGTCCAATGTGGCTTTAATTAAATATTTAACTTCTGTGGCTTTGATGGATTATTTTCGTCTAACTTTGCGATGGTAAGTTCCACTTTGTTAAACTATGATTGGCCATGTAAGACCCGTATCTTGGTCCATACCGTTCCGTAGACTTCCGCGGTCTTACCGGTCGAATACCGGCAACCTTCGACCCTTAATCGATATTCACGCGTGACCTTGATTCATATGCCATCAACCTGTATTGACTTAACCCAAGACCTTTACCATAGTGACCACGCTGTCGTTACGATTCTGATGCCGCGACTTGCGCGTCGAGGCGATACCCTGGTCAAGAGATGTGGGCCAATGTTCGGTGCGAGGAAAATGCCGCGCGTTGCGAAACCCAAGAGAATCTCTACGAGATGTCACATCAATCCCATCAATCTCATCACATCACATGTCAAGTACACATCACCTTTCACCCATACCCAAGCAACCACAAAAGTCAAAAAAGGTCTTACAAGCCCATGCTTTTCTTACACAAAAGGCCACAAAAGTCAAGAATTTCTTACACACCCATCACTCACCACATCCATCACCCATCACTCTCTCTCTCTCCCTTTACAACTCTTTCTCTCTTTCTCATTTTCAAATCTCCCAAGCAAGAAAATCCCATACGTATGAGAGTTCTCCAAGCATTCCCAAGCTCCAAGTGTGGCCCACCTTTCCTACCCCTTCATCTCACATCCTAGCCATCCAATCATCATCTCCTCCATTGAAGTTGAAGCTAAGGTGCTAAGGAACCCATAGGAGCAAGAAGATCGGACGGTGGGTGCTAGTTAATACTAGTTTTTCATGTTTTTGAGATGGGCCAAGTGAGGCCAACCGATCAATGGTTTAGATCTCACTTGGGACCCTAGGTTGTGGCCGATGGCCCACTTTGATCATTATGATCATCCATGATGGGGCCATTCTCTATGGACGCCATCATGATGTTTATTTCATTGCATTAGGGAGGTCATCTAGACCGTCCATATTGGTGGAGAAAGGATCTCCACCGTTGAATTCGATTTTATTAGTTCCATGTAAAGGGACCCATTTTATTGTATGATCTCTTATAAGGGAGGGCACATAGTGGCGGAGCCCTCCATCACAAGCGTGTCCCACTCTCCATCTCTCTCTCTCCCTTTTATTTCATTTTTATTTTATTTTATGAGATTATAATATGGTTGTGTGGCCCACTTGGATGGACCCCACTAGGATGCATGTATTGGATCCAATCCATTTATAGATGGGGCCCAACTTGTATGTGTATGGGTAGTCATGTGATGGCCCACCTAGGCAAGGCCCACCTTAACCTAATTCCTAGGCCCAAACAAAAAAAAGAAGAAGAAAAAAAAAAAGAACCGGACGTGGCTGTGAAAACACAAATAATAGCTTTTTTTAAAGCATTGGAGGTGGGCCACTTGTATAGGACCCACCTTGATGTTTGCATCCAATCCATACTGTCCATCCTATTCCTTAGATCATTTTAGGCGTTGAGCCAAAAGATGGGGTTGATCGGAGTATTTAGTGGGCCATAGTGTTGAAAATAACATTGTTACCATTAAAATCTATCTAGATTTCTTCTACACGTCGAAAGTGGGCCGTTAGCGGACTCATTGGATTCATTATGAGCCATAGAATCCAATGACTGGAATGGATTCATTAGATGCGGGCCCCACATGATATAAACCTCAAAAAATTAGTTTTTCCAAGTTTTTGAAATGCAAGAGGCCCCTGCCTCTGAAGTGCTGCAGCAGCAGCACGCGGCTGCGTGCAGCGGGCGGATGAGTAGCCCCACGGCTGCTGCCGTGGGCCCCACCATGATGTGTATTCTCCATCCAGTCCGTTCATTTAATAGGCCCCCTCCTCAGGTGGGCCCCCACCAAGTGTCAGCCACACCCAAGACTCATGTGGCCCACATCATTAGAAACAGTGTTGTTTGAGCGTCTACCATTAAGATCTGTTTTGGGCCCACAGAAGTTTCAGATCAAGATGAAATTTGTGTCTTCACTTCATCCAGGTCTGAGTGACCTTATGAACGGATTGGATGGCATGTAAGCATCGAGGTGGGGCCCTCAGTGGGCGTGTGTGTGCGTGCGCGTGGGTGTGCAGTGTGTGTGTGTGTGTGTGTGCAGCGTGTGTGCGTGTGTGTGTTTATATATATACATATTTATATATATTATATTGTATTATATATATATATATTACAATGTAATATATATATATATATATATATATATATATATATATATTATGTTGTATTTTATATATAATATTGTATATATTTTATATATTATATGTTGTTTATATATTATACAATATATAATATTCACGATAGTGGGCCTTCATGTGGGCCCCCACCCTTGATGCAGGTGCTGCATCCAATCTGCCCATCCACTTTAACAGCTCATTTTGTGAAATGAGTTTAAGAATGGGCCAGATCCATAGTCCGTGTGGACCCCATCTTAGCATGTTATAAGGCCCATGGGATTGGACATTTGATATATTCCAAGGCCCATGAGATTAGGCCTATTTGGCGTATTATAAGGCCCCTGGGTTTGGACATTTGATATATTCCAAGGCCTATGGTTTTAGGCCCATTTGATTCATATAAGGCCTATGGATTTAGGCCCATTTGATGAATAAGACCTATGGATGTAGGCCCACTTGATAGATAAGGCCTATAGGATTAGGCCCATTCGATATGTATGAAACCCATGGGATTAGGCCCATTTAAGACACACAAGGCCCATGTGATTTGACCCATTATGATGTACTCTGAGGCCCATGGGTTATGACCCATTGCAATATACCTAAGGCCCATTGGTGTGGTCCATTTATGTGGCCCATTTGATGAATAAAAGGCCCATATGACATGTCCCATTTGATGTATTTAAGACCCAATGGGAAGTACCTAAGGTCCATTGCAATGTGTACCCCAACACCGATTATGTAACGATGTTTACGATAATCGTGCCTTGGGAGCAATGTTGGTTTGACGTCCACATTGCATGTGTAATGCTGGTTGGATGTCCACATTACGACTCTCCTTAAGGCCCATTATTAGGCCTGTACTTATTGTGTATAAGCCGTCCAAGCCCATCTGCATTGTGAGGATAGTTCATCTCATTATAACATGTTTAGTATAGTTCCATGACTCATGATCATACACATCATATGTATGCTTGATATGAGAAGTGACTGATCATAGCATATGCCTTCGGGCAGATTGTTTATGGGACCCTGATTAGGCGGTGTTGCTCTACATGAGCGCACGATATGCAAAGGATTTGCTGCATGATTGGATAGTGTGATTCATGCATTTCGCATGGTGTGACATAGTTATAGTACGCCTTAGCGACATCGGGGTCGTAGCCTCCACAGACAGATCGTGGTTGGCAGGATTGGATACTGGAAATCTCGTTCTACATTGGGTGCTATAGATATCCTTGGGTGAAAGTCCTTAAACCCTTATGGTACCAAGAGGTTGCTCCAACGTCTAGACTTAGTGGGTAGATGAGCGTTGAGTGCCGATTACCAGACGGTTGCGCTCTCCACTGTGTCGTGGTCGGTTGGAAGAGGGTGCGGCCTTACTCGCCCGAGAGTAGTGAGCAATGCTAAGCTAAGTTTGACCAGCTCGAGGAATGGGTCCGCTATCGACGAGTCGAGCCCGATATTGGCCGACGGATAGTGAGGTCTCTTCCACTTACCTTATTGCGCCTGATGTAGTGGCGATCTGGTTTAGAGTGTACTAGACCCTGGTGATATCCCAGAGTTGAGCTATATTGACATGTGGACTTAGATGAGAATTGTATGCTTGACTTGCATCTTGCATAGCCTTGGTACGGCTCATGATATTTATGGATCCATCTGCATATTCCGCATTACTCTGATATTGCATGATCATATTACTACCTTGCGCACACACTCTCACCACCCTCTATGCTTTTTATAAGCTTATGCATGACCGTTGCGTGCAGGTGACGTTGGCTCCCAGCAGCGTTGAGGCAGGAGCATGGCAGATTATCTTGGAGCTTTTGGTTTATCATCATTGTATTTCCTTTTATGCTCATTGTACTTGCAAAGTTTTTTATCATAGTGGAAATGTAATGGAGTTTTTTGCTGTTGTTTGTGGGTTATGCCTTTGGTTATGCCTATTATGAATCAAACTAACGTTGAAAATCCTCCTCGTAACATCCCAGGATCGGAACCTGGCAAATGGGAGCTGGGAACCGAGAATGGGGTTCTATGGAGGCTGTCGACACCGGATTCGGCGACCGGGAATTTTGTGAGCCCGGTTTCCGAGTTTGGGGTGTGACAGGCCATTAGTTGAGAAGGTTACCATTAAATATCCTAGTATTAGAGTCTTATGAGCCGAAGATGGTGGTATGGGACACTACGCACGAGCTGTCGACCTATGTTGGATGACGAGCCCCCTATAGTGACCTTTGAGCTTTCTTAAATTGACTATTTACAATTGGAATAATAATAGTTGGGCTAATCATGCATTCATGACATATGAGCAATGACGAGTGGCTAATTATGGATGTTGTAGCACGTATCATTTATCATAGTATGTTTCGCTAGCTCCAAGACCACCAACAATCAACCTAATTTGTATGAGCTAGTCATTACGCACGGATTGATGTATTTTTGCCAGTGACTGGCCTTGCATGTGTGTTTCGGCCCACTCATGAGTTTTGCCCAAAAGCCAATTGGATGAGCATCCCCAGTTGATGTGCATTCACACATCCATACATTTAAATCAGGTTGCATCATGGATTGTTTTGTATGTTTTCTTGTTTAACTATACTTAAATAATGCGGTGGTGTATGATCTTGAGGGGGAATTCATACTAAGATGGCTGCTCATTCTTTGAATATATGATTGTACACATGGTGCAGGTGATTTGAATGATACTCAAGTTCAGACCGAGGAGCAAGATACAACTTTTAAGGATGTGTGGTCATATTTGCCCCAAGAGAAGCCACATGATCTTACAGCTCATGTGTAGCTGCACTTTATTCTTTATATGATGAATTTTTTATTTCCTATATATGTTAGTATTAAAACATTAGTTTGTATAAGCCCTATGGGTAGTAGCTTATATATTATAAATGTGTATGCAAACTTTCCTTTATGCTTGATTTCTTTTTCTTCCGTTGAAATACTCACTCTGAAAAAGAAAGAAAAGAATATATATATATATATATATATATATACATGGGTGTTAAGTCAGTTAGTTCAAGTGAGCACTTAAAAGAAGACATCAAGATAAAGCCGCAACAAAATATGAAGGCCATGTTCAAGATCAAACCTGTCAGCCATAGCCTCATCATCCAACCAAAAAACCCTAGAAGGTATACGAACCCATATAATCCCAACTTACCCTTAAAATAATTTGAAACATCTTCCGATAGAGTTGGTATATATAGCACCAAGAGTATAAAGGGAACAAAGAAACAAAACCAGAAAAATCACAAGTCATGTTCGAGTGCATCAAACTGCAATTGAAGAAGTCTTCGATCCATCAAACATCGTTCAATATTATCGAAGATTCACTCATTCTATCCAACAACAAATTAAAAGAAATGCTAGAATTATCGATTACATCGAGTACAATTCGATATCATCGAACTTCACACTTCGATGACATCGAATAGACCTCGATTACTTGGACATTGAAAATCTTTCAAAAAAAAGGAAATACTAGAAGTGCTCCTCGATGACATCGAAGCCTCCTCAATGAAATCAAGAGTAAGTTATCGATAATTTCAAAGTCTATTCGATCGTATCGGAACTTACTCAATTTTGTCCAGTAGGTTTTTCAAAGAAAAACTATTTTCTTCGAGTATATCGAAGATCATTCGATATCATCGAAATTCAAACCCTCGATGAATCAAAGGGGTCCTCGAGTATATCGAACATGAGAAAAAACTGTCCAACAACCTTATGTATTTTAATAAAGAAGATATTAATGGATCGAGAGTCCCTCGATGAATCGAAGTGCACATCAATATCATCGAAGGATGCTCAATGAAAGACAGTCAGAATTTTTCCTGCACCTAAATATAAATCTTATGTAAGAATTTGATGCAATTAAAGATGCTTTGATAATATTGAAATTCAAATTTCAATATCATCGAACACCCTTCGATGGCATTGACAAGTTTAAAATTCTGCCATTTTTTCAACCGTTGGGATCTTGCCTCTATAAATGCACAAGCGTTCTTCTAGTTAAAATGAGCTAGAATCCAAGAGAGTTTAAGCCTGTTATTCAAAGATCTATCTACCCTCATTCTCACTCTATCCTTCCCATTAAAGTTCATCATTCAATCCCTTGCTTTAGCATCAACTCATATCATTTATGCTTGGTTTCAATTATGAACTTTAGCATTCACGAAGTTTCCAACTAATCATGCTATCTTTGGAACTTCTTAATGCCTAGCTCATGGGAACCTTCTCTATTGATTTAAACTCCATCATTTAAATAGAGAAGATCAAAAATCCTAAACGTCATAACCTCAGAGACTTCGCGAAAGCATCATCAGCAAGTTGCGGTTCAAGGGAGTAGAAGATTCTTCGTCATCATCAAAGATCTTCACTGTAAGAGAATGGGACTCACCAACTTACTTTACAAGTACTTAGAGTCTAAAAGTTTTTGAAATTCTCTCCTTGTGTAGGATTGAGATTCAGAGTTTGAGAGTCAAACTCGCCAAGTCCTAGTTGTAGGCCTCTGATAGGAGAATATGTTTGTGTCCTTGTGTAAGACAGTTAGCCTTGTGTAGGCTTAGGTTGCCTTGTGTAGGCTCCCTGTATTGTGTCCTTAGGTAGGACATGTTACCTTGTGTAGGCATCTAGCAACCTTATGTAGGTGTCCTAGTTTAACCTTATGTAGTTTGTGAAGGTTCATTGGTAACCTGATTTAAAACCATTAGATAGTGAAATTTGGTACGCTGTAAGAGAGAGTGCGTCCACCGGGAGTGGAGTAGGCAAGCAGTTGAACCACTATATATGATTGTGTTTAGGATTGTTTTGAGTATATTTATTTAATTATGCTTATATTCAACATATATTCATAATGATGCATGATTTAATTAATGTATAAGTATTGATAGGAATCACATCCCACACACAATATACACTATCTTTATAGGCTTTACTGTTTACATGTGTATCTTTTGTAAGCCGATGTGAATTGGACCCTCTATTGGGTTGGAAGCTATAGATTTCCTTTGCCTTACTTCTTTTGTTTTAAAAGTTAGGCATAGGTTGTTATTAAAAGATAACAAATTTTGAAAAAGTCCTATTCACCCCCCTCTAGGACACTTAGTCATACTTCATACTTCAGTACCAGCAGTTATACCACAATTTCAATTGATATCAGAATGGGTTCCTCTTAAAGGGTTTAACAACCTAGAAAGAGATCCTTAAACTAAAGTAAGAAATGTGGGTAAGGGAGAGGGAATAACAATCTCTCGTCCTACTATCTTCAATGGTTCAAAATATGCATATTGGAAAGCAAAAATGGACTACTTTCTGCAATCCTTAGATCATGAAGTTTGGAAAATAGTTGAGAACGGATATGTGCCACTAACCCAACTAATTGTATTAGAAAATGACACAACCGTCACCAAATGTAAGGCCCGTATCCTATACCATATCGTTTCGTAGGCTTCCACGAACCTCTCGGTTGAATTCTGGCAACCCGCGACCTGTAATCAGCATTTGCGCTCAACCTTAAGTCATTTCCCGTATTCCAAAGTCGATTCAAGCCAAGACTTATATTCTTGTGACCGCGCTGTCGCCATGATTCCGGTGTCGTGTCTCGCATGCTGATACGATACCCACGCCAGAAGATGTGGGCCCACGATCATTTCAAGGAAAACGCCATGCATTTGGAAAACCCAAGAGAAATTTTAAATCAATCCTATCAATCAAGTACACATCACACCTCAACTCAAGTACAAGCAACCCATACCCTACCCTTACCTCTCTCTTACACAAGTACCCTAAAGTCAACTCTCTCTCCATCCATCACCCATCTCTTACATCACCTCTCTCTCTCTCATCTCTCTCTTCATTCCCAAGCAACCCCACCATGAGAGAGAATGTCCAAGCTCTCCATGAGAAAGAGCTAGGTGTGGCCCTCCTTCCTACCACCCAATCTCACCCTCCAAAGATTATCTCAACCATTGAAATTCATCCCTTAGAGCTTTAGAACGCATCGGTGAAAAGAGGAGTCAAGGATCTAACAGTGGGTGATCCACCGTTGATTTTTAATTTGATGACCCACTTGTGATGGGACCAAATTTGATGTATGTGTGGTAATCTTATGAGGGGCCCATAGTGGCGGGGCCCCTCCATCACATTGTTTCTCTCTCTCTCTCTATCTCTCTCTTTCATTGTTGATGGCTTACCCGATGGTTTGCATATTTTATCCATGTTGTCCATTTAGTGGACCACACCACAGTCCACTTGTGGGGCCCACCCTGCTGCGTGTCCATATGGACATGCCTTGATGAAGGAAAATAACAAATAACAGCTTGTTTCCAAAGCTATGGTGGGTTACACGTGTGGCCCACCTATGAAGTATGTGCTTCATTCATACCATCCATCGTCCAAACCCTTAGATAATGGAGCCCACCTTGATGTATATAAATCTACACCGTCCAATCCATGGACGGTGGTACCACCTGATACATGTGTTGTATCCTAACCGTTCATTCATCTGGACGTGGTTGGTTGGTGCAAACTAGCTATTTAGTTGTTGTAGTTGCGTGTGGGGCCCACCTTGTCATGATGCGTTGCATCTACACCGTCCAATCCATGGACGGTGGATGTGTGTCGGCTGGACTATCTTATGTAGCAATAGCTGCTGTGGCTATCATCAGCAAGTGTTGTGGGCCCCATGACGTCAGTAAATTCTGTGGGGAACCAAACACGATGTATGTATCTTATATCCACACCATCCAGTATTTTCTGGACAATGGAGCCTGACCACACGTGTGGCATCCACACCGTCCAGCAAGGACGATGGGATCCACCGTGATGTAAGTGTTTTATCCATGCTACCCAGGAGCGTGGACCCCACCCGTAGAAACCACATGATGTATGTGTTTTTATCAACACCGTCCATCTGTTGGCTGTCGGACGTCAGCAAGTTCCGTGGGGCCCACATAATTTATGTGGTGTATTCTACGTCGTCTATGTCGTCCACCTGTTTCACATCCATGCTACTCATCTGTTTTACATCCACACTATCCATCTTATGTGAGGCCCACCGCTGATGTATATGTCTTAAATCCAGGCCGTCTATCTGCTGGTAGGTCAGCAGTGGCCTAACCATGGGTCATGTGTTACATCCAAACCGTTCATCCAATTGGCGAGCTCGTCTTAAGGGCTGAGACTAAAAATGAGGCAGATCTATTTATCAAGTGGACCACACTGCCAAAAATAGTGGGGATTGAACGTCTACCATTGAAACCCCTTTTGGGGTCATGGAAGTTTTGGACCAATATGGAATTTATTTTCCTCTTAATTCAAGTATTCGTGACCTTATGATCAGATTGGAAAATAAATGTTTTAGTGGGCCTGTGATGTGTTAACGGTAAAAAATTATTATCTCCATTGCTGGTTATAGTATGGTCCAGATGATCTTTCGATACGATTCATTGTTTTGGAATGTGTGTGGTCCACTTAATGTTTATGAGGCCCATTGGAGCGGCCCATTGATGCGGCCCACTTGACATTTATGAGACCCATTGGTGTGGCCCGTTGATGTGGCCCACTTAATGTATATGAGGCCCATATGATGAGGCCCGATGTGTTGAATATGAAGCCCGTGTGATGCGGCCCATTGTGATATTTGAGGCCCATGGGATGTGGCCCACTTAATGTATATGAGGCCCATATGATGAGGCCCGATGTGTTGAATATGAAGCCCGTGTGATGCGGCCCATTGTGATATTTGAGGCCCATGGGATGTGGCCCATCAAGATTGTATATAGCCCACCATGATGCGACATATTATGACATATGTGGCCCACCATGATGCGGTCCATTGTGATGTATATAGGCCCATGTGATGCAGCCCATGTGATGTGTATTAGGCCCATATGACGCTTGTCCATTGTGATGTATGAGACCCTTGTGTAAGGCCCATTATGATTATATGAGGCCCATTGAGATTGTATGCAGCCCATTGTATTGTGTATGAGGCCTTTGTGTGAGGCCATAATGTAAGACCCGTATCCTAATCCGTACTGTTCTGTCAACTCCCGCAATCCTTCCCGTCGAATTTCGGCAACCTGCGATGTATAATCGATGTTTGCGTGCGACCCTAAGTTGTATCATGTAGATTTAAGTTGACTTAATCCGAGACTTGTATCATTGCAACCACACAGTCGCCGCGGTTCTAATGCCGCGACTCATGTACCGATCCGATACCCTGACTAAGAGATGTGAGCCGGCATTTATTTCGAGAAATTTCCACACGTTTGCAATCCCATGAGAATCTCTACAACATGTCCCATCAATCTCATTAATCAATCCTATCAATCACCTCTCACCTCACCCATCACTCACCTCACATCCATCACTCACATCTCTCTTACAACCACCACACCTCTCTCTTTTCCTTCACATTTTCCAAACAATAATTCCAAGCAAGAGAGTGCAAGTCCATGCATTTCTAAGAGAGAAAAATGACCTTGTGTGGCCCACCTTCCTCATCCCTTTAACTCTCATCCTAGCCATCCATTTCTCATCTCCACCATCAAAGTGAAGCATAAGGAGATAGGCTTTCCAACGGACCGAGAAGATCAAGTGGTGGGTGCTTCCATAGCATAGTTTTTCAGGTTTTTAAGATGGGCCAAGTGAGGCCTACCGATCAATGGTATGGATCTCACTTTGGACCCTAGGATGTGGCCGATGGCCCATCTTGATCATCAATATCATTCCATGATGGGGCCATTCTCCATGGACCCCATCATGATGTTTACCTTCCTAGCCTGTATATGGGTCATCTAGACCGTCGATTTTCGTAGAGAAGGGATCTCCACCATTGGATTTCAATTCTTATGGTCCCACATGTTATGGGACCTACTTGATTTATGTTTTAGATCATGGAAGGGAGGGCCCATAGTGTCGGGATCCCTCCATGCATGTGTGTCCCTCGATCTCTCTTTCTCTCTCTCTCTCTCTCCCTCTCTTTTTCATGTTTTGTGTGATGGAATGGCCATGTGGTCCACCCGAATAGACCCCACCATGAGGCATGTGTTGTATCCAAACCACCTACAAGTGGGGCCCATTTTATATGTACTGTACTCACACCATCCATCATGGGGTGGCCCACCCAAATAGGGCCCACCTCATGGACATTGTTGCCCAGACCATCCAGCATCCAGGGACACTGGACATCAAAATAAAACACAAATATTGGCTTGTTTCAAAACCTTTGGAAAGGGCCGCTTGCATAGGCCCCTTGATGTACGTATACAATCCACACCATCTATTCCATTTACCAACTCATTTTAGGCGTTGAGCCAAAAAATGAGGTTGACCGGAGTATTTAGTGGGTCGTAGCATTGAAAATAGTATTAATACCATTGAAATTTATCCAGATTTTTTACACGCTGAAAGAGGCCTGATATTGGACTCGTTGGATTTATTATGAGCTATGGAATCCAATGGCTGGAGTGGATTCACTTGGAGCGGGCCCTGCATATGAAAAACCTCAAAAAAACTGGTTTCTTTTCAAAAAAATAAATAATAAGGAAGCAGCAAGGCTGCTGCCTGCACTCAGCGAGCAGGCCAACGCCAGGACCCACGGGTCTAGCCGTGGGCCCCACCTTTATGTTTATTTGCCAATCTAGCCCATCCATATGGTGGGCCCCTACCTGAAGCAGGCCCCACCCAAAAATCAAGCCCATCCAAGGCTCAAGTGGCCCACATCAAAGGAAACAGTGGTGATGTAAAACCTACCATTGCAACCGTTTTTGGGTCAACAGAAGTTTTAGATCAAGCCAAAATTTGTATTTTCCCTTCATCCAAGTCTGTATGACCTTACCATCAGGTTAGATGGAAAATATATGTTACGGTGGGCCCCACGTGGGAGCCCACAGTGATGCATGTGTTGTACTCCCACCGTCCAGGCGGACGGTGGAGTCCACGATGACATGTGTTGTATTCCCACCGTCCAGCAGACGGTGGAGCCCACTATGATGTATGTGTTTATCCGCACTGTCCACTGTTTGGACAGTGGGACCCACATGTGTGTGGGTGTCTATATATATATATATATATATATATATATATATATATATATATATATATATATATATATATATATAAAATACTATGTCACGCCCCAAACTCGAAAACCGGGCTCACAAAATTTCCGATTGCCGAATCAGGCGCCGACAGCCTCCGTAGAACCCCATTCTCGGCTCCTAGCGCCCATTCGCCAGGTTTCGATCCTGGGATGCTATGAGGAGGATTTTCAGCGTCAGTTTGATTCATAATAAGCATAATCAAAAGCATAACCCACAAACAATAACCAAGAACTCCATTACATTTTCACTATGATCAAAAACTTTACAAGTACAATGAGCATAAAGGGGAAATACAATGGTAAAGAATAAAACTCTGAAATGATCTGAAAAGTGCTCCTGCCTCATCGCTGCTGCGCCCCAACATCACCTACACGCAACAGTCATGCATAAGCTTATAGAAAGCTTAGATAGTGGTGAAAGTGTGTGCGCAAGGTAGTAATGTGATCATACAATGTCAGAATAATGCGGAATGTGCAGATGGATCCATAAATATCATGAGCCGTACCAAGGCTATGCGATGCAAGATGCAAGTCAAGCATACAATCCTCATCTAAGTCCACATGTCAATACAGCTCAAATCTGGAATATCACCGGGGTCTAGTACACTCTAAACCAAATCGCCGCCTCATCGCGCGCAATAAGGTAAGTGGAAGAGACCTCACTATCCGCCTGCCAATATCAGGCTCAGCTCGTCGATAGAGGACCCATACCTCGAGCTGATCAAACTCAGCCTAGCTTTGCCCCTTATACTCGGGCGGGTAAGGTCGTACCCCCTTCCAACCGACCACGAAACAGTGGAGAGCGCAGCCATCTGGTAATCGACACTCAATGCTCATCTACCCACTCAGTCTAGACGTTGGAGCAACCTCTTGGTACCATAAGGGTTTAAGGACTTTTACCCAGGGATATCTATAGCACCCCATGTAGAATAAAATTTTTGGTATCCAATCCTGCCAACCACGATGCGTTTATGAAGGCTACGACCCCGATGTCGCTAGGGCGTATAGTAACCATATCACACAAATGCGAAATGCATGAATCACACTATCCTATCATGCAGCAATTCTTGTGCGTATCGTGCGCTCATGCAGGGCAATACCGCCTAATCGGGGTCCCATAAATAATCTGCCCGAAGGCATATGCTATGATCAGTCACTCCTCATATCAAGCATACATATGATGCGTATGATCATGAGGCATGGAACTATATTAAACATGTTATAATGAGATGAACTATCCTTACAATGCAGATGGGCCTGGACGGCCTAACACAATAAGTACGGGCCTAATAATGGGCCCTAAGGAGAGTCGTAATGTGGACATCCAACCAGCATTACACTCACAATGTGGACGTCAAACCAACATTGCTCTCAAGGCATGATCATTACATAATCTGAGTTGGGGTCACACATTGCAATGGACCTTAGGTACATCCCAATGGGCCTTAAATATATCAAATGGGCCACATTCAATGAGCCTTATATTCATCAAGTGGACCACACCACGGGGTCGTACCAATGGGCCTTAAGTGCATTGCAATGGGTCATAACCCGTGGGCCTTTGATTGCATCAAATGGGCCTAATCTCATAGGTCATATGTAACCAATGGGCCACACCAATTGAGCCCCATATGCACATTATATGGGCCTCAACCCATAGACCCGAGTACAACTAAATGGGCCTTAACCCATGGTCTCTAGGATACATCAAGTGGGCCTCGACCCATGGGCCTTAAATTTCATCAAATGGGCCTAATCCCATGGGCCTTGGAACACATCAAATGGCCTCGACCAATGAGCCTTACATAATGTTTATTTTTTCACCCAAACTGGGGCCCAACCTGATGTTTATTTCCATCCAAACTGTTCATAGGGTCACATGGGCCTAGGGCCCACTGTAATGTTTATTTTGTCATCCAGCATGTAGGCCAAGGGGGGTGGGGCTGGTCCCACCGTCCAGGATGGATGGCGCAGATATAACACATACTCATGGTGGGTCCCACCGTCCAGGGGTGGACGGTGCGGACAAAACACAAACATCACGGAGGGCTCCACCGTCCACTAGATGGTGGATGGAAAACACATACCTCACTGTGGGTCCCATGTGGGGCCCACCATTATGTTTATAAGCCATCCAGACCGTTCATAAGGTCACTCAGACCTGGATGAAGGGAAAACACAAATTTCATCTCGATTTAAAAACTTCTGGGGCCCACAAAAGGATTTTAATGGTAGATGTTCAATTCCACTGTTTCTTATGGTGTGGACCACCTGATCAGTGGACAGGGTCAAAAATTGGAGGGGGCCCACTGCTGGGAGTGGCCCACCTCATGGACGGTGTGGACACAAAATATACATCATGGTGGGGCCCACGGCAACAGCCGTGGGACGCTGCTCGACCGCCCACAGCACGCTGCTACTGCAGCTCTTGTCAGAGAGGAGAGGCTCTGCCTCTTGCATTTTTTTTAACAAAAACTTGAAAATCCATTTTTCTGGGGTTTTTCGCTTCTGGGCCCCGCAACAAGCAGATCCACCCCGTCCAAAGTGTTCAGTGGCTCAAGGCCGTCCCAATGAGTCTAATATTCAGTGTTTTTCCGGTGAATAAAACATACCAGGGTGTCTTTCAACGGTTGAGTCTCCTATTTTACAGGCTATGGCCCGCCTGAAGATTGGATGGATCCCATTTTTCAGCTCAACACCTTAAATGGGCTTGGAAACGGAATAGTCGGCGTGGATTGAACACATTCATCAAGGTGGGGCCTAGGTGAGTGAGTCACCCAAAAGCTTAAAAACAAGCTTATATTTGTGTTTCCCAACCCACGTCCAGCGTACGCTGGACGTGCATGAAATAATACATTAAGGGTGGGCCCCGCTTAGGTGGGCCATCTCATGGAGTATGGTATGGATACCACACACAAAATGGGCCCCACTTGTAGATGGTTGGATGGAATTCATGCCTCATGATGGAGTCCATTCAAGTGGGCCGCACAACCCTATTATATTCTCATAAAATAAAATAAAATAAATAAAAAGGAAGAGAGAGAGATGGAGAGTGGGACACGCGTGTGATGGAGGGCTCCACCACTATGAGCCCTCTCTTGAAGAAATCATACAATCAAAAGGGGTCCCTTTACACATGAGATTATCGAAATTGAAAATCAACGGTGAGGATCCTTTCCCCACCAATATGGATGGTCTAGATGACCTTCCTAATGCAATGAAATAAACATCATGATGGGGTCCATGGAGAATGGCCCCATCATGGATGATCATGATGATCAAAGTGGGCCATCGGTCACAACTTAGGGTCCCAAGTGAGATCCAAACCATTGATCGGTTGGCCTCACTTGGCCCATCTCAAAAAAACATGAAAAACTAGTATTATCAAGCACCCACATTTCGATCTTCTTGCTCCTATGGGTTCCTTAGCACCTTAGCTTTGATTTCAATGGATGAGATGAGGTTTGGATGGTTGGGATGGGAGATTTTGGGATGGAGAGGTGGGCCACACTTGAAGTTTTGAAAGAGAGGGAGAGGCTTGGAGAGTTCATACGTATGGAGGGTTTTTGGTTGCTTGGAATGGATTTTGAAAATGAGAAAGAGAGAGAGAGTTATAAAGGGAGAGAGAGAGAGTGATGGGTGATGGAGTGATGGATGGGAGAGAGATGGGTGTAAGAACTTTTTAACTTTGGTGGCCTTTTGTGTAAGAAAGGCATGGGTTTGTAAGTCCTTTTAGACTTTTGTGACTTATTTGGGAAAAGGTAAAAGGTGATGTGTACTTGACATGTACTTGACATGTGATGGATTGATGGATTGATGTGACACCTCATAGAGATTCTCTTGGGTTTAGCAACGCGCGACATTTTCCTCGCACCAACGTTGGCCCACATCTCTTGACCAGGGTATCGCCTCAGCGCGCAAGTCGCGACATTGGAACCGCAGCGATGGCGTGGTCACTATGGTAAGGGTCTTGGGTTGAGTCGATACGGGTTGACGGCATATGAATCAGGGTCGCGCGTAAATATCAGTTAAGGGTCGAAGGTTGTCGGAATTCGACCGGTAAGACCGCGAAAGTCTACGGAACAGTACGGACTAAAATACGGGTCTTACATATTGTATATTATATATATATATGTATGATGGTGGACCCTTATGTGGACCCCCCACCATGATGCATGTGTTGCATCCAAACCGTCCATTTATTTTATAAGCTCATATTATGGATTGAGCTAAAAATGAGTTAGATCTATGGTTCAAGTGGGCCCACCTTGATATGTGTATAGGGCCCATGTTGACTTATTTGTGGCCATTCATTGAGGCCCACCTTGGTGTATATTTAAGGCCCATGGGATTAGGCTCATATGACATATATAAGGCCTATGGGATTAGGCCCATTTGATATGTATAAGGCCCATGGGATTAGGCCCATTTGACATATGTAAGGCCCATTGGATCAGGCCCATTTGATATGTATAAGGCCCATGGGATCAGGCCCATTTGATATGTATAAGGCCCATGGGATTAGGCCCATTTTGATGTATTTTAAGGCCGTGGGTTAAGGCCCATTGTGACGTACTCTAAGGCCCGCAGGTTATAGCCTATTGCAATGTACATCAGGCCCATTAATGTGACCCACGTACTTGATAACCAGAAGGCCCATATGATATGGCCCATTTAATGTATTTAAGGCCCAATGGGAGGTACCTAAGGTCCATTGCAATGTGTGATTCATCCATGATTTGTGTAATGATGTTTTATGGAGGGACGTGCCTTAGGAGCAATGGTGGTTTGACGCCCACATTGTAAGTACAATTTTGGTCAAATGTCCACATCGTATCTCTCCTTAGGGCCCATTGGTAAGCCCATATTAATTGTGTATAGGCCGTCTAGGCTCATCTGCATCATAAGAGTAGTCCATTACTTTATAACATGCTTAGTATAATCTCATGACTCATGTCCATACGTATCATATGTACGCCTGATATGAGAAATGTTTGATCATAGCATAAGCCAGTTAGGCTGAGACATTTACGGGACTCCTTATGAGACGGAGTGCCCCACATGACCGCACAGTACACGCTGGATTATTGCATGATTTGACGGTGTGATTCATGCATCTCGCATATGTGTGACTTGACACTGCACACCCTAGTGACAGCAGGGTCGTGGCCTCCACAGGCACATCGTGGACGGTCGTATCGAATACCAAAAATACTTGATTTTAGCATTGTGGGCACGTAGGATGTCCTTGGGTGAAAGTTCCAAAACCTTTTTGGTACCACGAGTTGCTCCAACGTCTAGACCGAGTGGATACACAAGTGCCGAAAATGCTTAATATGTTTTTGCATTGCATAGCCTGGATAAGGCTGATAGTTGATGTTTTATTTAAACCAACCTGATTTAAATGATTTTAAACTCGCAAGTATACGAATCAGATGTAGATATGATACGTATTACGAGATCGTTCCCACGAGGACTGGTTGTCACAATTCGAAATATATGATTCCTCTTAACTAATCCAACAAATAGTTTTACTAACAATTAAGTGAACTAACAAAAATCTATGAAAAATAACTGAGAACAATGAAGAAAATCCAATCAAGGAGAATACTAGGACTTTCGAATCCACCCCTAATTATCCTAACCTAACCCTTGTTTTACCTGTTAATTCACCCTAATTTAGATTGATATAAATAAATAAAGCACACTCTATGTCTTTCGTCGGGCACATAGAATGTATAATCCCTTAAAGCATATGGATCACATCTTTTCATCCATGGTCAGGCATGGAGAGATGTAGATTCTTATTTCTTTCTCTATAAGAAACCTGTTCATGGTCAGACACAAGCACCTAGAATAAGATTCCAAATAACATCCACATCTAGACTTTTGTTAAGCTAATAGAATGGAGAAGTACGGAGATTTCAGTGAAGCACACTAGAGAAAGAAACAAACTAATCAAATTCAGATAAAATCAACACATACAAGAATTATTCAAATTAGGAGCTTCATCTTAGCCCTAGCTAAGAAAATTAGCAACTCATGAAATCAATTAGGAAGACAGAAAAATAAGATTAATAAAATAAAAATATCTTTCTTCCTCTCTTTCTTTCTTCTCTTTCTTCTTGATCTCCTCTCCCTAAGCTCCGGCCATCCTCTCCCTTGCTCTATCCAACTTTCATAGCTGCCAAGGGCAGTGGAGAGACTATCGTAGCAACGTTCGCATGTGCAGCGAAAGCTTTTTCATAGCCACCTTCAAGGCTCTATAACTCACTTCATGCTTACACTTTATCAGTGAAATCAACATTTTCTGGGACATTTTTGACTGCTCTACATGATGGACGGATCAGATCTTCCATCTGATCAAAGATGGTGGGCCACAACTACCTGGAAAAGTTACTTTTCATGGACATACGTAAGCCTACGCACGTCCTTCGTTAATGTGATCGGTGGGCCCCACAGAAGTGTTTTAGGGAAAATCCACCCCGTCCATTAGATTCCTCTCGAAAAACCGTTCGGGAAGGGGTAGTTTTGGGTGTCCATTGATGCGGCCCACAGAGTTTTAAACCTCCCATCCATTCTACGTTTTGAACGGTTGAAAAGCCAATAACGTGATGTCTTCAAATTCTGTCAGCTAAGCATGGGTTGTGGCTACCCCAGGGAATGAATGAACGGTATGGATCAACCGTACGGACGATGGGTGAGGCCCACAACTGCAACCGATCATGGCATGTGCGAATGCTAAAAATAAAAGTTTCTATTTTTGAATGGGAGTCGGTGGGGCCCACATCGGCTGTCCTTCTAGAGAATCATTCCCTTCTTCTAGCATCTGCATCAGTTTCTAATCACGGTCCCAAGTTTAACGTGAATTCATGTATCAGATGGACCACACTATCAATCGATGTAGCAACATTTTCCTCACTACTGCGGTCTTAAATGTAAGCATGGAAGCATGGAAACGATCGGGTTTTGGTCAGTGCCCCCCTCTGGACATTCTGGACGGTTCAGATCATCCGTCCTACGAATGTAAGTGGGCAATGCACCCCTCCAGCGGATGGGCTGCGTAACTACACGAGGAAGGAAATTTCCTTCTTCAAAACCGTTGGTCAAGAGTCGGTTTGACCGACTCCCTGTTGTGGTGCGCGGTTAGTGCAATTGTGCACTATGTACATGCCACACAAGGTGGGGTCCACTACAATGTTTCCGAGGAATCCTCTCCGTCCATCCATTTCATCATACCATTTAAGGCATCGAGTCTAAAATTGAAGTATATCCAGGTAGCAGGTGGGCCCCATTTAATGAATTAAGGGGCTGATCTAGCCGTTAGGCCACTTCCTCAGTGATCCAATGGCTGAAATTTAATATGTATGGTTGATTTATGGTCCCCAGGCCATGTATGAAGTTTCATGCTGAATGGATGGAGAGATCCCTGTGATCTTAAATCTTGGATGACTTTTGGGCCTCTTTAACGTGAATGGCTTGATTTCCTCGGATCCTTGGTGTGTAATTTCATCAATGTTGGTCCTCTGGAGTCCGTCTCTTTCTCTGATGTTTGCGAAACGTTAATTCCATGCTTGTAACACTCTTTTTCAATCCACGCTCCTAATTACTCTTTGCAACAAAAACACGATTAAAATTTTTCATTAAGCATTATCATGTACGTAAAATCAGGTAATAATCAAGGTCTAATATGTAATATTTGACCCTCATCACAACCCCCAACCAGTATTTTGCTAGTCCCAAGCAAAACATGCGAAAATAATTTCAGAAATAATAGACAATTCCTGTAAACCCGAGCGACTTGTGAACAAATAGTCGAGATGATAAAATTCTAAGATTCATGAATGGTGAGTGGAATTTTCTCCTAGAATCAAGTTCACGGTGAACTTCATAAACAAGGTCAAAATATTAATCCATTAATTAGAACAATTCTAAACACTGAGTTCAATGAGTGTATAGTGTAATCTTGACTTACCACTGTTAAGAGATCCAATTGTCAATTTCATGATATCATTAGTAATTAACAAGAGCATTCATGACAACCAAACCTGAAACTTGCCTTAACTTTTCATTCTACCAGTCTTTGATTTTCTCTATGAACAGTAACGCCAAGGAGGGGAAGTAAATCCTCACCCATAGGGAGCAAACCTATGGTGAAGATTATTCGACTCACCCTTTCAATTCTTTTTTATAAACTGATGCTTAAAAAAAATATTTTTTTCAAGCTGTTTCCTTTCATGCTTAGTGATTGCCAAGCTAATCATTCAATATCGAACCGGAACCTTAATGTATAAGCGAGATGTGATATGCGAAATCATGACTCAATCAATGTTTACAACTTCTAATCATGGGTTAACAATTCAAACTTAACTGTGAAATCTAACAGATAACTGAATTCAAGAGTCATAAATTACCAACATTTTGTATCTTGTAATTTTAAAATCACGACTATCCTTCAAAATCAATTCAAATTCATAAGAAATTCCAGAAAAATTTTAAAAATTTTCACAATTTTTGCTCAAGACTAAGAAAATATTGATTAGGTTACCTAATCTCCCACCCCCAACCTAAAATCTAAATTGTCCTCAATGAAAAAGAAATAAGAATGCAATTCACATGGGACAACAAAAATAATGCAATTCACATGGGACAACAAAAATAAAAGAGGAGTCATGGAAAGATAGTACCTGGATGGAGAATCAAGAGGCTTTCCCAAAAATATCAACACAAAAGCGAGTCAGCACAAGAGGGAAATTAATAAAAGTAAAATAACAAAAATAAAATTACAAAAGAAGATCCTACATATACCACTTTCGCAGGTGCTCTCAATTATATTTAGTGTATGCAACAAGCCTTTAAACCCTTAGGTTGCCCCTAGTGGACGAGTTTAGTCTCGTGAGGGTTTGTAGCAATGTAACCTATAAACATTGAACTAACTAACTACGAAAAAGAAATGAAAGGCTGGGTTGCCTCCTAGGAGCTCTAAGTTTAACGTCTTCAGCCACACAAGAATGGACCATGAATTAATCAATCTTGATAACCTGGGTCCGCCAACTAAATTTCCTCAACACCTTGATTAACCAATCCCAGACTTTGTGGGAACAACTTGAACCATACTATCTGAAATGGGGTAAATGATACCATCGTTTAATAATTTATGCACTTCCTCCTGAACAACTTATTTCATGTTAGGGTTAAGCCTCCTTTACATTACACGCGACGTTTCCACCTTCTCTTAAAGAACAATACGATGCATACACACAGTAGGGCATATTCCCTTTATGTCCATTATCGTCCATCCAATAGTTGCCTTATATTCTCTAAGCACTTTAAGCAACCTGCTCTCCTGTTCCTTCTCAAGGTTAGAAGCTATGATGATAGGCAGAGTCTCAGAAGGACCTAAAAATGCATACTCGAGATTTTCATGTAATTGTTTAAGGTCATATTTAGGTGGTTTCTCAATAGATGGGACCGGTTTAGACTCAGAGGGTGGAAGAGGTTCCACTTTCGCTTTCCATTTTGCAGTCTCCATTATAGGAGTACAGTTGAGAAATGCATTGACTTCTTAGATGGAACTCTCTATGTCAAAATCCATGCCAAAATGTGCTAAGTAAGTCTCAAGTGCGTCTTCGAAAGATTGAAGGAAAGATTCATGCACTAGACTCTCAATCATGTTCACTTCAAATATATCATCCGAGTCTTCTAGTTGTTGTCCAACATTGAAAACATTGAGCTTTATCTTCATGTTACCAAAAGACAACTTCATAACTCCATTCCTGTAATTTATGATAGCATTTGATGTGGCTAAGAATGGACATCCCAGAATAATCAGAATTTGACTAGTAGGATTCTGGACAGGTTGAGTATATAGAACGATGAAATCCACTAGAAAATAAAACTTATCAACCTGAATTAGCACATCCTCAATAACACCATAGGGCATCTTAATAGATCAATCAGCTAGTTGTAGTGTTATTTTGGTTGGTTTCAGCTCACCAAGTCCTAGCTGCTCATATACAGAATATGGTAACAAATTAACGCTCACCCCTAAATCAAGCAATGCCTTCTCAACCTTATGATCTCTTATGACACAAGAAATGGTAGGAGCTCCTGGATCCCTAAATTTAGGAGGGCTATTATTTTGAATCATAGAGCTGAGTTGCTCTGCAAGGAAGACCTTCTTATGAACATTCATCTTACGCTTTTGAATGCATAAATCTTTAAGAAACTTAGCGTAAGAAGGGACTTGCTTGATAGTATCAAGTAATGAAATGTTAATTTACACTTGCTTAAACATATCCAATATCTCATTAAAGTCATTTCCTTTCTTAACTGGTGTCAAACGTTAAGGAAAAGGTACTTTAGGCACATAAGATGGCACATGAGTGGCTCCTAGAGAGTCAGAATGCTTTTGGACTTTAGATGCACTAGTATGTCTTTTTGCTTCATTTTGGTCCTCTGATTTGAAATTTGATTCTTCCTTAGGCATCTCTACTTTGTTCTCGATCTGTTTGCTGGACCTAAGGGTAATGATTGATTTATCTTGCTCATGATATTGTTCTTGATTTGAATTAGAGCCAATCTCATACTATCCTTTTAGATTTGCCACAAGTTGGCTAGGAAACTTGTCTTTCTCTCTCTCACTCAATGTGGCAGCAAGTTGACCCAATTGTACTTCTAGCTTGGCAATAGATTACGCATTTGCATATAAGCTTTGCTGGTTAGCTAGTAAAGTTTGTTGGGTGTCTTTTTGAAATTGAAGAGAACTCTGCATAAAACGATTAAGTGTATCCTCAAAAGATGGTTTCCTAGATTGTGGAGGTACTTGTTGATACTGCAAAAACTGCTGAGGTTATTGACTACCAACTTGAGGGTGAGGTTGCATTGGAGGATTTCCAGATGGTCCTCCTTGTTGTGGTCCTTTTGCCCAAGAAAATTTTGGATGTCTAACCCACCCTGGATTGTAGGTGTCTGAGTAAGGATCATTCCCAGGTCTCTGAAAGGTGTTCATAGCATGTACTTGCTCAGAGAGAAATTTCGGGAATACTGCACCAGATGAACACGACTGCGTAGGATGGGCGGGACTGGAACATATGGCACATGACTCAATTTGAGTTGCTTTTGGAGGTCCATTATTTAACATCAAAGCATCAACTTTTTGTGTCAGGCTATCAATTTTTGCATAAAGATCTAGCGTGACTCCTATCTCATATATACCACCTTTCTTCTATGGTTGGGGACTTCTTTCACCTTTATTTGAATAGTCCCGTGGCTGGGAGTTTTCACACAAAGTTTCAAAGAAATTCCAAGCTTTAACGTCACTTTTGGTCATGAATGACCCTCCACTGGTGGCATCAACCATGCGACGGTTTTGGGGGGCCAACCATCATAGAAGTATTGAACTTGTTGCCACTTCTCAAAACCATGGTGTGAACATTTAAAAAGCAAGTCCTTCCATCTTTCTCAATATTCATGAAAGTGTTCCCCCTCTTTTTGTGTCAAATTAGTAATTTCCCTACGGAGAGCATTAGTTTTGTGAACCGGGAAGAACTTGTTTAAGAACTTCTTAGACAGTTGGTCTCATGTAGTGATAGTCCCAACCCCCAGAGAATTTAACCATGCTTTCGCCTTATCCTTAAAAAAAAAGAAAAAAGGCGCAAACGAATCGAATCATCTGAAAAGTTTTAAAACATAAAAGTAGAGCAAATGTCTAGGAATTCTTTCACATGATGATATGGATCCTCCTTGACTAGACCATAGAAAGAGGGAAACAATTGTATTACCCTAGGCATAAGTTCAAAGTGTACTGTCGTGGTGGCTGGAAACACTATGCTTGAAGGTGCATTAAATTGTACAAGAGCTGAATAATCTCTAAGCGCTTTAATTCTATTCTAGTCCGCCATTTCAAATAGGATGTTTCTAAATCTTCTACGAAAGGTTCTTTCCATTTCAGGATCAAAAGATGTTAGTTCTATGTTCAAAGATCTACGTCCTATCATAAACTGAATTACTGCAATGTAGGAAAGAAAATTAAACTAAGATGCAACCTAAGAGAAATAAAATTAGAACTAAAAATTATGAATTCCTAAAAATAAGAGAAAGCTATGTAAATAAGAATTGGAAGAAAGAACCCGAAAAGGAGATGATGAATGTCTGAAGATTTGGGAGCTCCTCCTTTTGAAGATAATCTTATTTAACAGCTTCCTTCTTCAATTCCTGTAAAAATAAAAATAAAAATAAAAATAAAAAAAATAAATTAAGTTTCCTAAAATAATGCGAGAAAATTCCTAAAGCTATGAATTATGATAAGAAAGAATCCTAAATCCAATTTGGACCGAAAGAGTTCCCGGCAACGGCGCCAAAAACTTGATATTTTATTTAAACTAACCTGATTTAAATGATTTTAAACTTGCAAGTATACAAATCAGATGTAGATATGGCACGTATTACGAGATCATTCCCATGAGGACTGATTATCACAATTCAAAATTTATGATTCCTCTTAACTAATCTAACAAATAGTTTTACTAATAATTAAGTAAACTAACAAAAATCTATGAAAAATAACTGAGAATAATGAGGAAAATCCAATCAAGGGGAATACTAGGACTTTCGAATCCACCCCTAATTATCCTAACCTAACCCTTGTTTTACCTGTTGATTCATCCTAATTCAGATTGATATAAATAAATAAAGCATAATCTATGTTCTTGGTCGGGCACACAGAATGTATAATCCCTTAAAGCGTATGGATCACATCTTCCATCCATGGTCAGGCATGGACAGATGTAGATTCCTATTTCTTTCTCTATAGGAAACTTGTTCATGGTCAGACACAAGCATCTAGAATAAGATTCCAAACAACATCCACATCTACACTTTGGTTAAGCTCATAGAATGGAGAAGTACGAAGATTTCAGTGAAGCACACTAGAGAAAGAAACAAACCAATCAAATTCAGATAAAATCAACACATACAAGAATTATTCAAATTAGGAGCTTCATCTCAGCCCTAGCTAAGAAATTAGCAACTCATAAAATCAATTGGGAAGACAGAAAAATAAGATTCATAAAATAAAAATATCTTTCTTCCTCTATTTCTTTCTTCTCTTTCTTCTCTTTCTTCTTGATCTCCTCTCCCTAAGCTCTGGCCATCCTCTCCCTTGCTCTCTCCAACTTCTATAGCTGTCAGGGGCAGTGGAGAGACTGTCACAGCAACGTTCGCATGCGTAGCGAAAGCTTTTTCGCAGCCACCTTCGAGGCTCCATAACTCACTTATTTCTTGCACTTTATCGGTGAAATCAACATCTTCTGGAACATTTTTGACTGCTCTACATGATGGATGGATCAGATCTTCCATCTGATCATGGATGGTGAGCGACAACCGCCTGGATGGATCAGATCTTCCATGGATGGATCAGATCTACATCGCACACACTTATACCACCCTCAAAGCTTTCTACAAGCTTATGTACGATAGATGCGTGCAGGTGGCGTTAGGTCGAAACAACGTTGAGCTTAGAGCGTGTAGTTATCTTATGGAGCTTTAATTTTTAATATATGTATTTCCCTTTCAGCACTGTATTCAACTATTTATATTAGTGGATATATGATGATGATGTTACCTTTGTGATTTGGGTAAACTTGTGGTTATGCTTCTTATGAGATAAATGTACATTAGAAAAAAATCATCCTTGTAGGATCCCTGGATCGGAATCCGGCGTATGGGCACTAAGAGCCGAGAATGGGGTATTACGGAGGCTGTCGGCACTAGATTCTGTGATTAAAAATTTTGTGAGCCCGGTTTCTGAGTTTTGGGCGTGACACCAAACCCAAACCAAATGAAAAATAGACAACTTTTGAAAAAGAATGCAAAACATATGAAGCAAGAGCTATGAATGTCATTTACTATGTAGTTTTTTAAGAGGTATTCAACCAAATCAGTATGAGTAAAACCTCTAAAGAAGCATGAGATCTATTGGAAACCACCCATGAAGGAACCAGCATAGTAAAAAGATCAAGGTTGCAGTTCTTGACCACTTAGTTTGAATAATTGAAAATGGAGGAAGATGAGACCTTCATAGAATTCTTTACAAAACTAAATATCATATGCAAGTCCATGGGTGGACTTGGAGAATCAGTTCTTGTACCTAAAATCTATAGGAAAATCCTAAGATCACTTCCGGGACAATTCAACTCTAAAGTAACCACCATAGAAGGATATAGGAACATTGATGAGACGAAAGTATAAGAACTGGTTGGTTCTGTACAAACATTTGAACTACATCTTAAAACACCCATAAAATCCAAAAATAATGTTCTCAAAACCTCTAAAAACATGAATACATTAGAGGAAGAAGATAGTGAGAACAAAGATGAAGATGAGGAGGTTTCCCTTCTAGCTAAAAAGTTTAAAAGATTCTTTAATGAGAACCGTGGGAGGCCATACAATAACAAAGGAGTTCAACTGGACCACAAGCGCCAAACTGGAAAAACCTTTAACAAATCCAAAGAACTTCTGTGCTACAACTTTAGAAAATATGATCACATCTCCACAGAATGCCCTACAAAGAAGTCTAAAGGGAAAGCTATGGAAACTACTAGAGATGATACTGAAGACTCTAATTCAAATTCAAGTGAGTCAAAAGGTGATGGAGATAAAAAAATCATTAAAGATTCTCATGGCCTCCACCACTACAATCATTCCCAAGACTCTAGAAGAGGAAGAAGAACTTAAACTTGAGAGAATTAAAAATGGGAGAAGAATTACTGCTAGAAGTATAACTTTTGATAATCCGATCAAGAAAATTGAACTTCTAGAATAAAAATTGAAAAGTTAAAAAGAGAAAACAAAGACTTAAAACTAGAAGTAAAAAATAATTGATCAAATAGCAGAACTAACCCGAAAATTCACTCAAAGCAATGAAAAGTTTGAAAAACTTCTAGGCATGGGTAGAAATTCCAAAAATATGGCAGGCCTAGGATATGAATCAGATTCTTCCTCTACTTCATCAAAAATGACAAATTCAACTACTTTAAACTAGAAAAATAAAGTTGAATTGTCATGTCACCATTGTGGAAAGATAAGACACTACAAGAGCGAATGTCCTATATCTAAAAATCCTCACACTGCTTCCAAGACAAATTTGAAAGATGCATCCAAATCGTCTGGAAGTCACTTAAAGAAATATTCTTCTGGCTTAAGGAAAATGGTTACCAAATGGGTAACACAGAATAGATGTAAGTGCCCTGAAATCAACTTGAGCTCTTGTAGCCATTACTCTAAGTAAATCAGTTTGTTATCTTGACCCATATTTTGATACTTTTTGTAATAGGTCAAGTATTGTATAAGGGAGATGTTGGAAGTCAAAGAGAACCATAGAAATTTTTGAGGATTAATTAAAGATATTGGCTAAGAAGTAAATCACAGTTATATAAAGTTGATTCAAGAACATTTAAAATGAGATTTTCTATTGGAATCAATTTTCAATCTATCTCTTGATTAATAATTCTATCATATATGGAGTTTGTTGAGACTCATACATCTCAGTAAAAAGGCCTTCATAATAAGCCTCTGCATATAAAACAAGTATTGTGCATAATTTTGAAATCATTCTGAAAAACATTATGTATGTTATGATACTCATTTTCAATCAGAGAAGGTTGATCTACAATTCAATACTCTTCATAAGATCAACAATCTCAACAAATTGATAGATGATTCAATGACTATATTTGAGGATACATTGCCTCACCATCCTTTTAAATATGTGTAAATTTTTTTAACTACTTTTTGGATGTACAAAATACATACATACTGATAAATATATGTGTACATCACTTGAAAAAGGCTAGCTTATCTGAAATGAAAAATGAGTTGTTTTAATAGTATCGATATCAATCGAACCACCTTCGATAACATCAAAGCATTATAAAAATGCCCTGACCTATCGGGACTCCTTCCAATATCATTGAACATGGTTCGATAGAATTGAAGTGTCACCTTCCATATCATCGAAAGTGTTTCAATAGAATGGAAGAGTCGTGTCTTATATATGCGACACAAACAGGAAATTTCATTTTATTCACTCTTCTTCCCTCGTTCCACTACCTCTCGACTCTCAAACATTGGTGGACTTACAATCGATCCTTTTTCATGAACATTTGAGATTGGTAAGTCATTTCTACTCATTCAAATCTAAATCTCATCATTCGAAATCGGCTTGTTCATCTATTTTGGGTCTCCTTGTCCCCAATCCCTAGTTTTCCTTTTCCCTATAATACTCTCGAGTTTCCTTCTTCCAAATGGGAAAAGACAAGAGCAAATTGTTTATGCAAGGAGAATCTTCCAATCTCAGGGAAAAATGAACCAAAATAGTTGTTAGAAGAAAATCAGCTCATCCACCAACCCAAACAGATTCTCCATCGCAAAGGAATGATCTGGCCCCTGAAGTTCAAATCCCCAGTGAGCCACCACTGCCTGAAACTCTATATGAAAATTTTAGAGTAAGGAAAATGGTGTATGAAAGATAAATTAATAGAACCTATCTAACACCATATGGGATTGAACTAATGCTTGAGGCCATTGGATGGTCACATATGCTTGAATTTGGTGGAGTGACACGAAACGAAAAAATATATAGGTTTCTAGCCCATTATCACTCACCCGTGTCTGACCCGCCTTCCATAGAGGTCACCATTGGGCAAACCAGTACTTACATCACTCCAGCCATTATTAGCTAACACATCGGAATTCCCATTAAAAATCAAGGTTTTGCATAGTATGACTTCAACTTACTCAAAGTTCGTGCAGGAATCACTAAACATCTCTGCTATGGGAAAAACATTCCTTGGCATGAAGGTAACGCACTGCGTGGATCCCACATGTCTCCAAAATTTCATATTCTTCATACAATTTTTGCTACAAATGTCTATCCTCATAGTACCAACAAATCTGATCTTGCCCCATTTATGTTGGGAATTCTCTATGCCGTCAGTCAAGGAGTGGAACTGTGTCTACCTATTCTTATTTTACATCATTTGGCTGTAGCAATCCAAGAGACTAGATATACCTACATTCCATTCCCTTATCTCATATGTCTTTTGTCCCGTCATGTGGGATTACTTCCCACCACTGACCGTCCTAGACAACCTCACAAGTTTACCAAGTCAAATCTTAAGAGAATGGGTTGACTTGATATACCAACTTCTTCTTTTGCACCCTATCATGATGATACCATAGGCGAAACAGAAGCTGAAGGAGCTAAGACTGAAGCAATGGAGACCGAGGCAGGAGAAACAGAAGATGAAAGATAATAGGCTAGTGATGCCCCGTTCACACCGGTCACACACATCCATCATCATGGTGGCCAGCGCCAGTGTCGAACCTCGAACATACATCAACTTCGCTAGTAAGATGACTTGTTGTCACAGCTTGAGTGGATCACAAGAGCGATACAGAGAGGATTGGAGTGAGTGGAGAAGGCCATGAAGGATCTGATATCAGCCATCACATGCAGACATGACGACACTGTGCAACATGGAGCCGATCCTCCAACCTAGCCTGATCCATAGAAGTGGATATAGGGTCACTAGCTTGCTTATTAGTTATCTTTTTGGATAAGCAAGCCAATTTGATAAAATCATAATTCCTATCTATATCAGATTAAAGTGTCCCTTTGTTGAAAGAAAAATGTTGTTCAAGATGATGTTCTTTCTTTTAGGATATTTTATGCCCTTAAGGGCTTACTTTTTGTATGATGATTATGAAATTGCGGTAATGACTGCTCTAGTAGAAGTAGGAATAGGTCAAAGTGTCCTAAAGGGGGGTGAATAGGACTTTATAAAATTTTATGACAATTTAAAATCCCATTAACTTAATCTTGATCTAAAATGGAACTATCAAGATATCTTCAATTTAACTCTAATAGCTTCCAAGCTAAATACAGGATCCAATCACAAGACTATTCAATATTTAACCAATATATAAACTTAGTCTATGATGGATGAACTATGTGACTGTGTGTGGGATGTGATTCTTATCAGTTCTAAATAATCATGTTAACGTGCTTCATGAGAACATTCAAAGTAAACACAATAGAGTAATATGCAAATAACAATCCCAAACATAGTCATTTATAGTGGTTCGGCTACATGCCTACTCCACTCTCGGTGGACTCACTCAACCCTTGAGTGTACCGAATTTCACTAATGGAAGTTTCAAATCAGGTTCACCTCAAACCATTACAACCTATACAAGGTTGACTCTAGGACCTACACAAGGTACCTAAGGCATGCCTACATAAGACACAAGTTTATACCCTACACAAGAGCAAAGGTCAACACGAAGCACCTAAGTTTTATGCCCTACACAAGAGCAAAGGATCTACACAAGGAACCTCCATTTTAGGCCACCCAAGCCAAGGATCCACACAAAGAACCTAGAGTTTATGCCCTACAGAAAAGTAAGGGTCAACACACAACACCCATACGTACTTTCCCGTCAGAGGCCTCCTATGAGGACTTGAAAGGGGTGGGAAGCACCTATGACCCAAACCTACACAAGGAATGATCAACAAGGTCTCTTGTAACGCCTTGAAAAAATTTCTCTTTCATATCATGAGACTTTTAAACCTGATTTAGGTACGACGACTGCTGAACTGAAACTGGACCGCCACGTGTGATCTGCGAACTCTGCCAGACTGAAAACTTGGTGTGCACAACATCCAGTGATCATGAGCTTAAGTCCGATCGCGTTCGGCCAGGGGACCTCCCGAAACACTCTTTTGGATCGAAACAGCCCCGATTTGGCTATAACCCAAGTATACTTTGTTCCCAAGTCTATTTAAGTTATGTTTTAGCCTATATAAGGGCTTTAAACCCTCTCACAACCCTCCTATCCGAATTTGCAACAAACCCTAGATAGAGAGAGAGAAAGTGAGAGAAAGTGAGAGACTTTTGGGAGAGATTTCCCCCACTTGCACCAGCTTTCGCTCATATCGAAGCACCGCATCCCAATCATTTTTTCGGTGATTTCCAACGCACTCTTAGGTAAGAAAACCCTAACCACTTGTTGTTTTAGGGATTTCTTCGATTCATTATTGAAATATCGTATGTATCTTGTGCATTAGGTCGCATTTACGCCGGTGACGAAGCGTATACATCCTATTCGAACTGATACGCGTCTAGGGTAAAAGGTGAGGATTTTAGCCGCTTTGATTGACTGATTTCAAAGCTTTCAATGTCATTTAATAGTAGATTATCGACGGCAACACCGTTTGACATGTAAAACATGCTGTCCATTTTTCATTTCGTAAACGTATGGAAAATATGAGATTTAGGGCATTTTAGTCATTTGTAGGAAATACTATTTACATCCACATTTTGCTGAAATGTTTGCCATAATTATTTGTCATGTTAGGATATTAGGAATGCGTGCATGATCTGTTTGGTGAAGAGATTCGCCCAAATGCGCACTTTGAGTCGACATACGCTATGTAGACTAAAGTGTGTAGGCTAAGTGTTTGTATAAATGTTTGTATTAGTATGTATTGAGTAGATGGTGTTGTGAATGAGTTTTGAGATTGAATTCTCAAGTAATATGCTGATGTAAATGATTTCCATCATGTTGGCTATATGTATTGATTTCATTATATACATGAAATGCATGTGTTGGATGATTTGCTTAAGTTGTATGTTATAACATGTGTCAACATGCTTACATTGTTGTATTTCATTTCTGTTACTCTCATATGATTACTGATGTTGATATTCAAGTGTTTGGGGCTATACGTTAGTTCAGGCAGTCGGTAATGGATTGAATTCATGGTTGGCTTCTATTTGCCACAAAGGACGCGTCGATGAACGCGAGTCGTGTTTTGAGTTGGCGGCAGTGGTTAGGCCACACGAAGTATTTCATGCACTTCATGTCGTTCAACTTGAGATGAGATCGTACTAGTCGAGCCCGTCAAATAACCCGACTGGCCATTGTATGTTCACCCTGTATGAGTCATAACTGCTTGAACCTAGGGTACTGAACTTACTATTGGAAGCCCTGTTAACCATGGTACCCTGATCCATAAAGACTCATGAGCCGGGCATGGTGGTATGGGACACCGTGGTCGAGCTGTCGGCCTATGTTGGGGCCACAAATCTCCCCGTAGTGACCAGTGAGCACCTATGACTCGTGAGCCGATTGTGGTGGTATGGGACACTACATTCGAGCTGTCGGCCTACTCTGATTGGTGACGAGCCCTTTGTAGTGACCGCGAGCGTATTCTGAGCCTACGGGAGGCGACGACCCTTCCGTAGCGACGAGAGTACATTAGTCCTGTATTGATAAGGTGATGGGGGAGTGGTGCAACGAGTGCGAGCAACAACCCTGACAGCCCTTGCAACAACCTATAAATACAACATCGTATGAGATTTCTAGGAGTGATGACCCTAGACAGGATCTATATTTGGATTGTTATAAGGGAAGTACCTTATTTTCCCAATACTGCTGAATGAAAGGACTAATAATAACTCGGTAATCATTATCCATATCGCATTGCATGTGCCTGAAAGATGTGGAGCACTGAGGAACGTAAGCATGCCGTGAGCGTAAGATGGTGCCGTATGAGGGAGTATATCGGTGAGGTCATCCATCATGTCATTTCATGCTTGCATTAACAACAGTACCTAGGGATGGTTGATTGTTTACTTTACTATTAACGCGTGATTGATTTGATAACATGTTAATCTTTGCTTTATTATTTCACTGAGTTAATCACTCACTCCCACATTACGGGACAGTGTTTGCAACACCACCAAACCCTGTTTTAGATGCAGGTGATGTAACGATTCAGGACGCAGAGCCGGATTACTATAAGGATCAAGATGAGTTCTGTATATGCAATTCTCCGACGGTTTTACGTAGGTGGCCTGGATCGGCGGGACATGCTAGTGGACTATCACTTGACATTTATTTCTTACTTTATGACATGTATATGAGACTCAGTGATATGTACATACTTTGGAGACTGTTTGAGATTATTTTGTTTTCGTACAGTGATATATATATTTTTCAGTATTTCGCTTGCGTTTTATCACTGGATCTGGAGTATGAATTGAAGTTTTGGTATAATCTTACTCATGTGAATTCTTTAACTCAGACAACATTGAATCATAATCATATTTGTTGCATAAGTGATGGTCTGAAACTCGGGAGCCTGGTTTCTACACGACCCCCGATTTTCAAGGTGTTACAAGTTGGTATCAGAGCATGATTTGGATTAAACAGGACCTGGGTTATGGCCACACGACGTATGCTGTCGCCCCTTTGACTTAGATGGGTGTGAGAGAAATCTAAAAACACTCGTAGGACTTCAGTTTCACCAATAGGCGAAGTCTACTCAAATCAATCATTTTGATCGAGTCCATAACGTATCTTTGGTCGCGTGAAGCGACCTAAGTCGCCTCTAGGTCATTAGTTGGCAGGTTTTAGATGAACCCAGAAGAATTTCAAACCCGAAAATGCATGTCCTTGGGTCGTGGGGCAACCACAACCCTTACACTCAAACTCAAGGCTTAAAAACCCTTTTTCATCCAATTCCTTCAGAATCTTACCTTTCACCACCCCATTCTTCAACTTTTTCTAAGTCCTTTCATACTACACATAAATCATAATGTGTGAAGGATATTTAATCATACTTAAACAAAAATTTTACTTTAAATAGTAAATATATGTGATAATTGGACTTTTGGACATTCTAATTATGAAATATCTTGTAATAAATGGGTTAGATGGATGGATGAGCCTCTCCTACCCCAAAATCATATGCTACATGATGCATATACTCTTCTGGTTTACAAATTGACCCCGAAATGTCCCAAACGAAGTCATGGGCCTATCTAGGCTAAAAGACAATGAACCAGGGTGGGTCCCACATATATTTGGGACCTTCATGGCAGGGGGAACCCAGCCCACATGGCCAACATTGCCAATTTACAAGTTCACCGTCGAGGACCTCGCCGGTTCGGCGAGGGCTCGCCGTACGATGGGCCCCACTCAGGTTGAATTTTTGGTCGACGCCCTTAAATGGTTAGGGAACCCCCCTACATGTGGGACGTCCCTCAAGCCCCCCAAAAACCCTACCTCCTTCACATTTCACGTTCCCAAGCTCTCCCTTTTGCATTTTTTTTTTTTGCTGTCTCCCTCTCAAATCTCGGTGCCAAACCTCTCCCATCCCATTTTCTACTAAAACCGATGCTGACCCATCGTCCACAGCAGTAGGCAGTCCCCTCTCTCTCCATTCTCATCAATTGGAGCTCCTACACCCTCCATTGAAGGCTAAATTTCGTGTGAGCCTCCATTCCCACTTATTTTACTCTTTTTCATTTGAAAATCCAGCCTTTGGGAGCCTGATCTACCCCTCTACAGGACCTAGATTCGTTTCAGTCCATTTGGGTAGCCATTTCTCCCCATATTCCACATTTTTCATGGCTTTTGTTGAGGCTATTTTAGCCATTTTTTCTTTCTCCACCATCCTCTCTCTCATGGGAAAGAGGAAGACCACCGCCGATGAAGCTGGGCCTAGTCGCCCTTCACGATCAAGGAAACCGAGAGGTGGCACCGCTAGCTCAAGCGCCACCGCTAGTCCAAGTGTTGGCAGAGAGCTACATACGAAGCTGGATTTGGATCCCCGTGCTCACATAGGGCGTGCAATGTTAGTAGACTTGGCTCACGGTGCGTATACTGATCACAAGGTTCTGTTTGAGGCGCATGTGGATGAGCGGCTCTTTAGTGAATTTCTGTTGTTTGAGCGCATTGAAGCTGCCAATTGGGGTCCGCACTTTGAAGCTCAGTCTCGTGCGAATGTGAACACTGTTCGTGCCTTCTATGCTCATATTCAGGCTCCTATGTTGGAGCCATTACAGTTTAGGATTCCCTTTGATAGAGATCGGGAAGCCACGATCAATGTTCGGTTGATAGCTCGCATTCTGAAGGTGCCTCTTGGTGCTAAGAATCTGAAGAGTGTTCGTGAGTGAAATCGCCGCACTAGGTTCTTATGTGGTGGTTTGGTTCCGTGGCAGCGTAACAAGAGCCTCTTAACGTCCCATATGTCGGATGATTTTTGCCTGCTGCATCACATTTGCACGTTCAATGTGTATCCTAGGTCGACCAACCACAGTGAATGTACGTGTCTCATGGTCGATTTCTTATATCAAGTGGGCCAGGGAGAGAATGTATGCATGACCACCATTGTGTTGCGACAGATCATCCTCATAGCGAAGTCGAGAAGAATGTCTGAGTCACTTCCTTTTGGCCGGCTCATATGCAAGATCGCGCTTGAGTTTGCTTACAGGCTTGGGTCGGAGATGCCTGTGCCGATTCACTTCATTGATGAGGCTACCATGAACCAGATGAAGATCGGGCCTCGACAACGTGAGGCTCAGCTCGATGATGATAGTGAGGGAAAATATGATAGCGAAGAGGATGCTAGTGAAGAAGAGGCTGGGGAAAAAATAGAGGAAGAAGTCCAGGAAGATGAAGAAGAGGAGGCTCAGGATACTGATGAGAGTCCTCCTATTACGACTCGGGCTGCTAGGGATGCTCATATAGCCCAACTTGAGGAGAGTCAGGTTGCCTTGCGACGGGAAGTCCAGGAACTTTGGGGCGAAGTGAAGCAAGATCTCGAAGATACCAAGGCCGTCATGAAGTAAAAATTTGGCAAGGTGACTCGCACCTTGAAGGCTATCCTGTGCTGCCTGCAGGATAAGGGCGCCCCTCCTCCATCGCCAGACTCGGATTAGCGATTAGTTATTAGATGTTGTTGGTTGTAGTTAGGTTGCTTCCTGCTTTCTGTGTGTAAGCCTGAGAAGGCTAGTAGTTAGCTTATGTTGTGGTTGTAGCTTTGACTGGCTTAGTTTCCCATGTGTTTCTTGTCATGATGCATGTAAAGATATATCTCTTGTATTGTGACAATTTTGATTTAATGAAATGCATGGAGTTTATTTGGCTTATTATGTGAATGATTATGTGGTGGTGTGTTTGTGCTGTTGCTGTAACTGACGAGGTTGCGCCCTATTTTTGAATATCGGGAATGCCGCTTAAGATTACGCCGAGCACGGCACGACTTACATTGGGAGAGCCTATGGATCGGGTTCCTTCCCAAATCGATGAGCAAGCAGACCCTGCTGTGGGCCTGATTCCTGAGACCGCACATAAGTCTCAGCCTTCTACAGGTCCTGCAGTTGGACCACCACCTTTCACACCGCCTGTTAAAGAGCAGCATCGTGCTTCCTCCTCGACGCAGTATGTGCCACAGCCCGCTCCACCTCCTGATAGGTTTGAGCAATTGATGGCCATGATGCATCAGCAGCACCAGCAGCTCTTGACTACGATAGCAGGGGCTCTAGCCCAAGGTGGGAGTGCAACTCCACCTGCACCATCTGTGCATCCAGCTGAGGATGCGGGTACTTCGACTCAGGATGAGGGCATGGCTCATCCTGTACCATCTTCTTACCCTACGGGGCATACTGCTGACTCACGGGGCGCTTGTGGCCTCCTACTTTTATGGGTTCACATAGACCCGAGGAGGCTGAGTATTGGCTCGACCGTGTGTCGAAGATTCTGAGGATGCTACACTGCTCGGAGTCTGAGCAGGTTGAGTTGACTACATTCATGTTCGAGCAGGAGGCCAGTCTGTGGTGGGATAGTGTGTTGCAGACAGTTGCAGTCGACTACATCTGGACTTGGGAAGCGTTAGAGTTCCGTTTCCAAGAGAAATACTATCCCCAGACTTACAGGCACGAGAGGGAGAACGAGTTTCTCCGCCTCAGGAAGGGAGGCATGTCAGTCACCAATTATGAGCATCGGTTTACTGAGTTGGGCAGATACGTCCCGACGATACTTGCTGAAGAGCAGATGCGCATACGACACTTTTCTGAGGGCTTGCGACCGGACATACGGTCGAAGATGTGCTGTGTCAGCATACCCTCCTACGCAGAGTTAATACACATGTCCATGAGGGCAGAGCAGGATGTTGATCGACTGGCGCGATCTCGTAGCCCTATTGTTCCTAGGCCATGACCAGATATGCAGGACAGGCCATTTGCTGGCAAGAGACCTCACATCGACCCTCCTCCTAGGCTACAGTGCCAGTACCCCCGATGAGGCGTCCTAATGTATCGTGTATGTATTGTGGGAGATCCGGTCACACAGTAGGGAGTTATTTTGCTCGGATGCAGGATAGCGGGTTTTCACCGCAGCAGAAGATCGACCGTCCATGCCCACAAGCTTTATCAGCTCCACCTTTACGGTTGGCTCCTGCGCACCCTTCCTTCAGACCTCCCGAATCTCAGTTCAGGACGCCTCAACTGCCCATGGTACCTCCTCCGAACCGTCCACAGCAGGCTCGGGTACATGCTTTGACAGCAGAGGCAGCCAAGACATAGACTGCTCGGCCTTTGGCCTTTGAGGTCACCGCCCATATTGGATGTACTCCTATACTCATGATGGTCGATACAGGATCCACGCTTTCTTTGATATCACATTCCATAATCAAGCGCCTTGGGCTACCGACTATTCGGATGGATGGAGTGCGAGTTCTTACGGCTCACGGGACTTTTTCTGATGCCACCCTGATGTGCGAGGGTTGCTTGGTGGATCTAGGAAGCAGGACGATAGCTCTTGATCTTGTCGTCGACCCCTCTCTTGTTTATCTCGACGTCATTCTTGGCATGGATTTGTTGACTATAGGGAGGGCCGAGATTGACTACGAGACCCGTATGGTGATGGTATACGAGCCAGAAGGCACGCCTTTTACATTTTCAGTGCTGGTAAATCTCCCCTTCAACATACTCAGCTACGCTTCTTTACTATGGGACACCGATGCCCCGACACTTGAGCATACACCAGTCGTCCGTGATTTTGGGGACTTTGGGGATCTGTTCAGGAAGATTCCTGGTTTGCCGCCTCAGCGAGAGATCGATTTTACTATCGATCTGGTGCCTGGTTCCACGCCCGTCTCACTGCCGACGTATCACATGGCACCGTGTGAGATGGAGGAGTTGAGGAAACAGATTGATGATCTGTTGGAGGTTGGTTTCATTCGACCGAGTGTGTCTCCTTGGGGAGCACCAGTACTGTTTGTGAAGAAGAAGGATGGTTCTATGCGATTGTGTATTGATTATCACAGGCTGAACCAGATTACGGTGAAGAACCGATATCCCTTGCCCAGGATAGATGACTTGTTTGATCAGTTGAGAGGGGCCCAGTACCTCTTGAAGATTGATCTTCAGTCAGGGTATCACCAGTTATGCATCAGGGATGAAGACATGCAGAAGACAGCCTTTAGGACCAGCTTTGGCCACTACGAGTTCCTTATGATGTCGTTCGATCTCACGAACGCACCAGCCGTGTTCATGGATCTGATGAACAAGGTATTTCGGCCATTCCTCTATCGATCCATCATTATGTTCATAGACGACATTTTGGTATACTCCAGGAGTCGAGAGGAGCATGAGGAGCATTTGCGGTTGGTCCTGGATACACTCAGATAGCATCAGTTGTTCGCACAGTACAAGAAGTGCGACTTCTGGAAGCAGAAAGTGAAGTTCCTGGGACACGTGGTGTCCAAAGATGGCATGACAGTTGACCTGGCTAAGGTAGCTGCTGAGAGCAGTCTGGTTCTGTCACTGAGGTGAGGAGTTTCTTGGGTCTTGCTAGCTATTATAGACGTTTCATTCGAGATTTCTTGAAGATCGCCAGACCTCTATCTCAGTTGACACGGAAGGATGTGAAGTTCGCCTGGAATGACAAGGCGGAGTCAGCTTTTCAGGAGCAGAAGGACAGGCTTACGTCCACCCCTGTGCTAGTATTGCCAGAGTAAGGGGTTAGATACACGATATATACTGACGCGTCTAGCGTTGGTTTGGGTTGTGTCCTTATGTAGAAGGACAGAGTAATTTCATATGCCTCGAGACAATTAAGGAAGCACGAGGAGAATTACCCTACACACGACCTGGAGTTGGTAGCCGTCATATTTGCATTGAAGCTCTAGAGACATTACCTCTATGGAGAGGAGTTCGAGCTCTTTTGCGACCACAAGAGCCTCAAGTACATATTCACGCAGCGAGACTTGAATATGAGGCAGCGGCGATGGATGGAGACTTTGAAGGACTTCAAGTTCGAAGTCTCCTACCATCCGGGCAAGGTGAACCTTGTGGCTGACGCGTTGAGCCGCAAGAAGGTGATAGAGTTTGCGGCTCCGCTGATGGTTGCTGAGTGGGACATGGTTGAGTTTTTGTGAGACTTTGAGCAGAAACTCATTGTGGAGGAGCCATATGAGTTTATCGCACATGTGCAGGTGCGATCTTTTATCGATGATAGAGTCATCGCGGTGCAAAGGGATGATGCACGTCTGATTGAGCTTCGAGAGCAGGCCAGTGATGATGCAGACACCGAGTGGCGAGTTGGCACGGATGGGGGCTTACGTTATCGTGGCCGCCTATGCGTCCCAGATATCCCTGACTTGAGACGAGAGATTCTCGAGGCTGCGCACAGTACTAGACTTGCGAGGCATCCGAGCAGTACCAAGATGTATCATGACATGAAGAGGACTTATTGGTGGGAGGGTATGAAGACCCACATTGTAGAGTTCGTATCCCGTTATCTCACTTGCCAGCCGATGAAGGCAGAGCATCGCAGACCTCCTGGACTCCTTTAGCCTATGCCTATAGCTGAGTGGAAGTGGGATTTCATTTCCATGGATTTCATCTCGGGACTGCCGAAGACGAGGAAGGGATATGATTCTATTTGGGTGATCGTCGACCGTCTGACGAAGTCGACGCACTTCTTACCCATCAAAGTTACGAACTCTTCAGATGAGTTAGCCAGGCTGTATATCAGAGAGATCGTGCGTCTGCATGGAGTTTCCTTGGAGATCGTGTCGGACAGAGACATGCGCTTTACTTCTATTTTCTGGAATCGCATTCAGGAGGCTATGGGTGTGAAGTTGAAGTTCAATACTGCCTTCCACCCATAGACAGACGGACAGACAGAGCGGGTGAACCAGATTCTAGAGGACATGTTGCGGCCTTGCGCATTGGACTTCAAGGATAGTTGGGATGATTGTCTTGCATATGCGAAGTTCGCGTACAACAATAATTTTCTAGTGAGTACCGGTATGGCACCATATGAGGCTTTTTATGGGCAACCTTGCCGAGCACCGCATTACTGGGCAAAGGTCGGTGAGCGCAAATTGATTGGCCCAGAGTTAGTGCAGGCGACGTCGGAGAAGATTGACATCATTAGACGCTGGCTTCTCACAGCACAGAGTAGACAGAAGGGTTATGCCGATACGAGATGGCGCCCGCTAGAGTTTGCAGTTGGGGATCATGTATTTTTGCACGTTTCTCCAATGAAGGGAGTCCTTCGATTCAGGAAGAAGGGAAAACTAGCACCGTGATTCATTAGTACGTTTCAGATTCTCGACCGTGTGGGTGCAGTGGCTTATCGTCTGGCTTTGCCTACGGTTCTCGCGAGCGTTCACAACGTATTTCATGTTTCTATGCTGAAGAAATACGTTTCCGATCCTTCCCATATCATTAGATGGGAGCAGGTGCAGTTAGGAGAGGATGTTACATATATACTGTAACTGGCGCGCATACTAGACAGGAAGGACCAGGTACTGCGTAGCAAGGTCATCCCCCTTATGAAGGTGTTGTGGACGCATCACTCTGAGGAAGAGGCTACCTAGGAGACAGAAGCCGAGATCAGAAAGAACTACCCACATCTTCTCGAGGAGTACGAAAAGGTATAAATTTTGAGGATGAAATTTATTGTTAAGGGGGGTAGATTGTAACGCCTCGAAAACATCTGTACTGAGACCCGAGTACCAACTCGATCAGAAATCACTTAAGATTAATTTCTTTAGAAAATAAGTGTAAGTTAACTAGCGCTACACTAGTTTAGCTGTGAAATTAGCATCTATCACTTTAAATACGTTCTGCAAGACCCAAAACTTGTAGAATCAATGACGCTATAATACCCTGAAACCTAGGATCAAACTCTAAACCCATTTTCTCTCAGGAACCCTTTGAAACTTTATATTGGATCTAGACCGCGCGCCGAAAGTCCGATGTCTACAATCTTAGACGGTTATGATTGCTTAGCTGGACTTGACAATCATTTCAAAAATCAAGCCCAACCGATGTTCTGAGGCTATTTCATTGAGCCTGGAGTGAAGAGAGTGAGAAATGGGTAAAGATTTAAAATTTTAATTCAAATCTGGCACGAGTCTTTTCTCGTTATTATTAAGCGTTCTGACCATCAGAATTCAGCCAAATTTCACCCTCGGATCAGAAAAAATTTCTCTTTCATATCATGAGACTTGTAGACCTGATTTAGGTACGACAACCGTTGAACTGAAACTGGACCGCCACGTGCAATCCGTGAACTCTACCGGACTGAAAACTTGGTGTGGACAACATCCAGTGATCATGAGCTTAAGTCCGATCGCGTTCGGCCAGGGGACCTCCCTAAACGCTCTTTTGGATCGAAACAGCCCCGATTTGGCTATAACCCAAGTATACTTTGTTCTCAAGTCTATTTAGGTTATGTTTTAGCCTATATAAGGGCTTTAAACCCTCTCACAACCCTCCCATCCGAATTTGCAACAAACCCTAGATAAAGAGAGAGAAAGTGAGAGACTTGTGGGAGAGATTTCCCTCCACTTGCACCAGCTTTTGTTCATATCGAAGCACAGCATCCCAATCACTTTTTCGGTGATTTCCAACGCACTCTTAAGTAAGAAAACCCTAACCACTTGTTGTTTTAGGGATTTCTTCGATTCATTATCGAAATAGCTTATGTATCTTGTGCATTAGGTCGCATTTACGCCGGTGACGAAGTATATACATCCTATTCGAACTGATACGCGTCTAGGGCAAAAGGTGAGGATTTTAGACACTTTGATTGACTGATTTCAAAGCTTTCAATGTTGTTTAATAGTAGATTATCGACGGTAACGCCGTTTGACATGTGGAACATGCTGTCCGTTTTCTGTTTCATAAACGTATGGAAAATATGAGATTTAGGGCATTTTAGTCATTTGTAGGAAATACTGTTTAGATCCAAATTTTGCTGAAATGTTTTCCATAATTATTTATCGTGTTAGGATATTACGAATGCGTGCATGATCTGTTTGGCAAAGAGATTCACCCAAATGTGCACTTTGAGTCGACATACGCTATGTAGACTAAAGTGTGTAGGCTAAGTGTTTGTATAAATGTTTGTATTAGTATGTATTGAGTAGATGGTGTTGTGAATGAGTTTTGAGATTGAATTCTCAAGTAATATGCTGATGTAAATGATTTCCATCATGTTGGCTATATGTATTGATTTCATTATATACATGAAATGCATGTGTTGGATGATTTGCTTAAGTTGTATGTTATAACATGTGTCAACATGCTTACATTGTTGTATTTCATTTCTGTTACTCTCATATGATTACTGATGTTGATATTCAAGTGTTTGGGGCTATACGTTAGTCCAGGCAATCGGTAATGGATTGAATTCGTGGTTGGCTTCTATTTGCCACGAAGGACGCGTCGATGAACGCGAGTCGTGTTTTGAGTTGGCGGCAGTGGTTAGGCTACACGAAGTGTTTCATGCACTTCATGTCGTTCGACATGAGATGCGCTCGTACTAATCGAGCCCGTCAAATAACCCGACTGGCCATTGTATGTTCACCCTGTATGAGTCATAACTGCTTGAACCTAGGGTACTGAACTTACCATTGAAAACCCTGTTAACCATGGTACCCTGATCCATAAAGACTCATGAGCCAGGCATGGTGGTATGAGACACCGCGGTCGAGCTGTCGGCCTATGCTGGGGCCACAAACCTCCCCGTAGTGACCAGTGAGCACCTATGACTCGTGAGCCGAATGTGGTGGTATGCGACACTACATTCGAGCTGTCAGCCTACTCTGATTTGTGACGAGCCCTTTGTAGTGACCGCGAGCATATTCTGAGCCTACGGGAGGCGACGACCCTTCCGTAGCGACGAGAGTACATTAGGCCTGTATTGATAAGGTGATGGGGGAGTGGTGCAACGAGTGCGAGCAATAGCCCTGACAGCCCTTACAGCGACCTACAAATACAACATCGTATGAGATTTCTAGGAGTGACGACCCTAGACAGGATCTGTGTTGGGATTAATATAAGGGAAGTACCTTAGTTTCCCAATAATGCTGAATGAAAGGACTAATAACAACTCGGTAATCATTATCCATATCGCATTGCATGTGCCTGAAAGATGTGGAGCACTGAGGAACGCACACATGCCGCGGGCGTAAGATGGTGCCGTATGAGGGAGTATGTCAGTGAGGGCATCCATCATGTCATTTCATGCTTGCATTAACAACAGTACCTAGGGATAGTTGATTGTTTGCTTTACTATTAACGCGTAATTGATTTGATAACATGATAATCTTTGCTCTATTATTCCACTGAGTTGATCACTCACTCCCACGTTACGGGCCGGTGTTTGCAACACCACCAGACCCTGTTTTAGATGCAGGTGATGTGACGATTCAGGACGCAGAGCCGAATTACTACGAGGATCTGGATGAGTTCTCGTATATGTAGTTCTCCGATGGTTTTGCGTAGGTGGCCTGGATCGGCGGGACATGCTAGTGGACTATCACTTGACATTTATTTCTTACTTTATGACATGTATATGAGACTCAATGATGTATACATACTTTGAGACAGTTTGAGATTATTTTGTTTTCGTACAGTGATATATATATTTTTCAGTCTTCCGCTTGCGTTTTATCTCTGGATCTGGAGTATGAATTGAAGTTTTGGTATAATCTTACTCATGTGAATGCTTTAACTCAAACAACATTGAATCATAATCATATTTGTTGCATAAGAGATGGTCTGGAACTCGGGAGTCGAGTTTCTACATGACCCCCGATTTTCAGGGTGTTACATCTCTGGACTCTAATGACTTATAGATAAGTAGGTGAACACCGTAAGCACATTGATGAAGATCTCTTCCTTGATGATGAAGATTCTTCAGCTCCCTTGATCCACAACACTTGATGATGTTCCAATAAAGGCGATAGGTTGGGTCAAGGTTATGTTGGAATCCTACTCTAATAAATATTTTTCTATTTTAAAAAAAGAGTGATTCCAAATATTCGCGCATTCAAGGTATCTCAGCACAATGATTTGCCATTAAGATAGTAGTTAGATGATCCTTGAATGGGGAAGTTCATTCCTCAATCCACTCTATTGATTATCAACGATAAGGGTGGATTGAAGGATGAACTTCTATGAGAAAATGAGCTTAGGGTAGGTAATATGCAAAACTCTCTTAAAGCTCTATCTATTTTTCTCACTACAGCAACCAAGAGCAAGCTTCCTATATATAGGTAAAAGGTCCCAACGATAATAAATATGTCAAAGTCTGACTGAGTTCGATCTCATCGGGCCTGACTCGATGTCATAGAACGTATACTTTCGATGCCATCGAATCAGGGTTCGATAATGCAAACTCAGCTGAAGCACATACCCAGAAATTTTTTACTGAAGATCGATCTCATTGATCATGCGTTATATTATCGAATTTTGAATTTTGATCTCATCGACAGTGATTCGATACAATTATCTTTTCAAGGAATATTTTGAGAAAGCTTGCTGGACACTTTTTGACCCAATTCGATGATATCGATTTCATCAATTTTTAAATTACGATCATATCAAGACAATATCGATTCCTCGATCATTCACATAAGATTTTCCTTTTCAAGTTTGATGGAACAATTTTACCCCGATTCGATCGCATCGAGTCTATATCGATATTATTGTGATTTTAATTTCAATGACATCGATGTGGGTTCGATTCCTCTAACATTTAGATGTTTTTCTTTCAAAAACTTGTTGGACACAACTTGTCCCATTTCGATGTCATCGATACTGTGTAGATAATCGAGATTTGAATTTTGATGATATCAATTGTCTTTCGATTCCTCGAGCAATATCAAGAATATTTTCCAAGCCTTTGCTGGATAGAGCTCTAAGACTTTTGATATCATCAACTATCCTTTGATATCAGCGACTATCCTTCAGTATCATCGATATTTGAAATTCGATGTTATCGAAGGTACTTTCGATTTATTGAATATTTTGTCCAAAATAATTTGTGGTTGTTGGACATAAAGAGGACTCAATTCGATGTTATCGAGACTAGTTCGATTCATCGAGACTGACTGTTTGATTGTATCGACCAAGAATTGATGATATTGAACTTAGCTGAAAACTTAGAGAATTTTCCATTTTAAAACCAGGTTTTCAAACTTTTAATCCCTATGTTGTTCTAAGCCTTTTAAGGAGTTATATACCTGGGTGTTTAGGACAAATGTGAGGCTAAGTTTACCTGTGATGAGCTCTGAATATACATCCGGTTGAGGTAATGTCTTCAACGATCTTCATATGGGGCCCACTTGACTCATCGACTCAACACCCATGCTAATTGACAAACTAGGGCACTTTCAAATTATACTACCCAAGCTTGGGGTAGTTATTTTAGTTACTTTTTGGTGAATGAATAATGATATCTAATCACCTTCGTTTTACTAATGCTCATGCCATTTTTGTAATATCTTAGCATATTCTTAAAGCCATGTTTAACTCACATATAGTTCTTATGTTTCATTCGTACATTTTATGAACTTATGTGATTTCTTAGTCTCTCCCTCTAGCCTTGAATATTAACATACTTTAGTTGTATTGGTTTATTGCTAACCCTTTGCCAATCACTAACAAAAAGGGGGAGAAACATATTATGCTCCAAGTTTTTCTGTTGTTTTGTATTTCTTAAAAACTTCATGCAAGAACTTAGGGGAGCATAAAGGAGAGCATGAACAATGGGGGAGCTACAATCAACTCAAGAATAGAACTACATGAAGATCTCTATATATTATGTTGATTGCAATAATCTATGGTTTGTTAGTTTATTTTTGTCACGTAATTGACAAAGGAGGAGATTGAAAGTGCCCTGGTTTGTCAATATACATAAGTGTTGAGTTAGTCGGTTCAAGTGGACACTTAAAAGAAGACATTAAGACCAAGCCTCAACAAAAGATGAAGGCCATGTTCAAGATCAAACCTGTCAGCCATAGCCTCATCATCTAATAAACAAACCCTAGCAGGTATAGCCCATATAATCCCAACTTACCCTTAAAATGATTTGAAACATCTTCTGGTAGAGTTGGTATATATAGCACCAAGAGTATAAAGGGAAGAAAGTAATAAAATCTGAAAAATTATAAGTCCTGGTCAGTGCATCGAACTGTAATCGAAGAAGTCTTCGATTCATCGAACATCGTTCAATATTATCGAAGATTCACTCTTTCTATCCAACAACAAATTGAAAGAAATACTGGAATTATTGATTGCATCGAGTTCAATTCAATATCATCGAACTTCACACTTCGATGACATCGAACAGACCTCGATTACTTGGACCTTGAAAATCTTCTAAAGAAGCAGAAAATACTCTAAGTGCTCCTCAATGACATTAAAGCCTCCTCGATGAAATCGAGAGTAATTTATCGATAGTATCAAAGTCTATTCGATCGTATCGGAACTCACTCAATTTTGTCCAATAAGTTTTTCAAAGAAAAACTATTTTCTTCAAGTATATCGAAGATCATTTAATACCGTCAAAATTCATACCCTCAATGAACAATGGGGTCCTCAAGTATATCGAACATTAGACAAAACTATCCAGCAACCTTGTCTATTTTGTTAAAGAAGATATCGATGAATCGAGAGTCCCTCAATGAATCGAAGTGCACGTCGATATTATCGAAGGATGCTCAATGAAACACAGTCAGAATTTTTCTTGCACCCAAATATAAATCTTATGTAGGAAGTCGATGCAATCAAAGATGGTTCGATAATATCGAAATTCAAATTTCGATAACATTGAACAACCTTTGATGGCATCGACAAGTTCAAAATTCTGCCTATTTTTTGACCGTTGGGATTTTGCCTCTATAAATACACAAGTGCTCTTCTGGTTAAAATGAGCTAGAATCCAAGAGAGTTTGAGCTTGTTATTCCAAGATCTATCTACCCTTATACTCACTCTCTCCTTCCCATTAGAGTTCATCATTCAATCCCTTGCTTGAGCATCAACTCATATCATTCATGCTTGGATTAAATTATGAAATCTAGCATTTATGAGGTTTCCAACTAATCATACTATCTTTGGAACTTCTTAATGCCTAGCTAATGGGAACCTTCTCTATTGATTTAAACTCCATCATTTAAATAGAAAAGATCAAAAACCCTAAACCTCATGACCTCAGAGACTTCGCAATCATCAGCGGGTTATGGTTCAAGGGAGTAGAAGATTCTTCGTCATCATCGAAGATCTTCACTGTACGAGAATGGGACTCACCAACTTACTTTGTAAGTACTAAGTGTCTAAAAGTGTCTGAAGCTCTCTCCTTGTGTACGATTGAGATTTAGAGTTTGAAAGTCAAACTTGTCAAGTCCTACTTGTAGGCCTCCGATGGGAGAATACGTTTGTGTCCTTGTGTAGGACAATAGCCTTGTGTAGGCTCGTATCATCTTGTGTAGGCTTGGCTTGCCTTGTGTAGGTTCCCTGTGTTGTGTCCTTAGGTAGGACGTGTTACCTTGTGTAGGCATCTAGGAACTTTATGTAGGTGTCCTAGTTTAACCTTGTGTAGGTTGTGAAGGTTCATGGTTAACCTGATTTAAAACCATTGGATAGTGAAATTTGGTACACTTTAGGAGAAAGTGTGTCTACCGAAAGTGGAGTAGGCAAGTAGTTAAACCACTATATATGATTGTGTTTAGGATTTTTTTGAGCACATTTATCTAATTATGCTTATATTCAACATATGTTCACAATGATGCATGATTTAGTTAATGTCACATCCTAAACTCGAAAACCGGGCTCATAAAATTTTTGATCGCCGAGTCTGGTGTCGACAGCCTCCGTAGTACCCCATTCTCGGCTCTCAGTGTCCATACACCAGATTTCGATCTTGGGATCCTACAAGGAGGATTTTCCAATGTACATTTTACTCGTAATAAGCATAACCACAAGTTTACCCAAATCGCAAAAGCAACATCATCATCACATATCCACTAATATAAGCATTTGAAAATAATATTGAAAGGAAAATACATATTAAAATTAAAGCTCCAGAAATCAGTTAGATGCTCCAAGCTCAACGCTGCTGCAACCTAATGCCACCTGCACGCATCTATCATACATAAGCTTATAGAAAGCTTAGAGGGTGGTGTAAGTGTGTGTGCAAGATAAGTGTCAAGCACACAAATACAATGCATAATCATTCAATGATGGAAATACTGGCAAGATTATGAATCATAAGATATCAAAGTAAGCGGAAACATATTGGTAAGATTATGAGTTATACAATATCAAAGTACAGAATGCAGATCACAATAAGCCAAATATCAAATGTTGATGATGCAATGCAATATGCAAATTCTGAAGAGACACGAATACCATCAACCTCGTCTAGGCCATACATCAAACCTGCACGTATCACGCGATCATGTGGGGATAACTCCGTCTCACAAGGAGTCTCAAAAATATCTCAGCCCAATGGCATCTGCTTTAATCAATCATCCATCACAACATACATATGAATGATGGGGTCTACAGAAGGATGACAGATCTAATCTAAATATTAAGATAGGCTCACAGATTTAAAATGCGTCACAATTGTTAAGGAAAGAATCAAACTTATAGCCACCACAACATCGGATGATGCTCCCGATGTGGGATAAAGCTCTGCCTTTACTGTGTGCACAGTAGCCTGCCAATCACTTATAGCTCGCTCAGGTCCTCATGTCCCGCCCACTTAGTGTCTACTCACGTGCCCCGCCCACATGTAATCACAGTGATAGAGTGTCACAATATCCCCCACCAAGGGCAGATCCATGTCTAAGTGTAATAAGTGGGCTTCCTTACCCTCTCTACGCGTAATAAACTGGACTTTCCTATGGGCCCAATATATATATAAGGTGGGCTCGAAGGTGTAGGTATCATAATGTTATGCTGTCATATACTCATAATCGGTATCGACCTTGACAATTAGAATCAGCCTCGACAATCAAAATCACCCTCGACAATCAGAATCGACCTCGACAATCGAAATCGGCCTCAACAATCAGAATTGACTTTGATAATCGAAATCAGCCTCGATAATCGAAATTAGCCTCAACAACCGAAATCGATCTCGACAATCGACCTCGATAATCAGAATCGGCCTCGACAATCGGAATCGGCCTCGATAATCAGCCTCAACAATTGGAATTGGCTTTGATAATCAGAATCAGCCTTGATAATCGAAATCGGCCTCAATAATCAAAATCGGCCTTGACAATCAAAATTAGCCTCGACAATTGAAATCGACCTTGATAATCAGAATCGATAATCGGCCTAACAAAGGGCCTAAGGGAAGGTCACAATGTGGACATTTAACTATCATTACTCCCAAGGAGTGACCCACATAGGGCCAAACGTATCGTGGGCCCATGGCATCATACAAGGGCCTAATATACATCATAATGGGCCTCACTCAAGGGTGTAATACACATCACGATGGGCCTTGCTGTTGGACCTCATGTACATCACCATGGGTTGCAATATATGGGCCCTATATATGTCAAATGGGCCGCAATATATGGGCCGAAAAATACATCACAATGGGTCTTAGATACATCAAGTGGGCCGCATCAATGGGCCGCACCAATGGGCCTTATATACATCAAGTGGGCCACATCAATAGGCCACACCAATAGGCCTCATATACATCAAGTAGGCCACATCAACGGGCCGTATCACATAGGCCTAAGGGTAGCCTATGATCCAAAAAATGGATGAATGGTGCATACATAACACATACATCATGGTGGGGTCCACGTTCAGGGATAGACGGCCTAGATAAAATACATACAGTATGGTAGGCCCATGTCCAACCCAATGGACGGTGTGAATACATCACATACCTCAAGGCGGGCCCTACCTGCCCAGAATTCAGATTGACGGTGAGGCTGAAAACACATACATCATGTGGTGGGCCTCGCCGTCCAAAGGATGGACGAATGGCTGGATTTACAGCACATCCATTAAAGAGGGCCCCACCCAGCAAAATGTCCTAATGAACGGCTGGATGAAACAGATGAACAACATGGATTCAAAATACATACACCAAGGTAGGCCACATGGGTGGGTTGTGTAGGTAAAACACTTACATTATGGTGCGCCACATGCTGTCAGCACGTGCATCTAGTGAATCCCCACTGTCCAAAAACATCTAGACAGTGAGTATACATCATCTACATTAAGGGTGGTCCCACCATCCAGACCACTGGACGGTGAGGAGGATAGAGTGCATACATCAATGTGGCCCATCTTCACACGTACAACACGTGTGGAGTGGGTCCATAACAGATGAAAGATGTAGGATATAATACATACCTTATTTTCAAACCCATAGTCATGTGTGGAATTCACACGTGGATGGATGGTTTGGATATAACAATACCTCGTGGTGGGATCCATCGTCCACATGGATGGATGGTGTGGATCTCACATGCCTCGTGGTGGCCACGTCAAAATGGATGGACGGTGTGCAATGCACAATAGGTGGGTCCCACTGTCCCATACACTGGACGGTGGAACTAAAACACATACATGGGTGGGACCCACCTGTCCGGATGGACGGACAGTGCAACACAGCATGTGTAGGCCCCACAGGATTTCACGTATCAATGTTGAAGAAATATGTTCCTGACCCTACCCACATTATCAAATGGGAGCAAGTACAGTTAAGTGAAGATGCTACCTATATACTGCGGCTAACATGTGTACTTGATAAGAAGGAACAAGTGTTACGCAACAAAGTGATCCCGCTCGTAAAGGTATTGTGGACGCACCATACTGAGGAAGAGGCTACTTGGGAAACGGAAGCCGAAGTCCGTAAGAGCTACCTTCATATCCTCGAGAAGTATGAAAAGGTACTAATTTCAGGGATAAAATTTTTCTTTAAGGGGGGTAGATTGTAACGTCTCAAAAAAATCTATACAAAGACCCGAGTACCACCTCAGGTAGAAAGACCTAAGGATTGTATTCTGTAGTAATTTAGATAGAAATTAATTAAGTACTAAACTAAATTAATTGGTGGATTTAGCTCAAACCACCATTTACACAAATGGGAAGACGCAAAACCATCAATATCGCTAACTCAACACTACTTAAAGAAAAACCTAGGAGAAATCCCGTGAGCCTATTGCTCTCAAGAGTACATTGAAACTCCGTATCGGACCTGAACCGCATGTCAAAAGTTCGATGACCATGAAACTATAGGGTTATATCCGTCCTACTTGGCTTGACAACCATCACGGGAATCGAGCCCAGATTGTGTCTAGAAATGCATAATTTAATTCTTGAGTAAAGTGTGTGAGAAACGCAAATATCTTTAGAAAACGTAATGAAACTTAAGTAAATTGGGTCATTTTCTTACATGTAAAATTGAGAATTTCGAATCATCAGTTTCTGACCAAACTTCACCCTTGGGAAAGTGAAATTTCACTACACGAATCAATATACTTGTGGCCCCGATCGAATAAGTATAACCGTTGATCTGACACAGGTCCTCCACAGTCGATCGGCCTATCCAATGAAAGTGCACCTACTAGTGTCCTGGTTTGTCAATTACAGTGTGATTTGAGTCGATCAGACTATAGAGCCTAACAGGAAGAACAATTCAAGCGTCTGCCTCAACTGGATGTGTGGAAGCTCGCCATAGGTAAATCATAGCCTCACATCCGATGTCCCAAAACACCAGGAGATTAAAACCCTTAAAAATAACTTAGAACATATGAGGGTTTTTGGGTAAGTGAACTTTTTCAAACATAAGAAAATCTCTAAGTTTTCTTGCCCTGTCGATTGTATCGATACATATTTCGATATGATCAACCTGCTCTGTCGATGTCCTCGACACTTAATCAATACTATTGGTAAGAGGACTAAAAGTGTCCAGCAACCGCATACTCATCTGGACGGATTTATCGATATATCGATACACCTATCGATATCATCGATATTCAAACATCAAGTCAATCGGAAGTGGCTCGATAATATCGACAGGCAAATTTTCGGTGCCTCTGTTTTTCTTAAGAGAACTACTATGTGCTTCGATATATCGATGCCTTCTCCGATTTAATCTGAATTCAAATATCGATCATATCGGAAGGCCGTCGATCATATCAACAGTGGGTATGAATTTCTTCCAGCAAATATTTCAGGATATTTTTAACTTTGATCGGGGGCCACTCGAGGAAATCGATATTCGTATGTCGATGCTATCGAGCCCTGGTCGATTGGATCAAAAATTGGACACAAACTGTCTAGCGTGCTTATATGTAAATCTATACAATTTATCGATCCCATCGACACAGCCTCGATATCATTGATATTCAAATTTTGATGACATCGGTTGACCCTCGATCATATCCTAAAAAACCTGAAATATTTTAGGCTAGTCTCTCTCATTTTTCAAATGTCGATAGATCGATCCTAGTATCGTTGGAATCGGAGTTCGAAATCGGATGACATCGACACCAGTATCGATCCCATCGACCAGCTGGCAAAAGTTTTCAAAAGCGTATGACATTTGAGTTTGTGTTATCGAGCGGACAGTCGATCCCATCGAGAGTATACGCTCGATGATATCGACCCTGCTCGATGATATCAAACTCTATCGTAAATATGACCATTTTATATCCGTTAGAACTTTTTACCTATATATAGAGAGACCTGTCCATACTACTGGTAGAGAAAGAAGAGAGTGCTTTTGTATTTTTTACCTTTAGATCATATACCCAAAGCCCTTTCTCTCACGGGAGTTCATCTTCCAATCCACTCTCATTCATTGACATTCAATAGAGTGGATTGGAAAATGAACTTTCGCATTTAAGGATCCTTCAGCAATTATCTTAACAGCATATCATTAAGTTGGGATGCCTTGAATGAATAGATGACAGGAATTACTCTATCTTCCTTATAGGAAAATTCTAAGAGAGTAGATTTTCGTCCTAACCTTGACCCAACTCGAAGCCAAGTACCGGTATATCTTTTATGTTGTGGATTAAGGGAGCTGAAGACTCTTCAACAACAAGAAGGAGATCTTCATCACTACTCTAAAAGGGACTCATCAACTTATCTATAAGTACCTAAAGTCTAAAGGACACTTGTGATCATTTCTTTCTAGGATTGGGTCTTAAGTGTTGCTCACCCTTTGAAGTCCTCATAGGAAGCCTCCAGCGGGAGTGTACATTATGGGTGCGTTGTGTGGACCCTTGCTCTGTGGAGAGCATAAACATCTAGGTGTGTTGTGTGGACCCTTGCTCTGTGTGGGCATAAACATCTGGTTAGGAGTGAACCAGTAAAACTCCAGGGTTAGATGTGAACCGAGTAGAAACCTCCAGGTGCGTTGTGTGGACCCTTGCTCTATGTGGGCATAAACATCTGGTTAGGAGTGCACCAGTAAAACTCCAGGGTTAGAGGTGAACCGAGGAAAAACCTCCGTGTAAAGATTAAAGGCGAACCTGATTTAAAACCTTAGGTTTGAGGTGAATCCTAGGAAACCTCCTTAGTGAAATCCGGTACACTCAAGGGTTGAGTGCGACAGCCGGGAGTAGAGTAGATAAGTAGTCGAACCACTATAAAAATGACTGTGTTTGTGATTGCCTTGTTTGTGTGATTTGCTTTATTATTTTAATATCTAAATATCTGATATCACACCTCACACACATACACAGTCATATCTAGCATGAACTAATTTCTATATTGCTATCTTTTAAATAGTTTGTGATTGGATCCTCTACTAGGCTTGGAAGCCAGTAGAGTTACATTTGAGTAATCCTGTTAATTGTATATCTGATAGGATTAGTGCAATAGGATTTTAAATACACTGTAAAACTTTAAAAAGTCCAATTCACCCCCTCTAGGACATATTGGCATATTCCTACTTCAACTCAATCAGTCTTCACCGCTATTTTCATCCAATCGTGTCGAAATCACATCCTGACATAAATCCATTGTCAGAAAACTTCCCCTATGACGTAAGTGAATAATGGACCTCCCCGTGAGCCCCATTTGTCGAAAATAATAGCCCAAAGAGTGAAATCCATGTATATGGTGACCATGGGGCCATTTACATCACTACTAGGCCTATATAAAGCCCTTATTTCACCCCACTTCTATCCCATACGAATTTCTCCAAACCCTAGGAGAGAGAAGGGAGAAAAGAAGAGAAAAGAGTGAGGAGAGAAGAGAAAGTTTAGGAGATCGTTGCTATGATTCTTTCCCATGGCTCCACTCACTGGATCACCTTTCTGTTACGCTACACGATCTATTTCAGCTACGATTTGGGTAAGAAAACCTAACCCTAGTATCGTTGTAGAGATCTAAATTGAGTAATCGATAAACTAGCTAACATATTTCACCATTTAGGTACCCAACGCTCCATTTTTGGGAATGTAGAATTCTAACCGAGTCCGAATCTAGTATTCTGATGAAAGGTGCAGACTATAAATGCTTAGTTTATGGTTATCAATGCTTTCAATGTTAGCTAATGATTTATGTCTAACTTGATTGCTGTCATGTTGACTTAGATACGCTGTTTTCAATATATTTTATATGTATGAACTATGTTGAACAAAATATGCATCCTGTGTGTTTATTGAAATGTTTGAATGACTTTGTAAATGTGATTGAAGCTTGCTATGACTATTAATTATTGGGGCACAAAAAATATCTCATTGCAGTGGTTAGGGAATCTCATGGTGTTGATATGCTCCAAGGGTATTTTAGGTATTTTGCTACAGATCCAGCTCCAAGGGTAGTTTAGGGGATTGAAGCAGAAGAAGATTGGAAAGTAAGGTGCAAGAGAGAAGAATAAAAGAAAGAAGAGAAGTGCCTTTTGAGATTGGTTACACGGGACCGTGTAATAGATGTCTGTTGCGTAGGACCGCGTAACAAATATCCCTTGCGTGGGTTTTTAAGGAGTGTACGCGGTTACGCGCAAATAATATCTATTGCACGATGTCGCGCAATAGATGTTCCCTGCACACGGCCGCGCAACTGATATTTCAGTTGCGCAGGATCTCGCAATAAGCTACGAAAATTATCCTTTACAAAAAGGTCCAAAGTGTTGAAAGAATAGTCCCACATCCCAAAGATCGAGATTTCTATAAGCTCGAGGGCCTATAAATACCCCCTCCCCTCCTTCATTGAAGGGGGAGATGGATGATTTTCAAGAGGAGCAAAGCGGAGCGGAAGACAGAAGGTAGGAGCGAAGTCTCCTAGGAGTTGCGCAGGACCGCGCAACCGATATCGGTTGCGCGAGTCCGAGCAACTGAACTGCCCTGCAGTTTGTAATGCCCAAGAGCTATTGTGCTGCCAAAGTCCGTGGCCCAGGCTTCCTTTCTCCGGGCTTTCTCCTCTTCATGGGTTCTAAGGAGAAAGATTAGTCGATTTAATCGACATTCCTCCTAAGTCCCAGAGGATGGTTGAAACAGGCGCCGAAAGGCTGTTAAAATTTCTCTCCTTGAAGACTGGTTGATCGATTCATCAATTCCTCCTAAGTATCCAGGAGATGACCGAAATAGCATCGGAATGCTGCCGAAATTTCCATCAAGCCATCTTCTCTTTCATTCAGTACATTGCATTAATTGTACTTTATTTTCAGAATCAAGGGAATCAGAGGATGTAAATGAACTCAGATAAATGTGATGAATATTCTCTCATTCATTCTTTGTTATCATTGAATATATCCTCCAAATCAAATGCATTTGTTTTCTTGTTGAAACAAAATGGCGACTCTGCTGGGGAATTTTATTATTCAATGGTAACCTAGAAATTATTTCGAGAACATTTATCACTTTTTGGCAACTCTCAACGGGAATGTCCTCCCCTTCATCTCTGAAAATAAAGCACGATTAGAGTTTTTAACTAACGCATTTTTATGCTTTCTCTGAGATAGAATATCTTATCGATTAATGCTGCTGAAGAAGAAGCGTTAGAGAAAAGTAAAGTCTGTTGAGATCAAGAGTAGCGAATTTCTTACAATGGACAGAACAATCTTCATTTCACCAATAGCTCAAGAAGATGAGGAAGAACGGAGGATGGTAACATCTAAAAGTCAGAAAGTTCGATCTACTTCTGCTAGAAGCAACATCTTGCCAAGTACTGGGTCGATTATGGGAAGTGTTATAAGACATAGTCCTGCTCCGGTTATACGATCATCTCATTCGAGAAAAATAGAAAGGCCCGTCACTTCAAAAGATCTTTCAATACCGTCAACTATAACCATGAAGACATCTTCCGCAGAATCATTGTGGGTTCAGAAAAATAAGGGGAAGACGACCGTAGCCGGTGAATGTCCACTCACAGCACCTCCTGTAAAAGATTTCAAGAAAACTCATGCATTAAGAATGCCACGATTTGCGTCAGCTAGCCATTCGGAGCGACGATACGCTGGTTTCAAATCGAATAATAGTCCTTCTTCAACAGCGTCAGCAGCGCAGCGCTTGCCTCCTTCTTCGGTATCAAGACAATCAAAGTATAAAGAAACAGAAAGTTCGTCAACAAATATTAATCAGTTTGATCAGTTTTCACTAGATGAGCATGTGGTTGAGGAAGTCCCTAATATGCCGACAGTGACTGTCGTAAATAACATTGAACCACAATCAGAAAAGCTACAGCCGCAAAAAATAAGATTTCAAGAGCCAATGCCTAATATTACTCAGAATATAACGTAGGAAGAAATCTGGCAGATGGATATTGAATCTATTCATCTAGAGAATGAGCGAAGTTAGAATCAAAAATTTTGATATCACACACCGTATCCCCCTGAAATACGAAAAATGTCATTTTCTGCTGACTTCGAACACCCAGACTTTTAGAAATTTATTGGGGACGGTTCATCAGAAGAGCATATAGTGCATTTCATAACAAGGATGGAAAATTTTGCTAGAGTTCCTTAATATTGTTTGCGATTATTTGGATCCTCTCTAACAGGAAGAGCTTTTAGATGGTATTCAGGTTTAACCCCAGGATCTATTCATACCTGGGAACAGATGCAGGATACTTTTATGTTAAACTTTGCCCCTTCGGACCGAGAAGTTAGTTTGACTGAATTGGCCTCTATTCGCCAAGAAGAAAATGAATCAGTTGAAGAATTCATCAGTCGATGGATGAAATCGGCAACGTCATGTCGACATCCTCTGTGGGAATCAAAACAAATAGAACTATGCGTAGAAGGCATGAGACTAGAATTGGCATGCCACCTGATTAGTAAAGATTGGAAGACTTTTCAAAATCTTGCTACGAAGGCTTATGCTCTTGAAAAGATGATGGGAAGAGTGTCTGCCTTCCAGTCAAAATCGGCTCACATTATTCAGAAAGAAGAAATTAAAGAAGATTATCAGGATGTGGAAAAAGACAGTGATGAAGAAGATAGAAATGGCCAGGCAATTATAATGACATATAAAAGGTCCAGGCAAAATAAAGATCACACGAAGTATTCATTTGCAAGAAAAGATGTGCTTCCTATGCTGAATCAATTGTTGGTTACGAAAAGTATTGAATTACCTCGGCTAAGACATCTCGAGAGAAGTAAAAATATAAGAGGGCTGGATTATTGCCATTACCATCGTAAATTTGGGCATCATACGGAAGATTGTAATTTTCTTAGGAAAAAGCTACAAAAGATGATCGATAAGGGAGAAATTGTGATGAAAAAGAGCATGATAGAAAGAGAAAAGTGAAGAGAAATGACAGAAATCCGATAAAGAAGATTCTGGGGGCATCCACGTTAAAAGACGATGCTTCGTATGGTGAATCGTCAGTAATTGATAAGATCGAGTTGTCATTGCCTGAAAACTCACATGACAAGAAGCGGTGAGGAAAAAGATATAAAGTCGCGATAAGAAAAAGAAAAAAAAAAGAGAGAAAAGAAAAGGAAGAAGCATATTCGTTGCAGATATGCATTGCAATGCCTGTCAGTTCAAAAGATGATCGCTATTTTGATTTCAAAAGATATCAGTATGATACTTCCAAAATCAAAAGGGGGCAAGACAGGTAAGACAGGTGAGTAAAAGTTGTGGAATGAATTTCTCACCATAGAATGTATTTCTTTTGTGTATATGAATAAAATGCAGGCTTTCAAGCATATCAAGTCATCGCCAAATGCAAAGCACCAAGGACAAAAGTCAAATGCAAAGCTAAATGAAAAGTGAATCACCAAGATTAGCAGCTATCGCCATCGCCATGAATCGCTTATAAAAAATGTGAAGCACCAATGACAATCACCAAAAAAAACCGTCGATGATTGTTGCCAAAATAAGCAAGCGCCAATGATCGTCGCCAAAATTAGCAACTATCACTGTCGTCACCAATGGCTCATGCAAGTTTATTCAAACAATCGCTATCAAGCGTCAAACAATCGCTATCAAGCGTTAGCAATCGCCATCAAGCGTCAAACAATCATTATCAAGCGTTAAACAATCGCCATCAAGCGTTGATGATCGCTACCAAGCATTGATGACTGCTGTCAAGCCACTAAACAATGATGATAGCAGTCAAGCATTGATTGCCAAAGATTTTCCTCAGAATCATCAGGTATCAATGAGTATTGATAAAAAGCAACTATCGCTGTCGACAATCAAATACTTGCCAAAATTGCTATCGTCGCCAGGCTGATACATGATTTCAAATATAATACGAAAGTTTTCATAATGTTATCGTCAACGGCGAATTATCTTCTCAGAATATATCAGCAGCTGGCGAAATATCAGCTATGGATTCACCGTTCATGATAATGAAATAAGTAGTGGAATAAACCTACATGGTTAACCACACAGATCTTACGACAGCAATGGCAAAATATCAGTTAAGGTAGCCTAGCCAAGCCTATACAGCCAGCTACGCTTAAGACCTATAATCAATTAAGACAGGTGAGTAAAAGCTGTGAAATATATTTCTCACCATAGAATGCATTTCTTTTGTATGTTTGAATGAAAGACAGGTTTTCAAGCATAACAAGTCATCGCCAAACGCGAAATACCAAGGACAATTGCCAAAAGCCAATAGCTCAAAGTCTTCAACGACCAAAAGCCAATAGCTCAAAGTCTTCAAATGACCAAAATCCAAAGTGTTAAAAGTCCACAATGCCCGAAATCGGCAGTAAACTACTTTGCTCCTTGAGCCCTTGCCCGAAATCGGCAGTAAACTACTTTGCTCCTTGAGCCTTGCCCGAAATTGGCGGTAAACTACTTTGCTCCTTAAGCCTTGCCCGAAATCGGCGGTAAACTACTTTGCTCCTTGAGCCCAGTATCAAGTCCAATTCAGTCGTCGAATTCAGTCAAGTTTAGTCGTCCAGTTCAGTCAAGTCTGGTCAAGTCAAGTTAAGTTATCCAGTCAAAGTATGGCCGGTCAGTCAAGTTTAGTCGTCCAGTTCAGTCAAGTCTAGTCAAGTCAAGTTAAGTTGTCCAGTCAAAGTATGGTCGGTCAAAGTACACCGGCACCAGCGCTCAAAAGCATAAAATTAAATTAAAGTTTAGCATTTAAAATGTTGCAAATACATATTTCAATATAGATATGCTCAAACAAGCAATTGCCTGATGAAAATTTTAAACATTGATTAGACAAACATGCAAAAATGCATTTCTCTTGAATCAGGTTCAAATTACGTCAACAGTAAATGCCTTCAAGATATTAGCGATTATCTAGTCAACAGCTCAAATCTCCGACAGTATAAGGACTCTGATATATTCTTTGGAGTCATGAAAAAAGCGGAAAAGATTACTCGTTCTTCAAAAGTATCAGAAGGCTTCGCTTCGGAAATATTATCTTCTGAAAAATCTTTATGCGACATTGACCTAGAAAGGGGGCAGGATTTAATGTCTTCAAAATAATTTATGCCTTGGTCTTTCTAATAATCTCTTATATGTGGCGAAAGAATTCATATGCCGAGTATTATGGATAATAACATTGCAAGACTCCAAGTATCAGATCGGATGGAGACAAAGAACAAACAGAATCGTCATCATTAGTAACTTCTATGACCTTTGAAAAATTATTAAATGAAAATTGAAAAGAAGTTTTGTCTATTTTTCTATTTTTTAGAATCAGCAAAGATCCAAGAAAAAGTCTATGAAGAAATGCTAAGGAGCACAAACTAGAAAAGGCTCAGTAAAAAGACTCAGCGGTCGAACCTTTGGAGCTAAAGATGAAATCTCCAAGAGTGTAATATAAAGAATATAATGTGAAGCACGATGACAAGCGCAAAGATTGATTAAATCATATTGCGAATATCACAATCAGCCTAAGAAGAGAAGAAACTCTCAATCTGTTTCAAAAATTATCAGTGCTTCATAAAGCTATATTGAAAATTATAATGAATTAAAATACTAATTTCGATAAATTTGGCAGGAGAAACCATTATTCAAAAGCTTGGGTTATGCAGATCGTGAGTAAAGGAAATAATCAAAAAAAGTTGTTGCGGCAGGAGCAACATTAAAGAATAGCCCCAGATATAAGGTAAAAGGAAAGAATCGCTGGAGGTGATCAAAAGGAAAGAATCGCTGGAGCTGATTAAAAGGAAAGAATTGCTAGAGCTGATCAAAGAGACTGTTACAGCAGCAACAGTGTTGAAAGAAAGTTCTCTGATCAAATCGCTCAAAGAAGAAGTCATCACAGCTGTTGCAGAGGCGGGCTTCAATGAATCTTCTTTAGTGAAACATCTGCTTGACACTGTGGACTGGGGGCATTTTAGTTTTCCGTTCGAGTGCCATCATTCAAGTCTTCTGGTCTAACAGAATCATTCAAGCCCTTCGTTCAAGCATGAGTATTTCAGTTCTCCGCTTGAGCACCAGCGTTCCAATCTTTTGATTGAGCGCTAATATTCAAATCTTATGTTCAAGCGTCATCATTTAAACCTTATGTTCAAGCGCCATCATTCAAGTCTCCTGGTCAAACACAATCATGCAAGCCTTTCATTCAAAAGTGACCACCCAGTCTTCCGTTTGAATACGAGCATTCAAGTCTTCCTTTCGAACGCGATCATTCAATCTTCTGGTCAAGTATGATCATCCAGTCTGCCATGCAAGCAAGATCATCCGATCATCCTTCAGTTGCAGTTCATTCAAGTTCTTCAGGCAGAGAAAGATCGATCGTCCATTTGATTTCAGGAATTAATCAAAGAAGGATCGAGGGGGCATTTGTTGAGGCATAAAAAATATCTCATTACAGTGGTTAGGGAATCTCATGGTGTTGATATGCTCCAAGGGTATTTTAGGTATTTTGGTACAGATCCAGCTCCAAGGGTAGTTTAGGGGATTGAAGCAGAAGAAGATTCGAAAGCAAGGTGCAAGAGAGAAGAATAAAAGAAAGAAGAGAAGTGCCTTTTGAGATTGGTTGCGCGGGACCGCACAATAGATGTCTGTTGCGTAGGACCACGCAACAAATATCCCTTGCACGGGTTTTGAAGGAGTGTGCGCGGTTACGCGCAAATAATATCTGTTGTGCGATGTCATGCAATTGATGTTCCCTGCACACGGCCGCGCAAATGATATTTCGGTTGCGCAGGATCTCACAATAAGCTACGAAAATCGTCCTTTGCAAAAAGGTCCAAAGTGTTGAAAGAATAGTCCCACATCACTAAGATTAGGATTTCCATAAGCTCGAGGGCCTATAAATACCCCCTCCCCTCCTTTATTGAAGGGGGAGATGGATGATTTTCAAGAGGAGCAAAGCGGAGCGAAAGACAGAAAGTAGGAGCAAAGTCTCCTAGGAGTTGCGCAGGACCGTTCAACCGATATCGGTTACGCGGGTCCGCGCAACCGGACTGCCCTGCAGTCTGTAATTCCCAAGAGCTGTTGTGCTGCCAAAGTCCGTGGCCCAGGCTTCCTTTCTCTGGGTTTTCTCCTCTTCATGGGTTCTAAGGAGAAAGATCAGTCGATTTAATCGACATTCCTCCTAAGTCCCAGAGGATGGTTGAAATAGGCGCCGAAAGGCTGCTGAAATTTCTATCTCCTTGAAGACTGGTTGATCGATTCATCAATTCCTCCTAAGTATCCAGGAGATGACCGAAATAGCGTCGGAATGCTACCGAAATTTCTATCAAGCCATCTTCTCTTTCATTCAGTACATTGCATTAATTGTACTTTATTTTCAGAATCAAGGGAATCAGAGGATGTAAATGAACTCAGATAAATGTGATGAATGTTCTCTCATTCATTCTTTGTTATCATTGAATATATCCCCCAAATCAAACGCATTTATTTTCTTGTCGAAACATTAATCTAGGATTCATGTTTGGCATATGCATGATGACCTCTTTATGTAAATAATTGCCATAATATATGTCATAACTAACCTAGCCTATGTATTTTGGTGAAGTGTAACCTAAGTGTTTGATAAAATGTTTGAATGAAAAATTGTGATAATTTGTATTTATTAAGAGTATTAGAATAGGATTCTCAATCACTTTATGCATATGTATAGTTTCCTTTATGTAATTTTAATTTCATCTACATAGTTTATGATAAAATGCAAGTGTTAGATATATACTTAATGTGTATGATGAAATGATCAAATGAAAGATTTGTTTAAATTGATTGCCAAATGCTGGAATTATTATTACATGTGTTTACTTACTGCACCTAAGTATGATTAGGGCTATAATGTAGTCCAAGAAATCGGTAACCATCGCTATTCGGGTGGCCGAACTATTCCCGCCACACTGGATAAATTCGACGAATCCAGGTCACACGATGATTATCGACAGTGGTTAGGCCACGAGGGGTGCTTATGCACTCCATGTCAATTAAGTCGGCATGTGCTCATGCGAACGTGTCTTATAAACCGATTGTCTCATTGTGTGTTTACCATGTATGGACACCACTACTTGAATCTAAGGTACCCCCTTCGATGTAAAGGTCTGCCCTAACCATGATCCACGATTTGCTAAGACTCATGAACCGAGCATGATAGTATGGGACACTATATTCGAGCTGTCGGCCTACGCCGAGGTGATCAGCCATCCCGTAGTGACCAGTGAGCAAACATAGACTCGTGAACCGAGCATGATGGCATGAGACACCGTGTTCGAGCTGTCAGCCTACGCCGAGGTGAATGGCCACCTCCTAGTGACTGCGAGTATAAACTTATGAATTTGCCTATCGATTGTTTTCCATTGGGAGTGATGACCCACAACTTGCCTTTTATATGTGATTGACTAGGAGTGACAAACCTAAATGGATCCTTCGGTTCGAGTCAATGATATAAAGGGAGATACCCTAGCTTCCCAAATCTACTGTATGAATCAATTTAATTAATTACTGGGCTAACATGACTATGCATTGCACTACATTAGTTAGGACGTGCTTTAAAGGCGTAGAAGTCACACAGGAGGCAGTGTTGTCATATGAAATATTGGTGTCAGTGTCGCTTATTGAAGGAGCTTTAATGTGAGGGCATGCGTCATTACTTGCACTTCATTCCTACATTAATAAGAGTAGTTAGGAAGTGATTGTTATGCTGCTTTATCATTGCTGCTTGATTGACTTGATAATATGTTAACCTTTGCCTTATAGTACCACTAAGTTGATCACTCACTCCCACTCTGGGATGGTGTTTTAAAATACCAACCAGACACTAGTTTAGATGCAGATGATGATGAGGTCTATGAGGCAGAGCAGGATTTCATGGACGAGGAGGAGTTCTCCTACTATCAGCTTTCAGGTGGGTCTGCGTAGACCTAGAGCTGATTCGTCGGGATACCAGGATACTTACTAGTTGGACATCTTACATCTTCCCATTTTGTCTATTTTAAAATAAATCTTGTATATATTAAACCCTGTTACACCATCATACTCTGAAAGTTGTGAATTGCTCACTTATTTTAATATATAACCTTCAGACTTCCGTATGCTATCTCTGGAGTATGATATGTTGCTTTAGTATAATCTCACTCATGTTTAGTGCATTGATACGGATGACATCTAAATATCATTATTCATGTTGCATAAGTGATGTGCTGGATCTCTGGAGTGGAGCTTTGCTCAACCCTCGAAATTCAGGGTGTTACAGCTTCGACTCATCTAAGATAGTCTTTGACTCGTCTAAGGACCGGATTCCGTTCCAAAAAAATTTTAAATTTTGAGCACGATAAGATAAAACAGATTTTTGACTGGTCGAGGGCCTTGTTCGACTGGTCAAGCAAGCTCTTCGACTAGTCGAGGGTGCAGGAAATCTGAACTTATTCAGTTGTTGGACTTTGAGTCGAGCAACCCTCGACTGGTCAAAGGCCCACCTTCGACTGGTCAAGTAGGTTCCTTGACTGGTCGAAGATATAACAGAAATTTTGTATTACTTCAATTGGAACTAGGACTAGTCAAAATTTTCTTAAACAAGTCAAGCCACAACTTACACTAGTCCAACCTTAACCAACTATCAGCATAAAAACTCACTTAAATTATATTTTTAAAGTACCTATGTAACACCCTAGATTTTTGCCAACCTAGATTTAGACGTCCTTAGGCAATGGGTCAATCCTAACACCTGATTAACTTCTCAAAACTCAATCCAAAAGTCTCAAATCCCTATTTCCTTCGAAAATCTCACCTTTCACTACTTTATCCTTCAAAATTTTCTAGGAGCTTTCATATTAGACACAAATCTTAAAGTTTAGATGATGTTGATCAATACTTAAACTAAAAAGTACTATAAATAGTAAATAAATAAATAAAAAGAGTTTTTAACTATTAACCTTTTGAAATCTCATGAAATAAGTAGGCTATTTGGATAGATCAGCTTCGCCTACCTCAAAATCATATATTGCATGTCAAATAACTCATCCCAGGTTCTAAAATATGCCCATTTCAAATATCAGATGGTAAAATCACCCCAAACAGGTCAGCGAGTGGCAAGGGGATCACCGGTTTGGCGAGGCCTCACCGATTACGGGGCTTGGCCGGGCTGCAGTTCATCGACTAGCCCGTTTTCGGCCACATTTTCTTTAATTTTGGTTTGACTTTGAAAAAATTATATCTTCCTCGTTATAACTCCGATTTAGGTGATTCAAAAGCTAGATTGAAGGTAAATGAGTCTAATTTGATATAAAAATAAGTAAAAAAATATAATAAAATATTTAGTATAGTTAAAAATGGGTTGTTCTGACAACTATCTGGAAAGTATAGTTTTGGACAGCTGCTGCTTCTGGAATTTTTAGAATTTTTCTACAGCATAAAATATCATGAAATTTAGTGGAGATGAATTAGACTTAATGATGAACTACTAAAAAAATAATTAAAATAATATACTGATTAGAAATGTCAAGAAAGGGCGTAGAACTTCCTAGGGACTTATTCTGTCATAATTAGGTCAGAATTTGGTTAAGTACTGAACTGAACAATCAGTAGAATTAGCTCGAACCACTTTAAATATGACCTGTAAGATCCAAAATGAGTAGAACCGTTAACGCTACATTGCCTAAAAATCTAGAATCCATCACTAAACACGATTGCTCTCGAGAGCACACCGAAACTCCATATCGGACCTAGACCGCACGTCGAAAGTCCAATATCTACAATCTCAGACCATTATGACCGCTTAGTTAGACTTGACAATCATTTCGAAAATCAAGCCCAACTGATGTCCTGACACCATTTTACTAAGTTCGGAGTGAAGAGAGTGAGAAAAGGAAAAGATTTAGAAAAGAAATTCTAAATCTGGCACGTTCACTTGCGCATTATTTTTAAGTGTTCCGGCCGTCAGAATTCAACCAAATTTCACCCTCGGATCAGGAAAAATTATCCCTTTCATGTCATGAAACTTGTAGTCCTGATTTTAGGTTCGATAACCGTTGAATTGAAACTGGTCCACCACGGACGATCTGGAAATCCGATCAGACTGAAAACTTAACTGATTAAAGATCTGATGTTAGTGAGCTTAAGTCCGACCGCATTTGATAACAGGACCTCCAGAAGTGCTCCGTTGGATCAGAACAAGCCCATTTTGGTTATAAAATAAGTATACCTTGGCCCCAAGTCTATTTCCGTCGCTTTTGGGCTTATAAAAAGGCCTTAAACCCTCTCTCACAAATCCCATACGAATTTCAAATCCTATCCAAATCAAGAGAGAGAAAAGAGAGAGAAAGTGGGAGAGAAGTTGGTGATTCTTCCTAGGATTCTTCCCAGCTTTGCTACGTGCCTAATCCACCCCTCCGTATCGCTTTTTCGGCGACTCCGGCTTCGTTCTTAGGTAAGAAAGCCTAACCCTAACCTGTTCTAGGGTTTCAATTGGTCCAAGTGGTGAAGTAGCTAACTTAAATCATACTGTAGGTTGTCAATCAGTCGTTGACAAAGACTTAGAGTCGCTATTGAATTCGTTACATTTCTACGTCGTAAGGTGCGAATTCTAGATGCTTAGATTACCTGTTTTCAAAGCTTTCAATATCGTTTAATGATAGATTGTTGACAAGAATGTTGTTTGACATGTAGAATATGTTGTCAGTTTTCTATTTCGAATACGTACGAAGAATATAAGATTTAGGGTATTTTAGGTATTTATAGGAAATACTGTATACGTACGTATTTTGCTAATATGATTGCTATGTGTATTTGTCATGTACCTATGCTAGTTATGCGTGTATGATCTGTTCGGCAAAGAGATTCTCCCTAATGCACATTATTGGCCGACATACGCTATGTAGGCTAATGTTGTAGATTAACTGTTTGTATAAAGTTTTGTATAAGTAAATATTGAGTAAATGTTGCTGTAGTTTAGCGTTGAGATTGGATTCTCAACTAATATGATGATGTACATGATTTCCTCCATGTTTGTTATATTGAATTGATTTCCTTAGATAGATGAAATGCTTGTGTTTAGTTGAATTGCTTATGTTGTATGTTATAACATGTTGTTAACATGTTTGGATTAATTGTGTTTCATTTCTGTCACTCACATATGATCATTAATTTAGATTACAAGTGTTTGGGGCTATATTCTAGTCCAGGCAGTTGGTAACAGCTTAGAATTCGTGGTTGGATTCTATTCGCTACGAAGGATGTGTATGACGAACCCGAGTCGTACTAGAGTCGTCGGCAGTGGTTAGGCCACACGAAGTGCTTGTGCACTTCATGTCGGTCGATTCAACGGGCGCTCGTGCTAGTCGGACTCAACAAGTAACCCGATTGACCATTGTATGTTCACCTTGTATTCGTCATAACTTCTTGAACCTAGGGTACTGAACTTACCAATGATAACCCTGATAACCGTGGTACCTTGATCTACTAAGACTCATGAGCCGGGCATGGTGATATGGGACACCGTGGTCGAGCTGTTGGCCTACGCTGGGGCCACAAATCTCCCCGTAGTTACCAGTGAGCAACCCAGACTCGTGAGCAGATTATGGTGGTATGGGACACTATATTCTTACTGTCGGCCTACACTGATAAAGTGATGGGGGAGCGGTGCACCGAGTGCGTGCAACAGCCCTGACAGCCCTTTATAGTGACCTCGAGCGTACTCTGAGTCTACGTGAGGCGACAACCCTTCCGTAGCAACAAAAGTACAAACTAGGCCTGTATTGATAAGGTGATGGGGGAGCGGTGCAACGAGTGCGTGCAACAGCCCTTACAGCGACCTAGAAATATATCATCGTATGAGACTACTAGGAGTGACGACCCTAGACAGGATCCTTGTTTGGGAATGATATAAGGGAGGTACCCTAGTTTTCCAATCCTGCTGTATGAAAAGGACTAATAATAACTCGGTAATCATGATCATATCGCACTGCATGTGCCTAGAAGATGTGGAGCACTAAGGGAAGAAAGCATGCCGCGGATGTAAGATGGTATCGCATGAGGGAGTATGTCGGTGAGGGCATCCATCATGTCATTTCATTCTTACATTAATCACAGTGTTTAGGAATGTTTGATTTGCTTGCTTTATCATTATCGCTTGATTGATTCGATAACATGTTAACCTTTGCTCTATGATTCCACTGAGTTGATCACTCACTCCTACGTTACGAGACAGTGTTGTACACACCAACCAGACTCTGTCTTAGCTGCAGGTATTGGCGATGCTTTGAGGCAGAGCCGGACTACTCGATGATGAGGAGAAGCTCTCCTATGTCCAACTCTCTGGCGGGTCTAAGCAGACCTGGAGTTACGCTGGCGGGACTATAGGGTTTAGATAAAAAACACTACTTTTCCTTATTGCACATTTCATGTAATTATTTAACCTGGTGATAATCATACTCTGAGAGCTTACCATCATTTTTATATAATTCATATACATACCACAGTCTTCTACTTGCATAATTTAATTGTCTCTGGAGTATGATTTGTTGTTTGGCTTAATCTCACTCATGTTTACTATACTAACAGACAACATTCAATCATCATCATCATATATGTTGCATAAGTGATGTTCTGGAACTCGGGAGTTGGGTTTCTACCCGACCCCCGATTTTTAGGGCGTTACAACCTAATCCTAAGGTCTTTCTAGGGTTTATTATACCTGAAATGACTGAACTTTTGAAGTAGATTGGATGCTTGAACTTCATGGAACTTATTCTTCTACTTTACTTAAACTTTAGTAGAGTCTTAAACTTTTCATCTTGATCTTCTACTTGATTTGAACTTTAGTAGAGTCTTGAACTTTCCATCTTGATCTTCTACTTGATTTGAACTTTGGTAGAGTCTTGAACTTTCCATCTTAATCTTCTACTTGATTTGAACTTTAATATAGTCTTGAACTTTCATCTTGATCCATATTAGAAGGCCACTTCATAAGCTGTTTGGTCTAAATGAAATTTGACAAACAAGTTGTGCTTTATTCACTCTAACACTTACAAATCCAAGAAATGAAGTTATAAGTAAATGCTTGTATAAATGATTGAATGATGAACTCTAATGGGAAAGAGGCGATGAAGATTTGGATATTAACTCTTGCAACAACTATCTCAAACTCTCTTAAATTCTAGCTCCTTTTACAAGAGGCAAGTCATGTGTATTTATAAAGTTGAAATCCCAACGATAAAAATAAATGGCAGAAATCTGACATTGTCGATAACATTGAAGGGTATTTGATGCCATCGAAAATTGAATCTTGATGTCATCGAACCTTCTCTAATTGCATTAAACTCCTACACAAGATATTTAGTTGGGTATAGGTCTAATTCTGTCTGATCTCATTGAGCACCCTTCAATGTCATCGATGTGCACTTCGATGTCATCGAGGGGTGTTTCGATGCCATTAGGATTCCCTTTGAAAAATATACAATGGTTGCGAGATAGTTTTATCCCTTGTTCGATGTAATCAATCAGTCACTTGATGCAATTGAAATTTGAATTTCGATGCAAACGAACGGTATTCAATGTGATCGAACATATTGGTTTTACCTGAAAACCTTGCTGGACAAGAGGTTCTCATTTCCATGCCTTCAATCAGTCTTCGATGCCATCAATAACTTACTCTCGATGGTATCAAAGGAACTTCGATTACATCCAGGAGGACTTAGAGTGTATTTTATTTTGGAGAAAATAAGCACAAGGTTGATTCAATCGAAGTGAGTTCGATGCCATCAAAGCTTAAGTTTCGACATTACCACACTGTATTCAATGCAATCGATAATTCCCAGCATTTATTCAGTTTGTCGCTAGACTATATGGACTTATTTTTTGATGCAATCGAACTAAGTTCGATTCCATTGAAGATGTCCTCGATTACATCTCAATTCAATCGTCCGGAACTTTATTTTACCTGTTCAATTCATACTTCCTTTAATACTCAAAGTGTTAGCAACCCAATCTTATTGGAAGATTTTCAAAGTAGTTAAGGGTAAGTTAGGTTCTTTTGGGAGCATATACCTGTCAGGGTTTGTTTTGAGTAGATAAGGCTTACTTTACCTTTTAAACATGATCATATGCCTTCATCTTGATGAGTCTTGAGCTTGATGTCTTCATCTTAGGACTCACTTAATTAACAGACTCAATACTCACGTATATTGACAAACAAGGACACTTTCACGACTTAATTCAAACCGAACAAGTATGACCCTAAGTGCCAAGATAGGTAGATACATAGTATGTGACTGATATCGAATAAGATCGGTCATCTATTCAGCCACTTGCACAGTATTTTAAACTTATCATGTGATAGTCAAATGGTAGGTTTCATCCTTTGATAATGGGTTACACATTTGTCTTCCGTATGAAAGGACTTTTCAATATAAATAAAAGAGAAACAGGAAAGGAAACCTTATAATCGGCCGCGGAGAGCAACTGTAAAACACCTTCCTGAATGGAGAACTCTAATTGATGCTCGAACTGAATTTAACGTATGAACTTATATCCAAATTAGTACTAAAGTGAACAACTACTTGATTAACACTATGGATTACACTAAGGAATGTAAATAACAAGCCAAAGTAAAGGATTACACTACAAAATGTAATTGACTGGTAAAAAAGTAAAGGGATTACACTAAGGCATGTAAATTATGAATAATTAAAAGATAGATTTGGTTTGATTGGGTTGGTATTGTCATGCCCCAAACTCGGAAACCTGGCTCGCAAAATTCTCGATTGCCGAATCTGGTGCCGACAGCCTCTGTAGTACCCCATTCTCGGCTCCTAGCGCTCAAACGCCAGATTCCGATCCTGCGACCTTACAAGGAGGATTTTTAACATGAATTTATTTCATCAGAAGCATAACCACAAGTATACCCAAATCATAAGAATAATATCATCACCACATATCCACTAATATAATTATTTGAGTACAATACTAAAAAGGAAATACATACATATAATAAAATTCCAGAAGCTCTACCACACACTCCTGCCCCAGCTCGAATGCGTCTTATCGTCACCTGTACGCATCTATTATGCATAAGCATATAAAAAGCTTAGAGGATAGTGTAAGTATGTGTACAAGATAAATGTCAAGCATTCAATATAATGCCTTAATCATACAATATCGGGATTACTGGCATGAATCATATAATATCAGAGTAAGCAGAAATACTACAAGTCCATAAAATATCATCAACCTCATCCAAGATATGTGATGAAAAGATATAGTAAGTCAATGTCATATATTAAGAAAGTAATGTAAATCGACTATGTAATACAAAAACATAATAAATCAGATATCAGATATTGAGGATGCAATACAATATGCAATTCGAAAGAGTTACGAATACCATCAGCCTTATCTAGGTCATATAAATGCAGAAATATAGTAACCTAAAATGCCATATGTCGCGGATGTAATACCATATATGGTGCTAATGGAATGACCATGCTGTAGTGTGAAGCCAAGATGATAGTACGTAGTATTACAGGCTATAGGATTCATCACAAGAGACTTCTATCCAAACTAGTCCCATACCTAAATTTGGATAGTCAGACTCAATGTGGTAGACTCTTGATCTCAGGTTAGTCATGCGCCCCAACCGAAATCCTGACCATTGCGAAGGTACCCGTAACAAATAGTTGCGTACCACCAGCTCGAGTGGATAGTGAATGAATAAATGAATGAGTATGCAAATCCTACTCAATAAGTCCATGTATCAGTACGGTTCCTCTCTGGGATCATTATTAGGGTCTAGTACACTCTACATGCAAATCGTCGCCCACTGACGCGCGATCATACAAGTGGAAGAGACCTTATTATCCACTTGACCAGTAATTAACCAATATCTACCCGGCACGTCGATAGCGGACCCATTCACGAGCTGGTAAAACTTAGCTTAGCTATGCCCCCTTGTAACAACCTGACTTTTCAGAACCCGAGTACACAACCCGTTTCCCAAAAAGCCAAGTGTTAACTTTAAAGGATGGTCAAATTCGAGTGTGTATTTTTTTTTCTTTTCATCAAAGTAGGCAAATGAGCGTAGTGTGGAAAAATTGATATAAAAAAAATTTCATTATCACTCAAGTATACAAGAAGCTGCCCATAATGACTTATACAAACCAACGTCTCTGAATTTATCAAATACAAGATTTATAAGAATTAATATATGAAGAATAGTAGAAAGCATGTAAATATAAGCCGTAAGATCATGCAGCTCCTCCAGGTAAATACAGTCATGCATCCCTGGTGATCGTACCCTGCTCCTCATCAAGTCTGAACATGCATATCACTTAAGCCACCTGTACTACCTGTACGGTTATATATTTGATGGATGAGTGGCCAACTCAGTGTGAATTTTCCTCAAGATTACACACCGTCGTATTAGGTAAGAAATAGTATAAAGCATTCAAACAACCAAAACAGAGTAAATGCAGTCTTATTAGGTGCATGGATGTATGAATGCAATCATCGCCCCGGGGATGCTCATCCATGCGGACAGTGGGCCATCACCCATGCAATCATCGAACCTGGGAAATATCATCCAGTCGGAATCATCAAACTTTGAAAAATATCACCCAGTCGGAACAATACGTGTCATGTATGCATGATTAGCCAAGTCATTATTAGTCCATTTACAACCAGCCAATTTAAATAAGCTCAAAGGTCACTAAGGGGAGCACATGGCCCAACGTAGGCCCACAGCTCGGGCATAGTGTCCCATTACCACCATCCCCAGCTCATGAGGCTATCATCTTAGGATGTTTAATGGAAACCTGTCGACTAGTGGCCAATCATATTAAAGTATATAGGGCTTACCATCGCATGATTGCACAATATAAAACATCGAACCCATATAGAGAAAATACCAGAACAAAACCACATAGGACAATTATCAAAATAGGCCTCATAGGGCTAGTATCAAAACCATACGATAAAAGACCATCCTTAAAAACCATTGGACTCAACAACCTTGGATGGTAGGCCCACATCTATGATCCATCTAGACCACCACTTAATAACCAACAAGTCGAAGGTCCATTTTAATCACAACCAGTCAGGTTACATCTCAAGTATGGGTGTACATTTATAGGTGGGGTTTTCCCACTAATGTACCAGTTTAAAATCCATAAGCAATACACAAATAATCCACAAGCATGAATAAATATACAGGATGAATCATTAAGCAGGAAATATAGCAATTAAATTTCTAACAGTTAACACATGTGATTATAAGAAAGAGATATCAATTATAACTTTTCATAAAAACTATAACTTAAGCTAATGAGAAAATGGAAAGCTGTAACATCTCGAAAATCGGGGGGTCGAGCAAAAACCCAACTCCCGAGTTCCAAAATGTTATTTATGCAACATAGATATGTATGATTGAATGTTGTCTGTGATAATGTATTAAACATGAGTGAAATTAAGCCAGAACAGCATATCCTACTCCAGAGACAGTTAAATTAACCAGCGGAAGTCTGTAATAGTATGTATAACATATATAAACTATTGCATGTCTCCAGAGTGTGAACATGTTACCAGGTTATATACATACATGTATACTCCAAAAGTAGATGAAACTAATATACATGAGTGCGCTACAAAATATAAAATGACAAATGTCAAAGTATCTAATCAACCTCCCTGTAATCCCGTCGATCAGAACATGCATAAAGGAGGGATCCTCCTCATCATCATCAAGTCCAGCTCCGCCTCGCAGGCCGCGCCATCATCTGCAATCACAAAAGGTCTGGTGGGTGTCCAGGAACACCGTCCCGTAACGTGGGATTGAGTAGCTAACTCAGTGGAATAATAGAGCAAGGATTAACATGTTCTCAAATCAATCACGCGATAATAGTAAAGCAATAAATCAAACAATCCTAATACTGTTGTTAATGCAATTATGACATGACGTGATGTATGCCCTCACCGACGATCACCCTCATGCGGCAACATCTTACGACCGCGGCATGCCACACTCCCTAGAGTGCTCCACATCTTCCAGGCACATGCAATGCTATGGTGATATGATTTTCAAGTTATTATTAGTCCATTCAAACAGCAGGATTGGGAAACTAAGGTACTTCCCTTGTATCAATCCCAACACAGATCCTGTCTAGGGTCGTCACTCCTAGTAATCTCGTACGATGTATATTTTGTAGGTCGCTGCAAGGGCTGCCAGGGCTGTTGCATGCACTCGTTGCTCCGCTCCCCCATCACCTTATCAATACAGGCCTACCGTACTCTACTGCAACGGAAGGGTCGTCGCCTCCCGTGGACTCAGAATACGCTCGCGGTCACTACAAAGGGCTCGTCGCCTGATCAGTGTAGGCCGACAGCTAGAATATAGTGTCCCATACCACCATAATCTGCTCACGAGTTTAGGTGCTCACTGGTCACTACGGGGAGGTTTGTGGCCCCAGCGTAGGCCGACAGCTCGACCACGGTGTCCCATACCACCATGCCCCGCTCATGAGTCTTCGTGGATCAAGGTACCATGGTTAACAGGGTTTACAATGGTAAGTTCAGTACCCTAGGTTCAAGCAGTTATGACTCATACAAGGTGAACATACATCGGCCAGTCGGGTTACTTGACGGGCTCGACTAGCGCGATCGCATCTCAAGTCGAACGACATGAAGTGCGTAAAACACTTCGCGTGGCCTAACCACTGCCGCCAACTCTAAACACGAATCACGTTCATCGACGCGTCGTTCGTGGCTATGACCAGTCAGCCACGAATTCGCTCGGTTACCGACTGCCTGGACTAAGTCTAGTCCCACACATCTATGAAATCACATTAACAATATATGCAAAGGTTTTGGAATTGAAATACAATCATGTGAGCATATTAACACATGTTATAACATTCAACTTAAGCAAATCTTCAAGCACATACATTCCATGCATGTAATGGAATCATGCATATGGTCAACATGTAGGAAATCATTTAGGTCAGCATATTAATCAAGAAATCATTCTCAAACCACTACATAACATCATTTAATTCAATACATACTAATACAAGCATTTATACAAACACATACACTACACACTTAAGTCTACATATAGTATGTCGACCCAAAGTGCGCAACTAGGCGAATCTCTTCGCCAAACTAATTATACACGCATTCCTAACTTCCTAATGTGACAACAAACCATGTCAATCACATCAGCAAAATATGAATGTAAACAGTACTTCCTACAAATGACTAAAATACCCTAAATCTCATATTCTTCGTTAGCTTACGAAACGGGAAACGGAGAGCATTTTGTACATGTCAAACGGTGATGCCGTCAAGAATCTACTATTAAACGATATTGAAAGCGTTGGGAACCGTCAATCAAAGCGTCTAAAATCCTCACCTTATGTCTTGTAGACTCGGAAATTGAAACGGAGCGTATATGCTTCGTCTACGGCGAATAAGGAACCTAATACACAAGATTCATAAGCTACATCGCTATGGAAACAAGGGAAACTCAAATTAACAACTATTTAGGGTTTTTACTTACCTAGGATCGCGGTGGAATCGCCGGGAAAGTGGTAGAGGTGTGTTGCTTAAGCACGTGCAACGCGTAGTACAAGTGGCAGGAAGAACTCTCCCACACTCTCACAATCTCCCACCTTTTTCTCTCTCCCAAGCTAGGGTTTCTCTCAAATTCGGATGGAAGAGAGGAGTGAGGGTTTCAACCCCTTTTATAGCCTACAACATGCCCAAAATAGGCTTGGGAACAATGTTTACTTGGTGCCTAACCAAATCGGGGCCGTTTCGGTCCAAAAGGGCATTTCTGAAGGTCCCCTGGCCAAATGCGGTCGGACTTAAGCTCATGCATACTGGATCTAGCACACATCCAGTTTTCAGACCGGTAGGGTTCCCAGATCGCACGTGGCGGTCCAGTTTCAGTTTAACGGTCATCGCACCAAGATCAGGCCTATAAGTCTCGTGATATATAATAGATATTTTTCCTGATCCAAGGGTGTAATTTGGCTGTATTCTGACGGTCAGAACGCTCAATACTGATGCGTCAAATTGTGTGCCAGATTTGAATTTCAAATTCCAATTCTAACCCTATTCTCACTCTCTTCGGTCCGGGCTCAATGAAATAGCCTGTGATTATCGGTTTGACTTGATTTTTGGAATGAGTGTCAAGTCCAGCTAGACGGTTCTAACGGTCTAAGATAGGAGGTATCGGACTTTCGACGTGCGGTCTAGATCCAATACAAAGATTCAAAGTGGTCCAGAGAACAAACCTGCTCAGAGTTTGGTCCGAGGTTTTAGAGCATTATAGCACCATTGGTTCCACTCGCTTTGGGCCTTGTAGAACGTATTTAAAGTAATCAGGGACTGTTTCCCAGCCACTCCAACGTTGCGCTAGCTAACTTATGCTTAGTTTCTAAAGGAATTAACCCTAAGTGATTTCTTTGGCTATGGAATTGGGTTCTAAGCGATTTTTCAGGTGTTTTAATTGACCCACTGTCTAAGGACGTCAAATCCCAGATTGGCCAAAATTCGGGGTGTTACAAAAGCTCAAGGAGAAGAATCATCACCTTATACTTTGAATCGTCTTCTAGTATTGCTAAATGCTTGCGCCCTTAAGATTTGTATCCTACCACAAATCATGAATGTGTACAATTAGGTCCAAGTTCTACTCACTACTTAGGTTTAAGATCATGGCCTAGGATTTGAATTATTTATCTTAGGGTTTAATTTTAAATTTAGTTTCTAGGATTTGAACCCTAGTTGGTGTATTAGTTACCCTTTAACGTTAATGATATAACTATTATTTGTGACCATGGTATTAATCAGTATTACAATTGAAGTATAATGATACAACCTATTATTACAGATAATATGTTCAAGGTTTAGATTATGGAATTTGAACTCTATTTTTTATGGCCATCTATGGTATTGTTAATGAGAGTAATGAATGAGTAAAATTCATAAATAATTTAGTTATAAATTTTGAGAATATTACAACGGCTAATATTATATTAAATTACCTAACAACAACCTATGATGAATATTAATGCTAATAGTTCCAAGGTAATAATGTCACTAATATTAGCTAGCATAATACTAATAATCATTTTGATGAAAATAAATAGTATGCCCTAATGTAAATCTTAATATTTTAAGAACGGCGAAATGAAATGCTAATATCTTAATAATGACAATTTCCATATGTATTAACCAATGTTGGTAAGGATAATTTATTAATGGTTAGTTATATCTAAATAATTAAAAAATTAATAATAATAATACAATGATAATTGAAATAATTTCAATATGGGAGGAAAATGGGGACTCACCTAGTCGACTCAGTTGAGTCAACTTGACTCTCCGTCGCTTGTCTCACTCATCTTATTTCCTTTCCTAGGCTAACCCAAATCAGACCAGGTCCAACCTAACCCAGCTAGCGTTGGCCTCAACTGAGTTGGCTCAGTTCCAGCCAAGTTGACTCGGTTTGGGACCGAGTTGACTCCAACTCCACTCTCTTTCTTCCTTCTTCTTCCCTATCATCTCCCTTTTCTTTCTCCATTCTTCCTTCCTCCTCTCTCCTCCTTCTCCTGCCATAAGACTAGGCCAAGCTTAGACTCAGCTGAACCTGAGCTCAGCTCGGACTCACTAGTGAGTCGAACTCGGCTCGGTTTGAGTCGAGTCAGTGCAGCAATGCACGCTCTCCCTCTCTATCTCCTCTCCTCGTCTCCTTCTCTTTTCCCCCCATTTTCTCTTCTCTTGCTGGAACTCCAGCAACCTCTAAACACGACTAGGTCTGAGCCCAACTCACCTCAGCAACGAGTCGGGTCGCTACCCGGACCCCTCACTGCCCTTCTCTTCTCCCCGCTCCTCCTTTCCTTCCTTCATGCTGGAATGACCAGCAGCCACTGGAGCAAACCGGGCCCATCACCAGGTCCAGCAATGCAGCAACTCCTCTCGACCAGACTTGGTGTGGTAGCAGCAGCCGCATCGTTGCATCCTTCTTTCCCTCTCTCATTTTCTCCTTCTTCCATTTCTTTCTTCCCTTTCTTCTCCTTTCTATTCCTCTATTTACCGTCTTTTAGTTGATGCAAATCCAACGGAACCGTTTAGACGGTTGGATTCGTCCCAACTTGAACTAAAATCAACATGGTTAGTCCGAGGAAGATGATCGACGTCCATGGCAGACTCCCACATACTTCCTCTTTCTACAATCCGACCGCATGGGACAGTTCATATCGGCTCTAAGAAGCTTAAGGATAAGATTTTTCGAAGCTTTAGGATATCTTGGGTAGTGGGTTTGAGTTTTGAGAGAAACAGTCATTTCTAGAGTTACGGCTGCAAGAACGGCTATGAGAATGGCGAGGTGCTCAATCCTCTCCCTCTAATAGTACTGCCCTAACACTCCTAAGCCGTCGGATCGAGAGAAAATGGTGTGGATTTACTCCGTCCGAAACCTCCTTCAAAACAGTGGGAGGATATGAAACCGGTTGTGGTTTTGAAGCCCTAAACCACAGCTAGAATGGATGGCCGAGATGGGCTCGAATGGACGGCTAAGATTAGAGGTTTTCTCCTCACACGGATCACCCTCGTGGCAGCAGTGAAGAGTTTTCCATTTTTGGATAAGGTGAGTTTGTAAAGCCAGATCGCGCCCAGAGTCGTGTGCAATCGCGTGTGCAACACGTGCGGGGCCTACATGTTTTTAGGCGGGGAAATCTGCCCAACTCGATGGACGGTTTAGATCACCTAGTTGGGTGATCATGGTGGGCCACGAACGGCCCCAAACGGTCATCCGACCGTTGCGTTAAAACTAGAGAGAAAGAGAGGAATCTCTCTTTTTTTGGTAGAACACAGGTCAGCACAGTCTGACCATGTTGACAGGCCTGGTGCACCTCGAGTGCACGACCACTGTGCACATGCACAACCTCAAAGTGGGGGTCCTCAGTGATGATCAGCGAGATCAGACCCCTTCATTCTCCTTGGAGGGCCCAAACAAAGCCTCTGACTAAAGATCAGGTAGATCTAAGGTTTATGTGGGGCCCTCAACCCGATCTGTAGATCCTAATGGTGGTTTCTTGTCGATCTAATGGCCGGATCATCTCGGGCTTAAATGTCAACGGTCGAAATGGTCCAATGGTTGTTTGTATGTCTTTTGTAATGATTTACTAACTAGGTATTAACATTAATGCTAAATTTTAGTATGAACTACATACATCATTATTTATTTTCCCTTATTACTATCCTTATTACTGTTATTATTATTATTATTTCCTAAGGTGTTTATCATGGTTTGCGTCTGGATCAACACATTTTATTTTCTATAGGGCTTAATAAGAAAGATTTAAATTTGTAAGTGAGTCATGTTTCCTAAATGCATAGATTATTTTACAATTTATGAAGATCTGACGATCGGATCAGCGATGACTCCTACGGTTCTCGGCCTAGTTTAGGTGAAAATCATTGGAACGATTTAGTACTCAAGTGGCCTTGGAGACTGCTCATATGGAAGTCAATGGTGATTATGATGATTTAAACCCTTAAGTCCTATCTAAGAGGACTCCAGTGCTAGTGGCTGATAAAGACTTTCCATGATCTATAATGAATATTTTGGATGGTCAATCTTTTGGTTGAACAGGCGCATAATTTAAACCTATGATAGCTCTTACGATTGTATGGTTGGCATAAGTCGAACAATGTGCGGATCGTGCGGTCTAAGGCCTACGATCACTAACGTGGAATTCAATTGTCTAGCGAGGTTATTAAAATTCTAAACCAGGCTTCTCTGATGACCTGATAATCTACCTTGAAAACGGGCGGCTTGATTAGTGTCTATACTACATTAGGTTTACATCCTAACACCCGAGTACTAAAAGTACGGGGTGTTACACCCCTACCCTTAGGCAGGTAAGGCCACACCCCCTCCTAACCGACCACGACACAGTGGGAGACACGGCCTCCTGGTATTCGGCACTCAGGTGCTCATGTATCCACTCGGTCTCGACGTTAGGGCATCTCCTGGCCTCGGAGGTTTAGGAATTTTCACTCAGAGACATCTATGGCGCCCATATACTAGAACTAAACATTTTTGGTGTCCATCTGGCCATCCACGATATGCTTGTAGAGGCTATGACCCTGATGTCGCTAGGGCATACAGTAATCATAGCACATAATACAAGATGCATGAGTCATACAACCCAATCATGCATAAATCCTACGCATACCGTGCACTCATGTGAGACAATCTCTACCTATCAGAGTCTCATAACAACCGGCACTATGACATATGCAATGGTCAATCATATCACATAACAAACATGCGGATGATGCGTATAGGCATGTATCATGATGCTATGCTGTCACATACTCATAATCGGTATCAATAACTGGCATCAACAATCGACCTCGACAATGTGGACATTTAACCAACATTACCTCCAAGGAATGGCCCACATAGAGCCTAACATATAGTGGACCCATGGCCTCACACAAGGGCTAAATATATAATACCATGAGCCGCACTCAAGAGCTTAATACATATCATGATGGGCCTTTCTCATGGGCCTAACGTACATCACAATGGGCTCCATCGCCTGGCCCTCAAATACATCACAATGGATCTCATCACATAGGCCTCATATACATCACATTGGACCTTAAACACGGGCTGAATACACATCACAACAGGCCTCAAATACGGGCCGTATATACATCACATTGGGCCTCAAACATGGGCCGAATGCACATCACAATGGGCTTCAAACACGGGCCGCATATGCATCTCATTGGGCCTTGACAATCGGAATCGACAATTGACCACTATAATTGGCCTTGACAATTGGAATCGACAATCAGCCATGATAATCGGCCTCGATCGATAATCGGCCTCGACAATTGGAATCGACAATTGACCACGATAATCAGCCTCGACAATCAGAATCGGTATCGACAATCAGAATCGACCTCGATAATCAGAATCAGCCTATACAATCGGAATCAGCCTCGATACTTGACCTTGACAATCAAAATCGGCCTTGACAAATCGAAATCGGCCTCGATACTCAACCTCGACAATCGGCATCGATGAGAATGGGCCTAACAAGGCCTAAGGGAAGGTCACAATGTGGACATCTAACCATCATTGCCCATCAATGTGGACATCTAACCAACATTTCTCCCAAGGAGAGGCCTACATATAGAGCCAAAACATATAATGAGCTTGTGGCCTCACATAAGGGCCTAATATACACATTAAGTGGGCCGCATCGCATAGGCCTCGAATACACCACATTGGGCCTTGCCCATGGGCCTCGAATACATCACATTGGGCCTCGCCCACGAGCCTGGAATACATCACATTGGGCCTCGCCCACGGGCCTCGAATACATCACATTGGGCCTCGCCCACGGGCCTCGAATACATCACATTAGGCCTCACCCACAAGCCTGGAATACATCACATTAGGCCTCGCCCACGGGCCTCGAATACACACAATGGGCCTCGCCCACAGGCCTCGAATACATCACATTGGGCCTTGCCCATGGGCTTCGAATGCATCACATTGGGCCTCACCCACGAGCCTCGAATACATCACATTAGGCCTCACCCATGGGCTTCGAATATATCACATTGGGCTTCGCCCATGGGCCTCAAATACATCACATTGGGCCTCACCCACGGGCCTCAAATACACCACAATGGGCCACGTCATATGGGCCATAAATACACTAAATGGGCCACAATCCATGGGCCTCAATACTTCACAATTAGGCCACAACCGATGGGCCTCAAATACACAACAGGTGAGCCCTGCACCTGGGCCTCAAATACATAACAAGTGGGCCCTATTACATGGGCCTCAAATATATTACATGGGTGTCACGCCCCAAACTCGGAAACCGGGCTCACAAAATTCCTGATTGCCGAATCCGGCGCCGACAGCCTCCGTAGTATCCCATTCTCGGCTCCCGGCACCCATATACCAGGTTCCGATCCTGTGATGCTAGAAGGAGGATTTTTAATATCCATTTGATTCGTAATGAGCATAATATATGCATAACCCACGAACAATAACCACAAGAACACCATCACAAGATCCACTATGATCAAAAACTTTAGGTATAATGCGTAGAAAAGGGAAATACAAGATAGTGACAATAATAAAAACTCCAGAAGCTCAGTTGTACTCTCCAACGATGGCGAGACTAAGGTTGTGTCACCTACACGCATCAATCGTGCATAAGCTTATAGAAAGCTTAGAGGGTGGTGTAAGTGTGTGTGCAATATAAGTGTGCTCAGAATGCATGGTTAGAGTAATGCGGAATCATACTGATGAATACATGAATGTGATCAGCCGTACCAAGGCTATACAGTGCAAGATATAAATGCAATCGGCCACATCCAGGCCATGCGATGCAAAATACAAGTCAAGCATGTCAATCCTCATCCACATATCGATGCAGCTCCTCACTAGAGCATCAAGTCAGTACGGTTCTCAGTCTAGATAATCACCGGGGTTTAGTACACTCCAAATGGCACTGCCGCTCTCCAAGATGCACAGTCCAAGTGAGCGTAAGAAACCTCACTATCCGCCTGGCCAATAGTCTATCAATGCCTATCCGGCATGTCGATAGCGGACCCATTCACGAGCTAGTCAAACTCAGCCTAGTATTGCCCCTTACCCCCAAGCGAGTAAGGCCACACCCCTTTCCAACCGACCACGACATAGTGGGAGACGTGGCCTCCTGGTATTCGGCCCTCGTACGCTCATATATCCACTCGGTCTCGACATTGAAGTCATCCTCTGGTACCATCGGGTTCAGGAACTTTCACCTAGGGACATCTATGGCGCCTCAATTGCTTAGAATAAGGTTTTCGGTATCCAACCAGCCACCCACGATGTGTATGTGGAGGTTATGGCCCCGATGTCGCTAGGGCATATCATAATCACACAAATGTAAATGTATGTATCACACTATCAGTCACGCAACCATCCTGCATGAAGCACGCGCTCATATAGGGCAACTCCGCTTATCAAGGAGCCCGTTAACAGTCTGCCTAAAGGCATATGCTATGATCAGTCACTTCTCATATCAGTCATACATATGATGCGTGTGATAATGAATCATAGATCTATACTAAACATGTATATAAAGATGGGATTTGTGTATAACGAAGATGGGCCTAGACGGCCTACTTACTACAGGTATGGTCTATTAGTGGGCCTTAGGGAGAGTGACAATGCGGACATTTAACTGACGTTATCCTTACAATGTGGGCATCTAACCATCATTGTTCCCAAGGCATTACTTGCTATAAATATCATTATATGCCATGGAGGGATCACGCATTGCAATGGACCTAGTTGCACCCAATTGAGCCTTAAGTACATCAATTGGGCCATATCATATGGGCCTTACATTCATCAAGTGGATCACCTCAATGAGCCTCACCAATGGGCCTTAAGTACTTTGCAATGGGTCATAACCCATGGGCCTTGCATACATCACAATGGCCTCACGATATGGGCCTTATATATATTAAGGTGGGTCTTAACAATGGACTACAAATACCTTAAGATGGGCCTCTCAGATGGGCCCATATATATCAAAGTGGACCTCAACAATGGGCCTATAAACACATCATGATAGGCCTAAACACATGAGCCTATATATATATATATATATATATATATATATATATATATATATATATATATATATATATATATATATCAAAGTGGGCCTCGACAACGGGCCACAAATGCATTAAGATGGGCCTAATCACCTGTCAAGATGGGCTTAAATACATGGGCCCATATGCATCCAAGTGGGTCTCATGTGAGGCCTGCCATAATGTTTATTTTCACATCCAATCTGTTGAAAAGGTCACATAAATAGGGGGCCCACTAAAATGTTTATTTTCCAGCCAACCTGTTGATATGGTCACATGGACCAAGGGGCTCACTGTAATGTTTATTTATCATCCAACCTGTTGAAAGGTCACAACGACCAGGGAGGGGGCTGGTCCCCCTGTAATATTTATTTGTCATCCAAACCTGTTCATAGGGTCATATGGGCCTGGGCCCACCATAATGGACGGCATGGATATACAAATCATACATCATGGTGGGGTCGTGCACACACATCACGGTGGGGCCATCACACATCACGGTGGGGCCGTGCACACGCGTCACGGTGGGGCCGTAAGATGGGACCCGCTCACTGGAATGTTTATTTGCCCAACCAGTTCATAAGGTTACGTGGGCCATGGGGGCCCACTGTGATGTGGTTCACAAATCCAATCCACCCATTATGTGTGTCCCATCTGGCTGAGGGTCCAGACCAAGTTTCAGCCACATCCAAAAATCAAGTAGGCCCCACCAAGTGTTTTTATATGTTCTAGGCATGTCTTCACATGATTTTAGACAATGTGGCCCACCTAAGTTCCATATACGGCTGATTTTTAGATGGTCCGTAGCCAAGGGGAAGGCCCACCCAATGCACAGTATAGATCTTCGAAACGCATCACGGTGGGAGCCCACAGCTGGGGCCGTGAGGCCCAACCGTCCATCCGCCTCTGGAGCCGCAGGCGCTCCCTGCGTTGTGTCAGTAGCAGCAGCAGTTGCTGATGCTTGTATTTTTTTTGTTTAAAATCACAAATTCTGTGGTTTTTCCCATGTGAGGCCCACATATGAAAAATCCAACCCGTTCATTGGATTCTACGGCTCCAGACAAGCCAAACAAGACCAATATGTGAGGTATTTCTAATGAATAGAAGAATCCATATGGTTTTTAATGGCAATACCACTATTTCCTATGGTACGACCCACTTGTTTATCGATCAGCATCATCTTTTGGCTCAACGCCTAAAATAATTTGAGAAAAAGGATGGATGGCTTAGATCAAGCACATACATCAAGGTGGGGCTTACATGAGCAGCCCATCATTCTCTTTATTTGGCTAGCTCGTTAGTACACTCCCATGTCAGTACACGCACACCATGTTACCCAACCCCCTCCCACGTCCAGCATCCAGTAACACTGGACGGCATGGATAAAATGGAAATCATGGTGGGTCCCACATGCATGTGGCCCACCTATATTGAACCACCCGTTGTTTGTGTTTTCCTTCCATCCAGGTCCACTAATGGGCTAGATGGTGTAGATCCAACACATTTTGCTGATGGGTCCCACATGAGAATATGATTTATGGTGAGCCACACTCACTCCTTCATTATCATCAACATTCAAAGAGAGAGAGAGAGAGACAAGAGACGGTGATGGTGGGGCCCCACCACTATGAGCCCTACATGATACAACTCATACATAAAAAAATGGGTCCCACCAACAAGTGGTCCCTAAAAAAAAATTTAACGATGGATCACCCACCTCTTGCACTCCTCCTTGCTCTTTACGGCTTATATACACCTATTCATAACAATCAACGGTGGCAATGGAGTTTTGATGGTGAGGATGAGAGATGAGAGGGTGGGACACACTTGGGGTTTGAGAGAGGGAAAGCTTGGATGTGGGATGTTGCTTGGGAGAGATTTTTGAGAAATGAGGGAGAGAGAGAAGTGATGGGATGATAAGGATGAGTGAGGTGTGATGGGTGATGTGTTGTAAGAAAAAGGTATGGGTTGGGTTGAAAATGAGGTAAAGAGGGATGGTGAGAGGAGAGAGAGAGTTGACTTTTAAAAAGGGAAGGGATGGGTTGTTATACTTGGGTATGGCTTGTACTTGACTTGTACTTAACATGAGTGATTGATTGATTGATGAGACATCTCGTAGAGATTCCCTCGTAATTTGTAACGTGTGGTGTTTTCTTCAAATTGAACGCGGGTCTACATCTTCTAGTACGGGTATCGGTTCGGTGCGCGAGTCGCGGCGTTAGAACGCGGCGACGGCGCGGTCGCTAAGGTATAGGCTTCGATTCGAGCCAACTTCGGCATACAGGTCTCGGCTTAGGATCATGCGTAAACATCAGAAACAGGTCGAGGATTACAGAAGTTCGACCGGAAGGACCGCGGAGGCCAACAGAACGGTACAAACTAGGACACGAGTCTTACAATGGGCCTCGAACACGGGCCACATAAACATCACAATGGCCCGCAGATCTGTGCCGCATATACATCACTATGGGCCTCATCATATGAGCCGCAAATACATCAAGATGGGCCATACCAATGGGCCACAAATACATCCAGGTGGGCCCTAAATATACATCACAGGTGGCCTTGCATATGCAGCAAGTACATAGCTTGTGTGAGGGGTACTCCAGTCCACCCATGCATCAAGGCAAGTCCCACCGTCCAGGGACTGGACGGTGGAGATACATTACGTGGGGTCCATGTACATAATAGATATATCAAGGTGAAACCCACACAGATGGACGGTTGATACAAACATCAGGGTGGGCCCCACCCTTAACACACGTGCAGGGTGGTCCAACATGAGTCATGAGCTCATCAAATGGCAGAACGGTATGAATTTAATGCATACATCATGACAGGGCCCACAGGCCCTGCTGACGTCAATACGGCCACCTAAATAGCTATCGTGGAATGCACCAGCCAATCCACCTTGAGGTAGGTGGTCCTACGTGGGGCCATCATATATTTTAATATATATATTAATAATATAATAGGGAAAAGGTACTATGCGCTCGACCTCACGATAAGCTCCCGTGAGGTCGAGCTGTGTGGGCCCCATCATGATGCGTGTCGACCATCAACACCGTGCATTTGATGGGTACCCTTTAAATTATGGGATATCCCAAAAATCAGCCGTATACGGAACTCAGGTGGGCCATACCATCTAAAATCATGTGAAACACAGTTAAAACATATAAAAGCGCTTGGTGGGGCCCACCTGAGTTTTGAATGCTGCTGAAACTTGGTCTGAACACTCATACAAGTTGGACACACATAATGGATGGGCTGGATTTGCAAACCACATCTTTTGTGGGCCCCAAAAATGATTATGAATGTTTTAATAGTGTACGACCCTCTCCACTTTTGTAAGTGGTGTGGCCTACACAAGTCACGAATTGACTTGATTTTTGAGACCTAGGCCCACGATGGAATAGCGCATCTGACTGATGGGGTAGATGTTCGAAAGGCATCACGGTGGGGCCCACACAGCTCGACCGTATAGGATAGAACCGTGAGCTCGAGCGCATTGTACCTTTTCCCAATATAACATAATATAATATAATATAATATTTATTATTGATATGAAGGAGATCCAGTGTCCAAACCTTGGGCGTTGGACGGTGTGTGTGAAACACACACGTCATGTGGGATCCCACCAGCCAGACAAGTGGACGGTGTGTATAAGAGGTGGGTCCACACACCATGTCACATGCATCACGTGGTAGTTCTCAGATTGCAACAGCTGTAAGCTGCTACACTGCTGCCTAGCAGTCTAGATGGATGGTGTTGATTTTATCTCATGATCAGCACCCACGTGCACATACATACATCTCAGAAGGGCCTACACAGCACCGTCTAGATGGACAGTGCAGATGGCACACACACATCATGAAGGGGCCCCACGTGGCAAGTGGCAGTATTGGTAAAACATATACCTCATGCAGGGCCCACAGAATTTGGTGACGCCAGTGCAGCAGCCATCCTCTGCTGTAAGATGGATGGACGACATGGCTCCAAGCAATAGGTGGAGTCCCACCCACACGTGTGAAGTGGGCCACGCTGGAGGATAGAGTGGATATACCACATGTATCAACGGTGGGCTCCCACAAAGCTTGGTGACGTTGCACAACAGCAACGTCCGGTTATTGCTTTGGTGCAGCCCACCAGAGCTCTAGATCTGCACCGTTATAGGTGGGGGGAGTGGGTGTAATACACCCATCAAGGTGGGCCCCACAGATGGCTATGGATGCACGTATTAGGTGGGCCATCAAACAATCAAAGAGAGAGAGAGAGAGAGAAAGAAAGATCGGCTGTGATGGAGGGGAGGGACCTCGCCACTATGGGCCCTCCCTATACATACATCAAGATGGGTCCCACATATGTGGGTGTAACGCCCGTGAAAAATCCATACTTGGGCCCGAGTACCAACTCGACCCGAAATCGCGTAGAATTAATTTCTATGGAAATTAAGCGTAAGTTAACTAGCGCAACGCTAGAGTAGCTGGGAAATAGTCCCTGATCACTTTAAATACGTTCTACAAGACCCAAATTGAGTAGAACCAACGACTCTATAATACTCTATAACCTCGGATCGAACTCTAAGCAGGTTTGGTCTCTGGACCGCTTTGAACTTTTGTATTGGATCTAGACCGCACGTCGAAAGTCCGATACTTCTTATCTTAGACCGTTAGAACCGCCTTGTTGGACTTGACGCTCATTTCAAAAATCAAGTCAAATCAATAATCACAGACTATTTCATTGAGCCCGGATTGAAGAGAGTGCGAATAGGGACAAAATTAGAATTTCAAATTCAAATCTGGCACACGACTTGACGCGTCAGTATTAAGCGTTCTGACCGTCAGAATTCATCCAGATTACACCCTCAGATCAGGAAAAATTTCTATTTTATATCATGAGACTTTCAGCCCTGATCTACGTGCGGTGACCGCTGAACTGAAACTGGTCCGCCACGTGCGATCTGCGAACCCTGCCAGACTGAAAACTTAATACGTGCTATATCTGGTACGCATGAGCTTAAGTCCGATCGCATTCGACCAGGGGACCACCAGAAAGCATCTTTTGGACCGAAACAGCCCCGAAATGGATATGCACTAAGTAAACTTCGTTCCGGAGCCTGTTTCTGGCATTTTTAAGCTTATAAAAGGGGTTGAAACCCTCATTCCTCTCTCCCATCCAAAAATTGCAAAACCTAGATTAGAGAGAGAGGAAAGGTGAGAGTTTGTGAGGAAGAGTTGAAGGGATTTTTCCCGACTCCGAGCCACCGGTTGCTAGTGCTACAGCAACACTTCCTAATCACCTGGCCGGTGATTTCTCCGCTTTATCAGGTATAAAACAACCCTAGAACTTGCTGATTTAGGGTTTACTTAGATTCATAGCGTGTTAGCTAACGTAACTTACAAAATAGGTTCTCCTACTGCCGTATACGAAGCGTACACGCTCCATTCAAAATCACGCATCCGTAAGACATAAGGTGAGGATTTTAGAAGCTTTGATTGACGGTTTACAACGCTTTCAATGTCGTTTAATAGTAGATTATCGACGGCATTGCCGTTTGACATGTACAACATGCTCTCCGTTTCCTATTTCGTAAATTAACGAAGAATATGAGATTTAGGGTATTTTAGTCATTTGTAGGAAGTATAGGTTACGTTCATATTTTGCTGATGTGATTGACATGGTTTGTTGTCACATTAGGAAGTTAGGAATACGTGCATAATTAGTTTGGCGAAGAGATTCACCTAGTTGCGCACTTTGGGTCGACATACTATATGTAGACTTAAGTGTGTAGTGTATGTGTTTGTATAAATGCTTGTATTAGTATGTATTGAATTAAATGATGTTATGTGATAGTTTGAGATTGATTTCTCAATTAATATGCTGACCTAAATGATTTTCTACATGTTGACTAAATGCATGATTTCATTACATGCATGGAATATATGTGCTTGAAGATTTGCTTAAGTTGAATGTTATAACATGTGTTAACATGCTCACATGATTGTATTTCAATTCCAATACTTTTACATATATTGCTGATGTGATTCCATAAGTGCTTGGGACTAGACTTAGTCCAGGCAGTCAGTAACCGAGCGAATTCGTGGCTGACTGGTCATAGCCACGAACGACGCGTCGATGAACGCGATTCGTGTTTGGAGTTGGCGGCAGTGGTTAGGCCACGCGAAGTGTTTTACGCACTTCATGTCGTTCGACTTGAGATGCGATCGCGCTAGTCGAGCCCGTCAAGTAACCCGGATGGCCGATGTATGTTCACCTTGTATGAGTCATAAGTGCTTGAACCTAGGGTACTGAACTTACCATTGTAAACCCTGTTAACCATGGTACCTTGATCCATGAAGACTCATGAGCTGGGCATGGTGGTATGGGACACCGTGGTCGAGCTGTCGGCCTACGCTGGGGCCACAAACCTCCCCGTAGTGACCAGTGAGCACCTAGACTCGTGAGCAGATTATGGTGGTATGGGACACTATATTCTAGCTGTCGGCCTACACTGATCAGGCGACGAGTCCTTTGTAGTGACCGCGAACGTATTCTGAGTCCACGGGAGGCGACGACCCTTCCGTTGTAGTAGAGTACAGTAGGCCTGTATTGATAAGGTGATGGGGGAGCGGTGCAACGAGTGCGAGCAACAGCCCTGGCAGCCCTTACAGTGACCTACGGAATATACATCGTATGAGTTTACTAGGAGTGACGACCCTAGACAGGATCTGTATTGGGATTGATACAAGGGAAGTACCTTAGTTTTCCAATCCTGTTGTTTGAATGGACTAATAATAACTTGAAAATCATATCACCATAGCATTGCATGTGCCTGGAAGATATGGAGCACTCTAGGGAGTGTGGCATGCCGCGGTCGTAAGATGTTGCCGTATGAGGGAGATCATCGGTGAGGGCATACATCACGTCATGTCATCTTACATTAACAACAGTATTAGGATTGTCTGATTTACTGCTTTACTATTATCGCATGATTGAATTGTGAACATGCTAATCCTTGCTCTATGATTCCACTGAGTTGATCACTCACTCCCACGTTACGGGATGGTGTTTGCAACACCCACCAGACCCTGTTGTAGATGCAGGTGAGGCTGAGACCCAGGAGACAGAGCCAGACTTCGACGAGGACCAGGACGAGTTCTCGTACATGCAGTATCACGATGGCTTTGCATAGGCGACCTGGATCGATGGGACTTCAGTGGGACTGTTTTAGACATTTACTTTTGTTCATGTTTATGTATATGAGACTCAGAGATGTATTCATACTTAGAGACAGATGAGATTTACTTTGTTTTTCCATACAGTGATATATATATTGTTTAGTCATCCGCTTGCTTTTATCACTGGATCTGAAGTATAAATTGCAGTTTTGGTATACTTTTACTCATGTGAATGCTTTAAATCAGACAACATTGAATCATAATCATTTTTGTTGCATAAGTGACAGTCTGAAACTCGGGAGTTGAGTTTATACACGACCCCCGATTTTCAGGGTGTTACAGTGGGCCCTCTAATCATCAAATACAAACAAAAAAAATCACCCACCTCAAGATCTTTTCTTCCTTCTTCCGCTAATGCATGATAGAGTCCTAAAGAGACAATTTCAATGGTTGAGATGGGCTTAGGATGTTGGGATCGGGTGATAGAAAGGTGGGCCACACTAGCTCTCTCCCATAGAGCTTGAACGTGGGTTGCTCTCATGGAGCTTGAGAGGAAATGAGAGAGAGAGGTGATAGGTGAGAGATGTGAGTGATGGGTGAGTGAGTGTTGAGAGTACTTGTGTAAGAAAGAGAGTTGACTTTAAGGGGGGTGGTTATACTTAGGGATGGGTGTGAGTGATGGGAGTGATGTGTACTTGATTGATGTGATTGATGTAATGTTTTTTAGGAATTGTAATGCGTGGCATTCATCCTTAAACTAAACACAGGCCTACATCTCCTGGCTTGGGTATCGCCTCGGCTCGTAATACGCGGCATCAGAACCGCAATGACGATGAAGTCGCTAGGGTATAAGTCTCAGGTTGAGCCGACTCTGGAATACGGGACACGACTCAAGGTTGCGTGCAACTGTCGATAACAGATCGCGGGTCATCGAAATTCGACCGGAAGGACTGTGGAAGCCTACGGAATAGTACGGGCTAAGATACGTGCCTCACAAGTATTAGCCAATTTGCTTTGCTGAAATCCTTCGCTATATGCTTCTCTTGTTTTGACAGTTACTGTAACCATTTTAGCACGACTTAACTCTCTTTTCTTCTAAACTTGTCATTTTTCCTATAACTGTTTCTGCACGATCACTCTTCACTTAATCACTTAGTTGATGATGTGGCATTGCTCGATGCACTCCAGCTGTATTATTGTAGAATCTTCTTCGTATATCCCTAAAGATCTTCAAATACACCATGCAAATCTATCCAGATTACCCACAATCTGCTTTAATGGGCTTTCGCAGAAATTGGCGACAATGGGAATGAACAAGCACAACATCACAATTCTACATACATCACATCGCATGCATAACACTCAACACTCGGTCTATTCAAACATATGATCTATGGCTTGTCGACATAGTCAGATCCTACCCATCAAAAACTTAAACTTATTGGTTTAACACACATCCGCATCATTATTATTTAACAAAATATTACATACACACCATCGCATCATTAGTGTGCAAGAACTAATCTCAATCCTCAGAAGTTAGTTAGATCTTATGAAATAGGAATTATACATTTGTATGAGCAGAGTGAGTGCCTAACACTTTCCCTCTTTGTAATTGGAGTCCCTTACCTAGAATCTTTGGTTGTAGATCTAAGAGTCATCTTAAGGTTGAGAATATTTTGGTTCTCATTCTTAAGCGTTTCTATAGGGGTCTAGCTGACTATAGAAGTAATTGTCTAGTGGCGACTCTAGTCACCCCTTTACACGTATTAATTCAAAAGCTCTTAAAAGAGGCTACTCGTGGAAGCCGCGAGTCGATTTCGTTTGGGATCCAGCATCTACAACTACATGTATGTTGATAATTTATATACAAAATAAATAATATATGAAAACGTATCGAAATAGAGTGACACGTATGTAATTAATGTATGTGAAATATTATGAAAATAATGTTATATTAAATAAACATGAGGAATAATAATTCCACAATATGTGACTGAACTATATATTAATAGATAGGTGATCAGTGGCATGTATATAGTAGTAGGTTAGCATTAAGATTTTATTTTTTTATATGTGTGTATAAGACTTTAAATCATTATAATTATAAGTAATATATCATAATAATTAAAATCTATTAGTATATGCGCTAACAATATATGATAAAAGATTTGGAAATGGCCCATTAGGTTCTTTAACCGTTGACGTTGAATTTCGAAGCGATCCGACCATCGAAACGATGTAATTGACACCTAAAAAGGGATAATTGATTAGTATGGCCCACCTAAGCTTTGGATCCACCTTGTATCCAATTAAATGACCTTAATTAGGCCCTTAAACTTGATGATCGGTGTAGATTTCTCCCAAACAGCACGATAGGCCCCACACGGGGTGCGAGTGCACCTAGTGTGCTCGTACCTGTCGTGCACTGGATGTGCCTGTGCGGTCAGCAGCCGCTGACCCGCAATTCTCTAAAAGGAGAGACATCTCTCTCTCGCCTTGGTTTGACAGCAAACAGACAGATGTCCGTTCCCTTGATTATTGGCCCACCTACACCGACCATACAAGAGATCTGATCTGTCCATCTGACTCAGGTCGTGTGATCGACTAAAACCCAACTCATCTCCCATGTTGGAGTGCACGTAAGTGAACACAATCTCCAACGCAAACGAGTCCTACATATAAAACCTTCTAAAAATAGAAACCTGCTGTTGTTGCCAGCTAGACGATCCGTGTGAACGCCGGTTTTCGAATCTCGACTGTCCATTCGGTGAGATCTCGGCCGTCTGTTCCCCGGTTTAGGGCTCCCTCAATACCAGAAGAGAGAAACCACTACTGGCTTTTTCCCAACCACAGTATTTGAAGGTGGTTTCGAGCAAGCTAAATCCCCATCGTTGGCTCTCATCCAACGGTCCTAGGACATTAGGGTTAGTGAATAAAAGGAGCTGGATCGAGCAACAAGAGCTCGCCCCTCCATTTTTCCAGCCGTCCAAGAAAAACTGACTGTTTTCCTTCTTCGGCCGAACCCACCCACCTAACCTTCACCGAGCTTTAAAAATGAGTTTCTATAAGCTCCCATGTATCCTTAGAAACTATCCCTAACTGTCAGAACGAAGGAAGAAATAGCGGGTGGGGAGATGCCATTAACGCTCGCATCTTCTTCCTCACCGAGCTGCACTAGTCGTTGGGCCCGACCAGACTCAAGCTTACGTCCGTTTCTGGATGCTGCAGTTGGAAGAAAAGAGAAGAGAGAAAATGAAGGAGAAGAAGAAAGAAGAAGAGGGAATCAAAAATGAGAGAGAGAGAAAATGAAGAAGAGATCCAGGGCGAGTTCGCCGCTGCCTGCTCGACCCGGCTCGACTGAGTTGAGGCAGCGATCCAGTTCTTTGTTGGACATCCCTGGAGGAGAAGAGAGAAGAAGAGAAATAACAGAAGAAGGGAGAGAAATAAGATGAGAGAAGACAAGGAAAACAGTGGAGGTGCGGCCGTTACACCACTTGGCTTGACTCACTGTCGAGCTTGAGGCCGATCGTCCGGAGATGCTGCTAGACTTTCAGCATATGAGAAGGGGAAAGTGAGAAAAGAGAAAGAGAAAGGAAGAGAGGAAGGAAGATGAAAGAAAGGAGAAGAAGGAAAGAGATAGAAAGAAAAAAGGAGGAGAGAAACGTTATCTCTTGTCAAGTCGACTTGCTGACTCGGTCGAGTCCACCGAGTTGGGCCGTCCTTGAGTCTAGTCCAACCATCTCTGGATTTCCCAAGAGCAGGAAAGAAGAAGAAGGAACAAGATAGAAGGAGAGCCGAGAGAGAATGGGAAGTGTTGATGGTCGTTGGGTTGACTCAGCTGAAACCAAGTTTGACTTAGTCGAGTCGTGTTTGGGCCTGATTTGGTCCAGCAAGCTTGCTGGTATATGGTCTGAGTGAAGAAGGTGGGTGAGAGAAAGAAGGGGTGAGGCGAGTGATGGTGAGTCGGACTGAACTGCCGAGTCAACCGACTCGATGTGAGTAAGCTTCCTCTCCCTAAGTAAGTTTCATGATTTACCATCATCATTAATGTTACTATAATTATTACAATATGGTTAACCATTAGTAGGGTAACTTTGCTAACTAATAGTTATTACAGAAACCTGATATTATCGATTTTAATTATTAATGCAACTCTTATTTCGTCATTGGTTATAACACTAGTATTGTTAGCATTAATAGACAATTAGTATTTTGTCACCATAGATAATAGGTCTTGATATTTATTTATAGTTAGTATTACTATGATATTTGCAATTATATAGCATGATTAACTATTATAAGATTATCCATGCCTATATTAGTTATTATAAATAAATAAGAAATTTTATGGTTATTAAATGTTAACATTTTATTTATCATGTTTGAATATTATCATTGATGGCAGATTGTACAATTTAACATCAGGATGATTATCGTTGTTACGATAGTTAGCATCAATCGTAACATTGACGTTAATAAATATTTTATAACTATTAAATTAACATTATAATTAATTACATGTCACTAGGGTTCAACCTTAAAAACCTAACCTAGACCTAAACTCTAGGATGAAAACCCTAAGACCTAAGTAACCTAAACCTTAGGTCGATTCTTTAAACATAAACAATAAGTTAAGTTGGGATCTAATGATACATTTCATGGTAGGATCCAAGTCTAAGGGCGTGCGCATTTCATAGCAACATTTATGGGCGATTCGACACGTCAGATGATGATTCTTCCCCTTAAGCTTTCCATATTCTCATTAGCTTAAGTTATAGTTTTTATTTAAATTTATAATTGATATCTCTCTATTATAACCACATGTGTTAGCTGATGGAGATTGAATTGCTATATTGCTTGCTTAATGATTATCCTGTATATTTGTTCATGCTTGTGGATTATTTGTGTATTGCTTATGGACTTAAAACTGGTACATTAGTGAGAAACCCCCACCTATAAATGTACACCCATACTTGGGATGTAACCTGACTGGTTGTGATTAAAATGGACATTCGACTTGTTGGTTATTGAGTTGTGGTCTAGGTGGATCATTTATATGGGCTACCATCCAGGGTTGTTGTGCTCAATGGTTTTTAAGGATGGTTTTTATCGTATGGTTTTAATATTCGCCCTATGTGGCATATTTTGATACTCGCCCTACGTGGTTTTGTTTTGATATTTTCACTATATGGGTTCAATATTTTATGTTGTGCAACTATGCGATGGTAAGCCCCATATATTGAAATATGATTAGCCACTAGTCGATGGATTTCCATTAAACATCCTAAGATGGTAGCCTCATGGGCCGGGGATGGTGGTATGGGACACTATGCCCGAGCCGTCGGCCTACGCTAGGCTCTGAGCTCCCCGTAGTGACTTTGAGCTTACCCAAATTGGCTGATTGTAATTGGACCAATAACGGTTTGGCTAATCATGCATCCATAGCATATTGGCGATGACGGGTGAGTAATTCTGGATGCTGTAGCACGTACCCTTACGATCTTCGGGGTATCGTTTCGCTAGCTCCCAGGTCGTCAATGCATGGGCGACGAGCCCAAGTTCGGCTGGATGTGCATTCCCAGGCCGATGTGCATTCATGCATCCATGCATTTAAAAACACTGCATCATGTATTATTTTGATTGCTTTGTCGTTTTATAATTATGTTTACCTAATGCGACGATGTGTAATCTTGAGAAAAATTCACACTGAGCTGGCCACTCATCCATCAAATATATAACCGTACAGGTAGAACAGGTGGCCCAGATGATGTATATGATCAGACTTGATGAGGAGTTGTGCAGGTGCTATGGATGCACGACCGTATTGCTAAGAGGAGCTGCGTGGTCATGCGGCTTACATTTATATTCTTTCTATTAATTCTTATGCATGCAAATCTTGTAATCGTTAATGTTGAGACATTGATTTGTATAAGTCATTATGGGCTACTTGTATATTTGAAACATAATGAAACTTTTCTTATGTTGATTTGTTCACTTTACGCTCATCTGCCTACTATGATGAAAGGAAAAAATGTACACTCGAATTTAACCATCCTTTAAGGTTAACACTCGAGTTTTTAGGAAACGAGTTGTGTACTCGGGTCCTAAAAACATGAGTCGTTACATTATCGCACTCTAAGAGTGGAGTTAGGGGCCCATGCATCGTTTTTTTTAGGTCATGACAATTGGACTGGTTTCTTATGATAACACACAATTTTTTACCCCCATTAAATGAAAACTTATTATGTATATATTCTTTATGTAAATTTTTTTTATCCTTGAATATACAAATGCATGTATTTCAACATTTTATGAAGTTTCACTAAAAAATTCCACCATTTTCTCATGTTCCCCTAATGCTTCCCCACATTTTCTGGTTATCAACAATATTATTAGTGATATTGATATTGTTTCCGTATCCCGGCCAACGAAACTTGTAGGGATATCGATACTTCAAATATTGAGTACAATAGGCATCAAAGCTATGTAGATTAAAGAATTCATAATTGACTTAATAGTAAAAGAATTGCCTAAACAACCAATAGAAACTTACTATAATAATCAAGTTATAGTAACTGTGATAAAAAATGAGATAATAAGCTCAAAAGAAAAACATATTAAATTACACTATTATTACATATATTCTGTTTAGAAAAAAATTGTAAATTTCTTACCATTTAAAGAAATGGTAGTAGACTCATTAACAAAAGTTGTGATTAATGAATATTTTGGAAGACGTGTTTGTTATGGATTTGAAAGCTGAATAATAATTAGCTAAATAAAACAAATTAGCTGGTACAACCGCAAATAACGAAAAATAAAAATAAAAAATCCCCACACCATAAGATAAATGAAAACAGATAACAAAGTATAATCCATGGATGATTGGAAAAAGATTTCTTATATCATAGGATAAAAAGGAGGGGCACTATTAAGTAAATAAGAATTAAATTATCTCATAAAGATTCGAAGAATAAAATATCATATTTGTCCATATTAATGGATTGATCAAATCTTATATTAGTGAACGGGAGTATCAAAAAGAAAAGAAATGTCCATATTAGCCCGGTGAGAGATATTACCCCATAATACTGAGTGGAAGTGTTGTGGCCGCATGGCCTTAATTTATTTTCACGAGGAGGAATCTCCCAAAACAATGGTGAAAGATTCAGTCGTGTAGAGAACAGTCACACTGAGGTGGCCAAATGAAAAAACTTCAACGGCTAGAATCCAATGAACTTGTAAATAAGTACATATACAGTCAACATGATCCGTTTGTAACGGAGAAGCGATATGATCCAATACAGAAAGGAAAGTGTTAATTGTGATTGATATACTAGTCCCAAGAATCAAAACGAAGCAGGCACGGCAACAGTAGATAAGCCTCAGTCAATTGTTGATCTTCACGCCGGCTATCTTCACTGATCCACCATACAAGTGTCAATCAATCGGAAACAATCTAATCCTCGCCTACGGCGTCACACGACAGTGGCATACACTATCGGGTCGATTTCATTTGAGTTGGTACATGCCACGCGTGCAATTCTTGAGTGCCCGAGTATGTCATTCCAACTACAGTATACCCTTCATACGACAAAGACCACATTTAAGAAAGAAAATGCCATAATTGGATGGCAAAGATCTGTCTCAGTGGACACTTCGTCCCATCAAATCAACGGTTTCAATCAATAAGCCACATGCCCGCTTGTTAAAAAAACCAAGAAACAAAATCCATCGTAAAACTCGTCTTTCCTCTTCAGGCTCTCGTCGTCTCTGCAAGGGAGAGCAACTAATTTTCACTCAAAAACGTATATATCCACGTATTATTCTCTGCACGCAAAAAAAAACGTATAATCTATATATGTATATATATAAAGAGAGAGAGAGAGAGGGAGAGAGAGAGGGAGAAGAGAGACCTATTTTTCGAATTAGGGTTTTGAAATGTGGAGGGACAATGGGAGATTGTGAAGAAAAAGGTATCTCCTTTATGAAAGCTGAGGAATCTCCTTCTTCCAACGTCAATGCTGTCCAAACCGTATATGGTAATTTTCAGAATTTAAAGCTAGATGACACCGAGAATCCTGAAGTGAACCTAGATGACACCGAGAATCCTGAAGTGGACCTAGATGACATGGAGAATCCTGAAGTAGACTTGGATGACACCGAGAATCCTGAACTCGACCCCGCTCCAAAGGAGGAGTGGAACAGCGACGGAAGATCTCACCATCATCCCTTAAGACCTGGCGAGCCGGACTGCACCTTTTATATGCGGATGGGGATGTGCCGATTCGGATCCAATTGCAGATTCAATCACCCGCCCAGAAGGAAAAACAAGGTATTTTCATATCGGCTCAATTGTCGGGAATCCAAGCATTCTCGTTTTGTTATATGCATTCACCGGTCCTTTTCCTTTATTGGGAAGAAATCGCATTATAGGGTTTTAAGTTAGTAAAATTCGTCTAATTTTTGTGGCTTAAACATAATCACGAATTTGATATTTTGTTGGGGAAATGGCAGTTTTTCTTAGGACTGAAGAAATTCAATGGGGAAGTCATTATGTTCTCAAAAGATGGTTTAGTAGTTCACCATCTTCTTTAAAATTCTCAAAAAAGTTATCCAATGACCTATTCGTGGTAAGTTAGCCTTCATATCCTTTCTCACCACCTCAACCGCTTTTCAGGCCCTTCAACTGTGATCAATCTTCCAAGCGTTTCAGTATTTTTTGCACATAACTAAACCATCTCTCTCTGAGAAGCATGACCAAAATATCTCAATGTGTTTTCCATTGCTTTATATATTATTGTGACTACGCCTAGGCTGCTTTGAATGAACTCATTCTTAGTTCTATCTGTCCTACTCTTTCCATACATTCATCTTTGCAACACTCAAACATCTTTTGAGGCTGCTTCCCAACTGCCTCCACTCTGGCCCATATAGTATAGCCGGTCAAATGGGTGCATACTTGAATATTTTCCAAATCACTGAGCCTCACAACCTCTGTTTTTCTTTTTCAATCTTTTTATTTTAGTAAATTGTAGATAATTTCGTATAGTGTAACGACCCCTTTGATATTTCTGGACTTCCTTTTACTTTTTCTTTTGAACTAACTGCTTTGATTTATTAGTGCTTTATGTCTGTTCTTGATAGTTCATCTTTTGGGTGCTCTATATTTCTTCCATAGGTTGGTAAGGACAAGGAAAATGAAAAGGAAAACGAAAATGAAAAGGCAGGGCAGCTAGAGTGCAAGGTTCGCAGTTTCTCTATAATGATTATTTTATTTGCTTGAATTTACTAACTTATTTTGGCGAGGAAGAATTGACTTTGTTTGGTTTTCTACCTGTCACACGACAACTGCTTGTTACATTCATATTTTATTAATAGAACTGTAGTTTCTGCAAAGTATTGGGTTTTTGGATTTTACTTTGCTTTTATTTTGCCAAATCCCAAGTTTTATAGTTTTGGTTTGAGGCTTTACCATACTCTTGCATAGACTCAATTTTTCTTGGTCTTTTGTCATCCAAATGAAACTTAATTACTCCAAACGTGAGATGCCTATAAAAATTCTTGTTGCAATTTTTTGTAAAATGTCATTTCTGCAACATCTATAACCTGTTCAGTGTTCTCATTCTTCATGCAACTCTTTTCTTATCAGTCACAATGGACATTTTAAGTATTTATGTCCTTAAACAATTTCTAGTAGTGAAATGGGCATTTGTCTAACTTTTGCATAATAAGATCAATAATTACTGTAGTAAAAGGAAGTAACTTGCAAGTATTAGGCTTTAAAAAAATGACAACCATGAACCTATTAAAAGGGAGATGACAAAACAAGAGAATAGCAAGAAACATGGGAAGACTGCAAGACAGTCCAAAAAATGTGACCCTCACATCACTCATCCACCTCGAGAATGATTCCCAAAGGCCAAAATGCGAAGACAAGGAAATACAATAGAGATGGGGGAAGTTAGGCATCCAAAGCCTCTCCCACAACAATCATATTCCACTCATCAACAATCTATAAGCTGAAATGCCTTGAAATTTTGTTCTCATTGAAGCACATTCTGTCAAAAGGGGGCGGTTCTTCTTGCAATAACAGTGCAAGACAATGTCTTACATCCCTTTCCTTCCACATACACCATATAATGGCATTTGGAAGTATACTCCATAAGATATTGCCCTTGATAGGCAACAGGTGGGGCTCGCCTTACATGAGCCACCAGCCTCACACGGGTCGTCCACCCCAAGTGTGCCCCTGCATCCCACAGGCAATCCTACTCGAGCCCGGTGTAAAAATGCCCCTGCATTAATCACCCTCGGTGAGGAGTCTCGAACACGAGACCTCTCGCTCTGATACTAATTTGATGCAGGACAATTAATCACTTGCTCTAAAAGCTCGAACTGATAGAGCATTGCGAATCAATCCCTTTATCTTATAGCCCAGGCCCCACATCGCACGGGTTAAGACATCGGCCGAACTCCCCTTGTGGGCCCCAAATCACATGGGTACTGCCTCACACGGGCCACCTACCCTGAGTGTGCCGTTGCATCCCACAGGCAACCTCACTCAAACCTGGTGTGAAAATGCCCCTGCATTAATCACCCCCGGTGAGGAGTCTTGAACACAAGACCTCTCGCTCTGATACCAATTTGATGCAGAACAATTAACCACTTGCTCTAAAAGCTCGAACTGTTAGAGCATGGCGAGCCAATCTCTTTATCTCATAGCCCGGGCCCCACATCTCATGGGTTAAGACTTCGGCCGAACCCCTCTCGTGGGCCCCGCATCACATGGGTACCGCCTCACACGAGCCACCCGCCTGACACAGACCGCTCACCCCGAGTGTGCCTCTGCATCCCACAGGCAGCCCCACTCAACCCCGATGTGAAAATGCCCCTGCATTAAAGTGTGGCTCCAAACTTCCCTCATGAATGAGCAAATGCTTTCACCTTATGAGTGATTGGATTAATCCACACTCTTGGCCAAGGGGAAACTCACCAATTTTGTGGGTACATTGGCATATGAATAATTTCTAAGCTAATTGTCTATTGTGAGCTCAACCTCCAAATCCTCCTATTGGGTTCAGTCACATACAAATGCAACTTATCCAACATGCTTATTAGATCTCTAAATCTACTATTCTCCTTGTCACTAAGATTTATGTGAAAAATGTTGTTCCAGGCCACCATGTCCACAAGAATATCATAGAACTCCCTAATAAGACCTGATTAAAGTATGTCATTTGTGAGAGAGAATGGTGCAAGAAAATTTGAAGGAAGATTAGTGCAACAAAGTAGTGAATCCAACTAGAGAAAATATGTGAAATCTGACTCGAAGAAGATGGAGGAGAAGGATTCAGAGTGAGTGGTGAATCGACGAAGAAAGACCCTAGATCATAGAAATCCGACTGCAGCTGTTTGTGGGAGGATTTCTTGAAGAATGATCGGAATAAAATTTAGAAGGGTTTTCAGTTTAGGAAGATTTCCAAAATTGTGATTTTGTGACAATGTAATTTGGTGATTATTAGGGGTTTCACTTTTGTTTGGTTCCCATCACTCAATGAAGCTAAGGAAGCCTTTGAAGGCTTAATGGAAGGTGATCAAGAAGTGAACAAAATGGTTGTTCAGTAGGCAAAATCAGTGTATCAAATAGCATCCGTGGCATACGCTACTTAACGTAGCGTACTCAAATAGCATACTCCACATCTACGAAGCATGTAGTGTACTCAAATAGCATACACTACATCTACGTAGCATGTAGTGTACTCAAATAGTATACACTACATCCATGTAGCATGTAGCATACACTACAATGCACCATTTTTTTCTTCTTCATGTAAAATGGTTTAAAACTCATATTTAAAAAAATCTTATAATGTAAAATGGAAACCAAACATTTCTTTATTGATTTTAATTGGAAACAGTGGTGGTTTTTTTTTTTTTTTTTTTTTTTTTTTTGTGTTAAAATTGGTGTTGAACTTGCACCATAAAGAAATTTAAAGAACTTGAGCTAAAAGAAAAAAAGGCTCGAAAGAGAGTTTTTTAAAACCCCTCTTTCAAATCCTAGCCTCCGATGCAAGCCCTCCTTCACTTCTTCAAATCTCTGATCTAGAAGGCCATTTAAGGGGATATTTCGGCTGATCATTGGAGCTTGCGAGAAGGTCCATTTTTTGTATTTTCAAGAGCATTGGAGCTTAAATGAAGGAGAAATTAGATTTCCGTCTTTCCGCATTTGTATGGCTATGAAGCTGCAATTTTCATACTTTTGATTGATTGAATCTCTTCTTGAGCTTGCAAGAGGTATATTCTTACCCCTTAATGAGTGCCTTTTCATTTAGAATGAAGATTTATTAGTTATTTCGGGATTTTTTTTTCTTTTTAAAATGCCGATTACTGTGCAATATTTGTAGGATAGGGGTTGCTATGCAATTTTTTCATTTTAAGGTGGTTTTTTTTTAAAAAAAATTACGGGCGGCTATGCATTGTTTTTTATGGTGTGGCCCATGTGAGCTCTATGTGGTTTGCGTATGAGTGGCTATACATTGTTTTCTGCGGTGTGGTCCACGTGGGGCCTTCTAAAGTGTATGGATGGATGTGCATTGTTTTCTATGGTTTGGCCCGTGTGGGGCCCACTAAGGTGCGCGATTGGTGTTTGTGTATTGTTTACTATGGTGTGGCCCATGTCAGGTCCACTGTGGTGTGTATGGGTGCTCGTGATTTATTTTCTATGGTGTGCTCCACGAGGGGACCACTGTGGTGTGTTTATGGGAGGTTGTGCATTGTTTTCCAGTCCATCGTGTGGGCCACCACTCTACGATGGTGGTGTTTTACATTTTCACATTGCTCTTTTTTATTTACTGATTTGAGAGTTTGTGACTTCATTTGTGATTTTTTGCAGTGAACTAAAAGAGAGATGTTTGAAGAAAAAAGAGTGATTTTGCTTGGAAATATGTGGCCAGTAATCCACTCGGACAATCTCATAGAAGTTATGTACACTGTAAATTTTGTGGTCAAAGGTGTATAGGAGGCATGACTTGCCTAAAGCATCACCTGATCAGAACCCATAATGGGATAAAGCCATGCCCAAAAGTGATAAAAGAAGCAAATGAGGAGTGTAGAAAAGCTTTGAAAGGATATCATGATGGAAAAAATAAAAGAAATGAGGTGTTCTTAGATATAGGGAGGGGGATCGACATATTGTTACGATTCTGCGAGTGATAGTATCAATGTGGGTAATGATGTGTTTGTTGGCAGCCAACTTGGTGGCATATCTTCTAGTAACCAACCTGATGCAGGACAATTAACCACTTGCACTAAAAGCTCAAACTGATAGAGCATGGCGAATTAATCCCTTTATCTCATAGCCCAGGCTCCAAATCCTTGGGTTAGGTCCTCGGCCGAACCCTCCTCATGGGCCCCAAATACAGGCCCCAAATCCATGGGTTATACATGCTACCCCCCGAGTGTGCCTCTACATTCCACAGGCCACCCCACTCGAGCCCGGTGTGAAAATGCGCTCGCATTTATCATCCCCGATGAGGAGTCTCGAACTCGAGACCTCCCGCTCTGATACCAATTTGATGCAGGACAATTAACCACTTGTGCTAAAAGCTTGTGGTCCCTTTATTTCATAGCCCAGGCCCCAAATCCATGGGTTACAAGGGGGGGGGGGGGGGGGGGGGGGGGGGTTCTGGTTTGTTAGTAGTGAACAATGTCGAACCACATTGAATTCAAGGTGGAAAAAGGAAGAAAAGAAGCATGTAGGGTGATCGGAAGATTTTTAATTTTTAATTTATTTATTTTTGGGAATGCTTTGTCGTTTAACTAGTGTAATATACTACACTTTTCGGCATTGTGTGAGGCTATTGGAAAATTTGGGCCGAGATTGAAGCCACCATCCATGCATAAGATGAAGACATGGATACTAGAGGCAGTTGGTAATATTGATAATTTAATGAAAGCATATTAGAAAACTCATGGATGTTCAATTATGCCTGATGGTTGGATGGATGGAGAGAATAGAACCATCATCAACTTTTTGATTAATACTTTGGCCGGAATAATGTTTTACTAGTCTACTGATGCTTCTGATTCAATAAAAGATAGAAATTTGTTATTTAAATATCTTAATGAGATTGTGGAAGAGATTGGGAAAGAAAATGTGGTTCAGGTTAGTATGAATAACCATTCAATCTATGTGAGTGTTGGGAAGAAGTTGATGGATAAGAGGAAAAATATATATTGGACTCCATGTGCTGCACACTGTGTAGATCTAATGTTAGAGGATATTGGAAAAATGAAAATATATTATGAAACGCTCGAAAAGGCAATTATAGTGACTGAGTTTATTTATGGGCATGGAATTGTACCGAGCATGATGAGAAGCTTCACGAATAATAATGAGCTTCTACGATCAACAGTGACATGCTTTAAAACATTATACCTTACCCTCTGAAGTATTTACAAGCAAAAGAAGGGTCTTCAAGCCATGTTCACATCGGAACAATGATGTTCATGTTCTTGGGTTAAAAGATCACAAGAAATACTCGATAACTGGGTTGCACAATTTTGGTATCAGACCGGGTAATCGTTAGGGGATGTTCGGCTCTACACCATCTCTTAATGGCTTTGAAGGGGTGACACATGAGGAGTTTGTGCAAGTAACCCAATTGATCTGTTCACTCATAGAGCTAGTAGATCAATTGATGCATTCGGTAGACAATTTCACTGATAAAGCTGGAGAGCTCTAGTGCGTAGGGGAAAGTTTGCACCGAGGTCCCAATCAACAAAGGGTGGCCTCGGTTTGTGAAGATTCCAACAATCGAATCCTTCGATTATTGGAACGTGATAGAATTAAGCTAAAATTTTTGGAATTTCATGGTTGGTTGTACGTTGATGACTTCATTGATTGGCTAAGTGAGGTAGAAAAGGTGTTCGAGTACAAGGAAATCACGGACAATTTGAAGGTTTAAGTTAATAGCTATGAAGTTTTCTGGTTATGCATTTGCATGGTGGGACGATCTCCAAGCCGAATGAATTTGTCAAGGTGAGGGGAATTAATTTCTTGGGAAAGGATGGAAAAGAAGTTAAAAAAGTTCCTACCCATGACTTATGCCGTGACCTTTATCAAAGATGTCTCAATCTATGTCACGGGAACAAATAAGTAATGAATACACTAAGGATTTTCATACATTGACATCACGAGTAGGGTTTCATGAATATGAAGACCAAAATATTTCAAGATGCTTTCCAAAAAAAATAAATTCAAGATATCTTAAAGTCTTAACCTAGACCTAAAAAATGAATTAGCTTTCAAAGATGTATGTCTGATGCATTTACACTTGTATTGGAAGTCAAGGAGATAATTGGGGACATGGGAGACAATATGGTGCCCCACAAGGATTATCGTGAATGGTGGGGCAACATGCAAACTTACCATGGAAAGCAACCAAAGTGCCTCCCATAGGTCGAGGATGATGGGCCAATGTCCAAAAATGAAGTCAAACCCCAATCGTTGTTCGGAGTATCCCTGATATTATTGAAATATCCCCGATATTATCCGTATCTCTAGCTCGGTGATACTGATAACACTGGTAGCGATACCAACACTTGTAGTCTTAGAAATTCCAGGCATCGACGATGTATTGCTAAGTATTGCCAATGTATCAATATCGCTAATGTATTGCCAATATTTTCGATTGTGTAAATTGCAGGTGTCGCTTGTATTGCCAGCGTATCAACGATATTTCGATAATATCGCCAATATATCAATATCACCAAAAATATGTTTATTAAAAAAATTTCCATTTCAAAATTTTATATGGGAACACTGTTCAATATATATATATATATATATATATATATATATATATATATATATATATATATATATATATATATATATATATTATTTTTTATGGGCGTATGGTTGTATGCAGTGTTCAAATTGTCATCAATAATATCGATCATATTGTGATATTATCATTAACGCAACATGGGTAGTATCGATACCTAATGTTTTGTTTTCTTTCTAGTTGACGATTTCTTGGTGAAATATCGTGCATTGCCGATATTCTGAAATGTCGATGGATGTTTGGATGGATGGTTGGATGGATGGATGGGATATATGGGATGGTTGGACTGGTTTCTTATGACAACTCATGCTTTTAGTACCCCTTGAATGAAAACTTATTATGTATGCATTCTTTTTGCAAATTTTTGATTCCTAAATATGCAAATATCTATATTTTAGCATGTTCTGAAGTTCCATTAAAAAATTCTACCATTTTCTCTATGTTTTCCCAATGTTTCCCCACATTTCCGATTGTTGACAATATTATCGGCAATATCGATATTGTTTTTGTATCCCCAACCAGCTAGCGATACCGATACTTTGAACACTGACCCTAACCCAGGGGGAGGTAGTTGTGGACGAGGGGCTGGTACACTCATGACAGGGCAAAACAATACTCCTTTCATGTTCTTTTAGTGTGGGCAACTAAGACATTGTTCCTTTTACTGTCTTGAATATCAATCAATAATTAAAATAATTTGGCCGATGGAGGAGAATATGTTGAAGAACCTTTTGATCCCGTGCAAATGAAAGCTGAAGATGCTATACAATATGAAGAATATGCTTATGATGATAGGGTGCATGTTGGGGAAGATTTAACAATGGGGTGAGTCATTGGCTATCCAATTGACTATACTATTGACACGTCGGGTGATTAATGAGGGGTGATGGTAATGACACTATCTTCCGCATGCTTACACTTTTGGTGGAGAGAGATGCATGATTTTGGTAGACGGGGAGAGTTGTGAGAACATTATCTCACAAGAAATGGTGGATAAATTAAAACTCAAAGAACATAAGCATTCACGCTCAATACCATATTTAAGAAAGGAGAAGTTTCTGTTACGTGCAGGTAGAGCTATACATGAGCCGAGCCGAACCGAGTTTGACCCAAGTTTGGTTTGGCTTGTTTATGTGACACCCCCTGTTCGAGCTTTACATGAGTTGAGCTTTGAGCCTATCCATACTGTTTGAGCTTGGTTTGGTCTAGATAATACGAGGTTGAGCTTGGTTTGGTCCAAGTATCTGAGCCGAAAGTTCAAACAGGGGTCGACTCGTTTTTTTATTGTTATTATTATTATTTTTTTGGGTTAAATAAACAATATACATAATATGAACTTGTTTTTATACAAAGATAACACTACAAAATAACATTAAAAAAGACTAATACAAAAGTAACAACACTAAAAAATAATATAAAATTTAATATCCTCAATAGGAAAGTAACAATGAACAAAAAGTTACGACTTAAAACACAAGCACATATGAGTCTCAAAGTTCCTAATCACAGAAGGCCATGACCAAAGTAATATAATTACATGGAAGGAACATCTTAATGTAAGTAAAAAATGGACTTCATGCAGACGTAGTCTCGCCTTGACCCTCGTGCTCGTCCTCATCCTCAAAATCATAATTACTACCTGTTGAGGCATAAAAAATGAGAAAGGATTGAAGAAAAGAAAATGAAAAATAAGGAAGAAAGGAAATGGAAGAAGAAGAAGAACAAGTGTCTTTGGGGTGGTTTGCGCGGGTCCGTGCAAACGATATTAATTGCGCGGGTTCGTGCAAACCAAATATTAGTTGCGTGGGTTCGCACAACTAATTTCAGGATATGTTGTCCATGAACGGTCAAGATTGATGGAAGGTGGGTCCCATTGCACCAAGATCGAGGTTTCGCACATGTGGAGGCCTATAAATACCCCTACCTCCCCTTCATTTGGACCGATTAAAGATTTTGGAGAAGAAGCAGAGCAAGAAAGAAGACTAAGGTAGGAGTGAGGAAGAGCCGGTGGCTTGCGTGGGCCCGCTCAAATCATATGGGTTGCGTGGACCCGCGCAACCAGACTGCCCTGCAGTCTTTGATGATAAGAGGCTGATATGCTGCTTAAGTGATCAATCCCCAGATTTTCTTCTGTCCAAGCTCCAAGAAGAGAAATCAGTTGATCAGATCTACACCATATTCCTCTTAAGAGAGATGATAAAACCACAAATCGAAGCGCTGCCGAATTTGACATCCGGCTTGGATATTTGAACTTTGTTAATTCCTGTATTTCTAAATAATCTATCTTAGAATCAAGGGATATTCGAGGATTAAATGAACTTAGGATTAATAATATGATAATTATTCTAAATAGGCTCTTTCTTTGTTACATTTAAATAAAATAATCCCCCAAATCATATGCATTTGTTTCTTGTTCGAAACAAAATGGCAACTCTGTTGGGGACCTTTATCTTATTTAATATTAACATTGAGATAGTTATAGAACTTTCATCATAGTTTGGCGTCTTTCTGATGCCATTTTGGCGACTCTCAGTGGAAACATCATCCCCTTCATCTCTAAGATAGATTATTTGATTCTTCAAACACTAACTATAGTTATATTTTATAATTGAAGGAATTCAACTACAAATTATAACCAATGACAATTTCTGCAAGAAAAGTGAGCTTCCGTTTCACTTCGACTGGATTCACAATAGAATATGCACCGAACCAACTCCCGGAATACATGACTCCGACCGGATTCACAATAGAATATGCACCGAACCAACTCCCATAATACATGACTCGACTTCCTACAAGCAAAAACAACCTGACTCGAGCAATAGCTGTGGTTATATCTGCTTCGCCTCAATCGTTGGAAGGAGATAAGGGCTGGACTGTTGTGATGTCTCGTAAGACGAAAGCATGGAATACAAGAAGCCCCAGAATGAATCCACCTTCGCCAAGAGTTAAGAGGGCCGATAACGCGTAATGCAATTAGGAGGAATCCTAAACTCGGCCCTCCTACGATATATCCCGGGCGGATAGTTCCACAGTTAACGGCGAGCGACTTCTCGGCTTTGGTCGCCCCAAGGGTCAGATGGACGAAAGAGCAGAAAGGTAAGGCATTATTAGCAAGTTCACCAATGTCTGTATCGCCCCAATCAATCAATGGCAATGGAAGCATAGAGAAGTCGAATGAAACTCCATCCTCCCCTCTCTTCGTAAGTCCTATTATGTCGACATATTCCCGCCCCACTCCAACTACAGCTTCGTTGAAAAGTGGAGAAGCCACAGTACATATGGCCGGAACAAGCCAAGAAAATATGCCAACTACGGAAGATCATATGAATGAAATGGCAGAAGCACAAAGGGCACTAATGGAAGAGTGTAGAAACCTCAAAGAAGCCTTTACAACCCTCGCACACAATGTAGCCCAGATAGCGACTCCCCCGACGATGGGCACAATGAATGGACAAGAAAACTAACTCGAAGGCTTTCAACCACAAGGGGCAGGATCACTGGGGTTTGTCACAGTAGCAAGAACCATGACAGAAGACGAGGTTAGACAAGTCGTCGAAGAAGCTGTCAGAGTGGGGAGAGAGCGTGAAAATACTGGCCGTTTTAGATACCGAACGCCGTATCTAAGAGAGGTAGAAGATATCCTGTTTCCAGTCAACTTCAAACATCCAGTTTTTCATAAGTTTAATGGGGAAGGATCACCAGAGGAACACTTAATGCACTTCATTACTAGCATGGGGAATTTTTCTACAATACCGCAATATTGCTTGCGATTGTTCGGGTCATCCCTAACGAACAAAGCATTCCGATGGTATTCCAGCTTGGCCCCGGGGTCGATACGTACTTGGGAACAAATGCAAAACGCCTTTATGTCAAACTTCCTCTCTTCAAAATGTGATGTTAGTATTACGGAATTGGCTTCCGTGTTGCAGAGAGAAAGCGAACCAGTAGAAAAGTTTATATACAGATGGAAGACATTGGGAGCCTCATGTAGGCAGCTGTCGGAAGAAAAGGAACAAGTCAAGATGTGTCCTAACTCTATGGAAACGGGAATCGCGTTTTGACTCACCAGCGCCGATTTCAAAACTTTCCGTGACCTACCCACTAAGGCTCATGCTTTAGAATTGGTGACTCGGAAGATGCCAGCGTTTCACTATGAGATAGCTAGGAGGGCACCCAGCAGGATGGCCGTAAATACTGTAGATCATGAAAAAAGAAACAAAGATACAAGAGACTCAAGAGATAAGAGGCCGAAACGGAAAGAAGAATCAAATTAGCCAAGAAACAAATACAGTGGAAAAAGGCCCAAGATGCTCAATTCTCACGAGGGGTTCGCGTTCGATAGGGAAGATGTTGTTCCTATGATGGACCAATTGCTAAAAGTCGGTACAATAGAATTACCCGAACCCAAACGCCCTAAAGATGTGACGAGAACCAGAGAGAGATTTTTGCCGCTATCATCGCCTGGTGGGACATCTGACGGAGAATTGTTATACATTAAAATGTATAATACAACGAATGATAGACGGGTGAAATAGTAATTGAAAAAGAAAAGGGGTACGATGGCGATGGTGAATATGCTCACGATCCGAGAAAAGGCCCAAGAAATGAAAGAGAAAGAGGACCGTAAGACGACAGAGAAGGTAGCGGCGATTACGTTACGATCGAGAAAGAAGATGATAAGCCCTGTGAAGCAGAAAGCAAGGATTATAAGAAAAGAAGTCGTTTAAAGGCAGAGCGATGATGATGAGAAAGAAAAGAAGAGTGAGATGGCGAAAGTAACTTATGATGTAGTAAGTCATTTGAAGGGCATACCGTCTCGATTAAGCGTCTGTGATGTGCTTAAGTTGTCAGAGGAATTTCGGCAGAGCTTGGTCCAAGCATTGTCCAATCATGATGTTAGAGAAACCTTACTGGTAGAGATGGAACGCGAAGAGTACGATGAGCAAGAAAACTGCCTACCAGTCGTTTCCTTCTCTGATGACGATTTGATTTGCGATAGAGCATAACAGGCCGTTAATTATAGAAGGCCATATCCATGGGAAGAAGGTTAAGCGGATTATGATAGATAATGGGTTTGTGGTGAACCTCTTACCACTCTCGATGTTGAGCAAACTAGGTTATTGTCGTTCTGATCTACGCTTTAGTGGAATGATGATACAGGGCTTCAATCATGATGGGCAACGTGCACTTGGTAAAATTACAGTGACGCTGGAGATAGGAGAGCTGACTATTGATGTTGTATGCCACATTATAAACACAGTGACAACATACAATCTTCTCCTAGGAAGGCCATGGATACATCAGTACAGCATTGTACCCTCTACTTTGCATCAATGCTTCAAATACTGTAAAGGTGGGATACAGTATAAAGTAATGGCTGATGCGAAGCCATATACAGAGGCCGAGTCCTTTGCAGACGCCAGTTATTATAAAGGGTTCGCGAAAGAAGAAAGAAAGAATGATGAAAGCGAAGTCCTAAAGGACATTCAAGTAAAAGTGATGAAAGAAGAAATAGAAAAGGTAGAATCATCCAGGACTGCAGCAGCAAAGAAGAAATTCTATTTTGTGCCAAAACGTCTGAGACAACCAGGGCAACCGCCACTAACTCTGTTATCACCTGAACAGTTGAAAATTTTACAGTCCAATTATACAGTGTCATTGCCTTATGTTGAAAGAAATAAGCCATTTTCGGCCACTCGAGGAAGATTTCAGGTCAGGACTAGCGCAAAATACCCGGACCCAATAGAATTTTACGCCCCAATGGAAGCAAAGGCAGGAGAAGAGACCAAGAATAATGTGTACTGCGGTAGACTGACACCGCAAGATCCCGAAAAATATAGCTCGACAAGCAAGAAAATCATGAGAAACATGGGTTTTGATTACGAAGAACCCACCGACTTGAATCATGGGAGAGGAATTCAAATTCCTATTGGAGTTGGTCAGGAAAAGCGAGGAAAATTTCAAGGATTGGGGGCAGAATCATCAGTGAACATGGTTACATCTGAGCAGTTATCGGAAGGTCCTAAAATAGTTGAACATCCTGAAATTGCTCCGAAGCAGATGGAAGACGGGGGCAGTCGATGATAGATAGTTTGCAAGAGATAAACCTGGGTACGGAAGAAGAACTTAGGAACACATTCGTCAGCACTGGTCTTTCTGAACAGGAGTCTGAGAAATACATTCAACTTCTCAAAGAAAATAAAGACGTCTTCGCTCGGACGTATGCAGAGATGCCGGGTTTGGAGCCTTCCGTAGCAATGCATCGATTAAATATTTCTAAAGAGAAAAGGCCGGTTAAACAAGCGCAAAAGCGATTTCATCCGGACTTGGTTCCCTTGATAGAAGAAGTCAATAAGTTGATAAAAGTTGGGTTTATCAGGGAGGTCAAGTATCTCAAGTGGATATCAAACATTGTTCCAGTGAAGAAGAAAAACGGACAAGTCAGGGTGTGCATTGACTTTAGGGATTTGAATGAAGCCTGTCCAAAAGATGATTTTCCTCTCTCGATAACTAAATTATTGATTGACAGTGCGACTTAGTATGCTATCATGTCTTTCATGAACGGCTATGCAGGGTATAATCAGATTAGAATGACACCTGAAGATGAATAAGCAACAGCATTCAAAACTTCGCTGGGAATTTATTGTTATAAAGTTATGTCGTTTGGTCTCAAAAATGCCGGGGCAACATATCAGAGAGCAATGCAAAATATCTTCTAAGACATGATGCACAAGCATGTTAAGTGTTATGTCGATGACTTGGTAGTCAGGTCAGGAGATATCATCAGAAGCATCGCGAACATTTGGCATCGGTTTTCCGTCGACTCAAAAAGAAACAGCTGAAGATGAATTCAGCTAAATGTGCATTCGGGGTGTCTTCAGGTAAATTTCTTGGTTTTGTTGTTCGACATAGGGGCATTGAGATAGATCCAGGGAAAGTCAGAGCCATTCAAGATATGCCGCCACCAAAGACATTAAAAGAATTGAAAAGTTTGCGAGGAAAGCTGGCGTACATTCGCCGTTTCATTTCAAATCTGGCAGGGAGATGTCAGCCATTTTCCCATTTGATGAAGAAAAGTACAGAGTTTGTATGGGACCAAGCTTGGACCAAGCTTGTCAAAATGCGTTTGACTCAATAAAGGAATTGCTGAAACAACCACCAGTATTGACAGCCCCAATAAAAGGGAAGCCACTGATTTTGTATATATCTACTGCTGATAATTCTTTAGGAGCTTCATTGGCACAGGTGAATGAATCTGGGAAAGCGACCGCTCTTTATTATTTAAGCAGAACTCTGATGGGTGCGGAATGCAACTACTCTTCGTCGAGAAAGAGTGTTTGGCGCTGATATTCGCGGTACAAAAATTGAGATACTATTGTCTCTCCCATGACATAACTTTGATTTCAAGAGCAGATCCGATAAAGTTTTTGATGACAAGACTGATGTTGTCTGGGAGATTGGGCAAATGGATGCTGTTACTTTCGGAATATATTATTACGTATGAGCTGGCAAAAGCGGTAAAAGGACAAGCAGTGGCGGACTTCCTTGTAGCAGAATTTGAAACCGTCAGTGATGATTTTCTAGATGAACGAGTTATGTTGGCTGAGTCACAAAGCCCATGACAGATGTATTTTGACGGTGCTTCTTGAGCATTAAGAGCAGGGGCAAGAGTGATTTTCATCACTCCTCAAGGTGACTTGCTACCTTACTCCTTCACATTGGGAACTACATGCACAAACAATGAGGCTAAATATAGAGCCCTCATCATCGGAATAGAAATGGCTCAAGAAATGAAGATAAAAATGATGCATATCTTCGGGGATTCTAAATTGATCATAAATCAATTGACGACTGAATTCGAGATAAGAATGCAAGAGCTTTCACCATACTGCCGAAAAGCACAACAATTGCTAGAACAGTTCTGTCATGTCAAAATCAAGCATATACCACAGTCTGAAAATGCAAGAGCAGATGCTTTGGCCAGCTTGGCAGTGGCTCTGTCCTGCCCAAATCGAAGCCCTCTCCAAGTGACTATAGAAGAAAGAAGATTTTTATCATCTTCAGAGGTCATCGATGAAATTGTTAAGACACTTCTTATATCGTGTTTAGAGGTAACGACAGATGATTGGCGTCAGCCTTTCATAGACTATATCAAATATAATATCTTGCTAGAAGATCCAGCGCAGAGACAGCAAATCAAGCAAAGGTCGAGCAGATTCATCATATGCAACGAAGTGTTGTATAGAAAATCTTACAATGGAATGCTACTACGTTTCTTAGACAAACAAGAAGCAGGCCAAACATTGCGAGAAGCACACTTTGGAGAATGTGGGGCACAACAAACTGGCCAAAAGTTATTACATAGAATACATCGAAGGGGGTATTATTGGTCTACCATGTTTAAAGACGTGATAGATTCTGCGAAGCAGTGTGATGAATGTTAGATTCACGTAGATGTTATACACATTCCTCCAGAAGACCTGCATCAGTCAGTCGCCTCTTGGCCCTTCTCGGCCTGGGGACTTAACGTCATTGGTTCTATAAATCCGCCTTCGTACAAAGGAAAGCAGTATATCTTGGCAGCGACAGATTATTTCTCCAAGTGGACAGAAGCAGTTGCATGACGTAGTGTTAGGGAGAAAGATGTGGTTAATTTCATCCGACACGCAATAATATACCGCCATGGTATTCCGAGGAAAATTGTTACAGATAATGGTACTCCCTTAAAAAATGGAGGCATGGAGAAACTATGTCAGAAGTTCAGCATTCGTCATTCGTTTTCAGCACCTTACTATCCACCGGCCAATGGATTAGCAGAGGCGTTTAATAAAACGAAAGTCAAGATATTGAAGAAAACAGTAACAACAAACAAGCGAGATTGGGATGAGAGGTTACAAGAAGCATTGCGGGCATACAGAACTACCCACCGGACAACAACAAAAGCAACACCGTACTCGCTGGTCTATGGTGTAGAAGCAGTAATCTCGATTGAAATACAAGTAGCGTCACTCAGAGTGGCAGTACATCAGTCCATTACAGACGATGAAAATGCAAAAATAAGATTGGAGCTGGATTTGCTTGATGAGAAACGCCTAGCAACCCAACAAAGATTACAATCGTATCAGGCAAGGATATCAACCGCCTTTGATAAACGAGTTAAATATCGCTCTTTCAAAAAAGGGGATATGGTACTGATGCTGAAAAGACGTATAGTGGTCACCCGTCGAACAAGGGGCAAATTCGAGCCTAAATGGGACGGGCCGTACATAATAAAGGAAGTGTACTCCAATGGAGCACAGAGAGTTGTGAATCAAGATGGACAAGGTATCAGTATATCAGTCAATGCTCGCTTCATCAAAAGATATCGCCCCTGAAGATACTATCGATTTTGATCCAAAATATTATTAGAATAATGATTCTGTATCAAAAGGGGGCAAGAATAAACAAGATCACGGCTATGTACTATCAGATGAATGAATAGGGAAGAAATTTGCAAGCACATCAAGACTGTACCAACAAGTGTTGCGAAAAGAAAATGACCATCATCATCATCATCAAGCGAGCTCTACAAAATTCTGTTGAAATTGATATCGTCACCAAGTTGATATATTATGAACAACATATATGAATACCGTTGAAGATATTAGCAGAAGTGGGGACGTATCAATCTCAGTCAGAGATGTCTGTCATCCTTGCGACAACGATGACCACCTACTATTATCTTTTAAGGTAGCCTAGCCAAGCCCTAAAAATGGCCAGCTATGCATAAGGCCTATCATTTTCACCATTCGGGCAGCAGTGAGAAGCCAGTGGCCCTAAAAGCCCGTGAAGGCCATCATATGCATACCCATGCAGGCAGCGGACGGAGCCAGTGACTAAAAGTCCTCAACGGCCAGTCACGCATGAGACCAATGCCGTATGTATAGCTTTCCGACAGCGTCATGGGGAACGGAGGAAAATGCCCTCCCGTGAATGGGTCTGACCTTGCAGGCGAAGAAAACGCGGGCTGCGGTATGAGCTCTTTGGCCATGTCCATAGATAGGTTAACCATGCGTAAGACCCCCCAGATCTTTGGCTTGATTTCAGTATTAACTCATGAGGAAGGGCTTAAACCTACTCATTGATGGAATGATAGCCTAGATTTGGTACCCCAAAGGTTGCCTTACGAGCCCCATGAACTCTAGAGAGTTACTGCGGCCAACCCTGTGCGTAAATCCAACCAAGTTCACGGCCCCGGTAGCTTCACCGGGCCCCTCTGATGGATCGTGGTTTGTGAACTCACCAGGCTATGAGAAGTTCAATGAACTCCTAAGAGTTACAGAGACCATCACGTGAGACTCGACTCCACTACTCAAGAGTCTAAAAAACTACATGGGCTTCACTACTCGAGAGCTTAAACTGTGTGTGATTATCTGACTAAACTAAAACTTAGCACCGCCAATTAAGACAAAAATCATATAGGAAATCCCATACTGACAAGCATAAAATGCTGGTGTTTTATATCAGTGCCTCATTAAATATTATGTCAAGATTATTGCATAAATAAATATGTTTGAAATGATCTGTGATGTAGAAGTTCATAGAAGAATAAAATATCTTAAAATATTATCATATCTTCACATGTTGAGAGTCAAAAGAGATTACTTGTTCAAAAAATATATACACAGAAATTACATACTCAAAGTTCTATAATTCCTACTATCCCCATATACTTTTGCAAATCTTCCTTTAATTGCATTTGAGTTGCGGCATGTTTTGACTTTCCTCAAGGATGATCTTTGCTTGATCAGGAATGCCAGCTAGTTTATCTTCCAATGATGCGATCATCACTTCGTACTTTAGTAGTTCGGATTTCTCAACATTAGCAGACTGAATATTAACCTATATCCTTTCTTCAATCTCCTTTATGGATGATTCCTTCTCGTGATCCTTCAACTCTAGCTGTGAAATTTCCTCTTTCAGGGCAGCGATACGGTCCCGAATAACCACTCTGTCATCAGTATAAGCCTTCAGCTGTTCTTAAAAAGCTAATTGTTCCTGATCAAATTCAAAAATAGCGGAAGCAATAAGAAAAGCCTTCTCCTTGGACAGAGTTAGCTGCTTTCTATATTCCAAGATCTCAGGAGCAATTGTGACATTTTCCACTGATGTTAAAGAGATTATTAAATCTCGAAATCTGAAAAGAGAATCACGCAGAGCGGAAATGTTGATCTTTGCCATTCTTGCAGAACTTTCTAGAATTTCAATGGCAATATCCAGGTTCGACATTGTTCAGGGTCTTTGAAGATGTGAACTATTGCTGACAGGGAATTCTTCATCAAAAGCATCTTGTGTGTCGGAATCTTCGCGAAGGACAATAGTTCAGACGCAGTGGCCACAGACTCAGAACTTGTGCCCCACTGCAAGGAGTGCCTATAGTATAAAAAAGGAAAGAATTCAAAATAGTGATAAAAAGTTAGAAGATGTATGACTCTTGATAAAGTGATCAATATATATATATATATATATATATATATATATATATATATATCAATATATATATATATACACACACCTACTGCAGAAGTATGACTAATAGGAAGTGGGATTTCCAGAACCGTAGAAGGACCAACCCCTAACATATCAGCAAAAGAAGGCGCTCTGGCCTCTGTACTCGAATCTCTAGTAGTTGGGGTGGGCAAATCAATGGTCTCCATTGGGAAGATAATTTCACGAGCCACTACTTTCGGCACTACCAAAGGAATTAGAGGAACCTTTGGTGAAATTACTAGTGCAATTGTAGCAGGATTCATGGGAGGAGTATCACCCGTCCTAGCATTAACAACATGAGAACCTGAAATAAGGATATGACAATAATAATGAGATAACTGTCACCAATTACATATATGAATATATACAGAATTTAAAAAAAAAAATCCCTTAACTGGTGAATATCCGTACTCCCCATAATCTAAAGCTTCTTCTTCCTCTATTATCGCAGGAGACTTTGCAGGAATATTGGCACCTGGAAGAGTTTCAAAATCCACCTGAGGGTGTTCTTTGTCAGCATTTTCCGCAACAACATCCTCCTCTCCATCTATATCAACTTTTCCTTCTTCGAAATCATCATCTTTATCTTCACCATTTTCGTCGTCCTCATCATCTTCGTATTCAGCAGAAGCAGTACTTTCCGATGAAGAAGCCGAACTTTCATCCCCTAAGTTTTCTTTGTCTACTTCTTCAATCATGACTTGTTTTCCTTTAGAAGGAGCAGCTTGACTACTTTCTCGTTGAGGTTCTCTGTTAGCTGGGACTGAAGGGGATATAGAGTCTTGTCTACCTCCTTCCTGATGAACAGATGGCGACGCTTGCAAGTGCGCTCGAGACCTGGTCATAGGAGATGATGAACAAGGAGTAGGCTGTGAAGGAGGGGCTGGTTCATCATGAGCTGTAGCAGTTTCTGCTGGAATGGGAGAAGATGTTCCTTCCATATCATTCGTGACCCGGCCACCGAAGTCACGAGGAACTTGCTCGAATTCTATCAAGAGTCCATGAGCAATCCAACCTTCTAAAGTATTGATGGCTTTCTCTTCACGGATTGGATCTTCTAAAGATTTCTTTATGCAAATCTCACCATGAAAAGATGCGTGACTCTTCTCTACTATAAGAAGTACGAACTATGTGATCATAACCAGGCATTATGAAGAAAGAATCAACACGACCACGTAGCAGCTGTTTCCATACCATGGCCCAATCGATAGGACCAGTGTCATAACAACGCATTCTTTTAGTGACCAATCCGCAGTCTTCTGGAATGGCCTAGTCATAGCCAAATTGGCGAGCAAAACGACTGGGATAGTATGGCTCTGACCAAAACTCCGTTCCTTCTCGCAGTGGTAGGCTGCAAGAGCGTATAGAGAGGAAGAAAGCCCTTTCTGCTACGGTGAGTGTTGCCTGGTCCATCATGTCAGTATCTTCGATATAGCGATGGAGACGAAATTGAAAGAAATCCACTTGATCAGTGTCTCAGATTTTGTTGGCTACCCAGTTGTATGACCTTTTTGCCATAGCCCTTTGTTGAAAAAACCAGAGTGGAAGGTGTACAGGATGAATATAAGCCTTCTCTGGCGCTTCAAAAGTCCAAGGAAAATAGACTCTCAGCCAGCCAGTGATATAATGTCATGGAGTGTCTGTTGAGGAAGCTCCGATGGTAGGATTGACATGAGTGGCTACTTCTCCAAGGGCTCTATAAATAGAACACAACACTGGAGGTGCGAGTGAATACTTGTGGCCTTCTACCAAAGCGCCGGCAACGACAAAGACTGTAGGGCGAATAACATCTGCCCATTTTGAGCTTGGAAGTACTACGATGCTCAACTAATAGGCTAAGAAGGCTGCGAGCTCCCCGTATAAGTTGTACTCTGCTCTTTCCTTGATATTGTCGCGAAGCTTTGTTAGCTCTTTAGACTAACAATCGCGGAATCTGCAGGGAAAGGTAAAAGATTGGTATGAGGAAATGTATAATAAAAAAGAAGAAAGAAAAAAGGAAAGTTGATTCCTAGACTTGAAAATACCTGAGGGCCCTAGAAAAATGTGCAAGCCACTGCAAAGGAGAGAGCTTATGAATGTTTGGAAATTTTGCCATCTCTCTGAAGAGTTCGATGGTGGTTTCAGAGATGGAAGGCTTACGATCAGGAGAAGAAATAAAGGCCAACTCTTTATTAGATGGGACGAATTCATCGTAAAACTTTCCTATCAGTGGAAGGCCTGTCATTTGATGGAGATCCCGGAGTGTGATACTCATCTCACCTACTGGCAGGTGGAAAGAGTTGGTGGTGGGAGACCAGTACTCGAGGAAACCCTTTATCACAGTTGGTTCCTTATAGAAGTATTGAGATGTAACTTCTATAGCATCATACAAGCCGATTTTAGCAAGCATACCCGCGTGCTTTTGCAAGATGGCTTCCGCTCAGTCTAAATAATAACGTCGTGAAGTTAACAAACCCCTTGTTAGGAATTCTTCAGGTCCCCAAAGTTGCTCCCGATCTCGAAAGCGTTGTTTGATGGTTTCATAGAAATATACGGGGAATAGGTTGTGAGGACTGTGAAAAGGGGTAGGAAAAATCATAGGGTGGACTTCACTAATACATTGTTGCGGCTTATGCGCTAGCAATATCCCCTCAAGGATGTGTGGTTCTCTTGTCACAAAGAAGTGTACAGTAGCTTCTCTCCGTCTATGTAATCCCTCGGCTCGCAAACAAGCATGGATTTGTGGCGGTGAAGGTTGATGGGAATCACTGTCATACCCTCCGAGTGAGGATTGTCGAATTTCATAATACTCTCGATTACTCTGACTGATTCCCATGAGTTCTGGAGCTTCTTCATGTTGTGCTCCTTGATCTTCTCCTCGAACTCCTTGGCCTTGTTTCGGCGAGTCTTCTTTGAACGAGAAGTAGAAGTGTTGTCTTCTCAAACAGGGGGTCTTTGACTGTCCGTATGGATGTGGGCGGTTGTCTTCAACCATTCGTCCCAATCATATTCTCGGCCCAGCTTCGGAGGCCGTTCTATGTCTCCCATCACACTTGCCCAATGAATAGGAGAAGGTAAGGAAGAAATACGATCGGTGAAGTTGAAGGCTGGTAGCACGGGTTCTTTGAAGAATGAGGGATTACGAGTAGTAGTTTTAATGCGTTTTGCTGGTGGTTGATCCGAAGAAGGGGAAGGACGGAAAGAAGACAGATCTGGTAAGTCCCGATGAGAGGGTTGTTCGGTAGGAGGATTTATAGCCCAGTATGTTCGTTTGATACGAGCCATGGGGAAGAAAGGTTGAGAATTTTTCTAAGTCTTGGAAAAAGGATTAAAAGCTGGAAAATTTGCCAAGTCCTGGGTTGTGTGGACTCGCGCAATCAAAGTCTTTTGCGCGAAGAAGTGCAACTCTCAAAAATCTTGTGCGAATAGAGGAACTATTGTGCGGGACTGCGCAACTGAAAGTGGTTGAGCGGGGGAGAATCGGTGAGACAAGGGTTCATTACAGGCTGAAGTGAAGTGCAGAGTGAGAGGAGTTCAGGGTATTTATACTATACATAGCCGAGTACGGTACGCGGGTCCTGGTTGCGTGGTCCCACGCAAACCCTATCACAATGGAAAAATTGATCATTTTGTTTGTTTTACTAAGCAAACAAAGAAAGGATCAAGGGGGCATCTGTTGAGGCATAAAAAATGAGAAAGGATTGAAGAAAAGAAAATGAAAAATAAGGAAGAAAGGAAATGGAAGAAGAAGAACAAGTATTTGGGGTGGTTTGCGCGGGTCCGCACAAACGATATCAGTTGTGCGGGTCTGTGCAAACCAAATACTAGTTGCGCGGGTTCGCACAACTAATTTCAGGATATGTTGTCCATGAACGGTCAAGATTGATGGAAGGTAGGTCCCATGGCACCAAGATTGAGGTTTCGCACGTGTGGAGGCCTATAAATACCCCCTCCCTCCATTTTGACCGATTGAAGATTTTGGAGAAGAAGCAGAGCAAGCAAGAAGACTGAAGGTAGGAGTGAGGAAGAGCCAGTGGCTTGCGCGGGCCTGTGCAAATCATATCGGTTGCGCGGATCCACACAACCAGACTGCCCTGCAGTCTATGATGATAAGAAGCCGATATGCTGCTGAAATGATCAATCCCCAGATTTTCTTTTGTCCAAGCTCCAAGAAGAGAAATTAGTTGATCAGATTTACACCATATTCCTCTTAAGAGAGATTATCAAACCACGAGTCAAAGCGTTGCCGAATTTGACATCCGGCTTGGATATTTGAACTTTGTTAATTCCTGTATTTCTAAATAATCTATCTTAGAATCAAAGGATATTTGAGGATGTAAATGAACTAAATATTAGTAATATGATAATTGTTCTAAATAGACTCTTTGTTACATTTAAATAAGATAATCCCCCAAATCATATGCATTTGTTTCTTGTTTGAAACACTACCTCCCCAAACCGGATGCAACCAATCTTGGCAACATATGAGGGCCTCAATTGTTTTTGGTTTATGTGAGCTACGATGCTTGCTTGCGACCCTACTCCCTGTGTAAACTTTGTAGGCCCACCATCATGTATATGTATTGTCTACGCCATCCATCTGTTTTTACATATCATTTTAGGACATGATCCAAAATTGAGTCATATCCAAAGCTCAAGTGGACCAAACCACAAGAAATAATGTGCATTATCCACATTGTCATGTATATGTATTATCCACGCTATACATCTAATTTTACATATCATTTTAGCACATGATCCCAAAATTGAATCATATCTACAACTCAAGCAGATCGCACCACAGGAAACGTGTGAATACAATCTACAAGCCGAATCAAGACGAATCAAACCGAGCTGAGCGGATACTACCCTGGTTTGAGCTTGGTTTGTTTTTTTTTTAAACGAGCTTGACTTCGAGGCTTGGTTTGGTTTGAACTTCTATTCGAACCAATCTAAGCCAAGCTTCTTCAAACCAATTTGAGCTGGCTTGGTTTGTGTCCAAATCCAAGTCTAGGTGCTTAGTTTCATTCTTTATTGGATCAAATTTCAAAGATGAAGCGTGGTTTGATGTAGTCCCCATGGATGCATGCCACATTTTGTTGGGGAGACCGTGGTTGTGAGACTAAGATATTGTGCATTTGACTCGTGCTAACACCCATTTATTTTCAATGATGGTGTTAATATCACGTTGCACCTAATGAAACATCTTCCAACACCCAAATTTGATAAAGAGAACGGTCAGAAATTGCTAAATGTAGAAAAGTTTGAAGAGGAAAGGAAGGAGAATGACATCATATATGTCTTGGTTGCTAAAGAACAAAACAATCGGATGTCCTGCCTCCTATGTAAGAGCTCCTTCATGAATATGAAGACTTGGTATGGTGCCTGAAGAACTCTCAGCTGGACTTCGTCCTATGAGGAATGTGGAAACCAACAAGAATGGGAAGGCGTGAATGAGATCAGTGAGAGAGTAGTGTTAGAGATGAAGAAGAGAGATAGGGAAGGAAGTAACGTGCTAGGGTTTGCATGTTCTTTCAGTCTTTGTTAATAAAGGAAAATTTATAAAAAAGCCATTGGGCCAGTTGGGCCCAAATATAACATAATCCAAACCTTCCAATAATAGACCTTTAACAAGGAACATCAACAACACATTGATTTAGTGTTGTGTTCAAGTCTACCGAATCTTGCCCACTAATGAATGAATCCAATCGTACGTGCCAAGCTCCATAGAAAAGTTACTATGTTGCTATAGAAGGGTTTAATTCGAGAAAGCATCTTAGTTTGTTCTTACATTATTAACCCCTAAAAAATATGTGGATCTTGGAGGATGTGTGTGGACAGTCGTGCGACCAACCGGATTGCAATCGTGTACCTGTTTCCCATTCTTTGCTTGGATGATATGTTGGAGATGTTGTATGGAGCAAAAGGTCTTTTCAAAGATTGACTCGAGGAGTGGATATCATCAAATACATATTCAGCCTGGGGACGAGTGGAAGACTATGTTTAAGACTCGAGACGGGCTGTACAAGTGGCTCATCGTGCCACTCGGCCTTTCAAATGCACCGAACACTTTCATGAGGTTGATGATATAGGTACTCCACCCCTTATGGGAAAGTTCTTAGTTGTTTATTTTGATGATATTCTTATTTTTAGTCCTGATCTATCTGTTTACCTTCATCACTTGCGACAAATATTTGATGTACGATGAAGGGAATCATTATTTGTTAACTTGAAAAAGTGCTCATTCCTTGTCGTTTGTGTTGTGCTTTTGGGGTATTATGTTTGTAGAAGGGATCAAGGATGACAAGGAGAACATAAAGGCCATTGCAGAGTGGCTAACCCCACTAACTCATTCGAAGGTATGTTTTTTATATGACTTTGGAAATATTTTATTAGAGATTTATGTGAAAGCTTAGTACAATTATTGCACCCATCTCCAATTGCAAGCACGGAGGTAAGTTTGAATGGACTAAAGTGGTGGACCAAAGCTTTAGTACTACAAAAAAGAAGATGACAAATACTCCAGTTCTTGCACTTCTGGACTTCAATAAAGTCTTTGAAGTGGAAAGTGATACATTAAATATTGGCAGTGGCATAGTGTTGTGTCGAGAAGGAAAGTTGATGGCTTTCTTTAGGGAGAAGCTTAATGATGCATGGAAAGAACTACTTTGTGTATGATTTCGAGTTCTATAGTCGTCCTGGCACTATGACATTGGAGGCATTACCTCAATCATTGGAGCTTCATTCTATATTCTGACCATGAGGCGTTGAGATATTCTAATCGTAAAAGAAGTTGAGTGCTTATCATGCGAAGTGGATGACTTTTCTACAAGAATATACTTTCTTTTTGCATCACAAAAGCTTGAAGTTAGAACAAAGTGGCATATGCTTAAGACCACTTACTGTGGAGGTTGTGGGATTCGAGGCATTAAAAGAACAATACAAGGACCCCATTTTTGGCAAAGTGTTTGAAAAATTTGTGGATGGCCGAGATTGAAAGTTTGAACTCATTTTACACGATGGTTATTTATTCAAGGGTTCTCATTTATGCATTCTTGAATGATCATTGTGAGGAGATCCTATTTGAGTTGCACGGAGGACTGAGTAGACTCTTTGGAAGAGATAAAACATTGGTCGTGGTGGAGGGAAAATACTAATGGCTTTGTATGTGCTATGATGTTGAACGGTTTATGGCACAATGTTGCCGATACTAGGTCTCCAATGGTCATGTGCAAAATACTGACCTTTATATGATGCTTTCCGTGCCTGTCGCACCATGGGTGGACATTTCTGGGGACTTCATTTTGGGACTTTCTAGGACTCAAAGGGGAGTAGATTCAATTTTCGTTGTGGTGGATCTTTTTTCAAAGATAGCCCACTTCACTCCTTGTAAAAGCACAATGGATACCACACATATCGCCAGCATATTCTTCACAAAAATTATGCAACTTCATGGCGTACCAAAATCAATAATTTAAAACTACGTTTTGAAGTTTATAGGACAGTTCTGGCACATATTGTGAAAGCGGTTGGGGACTAAGCTTCAATCCTCTAGCCTATATCAATTCTCAAACAAACGGGCAAACAAGTAGTCAACAAGAGCCTTGGTAACCTCTTGAGGAGTATTGTAGGCAACAATGCGTCTCAATGGGACTTGGCTCTATTCCAAAGCTGAGATTGCCTACATTAATTTGATAAATCATACCATTGGAAAAATCCCCATTTGAGATTGTTAATGGGAGAAGTCCACATCATGTACTTAGTATTATTATTGAAATAAGATTAAGTGAGCGAAGATGCTGATGCTTTTGCTAAGCATATCCAAGAGTTGCACACTTAGATGAAGAAGAAGATTGAAGAGAGAAACACCGACTCAAGGTGTTCGGTACGGCCGATTCGTAACGGTAACGACCAAGACTGTTACGCGTTACGGGGTCGTAATGGCCACCCCCTCATTTTTTTTTACTTTTTAAGCTCCGATTTTTTACATTTGTTGATACTTTTCTCTTCCAAATTCTTCATAAACCATTCTATTGCAAATTCTGACCACCCTTAGCTTGAAATTAAGGATCAAAACAAGTTATACCAAGGATTTTCTTGATTCGAAATTCCGTGGGCCATTTTTTGAAAATTCTTCAAAAATTGGTATTTATACGTTTTATTCAATGTATTGTTGTTTTAATGGTTGAATATGTTGTGTTAATCATAACAGAACATATTAATGTCCATTTAACAAATGATGGTTATGATTTTATATTTTTTTTCTATTTACGCATTATTTTCGGCCATTTTTTAAAAAATTCGAGAAATCATCCCTTTATGTACGAAGAACTCAGATTCTATCATGGGCATGTGATGCGTCATTGGAGGAGGTAGAGGCAAGAGAACGATCATCCCTTAATGGTGGAAATAAACTAGGATCCAGTTGTTAAGTCTAATCGAAGACGGTATTGTGGACATCACTAAGCAGGTGCTCACGAAGGTGGGACTTTTGTTCCACGAGGTAGAGAAAGGACTAAGGGATCTAATCCGACAACTTGTGGTGCGTGACTGAATGGATATAATCCCTCCAAAGAAGACAAGCTCAAGGGGCGAAGAGAAGCAAAGGTAACATCGAACTTATGAACCTGACATAGGAGAGGAGGATGAAGGCACTGCTATGGTATTTGAAATTGCATGTGGTGGGTTCACGGGCTATGCATGCGGAAGCTTGGCGAAGCTAAGGAATGATGGCTATGTCCTAAATGGGGGATGATTAGGACCAGTTAAAAATTATAATCGATTAAAACACAATTGCTTAAACTGATATGCAAATTAAGCTAAGTTGGGCAATTAACTCTTAAGGCTTCCAAGCCATTAAAGGGTCCAATCACATAGACTACAATGGCTGTGACAAGTAAGCAACTAGTCTATAAACATATGTACATGTGTGTGTGGGATGTGCTACTAACTCCTAATATTCATCTAATCATTCATACATATAATTAAATATTCATCACACAGGCATAATTAAACAAGTGCTCAAATAACAATTCTAAACACAAGCATGTATAGCGGACACACTCCCGACGGATGCACTCAACCCATGAGTGTACCGGATTTCACTATCAGAGGTTTTAAATCAGGTTCACCTCTAACCTTTTCAGCCCTACACAAGGACTTTAGCGTATACTCCCGCCAAAGGCTCTCGTAAGAGACTTTAATTGGTTTTCTATTGGCTAACCAACAACCTCTGTCCTAATCTAAGGACCTACGTTTACTCCCGCCGGAGGCTCTCTCGGAAACTAACACATACGTACCTGTGTCCGGTGGCCTTACACAAGGACTTTGATTTAGGCCCTATACGAGCTAAGGTCCTACATAAGAACATAGTCAAGTTTAGCAATTCAAACTCTTACACAATCCCACACAAGGAAGGAGTGTAGACCAGGGTGGGCCAAATCGGTTATGTATCGGCCGATACGTACCGGTAACGGTGGCAACTGTTACGCGAATCGGCCTCGTATCGGCCAATTCCGTTTTTTGCACCGTATCGGCCGATACGGGCCGTTACAGGCCCGTATCGACATTTTTTCATTTTAAGCTCTGTTTTTACTATTTTTTTGAAACTTCTTGCTTCTAAAATGTTTCTCACTCCTCATACTACTAATTTCGACCAACTTTGGCTGGGTATTTGAGATAAAAACACATTATATTATGGATTTTCTTGAATCAAAGCTCGGTGGGCCATTTTTCAGAAATTCGTCAAAAATAGGTATTTATACTTTTTTTAATATGTTTTTTTGCTTTAATCATACCATATGATGTGTTAATCATAGCAAAACATGTTAATGTGCATTTTACAGATTTGGGGTGCCATTTAATATTTTTTTTATATTTTTTTCTATTTACGCATGAATTTTGGCCCCTTTTTTTAAAATTCGAAAAATCAATTTTTAATGGTTGTATTGCTGTTTTAATCATGCCATTTGATGTGTTAATCATAGTAGAACATTTTAATGTGCATTTTACAAATTTTGGGTGCCATTTTATATTTTTTTTTATATTTTTTTCTATTTACGCATTTATTTTGGCCTTTTTTTTGAAAATTCGAAAAATCATTTTTTAATGATTCTTTTGTTGTTTTAATGATGCCATATGATGTGTTAATCATAGTAGCACATGTTAATGTGCATTTTACAGATTTGGGGTGCCATTTTATATTTTTTTCTATTTACGCATGAATTTTGGCCCCTTTTTTTAAAATTCAAAAAATCAATTTTTAATATTTGTTTTGTTGTTTTAATCATGCCATATGATGTGTTAATCATAGTAGAACATGTTAATGTGCATTTTATAGATTTGGGGTGTTATTTTATATTTTTTTCTATTTACGCATTTATTTTGGCCCTTTTTTTGAAAATTTGAAAAATCATTTTTTAATGATTCTTTTATTGTTTTAATGATGTCATATGATGTGTTAATCATAGTAGAACATGTTAATGTGCATTTTACGGATTTGGGGTGTCATTTTATATATATTTTTTTCTATTTATGCATTTATTTTGGCCCTTTTTTTGAAAATTCAAAAAATCATTTTTTAATGATTCTTTTGCTGTTTTAATGATGTCATGTGATGTGTTAATCATAGTAGAACATGTTAATGTGCATTTTACATATTTGGGGTGCCATTTTATTTTAGTTTTTTATATTTTTTTCTATTTACGCATGAATTTTGGCCCTTAAAAATAATTGCAAACACCTAAATGTAAGATATTTTCATATTACATTCATTCTAATATATCTATCATTGATAGTAGATAGTTAGAAAATTAAATATATGAATTTTGTAGTCAAATTCAGGTTATCTGGTTCATAAATTCATCAGACAGTTCGATACAACTTCTGACCAAAGAGTGGACCGTTACACCACCATAAACATGTTCCAATTTATAAATGAATACATATTTGGAATGCTTAGAATATTCCGGATTTAATCCATATTTTTTCATATTTTTTTGGCAAAAAAAAAAAATTGCGCCGTTATGGGCCGTTACGCCCCCGTATCGCCGTTACGCCCTCGTATCCGTATCGGTTTCGGAGGGCACCGTTACACCAACCGATACCGATACGGGACACCTTGGTGTAGACAGACTCTTACACATGACAACTTGTTGGATTGATCCCCTTTTGTAGTGCCTTCTCAGGTTGATTGATGCTCTCCCATGCTTCAATCAGCTCCCCTTTATTCCCTCGATCATGAAGCCGATGTTTTACCAGGGCTTCAACTCTAAGATCAAACACCTTGCATGTGATGCTTCGACGTGGTGACCAAGGTGATGGGAGGTTGGGTAGAATATCCTACAACTAATGGGAAGTTGTAAAGCCTATGGGATTTTAATTGATGGACACTTTAGAGGTTGATAAATACTTGTATTTGCCAAGAAAGATGATGTCTAAACTTTGGAGAGCTCGAGATCACGGTCTTCTTGTAGAGGAGCTTGGAATGCTCATTAGAGTGAAGAATCACTAATAAGAGAGTATGAATCTCATTGGGATGGAGCGTAGGAGGTTTGGTAGAGCTTGGGTTGCATTAGGGTCTCTAAAACGCCAAAATCCATAATATACACAAACATTCGGTTGCTAGATTTATAAGAAAAATGCTTCAACGGATTTATAATGGCTAGTTTTCGATCGCATCGACTGTATGTTCGGTTGCACCGATTTTGAAGTTCGATTGAACCAAATTAAACAGGAAAGCCACTGGACAGATTTGGGCACTTTCAATCGCACCGAAGGTGGTCTTCGTCACATCAAAAGTGGTCTTTGGTGAGACTCGAATGTGGCACTCGATTGCGGCTGAATAACTCGGAATTTTGTCCCAGCACGTTGTCCTGTTTTAGCCGTTTTCTGTCAGACCGAAGGTGGGTTCGATGGGACCGAAGGTTGTTGAAATTGTGCAATTTTTCTAGCAACATGGGACCTCTAAATCCAATCTAAGGATGGTCAATTTAGGCTCTTATGGCTCAAGGGATGATAAATAAAAGGTTTTCCTATTAGGTTTAAGATCATCTGGATGTTTAGGTTGTTTCGGGTCAAGGGTTAGGGTCACCAAGGCACCATATTTACCCATTTTTTTCTACTTGATGCTCCACCTTCACTTGTGTCTTCGATCTTCAGCTTCCAAGAGCTCAACCGACTACATGACACAAGAACGAACTCGTGATTGACAAATAGGGTGCATAAATCAGTGCACTAACAGTATTAAGTAAGGATTGTAAAGGAAAAGGGGTATGTATAATATCCTAATGTTAATTCTATCTTAAAAGTTTAGGGGGGCTGAGGTGACCAAATAAGGGGCCCATGTGAAAGGAGTGTGGAGATGAAAAAATCAAAGGAGTGTGGAGATGCTCCAAGAAACGAACAAAATTTGGACAATAGTCTTACTCAATCGATTTGGTACAGTAGGAAAATTGCTTGGCTCAAATTGGAAGCTCAAGGAGCCTCTAGGGGAGTCATTTTTCTATGGGACGAGGCTTTTTTGACAAAATTGGATGGTCGGTAGGAAAATTTACTGTTATGGCATGCTTTAAAGATGTGGTGAAGGGAACCTTGTGGATCTTAGCCTCTGTTCATGGCTCAAACAACCCAACGTCCAGGAATGATTTGTGGGCAGAACTTAATTCAATAGAAGGCAAATGGAACCTTTTGTGGTGTATAGAGGGGGTGACTTCAATCTAGTTCCATTTCCTTCTGAATGTAGTACTGTTGGTCCTATCTCCAAAAGCATGCATGGATACTTATCATGTATCCAACTTCAAGTTGACGGGAAGGGTTTTGTGCAATCCATTCAATGCAACGACAACAAAAGATTGGGTTTGAAGTTAAAGCACATGAAGCTGAAATTAAAAGAATGGAACAAGGGACATTTGATAGAATATCGATCAAGGCACTACGCTGGAAAAAGATGTCACCAGGGAAGGACTTACAGGAAGAGTTCAAGTTAAAGGCTTTAGAAGAAGAAATGTGGAGACAACGGTCAAGAGCACAACTTTCTTCCATTGTGTGGCAAATGCACGAAGGAGAGTGAATAGAATAGAATACAATCCTTAGAGATCAATGAGATTCAAGTGGAGGACCCACCCACTTTTTGTGCTTTGATTGTGGATTGTCCTTTGCCCTTAAGAATGTGGGAATTTTTCTCTTTAAACATGCTAGACCACACTAGGAAAACAAAGCTTGCCCAAAAGGGGCTCCAATTTTAGAAGAACGTTAGGAGCATAATTGGTGATCTTGTTTATAATGTTATTTGCTATAGAATTGCTAAGGTCAAATTTTGATCTAATGTGTTCCTGAATCCACCTCGAGTACTTGCAAGTGTTTAGAGTGTCAGTATTGTTACACGTATCAGTTACGGGGGATACAAAAATATGTATTGATATTGTTGATATTATCGTTAATACTTGGGAAAATATCATTGACTGAGGTAAACATTGGGAAAAAGGTGAAAATTTTCATTGTAACTTAAAGAGATATTAAACAACATGCTTACACGTTTGGGAATCAAAATGTTGAAAAATAACTATACATAATAAGTTTCCATTTTATAGGAGAATAAATCAAGTTCTACAAGAAAAAAGCAGTGCAATTATATCCAAATGAGTTCATATCATTTGAATAATACATAAATACATGCATCCCTCCATCTAATGAATACATGCATAGATACATAGGTACCGTCATACATCTTGCTTGATACATTTATGAAACAACTTAAATAATTTTTTTCAAAATAAATAGATTTTTTTTTCCATTTTCTAAATTTAAAATTAAAACATATATTTATATTTCAGAAAATGAAAAGTGTAGCCAATTGATGGATCAACCAACACTTATAAATACAAAAAATAAATAAATAAATAAATAAATAATAATAACCAATTGATGGATCAACCAACACTTGTAAATACAAAATATATATATAATTAAAATTAAAAAAATCCACATTGATTAAAAATGGAAATTAAATAGAGTTTTCATTTTTCATTTTCAAATAATTTAAAAAATAATTTTTCTGAAAAAGAAAAATCTATGGCTAATTAGTACATTGGCCTTCCCTGATGAACATTTCAAAATTTGCACACATCCATTCTTAATAACGCAAAGGTTAATTTATTCGCCACAAAGAGAACCATGTGTAAACCCGATTTCTATTCCAATCTATGCTAACAATTGAAAAATGATGAGGTTTCTATGAGTATTTTGTCACCTTTTAGTTTTGGCATGCCTTTGCTTTTGGTTGAGATTTCTTCCCCAAGTCCAAGCTTTTATTCAACAAAAACCAAGAGTGATTGAAATCACCTAAGGAATAAAATCCCTAAGAAAAATCCTAAAAAATGAAGATTTTTTTCTTTCATTTTTTGTTGCCCCCCCCCAATCCCACTTAATTTTCTGACGATTTACGAAAGTATCCTTGGTATCAACAATATTATTGCTAACATTGATGATGCCAAAGAACTTTTATGTTGGAGGCTGTTAAAAATATTGTCAATATACACAAGAAGGATGTCGTGAACTTTACAGAAGGGTTCTGGGAGAAAGGTTGGTTACCCAAAGGTATGGGGGCATCATTCGTAGCACTTATCCATAAGAAAGAAGAGACCGAGTCACTCAAAGATTTCTGACCCATCAGTCTAATTGGGAGTCTGTACAAGATCTTGGCCAAGATCCTTGCTTTTGGATTCAGATCGGTGTTACTTATTGTCATATCCGAGAACCAAGGTGCCTTCTTGGCTAATAGACAGTTATTAGACAATGCCTTGCTCATGAATGCATAAACTCAAGATATAAGTAAAAAGAAAAAGAGGTCGTTTGTAAATTGGATATTGAGAAGGCTTACGACCATGTGGACTGAGGGTTCCTTGAATCTATGTTAAAAAAATAAGATGTAGGAATAAATGGATCTCATGGATGCATGTCTTTCTTCGGCTTCATTCTCATTTTTAGTGAACGGATCTCCAAAGGGATTCTTCAAAGCCTCGAGAGGGTTAAGATGGGGGGATCTACTCTCCCATTTTTTGTTCATAGTGGTAGCGGAAGCTTTGAGTAGAATGTTGGTTTTAAGGGCAAGAGGTGGGACTTGTCTCTTGTTTCACAGGTGCATTAGAAGATCATCATATCTCCCATCTCCAATACGCGGATGATACCATTATATTATGTGATGCAGATATATTAGTGGTGGATAATTTAAGGCAAATTTTGGGATGCTTCAAGTCACCCTTGGGATTAAAGGTGAATGAAAAGAAAAGTGAGATGTTGTGCGTTGGAGTTTCCAATGAGGAATTATCAGCCTTTGTAGAAATGTTCGGTTGTGAACTCGGATAATTTCCTTTGTCCTACCTAGGCCTCCCATTGTGCATAGGTAAATTGGTGAAACACTTGTGTAAGAAGGTGATGGAGCGGTTTCAAAAGAAGCTATCAAGATGGAAGAGTCAGCATCTCCCCTCAGTAGGCTGGATGGCTCTCATTAAAGGAGCCTTATCGAACCTTCCTGTCTATACAAGTGCCTAAAGGCAGTTTTAGCTAAATTGGAAAAGTTAAGGCGTGATTTCTTATGGTAAGGAGCAGATGAGAGACATAAATTCAACTTGCTTAAGTGGGAGGAGGCCTGCAAGCCCTTATCAAAGGGGGGGTGCAAGCATAAGAGTCCTTGATTCTATAAATGTTGCTTTATTAACAAAACAGTGGTGGTGATTTGAATCGGAAGTAGGCAAGCTTTAGAGAAAAGTTATTACACACTAGTATGGGGTTCAAGAGGGGGGTTGGGAGCTGAAAAGTTCATCGCATTATTGTGCATCTGGAATATGGAGGGCCGTTTTTCAGTAGGACCCTCATTTAAGCATGGGTTGACCATTCTCCCTAGGAAATGGGAATTGAATTTAGTTTTAGGAAGATCCATGGTGTGGTGATAGACCCTTGGAATTGGAATTCCCATCTATGGCAAGCTCGCCCTATCAAAGAATATATCAGTGAGACATGTTTCTCCTGTGCTAGAGAGTGGAGTTTGGTGTCCCCCATGTAGAAGAGCTTTATCAGATGAAGAGGTGGAAGACTTCGCACAACTACTAGTGCAACTTCATAAAATTCAACCCTCATTAGCCTTGGAAGACTGGTTTGGAATGCTTCTCGATTAGGTAAATTCTTGGTCAAGTCCTTGTACAAGATGATCAGAGGCCTTAAAAGGTACAGGGGCTTGGAATTTTTCTGTGCATAGGTTTTATGGGGCACTCCTGTAGTTTGCATCCTTTGCTTGGCTGGTTGGGCACAATCGTATGCTGACGATAGACAATCTTCGAAAAAGGTCTATCATTCTCCCAAATATTTGTCTCATGTGCAGGAACGAAGCAAAATTGGTAGATCATCTCTTCATCCATAGCCCCTTTGATGCAGGATGGTTTTCTAACCTAGGAAGATAGATGAAATCAAATTTTCAGTTTAAATATGAGCAACATAAGTATGAAATTTCAGCAACCTCATCGTAAATCAAACAATTAATCAAATAAGCAATTATATGTAATCCTAGGTTACCACATGCTCGTAAGATGTTAACTTGAAATAGGCCCAATGGAATTAAGAAATTCCATCTAAATGGGTAGAACTAATTTAAAGGGGATCACCTAAGTCCTAAAGGGATTTTAAAGGATTCTAGGTTTAGAGAAATTAGGGTTAGGGTTAGGATTTGGAAATTGGGAAAATATGAAATTAGGGTTTATTTGAAAGGGGAGGGTTTGATTAAAGAAGGAAGAATAAGGAAGGATGTAAGAAAAGGGTTTAGGTGAGGTCCACAAAATAGAGTGACTATTCGTACAGTCGTACGAACGTACGGATTCACACTTCTGGCTGGACTTTTTGTTTGGTTGGGATAGTTGATGAATGAGAAGAAGATTTGAGGGGAAAAGAGAGAAGAGATGAGAGAAAATACCTTTGGAGCTTGAGAAGAGAGAAGAGATGGATAAACAAGGCTTCACAGCATGGTAGTTTTCATTCGGATTCACACTAAATTGGGTTTTACACCACATTCTCCATAAACACGAGAAAGAGAAGAAAACTTCAAGCTTTTTCATTAACATCACGTTAAAAAAAAAAAAAAAAAGGCTGGGATTGGATGTCCAAGACTTTATAGTCTAAAAGTTGATCTTTTACAAAAAGATCATTAATAAAAAACCTGTTTGCTTTTAACCCCCTACTTTGTAAATTACAAATTCCCCCCTGTAAAAGCATAAAACCAATAAAACTTGTAAATAAAGTCTTAAAAATTAACTAAGTGCTCAAAAACAAAAATCTCTATATTCCGAGGAAACCAAGACTATCCGATGAACTCTGAAGACGTCCACGATCATGGCGGGCGACGATCAATTTGTATCCAACGGGCCAATCGTGAAGTCCTCACGATTTAACGGTCCGAAAACATTCTCCATGCATCCCACATGGTATGTGGGGTCTTTGGCTCCTCCTCGGGACTCGAATGGGTACTTGCCTAGCCATAGCGACGTTGGGGCTTGGACACTTCTCTGATATGTGCGTAATGGCGTCTGTAATTTGATGTCCCCATTAACTCTCCTCGGCCGAGAAGAATTTGCCTCTGGCGAAATAAAGCTCCGATACTGCTCAAGTAGGTCTAAATCGACGCCCTGAAACTCCATCTCTGTGACTCAAGTACTCTCTGAAATTGGCATGTTCTTCCACTTCATGAGAATCTTCTGAAACCCTCATTGGCATGTAGAAACTACTTTTTCATTCAAGATACTCTCAACTCTCAATCTCCTCTTCTCTAACAAGTATGGATGACAAGGGAGGCAAAGGCTAGGAAGACAGGTTAGGTAAAGGCCATGGTTCATAGTATAGGTTTGGATCGTTGTGATGGTAAGGTGAAATGTTGGTAGCTACAGCTGGGGACCCCATATAAGGCACAAGACTAATCCCCATGGAAGGTGGAAGATCTATAATATACGCATTGAAACCAATTCGTTTCAGTATCTTATAAGGTTCTGCACTACGAGCCTGTAGTTTTTTAATGGTTCAACAAGGAAACTGCTCTGGCCTAATGCAAACCATCACATAGTCGCCTACTTGATACTCTTTGAATCTACGATGAGAGTCAACAGAAATTTTATAATGTTCGTTGCTCATATTAATCATTTATTTGAGTTCATCATGCAATGCATGAATGTGCTAAGGACTCTACAGACTCTAATGGCCTATGTGATAATGACATGGGAATGAGGTCAATAGGTTTTCTAGGCTTATAACCGTATACAACTTCAAATGGACTCATGCCTATGGACCTATTAATCGAACTATTATATGCTAACTCCACAATAGGTAATACTGCATCCCACGTCCTAGTGCCATCGCCCATGAGACATCTCAACAAATTACCGAGACTCCTATAAACCACCTTTGTTTGGCAGTCAGTTTGGGGGTGGTAAGCCAACGCAAATTGGAGCCTCGTGCCCATCATGTGCCGTTGTCTTCCAAAAGTAACTCATGAACTTAACGTCTCAGTCAGGCACAATGGTTTTTTGGCAAACCGTGCAAACGAACTACCACCCCAAAGAATAGCTTTGCGATATTGTAGGCATCTGAAGTCTTAAAACATGAAAGGAAGGTTAGATAGTGTCGACCCAGTGACTAGATCAATGGCATGGTCGATGTCCCTCATGGTGGAAGCTCATCTGGTAGATCATTGGGAAAAACATCACTAAACTCATCTAGCATCAGAATTGCCTTAGATGACAACTCTACTCTTGCCTCGGGTATAACTTCTCTGGCCACAAGGGCATACACTGTCGAATCTCTCTCAATCTCTTTTTCAAACTCCTTTGCATTTATAATGTGGAGAGACTTGAGCTGGGATTTCCTCAGTTTTATGGGATCACCCTTTCTAACGTCCTCCTTTTCCATAGTACTTTTGGGCGGGAGAGGATTTAACTTTACCCTCTTGCCTTTGTGCATAAAAGAACACGTATTCGAGCTATTGAATAGTGTCACAACTCTATTGTACAACCAAGGCCTATCCAAAATGATGTGACCCACATCCATAGGCACAACATCACATAACAATGTATCTCTATAAGATGCGAATTGAATAGGAATGACACATTGCTATGAAACCGGAATAGAAGACGCATCAACCCATGTCACTCTATGGGGTTGAGGGTGAGGGATGGGTGTCAAACCCAACCGGCTAATGGTGTTAGTTGAGACCACATTGGTGCAACTGCCACTGTCAACTATCACCTTGAAGTTCTTTTCTCCATAATTGGCATAAGTATAGAAGACAGCGTTTCGATGCCAATCATCTCTAACCTTAGCCTGAGTTAAGGCGCACCTGACTATTGCAAGTGGCACGGTCTCAACTCCTTCGTTAGTAGCACCTCCTTCGAGTTCATACACTTCTTCTTCGTATTTGCCATGGTCATCTGCATCCTCACAAGAGTCATCAATGAAGAGTGCCTTGGTTTGCTCTTTTGTGGGGCACTAGCATACACAATGATCAAACCCTTGGCAGTTGTAACACCGCATGGGCCCACCTCCTCTTGCATTGATACTAGCTACACCTTGACCCTAGTATCCCTAGGGTTAGGTTGCGCACCAGCTGGGGCCCGGGACTGACTCCCAAAGTTAGGGTTGGTCCCCTAGGGATTAGTCTCAACATTGATTCGCGGGAGTCAAATCGCCTCGTGAACTGCAGTTTCACATACTGCTCCTCCTGCACCACCTGATAGGCGTGCTTGAGGGTATCGATGGCATGAGGAATAAGCTCCCACCGAAGATCAAATTTGAGGTCCATCCTAAATCTGGAAAGGGTGACTAATGGGTCCTCCTGGATGTTGCATCACATCATATACTCGTCAAACTTGGCGATGTAATCAGCCACAGACATGGATCCCTGACAAAGAAATTGCCACTGATCCAAGAGCTTGTTGTGGTAAGAGGGGAAGATACTTCTCCTACAGAACCTCTTTCATCTCAACCCAAAGGGTGATAGGTTCTTCTCCCATCCTCTTGCGTTCGATGTTTGTCCAAAACAGTTTCACTTGGCTTACCAATTTCATCTCGGCGAATCTCACTTCAAGGGGATCAAACATTTCTTACCACTCGAAGTGGTGATCCATGTCTGCTAACCAATCAAAGAATGCCTTGGGATCCAAGCGATCGTCAAAACTCGTGCATCTACCTTTACGTTCTTCATAACCCGCTCATCTGGATCATAGCGGTCATGGAACTCTCACTGGGGTGCCTGATAATGCACCCCACCACAACCACCACCTCAAGCCTGGATTCCTCCACGTCTTCCAGCGTGACCTCCTACATCATTTTGCACAGGGCTTCTCACTTGGGACTGGCCATCCTCCTCAGTGTTGGGGTTAGCTTGTAGGGAGGTCTCTAACTCATCAATGCGGTTATTTTGGGCTGCCAATTGGTTATTGTTGGCTCGACCTTGCACCTCTATGGCTGCCAGACAAGTGTTCATAGCTTGCATGAGCTAGGTGAGTTGTTCTAAACTCATCGTGGGGCGAAGACCAAAACCACGCCTAGATCGCATGGGCATGCATGGGGAAAACTAATGTGAAGACCCTACACGACCCTATATGACCCTAGACAACTCTAGATGAACCTGCGTGACTCTATATAGCCAAGGAGTCGGCTAATCCTAAAAATCAAGCAATGTAACTAATGAAATATCCTAGTAATAAAATTCAGCAGTGTAGCAAGAAGAACTAACGAGTGTTAGGAGAATTCAGCAATGGGATAAAGGAAATGAGTTTTTCGGCAATAGGTCAAAAGAAACACTAGCACTAAAATTCAGCAAAATACCACGAGATATAACTAACACTCGAAAATTCCAGCAATGCGGCATGTGCATTAACTAGTACCACAAATTTCAGAAGTACACAGTGAAACAACTAGTTCAAAAAAATAAATAAATAAAATAAAATCAGCAAGATGCAAACTATGTTGAGTATGATGATGAACACCCTAAGTCTAAGATCAATCTATCCTATGTTTAACCTTTGCTCCGATACCAAAATTTAATGCAGGATGGTTTTCTAACCCGGGATGATAGATGAAATCAGATTTTCAGTTTAAACGTGAACAACAAAAGTATGAAATTTCAGCATCCTCATCATAAACCAAACAATTAATCCATGAGCAACAGAAGTATGAAATTTCAGCAACCTCATCATAGACCAAACAATTAATCAAATAAACAATTACATGTAATCCTAGGCTACCACATGCTCATATGAAGGAACTAGTAAGATGTCAATTCAAAACATGCCCAATGGAATTAAGAAATTCCATCCAAAACATGGGAGTAGAACTATTTTAAAGGGAATCACCCAAGTCCTAAAGGGATTCTAGGTTTAGGGAAATTAGGGTTAGGTTTAGGGTTTGGAAGTTGGGGAATTATGAAATTAGGGTTTATTTGAAAAAAGAAAGAGAAAATAAGGGAATCTAGGGTTTTAGCTTATGGTTTGATTGAAGAAAGAAGAATAAGGAAAGATGTAAGAAAATGGCTGAAGTGAGGTCCACAAAATAGTCCGTACAGACTGTCCATACAGTCGTACAAACGTGTGGATTCACACGTGTGGCTGGACTTTTTGTTTGGGTATAGGTTTGAATGGTTTGGGTTAAAGAAGAAAAGGAAAAAAGATAAAGGTGAAAAAAAAAAAGATTTGTGAGGACAAGAGAGAAGAGATGAGAGAAAATACCTTTGGAGCTTGAGAAGAGAGAAGATATGAATAAACAAGGCTTCGCACCAAGGTAGTTTTCATTCAAATTCACACCGAATGGGGTTTCACACCACATTCTCCATAAACACAAAAGAAATAGAAGAGAACTTTAAGCTTGTTCATTAACATCACATAAAAAAAGGCTAGAGTTAGACGCCCAAGCCTTTATAGTCTAAAAGTTAGTCTTTTACAAAAAGACTATTGATTAAAAAAACTAGTTTGCTTTTAACCCCCTACTTTCCCCTACTTTGTAAATTACAAATACCCCCCCGATAAAAGCATAAAACTGATAAAACATGTAAATAAAGTCTCGAAAGGTAAACTAAGTGCTCAAAAATGAAAATCTCTATAATCCGAAGAAACTTAGACTATCCAATGATCTTTGAAGACATCCACGATTATGGTGGGCCACGATCATTTTGCATCCAATGGTCCGATCGTGAAGTCCTTGCGATCCAACGGTCTAAAAACATTATTTACGCAACCCACATGCTATGTGGGGTCTTCGTCTGCTCCTCGGGGCTCGAACGGGTACTTGCCTAGCCGCAAGGACATTGGGGCTTGGACCCTCCTCTAAAATGTGTGTAATGGTGTCCATAATATGATGTCCGTAAAAGCTACTAAAACCCTTGGTTTAAATTGGGAAACAAAAACCTAATGAAACCATTAAAGTAAGGCACGTCGTGAGTGTTTGCTCACTCTTGGGCTGCATAAACCATTTCCATTGTAACTGTCAATTTGATGTCACCAATTGAACATTAGGATTGTCCTATCGGTATGACTTTAGGCTATGGTCTTGTTTGCTATGTGTGTATGTTGAATGTGCAAGTCCATCCAGCCCCTTCACAAATAATATAAAGAATTCAATGTGTTTATAACCAGTAAAGTATTAATATTCGGATTTTGTTTAATTTACCATATGGATAACATGGCATTCAAATCCTTTGCTTAATATTCTTTTAGATAATCGTTGTGTAAGTTCTCTCTATATTTATATGATACTTTGTACTCGTACTATTAAGGTTTAACGGACTACATTATTGCATTCATTCCATTGAGAATGAGCGGAATATATAGAAGAGTTGGGACATTTGTAGAGATCTATATGAGATCTTAACGATATACATGAATCCATCTATGTAGCTATTTATAGTATGCACAATTGTACATGTATAGTTGTGCATACGTATCCTATACTCTTAACACCCCACCTCACGCTCAAGGTGGTTGAAAGAAGAACTTTTGAAAGCAATGGAGAACTCTTATATAGAAACAAAAGTTTTTGAACAGTGAGGTTGTGATGAAATATGAGCAGTGATGATTAGCATGAGTCGAGTATGTGACTTTTGATGACTTATGGGATATGAACCATTGGCACTTTACTAGGACTGGCGAATAGTTTAGCGGTTCTTCCAGTGGTTTAGATTTCAACCATTGCTCTTCCTGAGGATACACACTTCTGTTGGCCGGGGTTTCAACCACCGCTCTTTTGGTGGCTTTAGAATTTTACAACAACAAACTGGGGATGGAACTAGTTCTAATTAAAAACACATCAAAGAGCAGGTCCTGTCATAAGGGCAGCACAAAAGAACGGGTGCTGTCGAAAAGGCTGGCACTAGGAAGATGCATCGTGGAAGATGGAGAAGATTATTGGCGTGAGGGCAAGAAAATGAGATGATGGAGACTAAAGACCAACATAGATCCAAGAGAAGGTGCACTGGACTTTGTATTTATGATGAAGGGAAGTAGGTGCATCAGATTTGGTGCTCCCACAGAATTACCAAGGACTAGAAGAAGGGGTTTTACAAACCCTTGCTTGAAAACAAGGGTAGAGTCGGATCTAGCCGATCGACATTGATGGATTTATAGAGGAAGATGACAGAGGCTAGGACGATGATCTCGCCTGAGATGGCAGAGTGGCTGAAGATAGATGGGTTCAAGCAGGCGGTAGAGAAGAAGATGGTGATAGATAGTGATGGATTCGGATCGAGATTGTATTTGAATGAGTGATCAATTAGGAATTATGATCCATTCGCAAATGGTTGCAGGTTGTTGGAAACGAGGAAGATGGGTTTGGCTGGAGTTGGGTTGGTTTTAGATGGTCGTGGTTGCAGAGATGATGATGATGGTGGCACAATGGCAGCAACAAAAGTTGCAGCAATGATGGGATGAAGGCTGTTAGTAGCTGATGAAAACACTGAGAGAGGCAATCCAATGATGCAGAGCAGAGGTGGGTTTGGATATTTGACAAATGGACAAACAACAGTGACAAAGTTGCAATGGAAGATGATGGTGGAGCTGATGGTGGTGAAGCAATCAGAGAAGATGACCCAAATCTGACAACTGAGATCTGTCAGATTTGATGGTGATGGTGCTGGACAGGGTTATAGAAGGGAGTGGAGGATGCGGTTTGGTAGATCAGGGCAATAGAGGATTGAGTTGCGGTGTGGGGGCAGCGGTGTGTAGTAGTGGTGGTGCGACAAGCGACGATGAGGGGAGGGTGGGGGGTGCTGCTAGTGTCTGTTTCAGGACAACGATGGATGGGGGCAACAATTGGAGAAGAAGAAGGCTGTGCAACTAGTGGTGTCAATGGTGAATATTCCTGTGCAGATTTGGTGATAAACTCGGCGTTAGATCCGGCGAAGAAGATGGTGTCAATGGGAATTTTTTTAAAGTAATGAGCAGTTGAGATTTGGGGTTAGGGGTTGTTGGAAACAATGGTGAGTGCGGCAGTGTGCGTGCAGGCTAATGCTGGCGTGTCAGCATAGATGGTGCACAAAATGGGTGGCGCACAAAACAGGCAGGTGCCGGATTTGAAAGCGGCTTGTGGAACGATGGCGATGCGGCTAGCAGGGTGACCCAGGTATGGAGGCAACAGAGGGGGTTAGGTTACAACAGAGGGAAAGAACAAGAAAGAAGGATGGGGAAAATGGACGGTTAGGATCAGGGCCTAATCATTGCTCTGATACCAAGTTAAATTTTCAGGGACTACATTTTAGAGAATGTATTGCTTATTTTTCATTGAAAATGATAGGAATATATAGAACATGTGGGATATGTCTAGAGGTCTACATGAGATCTTAACAGATTTACATGAATCCATCTATATAACAATCTATAGTATTTAGTACAGCTGTACATACATATCTTATACCTCTAACACATCTTAAAGCCGTTCATGCTTTTTGGTCAAGGTTTGGGTTGAAAAGAAATGAACCATGAAAGGGGCCTAATTTTACAGTGATAAATTGACATAAAGATCGACTGAATTCTATTTTGGCGTTAACATACTTTTTGCAAATTGAAATACAACCTGCAGAAATAAAGTAAACATGAAATGGCATAAGATATTCTTGGGTCCTATTGGTGGACCAAAGGATCTTACACATACCTTTGTTTCTAAGTTAGTGATGAAGGAATCCCATTTGTTGCTCTACTCTCCTCTTTTGTTATTCTGTATTGTTGTATTTTACGTGACAATCATTGGCAAGGGTGAGTAATGGTTATGTTACCCACCCATGCTCCTTTGTTAAGTTCCTAACTAGCATGGGAAGTTATCGTTCTAATAAAATCTTCTATTTCAAGTTTCTACATGAATAAAATTTTATTGGTATTTTCTTCATGTATTTCTTTCTCTTCTTTTCATTTGTTTGTTTCTCTTTTTCTTCTTGGAAACAAAGCTAATGACAAATTGACCCTATTTCACATGACTACTGCTAGTGATGATTTTTGTTTCTTTTGTAACTTTCTTAAGTGTAAATTGCTTGGTAGGTGTTTTAAGAAGTCATTGCTGTTGGTATTTCTTTTATCATTTTCTCTCCTTAACCAGTATTTTTCCCACATTGTATTAATAATGGATGCTACAGTATTACCTAAAAACAGGTGGTTGTAAGTTTGGAAAAGCATGTAGATACAATCACCCTCAAGAGAAAGCTGTGGAAGGAGAACTACTGGAGTTGAACTTTTTGGGCCTGCCAATTCGACCGGTAATTCTGTCATCTTTCAAGTTTCATTTGTCTTTGCTGGTATACTCCATGGAGGTGGGCATGTTTGAAGATCCATTTATATCTTGGTGTTATGGAGTTTATCTCGGGCCTGTGTAATGAACTTCCCTTTATCACAGGGAGAGAGAGAGTGCCCATTTTACATGCGGACAGGTTCATGCAAATTCGCAGCCAACTGCAGGTTTCATCATCCTGATCCTACGGCCGTTGGAGGGTGTGATCTTCTTTCAGGATACCATAATGACAGAACGCTTCCATTACATACATCAGCAGCATTACAAGCACCTATGACTTCATGGTCTTTGCAGAGAGCCTCAAATGAGTTGGTTCCTTATATGGATGCTTCTCCACCTTATGTACCAATGATGCCTTTACCTCCTGGGGTCCATCCCAATCCAGAATGGAATGGATATCAGGTGAGTTATATTGCATCTTTTCCCATAACAATCCAGTTCTTTACACGAGAGTTTACCGATTTATTCTCACAGGCTATTGCCAAAGGCTTGAGAAGAATTTGCTTGGTGGCTTTATCTGAGCCCCGTTTTCATCCACACTCGCCTTTGTTAACTGATAAAAGAAAGATGCATTTTTCTGTATGGGATGGCTATGGAGAGGATTAGTGTGTGAAAATCTAGCTAACATGCATTCAACAATGTATATTTTCTATTGATGCGTTGTGTTAAGTTGCTCAGTATCTAAGTTTCCTGTCTGTCATCAATCTATCCTTAATGTTTGAAGGGCAGAATAGTATTTTAGTATTTTAGAATCCTTTAGTTGTGGTTAGAAGCTAACCTTTGAAAGTTTCATTATTTTCCTTTAATTGCTACAAGATAATCCATACTAAAAGAAACCAAGATCAGTGTTGTTTCTGTTGGTGGGGAATTTGAACGAATTAGAGAATGTAAAAGAGGGGCTTTTGCTTGTTTGCTTGTTTCAAAGCCAAAAAGGGCTTTTGTGCAAAGCCAAAAAGCAAAGGTGGGCCTGGAATAAAATCTTTCGAACTCATGTTATTGAGGAAATGGTTATCAAGTGGTTTCCAAAGTTGAAAGTTTGAGAGGATTGCTCATAGTATTGGGGATGGCTACCATACACTCTTCTGGCTGGATGTTTGTTCTGTATAGCAGCCCCTTGATAGAATCTACCCCAGGTTGGCTTAGAGCTTTTGATAGAGAGGTGATGATATCCAGGTGCCACTCTGTTGAAGGTAACCTGATAGTGTGGTCGCCTCTGTTCCATAGGAACTTGAGCCAAGGCAAAATTAAAGATTATGTCAGGTTCATGGAGCAGTTGCAGTGCTGCATGCTAATGATTGGAGAGAGGGATCGATGGGGCTAGAAACCTGAGTGGCCTAGTATTTTCTCAATGAAATCCTTCTATTCAGCCTTATCGGGTGGCGATCCTTGTCGGAATGAGATTCCGACCAATTGGATTTCTCAGTGAAATCCTTCTGTTCAGCCTTACATGGGTCTACCAATGTTAATTGCATTCGCCTAGTTGGCGGAGGATAAAGTGTTGACAATTGACCACTTGAGGAGATACATTTTAATGAATAATTTTTTTATTTGTGAGTTTATGTGGGCTATTTGTTATATATTTCTCAATCTTTTAAGTTGGATTGGGTTCCCTGAATCAATTGGGGCCATGTTCCTATCCTTGCCTGTGGATGTTCAAGTCCAAAAGGGAAGATGCTGTGGAGGCTTTCCTTGCTCATGCTTGTGGGAGATATGCACAGAGCTCAGTAGCAGACTTTTTTTGCAACTCCGCAGGCACAAAATAAGAGTGACTTTTGAGGGCTACGGGTATGGTTGGATGGTCCATGTCTTCATGTTTGTTTGGCAGCTGCCAAGTTGAATTGGGATGCAAATTCGATTTTGTATCAAGTCCAATGATTCCTCATCAGTGATCTCCTTGGCTTGTATTTCTCCTTTTCCCTTAGTAGAGTTGAAGTTTCCTCGAAAAAGAAAAGAAAGTAAAAAAGGAAAATGAACAAGGCATACATTTAATTTTGAATAATGAAGATAAAAGAAAACTATATCTGCTGATCACATGGTATGACGAGCTTGTTCGTGCAAAATGATTTGTGTTGGTAAGTATGCATGAATGTGTTAGTGCTTCAATCTTATCACACGAAAATGTGTTCACTCTTGTGCTATCAATCATAAGTTTTGGTTTGGATCTTTGCAGCCATCTCAGCAAGAGCGTTTTAAAATTTTATTTTTTAAAAAATAAAAAAATAAAATAAATCTCAAGAGCATGAATGCCAAAACTAATGATGTGATGTGAAACCCATCATGTCTAATCTACTTTTGGTGCGAGTTCAAGTTTGGAGGTGAAGCGAAGATGGGTGATTTGAGTTGCAACACCAGAGAATTAAGGGGCATTTGGTGCAACTTCAAACCGGGTGCACATGGGTTCGCCCAACATAGTAAATTGATATTTGGTTGCTCGGAAATTGAGGTAGGTTTATGACATGGTATAGATACCTCGACATTTTGAGTGGCCGCAACTTTTGATATCATTCTAGAGCTAGTCTCGGTGGTTCTGATGAGATCCCAATGCTTGTGGAAGCACTAGTTTTGTTCCTCTACTTTTTGTCATAATACGTCATGCATATTATGATCTAAACCATTCATTCATCATAGTTTACATAACTGTAGACCAAAAGTCATTATGATTGAGTGATCCTTCTAAAACTGCATACAGAAATCACTTACTGGATTTTAGTGAAAATTTTCATCATTCTCTAAATGGTTAGGATACGCCTGTTATTTTGGTTGTGCTATGAGACACATTCATTGTTTTCTTTGGTGAATGAATGGTTTGGATCATCATATGCACACCATATGTGCTCTATAGGAGTGGAAGCACAAAAAAAATCATACTTACAGGGCATTAGATCTCTCCCCTTCATGGTTTCATGTTTTCAGTTAATTTCCTAATTTAGTATGCTAGGGCTAAATAAGAACAAATTTGTTCTAGATGTTTCTTTCATAAACCCCTTAGGAGATCTAGAATTCTATGCATTGTCGTGTGTCAGGTTGGAATACTTAAATCCAAGGTGTTGCATATCAGTAACGGTGGCCAGTAACGGCCACGGTCATTACCGTTAAGATTTGGGCCATAATGGCCATTACGACCTCTAAAAAAAGAAAGAAAAACATTTGTTACAAGACCATTATGGGGCTGTTACAGGCCATTTTTTCTGTAACAGCTATTTCAGCCCCACAATGTATTTTTGTTACCAACATTACCGTTACAGCTGCTATGTAACCATTTTGGCATACCCTACTTAAATCTCTAAACAAACAATGGAGGTGCATCTCACAACTTTATTGTAATTGATGCAAATCTGAAGTATTTAGTTACAATGGCTAGTTGTAAGGTAATTAAGAATTGAAAAGAACACATTGTGATGCCTGCTATAACCTGCATGTTGGCATGTTCACTCTACTCCCATGGTGTATGTGTTGTGCTAATGACAAAATTTTGATTGACAAGATGAGGGAGGGGGTAAACACAAAGCTAGAGTTAAGGAGGGATGCTAGCGTGTTTGGATTGATCGTATGCCACCATAAAGTAATGTTAGATGTAACGATGATAAATTACAATACTTGTTAGGTGGAAACTAGGTAATTTGATTGAGGATTCCTGTGTTTGGATAGGCGTGGTATACTTGCAATAATGATACTTTTACATTCCTGTAATGTCAAATCAACAAGAAAAAATGTCAAATCACTGGTAAAATGCACTGATGTGTGTTTGGACAGTGGATTTCCACCACAATACGATGCAAAATTATAATGATTAGCTGTCTTGTATTCCACTTGCATTTGATTGCCAAATTACGTGGATAGACAAACATTGTAAATTGTAATGATGACACTTTTACATTACGGTGTATAGGTGGTACACGATCAAATTAAACACACCTTGAAAGGTTTTTAAGTCGATTGGACTAAAACCAAGTATATGGAATGCAATTTTAGTAAAAATAAGAGTGATAACATGGAATGTTTAAGATTGGTGACTAAGAGGTGCCCCAAAACGGTCATCTTCTCGCCTTTGGCTTGGTACTCGGTAGTCACTTGGTTGACCACTAGCTGCGAGTCACTATAGATCTTTAGCCTTTACTCTCAAGCCTGCTAAAAGTGCCTCCTACTCGGCCTCATTGTTGGATGCTTAAAATTCAAATCGCAGCGCGTACTTGATTTTGATTTGGTCGGGCGAGGTCAGAATTAACCCAACCTTGCTCCCGTGTGCATTTGAGGACCCGTCTACAAAGAGGGTCCACGCTTATGTAGTCGAGCTCTGTTCTTTCCCCTCCTGTAGGCAAGGTGTCCCGTATCGGTATCGGTTGGCATAACGGTGACTTCCAAAGCCGATACGGATACGGGGGCGTGGCGATACGAGGGCGTAACGGCGTAAAAAAAAAAATTTGCCAAAAAAATATGAAAAAATATGGATTAAATCCAGAATATTCTAAGCATTCCAAATATGCATTTGTTTATAAATTGGAACATGTTTATGGTGGTGTAACGGTCCACTCTTTGGTGAAAAGCTGTATCGGACTGCCTGATTAATTTTTGAACCAGGTAACCTGAATTTGACTACAAAATTTATATATTTAATTTTCTAAATATCTAATTTATATACTTAATAATTAAATATCTTTCTCCCAATAGTTCTTTTAAAAAATGAAATTAAATTCAGGTAGATGGCGTTGTCAATTTCGGGCTGACTGGGAGGACCAATCTATGCCCCAAATTAGCCTCAAATTCATGCAATTTATTGTCATTATCCCACTTATGTATTGGTGGACATTTATTGGATAGTGAATCATGAAAAAAAAATCAAAAGGCCCTATTTTAAAAAATAAAAGTACACAAAATAACAATTAAAATTATTCAAATAATTTGATTTTGGCATTGTGAGTTAGCAATTGCAGTTTATAATTTAATTGGTAAATTTTAAGTTAATATATGTCTCGTGTACAATTTTTTAAGGGCCCAAATTAGGCCAGACTTGGATCAGGAAGTGTAGCACACATGTCAAAGTTTTTTGGGCCCCACCCATGATGAATGTGTTATATCTAAACTGTCCATTCATTTGACGAGATCGTCTTAAGGCTTGACACGAAAAATAATACAGATCTAATTATCGAGTGGACCACACTGCAAAAAGTAGTAGGGGATTGAACGTCTACCATTGAAAACTTTTTTGGGATCATAGAACTTTTAGATCAATATGAAATTTGTTTTTCCTCTTCATTCAGGTCTTTTTGGCCATATGAACAGATTGGATGGAAAATAAATGTTACGGTGGGCCTACGAATTGTTTAACGGTGAAAATCATCATATTCGCTGCTATTTTTGGTGTGGTCTGGACGATCTTTGGATACGATTCATTTTTAGGTAATGCTCTAAAATAATATTTAAAAATAGATGAACGGTGTAGATATAATAAATACATCACTGTGGAGCCCGTGTAACTTTGATCTCCTTTGAACCGTTCGTACAACTCGGAGCTCGAGGAGTGTCAGCGCTCGTCTCAAAGCATCACACATACCTACAGTAGCGTACGCCTGTGAAAAAAAAAACAAGAGGAAACCGAAAAGAAAAAAGAGGGAAAGAAGAGAAAAGAAAAAAGAGGGAAAGAGGTAAAGAACAGAGAGAGAGAGAGAGAGAGAGAGAGAGGAGGAGGAGGAGGAGGAGGCTGCAGCCGCAGCCGCAGCCGCAGTCGCAGCAGGCCGAGAAGAGGAAGAAGAAGAATAAGAAGAAGAAGAAAGAGAAGAAGAAGAGGAAAAGAAAGGAAAAAGGTAAGGGTTTTTTTTTTCTTTTTTTTTCTTTCTTTTTTTTTCAAGGCCCGTAACAGCCGTTACGAGTCAGTAACGGCCATTACGCCCGTAACGGGACCGTAACGGCCGTTACGTGTACAAAAACGGGACTCGGCCGATATGGCCCCGTATCGCATAACGGGTACCATCGTCACCGTTACGTATCGGCCGTTACGGCCGCTACGTAACCATTTTGGGACACCTTGCCTGTAGGGGGAATACCTGATGGGTAAGTGAATTCAGCGATGAAGTTGACCACGACTTGCCCTTGATCACTGTCAGGGGTCGGTAGTTGATGTCGAACTCGCCGAGCTCAATCGCCCACTTGGCGAGCTGACCATAGGTTTTTAGCCTCTGCAGTACTTGGAGAAAGAGCTGATTGGTCAGGGTGACGATGATGTCGGCCTGAATTTAAGGCTTCAGTTGCCGAGATGACGTGACCAGGGCTAAAGCCAGCTTCTTGATTTCAAGATAGCCCGTCTCGACGTCTGCCATTGCCTTGCTCAAATAATAAATAGGTCGTTGGGCACCCCAGTCCTCCCTGACTAGTGTCCCACCTTTTTTTCTTTTTTACTTTTTTTTTTCTTTTTTTTTCTTTTTTTTATAACACACGCACGCACACCCCCACGCACTCACGCCGTAGTGGGATTTCACCACCTATCGATACTCGAACCCTTGATCGGGTGTAGAAACTCCTGAGAGTCTACCACTAGAGCAAGAGTAAGGATCTAAAGGTGGTGAAACTCCTGAGGGTCGAACTAAATGCTATGGGTGTGACAACTAGGTACAGCAGTAGTTCCTCCCCTCACACAGGTTTTAAGAGCAGGGGTCGAGACCCTAGGTAAACTTTGAGTTGTCGGAATGTCTGCTCGCACTCCTCTGTCCAAGTAGGCTTATGGTTCCCTTATCTACTTGAAGAAAGGCAAGCACTTATTTGAGGCCCGGGAGACGAACGTATTCAATGCTGCCACTCTGCCTATAAGTCGTCGAATCTCCTTTGATGTACTGGGCGAACTCATCCCTATAAGAGCTTGGATTTTGTAGTGGTTTGCTTCGATCCCTCTCTGGTGGACCATGAAACCCAAAAACTTGAATGAGCTGACGTCGAACGCGCACTTGCTCAGGTTGAGCTTCATCCAGTATCTCCTCAAGATACCGAACATCTCCCTCAAATCGGTTATATGATCCGTTGCCTCGACGCTATTGACGAGCATGTCGTCGACGTTGACTTGCATAGTCTTCTCAATCTGATTGGCGAACATCTTGTTCACCAACCTTTGATAGGTTGCTCCGGCGTTCTTTACGTCGAATGGCATGACCCGGTAACAGTACAAACCTCTGTCTGTGATGAAAGCAAACTTCCGCTTGTCATGCTCATTCGTTCTGATCTAATTGTACCCTGACTATGCATCAATGAAGCTGAGGAGTGTGTACCCGGTTGTAGCATCCACTAGCTGGTCTATCTTAGGCAGCGGAAAACTATCTTTGGGGCAGGCCTTATTTAGGTCGATTTAGTTGACACAGACCTGCCATTTCCCACGGGCCTTTTCCAAAAGTACCACATTGGTGAGCCAGTCAAGATAATGGACATCTTCTATGAAACCGGCCTAGAGGAGCTTGCTGACCTTTTTGTTGATTACGTCATACCTCTCCGCATCAAATGCTCGTCTCTTCTGCCAGATGGGCTTGTGACTAGGATCCACGTTTAGGCGGTGAACCATAACTTTTAGATCTATCCCGGGCATGTCCTGGTAAGACCATTCAAACACGTCCACATGTTCTCTCAAGAGGTCGATCATCTCAGCTCAAAGCTGAGGGTTGAGCAGTGAACCGATTTGGACTGTCTTCATCGGGTCTGTCTCAGAGAGCTGTACATGAACAAGGTCTTCTACGAATATTCCCCTCTCTGCGGCTTCTTCCCTAGGGTCTAAGGAGTTGATCTGCATTGTCTATTGCTGAGCTCTTCCTCGGAGAGCAGTCGAGTAGCATTGTTGGGCTTCATGCCGGTTGCCCCTAACTCTTCTGATCTCGTGCTTAGTCGGACTTCATGCTAAGGTGATAGATGGAGACTACAACCCTCATGGCATTTGGGGATGGTCTGCCCAAGATTACATTGTATACTGAGGAGTAGCCCACCACAAGGAAATCTACCATGGTGGTGACCTAGTTGGAACCTTCTCCTGCCATGATTGGCAGCAGGATGCTTCCTACAAAGGTCACTCTCTCCTGAAAACCGAGCAGGGGGTTCACACAAGCCATAATCTTAACCTCCCAATCCCCATCTAATTGAAGGCAGCAACGTATATGATATCTGCCGAGCTCCCTATGTCCACTAGTATTCGGTATACTTTGTGGATGGCCACAATCATGGTGACTACAAGAGCATCATTATGGGGGTGTTGGATCCCTATAGCATCCTCCTCGGTGAAGGAGATCGTGCATGACTCTATCCTGGGCTCCTCAGGTCGACTTGTAAAGTTGACCTGATGGACCCCATCAATGAGCTTGGTGCTCCAAGCATGAGCTCGACATGCTCTGTTCGAATCTCCCCCTCCGACCAATCTGCCAAAGATGGTGCGGATTTTTCCTGTCGGTTTATTGTCGTTGCGCTCTTTGTGCAGTTCTTGTCGAGGAGCTGATCGGTCTTCCTCGTGCTTGGCGACAAACTCGCTTCGGTAACCCCTCTGGATGAGGGACTTGATTTCCTCCTTGAGATCAAAGCAATCGGCTGTGTCATGGTCGTGATCTCGGTGAAAACGACAATATCTCGACCTGTCTCTCTTCTCGGTAGTGGATCGCATTTTGTTCGGCCATTTCAAGATCATCTTGTCTCTAACCTCTATGAGCATTTGCTCGGGCATGGTGTTCAGTGGAGTGTACCGATGAAACTAGCTCTCAGGGATTCGGGGGGCTCAAGGTGTGCCACTCTAATCGTCTTTTATTTCTTCTTTTAGTTGGCACTGGATCCCTGTTTCGCCTTCTTGTCTTTCACTGAGCTGCTCTTGCCCTTGTCATCTTTACGAGCGCCAAATTGTTCCTCGACATGTGTACTTCTGGGCCTTGTTCATTAGATCGGCTTAGGTCTTTGAGGGGTTCTTGCTAAGCAAAAAGAGGAATCTCCCCCGCTCAAGCCCAGCCATCATAGTCGTGAGGGCTACCTCGTTGGAGTAGTCATCAACCTGGACAGCTTGGGCATTAAATTGGATGTACTTTTTTTAATGACACATTGTCCTTTTGAGTAATTGTAAGGTGGGTTGCCTGCTTACGAATATGTCTCTAATAGTGTGGCGAAAACCTTGCTAAGTTGGGCGAAGGAGCTAAATGACTTGGACTTTAGGTTTCGATACCATTTTCGCGCTACCCCAGTAAGAGTCAGGGAGAACGCCCTGTACATTACGGGTCCAGAAGGAGCGTGGAGTTCTATCCATGCTCGGAATGATTCCATGTGCTCGGCAAGGTCGCCTAAACCCAAATAGGGTTGTATCTGGGGCATCCTGAACCTTGGTCGTTGATGGGCTTGCATGATGTCGTCGGTGAAAGGAGGATCAATCTGCTTAAGGATGGCGTCGACAAATATAGGAGCCTTCGCTCGGTACATTTGTTGAATGACGCCGAGCTAGATCCTGATCTCTCTGATCTCTGTCCCGAGGGCACCTAATTTTCTGCCACGGCTTCATGGTTCTTTCCTCGAGCCTGTTGCCTCTCATTGAGGATATGGCGTAGGTCAGATGTGGCGAGCTCGGTAGTTGCCTAGGTATGGGTTGGGGCGGTAAAACTCTCCCGCTCGCACCTGCCTCTAATGTTGCTCAGGGCGGGACTACTCGGTTACCGCTTCGGCTGCTCCCCGCAGGGAGGCTTCCTGCCTTTCCAGTGACTTCATGATACGATTCAAAAATATTGGCCAGTGCTCCAACCTAGTTCTCAAGGGAATCAAGCCGGCCTGCCCGATTTTAGGATTTCTGAATTACACCTACAAGAACAGTGAAGACAGAGGAAGTGACCGGGATGCTTGGTCCTCCCCGGACAGGATATGGCGGGAGGATTTGGCTGGAGCCTGCCCTTTCTTTCTTCTTTTTTTGGCCATCAGAGGTAGGGCTGGAGATGGTTATCGCTGAGAGTTGTGAGAACACAACTCATTGAATCCCACAGATGACACGAATCTGTTGATGCCAGAATCTGGTCAACATACAATGTTGATGGGGAACTGCGCTCTTCGATGGATCCGGAAAAGCTAAAAGAAAATATAAGTATGGGCACTAGTGGCTGGCTGTGGACTCTCCTATGCCTAAATTAGGGCTGTAAAAGATGAAAGCAAGGCTGAAAGTTAGGGCGTAGGTGTGTCACCTCTCTCTCCCCTTGATTGAAGGCTTATTGTTGTTTATATATATAGTGTTGGAGTACAATAGGGCTTTTGAATCCTTCTCGGTTATGCTAGAGGATCATTGATTGTCCGAAATTCTTATCCTTGATTTATCGGATAGATATTCAGCCAAGATCCGGTCGGATCCCAGATTTCTTGCATCGCCTCTAGCAGGGGTCAACCTGGTTAGCTCAAGATGTTGGGGAAGATCGAGGCTCTGAACCTTAGCTTCTCCCCCATGGCTCTCTTCCCGTGCTGTAGACAGTCCTATCAGGACGAGTCCTTTATGCTAAGCCAATCTTCTGACAGTTCGGCTCGACAACCCGTCTCTGAGCTAAAGGAACTCCTCATCCTGGGTTTATGGTCTTTATGCTTAGACTTTCACAACCCCTAGAGCCTAAAGGACCTGGCTTAGCTTAGGAACCTACCTCTTGGAGATGGCGTTGATTTCCCTGTGTGAGGGACTAGCTCGGTTTTCCCCACTACATTTTCAATGCTTTTAGTAAAATAATATTATTAACAGTATAAAAAATGAGGTGCTACTGAGAACGTGGGCACCGCTGAGTTGCTAGAGAATGGAGGCGTTGTTGAGAACGCAGGCACCACTGAGGAATGGTGCTAGATAATGGTGTTGCTGAGAACATAGGCGCCGCTGAGCTGAATGGAGTCGCCAAGTCAAATGTTGGAGACGCAGAGACCAACAATGGGAGATGAGACGATTGGAGTTGACGATGGCAATGGCTAGATTTCTGTAAAGGGGAAGAAGCGGGTCAACATTGGTAGGTAGGTGATTTTGCCTTCTTCCTTAAGGGAGCTTCCAACCCTATTCGTCAAAGGGCACCCTGTTGGATGGCTTCTGGTCAATTTCGCTAGTGTTTTTGGGAGGGTGGGGGAATTTCAAGAGGTGGTTATCCCCCGCTACTGAGGTTTGGGAGTGCCACAAGGGTTTGCTTTTGTTTGAATGGGATCTAAGGGGGAGTTGGAAGAGGTGATTAGGGTTTTGAATGGGGAAAGCTTTGCTGGGAAGACGTTGTTGGTCCAAAGAGCTAGTTCTGACCTGACGTGGTTAATCGAGAGAAAGGAGGAGGCTGGTAGGAAGGGAAGAGGTCTGAAGGTGCGAAAGACAGAGATGCAATCTGCTAGGAGAGCGGAAGACCCATCGATGAAAGAGATGGGAGCCAATTTATCCAGCTTAGAATCGATGGGGGAGAGGTCGAAATTGTTTAAAGAAGTCTCGAGAGGGAAAGGAGAGGATTACCCCCAACTGGGGAAGGTGGCTTTTGATAAGGTGCAAGAAACCGGTTCTTCCCTGGCTAGATGAGCATGAAGGAGATCCACAGAGTTGGGGATAAAGATCAATGTCAATCCAGAAGTAGTGGAGATGGCAAAGGACAAGTTCCAGTGGCCGTTTACAAGGGAAAGGGGCCCAACTCTCTCAGATAAGAGCTTGGCTAAAGCCTGAAGGTATGATGCAAGATGGAGGAATGCAACTACAAGTTGAAGCCGTTGGGGGCTAATGATGTGTGGATTGCTACAAAGCCAGGGACTAATGTCGACCAGATAATAATGGCAGGGACGATGTTTAACAAGGGGCCGATTTTTGCTTTTAGTAGATGGGAACATGGTTCGATCATTGGAAGTGAAACCGCATGCTACCTAATTTTTTTTTTTGGGGGGGGGAGGGATTTTGTAGGAGATGGAATAGAGAGCTTCTAACTATTGGAGATCATATTGGGGAAATTAAAGTTATCGACGTGGCAACGGAGATCGTAGAAGAGATCAGTGCAACACGTATTTGCATTACGAGCCCTACTGGATATGAGATTCATCATGCTCAAGATCAAGGAAATCTCTTTACGTCTAACGATTGTGAAGGAGGTGGCGTGGGAAGTGCCCTATAGGTGGGGAGAGGAATGGAAGAGGCAGGAGGTTGACTGGCAAGCTGAGTTCGTCGAATCAAGTTGTGGGGAAAACGGAGCTCCATATCGGTGGTCTAGAGGAGCGTAGGAAGGAGGGATGCGTTGCCAATAGCCGATTCGTCATTAGGTGGTAGGTGGACTGGTGGAGCATTCCTATCCACCTATTGCAATAAGGTGCGTTGTAGGTGCTAGTGGAAGGCCGGGTGCTCTGTCATCTGCACACGTGGCCATAGGAGAAAACTTGCACGCCCAAGCTTTCCCCGCTTGTGTTTTTTCAAATGAGGTCAGGAGGGAGGTTTGTTCCAATCATAAGGCTTGCATGGAAGAGGTAGACTCAGAGAGGCTCCCATCGTTGGCTCAGTCTCAATCCTATCCTCAACTCAATGGTGAGGTGACAATTGTCTCCCTCGACATCCCGCCCTCGCACTTCGAACCTTGAGTTTGCTACACGTGGCCTTATTTCTTTGTATAATGCTTTATGTTTGCCAACAAAAGTTGGTGCATGCCAGCCTCATCTCGATGTTGGATCGCAACCATGTACATAATCTCAGCTACTTGCGATTGTGCTAGCACGTGAGTCAGGTCTCGCACGTGACTCGTCTTCTTTAGGAGGTGGAGAACCGGTTAAGTCTCAATTCGCATCTGAAAGGAGATTTTTATTTCTGTATAGCCGAGGGGCCCCCCGGGCAATCCTGATGAGGAAGGAGACTTTCTGCTTCTCACAGCGAGATCCAGAGGAAGGAGGAAGACACGAAGGCCAGTTTCCCATCGTTGCAGTGGAGGAGAGCGTCCAAGGTAAGGTTGAAGGATCAGGTGGTGCAGGCAAAGCTGCTGAGGATGGGGAGTCTAGAGCAGTGGAAGCAGCCAATGACTCTTGGCCAAGTGATCTAAGAGAGATAATTGCGGGGAAGAAGCCATGAACACTCTGGACATCTCACCTTTGCAAGCTAAATCGAACAGAGCGGATCCTAGTAGATTTTGTTCAGAATCCCGTGTTACAACAAATGACACAGAACAAGCAGAAAGTACAATCAAGCTAATCTTGAAAGAAGAACTGGACTGGACGAAGGACATCATAAACAAAGTTGGTAAGAAGCTAGATATGTCGTTTAAGGCTTGCGATGACGATGGGTTAGTGCTTTTCAATTTTATAAAGCAGAGAAGTAATTCAGGTTTGAGGCAGTCTATGAGGAGATCTCTATCCATGCAAAGGGAAGTTGAGGCTTGCTAGCTCAGTCAATTATGAGATGGGGAGTAAGTCTAATGAGCCGGCAAGGGGAAGAGGGGCATGATCAATGTCACGATGATCATCCTTAGTTGGAATGTGAGGGGATTGGGATGCAATTACAAGAGGGTTCATGTAAAGGCCTTGTGTCATAAATACAAGGCTCAAATTTTAACTTTGCAGGAAACCAAACTATCTTCTTTTGACAAATCGGTTCTCAATTCTCTCTGGGGGATTAAGGAGAAAGATTTCGTCTGTCTGGATGCAGATGGTTTGAAGGGTAACATTCTCATGGCTTGGAATTCTAGCATTTGATGTAAGGATGTCAGTTGGTGTGGGGACTTTTCTATTTCAGTGGTTCTTATTAATATCACATTTGGATTTCGATGGCTATTTATGGCAGTTTATGGTCCTTGCAAGCCAGAGAAGAGATCAGATTTCTTGGAAATATTAAATGGTATTCTCATTAGGTGTGGCATCCCCTGGTGCTTAGGGGGTGATTTTAACATCTCCCAATTTACGCATGAAAAGAATCAAGGAACTCGGATCTCTAAAAGCGTGAAGGATTTTTCTATTTGGGTTCAACAAACTGAGGTGATTGATCTTCCTATGTTAGGTGCCAAGTTCACTTGGACGAACGGCCAGAACTCTCTGATCATGTCGCAGTTGGACAGATTTTTCGTAAAACTTGAGTGGTTGGATCAATTCCCTTTAGTGTAGGTTAGTGGGCTTTCAGACCTGCTTCTGATCATAGACCGATTCTTTTAAAAGTCAACGTCAATAATTGGGGCCCAAAACCCTTTCAGTTCGAGTTGATGTGGCTAGAGGCTGATGGTTTCTACAATATGGTTGGGAAATGGTGGTATTCATACCAGGTGCAAGTAGTGTTCGAAATATCGGTATCGCGTTATGTATCGCACCCTTGGGATACGGATATAGCTGGGCATCAAGTCGAGTCGGACCGAGTTAGGGCTGACTCGACTCGATCCTGTTTTGAAATAGGCTTGACCTAAACTCGATACCGAGTCCAGCATGCCTGACTCAATTCGAGTCCAATCTGGCCTAGACTAATCCGGACCGAGTCTCATTCGATCAGAAGTATCGAGTCAGGTCGAGTTGGCACCGAGTCAGATTGAGAGATGAGGGAGGGAGAGACCGAGAGTGGAGAGGAGAGAGAGGAGGAAGGTTATGGTGGTGGGTGGTTGTCGGGCTTGGAAGATGAGAGGGAGGGAGGGAGGGTTTGGAATATGAGGAGGATGGAGGGAGAGAGATTTTGGGATTGGGTCGGGGTAGGGTGCGGCGAGTTAGGTTAGAGAGTCGGGTTTCGAATCGAGTCAGGTCTAATCGGATCAAGTTTCGGTTCGAGTCAGGTCGAGTTACTAGGTAACTCGAACTCGACTCAGTTTGAGTTCGGATTGGGCAAAGCCTACTTGGTTCAAACCAACTCAACCATTCGGTTTGGGTCGAGTCGGATCTGAACGAGTTGGACGAGTTGAGTTAGCCAGATCGAGTCGTCCTGTGCCCACCTCCAGATACGGATACGTGTCGGTTATCCCATGAGATATATTGGTTGTATCGTGTAATGTATCACTGTTGTTGGAAACATGGGGAAACATTGGGAAATTGGTCAAATTCCTCGATGAAACTTCTGTGATTGTTAAAAAAGACATCAATACACACTTATAAATCAAAGTATTACAAAAAACAAGTGCACATAATAAGTTTTCTTTGTATAGGTCCTAATCTATGAGCTTCCTAACTGAATTGATGCAAGTATATTCAAAGTCTATTCATATATTGATAAACGTAAGAAGATGTGTAGAAACACAAGCAATACATTCAAAAGCAAAAGAAGAATCACTAGATCAGGTTACATACATGTTTGATTTTATGTTTGGACACAAAGATTGCAACCGATTTGCAAGAAATTGGGAAATTTTGGTTTTTAAAAAAATAAAATTCCACAAGTCAGCCCATCTCCTCCATATCTCGAAATCGAAGCTCCTAATCTAATTTGACCCTAATTTAATATGATTTACAGGGTAAAAAACAAAGGATCGAAAATCGAAAATGCTCACCAGATTGAACCTGTGAGATATATCCCTCTACTTGTGCATTTCGTATCACACATGTGGGATACAATATATATCGTGGGATATATTGGCCGATATCGTCCATACTTAAAACACTAGGTGCAAGGGATGGCTGGCTTCAAGTTGCACAAAAAACTGTAACTTATGAAAGAAGATCTAGAATAAAGAAGTATTTTGGGCGTTTGACGCTTCCGGATTTGGTGGGCGATTTAGGACGAAAGGAATGGCCAGCGATTTTGGGATTCTGCCTGGTCGGTTGGGTCTATCGTGGAAGAAGCTATTAAAGTGTGGATTTCGGATTGGAAATCCATTTCTTGTAAAGGATAGAGGCTTCTAGTTTGCCTTGATGCTCTTTCGCCCTCTTTGTATTCTTTTCCTGCTTTTTGCAGGTTCTTTAATAAAATTTTCATCGATCTTCAAAACAAAAGGAAGTATTAAATCAATTTAGTTGCTCTTTCTTTACCTTGATCATTGCCCTTTCCTATTACTTTTAAGTTGCATTTAGTTGCACCAAATATCATGAAACTTTGTTAAATTTCATTATTGATCAGTCAAATATGGTGCAAAATATCATGAAATTTGTGCAACCAAGCACAACCTTGATTAAAAATCTAATAGTAGGTAGCTTATGCTGCAAGCTATGTAGCTTGAGCCTCATGCTTTAGAGGGGTGATTGCTATGCTACACACTTTTGCAATTTGAAACACTGTTTGTGACTGATCGCCACATGTATGGTATGTTAAAACGATTACGTAACGGCTGTAACTTAATGGTGCAGTAGTAACTGTTATGCATTACGGAGATGAAATGGCCGTAATGGCTGTTATAGCAAAAAAAAAAAAAAAAGGCCCGTAATGGCCCTGTAACAGGCCTTAACCGGCCAAAGTAGATTTTTCCAAAAAAAAGAAGTTAAAAAAAGTCTGTAACGGCCATTACGACTTGTATTGTAACAGTAATAGTGGGCTGACATTTTATAGGATAGCTATAAGACCAGCCATGCTTTATGGGATTGAATGTTGGGCAGCCAAGGAAGAACGCATTCATAGGATCAGTGCAGCTGAAATAAGGATATTCAGATGGATGAGTGGTAAGACAATGATAGAATTAGAAGTGAATGAATTTGAGGGAACTTTGGAGTCTCATCAATGATTAACCATGGGTCCCATGGGATAAATCAAATAGCCAGATGTCAATCAGATAGTATAGACTGCCCTCCAGGCTCCAAGGCTTATATGATTGATGTATTGAAAAGTTAATTGTGGAGTTAGGAGTCTTGTTACAGTTCTTTTAGTTTCCTTCTCAAAGTACAATCTCTTACTAGTGGTAATGTTGATCTTGGAGTCCTAGTTTTAGGTCCCGTTTGGAAGAGGCCTAAAAATGAGTTCAGCTCATTTTAGTTAACAGTAATTACATATTAGAGATCTGTAAAACGTAATTACTGTTAACTAAAATGAGCTGAACCCATTTTCAGGCTTCTTCCAAACAGGGCCTTAGTCTATTTATTTTTTCCCACCTTGGTTACAATCTTTTATTAGTGCTTGTTTCTGATAGGTCAATGCTGCGTCACAAGGACCAATAGGAATTGATTCAAGTTTTATTGGGATAAACTAGATGGCTGATGGAATTTACTTCTACAGTCTGTTGTTTTGGTATTTATTTGAATCATATGGCAATTCTCGTTCTAGATTTGTCAATCTTGTTGCATCAATTTTAGTATTAGAGCAAGTTCTTTTCTTAGGAAGTTTGTTTTCAATATATATATATATATATATTTGAAAACAAACTTCTCCTTTCTTCTGATTTGTCCAGACCCTGAACGGCTGAACCGAACCTAAATCTCAACTTTCCAAATCCCAAATTTCCCTTCCAAATCTGTCAATAAGCCTTAACCCCAGTCTTAGCTCCAATTTGAAACCCTAATCTTGGCCTAATACTCCACCATAATTGATCTCCCACCGTGAATCCTGCTCCTCGACGTAAATATCCCAAATTGCAGGTCCAAACTGTGACTTCAGCTTTAAATGCGAACCCCTAAACAACCTCTACCTCAAACACACTATAATTCCATCTAAAATCATCTCTTAACCATAACAGTCCCCATATCTAATTTTCCAACCCCTCAAACCATCATTAAAAAGGTCATTGCACCTATGCCATCCCTTAATTCCACATCCAAACCTGTAAAGTCCCTATGTCCAACTTCTAGCTCTGAGGTACACCTTACTCCAAATTCTAGCATCTATACAAGCTACAAATACCACCATCCCCTAACCAATCCTTCAAATCTTAACCCATTCTACTACATCTGCAGCCTTTATACGAGCTCCAAGAACTAAATCTGGCAGCTCAGCCTGCCTCACAGCCTTCAACCCGATTCCTTTAACTCTACACCAGCCCATTTTCTGTCCAAAGCTGTCCACTGTCTTGTTCCTATTCCTTGGCCCTTAACTCATGTCAACCATGTATTGGACCATAAAACCTGTCCCCACCTGCAGCCCTAGCAGCACACAGCTGAAGCCATAACCAGCCACCCATTAGCACCTAACCTGTCCCAAAATTGTCCCAAAGCTCTCCACATCCTGTCCGCTACCAGTCTATAACCCAGCCATTAAACAGTCCATAACCTGTTTAAAAATTGGTTCAGAATTTGTCCACCTTCAGTCTATTTCCAGCCTAAAATCTGCCCCAAGTTCACTTCCAACTGTCCACAAGCTGTCCCCTTTCAGCCCCATATCCAGCACCCCTCATCTGTCCACAGTCATAAACCAGACGTGCACATACCTGTCCCAATTCCTTTCAACTTCTTGCCTATTAAACAGTCCTCACTGATGCATCCAGATGGCTCTGCATTCAGTCCCATCACAGATCAGGCCCTCAGGTGATATCAGTCCCATACACTTGGGTTGTCAGTGGACCAGGCTGGTTCACCAGCTTTGGGCCTGGCCTGCTTTGGGTCAGGCTTGGGGTTCTCTATCAAGCCTAGGGCTGGTCTGCGCCTGAAACTTAAACCTCATTTCCTAATGGTGCCTGGTTCGGGCTGAGTTTAAAAGCCCTAGTGCCTGGCCGTAGTGCAGCCCAGACGAAGCCTCCTCTTATGATATGTGGCATTTATCAGGGAGGATCATTTCTGTAGATAACAAGCGTATGTAACTTCTTCCTGCCTACCCTAGATCTCCACCACTACCCTCAAAGTCCTTGTATCTACCAGTGTTTTAAATAACGCGTAGCGTATAGCATAGCGTTCGGCCCTCAATAGCGTGTACTAAGCTGCACAATACTTAATATTTTTTAATTAAAAAAATAGGAATATATAATAAAATTTACAAAATGCATAAATCCTATGAATTTTTTACTGTGAATCTGGATCATCAACCACATATTTCCATACAAAATCTCTCTGTCTCTTTGCCTTCAGACGTCTCTAAGTGTGACCTTTTATTTATTTATTTATTGAAACATGCCAAATTCACAATATGGACCACAATTTAAATGGTCCAGATTGATCTAATGTAGTGCCACGTTTGATGGGGATGATTCACCACCATTTTAAAATAGGTGTTGAACTAGCATAGAGGAATAACTAAAAAAAGAGAGGAGATTTTAGGTAGCATACGTTGTTCAACATGCTTTGTAGCTTACGCTCTCAGGGAGCTACTCTACATAGCATTTTAGCTACGCTATGCTATGAGTGCTACTGAAAACACTGGTATCTACACATTAGCGACCCCCCGCGTGCTGCATTTAGTGAAATAAGAATTGAATTGTGCAATAATTTATTAGAAAGAGCTGAAATACTGGCTAAAGGCTCAAATGACAATCAGCTAAGGACCCAATACAATAAGCCTACCCAATCAGCTAAGGATCCAATTAAGGAAAAACGCCTGGCCACAGGAATATTCACATCTGAGGCATGCCTGGTCAGCCTTGGTTATTCCTCTTTAAGAGATTTCTGCCCTGCCTACGTCTTCGAGAAGTGGATCCTGCTTCCAAGTGTTTTTCCCTTGTCATATTTTAAAAGCAAAATAGGAAACAGAAGAAAAGAGTTACAAACACCTCAAAATAAATGTGCATTGGGGCTGAAAACTAATCCGGGTCGTATAACCCTTACCATGAGACTGATTGGCCAAGACTGGATTAGGGGATCTGTAATTTTTCAGTTGTGGATCAACTTCCTCGATCACTTCATTCAGTAACCTGAGAACTGGTTGCATAAGAAAAAATAAGTAGATGATTGGCAGGCAATTAGTTTGTAAATTTTGGGATGGGCTTCATGCATTCATGACTCGTGTTGTTTACTTTTTGTTTGTGCTCTAGTTTAAGGAAAAGAAAGCATTAATGGTAAGTCCATTTGTTGCTTGATCAGACACCAAAAATAATTACATTTCATAGAAATTTGTTATTTGCAATTTTGTTCTTCTTATTCTTATCATCATATTCCATTTATGACTTGTTTAGGTTCCAGTAATAAGCACAGTGTTTCCACCCAAAAGGAATGTACAGCCACCATCTGCTTCAGTTGTGAATGACCTGATAAAGGAAGCAGATAACTCTACTCATCAACAGAAAACAACGGTCGATGAATTCCCTGAGAGACCTGGACAACCTGATTGTCAGTATTTTATGAGAAATGGGGACTGCAAGTTTAGATCAGCATGTAGGTATCACCATCCGAAGACCCGGGCCTCAAAATCATCTGTATGCGATCTCAGTCCTATGGGCCTTCCTTTGAGACCTGTGAGTTCATTTCTTTCTACTATCTTTTTCAGTAAATAACTGTACCCATTTGGATTGGTTAAACCTCAGCAACTTGGAAGGAATATACAGGGTCTGACTTGCAGTGACGCTGTGTGCTGATGCTCAGGATTCTGTACATCTGGAGAATGGTTTAGCATTCCAAACCATTGGTCTGATGGGTCTCAACATCGTGTGGGGCCTGGTGGTCAGCGAGTTGGAAAATCCCAATCCATTGCTCGTTCAATTACTTCCTGTTATAGGCCATTTGGTCAATTGGCCTGTATTTTCCAACATTGAGCATTTTCAGGGATTCCCCATCAATGTTGAGGTCCATCAGATCAACATTTGGACTTCGAATGACTGTCCATCACGTGCAAATTCTGCACATTGCCAATCTATATTCTGTACGTTGCAGTTGAGTAGGACCCTATAATTCCTCTTCCATGCCTTATTACAAGGGCAACAAAATCGTCTCTTACCTCGAAAGGCAGGGTTAGGAAAATCTACATCTTTTTTATTAATGAAGTTTGAATTCTACTAGTACAAATTGCACTGCATGGATGGTTTTCTTCTATCCTGTTGCAGTATCAATGGCATTCTGATATGTTATCAATTTCCTTCTAAAACTTGTCCAGGATCAGGTGATCTGTACATATTATAGCCGCTATGGTATTTGCAAATTTGGGCCTGCCTGTAAATTTGATCATCCAATAAATAAGGGCTATTCAGATTCTCCAACTTCTCCAGTGGTGACTGCACCAGCTGCACCTCCTTCGTATGAGCCTTTGATGTCTAAATTGGACAGGGTACCTGACTGTGGAAATAGTAGCGATGATCTATCTTAGGCAGCTGCCTATGTAAAGATTTTCATGTTCACATGTCTATCAACCAATTCAAAACCATGCCACAAGTTGTAGTCTCTCTCTATTAATGTTATAGGTGAACAGTGTAAATGCATAGTTGGGATATTGCTGATGTCTCCCCTTTCCATGGTTCTAAGAAAGGAATTTTGAGTTATTTTACTCAACCTTTATCTGTTCCCATTTGTTTCTTTTCTTTTTGCTAATATATGAAAGGGTTCTCTTTGAATGTTACTCAAAAGGAAGAGCATGGACAAGGTAACTTGCAGGACTGGCCCCTCTAATGGGCCTCGTGCCTGATTGTTATCTCCATTTTATATTGATTCTGAAGATTTGCTGCACATAGATTGTTATCTCCATTTTATATTGATTCTGAAGATTTGCTGCACATAGATTCATGCATAGGCATATTCTGAAAATTAGTTTCAGAAATCTAAATTTATCAGAGATGCTATTTGGATGACACTTACAGTTTTCTTTTCTCCTTATAATGTTGTTTAGATGTTAATGTTTAAAAATTAAATTAAATTTAAAAAAATAATAATAATAATAATCATTATATGTTAAAACAATGCATCAGTTATCCACACAACCCTCTCCTTGTCTCATTCCCTTCTTCTCGAAGGTTGCAATAAAGGTGGCGTCCGCATCATGGACAGTCTAAATCAATTGTACTTTTTTTTTTCTTACCATTGATCGGATGGTCAAGGATCATCCAATCAAATTGACTTTAAGATTGATGGGCAATTAAAGGCAATATCACTTGATAATCAGTTCAGATCATTGATTAGACCTCATTTAGGAACAATATATCTCAGATAATCAATCAGATTGGATTAAGATGGATGGGCAATCAAAGGCGGGACAACATGATGATCAGTGGGGACCAATGATCATACCTTCACAATTATATACAATATTATGGGTTTGGATAATCCGATCCAATTGGCTTTAAGATGGATGGGCAATCAAAGGTGGGACCACATGATGATCACTCCAAATCATTGATCCGACCTTCTCAATTGTTACCAATATGGTCTCTCCATTTTCTTAAATAATAATTGACTGGATGGGATCATCCTATCGAGGTGATTTTTCATAAGGCATAGGATACGATAGGTGGGCCCCTGCACAATGGACAGTCCAAGACACTCTTAAGACTGTCTTATGGTCTAGGTCACTCATACAAGTGCTCTATTATAAGTAGAGTTGTACACGAGCAGAGTAACCTTGATTACTCTCGCTCGACTCGACTCGAAATTACTTAACTCGACTCGGCATGAGTTTGAGCCGAGCATAAGCATGAGTTTGATACTTGTTTTGATAATGAGTAGAGTACGAGTTGGGCAATACTCGATTCGGTACTTAACTCGATACTCGACTCGTACTATGTGGTGTTGATTTATTATTATTAGTTTTTTGTATAAATTGTTAATATATTTCAGAAATTGATATCGTATATTGCTAATATATGTCAGAAATTATTAATATATGATAATATAGCTAATATATGTTAATATAGAAATTGTTAATATATTAATATATGTCAGAAATTGTTAATACGTTAATATATGTTAATATAGCTAAAATATGTTAAATTTGTTGCTCGAATTGGGATCAAATTCAGACAACTCAACTCAAAAACTCGGACTCGACTCAGCTCGATTTCTGCTCGTACTCGGATGAATAGAGCACGAGCAGGGAATCCATGCTCGATGCCCGAGCAGATCCAAATGCAAGTAGGACTCGGGTAGTGTAAGCCGAGCATGAGCTAGGCAATACTCGGCTTAGCTCGACTCGTGTACAACTCTAATTATAAGTAGTATAGATAAAGCTCTTGGATTGTCCAGTTCTGATATATCTTATTTTTGTTATCATAAGCTTAAAGAGACTTGGGTGCTGTTTGGTAAACTGAAAAATAAGGTCTGAAAATTAATTTAAATGTTAAATTTTTAGTATTTATAAGTGCTGAAAAAATGTGTTTGGTAATTTATCTAGAAAAAAAAAAGTCATAATAGGTGGAAATAAGTATTTTTTTTAATTTCATTTTTACAAAAACTTGTTTGGTAAACACAGACTATAAATGTTTTGAAAAGTGACAAATTGTCATATTTGTCCAGATTGTCCCAATTTCTGTCTTTTATAGACTATGAGATGAAACATGTTATTTAACATGCCTCCAAGTTTGGCATGCCTATGCCCATTTTAATAAAATTTTAATATTTTCCTACCAAATAAAGTCAAATAAATGAATGGACTGGATCTTTTACGTTTGCCACGTACAGATGATACTAGTCCCAAGGATATGCAGGGTATAGATTTTCAATTTCTACATGTGTGGCCTTTAGTTCAGCAGTCAGCAGGAAAAACACATAGGTGAGGTGGGCTACACCATTGATGGACTCCATTTTAGATCGAAAAATAACTCAAATATCACACTGATTGGATGATTTTAATCCATCCGAATTAGACTAATGATATTGTACCCTAAACAATTTAGTTTTAGCCATCCATTTGATGACCACGAATTGAATTGTTAGATCTCTAGATGACTTTGATTTTGAGGCTATGATCCATCTACAACAGGATCCACAGCTTGGACGGTCTGAACAGACATACAACAATTACCTACATCCATGGTATGTACATAAATCTTTTTTCTAGGCCAGATCTGAATTTATCATCATAGTTGCCGGATTTGCAATTCAGTTGCCTACTGAGACAATCAATTGCATTGATCCAGACTGTTCATTAGATCTAACATGCATTTCGTGAGCCACCGTATCTGATAAATACTAATTGCTTGATTAATGATCTTTAACATGGACGCTCCATGTTGTTAAAAAAAATAGACGCAAGCAACAATTTAATCCATCTATTTGTTAGGGCCCATCATGGATGGCTTATGATTCTAAAGAAACACTTTTTAAGGTAATCACAACCATCCCATCGATGGCTTGAAAAGGGAATGGCCATAGAAAATAAAGCTAAATAATGGATGGATTGGATTCTGATTAGTGCAGTTTTACATAGTAAACCATGAAATGGATTGAATCATCTATTTTAGTACTGAATAGGGTCCGGGGTGATAGAAGCTAACATTTGCGTTTCCCTTCATCCAAGTTTGTGCCATATTTAACAGGTTGGATGGGAAAGTTCAAACAGCCCCACCATGATGTGCGTCTTATATCCACATTGTCCATCCATTTTGTTAGATACTTTTAGGGCATGAGCCCAAAAACGAGGTAGATCCAAAGCTCAAGTGGATCACACCAAAGAAATGTGGGGATTGAACGCATATCATTGAAAACTTCTCCACGGCCACAGAAGTTTCGGATCGAGCTGATGTTTGTGTTTTCCCTTCACCTAAGTCTGTGTGACATTATGAACAGATTGGATGGCAAATAACATCACAGTGGACCCTAGGAAGGCTTCAATGGTGGGTGTCATTGTCCCCCGTGCTTTTCATGTGTGGTCCACTTGGGCTTTGGATCTACTTCATTTTTTTTTTGGCTCATGCCTTAAAATAATCCTACAAAATAGATGGATGATGTAAATATAATACACATTATGGTGGGACCACAAAACTTTCCCTAGTCAGCACGTAGTAATACGTCTTTGAGCCTAGAGAAGTAATATTGCGTTTTCGGATATTTTCGTCAACAATTATCTAAAATAAAAAATAAAAAAATAAAAATAAAAATAACTTATTTGATGTAAAAAGGAAAACTCACCAATTTTAAGTGATTTTTAACACGAGGTGATTGATCTTTTAGGCAACTTAGGAGGAATTGACAATCAATAAGCGAATTAAATCATTGATTGAATAATATAGTATGGAACGTCTAATTCTTCCTATCTCATATGGTTAATATCGTAAAATCAAAGCGAGTTTTAAGGAAAAAAGAAGAAACAAGTTTTAAGAGGAATTTGCAATTGAAGATGGTGACACATGTTGTATTGTCCACATCAATACTCGGGCCTCTATTATTATCAATATGGATCAACCAATTTCTTGCTCATTGATTAGATGGTAAGTATTACTTAAGCAATTTTCTAGACATCTTGGTAATCAAAAGTGGGCCTTACATGATGTTTGTGATGGGATTTCATTGAATTGCGCAATTAAATTTGAATTTCTCCAAATTCAAAATGAAATCCTAATCCCAAGATCTCCCAAACACGATCATATACAATTGCTCGAATCAAATAATTAACTTGAGAAAGTTATATCACGCCTGATTCCTCCAGCTAATCTTACAGTCGCAACAATCTTGAACGAGATGTCTCAAAGCTTCAAGGCATTATAGGAGTTGCTACTTCGCTTGGTACAAAGCATCATATCAAACATACAGGCAACACAGCCTGTTCTCCCGCATTCCTCCAACTAATCCTGTTCTCTCTCTCCCAAATGAGTTAGCACAGCCACAACAACAACCAACAAATGGGAGCAATCCTCCCATACATCACTACTCAACACATCACAACAATCAGGTTATAACACAGGTTCCCCCTAACGGGAATCACGGACAAGAACTGGCGGATGCCCATGAAGGGAGTCAGTTTCGAGTCCAACATACTCCCCTAACAGGAGTAACATTCCGGAATTGGCAGATACCCTGAGCGGGAGCCATATCCGTACATCACACCCTCCCCCAAAAGGGAGTGAAGTTCAATTTCAGCTACCTCCCATCACTGGGAGTCCATCTTCTTTCCAACAAACCCCCACTCTTAGAAATCAAAGGGTCGAAGAACTTGACCCTTATGAGGAGGAAGCAGCACAAGACCTACAACAAGGGGCAAGTATCCACAACCCCATAAATCTAAAATAGATGAAATGTAGGAACAACTACAAATGGTACAAAATCAGCTATAGAGGTAGCAAGGAGTGGATCTCCCATCCACCAAGTTCAGGGATTTATTTCCTTTTCCGGATGCTCGGGTGCCTCCAAACTTCGAAGTACCAAAATACAAGAGATACGATGGTAGCGGATGCCCCACAACACATCTAAAAGCTTTTTGTGTGGAACTCAATGCAATAGCCAGGAATGATGGATCCTTGATACGCCTTTTTCAGAAATTCCTCAAGGGCGAGCTTTGGACTAGTATACCTCATTAGACAGCCATTAGATTAGGACTTGGGAGGGACTCTCTCAAGCATTCATTGACAGATTTTCCTACAATCTGAACATGGCTCCGAGAAGAGCTGATCTAGCTTCCTTGAGATAAAAAAGTGTAACGTCCCGAAAATTGGGGGTCGGGTAGAAACCTAACTGTCGAGTTCCAGAACATCACTTATACAACATTTTCAATGATGGATAAATGTCGGCGGTAATAGTACATAAAACATGAGGTGGATTAAGCCAAAACAGCATATCATACTCCAGAGACAGTTAAATTAGAAAGAAGAAGAATGTGATAGATACATAAAATATACAATTGATTGTAAGTCTCCAGAGTGTGAACATATTACCAAGTTAAACATATACATGTATACTCCAAAGATGAGCAAAAAGAATATATATGGGTGTGTAAATAAAAGACAAAATACTAAGTGTATTGCCATCTAATCAGTAATCTTGTAAACTCGTCAATCAGAACCTGCATATAGGAGGAATCCTCCTCATCATCATCAAGTCTGGCTCTGCTTCGCAAGCATCGCCACCATCTGAAACTAAAATAGGAACTGGTTGGTGTATGCAACACCGTCCCATAACGTGGGAGTGAGTAGCTAACTCAGTGGAATCATAGAGCAAAGATTAGCATATTATCAAATCAATCACGTGATAATGGTAAAGCAAGCAATCAAACATTCCTAAATACTGTGATTAATGTAAGCATGAAATGACATGATGGATGCCCTCACCGACATACTCCCTCATGCGACACCATCTTACATCCGCGGCATGCTTTCTTCCCTCAGTGCTCCACATCTTCCAGCCACATGCAGTGCGATATGAATATGATTACCGAGTTGTTATTAGTCATTTTCATACAGCAAGATTGGGAAACTAGGGTACCTCCCTTATATCATTCCCAACAAGGATCCTGTCTAGGGTCGTCACTCCTAGTAGTCTCATACGATGATATATTTCTAGGTCGCTGCAAGGGCTGTCAGGGCTGTTGCACGCATTCATTGCTCCACTCCCCCATCACCTTATCAATACATGCCTAGTTGTACTCTTGTTGCTACGAAAGGGCGTCGTCTCACGTAAACTCAGAGTATGCTCGAGGTCACTACAAAGGGCTGTCAGGGCTGTTGCTCGCACTCGTTGCACCGCTCCCCCATCACCTTATCAGTGTAGGCCGATAGCAAGAATATATTGTCCACCATAATCTGCTCATGAGTCTGGATTGCTCACTGGTCACTACGGGGAGGTTTGTGGCCCCAGCGTAGGCCGACAGCTCGACCACGGTGTCCCATACCACCATGCCCGACTCATGAGTCTTAGTGGATCAAGGTACCACAGTTATCAGGGTTATCACTGGTAAGTTTAGTACCCTAGGTTCAAGCAGTTATGACGAATACAAGGTGAACATACAACGGTCAATCGGGTTACTTAATGAGTTCAACTAGCACGAGCGCACGTTGAATCGACCGACATGAATTGCACAAGCACTTCGTGTGGCCTAACCACTGCCGACGACTCTAGTGCGACTCGTGTTCGTCATACACATCCTTCGTGGCGAATAGAATCCAACCACAAATTCTAAACTGTTACCGACTGCCTGGACTAGAGTATAGCCCCAAGTGCAAAGATGTGAATCAGTAATCACATAAGATAAACAGAATTGAAATAACAAGTAATCCAAGCATGTTAGCAACATGTTATAAGATACAACATAGGCAATTTAACCACACACAAGTACTTCACACATAAGGTAATCAATTGAAATACAACAAGCATAGAGAAAATCATGTACATCATCAAATTAGTTAAGAATCCAGTCTCAACGCTAATCTACAATACCATTTACTCAATACTTACTAATACATACATTTATACAAACGCTTAGACTACTCAACTCCAACGTACTTAACGTATGTTGATTTCAACATATAATATGACAGATCCTTATATCAAGGAGTTGTCTAATACACAACAATCATGTTCTTACATTCAAAACATATGGCAGGCATAAATCATATTGATTTAGGCATTTCAACAAACACTTAGTCTACACACATTAGTCTACATAGCATATGTCGGCCAATATGTGCATTAGGGCGAATCTCTTCGCCAAACAGATCATACATGTATAACTAGTATAGGTACACAGTAAATACTCATGGCAATCATATCAGCAAAATATGTACGTATATAGTATTTCCTATAAATACCTAAAATACCCTAAATCTCATATTCTTCGTACGTATTCGAAATGAAAAATGGACAGCAGGTTCTACATGTCAAACAGCATCCTTATCAGCAATCTACCATTAAACGGCATTAAAAGCTTTGAAAATAGGTAATCTAAGCGTTTAAAATCCGCACCTTAAACCAGAAATGTGTATTCATTAGGATTCAGACGATGTGTCTTCGTCAACGGCAGATACGCTACCTATGGCAAGAAACAGGTTAGCTAGAACTCTTCTACAGCGAGTCTAAGCTTCAAATCAGATTAGGGTTTAGGTTTTCTTACCTAGAACGAAGTTGGAATCGCTAGAATAGCGATGCAGGTGGATGGCTTTGTCACGTGGAGCAACAGGGAAGAATCCTAGGAGAAAGCTTCAACTCTCTCTCACTTTCTCTCTCTTTTCTCTCCTCTTTCTCCTAGGGTTTTCTCCAAATTCATATGGGTTAGAAAGCTAATGGTTTAAGGCCCTTTTATAAGCCCAAACATGATCAAAACAGACTTTAAGTCAAGGTATACTTAGGTTATAGCCAAATCGGGTCTCTTTCGATCCAAAAGAATGTTTATGGAGGTCCCCTGACTAAATACGGTCGGACTTAAGCTCATGGATGTTGGATCCTGACCACATTAAGTTTTCAGTTCGATCGGGTTTTCAGATCGCACGTGGCGGACCAGTTTCAGTTCAGCGGTCACTGAGACTCGATCAGGGATTCCAAGTACACTGACCTAAGTGGGAAATGTTTCCTCATCCGAGGGTGTATTTGGGTCAGATTCCAACGGTCTGAATGCTTATACTTAACCCGCAAGCGAAACGTGCCAGATTTATTTAAATCACATTTAATTTATAAAGAATTTCACTCTTTCTCACACTCCTTGCTCCAGGCTCAATGAAATAGCCTCAGAACATCAGTTGGGCTTGATTTTCGAAATGATTGTCAAGTCTAACTAGGCGGTCGTAATTGTCTAAGATTATCGCTATCAGACTTTCGACGCACGGTCTAGATCCAATACAAAGTTTCAAAGAGTTCATGAGAACAAACCGGTTTAGAATTTGATCCTGAATTTTAGGGTAACGTAGCGTCAACGATTCTATAGGTTTTAGGTCTTACAGATCGTATTTAAAGTGGTTGGTGCTTATTTCACAGGTAATCTAGTGTAGCGCTAGTTAATTCACATTAAATTTCTCAAGAATTTCGTTCTAAATGATTTCTTTGGCTTTGAAATTGGGTTTTGAGAGGTTACCAAGGTGTTATGGTTGACCCATTGCCTAAGGACGTCTAACCCCAGGTTGGCAAAAATTTGAGGTGTTACAATCTACCCCCCTTAAAATAAAATTTCATCCCTGAAATTGGCTAAGGGTAATGAGTCCCTAGAGAGATTTTCGTATTGACATTCTAAGGAAGGTTCAAATCCTATTTAATAACCTAATCTTACGTATCACCTAAATCGACTTCTCCGATCCTGGGCCAGTGGGGAAGAGGTCAACCACGCTTCCGCTGCGCTACTCTGATCTAACGGTTATATTAGCTAAACCTAACTAGATTGGACTTAATATGTTCTACCCCCCTTAAAACTTATTTCTACTTAAGGTTCAAGAATCTATGCCTCGATCCGTATATCGGAACGAGGTGTAACTTAGGGCCTATCCTTGACATGAAATGGGAAACAACCTCTCACGACATTGGTCTTCCTTTGCTAATGATGCGTTTTATGGCATTAGTACCTATGATTATAGAAAAGGGCTGAAATGATGGGTGTTGTGGTTGATTTCAAGGACGGATGTGAGTTGGTGGCAAGATATCTAATTCTCTACTGGCTATAAGTCCTCGTCATTTCCTAAAGACAAAGCGATAACTTTTGGTTATAAGTGGTCGGGACAACACGAAAGAAAAGTTGTGTAGTGGGTCTGAGCTGGATACATAGACTTTCTGTCTAGCTATGACAGAAAATTTGCCATATCGGTTCTTAATCCGAGTTGATGCCGATCTTCTTCTTGATCAGAGCATTGGATTTATTAGTAACCACTAGGATTGAGAATTCGATTCAAACCGCGAATACTTCGCTTATATATAGAGCTCCTTTACTCCACGTTCCCGAATGCAATAAGCCCTTGAGGAAGGCAATTCAAAGGGGCGTGCTGGTTTATTCTAAGTTCAATCTGAGGGATTTATAAGTTTTCCCTGAGAGTGAATGGTTATAAGTTAAAGCAACTTTCCTAAGGGTTATAACAGAAGTCTATAAATATTAAGGGGATCTATCGAAGGAATGAAGTTTTACTCCAACCCTTAGCATATACAGACTTTACACTACTTAATATAACTAGTAGACTAGTCTGTAACTTGCTAGCTGTAATCTAAAGTCTAAGCTTATACGCTAGATGGTTTCATACCATTTCTACTACAGAGGATTGTACTATCGCTTAGAGTCAAGATTGTCTAATTGAAATTGGATTTCCTATATCGTCAGGTCTTTCAAAATCTAGAAGTATTAACTCTAAGTCCAAAACTCCAAGGGCATAGGTGGCCAGTGGTCTCAAGTTGTGTTAAATGGGACCGCATTACTAATCCCATGTCGGGATTGGGAGTGGCATGCTTGGTAGGAGGGTGGGGTGGGATAAAAATTAATTTCGTAGGCTTAATCTCGAGATTTACAACATGGTAGTGGAAACCATAGGATACACCCAATCTAGGGACAATACCTAACAGCGTACGAAACGGCATGCACTTCATTTAACAAAATTTGTCACAATATATGGAATAAAGTTTCACATGAATTATGACAGGAACGCATGCGGCTATGCTAAGCCCAAACCACTAAACACAAACACATTTTCTACCTATGACATCACTAGACCCAACAACAACAAAACACGGAAATCCTTAAAACGGTAATCAAACAATCTACAGGACAACGGCATAGATGCCTAATTCTACCAAAGGACTTCTACCACGGTCCTGACTTACCTTCTTTAATACTGTCTAGTTTAATACTGTCTGTTGCCCATTAGAGCTCTATCGGCCATGTATTTTCAATACTCCTCAAGCGAAGAAAGTAGAGAAATGGGATGGGTAAGTAGGTTTCCACGAGTTTGAGGCTCAAACGAGAGCTTAAGAGCTCAAATGAGGGAGAATGGAGAGGGTAGGCAGCAATGGAGATGGGTTTTGAATGGGTAGGGACAGTGGTGCACGAAAATGAAAGAGGAAGTGATTGGAGGGGTGGTTTTTGCCAAAAATCAGACGTTTGGGAGAGAAAGGAGAGCTTGAGGGGTCACTTTGTGAAGGAGGGGCGTGTTTGGGGAGGTTTTAAGGGACGGCCCACACATCAGGGGGCTACCCTAACCCCCAAATGTGATCGGCCCGACGGTAAGGCATAAAGATCGAGAAGATGGCTAAAACTAGCTCGAAAGAGTCATGGAAAGTGAAGGAAAGTGGAGAAAGGGCTAAGATCTCTAAGTCTCCATGGGTTTGTGTCTGAAATAGGAGTGTAATGGGTGAAAGAAAGGGAAAAATAGGAGAGAGAAAAGATCAAGATAGGAGAGGTTGGGGCTGGCATGTTTTAGAGCTCAAATGGGAGCTATGGGAGCTCCAACCGCAGAAAAGGGAAGAAGTAGGTGCTGGTTATGGCAGAGAATGGTAGAAGGATGAAGGAAATAACAGAAATTGAAGGAAGAAACAATTGGAAGGGAGGTTGGAGAGAGAAAACAACAGCTTTGAAAGAAAAAGAGAGCTTGGGGGGTGATTTTGTGAAGGAAGTAGGTGATTTTGAATGAACGGAGGGTCGGACCCTGGACCATTGGGTCCCACTAGGCCCCAAACTCAATCGGCCTGAAGCCCGGACCTAGCCGAGACCGTTGACCGGCGAGGCCCTCGCCGACTTTTGGTCAAACTGGCGAGGGGTCTCCCTTTGGGCGAGGTCCTCCTGCCCCCTAGGCCCCAAAAGAGTTAGGTTTCGACCTCGGAACCCTCTGGAAGTTGATCGTTTACCCCCCATTTGAGGCATTTTTGGGGCCAATTTACAAACTGGAATGAGTTTATGTATTATGTGGCATATGATTTTGGGGTAGGGGACGCTACTCTATCCAAATAATCTATTTATTCCATGAGATTCCAAAATTGGAATGGTCAAAAGTCCTATTTAAACATATATTTACTATTTATAGTAAATTTTTGTTTGAGTATGATTCTCCATCATTTATATGTTAGGATTTATGTCTATGATGAAAGGACTTAGAAAAAGTTGAAGAATGGGGTGGTGGAAGGAGAGATTTTGAAGGAATTGGATAAAAATGGGTTTTAGGCCTTGAGATTGAGTGTAAGGGTTGCGGTTGACCCACAACCTAAGGACATCCATTTCTAGGTTTGAAATTCTTCAGAGAATGACTCAAACCCGTCGAATGATGACCTAAAGGAGCCTTAGGTCGCTTCACGCAACCAAAGATACTTTATGGCCTAAATTATCGTATAGTCTCACCTGTCGGCGAAACTTAGAATTCTAATGTGGTTTTTAAGTTCCATCGCCCCCTTCCTAAGTCAGAGTGCGTCAGTGTGCATTGTGTTACCATAACCCAGGTCCGGTTTAATCCATATTATGCTCTGATACCATCTGTAACGCCCCGAAAATTGGGGGTCGGGTAGAAACCCAACTCCCGAGTTCCAGAACATCACTTATGCAAAATTTTCAATGATGGATGAATATCGGCGGTAATAGTACATAAAACATGAGGTGGATTAAGCCAAAACAGCATATCATACTCCAGAGACAATTAAATTAGAAAGCGAAAGAATGTGATAAATACATAAAATATATAATTGATTGTAAGTCTCCAGAGTGTGAACATGTTACCAGGTTAAACATATACATGTATACTCCAAAGATGAGCAAAAAGAATATACATGGGTGTGTAAATAAAAGGTAAAATACCAAGTGTATTGGCATCAAATCAGTAATCCTGTAAACCCGTCAATCAGAACCTGTATATAGGAGGGATCCTCCTGCTCATCATCAAGTCTGGCTCTGCTTCGCAAGCATCGCCACCATCTGAAACTAAAATAGGGACTGGTTGGTGTGCGCAACACCGTCCCGTAACGTGGGAGTGAGTAGCTAACTCAGTGGAATCATAGAGCAAAGATTAGCAATTTATCAAATCAATCACGCGATAATGGTAAAGCAAGCAATCAAACATTCCTAAATACTGTAATTAATGCAAGCATGAAATGACATGATTGATGCCTTCACCGACATACTCCCTCATGCGACACCATCTTACGTCCACGGCATGCTTTCTTCCCTCAGTGCTCCACATCTTTCAGGCACATACAGTGCGATATGAATATGATTACCGAGTTTTTATTAGTCATTTTCATACAGCAGGATTGAGAAACTAGGGTACCTCCCTTATATCATTCCCGACAAGGATCCTGTCTAAGGTCGTCACTCCTAGTAGTCTTATACGATTATATATTTCTAGGTCGCTGCAAGGGCTGTCAGGGTTGTTGCACGAATTCGTTGCTCCACTCCCCCATCACCTTATCAATACAGGCCTAGTTGTACTCTTGTTGCTACGAAAGGGCGTCGCCTCACGTAAACTCAGATTACGCTCGAGGTCACTATAAAGGGCTGTCAGGGCTGTTGCTCACACTCGTTGCACTGCTCCCCCATCACCTTATCAGTGTAGGCCGACAGCAAGAATATAGTGTCCCATACCACCATAATCTGTTCACGAATCTGGGCTGCTCACTGGTCACTATGGGGAGGTTTGTGGCCCCAGCGTAGGCCGACAGCTCGACCACGGTGTCCCAAACCACCATGCCCGGCTCATGAGTCTTAGTGGATCAAGGTACCACAGTTATCAGGGTTATCACTGGTAAGTTCAGTACCTTAGGTTCAAGCAGTTATGACGAATACAAGGTGAACATACAACGGTCAATCGGGTTACTTAATGAGTTCAACAAGCACGAGAGCACGTTGAATCGACCGACATGAAGTGCACAAGCACTTCCTGTGGCCTAACCACTGCCGACGACTCTAGTACGACTCGGGTTCGTCATACACATCCTTCGTGGCGAATAGAATCCAACCACGAATTCTAAACTGTTACCGACTGCCTGGACTAGAGTATAGCCCCAAGCGCAAAGACGTGAATCAGTAATCACATAAGATAAACAAAATTGAAATAACAAGTAATCCAAGCATGTTAGCAACATGTTATAAGATACAATATAGGCAATTTAACCACACACAAGTACTTCACACATAAGGTAATCAATTAAAATATAACAAGCATGGAGGAAATCATGTACATCATCAAATTAGTTGAGAATCCAGTCTCAACGCTAATCTACAATACCATTTACTCAATACTTACTAATACATACATTTATACAAACACTTAGACTACTCAACTCCAACGTACTTGACGTATGTTGATTTCAACATATAATATGACAGATCCTTATATCAAGGAGTTGTCTAATACACAACAATCATGTTCTTACATTCAAAACATATGGCAGGCATAAATCATATTGATTTAGGCATTTCAACAAACACTTAGTATACACACATTAGTCTACATAGCATATGTCGGCCAATATGTGCATTAGGGCGAATCTCTTTGCCAAACAGATCATACATACGGTAAATACTCATGGCAATCATATCAGCAAAATACGTACGTATACAGTATTTCCTATAAATACCTAAAATACCCTAAATCTCATATTCTTCGTACGTATTCGAAATGAAAAATGGACAGCAGGTTCTACATGTCAAATAGCATCCTTATCAGCAATCTACCATTAAACGGCATTGAAAGCTTTGAAAATAGGTAATTTAAGCGTCTAAAATCCGCACCTTAAATCAGAAATGCGTATTCGTTAGGATTCAGACGATGTGTCTTCGTCAACGGCAGATACGCTACCTATGGCAAGAAACAGGTTAGCTAGAACTCTTCTACAATGAGTCTAAGCTTCAAATCAGGTTAGGGTTTAGGTTTTCTTACCTAGAACGAAGTTGGAATCGCCAGAATAGCGATGCAGGTGGATGGCTTTGGCACGTGGAGCAGCAGGGAAGAATCCCAGGAGAAAGCTCCAACTCTCTCTCACTTTCTCTCTCTTTTCTCTCCTCTCTCTCCTAGGGTTTTTACCCAATTCGTATGGGTTAGAAAGCTAAGGGTTTAAGGCCCTTTTATAAGCCCAAACATGACCAAAACAGACTTTAAGTCAAGGTATACTTGGGTTATAGCCAAATCGGGTCTCTTTCGATCCAAAAGAACGTTTCTGGAGGTCCCTTGACTAAATGCGGTCGGACTTAAGCTCATGGATGTTGGATCCTGACCACATTAAGTTTTCAGTTAAATCGGGTTTCCAGATCGCACGTGGCGGACCAGTTTTAGTTCAGCGGTCACTGAGACTCGATCAAGGATTCCAAGTACACTAACCTGAGTGGGAAATGTTCCCTGATCTGAGGGTGTATTTGGGTCAGATTCCAACGGTCTGAATGCTTATACTTAACCAGCAAGCGAAACGTGCCAGATTTATTTAAATCACATTTAATTTATAATGAATTTCACTCTTTCTCACACTCCTTGCTCCAGGCTCAATGAAATAGCCTCAGAACATCAGTTGGGCTTGATTTTCGAAATGATTGTCAAGTCCAACTAGGCGGTCGTAATTATCTAAGATTATCGCTATCGGACTTTCGACGCACGGTCTAGATCTAATACAAAGTTTCAAAGGGTTCCTGAGAACAAACCAGTTTAGAGTTTGATCCTGAATTTTAGGGTAACGTAGCGTCAACGATTCTATAGGTTTTAGGTCTTACAGATCATATTTAAAGTGGTTGGTTCTTATTTCACAGGTAATCTAGTGTAGCGCTAGTTAATTCACGTTAAATTTCTAAAGAATTTCGTTCTAAATGATTTCTTTGGCTTTGGAATTGGATTTTGAGAGGTTACCAAGGTGTTATGGTTGACCCATTGCCTAAGGACGTCTAACCCCAGGTTGGCAAAAATCTGGGGTGTTACAAAAAGTGACAAATCATTGTCAGCATACGTGGGATGATGGCAGGCCATGGCAACTTGAATGAGAAGTTTCATCGATGATGAGGAACAGATATCCATGATTGTCCATTCGGCAAATTTAAACATCTCAGGATACCTGATCTCATACCCATATATAAACTTCTCCCAGCTCATCTGAGCTGGAGAACGGGTAGAAGTTGCGATAAGAGACGGAACCATTTCACCATGGCCACATTAGGCCCCCTCAATCAAAAGAAATAAAGTCGAGGGGAAACCCATTGGATATGTGAATGGAAACAGCACTGCTTTCGTGTAACGTACCACTGAAGTCAACAATATCGTCGCCAATACTCAAGGAAACTAGTACACTCCGCCACTGAAGCCACAGCAAAACAGGCAATACTAACCAGCGCAAACCCAACAGGGATATCAAGCACAGCCACCTCAACCGCAACCACAAAAGCCTAAGGGAAATGCATAAAATCCATATAGGCGGGCCATGTTGGGCAGGAAGTTCACCCGACTTGCACAAACGTACAGTCAGGTTTTGACAATGTTGATGCAAAGGCAACTCCTGATGCCACTCCAACAGTGACTTCCGCCAAATCCCCTACTACCAGGATACAATGAAAATCAATATTATGCATATCATTAGGCTCCTGGTCATCTAACGGACCACTATTTCACCTTGAAACACGCAGTCCAACACTTGATCGAAAGCCAAAAGATCGCAATCACCCCACGGGTCAGTAGCACCACTCAAGACAACATTCTTCAGAATCCATTGCCATCACATCAAGTAAGACGCAGTACATCTGGCACCACTACCATCAACAGCATTGAGAAAGAGCGTCCCACATACTCCTCCCCACATCACTCCATAGAAGCAATCATGCCCTATACAGCAAATCGGACATGGGAATACCGACAAGCGCCTCCACTAGCACCACCTCTCATCCTTAAAGCAGCACCAATAGCACCACCTCTCTCCTCTAAAGGGCATCAACAATGCCCACCAGGTCATATTCTCAGCCTCCCTCTCGCCAAGGGGAATGTCCAGCTCCTTGCCCGGCATATCCAAACAGGTCAAACTCTGAACCCCTCATTCTTCTGATAGGCCTCTCCGATCTACCCTGTTAACCTTGCAAGGGGCACCCCCGGTCCAATCAGCAAGTTTCCTAATGCCTCACCAGCTGGCACATGCCCAGAGGATCCCTCCTTCACAAAGTACACATCAAGAGGAGAAGGAAAATCCCACTGTCAAATCCTGTCACGATTCAACCATACTCCAAGAGAAATCATCAAGTCCACCACAAACAGTTCCGGTAACAACCACTCAGCCTCAAGAACCGATGATATATCTAGAAGGGAAGATGATTCCCTCTCATAACACAAATGTAGTCCCATGGCACTATCCAAAGTGCGCTGCAGTGGGCAACAATGGTAGGTGTTTCAGGAGAGACAACCAGAACCTAAAAGAAACTTGGAAAACTTTGTCAGGAACAACCCACAAAACCGATGTTGTCTACGACATAGCAGCTCAGCTCAAATCCATTCACGCACAAATTTCCATCTAAGAACTCTTGTGCATGTCAAGATCGCATTGAGAAATCTTTGTGAAAACTCTGAACGATGCACATATCTCTCCTCACATACCTCATGAAATGGTGGCAAGCATGATCGGACAACTCCTCGCACCATGAGCTATCACATTCTCTAATGATGAGTTATCACCCGAAGGTTGCAAACATGGGGGCTCACTTAATATAGTTGTCCGTTACAAAAATTTCAAAGTACCACTCGTACTCATTGATAAGGGATCAAGCCTAAATGTTTACCCTTTGAGGACTACGAAACATTTGAAGATCGAACCATCTTCTTTCAGGCCCAACACCATGAGTGTTAGAGCTTTTGATAACTCCCAAAGGCAAGTGGAGGCGGAAATAGATATTGAGTTACAAATCGGACCAAACATGACTCTTGTCACATTTTAAATCATTGACATTCCTACTTCATTTAACCTTCTGTTGGGACGATCATGGCTTCATGTCGTTGGAGTCATCGCATCCACTCTCCATCAAAAGGTTAAATTCCCTTCTAGAAATCGGATCATCTCGGTGCTGGCCGAACCAGAAACCGTCCTACCGGTGGCGATCAATACCCTAGAAACTGATATTCCAATGATTAACGTCCAACATGTGGAAGGTGACATAGCATATCATAGTTTCGAATTTGAAATTGTGAACTCCATTGCCAACCCATACCCACACGCAGTCGAATATGTCATCTTTCTTGCTGAACGACTAATCCTAAACTATCGTACCGAGTTCCATGAGAAAGGTATGGTAGTAAAGTCAGCTCGTGCCAATATACAAAGGCAGGGACTGGGGTATCAACTGACATCGGAAGATCAGACTGCAAGGTCGAAAAAGAGGCAACAATTCAAGTGCACACCCATCAAGTTTGTTAAAGCCTGAATAGTCTGTAGTGACATGGTGATCTCTCTTGAGGATCACCTCCAGCAGCTCAAACTAACAGAACATTCCAGCCAGGAATCCATTTGGCCGCCAATATGATGGGATAAAATCCTCAGGGCACCAAAAGTACACCCAATGCTAGGGGCAGAACCCCCGGACCCATCATATGAAGCTAAGGGCATGGAGGCAGGGCCACTCATAAAGGACCCGAGACCAGGAGTGCCCATTACAAGTCACTCAGGCAAGAACATGGAGGCACCCACCCCCACCAATAGTCAAGGGGAAATACCCTCACCAACAACTCAGCAGCACAAGGGGCAAGAACAGCCCATCCATTGGATCAAGAAAGGGAAGTGGCCTTCCCTTGATTGAACAGACATCAGGGTCCCACCGCAAGGAGGACACGAGGAGCCCGAGAAGCTCCAACTTCAGAGCGAAGAGATCGAATCAAACTCTGACTCTGAGCCCGGCCCAGCAGACATCATGGTCGTCGAGATGGATGACCACAGGTACAAACAAAGTAAAACAAAAAGATCAAAAAGGGGAAAGAACCAGGCTAGACAACCATCCCTCTGGCAATCAAATCGGCCGATGAGACACCCACGGATGAGGGAGCTACATATCATCGAGCCATGACTTCCTTGTTCCACGACATGATAAACAATGAAATAGAAGTCTGTGAATGACATGATCATCAAATCTCACACGATCGAAGGACATTTTAAAGACCTCGAAAAGCTCTTCGACATACTAGAAAAGTTCAAGCTCCACCTAAACCCACAAAAATGTATTTTTGACGCAACCAAAGGCAAGTTGTTAGACTTCATTGTCAGTGAAGATGGCATCCGAGTGGATGAGACCAAAAACAAAGCTATCATCGACATGCCACCGCCTAGTACCGAAAAAGAGATTCGGGGTTTCCTCGGAAGGATCCAGTACATCGGCCAATTCATCACATAACTAACTATAACACCCGAAAAATCGGGGGTCGGGTAGAAAACCAACTACCGAGTTCCAGAACGTCACTTATGCAACATGGATAATGATAAATTCATGTTGTCTGTAGAATGACATTAAACAAGAATGAGACTAAGTCAAAACAGCATATCATACTCCAGAGACAGTTAAATGAGCAAGCAGAAGACTGATAAATACATAAAATATATAATTGATTGTAAGTCTCCAGAGTGTGAACAGGTTACCGGGTTAATTAAATACATGTATACTCCAAAACTGGAAAGAAAAGAATATACATGAGTGCTCCAAAAGTATAAAATGACAAGTGTCAAGGCATCTACTCACACTCCCTGTAATCCCGTCGATCAGATCACACATAAAGGAGGGATCCTCCTCATCATCATCAAGTCCGGCGTTGCCTCGCAGGCCGCGCCATCATCTGCAAATACAAAAGGGTCTGGTGGTGTCCGGAACACCGTCCCGTAACGTGGGAGTGAGTAATTAACTCAGTGGAATCATAGAACAAGATTAGCATGTTATCAAATCAATCACGCGTTAATAGTAAAGCAAACAATCAAACATTCCTAGAAACTATTGTTAATGCAAGTATGAGATGACATGATGTATACCCTCACCGACATTCTCCCTCATACGGCACCATCTTACGCCCGCGGCATGCTTTCTTCCCACAGTGCTCCACATCTTCCAGGCACATGCAATGTGATGTGGATATAATTACCAAGTTGTTATTATTCCTTTTCATATAGCAGTATTGGGAAACTAAGGTACTTTACTTATATCAATCCTAACACAGATCCTGTCTAGGTTCATCACTCCTAGTAATCTTATACGATGTTATATTTGTAGGTCGCTACAAGGGGTGTCAGGACTGTTGCTCGCACTTGTTGCACCTCTCCCCCATCATTTTATCGATACAGGCCTAATTATCCTTAAGACTGCATCAGGACTCATCGCCCCCATGAGGTGTCAGGTTAAACTCAAGGTCACTACAAAGGGCTCGTCACCTGATCAGTGTAGGCCGACAGCGAGAATATAGTGTCTCATACCACCATAATCTGCTCAGAGTAGGGTGCTCACTGGTCACTACGGGGAGGTTTGTGGCTCCAGTGTAGGCCGACAGCTCGACCACGGTGTCCCATACTACCATGCCCGGCTCATGAGTCTTTATGGATCAAGGTACCATGGTTAACAGGGTTTCCAATGGTAAGTTCAGTACCCAAGGTTCAAGCAGTTATAACTCATACATGGTGAACATATAATGGCCAGTCGGGTTACTTGACGGGCTCGACTAGTATGAGCGCATCTCAAGCTGAACGATATGAAGTGCATGAAACACTTCGTGTGGCCTAACCACTGCCGCCAACCCAAAACACGACTCACGTTCATCGACGCGTCATTCGTGACAAATAAAAACTAACCACAAATTCGATCCATTACCAACTGCCTGGACTAGGTTATAGTCTCAAGCATTTGTGCATCAACATCAATAAGTATATGTGAGTAACAGAAATGAAATACAACATTGTAAGCATGTTGACACATGTTATAACATACAACTTAAGCAAATCATCCCACACATGCATTTCATGTATACAATGAAATCAGTACATATAGCCAACATGATGAAAATTGTTTACATCAGCATATTATTTGAGAATTCAATCTCAAAACTCATACGCAACACCATTTACTCAATACATACTAATACAAACATTTATACAAACACTTAGACTACACACTTTAGTCTACGTAGCGTATGTCGACTCAAAGTGCGCTTAAGGGCGAATCTCTTCGCAAAACTAATCATGCACGCATTCCTAATATTCTAACATGATAAATAGTCATGGCAAACATTTTATCAAAATATGGACGTAAGCAGTATTTCCTACAAATGATTAAAATACCCTAAATCTCATATTTACCGTATGTTTACAAAACGGAAAACGGACAGTAAGTTGTACATGTCAAACGGCGTTGCCGTCGACAATCTACTATTAAATGACATTGAAAGCTTTGAACTCAGTCAATCAAAGCATCTAAAATTCTCACCTTGTGTCGTAGAAGTGTATCGATTCGAATGAACGTCAACGCTTCGTCAACGGCGTTATGGCGACCTAATGCACAAGATACATAAGCTACTTTACTATTTGAATCGAAGAAATCCCCAAATCAGCAAGTAGTTAGGGTTTTTCTTACCTAGGATTGCGTTGGAATCGTCGGGAAAGTGATTGGAGTACGGTGCTTCGATACGTGTAATAGCTGCAGCAAGTAGCCGGAGAATCTCTCCCACACTCTCTAACAATCACTCACTTTCTCTCTCTCTTTCCCTAGGGTTTCAAGCAAATTCGGATGGGAGGGTTGTAAGAGGGTTTAAAGCCCTTATATACGCTAAAACTTCACCATTTTAGACTTAAGAACAAAGTATACTTGGGTTATAACCAAATCTAGACTGTTTCGATCCAAAAGAGCATTTCTGGAGGTCCCCTGGCCGAACGCGGTCGGACTTAAGCTCATGGTCACTGGATCTAGCACACATCAAGTTTTTAGACCAGTAGAGTTCTCAGATCGCACGTGGCGGTCCAGTTTCAGTTCAACGGCCATCGTACCTAAATCAGGTCCACAAGTCTCATGATATGAAAGAGAAATCTTTCCTGATCCGAGGGTGAAATTTGGCTGAATTCTGACGGTCAAAACGCTTAATAATAACGCGCCAAGTCACGTACCAGATTTGGATTAAAATTTCCAAATCTAACCCATTTCTCACTCTCTTCACTCCAGGCTCAATGAAATAGCCTCTGAACGTCGGTTGGGCTTGATTTTCGAAACGATTGTCAAGTCCAGCTAAGCGGTCGTAACGGTCTAAGATTGTAGGTATCGGACTTCCGACGCGCGGTCTAGATCCAATACAAAGTTTCAAAGGGTTCATGAGAGCAAACCGGTTTAGAGTTTGATCCTGGATTTTAGGGTATTGTATCGTCCTTGTTTCTACAAGTTTTGGATCTTGCAGAATGTATTTAAAGCATTCAGGGATAATTTCACAGCTACTCTAGCGTAGCGCTAGCTAACTTACGCTTAATTTCTAAAGGAATTAATCCTAAGTGATTTCTTTGGCTTTGGAATTTGGTTCTCAGAGGTTACCAAGATGTTATGGTTGACCCATTGCCTAAGGACGTCTAATCCCAAGTTGGCAAAAATTCAGGGTGTTACAATCTAACTCCTTAAAATAAAATTTCATCCCCGAAATTGGCTAAGGGTAATGAATACTTAAAGAGACTTTTGTATTGACGTTCTAAGGAAGGTTCAAATCCTATTTAATGACCAAACCTTACTTATAACCTAAATCAACTGTTTCGATCCTGGGCCAGTGGGGAAGAGGCTAACCACGCTTCCGCTGCACCACTCTGATCTAACGGTTACATTGGCTGACCTGAATAGATTGGACTCAATATGTTCTTCCCCCCTTAAAACTTAGTTCTACTTAAGGTTAAGAATCTATGTCTCGATTCGTATACCGGAATGCGATGTAACTTAGGGCCTATCCTTGACATAAAATGGGAAGCAACCTCTCACTACATTGGTCTTCCTTTGCTAATTATGCATTCTATGGCATTGATACCTATGATTATAGGAAGGAGCCTAATCACTAGTGTGATTGAGTTCAGGGGCAGGTGTAAGCTTGCGGCAAGATGTCTAATCTCTATTGGCTATATGTCCTCAACATTTTCCAAAGGTAAAGCAATAACTTTTGGTTATAGGTGGTCGGGCCAACACAGAAGAAAAGTTGTGTAGTAGGTCTGAGTCGAATACATAGACTTTCTGTCTAGCTAGGACAGAAAATTTATTGCATCAATTCTTAATCCGAGTCGATGCCGATCTTCTACTTGATCAGAGCATTGGATTCATTGGTAACTACCAGGATTAAGAAGTCGATTCAAACTGCGAATACATCGCTTACGTATACCATTCCTTTACTCCGCGATCCCGAATGTAATAAGCCCTTGGGGAAGGCAATTCTAAGGGGTGTGTTGGTTTATTCTACGTTCAATCTTAGGGATGTAGAAGTTTTTCCTGAGAATGAATGGTTCTAAGGTAAATAAGCCTCCTGAGAGTTACTAAAGGCGCCTATGAATGTTGTGAGGATCTACCCAAGGAAGGGAGTCCCATTCTAACCAAATCTAACCTACTATTCCTTAGCATATACAGGCTTTAGACTACTTAAGGTAACTAGTAGACTAGTCTATAATCTACAGCCTAGGCTTATACGCTAAATGGTTTCCTACCATTACGAATATGGGGAATTGTTCTATCGCTTAGGGTCACGATTGTATAAATGGAATTAGATTTCCTATATCGTCAGATCCTTCAAATTTAGGAGCACTAACTCTAAGTCCAAAACTCCAAGGGCCTATATGGCCAGTGGTCTCAAATTGTGTTAACTGGGACCGCATTACGTCGGGATTGGGAGTGGCATGCTTGGTAGGAGGGTGGGGTGGGATAAAAATTAATTTGTAAGCTTAATCCCGGGATTTACTTTTAATCGTATACATTCCAATCATGGTAGTGGAAACCATAGGATATACCCAATCTAGGGACAATACCTTACAGCGAACGAAATGGCATGCACTTCATTTGACAAATTATGTCACGATATATGGAATAAAGTTCCACATGAATTATGACAGGAACGCATTCGGCTATGCTAAGCCCAAACCATTACGCAAACACATTTCTACCTATGACATCGCTAGACCCAACAACAACAAAACACAGAAATCCTTCAAAGGGCTCGTCAAACAAGCGAAGAACGTGGAGAAATCGGATGGGTAAGCAGGTTTCCACGAGTCTGAGAATCAAATAAAAGGGACATGAGAGAGAGGACGGTGGAAAGGGAGAAAAAGGCTAAAATAACCTCACAAAAACCATAGGAAAAATGATGGAAATGGGGAGAAATGGCTGCCCTGATGGACTGAAACAAATCTAGGCCCTGTAGAGGGGTAGATCAGGCTCCCAAAGGCTGGATTTTCACAGGAAAAAGAGAACTATAAAGAGGAATGGAGCTCACCCGACTTTCAACCTTCTATGGAGGTTGGGAGAGCTCCAAATGATGAAAATGGAGAGGAAAGGGAGTGCCAACAGCTATGGATGTTGGGTTGGCGTTGGTTATAGCAGAAAATGGAATTAGGGGCTATTTGAAATGGGTTTTGAAAGGAAGGACAGCAACAAGAAGGGAAAAGGAGAGCTTGGGGGTGACATTTGTGAAGGAGGTAGGGTATTTGGAGGGTTTCAAGGTGCGAACCACCCATGGGAGGGATGCCCTACCCATTTCAGGGCGTCAGCCCGGAGCCCAGCCCGAGTGGGGCCCATCGGTCGGCGATGCCATCTGCGGCCAAAGTGGTTTTCGGCGATGGCCACCCCATGGGACGTGGTCCCCCTGTCCTGTAGGCCCCAAATGCACATGGGTCCCACCCTGGTTCATTGCATATTAGCCTAGATCCATGACTCCGTTTGGGGTGTTTCGAGGCCAAACTGTAAACCAGAATGAGTTTATTCATCATGTCGCATATGATTTTGAGGTAGGAGAAACTAATCCATCCAATTAATCCATTTATTACAAGAGATTTCATAATTGGAATGGCCAAAAGTCCAATTCTTACCTAAATTTATTATTCATAGTAAATTTTTATCTAAGTATGATTTTTTATCTTTTACACATTAGGATTTATGCCTAGTGTGAAAATACTTAGAAAAAGTTGAAGAATGGGGTGGTGGGAGGAGGGATTCTGAAGGAATTGGCTGAAACGGGGTTTAAAAGCCTTGAGATTGAGTATAAGGGTGTGGTTACCCACAACCCAAGGACATGCATTTTAGGGTTTGAAATTCTCCTAGGATCATCTCAAACCCGCCTGCTAACAACCTAGAGGTGACTTAGGTCGCTTTACGCGACCATAGATGCGTTATAGACTCGATCGAACGATCGATTTGATTAAACTTCGCCTATTGGCGAAACTGCGATCCTATAAGTGTTTCTAGGTTCCTTTCGTACCCACCTAAGTCAAAGGGGCGACAGCGTACGTCGCGTGTCCATTACCCAGGTCCAGTTTAATCTCAATCATGCTCTGATACCAACTGTAACACCCCAAAAATCGGGGGTCGGGTAGAAACCCAACTCCCGAGTTCCAGAACGTCGCTTATGCAACATAGATAATGATAAATGCATGTTGTCTGTAGAATAGCATTAAACAACATTGAGACTAAGCCAAAACAGCATATCATACTCCAGAGACAGTTAAATGAGCAAGCGAAAGACTAATAAATACATAAAATATATAATTGATTGTAAGTCTTCAGAGTGTGAACAGGTTACCAGGTTAATTAAATACATGTATACTCCAAAACTGGAAAGAAAAGAATATACATGAGTGCTCCAAAAATATAAAATGACAAGTGTCAAGGCATCTACTCAACCTCCCTGTAATCTCGTCGATCAGATCACGCATAAAGGAGGGATCCTCCTCATCATCATTAAGTCCGGCTCCGCCTCGCAGGCCGCGCCATCATCTGCAATTACAAAAGGGTCCGGTGGGGTCCGGAACACCGTCCCGTAACGTGGGAGTGAGTAATTAACTCAGTGGAATCATAGAGTAAAGATTAGCATGTTATCAAATCAATAACGCGTTAATAGTAAAGCAAACAATCAAACATTCCTAGATACTGTTGTTAATGCAAGTATGAGATGACATGATGTATGCCCTCACCAACATTCTCCCTCATACGACACCATCTTACGCCCGCGGCATGCTTTCTTCCCACAGTGCTCCACATCTTCCAAGCACATGCAATGTGATGTGGATATGATTACCAAGTTATTATTATTCCTTTTCATACAGCAGTATTAGAAAACTAAGGTACTTTGCTTATATCAATTCCAACACAGATCCTGTCTAAGGCCGTCACTCCTCGTAATCTCATACGATGTTATATTTGTAGGTCGCTGCAATGGCTGCCAGGACTTTTGCTTGCACTCGTTGCACCTCTCCCCCATCACCTTATCAATACAGGCCTAATTATCCTTAAGACTGCATCAGGACTCGTCGCCCCCATGCGGTGTCAGGATAAACTCAAGGTCACTACAAAGGGCTCGTCACCTGATCAGTGTAGGCCGACAGCGAGAATATAGTGTCTCATACCACCATAATGTGCTCAGAGTAGGGTGCTCACTCGTCACTACGGGGAGGTTTGTGGCCCCAGCGTAGGTCGACAGATCGACCACGGTGTCCCATACCATCATGCTCGGCTCATGAGTCTTTATGGATCAAGGTACCATGGTTAACAGGGTTTCCAGTGGTAAGTTCAGTACCTTAGGTTCAAGCAGTTATGACTCATACATGGTGAACATACAATGGCCAGTCGGGTTACTTGACGGGCTCGACTAGTACGAGTGCATCTCAAGCTGAACGACATGAAGTGCGTGAAACACTTCGTGTGGCCTAACCACTACCGCCAACCCGAAACACGACTCGCGTTCATCGACGCGTCCTTCGTGGCAAATAAAAACCAACCACGAATTCGATCCATTACCGACTGCCTGGACTAGGTCATAGTGTGCATTAACATCAATAAGCATATGTGAGTAATAGAAATGAAATACAACATCGTAAGCATGTTGACACATGTTATAACATACAACTTAAGAAAATCATCCCACACATGCATTTCATGTATACAATGAAATCAGTACATATAGCCAACATGATGGAAATCGTTTACATCAGCATATTACTTAAGAATTCAATCTCAAAAATCATACGCAACACCATTTTCTCAATACATACTAATACAAACATTTATACAAACACTTAGACTACACACTTTAGTCTACGTAGCGTATGTCGACTCAAAGTGCGCTTAAGGGCGAATCTCTTCGCCAAACCAATCATGCACGCATTCCTAATATTCTAACACGATAAATAGTCATGTCAAACATTTTATCAAAATATGGACGTAAGCAGTATTTTCTACAAATGACTAAAATACCCTAAATCTCATATTTACCGTACGCTTACGAAACGGAAAACGGACAGTATGTTGTATATGTCAAACGGCGTTATTGTCGACAATATACTATTAAAAGACTTTGAAAGCTTTGAAATCAGTCAATCAAAGCGTCTAAAATCCTCACCTTGTGTCGTAGAAGTGTATTGATTCGAATCGAACGTCAACGCTTCGTCAACGGCGTTATGGCGACCCAATGCACAAGATACATAAGATATTTTGCTATTTGAATCGAAGAAATCTCCAAATCAGTAAGTGGTTAGGGTTTTTCTTACCTAGGAGTGCGTTGGAATCACCGAAAAAGTGATTGGAGTATAGTGCTTCGATACGTGCAATAGCTGCAGCAAGTGGCAGGAGAATCTCTCCCACACTCTCTCACAATCACTCACTTTCTCTCTCTCTTTCCCTAGGGTTTCAAGAAAATTCGGATGAGAGGGTTGTGAGAGGGTTTAAAGCCCTTATATAGGCTAAAACTTCACCGTTTTAGACTTAAGAACAAAGTATACTTGGGTTATAACCAAATCTGGACTGTTTCGATCCAAAAGAGCATTTCTGGAGGTCCCCTGGCCGAACGCGGTCAGACTTAAGCTCATGGTCACTGGATCTAGCACACATCAAGTTTTCAGACCGGTAGAGTTCTCAGATCGCGCGTGGCGGTCCAGTTTCAGTTCAACGGTCATTGTACCTAAAACAGGTCCACAAGTCTCATGATATGAAAGAGAAATTTTTTCTGATCCGAGGGTGAAATTTGGCTGAATTCTGACGGTCAGAAAGCTTAATAATAATGCGCCAAGTCACGTGCCAGATTTGGATTAAAATTTCCAAATCTAACCCATTTCTCACTCTCTTCACTCCAGGCTCAATGAAATAACCTCTGAACGTCGGTTGGGCTTGATTTTTGAAACGATTGTCAAGTCCAGCTAAGCGGTTGTAACGGTCTAAGATTGTAGGTATCGGACCTCCGACGCGCGGTGTAGATCCAATACAAAGTTTCAAAGGGTTCCTGAGAGCAAATCGGTTTAGAGTTTGATCCTGGATTTTAAGGTATTGTAGCGTCCTTGTTTTTACAAGTTTTGGGTCTTGCAGAACGTATTTAAAGCGTTCAGGGACAATTTTACAGCTACTCTAGCGTAGCGCTAGCTAACTTACGCTTAATTTCTAAAGGAATTAATACTAAGTGATTTCTTTGGCTTTGGAATTGGGTTCTGAGAGGTTACCAAGATATTATGGTTGACCCATTGCCTAAGGACGTCTAATCCCAGGTTGGCAAAAATCTGAGGTGTTACACTAACGCCTATCTGTGAGCCCATATTCAAACTTCTAAGGAAGAATTTGCCAAAAGAATGGAACGACGAATGTCAAATGGCTTTCGACAAGATCAAGAAATACTTGTTAAATCCTCCAGTGCTCATGCCACCTATCCCAGGTAAGCCCCTACTGTTGTACATCACAGTCGCAGCGGAAGAGATCAGATGCGTTCTCGGCCAACACGATGATACAAGAAGTAAGGAGCAAATGATCTGCTATCTAAGCCGACAGTTCACAAGCTTTGAAGCCAAATACTCCAGCTTAGAGAAAACTTACCTCGCCCTAGTCTGGGAAACGCAAAGGTTACAACAATACATGATTGCTCACCCAATCCTTCTGCTCGCTCGCATGGACCCATTAAAGTACTTGCTCGAGAAATTGGGCAGGATTGCTAAATGGCAACTGCTACTTTTCGAGTTTGACATCACCTATGTCACTCACAAAGTAATCAAAGGGCAAGCACTAGCCCACCATTTAGTAGTACACTCACTACCAGATTACCAACCACTGAAGACCTTCTTCCCTGACGAGGACATCCTCCTAATCGAGGAAGAAGAAGAAAGAAAGGCAGAAGAGTGGACACTATTCTTCGACAGAGCTGTAAATTTAAAAGCGAGTGGGGTAGGAACAATACTCTACTCTCTCGATAACGTCCCAATTCCCATCTCTAGGCGATTGGCATTCCAATGCACCAACAACATGGCTGAGTATGAAGCATGTATCGCTGGTCTAAGAGAAGCCATAATCCTCAACGTAAAGAAGTTACGAGTCTTTGAAGACTCACAACTCATCATCAATCAAACGAATGGCAACTAGAAAACCAAGGATGAAAAGCTGATCCCGTATCACGTCTATCTAGAGAATCTGGCCGAGGAGTTTAAAGAGATCACATTCTCTTACATGCCCCGAGCCAAGAACTAATTTACGGACGCTCTAACTACCCTTGCCTCGATGATGGAAATCTCAAAAGGAGTAGCTGAGTGGGAACTCACCGTTGAATTCCAGGAAGAACCCGCGTTCTACCTACAAATCGACGAAGTCGAAACCTCTCCGAGTGATTAGCCTTGGTACACAGACATCAAGGAATATCTCAAGCATCAAAAGTATCCAGAAGGAGCGACATCAACCGACCGTCGCACTATCCAACAGCTAGCGGCCCAGTTCACAATCACCGGGGGCATCCTCTACAAGTGATCCTTCAATCAAGTCCCTCTCCATTGTGTGGATGAAACAGAAGCAGCACAGATCATGTCATAAATCTATGAAGGACTATGCGACTCACACATGAACGGACATATGATGGCAAAGAAGATCCTACGGCTCGATTACTATTGGCTAATGATGGAGACAGATTGCTGAAATGCTTCAAGTGTCAGGAACATGTGAAACTAGATCCATGCGCCTGCTTCTGAACTCTACAACCTGATGACACCATGGCCCTTCTCTATATAGGGACTTGACATCATCAGCAAGAATAACCCCAAAGCTTCAAACAGGCATGAGTATATCCTAGTAGGAGTAGATTACTTCACCAAATGGATAGAGGCAACATCATACACCACCATCGCAGCATCTCACGTAATCAAGTTTATGAAAAACAATATCATCAGCCGGTACAGTGTTTCTCATATCATTATTATAGACAACAGGACTCCGTTCGTCAATAAAAGGATGGGCGATTTCCTCGACAAATTCAAAATTAAACATCATTGGTCAAGCCCCTACCGTCCTCAAATGAATGGTGGGGTTGAAGCTGCAAATAAGACTATAATCCACATACTGGAGTAAATGGTCAAAACGTATCGCGACTAGTCGAAAATGCTCCCATACGCACTTTGGACTTATCGAACATCTGTACAATCTGTTACAGGAACAACTCCATATGAACTTGCATACAGAAGGAAAGCAATGCTACCTGTCGAAATCGAAATTGAAATCTCATCACTCCGAGTATTGCTGGAGAGCGATGTCGAGGAAGGCGAGTGGTAACAAGCAAGATACGATTAACTAAATCTGACAGACAAAAAGTGCATGCGTGCGCTAAGTCACTCATAATGCTACCAAAGAAGGATCGCCCGGGCCAACAACAAGAGGGCCCGAAAAAGAAGTTTCAAAGTCAGTGACATGGTCATAAAACATATACTACCACCGCACTTGTTAGATCCCAGAGGAAAGTTCAAACCCTCGTAGGACAGACCGCTAATCATTCAAGAGGTACCTCCAGGAGGTGTTCTTTGGCTCACCAGTCTGAGAGGAGAAGATCTTCCTGGGCACATCAACACCGATAACATGAAGATCTATCATGGGTAACATACCTAACCTTGTCAATGATTACAATCGCAAAGTTGTACCCATCACTTCCCGCAACTAAAACTAAAAAAGAGAAGAGAAAAGCACCCTTCGTCTGTCAAAAAAACAAAAATATATATGTATACCCACCACATCTCCCACTAAAGAGTATCCATCACTTCTCCCAAACCAAAAAATAACATATATACATATATATATATATATATATATATATATATATATATATATATATATATATATATATATATATATATATATATATATATATATATATATATATATATATATATATATATTTGTCATTTCTCCCATAAAAAAAAACATAAAAAGAAGAAGAAAAATAGAAAAAGAAGAAGAAAAATAGAAAATCCCAAAAAGAAGACAAAAGAGGAGAAGAAAATAAAATCATCGTCCCCAAATAACCCAACTAACATAAAACAGCTTACGATTGTGATCAAAGACAAGGACAGGAGGGTAACCAATCAGCCGGCTATGAAGGAAACTTCTTCGTCTTTTTCGACACTTCAAATAAAAAAATAAAAATAAATAAAATAGAAAACATGTCTAAGTAAAAGGGCGAGTTGAAAACCCGAAAGGGCGGCTCAAGTAAAACTAGCGGACATGTAGCGGACTTAGTGAAAACTCGAAAGGGCACTAAGGGTAAAAACAGCACAGCTGCCAAGGGGTAGGCAAGATCAAAAACCCAGGACGTAGTAAAAATTTGAAAGGACGCTACGGGCAAAAATGATGGAAAAGCTGGTCATAGTGAAAACCTAAAAGATCGTTATGAGCAAAAAGAGATAACAAATATATATATATATAAGTGCAGGTACAGAAGAAGCTGAGGCAACAAGTACGACAATGAGATACAAAGAAGAGACTAACTCTAAATCAATATTCCATCAGACTCTGCTCAAATCCAAAGGACACAATCTTGGGCACACTCTCAGGGAACTAAGATCTCCAGTACACAACCCAGACTACTAAACACAACGTGGGCTAAACCCAATATTCTGATCTCAATCATCCAAAGCACAAATCCAAACCTGAGCTAGCATTCACAAGTTTTGGTACACACAAAAATATTCTTTCTTATCAAAAGTCTTTTACATCACTTGACTTTTCCTTACTTGTAAAAACAACAAGAAAATAAAAAATACACATCCATCCATATAGGACAAGCAGCTGGTCAAAATCAGGGATTTCAGGTAAGCTCCTTTCCCTCATACATCAGTAATCTCTACCTAAGTCGCTCTACCTCCATGCATAGGTAGAAGACCTCATCCCTCTCCAGGTGATGTGCAGCAAGCATGCCCTCGTCATACCGCCTCCCCACTGCCAGCCAACGGGCCATATCCTCACAGGAATGACGAAGAACGACAATCTCAGATATAAGATGTCCATGCGTCGCAAGCAGAAATGAGGGGTCAATAAATGGTCGTTTCTCTAAAGCCTCCAATGAATCATCGACACATGAGGAGGATGAAGCAGTATCACCAGCCATATCTCGATCATCAGCCTCATCCACAAGCACCAACCAGGGACCTAACGATAAAGCGACTGCTCTGCCACCCATCGCGAGTATAGTACTGTTGCCAAGGGTGGAGCCCAAGACTCTAACTCCAGAGCCGTCGCATCCAAAGAGCCCTGCCAGGAAATCCAAACTCGTCATTACAAAGCGATCAAGCCAGAAGGAAGAGGAGCATGTCCAAATTCAAAAAAGGCAAAGTCGGGAATATCCTGTCAGAAACCAAATTGTCAGAGAAAATGAGTAGGATGATAGGAGTTGTACCCTCGGAGACCCAGTAACAGCAAAGGAGTGCGAGCTGCACTATAGATCAAAGGAGTCCGGTAAAGCCATGGAGCCTCCCAGCTGATTCCCATCCTTGGAGCCGAGAGAGCATACGACGGTACAATGACTCGATGGCCTCCGGACCAAGAGGAAGGCCATCAAGTAACAGAGACAGCATGTCATCACAACGGGAGTCAGGCCACAAAAGTAAAGGGATCATAACAAGGTGCTCCCACAACCACACCTAGGGAAAGGCAGAAGTCGAGCACAAGTTGCAAGTAGATAACAAAGCAGGGGAAAGGAAAGAGGATAAGAGCAATGAATACCTGGAGGAATGAGTAGCAACCCGGAAGATACGAGTATGACCAAGAGAGCACTCGGTTAGGCCCAAAAAGAGCTCCGCCAGCACCAAAGAAACGATGCCCCTATGGAACAAAACGCAGCAAAACACATCCAGTAAAACCGCCAACGATGAATGCCGTCAGCTTAAGAAAAGCAGCTCAGCCAAGACAAAATATAAATGCATTCAAGCACTAAAGCTAGCTATCAAATCCAGAGCCTCCCCGAGCAGTAGAACAGTGGTCATACAGAATCTCGAGCAAAATCTCATCAGCTCTGCCCTTTGCAGTGGAAAAAGTAGCTAAAAATCCAAACCAAGGGATTAGATCAGCTAAACGAACTGGCTCAAACGAAGGAACATAAGGCTCCCGAGTGAGATAAAGACCAAACGTGCGTGAAAACTCCTCTAAAGAAGGGCCCAGCTCCAAGTCATTGAAGGAAAATAAGTTCAACACTGGAACCCAATCATATGACACCGCGCTCAACAGTTGCCACTCTAGGCAAACTCAGTGGAAATGAAGAACCTCCCGGAAGCCTAGGAAACCCATCTCAAAGATCTTGAACTCGGTCAAGATCTTAATCCAGATGTGCAACCGCTCAGAATAGGCGTCGCGATGTGCGGCCGACAAGTTCGAATAGGTACACCCTCTACAATTTGAAACCTTAGATCCACAGGTGAATTATCGAAAATGGGCAAGCCCTCATCCAGCAAATCTAACTCATGGTGTCGGAAAAAGCTTGACTCGTCCAACATATCCCGAAGAGTATCCTGAAAAGCTGCAACAGGTCAGCCCAAGCCTCCAACAACCATCACATCAGGAGCAGTCTGAAAAGTACATGCCCTAGGAGCTGCAACACCTAAAGTATCCCAGTGGCTGACTGGACCGGTACCCTGACCCCTGACAACAACAGCCTGTCCCATCACTACCTCAAAATTCATGCTAAATATATGACCTAAGCCAACCGCAGGAGGTCCATCACCCTCCAAATCCAAATTGCCCGAACCATCAAAAGGGGGGCCGCCACCCGTCTGAATCCAATCCGCACCATCTACACCATTTGGGTCCACCAACATAGCATCCTCACCATCCAAGCGTGGTCTAACAAGATCCGGACCATTCATCATCCCTCCAGCACCATCCACACCACCCAATGGCCCACCAAGCATGGAATCATCAAATCCATCCAAGCCAACAAACCCATCAAACCCATCTAATCCATCCAATCACACCTCATGGCTACCATTAATGGTGGTAGGAGTCATGCCATGAATGACATTAACCTCTCCAAAAGAGCCCATCACACCACCACCAATCTCCATCAAACCACCCATAAATGAGCTCTCACCACCATAAATGAAGGACCCCCCACCCATCTCTCCATCATTCATGTTGGGCCCACCAACACCTTCATCATGACCAACTATAATAAAGGACAAAAGAGATAAAGGACAAAGAAGAAGAGGACAAAGAATGGAGGTAAAAAGAAGGGAAGGGGACAAAAGGGTATGATTAGATGGTCTGAGTAAGGAGAGAATAACCAGGACAAGTTTCTGGAAGCTGACAGAGAAGAAGGGAGCTTGCTGGAAGAAAAGACGGACTGAGGCGGTAATCCAATTACCGCCGACGGTGATCCGAGTACCACCGTCAAACCTCGCCATCTTTGCACGCTAACAAGACTAAATGGGAAGCAAAAAAGTTAGCGGCTATAGTCGGACTACCGCCAGCGATAGTCTGACTACCGCCTGGGTCAATTACCACCGGCGGTAATCCGAGTACCGCCATCAAACCCTGCCATCTCTGCACCCTGAAAAGACTAAATAAACGAGAAATAAAAAAGTCAGCAGCCGTAGTCGGACTACCGTAGGCGGTAGTCCAACTACCGCCCGAGCCCACTTTTAAGTGAAATTGAGGTGAGGTCCACTTCAAGAGGCCTAGACCGTGAAATGTCTACCCAAAAGTCAAAATGATATTACAAAATGATCAAGGACAATCTGAGAAGCAACATCAAGCAACTGAAATTTTATACATACGGAAGACTATACAGCTGGTGATACGTGATTACATGATACAATGGAACTAATCATCATCAGGTACATAGTCATTTGTATCCTTCCTACAAACATGCAACCCTAGAAGTCCCCCTCCAGTAAAATGTGCACCATCGCCCGGAGCATAGGCAGGCTACAAGATCATACCAATATCTTATTTATTATGTCCTAAACTTAGAAACCGGGCTCATAAAATTTTTGATCACTAAATTCGGTGCTGACAGCCTCTATAGTACAACATTCTCAGCTCTCAGCGCCTATATGCTAGATTTCGATCTTAGCACCTATGAGTTATGGGCCCACTTGATGTATATGAGGCCTATTGGTGTGGCCTATTGATGCCGCCCACTTGATGTATGTGAGGCCCATTAGTGCGGCCCACTTGATGTATATGCGGCCCATTGATGCAGCCCACTTGATGTATATGAGGCCCATTGATGTGGCCTACTTGAAGTATATGAGGCCCATAGATACAGCCCACTGGATGTATATGAAGCCCATGGTGTGGCCCATTATGCAGCCCACTTGATGTATATGAGGCTCATCGGTGCGGCCCATTGAGTGGCCCATTGTGATATATGTTAGGCCCATGTCATGCGGCCCATTGTGATGTGTATTAGGCCCATGTCATGCGGCCCATTGTGATGTGTATTAGGCCCATGTCATGCGGCCCATTATGATGTGTATTAAGCTCAAGAATGTAGCCCGTTGTGATGTATTTGAGGCCTAGGTATGTGGCCTATTGTAATGTATTTGTGGCCCAATTGATAAGGCCCATTGTGATGTATTTGTGGCCCGTGTGGGGAGGCTTAATGTGGTGTATATGTGGCCCTTGAGTGAGGCCCAATGCAATGAATGTGCGGACCGATGTAATGTGTGATTTCACTATAATGTATGTAATGATGCTTATGTGGGCCACTGCTTGGGAGCGATGTTAGTTAAATGTCCACATTAATGGGCAAAGATGGTTAGATGTCCACTTGTGACCTTCCCTTGAGCCCATTGTGAGGCCCATTCTTGTTATGAGTAGGCTATCTAAGCCAATCCTTGACATAAGGAGAGTACACCATCATCTTATAACATGCTTAGTGTAGCTTCACGATCCATGCCCATGTGCATCATATGTATGCTTAATATAAGGAGTGATTGATCACAGCACATGCTATTGGGCAGATTATTATGGGACTCCTTGAGAGATAAAGTTACCAACATGAGCGCACAATATGCGAAGGATTGATGTATGATTGGATTGTATGTCTCATGCATCTTACATTGTGTATTGTGATTACTGTACGCCCTAACGACATCAAGGTCGTAGTCTCCACAGGCATGTCGTAGATGGCTAGATGGGACACCGAAAATCTGTTACTAGCATCGGAATATCATAGATGTCCTTGGTTGAAAATCTCTAAACCTCCACGTCTAGGAGACGCCCCAACATCTAGACCAAGTGGATACATGAGCACCCTAGTGCCGAATACCAGTAGACCGCGCCTCCCATTATGTCGTGGTCGGTTGGGAGGAGGTGTGGCCTTACCCGCCCTAAGGTAGTAGGCATAGCTATGCTAAGTTTGATCAGCTCGTAATTAGGTCCGTTATCTACGTGCCGGGTAGATATTGGCTAACTACTATCCAGGCAGATAGTGAGGTCTCTTCTACTTGCATGGTTGTGCGTCCAGTGGGCGATGATTGCACGTGGAGTATACTAGATCTCGATGATGATCCCAAAGATGTACGATACTGATTTGTGGACTTATTAAGCAGGCATTACATACTCAGCATTTTACTTGTTCATTCACTATCCACTCGTGTTGGTGGTGCACAACTAATTGATATGCGTACCTTCGCAGTAGCCAGGATTTCATTTGGGACGCGTGACCAACCTGAGATCAGGAGTTTACCACATTGAGTCTAACTATCTAAATTAGGTATGGGACTGGTTTAGATAAAAGTCCCTTGTGATGGACCCCATAGCTTGTGATACTATGTACTATCATCCCAACTTCACACTCCAGCATGCTAATTTCATTCGCACCATATATTACATTACATCCTCGGCATCTGATATTTGGCTCTCTATGTCTCCGCATTGCATAATCGATCTGCATTGCATACTCCAACATTATATGATTTATGGACCTACATTGTATACTAGGCACTTACCTTGTGCACACACTTACATCACCCTCTAAGATTTCTATAAGCTTATGCACGATAGATGCGTGTAGGTGGCGTTAGGTCGCAGGAACGTTGAGCTTAGAGCATGCAGCTATCTTTTGGAACTTTGATTATTAATATATGTATTTCCCTTTCAGCATTATATTCAACTATTTATATTAGTGGATATGTGATAATGATGTTGCCTTTGTGATTTGGGTAAACTTGTGGTTATGCTTGTTCTGCAACAAATGTACTTTGAAAATCCTTCTTGTAGGATCCCAGGATCGGAATCTATCATGTGGGTGCTGGGAGCGGAGAATGGGATACTACGGAGGCTGTCGACCCAGATTCGGCTATCAAAAATTTTTTGAGACTGGTTTTCAAGTTTACAATCGTCGCCCACTAGACGCACAACCATGCAATTGGAAGAGACCTCACTATCTACTTGGCCAATAGTCAGCCAATATCTACCCGGCACGTTAATAGCAGACCCAATTACAAGCAGGTCAAACTCAGCCTAGCTATGCCCACTACACTCGGGTAGGTAAAGCCACACCTCCTCCCAACTGATAATGACACAGTGGGAGACGCGGCCTACTTGTATTCGGCACTCAGGCGCTCATGTATCCACTCGGTCTAGACGTTGGGGCATCTCCTGGCTACAGAGGTTTAGAAATTTTTACTCAAGGACATCTATAGTGCCTCGATGCTAGTAAAAAAAAATTGATATCTCATCTAGCCATCCACAACATGCCTGTGGAGACTACGGCCCTGATGTCGCTAGGACATACAGTAATCATAACACACAATGTAAGATGCATGAGTCATGCATCAATCCTCCGCATACCGTGCGCTCATGTGGGCAACTCCATCTCTCAGGAAGTCCCATAATAATCTGCCCAATGGCATGTGCTATGATCAATCACTCCCCATATTAAGCATACATATGATGTGCATGGGCATAGATCATAAAGCTATACTAAGCATGTTATAAGATGATGGTGTACTCTCCTCGTATCAAGGATGGGCCTAGACAGCCTACTCATAATAAGAATGGGCCTCACGATGGGCCCAAGGGAAGGTCACAATGTGGACATCTAGCCATCATTGTCCATCAATGTGAACATTTAACCAACATCGCTCCCAAGCAGTGGCCCACATAAGCATCATTACATACATTATAGTGACACATTACATCGGTCCGCACATTCATCGCATTGGGCCTTACTCAAGGGCCACATATACACCATATCGGGCCTCACCATACGGGCCACAAATACATCACAATGGGCCTTATCAATTGGGCCACAAATACATTACAACAGTCCATATACCTAGGCCTCAAATACATCACAACGGACCACATACCTAAGCCTCAAATACATCACAACGGGCCACATTCTTAGGCCTAATACACATCACAAGGGGCCGCATGACATGGGCCTAATACACATCACAATGGGCCACATGACATGGGCTTAATACACATCACGATGGGCTGCATGACATGAGTCTAAAATATATCACAATGGGCCGCTCAGTGGGCCGCACCAATGAACCTCATATACATCAAGTAGGTCGCATCAATGAGTAGCACCAATGGGTCGCATCAATGGGCCTCATATACATCAAGCGAGCCGCACCAATGGGCCTCAATACATCAAGCAGGCACATTAATGGGATGCACCAATGGGCCTCATATACATCAAGTGGGCTGCATCAATGGGTTACATCATTGGGCCTCATATACATCCAGTTAGCCACATCAATGGGCCGCACCAATGGGCCTCATATACATCTAGTGTGCCGCATCAATGGGCCGCACCTATGGGCCTCATATACATCAAGTGAGTTGCATTAATGGGCAGCACCAATGGGCCTAGAAAAGTGGATGAACCAACTGCATGCAACACGCACATCATGGTAGGACGCACAAATGAACGACATAGCTATATAATCCATGCATCAATGGTAGGCCCCACGTGGCACTGTCTAAAGGTGGACGATGTGAATATAGATTACATACACCAAGGTGGGTCCCATCACATGGGCCTAACATACATAATAGGTGGGCCTCACATACACAGCAAATGGGCCCCACCAAATGGGTAACATGGGTATAACATGCATCGTGCTGGAGAACATGGCACCATCCAAACATTGTCTATGGAAATCAGCACTGTCCAAACATCGTCCAGCATCGTCCAGCACAATCTGGACAGTGTGGATGAAATAAATACATCATGGCGGTCCCATACTGGCAAAACAGATAGATGGCTTGGAGGAATACATGCATCACGGTGGACCCCCGAGATGGATGGCATGGAAAGAAACACACGCATCAAAGTGGGGTCCACGTCCCTTGGACAGATAGACGGGGTGGAATAAATCACATACATCACGGCGGGGCATGGCGGTACCGTCCAAATAGTCCAGCACCGTCCAGCACATCTGGATGGTGTGGATGAAACAAATACATCACGATGTGTCCCACATGGCACCATCCAGAGATCAACGGTGCAGATACAAAATACATACATAATGTAGGCCCCACACATGTCATGATGGGGCCACGAACTTGCTAGCATATGTAGCAGGAGCTATTGGGACCCACAGAACTTGGGACTTCAATACAGCAACTATATAGCTGGTGTACACCAACTAATTTACATCCACCGTCCATGGATTGGACGATGTGGATGCATTACATCAATATAAGGTGGGCCCCACACACTGCCATGGTGGGGTCCACATCCAATGGGTGGACGGTTAGGATATAACACACACATCAGATGGCCCACACAACTAGCTGACATTAGTCAGTAGTGGGACCCATCGTCTTGGACAGGCGAACGAAGTGGATATAGAATAAATACATCAAGGTGGGTCCCATCCCACACGTGCAGCACGTGCGGGGTGGGCCCTACACATTACCTTGAGAATGGATGGTGTGGCAACAAATACATCACGGTAAGGCATGTACAACACCTTCCAGCAATGGACGATGTGGCATACAGATACATCACGGTGGCCCCTACACGGATGGTGCAAATAAAACCCATACAGCATGGTGGGCTTCACATCCCCAAACGGATGGACGGTGGATGATTAGACCCCACTTATTAACGTTAAGGCAGCAGCAGCTGCATGCTGCGTGGGGCCCACATAGATGGGCAGTGTGGATCAACGCATACATCACAGTGGTCCAAACAGTACCATCCAAATGGACGGTGTTGATAAAACCCATACATCAGCGGTCAGCCCTACCCAGCACATACAGATGGATGGCTAGATGACATGGATTTACTGATCACCAAAAAAAGGGAAGAAAGAGAGATAGAACGTGAGAAGGGGAGGGACCCCGCCACTATGGGCCCTCCCTATACAATGCATACATCAAGATCGGTCCCACCACAAGTGGGCCCTCAAACCATCAAAACCAAATGTTATGAACACCCACCTTTGATCATGGACTTCTCCTTCCACCAATGCATTCTAGAGCTCTAAGGGATACATTTTAACGATTGAGATGATCTTTGGATGGTGGGATTGGATGATAGGAAGGTGGGCCACACTAGCTCTCTCCTATGGAGCTTGGACATTTCTCTTGGGAGCTTGCTTGAAAATGGAGAAATGAGAGAGAGAGAGAGAGAGAGAGAGAGAGAGAGAGAATGGGATGGGTGTGAGTGATGGAGTGATGGGGAGTGAGTGATGGGTGTACTTGATAGGTAAGGGTTGTAAGAGAGAGAGAGTTAACTTTGGGGATGGTGTTGTACTTGACATTTGATGTGTGATGTATACTTGATTGATAGGATATATTCTCTTGAGATTTGCAATGCGCAGTGTTTTCCTTGAACTGAACGCGAGTCCACATCTCCGGGCCTAAGTATCACCTCAGCGCACTAGATGTGGACCGACTCTAGCGCGTGAGGCAATACCCAAGAGAACCGCGGAGACGGCGCAGTCGCAAGGATACAAGTCTCAAGTCGAACCGACTCTGAAATACGGGATAAGACTCAGGATCGTGTGTAAACATTGATTACAAATCGTAGGTCACCGGAATTCATCTGGGAGGACCGCATAAGCCTACGGAACGATACGAGCTAGGATACGAGTCTCACAGTATTGCTCACACCACTAGTTGTACTCCCTTATTGGATTGACAAAGGCATTGGCATCAAACCCCTCCAAAGCAGCAGTCAACTCCTGATAAGGCACCGCCTTCCAAACTGACGGACCCATCAGAGGGCAAAGCGGAACCAAAGGACCGCCTATCAATTGCTAAAAGAGCCTCTCCCCAAGATATCATTTCGTCATGCAAGGATCTTCCAAGATGCGATGCCGTCACGAGGCCTGGAAAGCCTTCTGAGCTGCAGGAGAAAGCGCCTCATTTGACCGAAGAGAGGGCCCGGTGTGAAACTGCAGAAAATTAAAAAATCAGAGATAAAAAAATAAAACAAGCAAGGGCAACTACCAAGGGGACAGAACAATCGCTTACATCATCAAGGACAAGGGCATCGATGTTCGACCTCCATGCAAGGTCAGGAAAACTACGTGTGCGGCTGCGGTTATCTTTATACGACAGCATCATACGTGGAAAGGGAGGAGAATGGTCGATTAGAGCGAGCGCTAGATGCGGAAATGGTCAAAAAAGAAGACCTAATGGGGCCTCTATCAGAAACTATGGGCAATCATCTCAAGGGAAGTGAATAGATAAAAGGGCTTGATCGTTCCTCAAGGACCAGATAAAAACCAGTCAAAGACCTACTGAGGCAACGACTAGCTTTATCCAACCCCTCGTACAAATGAGCAAGGAGGGCCGCATTCCAATTGTACAGCGTGGGGAAGGTGATGTCAACCACAAGTGTCAACAAATAGGAACTTACCAACTCATTCCTGTGACAGAAAATCATCACTCCCATTGTGTATAATATCAAGGCACGAGCCTTCACAATGGCCGCGGCCTCGGTCTCAGGGATGCGTCAGGCAAAATTGGCAGACAACCAAAGTAGTTTGAACCAATGACCAGAAAATTCAGAAGGATTTGGTATCATCCCCAGCAGGCTCATCCAATCGTCAAGAGAAGGTATCGGGAGATCATCCTCAAATAGGACAGATCCCCCATTATACTTCAGACCCAACTGCATATAGATGTCATATGGGGTGATCCCCTATTCCCCGAAGGGCAAATGGAAGGTGTGGGTCTCTGCATGCCACCTTTCCATCAAAACAGACAAGAGGGACATATTCATCTTGCTAAGATGAACTCGGAATAGATTGGAAAAAGGTGCACGCTCCAATATGTCAAAGAACAGAGGCCGAGGATCATGAAACCAGTCGGGCCAATGCATCCTGACTCCACGACCCCCAAGATCGCAGAAGCGCCACCCTCCCTAGTCACGTCAGATAAGTGACGGCCCTTGCAAGGAACGAAACACAGATCAGCAGATCGATGGGAAGGGCCAACCTCATTTCGAATACGGCGAGGCATGCTGCATAAGCAAGATTTACAGGTAAGTATCCTTCTCGCTACCAAGTCAAAGCTCAAGTCAATGGTCAAAGCCCAAGTCAATATTCAAAGTCAAAAGTCAAAAGTCAAAAGTCCAAGTCAATGTTCAAAATCTAAAGACAAGAAGGCCAAGTCAACAGTCAAGGCCCAAATGTTCAAAGCCCACCCAGGCCCATTTTCAAAAGACCATGCCTCTAAGGCCCAAGCCTACTTTTGAGAGCCCACTTCTTCAAGGCCCATCAAGGCCCAAATGTTTAAGGCCCATCAAAGCCCAAATGCTCAAAGCCCATCAAGGCCCATATTTTCAAGGCTCGAACCTACTTCTCCATGGCCCATTCTTTCGGCCCATATGTCCATAATTTAGGCCCACTTCCATAAGTCTATGTTCCTACAAGATTATCTCCTGGAACCACATATCCAAATTAAGGTACATTCCAATTTGACCAAATCAGGATCATGATTTCAGGCCCACTTGAAAGACCTCATTCATAGAATCAAAAAAATCAAGCTAAGGTGTGCGACCCACTCCACAAGTGGTGGCCTGCCATCAAGATCCATATCATCCAAGTGCTCAAGTGGGACCTAAATCATCCATCCTATGGTCCAGATCATCACAACCAAAAAAAAAAGATAAAACCAAATAAAAGAGTAGGGCTTCCTTTCTTATCACACCCCACTCTAATAAAAAAATATATATAAATAATAAATAAACAAAAATAGAAAAATTCAGCCAACCAACTCTTTGGCCCAAAACAGAAAATCCAGTAAGATCTAATGGTTGAGATCTAGCCAAAATGATCCAACAGTCCCGATCATGGTCCACCCAGGCCCAAAAAGAAGATTCAAGGCCACAGATGAACTCCTTCAAAAACATCCTACCAAGAGGATCCAACCAAAGCAAAACATGACAAAATCCATGGGTCATCCACCTAAAAAATGAAGAAGGATAGAAATCAAGAAAAATTGTCAAGATTAAAGGCCAAAGAGAGCTTCTAGGGACAACAATGGTGTCCCTGGACGTCCAAGAAGTGAAAACCAATAGGGAAGGAGGCCACATCCATCAGACCGGTGTTTAGCCCGAACCAGCAAATAAACGCTCGAACCGACGGTAATCGGTCTGCCGCCCCTGACCAAAATTGCATGGGATTGCGAGCTTGTCCCCATGATGAGATAGGACGTTTGAATCTCTCCTCGGTCCATTGGACAAGAACCTAAGAAAAGATAAAAAGAGGAAAAGAGAAGATTCCCCAAAAGTGGTTTCTCATCTCAAAATCTCATGAGAAATTCAAAATCTCATGAGAAATTGGGAATCTTGATCAAATGAAAAGATATATTTCTTGAAAATCTAAAGAAAAAAGGGAAAAAGAGGAAAATTCCAAGAAATCCAATAAATGATGATTGGATGCCCCATTATTCCATTAGTGGAGGCCATCTGACTATTTGATTTAAACCATACAATAAAAACCAGGCAACTGCACTCACCAATAAGATCGGACGGACCTTTCAAAAAATCTAAATAAATTCCAAATCATTAGCCCCATCAGCTTATTCGTGGAGGCAATGCAACTGCCATTTTTTTGTAAATAAAAATCGAACGACGACACCCACCTGCGAGATCGAGTGGATATTTTCCAAAAAATCTAAAATAAAATTCAAATAAAATCCCCAAGGAGTCTAGTTCCAAAGGAAATAGTTTTTAAATAAAGTTTTTCAAAATGGACACGGCGCACAGTACACTAAGGAATCTTCCATATTCTTCAGTTGTGGTCAGTGCAAATAACTAAATAAGATTCGACCCTTTCCGGTTTCCTCGGGGGATGAATGAATCCATACATGATACATGTACGATTGCCCCGATCTCTATATCTGGACAGTCATATGAATGCTAGGAGAAATGAGGGGATCTATCTCTAGAAAGAATAATCAAACTCAAAGTGACAACAATCAATTGTAACTAAAGTATCAGAATCAGCAGACTACATGGAAAAAGATTACCTACACATACCTAGTCCGGGATATTCGTAAAATTTGATCGAGTCCAAGTTGGCGTAGTAAGTTCCCCGACGTGCAGGGAAGCTAACCACTTTGACGATCAATTGGATCAAATACTCTTAGGATGATTATATAGCAAAGGAACGACAGACCAAACAGTACAGGAATCCTCATAAAGTTGCACCAACGTGCAAAGGCCCTACTTTTCAGACTTAACCTCCAATAATATTAACAATCTGACGTGAAAAGGTTGTGATTAGTGACTCATAATGCCGCACCAACATGCAGGGACAATCATATCGTTTTTCTCATCCCTCATGATATGTGCAAGTCATCTCTTTTCCAAACGGTCAGCTGACAATACAATGGCAGGCAATAAATTTGAATCACTATCCTTTCTGACCAGAATGGTGGGGTGTCCACTTACTTTGACCTTCGGTTGCTCATAACCACCCCACCCAAGCTAACATCTTGAAAAGGCAAGGACAATTTGAACCATGATCAATACCCAAACCTTGAACCCTAATCCAAACCCAAAATCCTAATCTAAACCTTAAACCCAAAACCCCACAACCTGACCCATTAAAGCCAAATCAGCACAAAAACTCACCTATTCAAACCCAGAAGCCCGAAAGAAGACTATCGGACGAACCATTGCACTAAACGAGGTGGACACACATAAGCTCAGCCCCAGCCCTGCCTGGGCGGTAGTTGGACTACCGCCGGCAATACTCCAATTACCTTCACTCCCGAGGTGCGTGTGTCCTCCGAGCAACAGTTGGCCCAGTGTCTGAAAGTCAACTTTCTTCAAAAATTGACCCCCCATAAGACCTTATTTACTATGTTACCAAACCTAAGAGCCAATAGGAGTGCGTCATGTGGCGTTTCTCTCTCCTTAACCACTCATAACATGCCACATCAGCTTTTACCCCTCCTACCTCACATTTACCATAAGACCATTGGGGAAAGCTATAAATGGCCCTCTCCTCTTCACATTTTCAACAACAACTTCTACTTTTCAAGTGTGAGAGAGAAAGGGAGAGAGAAGAAGAGAGTAAGAGTGAGGGTGAGAGAGAGATCCCAAGCCTCCAAGATCAGATTTTTCTAGCCATCTCTTAGCTTCCTCCTAACCTTCTCAATCTCAAGTCTAGCCTGGATTGATCCTGGTGTAACTCATGTTCTAGCCAACTCAAGTTCAGGACAAAGATCCATTCGTCTTATACCCAAGCATTCATCATGACATTTATTCCCTTCTCAACCCCCTTGCTTCTCTAGATTTCTAATGAACATATGCTCTATGACTTGTCATACATCGGATCTTATCACATCAGAAACTCCTAGCAGTCTAGTTCAATTTTCTTACCTCTTTGCATAAGCATCATCACATCCTCCTTCTAGACACATCGTTGGACGTATGCTCTGTGGCTCGCCAAAATCTCAAATTTTACCGGATCAGAAATTCGCGCATATGCCTAGTCCCATCTCGACCATAGCATTCATCATCCCTTGAGATTTTTTTTTCACACCAAGTAAAGACCGTACCTTTGTATGGGAAGAAAGGCTGCCTAACACCTTCCCTCTTTATAACTGAGGTCCCTTACCTGAAATCCTGGATCGTAAACCAAGAGTCAATTTAAGGTAGGAGAGTCTTCGAATTTCTCCAACCTTACATATTTCGCAGGTTTTAGCCGATTACGGGATTTTGAGATTAATTGGCTAGTGGCGACTCCAACATCTACAAATCAGTCTACTAACTCCCACCTTTCACAGCTAAAAATATTTAAATCAGCGTGGGCGCCGATTTCCAGTGTTCACACAAACTATCCTAACAACAAAGTAAAGCAACTACGACTAATCCTAATAATAGAAATGAAACTATAAATGGTCCAGCGCTCACACTACTCCAACTATGCACCTGTAAAACAATTTAAGGGGTTGTGAGCACAACGACTTATATGGTCATATCATTCCTTAATTGAAAATTCTACATTGGTATGTTACAAACAAATACATAATGAATCATTGAGTCATAGTGCGTAGTATCATGAGCCGGTAGGGGCCTCACACCTAGGGTCACAACTCATGTTAATTCCATACCTAACATACAAAGTGATTTAAAGATATTAAACTCTTTATCTTAAATAGTCCCATACCTATTGGGGATTGTGGCCCACGAGTATGTATAACTAAATTGTATTTACGCATCCACAATCCCAAATGTAGGAGAGCATTAATGTTTATATAATATCTATTGAAATTATGATAATAAATTAGATTAAAACAAAATAATCATCCTGATCCTTTTCATCAAATCCAATGTAGAGCACCCATATGTACTAATCCTTTTTGGGAATGATGCTCGATAAAGCACCAGTGTGATCCTTTTAGGGAATGACTATGGGCAGAGCAACCATGAATAACTTTTAGAGAAAATACCAAGGGCATATCACCCATGTGTGCATATCTTTTAGGAAATTACCTAGGGTAGAGCACCCATGCCAATCTGTTAGAGAATGACATTGGGCAGAGCACCTATAACAACATAACATAATGATCATTTCTGGACAAATAACCTGTACAAAATAACATAATGATCCTTTTAAGCCAAAGCACCCATAATTTAAATTTAAACTAAAGCACGTATTAATAATCAAATAAATTCATTCCTCAACACGTAATAAAAATAACTATAATTAAATAAATGTAATATAACAATAATCAAATAAATTCAACTTCGACACATAACAATAATCAATTTAAATTCAGTCTACCATATGTAACAATATTCAAATATATTAAATCTACAATAGTTAACAATAACCAAATGAAATCAATGTAACAAATAATCAAATGGAATCCACCTATAACTCAAATAATAAAAAAAAAAGAGATTAATCTATAATGAAATCAATCTACATCTCATATAATAGTCAATTAAACTTAATCTATAATAAGTCATAAATAATAAATGAAATTAATATGCATCTAACATAGGATTTTCAATTAAGAAGATCATCTACCTGATCTACTTGTAAACAATTTGATGGGGCATTGGTCTATACGCAATATGCTTGTTGAATCATGCAACTCTAATTCGACCCGACTCGGAAAGGCGAACTCCTTATAATTGCGTGTAACTAGGTGATTTCTATATCAATTATGTTAAATCTTCTTGCGGTTCAACCTATGGAGATTATACATTAAGGATTCCATTATCATTGGATCGAACTACGTGTAATCAGCTGTTGACTCATTAAGTCAACTCAGTGAGTCACAGTGAAATCGATGAAGTTAGAGAAATTGGAAAAAGAAGTATTGAGCTGTGATTGGAGGTTAACCTACCCTGAGGTTGCTAGAAGGTTAGAGTGCTCAAAATCCGTAGACCCAATAAGGTATGGCTGACTGAGTTGACTTGGTGGAGCACCTCTATTGTTCTATGTTGTTGATGTCTTAAATTTGTCAATAACTAGGTCTATCGATGCTATCGACAGACCACTCGATGTCATCGAGCAGATGTCAATGCCATCGATAGGTGCTCAATCCCATCGAGAAAATTTAGAAAAATCCATGTTGGTTGCTAGAACATTTTAGTGTTGTTATTCGATGTAAGTTCGATGACTTTGAGGGTCGTCGATGGCATCGAAGGTTACATCGAAGATGCTTGCAGAATTGCGTAACTGTGAAATTTGTTGCCTATTCCGATTGTGATAGTATATATATTGGATGTAATCGGGATTAAGGTATAGAGAAGGCTTTCTTATTCATTCGTAAGGGTTTCAAGGGCATAGTTAGGGCTTGTGAAGTGGATTCGAGGCTTGTTCGAATTGGTAACACTTAATCTTTTATAATTTATGCTTTCATAGTGCATTACTCGTCAATTTGTGTTGTGGTTTTTTTCTCGCAAGGATTTTTCATGTAAAATTCAGGTTGTTCTTGTTTGGACTTGATTATACAATTGTGAGTACTTTGCTTGATTCGTGTCTGGGTGCTTCTGCTGTTCCCCAACAAGTGGTATCAGAGATAACGTTAAGAAGTAAATTAAATCCGAAAATAATGTATCAATAGCATCTAACTTGAAGTTTTATGTAGAAAAATATTCTGGAAAGAACAATTTTGAAATATGAAAAGTTAAGATTAACAGTATCCAAGTTCAGCAATGATTGGACAAAGCTCTCCTTAAAAAGTGACTGGAATCTATGCAAGAAGAAGAATGGAACAAGATGGAGAAGAAAGTTAAAACCTCTATCTAGATATGCTTGATGGATGAGGTCATCTATAATGTCATAAGAGAGAAAATTGCAGCAAATACATTGGTGAAATTAGAGAATATTTATGCAAAGAAATCTCTCAAAAATGATTTATACTTGAAGCTACAATTGTTTAATCTGAAGATGCGAAGGGGGTTGATGTTGAGGCCCACATTAGTAACTTCAGTATGTTGATTGACAAATTGTTGGATGTGGATGAAATGATGAACGATGAGGATCAGGTGTGTTTACCGTTGAATTCTCTCCCAGCTTCATATGAGTCATTCAAGGACTCTTTGTACAATAGCAGAACGACCATTAGCATCAAGACTATTATCTCAGTCCTTCAGTTGAAGGTGATGAGAAAGAAAAATAGTGACGTAGGTGCTTCTACAGATGTACTAGTTACAAGGGAGAGAATTGCTAAGTGGCACAGTGAATCTTCGCGATCGAGGTCCAAATTCAAGAGTAAGGGCAAAGGCAAGATGAAGTTCTTAAATTGTGGGATGTGAGGGCACATGAAGAAGGATTGTCAGAATCCTAAGTTGACAAATGAAAATTCAGATAGTTCTTCCAGGGAAGCGAACACTGCGGAATCCAATGAGGAAACGAATGGTCGTGATGTGTTGACCGCATCAAACTTCAGGTACTTCGACAAAGAATGGATTTTAGATACGGGGGTTTCGTACCACAAACCCCTCATTAGAGTTGGTTTACCAGTTAGAGTGAGTGCAATGATGCCTAGGTATTTATGGGCAATGATAATGCATGTAAAGTGGTAGGCAATTGATCGATGCACATCAAGATATTTGATGGCATGCAGCGTATCTTAATCGAAGTGAGACATGTTCCTAATTTGAGGAAGAGTCTGATATTTCATGGAGCACTCAAGGCACTCGAGTGCAAATTCACTAGGTTTAATCGTGTTCTTAAAGTTTCAAAGGGGCCACTCATAGTCATGAAGGTACAGAGGAATGAAAACCTATACAAGTTGATCAAGAGTACTTCATTAGGTGAAGCTGCATCGTCTATAGTGGATTCCACATCTACATGTATGAGGAATCTATGCTTAGGCCACATAAGCGAGCGGGACATAAAGGTACTTTTCTAACCGTTGTTTAATTTCATTTTTTAAAAGCATTGATTTTAATATTACGAGTATTGTATATATGATAAACAGTCAAGGTTATCTTTTAAGTCTGAGAAATATATGGTTCTTGATTATGTGCATTCTAATGTATAGGGGCCGTCACCTGTGATTTCTGGTAGAGGGTCATCATAGTTTTTCACATTCATTGACGACTATTACAGAAAAGCGTAGATTTATTTTATGAAAAATAAATTTAATGTTTTCACCAACTCCAAGTAGTGAAAGGCGATGGTAAAAAACAGTCAGGGCGAAAGATGAAAGTGTTGAGGACAGACAATGGGGGAGAATTCACTTCTAAGGAATTCAATCGATATTGTAAAGATGAAGGGATTACGAGGCATATCATAGTGCGCTACAAATCAGAGCAAAATGGTGTGGCTGAGCAGATGAATCGAATTCTCTTGGAGAGGGCCTAATGCATGATCAGTAATGCTGGGTTGGGTAAAGAATTATGGACTAAGGCTATTAACACGGCTTCTTATTTGGTGAATCAATCTCTTTCTACGGCTATTGATTATAAAATTCTAGAGAAAGTATGGAGTAGCCAGCAGGTAGATTACTCAGGATTACGTGTATTTGGTTGTAATGTTTACTCTTACCTATCATCAATTGAGAGAGATCAACTAGACCAAAGGGCTAAAAAGTACATCTTTGTCGACTATAGTTGTAGTGTCCCAATTTCGTGTAGCCAATTATATACACACCTAAACATACATCCACATAATGAAGAATACAGTGAAAATTAAACATAATGAATTCGTATACATGGTAGAAGTAATTAAATTTCAAGAATGAAATTTTGTTTAAAGGGGGTAGATTATAACACCCCAAACTTTTCAATACCCGAGTATTGAAAGTTCTCAAGTATTACCATGAAATTTAATTTAATATATATAGGTGTATATCACCAATTTAGCACATCTTGACCCTATATCTATTCTCGAAACTAAACCTGATGGTGGGAGTAATCTTCATCCGTAGATCAAGCTTTTATATACCCTACAAGGGTGAACCCCCCCCCCCCCCCCCCCCCGGGCCAAACCATGGAATCTTGCCTCGTGAACTTTTCTGGAGTCTCAAGAATAAGTCAGGGACTTAAGCTCCAAATTTTGAATAAATTGGACGTATGGATCAAAAATTAAAATTTTGGGATTGACAAGCTGTCAATATAAAAAATAAAATAAAAAATTAGAATTTACAACCGTTCATATAAAGGATAACACTAAAGCTTAGGTTTAACAACAAATGGATAATTTGGGCTTACCCCTCATGAAACCTAGTATAATTTTATGGTGGAAAAAAATATACATGATATTCCCCAATGATCTAAAACAATCAAGGCCATGGATTTACAGAATCATATTCAAGTAAGTTAGAAGCGGTTTAATCCGAGTACCAAATCTCGAGAGCTTACCAATGGACTTAATGCCCTAATCAAGCAAAAGTTCCAAACTCACCCGGAATGAATGATACTAAAAAACTCACCGCCATGGCCAAGCAAGAGTTCAATGTGTCAAGATTAGCTGTATTATAACCGTTTTCCATGTTGCCCCGAAACACTAAGAACAAATATATATATATATATATAGAGAGAGAGAGAGAGAGAGAGAGAGAGAGAGAGAGAGAGAGAGAAACTTTACTCTAAATAGTGGGGGAACTAATGTGTGAAATATTATAAAGTTAAATACATAGATAAATAAAATAATCATATGTATATAAATCTCGAAGTTAAGATTTTCATTTAAGGGGGGTAGATTGTAGCGTCTCAATTTCATAGAGCCAATTATACACACACCAATATATATATATATATATATATATATATATATATATATATATATATATATATATATATATATATATATATCCACTTTATGAGGAGTATAGTGAAAAATTAAACTAAATGAATAAGTGTAAATAGTACAACTACCCCAAACTTTTCAATACCTAAGTATTGAAAGTTCTCGAGTATTACTATAAAATTAATCAACTTATTATATACATGTATATAATACCAATCTAACAATCCTAACCTTACATTTATTCTCCAACACGAATTTGACCATTGGGAATAATCTTCATTCATAGATTAAGCTAACTAACCGTTGATTTTAAGATGGGATCATCATATACCTAAATATTCTCACTTGTCCATCATAACTAACCGCTCAATCAAATATGCACTGCTAGATAGAGACATCTAACCGTCCACTTTAATTTTGGACCACCTAATTGTAGTAAACTAGCTACTTGATCTCTACATCCACTTGTACATATATTAAGTTGAGATTCATATCCGTTCATCTTGTTCATCATCGATGAATATGCTTAACCCACCATCAGAACTACAATATGAGAAACTTATACACATGAACATGATACTCGAATTTAACGATACACATGTTCTACTCCTTAATTACTACAGAAACCTACCTTGTGTTCTTCCATTTACAAAACCAATTGTACATATACCTATATACACTGTTAGAGTACCAACCATCAAGTCTTCATATTTTAACATGTCATCTGACCATCCATTATGTTGGTTGATATATGTATATTTCCTTAGTTAATTTAGTTAATAATTCTTTATTCATAATGATTTAAATAGAAGTTCTTTTGTAAGAATTACTCAGAAACATGCCTATAAACATCTGGAACCATTAGATTTTTCAAAACTCTCATATTAGCAATAATTACGAAAATATCATTAACATATATCCCTGAATTTTAGATCACATAGTTCTCATAATCCATTTCATGTGAAATTTTATACCATGCCTATATATTATAAATTAACCACACACATTATAAATTAACCATACACGTCGAATTTCAGCCATTAGATTATTGTAAAAGTGGCCTAATTAACAAATCATCTCCTTGACCATTGATTTTGTTGTCCATCAAGTGAAGAAAGGTCAAGGGTAGTCGTAGTAGGATATTGCCTTTCATATGAACGACTTGGAGTGCCAATAATATGGACCAAGTGCAAAATATGAAGACCCCACTTTAGTAGGCTTTTCTTTAGGGGCGACGTTTTCCTTTCAAGGCCTATCAACTCCTTATGAATCTGGATTTTCCGATTTAACCACTTCCTTCCATCTATCGCAACTTAAATTTTAACTACACTCTGGTCTCATATGACTATGAGATTATACAAAATTTAGACCCTGATCTATGATCTTACACCGTTGAACGCTGAAGTCAGTTCTTTTCTTTTGATGCAAAATGTGATATTTTATATCTAGGCCTTTTTCACCATCAATCAACCACCAAATTTTGCCCAACCATTTGCCTATCCTGACTACAAATTTTTCCTAAAATTGGGCCTTGATCATTAAGTATGGATCGTTAATTAAGATTAAGTTCATTTTGGCACCTATTAAGAGAATTTTCAAGATAGGCCAATGTAAATTTCAGATCACCAAGAAAATCATATACCCCAGCCCTATTCGATGACCCTGACACAATGGATGAATTAGATTTAAAGAAAAATTGTCAGAATAAGAAAAATTAGAGAAACTCAATACAATTGAGATGAAAAACACGCCCCCTCACATGCCCACTCCCTTTTAAAAAGGAGGCGTGCGTTCCCCTCTCCACTTGCATGCCCAAGGAAGAGAGAGAGGGAAAGGGAAGGAAAAAGGAAGAAGAAAAGAAAAGAAAAGAGAAAGAAAGAGAAAGAGAAAGAAAATCAAAGAAAAAGAAAGAGAGAAAAGAAAAGAAAAGAAAGAGAGAAAGAAAAGAAAAGAAAAGAAAGAGAGAAAGAGAAAGGGAAAAAGAAAACGCGAAGGCGAGGATAGTTGCATGCGGAGTTATCATCGAGGCCTGGTTCGACTCCTAACCTTCTTTTCTTTCTATCCTCCTCTTCCCTTTCCAAATTTAATCTATCCCTCAACAATGGAATTCTATTTTCGAGTCAACGATAAGAAGGGCCTAAACACGATAAATTGAAAACTTATCAGTGTAGGCAATATGTAAACCTGTCTAAGGAATTATTTAGGTCAAGTTTTCCTCAACTCTAATCTGACATCTAAATCAATTCAAACAAGGTGGATTATAGTAGAAGCTAATCATACGCCTCTGATCTAACTTAGTAAAAGACTACGCCACCACTCGAGGTGAGGGTTTTTCCTTTAAGCTTATTTTGATTTAAGTTGATATGATTTATTCCATCTTTTATATGCCTTGTTCTTATGCTATTATGATTCTCTTCTTGCAATTGCTTTTTTATCACCAATGATTATTTATCCTTTGGGAATGATGGTTAAGGCTTGAGTTAAATTATGCATATCTTTATTTATGTGAGGTGATGGATACAAGTCTTTCTCTTACTTTACAAATTTTGTTGATTTAACTCTTGCCACTCTCCTTTTACTGAGTTAGCCTTGCCACTCTCCTTATTATTGAGTTGGTCATTGTTACTCTTCTCCCTATTTTATTAGCCTTGTGCTATCTACCTTTATGGCATGGGCATGTACCTTAAAATTTTAAAACCTCCTGTGATTCAGTTTACATTCTCTTTTATGCAAGTGATGTGTTAAAGGTATTACAACTAGTGATTTAACTATTATATCATGGACGTAATGTGCTCTGGGTAGAGACCCTCTTGGTCAATGCATAATTCCATGGGTTTTTGGATAGTAGTGCATAAATCGATATAAGTAATTCACAATGCGTGTTACATCACTTTCGAGATTGGATGTCACAAATAGTCACTCCATGAATAAATCGTTCCACGTAATTCATCAGACTCATGTGTTGTACCGCCTCGAGGTGTTCACGTAAATCCACAGTAGCGTTCAACATGCCGGCGAATATCCGTAGTTATAGGATGCGGGTCAAGTCGGGTTTTATGTGAATCATATTCCACATTGTGATGATCACCATATATGATGAGCTGCACACACTTTGCTAGGCATGTATTCATATATATATAGGTTGTGCATACTGTACTACTCGTAATGGTGGAGTACGAGACGTATCAGAACCCTTACATTACTTTTATGAATCCCTTAAATTATTATTAATCTTAAAGGATAACCATCACTATGAGTAGGGCGTTGACCCTCTCCAACCATACAGATGATACATGTGATGTACAGATTGAAGATCTAGAGGATCATCTCCCTATGGAAGATTATATTGAATGAGTAAGAAGATTTTTTCATGATTTAGATTTATGTTTCCGCTGCGAACTCGATAATGTAATAAGCTCTCATTAAGATGGCGTTTGATAATTTGTTGAATTTCTAATGAAATAATAAATGCAGTCGATTTTATTCTTGTGAATGGTTACCTTCATGAATGTGACTGGATGTGCGCCAAATGAAAAAAAAAATGAGGTGTGATTTTTAAAGCATCCAATTCATTCAATTATTAACACCAGCTTTTTCAAGTATGAGTATAAACTCTGGCCGTGAAAATTTAGGATGTTACGATAATTTTCACCACCACCTATGAATATGCTTAACCCACCATTAAAACTATAATATGAAGAACTTACACATGTGAACAAGTAACTTGAATCTAACGGTATATATGTTATACCTATTGATCACTCTAAAAACCCACTTTGTAATCATTTATTTATGAAACTGACCATATATCCACCTATATACATGGTCAAAGTACTAACTATTAAGTTTTCATATTTTTGACATGTCCTTTAACCATCCATCACGTTGCTTAATATAGGTATCTCTCCTTAATTAATGATAATTTTAACTTATTTTGTGAATAAATCTTTATTTCTAATGACTTATATATGAATTCTTTTATAAGAATTGCTTAGAAATGTGCCTATAACCACGTAAAACCATTAACCTAAGCCCTCGAATTCTAGATCACATGGTTTTCATGATCTGTTTGATGTGAAAATTTATCATTTGTCTATCTAACATAAATTAACCATATATATCGAATTTCAACCATTAGATCATAGTATAAGTGGTCCAATTGACAAATCAGCTCCTTAACCTTTGATTTTGGTGTCCATCAAGTAAAGAAAGTTCGTAGTTAGTCATAGTAAGATATTTTCCTTCATATGAATGACTTAAATTGTATATCATATGGACTGAATGTGAAATGTGAAGAACCTCACCTTAATAGGTTTTTCCTTAGTTGCGAAGTTAGACGTTCTAAACTTATCAACTCTTTCTAAATCTAGACCTTCCGAATTATTCATTTCCCGCCATCCATCGCAACTCAAACTCGGACCACACTTTGACCTTATATGACTACAAGATCATACAAATTTTAGAATCTGATCCATGATCATACACCGTTGAATGATGATCGCCTTGAATCAAATTTCTTCCTCTTGATGCAAAAGGTAAAATTTCAAATTTAAGGCTTTTCCACCATCGATCAACTACCAACTTTATCCAACCATTTACCTATCCTGACTACACATTTCTCAAAAAATTGCGCTGATTGTTAAGCGTGGACCGTTAATTGGGATCAGGTCCATTTTGGCACCCGCTACGAGAATTTTCAAGATAAATCAATCTAATTTTTGAATTATGAAGAAATTATGTATCATAACCCTATTTGACGACCCCGTCACCATGAACGAATTAAATTTAAAGAAAGATCAACATAAGAGACAAATTGGAGAAACTCAATTCAAATGAGAGGAGAAACCAATTTAAGAAATCTTTTTACAAAAGAGGGCGTACATCCTTTCTCCACTCAAAATCTTATGCCCACCACCTTCTCACATCCAAGGAAGAGAGAAAGAGAAAGAGAGAGGAAAGAGAGAGACGTCAAAGCCCAGACATCCGTCCATTTTCTTCATTCCCCATACGTGTGTTTTCTCGCTCTTTCTCAAGTGACATCGTAGTTCATGTAGAAGCCCTCCTACATCTAGATCTACCTAGGGTTTACATATAATACTAGCGTGAGGGATTCCTTTAAGCTTACACTAATTTAAATTAATTTATACATGATTTGTCTTATTTTTGCATATTTTCATTTTACCATGATTTTTATGCAATTGATTGATGGGTCGTTATGAATTATTTAACGTTTTGAGAATTATGGATAAACTATGATTTTAATTATGAATGATTTTTATGAATTCATGTGGGGTAATGGATACAAACCATGCCCTTGGCCAAATTTAAGAGTGATGCGTGTTTCCACTCTATATTGAGTTGACCTTTGCTCTTCTCCACTTATTTTTGTTGAGTTAGCCTAATGCTACTTTCCAGTACTCGGGTGTTACCAGGTAACCTAACTTAGTACAAATACCGACTTAACCTAGACTCTCACATTCATTACAGTTTAAATCCAACCGTTGAATTAGTCAAATCATTAGGATGTCGGGAGTGGATAAGTGGACGTTCACTTGGCATGACTCACTTACAAATTTAGACTAATATGATCCTTCTTATCAAAGCCCTATAGGCAGCCGATCAAGTAGATGAATGGCGTTGATCAAGATACAAATATAACAAACGACTTAGAAAATTATAATAGTCATAATTAAATATTTAAGAATATAAAGTCATGGGATGTATAATCCTAATAAACTACAAAATGGGACCCACAACATGATAAAAAGAAAACATGCATATACGGAGCAAAAATAATAATAATAAACAAACGATTACAATAATGAATAGTTTATGATAAAGTAATAATGATGAAAGAATTAATATTAATATTAGTAATTAATTAGTAATCTATTATTAAAGACTTATAAATGACCATTAAGGTCTTTTAACCATTGAGATTCGATTTCAGGAAGATCCGATCAGTAGATCGATGGGAATCCCTAAGCAGGACTTAAATCAAGTTGTAAAGCCTACTGACATTGAGGATTGAACTGATCCTTAATCAAGAGTCATAAGGATCCCTTACAAACCAAATGGACGGAGTGGATTTCCCACAAACATCGCCATGGGCCCCACCTTGACTTGCATGTGCACCGGTGCCAAAACACCCGCGGTGCACCGAAACTTCAGCACGTTCAAACCGAGTGTTGATCCGCGTTTTCCCGCAAAAAGGATAAACGCCCCTCTTTTCACCTGGGAACGGACCGCGTCCGTGAAACCCGATGGAGTGGGCCTCACTTGAGATCAAATCATTAATCCGAACCGTCCATCTTGTAGGTATGATGGACCCGAACAAATTCATGCTGTCCGTACACATCAAGCTGGTCGTGCACGTGCACAACCACAGGTGCAACACCACGTGTGTGTGGCTGTTTTGCTGAAAACGGAAAGTTCCGTTCTCCTTTGTTGTCAGGCTGGCAATCCGCATCCTCCTGCACCCGTCCATCCTAGCCGTCCATGGGGAGTCAATCCCGACCGTTGAGGGCAGCAGGCGTTGTTGCCAGCTATACAACCGAACGACCGGATATTTTGAAGAGAGAAAGAGAGGAAGCCCTATGTCGGATCCTGACTGTTTATTTTCCATCCAATGATGTAGAAAGAACTACAGTCTCCTATAAGAAACGGAGGATCAAGCAGCAGCAGCATTCACGCCTCCCATTCTTCCTGCTGCATTCGAAAATCCACCGTTTTCTTCTCCATGCAAACCCACCAGCCACATCTCCCTTAAGCTTTGTAAGAACTCATTCAGAAACATCTTAGGGTCTAGACGGACCATCCGAAAGAAGCTGATTGGAGGTGGAAGCCTCCATACAAGATCTACCATTGCAGCTCGGGCGTCTTCCCCATTCAAGTGGCACTGAGTTGCGGTCCGAGTTCGGCCGGTTCATGCCTTACTGAGTTTTCAGCAAAGGAGGGAAGAAAAGAGAGAGAAAGAAGAAGAAAGAAAGGGAAGAGAATGAGGGAGAGAAAAATAGAGGGTGCGGCTGCTGTCGTGGCTACCGCACCGCCTGCGTCTCGGGCCGAGTCTGAGCAGGCTGCTCGACTCACAGATGGGTTGGGGCCGGTCAGGTCCAGGAGTTGCTGGACCTCCAGCACATAGAAAAAAAAGAGAGGTGAAGAAAGAAAGAAGAAGAAGAAGTCGGTGAGAGAGGAGCAGAGAAAGAATAAAAAAATTGGGGAAAGAACCGGTGCGCTGATGCACCACTACAAACCGAGTCGAGCTTGGGCCAAGTCAGGCCAAGACCGGCACCCATTACTGTGCATTCCAGCATGTGAAGAGAAGGAAGAAGGAGAAGAGAAAAACAGAGGAGGAAGAAGAAGAAAATCAAAGAGAGAGTGAGAGGGGTTGGATGTTTCCCTTGATTGGCCAATCCAACTCGTGTTGGGTTAGATCGGGTTTTCGTCAGGATGAGTAAATTCCAACCCGCCAGCTCTTACGGGTGGTTGGGTCCAACAGATCGATGGCCATGTTGGGGCACCACACTTTGAAAGGAAGTAGAGAAGAGGCATGGTAAGAAAGAAGAAGAGAGAAAGGTTGTGTTGAGCCGAGTCAACTCAACTCGAACTGAGTCACCTAGGTAAGAATTTCCATTTCTTTTCAGATTCGTCACCAGTTATTTTGTTATTAATAATATCGTTATTATTTTCTACCTGTTGTAACAACCAATGTTATTTTGATGATATTGACTAGGAATAATAATTAATACTACAATGTACTAATTAGTGTCATGGATGTTATTATCATCAATTATAATCCTATTGTTAATTTTCATCATAATGACTTTTATTACCATGTTAGCTAATATAAATTATAACAATAGTTATTGTAATTAATAATACACCAACTGGAGTTCAAATCCTAAAAGTTATCGTAGACCTGGACCCAAGACCTAGGAAATCCAAACTCTGGGTTAGGACACTAACCCTGAGCAACGTATTAAGCAGGATTAACTATTGACTGATTCTTCATATTGGCATTGAATACTATAATAGAACTATGATTATTAGACACTTACTTCTATTTATTATCCCTAGGTATTATCATGGGAAGACTTGGTACTGATAGTTATTATTATTGCCAATAGAAAATAGATTCACCTTCATTATGAGGTTAGTATGATTATTGTTAAGATGAATATTATTATTAGTCATCGTCACATTATTGTTAGTAAATACTCTATCTCTAGTACCTCTATTAATAGACTATTAGTTACTATGAGAACATTAGGCATTGTTGGTATAATTAAGTACCTACTTGTGAGCCATCATTACTAATATTGGCGGATTGATCTTCTATTATGGATATTACTTGATCCATTGTACGATAATAATATTAATAATAACTTAGGATCCAAATCCTAGAACCTAAGCATCAAACTAAACTTTGAGATGAAAACCCTAATTCTACATTAAAACCTTATAATAGATAACTCAAACCCTAGGCTATGATGTTAAACCTAGGTAGTACGTGGAACTTAAATCTAATGATATAAGCTCATGATTTGGGGTAGGATTCAATTCTAAGGGCGCAAGCACTTAGCGATACTAGAAGGTGATTCGGTTCATTAGGTGATGATTTCTTTCCATTGAACTTTTCATTTTACAATTAGCTTAAGTTATAGTTTTTATTTTAATTTATAATTGATATCTCTATTTTATAATCACATGTATTAATTATTAGAATTAAATTATTATATTACATGCTTAATATTTATCCTGCATATTTATCTCATACTTGTGGATTATTTGTGGATTACTTTTGAGACTTAAACTGGTACATAAGTGGAAAACCCCCACCCATGGATGTACACCCATACTTGGGATGTAACTCGACTGTCGTGATCATAATGGACTTTCGACTTACTGGTTATTGAGTGGTGGTTTAAATTGATAATTGATTTGGGCCCACCATCTAGGATTGTTGTGTTCAATGGTTTTTAAGGATGACCTTTATCGCATGTTTTTGATACTTGCCCTATGTGACTTATTTTGATATCTGCCCTAGGTGGCTTGTTCGATATCGCCCTATGTAGCTTTGTTTTAGTATTTACCCTATATGGGTTTGATGTTTTATTTTGTACAATCATGCGATAGTAAGCCCCATATACTGAATATGATTGACCACTAGTTGATTGGGATCCATTAAACATCCTAAGGTGGTAGCCTCATCAGCCAGGGATAGTGGAATGAGACACTATACCTGAGCTGTCGGCCTACGCTGGGCTCTGAGCTCTTCGTAATGACCTTTGAGCTTATTAAACCTACTAGTTGTAAATGGACTAGTAATGGTTGGGCTAATCATACATTTTCATAGCATATGGTCTTTTTAGGGTGATAATTTCTCCTTGGGCGATCTATACTTTATGGTCTTTTTCGGGTGATTAAATTCTCCTTGGGCGATTTATGGTCTTTTCCAAGTGATTAAATTCTCCTTAGGCGATCTATGTTTCATGGTCTTTTTCAGGTGATTAAATTCTTCTTGGGCGATCTATGTTTTATGGTCTTTTCTGGGTGATTAAATTCTCCTTGGACAATTTATGTTTCATGGTCTTTTCCGGGTGATTAAATTCTCCTTGGACGATTCATATATTATGGTCTTTTCCAGGTGATTAAATTCTCCTTAGGCGATCTATGTTTTATGGTCTTTTTTGGGTTATTAAATTCTCCTTGGGCGATTTATGTTTCATGGTCTTTTTCGGGTGATTAAATTCTCCTTGAACGATCTATGTTTTATGGTCTTTTTCGGATAGCTTGTTCTCCTTGGGCGTACCTTTGTGTATTTTTTCAGGTGACTAGTTCTCCTAGGGCGACCATTTATTTCGACAGCGGGATGTACATCTTCAGGTCGATGATGCATTCATGCATCCATACATTTAATAATACTGCATCATATATTGTTTTGCATGCCTTACCATGTTTTTATAACTATGTTTACCTAATATGATGGTGTGTACTCTTAAGTGGAATTCACACTGAGTTAGCCACTCATCTATCAAATAAATATAATCGTACATGTAGCACAAGTGGCTTACGAGATTTTCAAGTTCGGGCTGATGAGGAGTCAGGTACAAGTGCCAAGGATGCACGGCCGTATTGCTAAGAGGAGCAGCGCGGTCTTGCGACTTATGTTTACATTCTTCTGTTATTTTCATGAATTAAATTATGTAAATTCTTGCATTGGTTTTATCAAGACATTGGTTTGTGTAAGTCATTATGGGTAGCTTCTTATGTATTCCAAATGAAATGAAAATTTTCCTTTATGCTTACTTGTTCATTCTACGCTCATCTACTTACTCTGATGGTTGAAAAAATATATATACTCGAATTTACATAATTTAATACAGTGATTTGATTTCCCCATTAATGCAAGTGATGTGTTAGAGGTCCCACATATAGTAATTCATATATTTTACAATGAACGCAATGTGTTATGGGTAGTTACCTTCTTAGTTGACATGTAATTCCATGGGTTCGGGTAGTGGTGCACAATCGATGTAAGTACACCGCTATACGTATTACATCACTTCTGGGATTGGATGTCGCAAATAGTCACTCCATGAACAAACCTTATCACATAAATCATCTGATCCGTGTGTTGTGCCGTCTTGAGGTGCTCACATGAATCCACTATAGCATTAGACACGCCGATGAATCTTGGTAGTATAGGATGCAGAGCGAGCTAGATTTTATGCGTTATATTCCACATCATAATGATCACTACGTACGATGGACCACACACACTATGTTAGGCATACATTCATGTAGGTTGGTTGCGAATACCCATATCCTTTATAATGGTGGAGTACAAGGTGTATTGAAACACTTACTCTATTCTTCTAGATCTCTTTGAATTATTGTTAATCTTGAAAGATAACCATCACTATGAGTAGGGCATTGACCCTTTCCAACCATATAGACATTGCAGGTGAAGTGCATATTGAAGATACAAATAATGATCGCTTTATGCAATATTATTCTGAATAAGAAGAAAGATAGCATTACGTTTATCTTTGTTTATTTGCTGCTGCAAAACCTTGAATAGCATAATAAGCTCCCCACTTAAAAGGACATTAGATAATTATTTAATTTTATACTTCGAAGGAATAAGAAGTACAATTGATTTTATTCTCGTGAATATAACTGATCTAAATGGAAAAAATTTTTTTTAAAAAAAAATAATAAAGTATGATTTTGAAGCATCCAATTATTACTTTATAAACACCCGGGATTCCCGGGCACGAGTATGTACTCAGGCCGCAAAAATTTGGGGCATTATACTTATTGTAACGCCCCGATACATACTCGTGCCTGAGAATTCCAGGTGTTAATAAAATAATAATTGAATACTTCAAAATCGCACTTTATTTTTTATTTAGATCAGTCACATTCATGAAGGTAACCCATTCACGAGATATCTAATAAACATTGTTTCTAAGGTGTGGATCGCAATTAAACCTGATAATGGTTCCTAGGAAGGTTCTTATCCGTTTAATATCTGATACGTGGCTCATCGGGTCACCTGATATTAAATTAATTTCTTATGGGGGAGGTCCCACCATAGTAGCTTGCTACTGGGTCTTCGACCGTGGTCCTTACATTGCACTATTACATGGGCCTGACACACCCCTCTCTCTCGAAAAAAAGTTCCAACGGAGACATCGAATGAGAATTGTTTCTTTGGTGCGACCCACTAATCAGGGCCCCATGCCCTTGCATAGGTTGGTAAAACAGATGGTCAACATGAATTACATATATACAAGAAGGGGGGTTCCCAAAATTGGGCCCTAATTAGGCAAGGTGACAAATAGACGACGGCTCTAGGAAGGTTCAACTGCTCATGCAACCACCACTATTCCAAAGGTGTGGCACACAGTGTATAGCCACACCACACGGGCATAAAATAATATGGTAAGACAAATGAATGGTGTGGATTAAATAGATACATCGTGGTGGGTCCCATAGAGGTGCCATCTACTAGGCATCGTACCAACGCACGGGTTACATGGCAAATAAGCACAGGGAAGGTTACACAACGGTATGTAAACTTCTTCTTCTTCTTTTTGGTTGAATGGGTCCACAAGTGTATGATCCACTTCATCTATCAACTTGACAATCACGTGATGGGCCCAGAAAGACAAAAAAGAGGTATAAAAACATCACACTAGGCCTTAGAAAGGTTTCCACAAAACTATCATTGCCCCAGCTATTTTTTGTGGTGCAACCAACTCAAGATCCCAATATGGCTGATTTTTTAAGCCAAGGCTAAAATGATCCGATGAAATAAATGGACGGTGAGGATTAAACCTATACATCATGCTGGGTCCCATGACTAGGGCCCCTTGCCCAAAGAGGGCGCTCTCCCTATCACTGGGCACACATATTTTTGTTGTTTTTTATATAATGGTTTGCTGTTGAATGGATCCCACAGTAAGGTGATCCACTCCGTCCATCTCGTCAATCATATCGTAGCGGAACCAATGAGCCCAATCTTGGAGGAGTTCTACTTCCTACAAACATCACAACGGGCCTGGAATGTTTCAACAGTGGGTGTCATTGTCACCATTTTTTTATATGGTGTGGCTTACTTGAGCTCTGGATATGGCTTATTGTTAGGCCAAAGGCCTAAAATGGCATAGTGAAATAAGTGGATGGTGTTCAAACTGAGACTGTAAACAAATGAATGGTTAGCTAAATCGAAACCATGCACCGATTGATGGCCATCATCACAGTTCTATCGATAAGTCATACATGACTTGACTTAACCACCATCGATACCTCTCTTGCAATGGAACACCCTTCCCATTCTAATCCATGATGAGCAGAATGCTTCGCCACCCACTGAGTTTAAACGACTAGACTGGGAAGTTAGGAATGTTGTTCTTGAAGAAGGAAACCAAGAGATACCCAGGGGGGGGGGGGTGGGGGGGTGGGGAACAAACCTTATGAATCTACCATATCATATAAGTCTAAACCAAGTAGGCCTCGAACTACCTCCAATGGCCGAATCATGTCATTTGAATCGTGACCAAATAATTCAAATAATTCAAGAAGTAATAGGCCAAGTTCTCGATCGTAATACAACCTTGGTCAACCATAAATCCTATTCGAAATGGATTGACTAACAGTCTCTATTGCCATGTTCGATTTTGTCATTTTTTAATCAGGACGACTGAATTTTCCGTCTCTCAATCAAGATGGATGAGTTCGACCAGGATAACCGGTTTTGCCGTTCTTCAATTAAGATGACCCAATTTGACCAGGATAGCCGAATTTGTTATTCTTCAATCATGATGGCTGAGTTCGACTAAGACAGTTGATTTTTTTTGTTTTTCAATCAAGATGGCTAAGTTCAACCAAATTTGGTCGCCTTGGTCGAAGTCGACCATCCTTGAAGAAATAATGGTCAAACTCTAGGATGTGCAAACGAGTATTCAACATGTTCAATAAATACGAAAGACCTCGGTCATACTTGGTACACGCTCAGGCCAAGCAATTCTGTGTTCAAACTGAGACTATAAACAAATGGCTACTTAGCCAGACTGAGGCCGTGCACTGATTGATGGTCATCATCACGAAAAGAGCATCATGGTAACACAATATAATGACAAAGGAAGTTCTGTCAGTAACATGGCTCAACTTCTATGATAACTCCCTTGCAACGGAACACCCTTCCCATTCTGATCGAGGATGAGCGGAATTCTTCGCCACCCAGCCAGTTTAGGCGACTAGAGCTGGAGGTCATGAATGTGCTTCTTGAAGAAGGAAGTCAAGATTACCTGGGGGGCAACCCTTCCTTGGGAATTCATCATATCATGTAAGATAAAATCAAGTAAACCCCGAGTCACCTCTAACGGCCAAATCATGCCATTTGAATTGTAACCAAATTATTTAAATGGTTCAAGAAGTACTAGGCCAAGCTCTCAGCCATATTACAACCTTAGTCAACTATAAGCATTCTTATTTAGAATGGATTGTTTGACAATCTCCATTATCACGCTTGATTTTGCCGTTTATCGATCAGTATGACCGAATTTGCTGTCTCTCGATCAGGATGACCAAGTTTAACCAGGACAGTAGAATTTTTTGTTCTTCGATCATGATGGCCGAGTTCAACAAAGATGACTGAATTTGCCTTTTTTGATCAAGATGGCTGAATTTGCCGTTTTTCGATCATGATGACCGAGTTCGACTCAGACGACCAAATTTGCCATTCTTTTGATCATGATGGTTGTAGACACCCCACCCAGGCTAATATCTTGAGAAGGCTAAGACCATGATCATTCCTTAAACCAAACTCTAATCCCAGCATAAACTGCAACCTGATCCAAGAGTCCCCAAACTCTCAATCCGCAACCTGAAACAGTAATCTGGACCATTCGACACACATACAGTCTCGCTTATACCCTGTACCATGGCTAGAACCCTTTAACTAAACCTAAATCCGCCCATTCGAGCCATAGAAATCCAAAAGGGAGACCAAAAAAACCCACACGTGCAAACCCGGCCTGAACGTGGCCCGAGAGGTAGTCTGACTACCGCGGACGGTTGTCCGACTGCCTCCTGCGGTACTTCAAGTGTCGCTGCTCGCGGCCCCCGTGTGAACAACTACCCAGCGTCCAAAAGTTAACTTTCCTATGGATTTACCCCCCCCCCCCCCCCCCCCCCCCCCCCAACCTTTATTATTTACTGTTTTACCAGCATCAGAAGCCAATGAGAGTGTACCACATGACGCTCCTCTCTCCCTAGCCAATCACAAGCCTCCATTCCAACATTCTAACCCTTACCTACCACCTATTTACCATTCAATCATTAGAGAATGCTATAAATAGCCCTCTCCTCTTCTCATTTCAACACATCCCAACAACCAAGAAATCCCCTCTCAAGCTTAAGAGAGAGTGAGAGAAGAGAGTGAAGGAATAGGAAGAAGCTCCTAAGCCTTCAAGTCCAGATTTCCTTAGCTACCCCCTAGCCTTCCTCTCAACCTCTCCAACTCATAAGCCTAGCCCGGATTGGTCATGTTTTGGTTATTGTTCTAGCCTACTCAAGATCAAGCCAAAGATCCATTCTACATATAAGGATTCATCATGACATCTACTCCCTTCTCAACCCCCCTGCTTCTCTAAATCTTTAGTGAACATATGCTCTGTGACTTGTCGTGCATCGGATCCTGTCACATCAGAAATTCTTAGTGATTTAGTCCATTTTTCTTACCTCTTTGCATAAGCATCAGTACATCCGCCTTCTAAACACACTGTTGTACGTATGCTCTGTGACTTGCCGAAATCTCGGATCTTGCCACATCAGAAATTCATGAGTGTGCCTAGTCCTACCTTGACCACATCATCCATCCCTTGAGATTGTTTTACCACATAAAGTAGAGACCGTACGCTTGTACGGGCAGAGAGGGTGCCTAACACCTTCCCTCTTTGTAACCGATGTCCCTTACTCGGAATCACGGATCGCAGACCAAGAGTCAATTTAGGGTAGGGAAGTCTTTGAATTTTCTTCACCTTATGTATTCCGTGATTCTAGCCGACCGCGAGATTTTGAGATTTTTTCGGCTAGTGGTGACTCCAACATCCATAATCAGCCTATCTCCCCTAATCACTCACAACAATAGAGATCAGCGTGTGCGGCGATTTTCAGTGTCTACAATGGTCGAGTTTGACCAAGACAACTGAATTTGCCGTTTCTCGCTCAGATGGTCGAGTTCGATCAAGGTGAGCGAATTTGTCATTTTTCGATCAAGATGACTGAATTCTACTAGGATAGCCGAATTTATCGTTTTTTTTTTTAAAATAAAATTTATAAATCATGATGGTCGAATTTGCCATTTTTCTTGATCCTGATGGCTGAGTTTGACCAAGACGGTCGAATTTGCTGTCTTTCGATTAAGACGACCGAATTTGTTGTTTTTCGATCAGGATGACCGAATCTAACCAAAACGGTCAAATTTACTGTTTTTAATCAAGACTGTCGAATTCGACTAAGAAGGTCGAATTCGTTGTTTTTCGTCCAAGATAAACGAGTTTGGTCAAGTCGATCGACTTTGATATTTCTAGTCAAGATGGTTGAAATTGATATTTTTACATAGCTAGCAATCACATTTATTGTACCAAATAATAAATTAATATCGCATTCACCTTTTACCAAAGGTGAAGCGATGTAAGGGACAATTTTGTACTCTATTTCTATTGGTTCTTAAGAAATCTAATTGAAAACGATACATATTATAATAAGTAAAAGATATTACAGAATGTGGTCAAGTTAACAAAGAAGTTTATAATAGTTACCAGTGCGGCTAAGTGGCTAAATAAGCAATATGATAAATTTCAGACGCGTATGGTCATCGTGGCGCTTGGTGTATCATCTATTTGGTTTGAATTGAGCCGTACATTTAATTCGGCGAGCCCACACTAACTACTAGTGACCCAGGTTGAAATAACAGCAACAAGAAACGGATGGACGGTGTAGATGTACAACGTATACATGTGGCCCTACGGTCAGGGTCCCACCCACACCGCTGGATCCAGGGTCGCAGCTAAAGTCGCGGCCCACCTAATCCGCTCCCGGACCCGTCAGACGTGTGACGTGGCAACTGTCGTCGTCACCGCAAGAGCGAGAGAGGGAGATTAAATCTCTCCGCATAAATCTTCGTATTCTTCCATGTCTCTTGTATAGAGAGATTCCGATAGAACACTCAATTTTCCCCCCTTCTAGAAAAAAGGAATTAGGGTTTTGGAATGTGGGAGGAGAATGGGAGCCTGTGAAGAAGAAGGCATCTTCTTTATAAAAGGTGATGAACCAGCGTTAGGGTCTCCTCCTCCCCGAGACGTTGACGTTGGTGAAACCCTAGATGGAGAGTTGCAGAATCAAGGGTTAAATGATACCGAGAATTCTGAGAATTCTGAAGCAGATCCGGCTCCGAAGGTGGATGATTCGAAGAATGGTGGAAGATCTCACCATTATCCTTTGAGACCCGGGGAGCCAGACTGCACGTTTTATTTGCGGACGGGGACATGCCGGTATGGATCCAATTGCAGATTCAATCACCCGCCCAGAAGAAAAAACAAGGTATTTCTTTTATATCAATTTAATTGTCAGGAATTCAGGGGCTCTTGTATTGTAATTTGAATTGTTGGTCTTTCTTCTTTCCTGGGGACAAATTTGCAATCTAGGGTTTTATGCTGGTCTAATCAATCAAAATTTTGTTGCTTCCTCTGGATTCATGGGGTTTGATTGGGGTTTGATAATTTTGTTGGGGAAATAACAGTATCTTAGGAACTGAAGGGATCCACTAGGGAAGGCATAATTTTTGTGAAAGATGGTTTGGTAATGTGCCCGCGTTCATGCGTCTCTCTCTCTCTCTCTCTTTCTCTCTCTCTTTATACGCACACACATGCATGCACGCACACACAAAACTCTGGTGGGCTGTAGCAAAGAGAGAGGGAATGCAAGCGAGGAAACTGTTTACTTTCGCCATGGCCTACCAAAGTTTTGGATCAGGGTAAAAGTTGGGCCATGGGGGTTTCATGGGGTGCTGCATCATGTGGACCATTTAGATTTTAGGCTCATATCACGGGAGGTGAGTTCTCAAAAATTTCTCACGAGTTCTCGTGAGAACTGGTGCGCAGGCCAGCATTCCACTAATATAGACATATATATGAAATGGTTTCCTGTGATGTCGAGCTGTGTGGGCCCCGCTTCGATCTATGTCGGACATCCACACCATGCATTTGGTGGATCCCCTCTAGGTTACGGGATATCCCAAAAATCAACTGTATCCAGAATTCACGCCATTTGAAATTGTGTGAAATTGTGTTTAAAACATCTAAAAGCACTTGGATGGGCCCATATGAGTTTTGGATACAACTGAAACTTGGTGTGATCCCTCATTCAAGTGGAACACACACAATGCATGGGCTGGATGTTTGAACCACATGTCAATGGGCCCTCTAAACAATCATGAAGGTTTCAATGGGTGGGTATCTACTCTCAACTGTTGTCTATGGTGTGGCCCACCTAAGTCACGGATTTGCTTGAATTCTATGTCCGTGGCCCACCATGGAAGGGTGCATCTGATTGATGGGGTGGATGCCCGACATAGATTGCAGTGTGGCCCACAACGTTCGATCTCACGGGGAGCTCCCATGAAGTTGGTCTCATAGTACCCTTTCCCATATATATATATATACATATATACACATGCGTGGGAAATAGTACTATGAGGTCGACCTCATGGGAGCTCTGCTTGAGGTTGATCGCTGTGGGCCACACCTAATGTGTGTTGGACATCTACATCATCAATCAAATGCACCCTTCCACGGTGGACCATGGGCCTAAAGATCAGGCCAATCCATGACTTATGTGATCCACACCATAGACAACAATTGAGACTAAATGCCCACTTGAAACTTTCTTGATTGTTTGTAGGCCCACTGAGATGTGGCTTAGTCATCTAACCATCCGTGTTTTTTTTTTTTTTTTTTTTTTTGAGAATTAATGCAGAGGATTATATTGATAAAAAGGGAAAGAAAATACAAGAAAGGGAGAAAAACATAGCTCTGCTAAGATAGTAGAACTGCTACGCAGCTAGAAAATCAAAATTACAATCTATTGCCTTAATCGAGTAAGTAGCCCATTCGACCAGAGATTGGATCGCCCTAGACGTAGTGGACTCCGCCGAGTTGGCTTTGTCCTTGAAGCACTGATCATTCCTTTCGACCCAAACAGCCCACCAAACCGCAAGAAGGGCCATTTTCCATAGAGGAGTCCGGTGTTTCCTGCATTTAACCCCATGCCAGAAAGAAAGGAGACTATTAGTTGAACCTGGAAAACAACAGAGCATGTTGAAGCGGTGGAGAAAAACTGACCAAATCTTGTATGTGAAAGGACAGTGAATGAAAAGATGATTGACCCTCTCTTCATTGGCCATGCAACAGACGCAAATATTGGTAATTTTCATTCCCCGCTTCCGTAGATTATCATTAATGAGAACCCTTTGATTTCCCACCAACCAACCGAAGACCGCGATTTTGGGAGGGACCGAATATTTCCAGCCATGATACCGCAATAGACCAACAAGAGGTGCAGTTTTTTCAAGCAAGAATCTATAGAGGGATTTAACAGAAAATCTACCCTGTTTATCCGGACCCTAAGATAGACTGTCAGGCACATTGTGATTAAGCGATAGGCCTTAGATGCGATTGAGGAGGACATCGTATTCTTCTATCTCCCATTCCCGAAGGTTCCTTCTGCATTTGATGTTCCAAACGAGATTTCCTCCAACTGATGATAAGCAGTCAGCAACCTTGCAGTGGGGGAATTTGGCGATGTGAAATACGTTTGGGAAGGCTGTGTCGAGCGTGTCATTCCTTGACCAGGGGTCCAACCAAAACCGAGTTCGGGATCCATTACCTGCCACCTTGGATATACCACTAAGAACTTCCGACTACTTGGTAGAAAGGATGTCCCTCCGTATAACAGACATCTTGTGGTTACAACTGCTATTGGTCCACCAACCCCCCTCGGACCTGCTGTATTTGCTCTTTATCAACTCATTCCATAAGGCCCCATCTTCGTTCCCGAGTCTCCACAGCCACTTCCCAAGAAGAGCGCGATTCATAAGCTTTAGATCCTTGATACCTGCCCCACCGTCTTACGTCGGACAACAGACAACCTTCCAATTGACGAGATTAAATTTCTCCTTATCTGTCTTTCCTTGGCAGAGAAAATCTCTTCTTAGCTTTTCCAAAACATTAACAACCGATGCCGGACGCTTAAACAATGACATGTAGATCGGAAGGTTTGACAGCGTTGAATTTATAAGAGTTAACTGACCTCCCAAAGATAAATACCTGCTCTTCTAGTTTGCTAGATAGGACCTGACTTTGTCAATGATCTTATCCCAAGATTTCTTAGAAGGCTTCCCGACACACAAAGGAAGGCCCACGACCGATGTAGGGAGGGAATCTACCGCGCAAGAAAAGAAATCAGCGTGCTCCTTTAGTTCTGCTTCCTTCATATTCATCCCCAGCATAGTGGACTTGTACATATTTACTTGGAGGCCCGAAACGGCTTCAAAGTAGCGTATAATAGTGCGTAAATTGCTGACTTTCACTTGCTTAGCATCGCTGAAGAGAAGGATATGGTCGGTGAACTGAATATGGGATATTGGAGCGGACATCCTCTGCACTTTAAAGCCTCTGATAAGGCTTACTTCCTAGCTCCTACAAAGCATGCAGGACGACCTCACCCACAATCAGGAATAGAAAGGGAGAGAGCGGGTCGCCTTGGTGAAGGCCCCTGAAGCTAGGAAAACCCCTTTCCGAGATCCATTGACGAGAACAGAGAAGACAACCAAGCCCACACGTTCTCTGATCCATTTGCACCACCTCCCACTGAAGCCCATTTTGTGAAGTATATACATGAGGAATTCCCATTCGACATGGTTGTACGCCTTGTGAATATCTAATTTGCATATGAGGCCCTTGCTTTTGGATATGAATTTGGAACGAAGACATTCTTTAGCGATGAGGGCGCAATTAGTGATCTGACGACCGAGAATGAAGGCGCTTTGATGATGAGAGATAATTGAGCCAACGACCTCGACCAGACGGGAGGCCAGAACCTTTGCTAGTATCTTGTATGGGCCCCAATCAGACTTATCGGTCTGAACTCAGACAACAAATTGGCTCCCTGACATTTGGGAATGAGGGCAATGAAAGAGGCCCCCATCCCTCTGGACAGTCTGCCTCTAGTGTAGAACTCAGAAAAGAAGTCCATTACGTCTCCTTTTATAAGCTCCTAGAAGTGTTGGAAGAATGCAATTGGGAAGCCATTGGGACCTCGGGCCCTGTCCCCTTCCAGATCATCAATGGCCTTCTGCACCTCACTGATAGAGAAGGGAGCTTCCAGAATAGTTGCTTCTTCAGAAATTTTGTCGAATTGAAGGTCATAGAGGGTGGGTCTGTTCCACCCTTCTTTCCTCAAGAGATCCTAGTAGAATCCAACAACTTCGGATATGCAGTCCATGTCATCTGTACGAGTTCCCTCTATCATTAGACTAGTTATCGCGTTTGTTCTATATCTTTCGCTAGCCATACGATGAAAAAACTTGGTGTTTTTATCGCCTTCGTGGATCCACTTACACCTGAATTTCTGACGCCAAGAAGTTTCTTCCTCCTTTAGTCTAGCAACAAGGGATTGAATTAGGATTCTGACCTGCCTCGATTTCCTGATCAATCTTCTTTAGCTCAGCAATGATGCCCACGAGCTCGGCCTCTCTTTTTCTCGCCTTAGCCTCCTTCCAATCCTTCAATTTGCATTTCAACATATGCATCTTGCTGTAAAGCTTGAACCTGGCAAGATTAGAACTCGAGAATCCTACCCACAAATCTTCAATCATTTGGTGAAAACCTTGTGTCTGAAGCCAGGCAATGTCAAATTTGAAAGGCTTCGGGCCCCAATTTCAATCGTCAACTGCTAGCAGGGTTGAGGTGTGGTCGGTCATGGTTCTGGGAAGAGCTGATTGCGCAACTTGGGGGAAGTGGTCTAGCCACTCGGGTGATATCAGGAAACGGTCAATCCTGGTTAAAATGGGACTCGCCCTGTCATTAGTCCGGGTAAATTTGCTTCCTAGCAAAGGGAGATCGACCAAAGCTTCATCTTCTATCCATTGAGAGAATCGGCGCATGCCCACCGTGACTCTACCACTCGTAGATTTTTCTTCGGCCCTTTGAGTGATGTTGAAATCGCTCCCGATGCACCAAGGACCATCGAACTTCTCTCTGGCTGAGTGCAGTTCCTTCCAGCAAGCCTCCCTTAGAGATTCCTGGTTAGGACCATAAACAAAAGGAATTAGGCATGTAAAATCGGAAGAAGTGTCTTTCAAAATAATCGAGAGAAAAAGATCCGCTCCAGCTATCGATCAGATTCCAGGAAGAGGTCTTCCATGCCACCAAGATCCCTCCTGAGGAACCATCAGTGTCCCGGGTAATCCATTGCACCTTGGATTGGTTCCAAATAGATCCCAACAATTTGTCGCTGAAGTGCTGGACCTTAGTTTCTTGAAAGCATATCACGTTTGCTTTGCTTCTATTGTTGATGTCCATTATAAGTCTCCGTTTACGTTTGGACCCCACTCTAATGTTCCAGGATAGGATTTTCATTTGGGAACCAAGCTACCCCGAATTGAGATGGCCCGAGAGGGAATGTTAGGATGATTGGGGATGGGAGAGCTTAGTATTAGGCTGTGGAGCTCCCTGTTGCTGTGCGATCTAACCGGGGCTTTCCTCGGGGACTTGCTCTGGTCTAGCGGACGGCCGTGCTCCTTGTTGTAGTGAAAAAGGGAGATGAAATCTTCCGGATGATCCCCGAATGACACAACAATAATGCGTCCGACATGGCCCATTGCGTCCCTTATCCATTTCTTTCTCTGCATGGTGCGGATTAGTTTGGCTCTCTCCTCCTCAGATCCTTTCAAGAGAAGGACGTTGGGGGGTTTTTCTACCTTGCTGCAATCTTCCCTTATTTGAGTTTAACCTCCAGAACCTCTTCGTTGTCTTCCTGAAACATCTCGATTAGAGCTCGTCCTGGAAAGAGATCTAGAGCAACCTTAGGGGGAGGAGAGGGAGCGGAGGAAGGAGACGCTTGATCAGAGCCCCAAATCATGAACTCTGCTTCCGGGCTCGAGAGAGTCGCTCCGCTACGAGGGGTGGAAATCTCCCCAGGAGAAGAGGGTCACTGAGGAAGAATGTCGGTCGGGACCATAGGTTTGCTCGGATTGCTGCTAGGGAGCAAGGGTGCTCTTGGCTACAACCGATTTCTGACGCGTGGAGGTTGGGCCTGCGTCGGATGGTCGGATTGTCCGATTCAGGAACGTGTGGTTTGGAGAAGTCTTTCAAGGCTGAGGCTGGGACTGTAGCCTCACTTACGAGGTCGAAGAGCCTCCCGAGGCTGCCATCTGTAGCTTCGAAGAAAGGGTCGGGACACGCGTCTCGCTCGGAGGCGACGATCTGGCGCAACGAACATGAGTCTTGCGCGTGGAGACGTCGACGAGAAAGAGGAGGGGGGGGGGGGGACGCGTCGCCTAACGACAAACGCTAGGGAGGTATGGCGCACGCATCTGTCCTAGATGATGACTGCGTGACATCTCCTTGAAAGAGAATGAGATGCGTGTCTTCGGACGCCGACCCGCGATGGCGTGCAGCGCACGCCTAGTTGCTTCTGACGAAAACCCCGCTCGGCCCATTCGTCTCAAGACACGTTGCAGCAATCGGGGGAGGTGCTCCGCGGGATACTGAAGGGGCTACTCTTGCAATAGCCATCGATGCTCCGCGAGACACCTGGGATGGAGCTCCTTCACCTTCTGACGCTCCAGTAGGGATATGGTTATTCTTCGTAACTGTGAGTGGTGGTGCAGGTTGTCCGAACCTCCAGATGTTGCCCCATCGAGGGATAGGAGCCGATGGGTCTTCCCTTTGGACTGGAAGGAGGGAGTCTTTGTCCGCTGCCCTGACTTGGATGTGGGGAGGGAGAGGATCTCCCTTCTTCCTCCTGATTCTAGCCCTAACGACCCCCATTTCGTCACCTCTAGGTGTTTTGATGTTGATTTCTATCAATGTTCCAATGCGCGAGGCTGCCATGTTAAAAAATTCTGCATACCACAGCTCCAAGGGAATAGACCAGATCAATACCCAGGTCTCTTCCATTCCAAAACATGAAAATTCATCCCACTTCATCATCTTTGCAATCGGGTCATTTTTGTGGATGGCTCCCGTCACAATAAGCATGTCCGGGTTAACTTCAGGACTGACATCGATCCACAATTTGTTGAAACCAATGGGCTTGATGTTGAATAATTCTGGCGGATAACGGTAGCTTTCATCTAGCCAACTCCTCACTGCTTCTAGAGTAGCCCCAGGTTTCGTTATCGCCACTAGCGACCTCCTGAGGAAGCTACTATAAGTGGCCAGATTTTCTTCATTGATGGATATCCAGGGTTCTATTGGAGTCGAGACCCTCTCAGCTTCTTTTTTTTTTTTTTAAAAAAAGAGGCAACAAATTGAAAATTCGGGCAGCTTCTCTGCTTCTGGTGTATCCCTTTTTTCCTTCTCTTTGTATTCGTTTTCTTTCTAGACCCTCTCAGCTTTGTTTCCCTTCTCGGGCAGCTTCTCTGCTTCTGGTGTTGTTTCCTGCTGCTTCGAACTGAAATTTGGTTCTCTCGATTTGAGAAGAGCCTCTTTGAACGATGCACAGGTAGAGGAGGAGGCAATGGGTTTGACCCTGTAATCGTCTGCCGAGTACTTGGTCTGGGGGGCCCTTTCTGTCTTGGACCTCGGATTTCTCCCTGCTTTGCTTCTTCTATTACGCTCAGGACCAAATCTAGCCCGTTGGACCAGGAGTTTCTGACCTCCGAACCCTTCCCCGTGGAGCATCTCCACCGCCCTGCTCAGCTCCTCCGAGCTCATCCAGATCAGAGTGAATCCTCTAGGAGAACAATCTTCCCGGTTCCTAGGAAGGACAACGTCCATAATCGCTCCTGCTCTCCCTAATATTCGCGCGAAGTTTATTGGCAGCCATCTTGCCGGGAAACCTTTGATGTATAGGGTTGGGAGGTGCAAAGTATTAGACCTCAGCAGTGGGTTTAGGCGTTTCTTACTGTGATTCCTGGAGACTTGTCTCCATGGGTTTGAGTTTTCCTTTTCAACTAAGGGCTCTAGAGGGTCGGATGGTTCTACTTCGTGAGTTTCCGACACTGGGATACCTACAACCTCCGTGGATTGAAGTGGAGCATCTGGAACACTCAAACACTCATCGGTGTCGGCTTCTACATCGTCTACGATACCTCTATGGGAGGGCGTCCCCAGCGGGAGGATGTCCGCATTCTCCTGTCGTCGGTGGCTCATCGTCATCGTATACGATACCTCTATGGGAGGGCGTCTACGATCCAACCATCCGTTATGTGTCCCACTTGGATGAGGGGTCAAATTTCAAGCTAATCCAAAACTCAGGTGGGCTCTACCAAGTGCTTTTAGATGTTTCAAGCATGATTTCACATTATTTCAGATGGTGTGGCCCACTTGAGTTTTGTATACAACTGATTTTTGGGACGTTCCATAACTTAGAGGGAACCCACCAAATACACAGTGTGGATGTCCAACACAGTGGGGCCCCATTGAGCTCGACCCCATGGGAAGCTCCCATGAGGTTGACCTCATAGTACTTATCCCCATATTATATATACATAGTATACACGTATTCATATACATACATACATATGCATATATATATATATATATATATATGCATATATATATATATATATATATATATATATATATATATATATATATATAAATGCGCACACACACATTAAAGATTGAAAAGAAATATATTAAAAGGCAAAACGCCAAAGCCAAGAAAACAAAGAAAAAGGAACCATAAAACAACAAAAAACAAAAGCAACAGAAAAGTAGAAACAATCAAGCAACCTAAGAAATATATATATATATATATATATATATATATATATATATATATATATATATATAAATGCGCACACACACATTAAAGATTGAAAAGAAATATATATATATATATATATATATATATATATATATATATATATATATATAAATGCGCACACACACATTAAAGATTGAAAAGAAATATATTAAAAGGCAAAACGCCAAAGCCAAGAAAACAAAGAAAAAGGAACCATAAAACAACAAAAAACAAAAGCAACAGAAAAGTAGAAACAATCAAGAAACCTAAGAAACAACTATACAACTCGAGACGAAGCTTTGAGGAAGCTGACTAATCCAAGATTGAAGAAATGATGGAAATGTTGAAGAGATTTAGACTAAACAACCATTCCTTGAGATCCCAGATTATCTCAATAGAAATCGAAGGAGGGGACGAGAGATCCTGCAAACTGCGATTGTTTCACTTTTTTCCATAAGGCCCATAGGGTAGCCATCAAAGCCATCTTCCACACTACTTTGGAGTTCTTTTCGAGGACATTGGCTTTCCAAGCAAACAAAAGACTTTGAATTGAGCCAGGCATGACCGAAGGGACATGGAATCTCTTGAAGATGCACAATCAAACTTCAGCAGCAAAAGACTAGTGAAGGAAGAGGTGCGAAATTGATTCCGCATTGCCAAGGCAAATGAGGCAAACATTTGAGAGAATGAGACCTTGTTGTTGAAGGTTGTCCACCCTAAGAATTCTCCCTCTTCCTAGAAGTCAGGCAAAGGTAGAAATAATAATAATAATAATAAATTTTTTTTTTTTTGGGGGGGGGGGGGGGGGGGGGGGCTCTGATCTTGTTGAAGAAGGATTTGGTTGAAAATTTTCCTGAAGAGGAGATCATCCAAGACAAGCACTCGACATCCTTGGGATACGTTGAACACCATGGAGAAGACAAAGGATATTCGAAAAAGCATTAGTCTTTTCTTCTGACAATGCTCTTCCACAAGGGGGGGCACCAAAAGACTTGATCCATCAGAGGAAAAACAATTAAAAATAGAGATAGATATATTGGAAGAGATTTTGGCTTAACCTGGAAAGAGAGAGCAAAGGGGACTATCTGATATCCCGTTGATCTAACTAGAATATAGTCTTGTGCCGAACTATCCTGATCTAGTTGTCGAACTATCCTGATCGTGAGGAGGCCATAGAGGGCCAGAAGGAGGGCATGCTTTCAATAAACCAGGAATGTCTTAACCAAGCTAAGGCAGAGCTGGCAAATACAGTAGTCATAAGAATCAAAGAAGGAGCTTCGATCTCGCAAGTGAAGAAACGGATTAGGGATTGCACAGGATTTCACCTTGGCAATTACGTTATTAAACCTTTGGGTTACAATGATCTATGGGTGAAGGTTTGTCCTGGCCTTATTCACGAAATGTTAACAATGGCAGGGAACCTTCATGCTTGTGACCCAGTTATTAAAGTTATGGCGTGGGACGAGTTCTCCGTGTTCGGGATGGAGAACGTTTGGATCCCGGTATGGGATGTTCCTCTGGAATGTTGGTTCAATGAATTCCTCATTTCCGTTGCTTCAAGCTTGGGATTCTGGCTAGAGATAGATTCCAAATCTAAGTTAGGAGTGGAACTGGGGGTTATAAGAGCTCGGGTGAGGAGGAGGAAGGACTCTCCCTTGCCTTCCCACCTGTTGGTCAAGATAGGAAATAGATTGCTGTCACTGCTGGTGCAAAAGGAGGAGCTAGGATTCGTATATCCAAGATGGGGCGATTTTTGGAGAGCAAAGGAACCTGTTTCACAGCCGCCGGAATCGGTATCTGAGAAGACAGTTTCCGAAGGAGTTCGTCTCGCATGCTCTAGTGGACCACCGAGCGTGACCCCAGCTAGCTCTGCTACCATCATTAATCACGCATGCATCCCGAGAGAAGGGGAGACGCGTTGTAGGAGCTTTGTGGGCCCTGCATCGAGTCTCCCTGACGCAGCTGTAATCTCCAGAGAAAAGTCGCCGTGGATGTAGGAAAATATGCCATGTGGCACGGTCGCACTTATGGCGCCTCTACAGATGGGCCTTCGATGCGACGGTTCAAATGCTTTTAAAGTAAGGGACGATCAGATGTTGCCACGTCTCCCTTCAACGTCCCGCTCATCGAGATGCTTGGATGTCGCTGAAGAAGAACCATCGGGGTTTAAACACGTGGAGGCGAGGGGCATCGACCTGGATTCAGATCTCAGACACGTGGCTGCTTCTATGTCTAACCCGAGCTTGTTGTCCCTTGTTGAGATCGGGCATAGAGTCTCGGATCCGGTCTTGACCCGACCTCGTTTCTCCCCTAATACATCTCTCCCTTCACCCACATATGAAACCGATAACTCTTTCACTACCCATATCACCTTCCCTGCCCCCTACCTCTCTCACCTCACCCGTTTCAGTCCATCCTCCCTATACCTCAATCCCCTACAACCATGGGTGGCGATTTCTCCGGAGAAGAGAGCCGTTTCTCTGAATCCCAACCTTTCTCATCTCTCCCTGCCTCTTCGGTCACATCCCTCCCCCAATCCCGAGATTGGGTTGATCTGGGCCCCATCAGGAAGCCATTCCTGACGATGTGATTGCTGCAGAGCCACTCCAAATGCACATCGATTACCCTCAACAGTAGCATAATCCCACTGATCTTGTTCCCACCGCTGATATAAGAAGAGACGAATCATTTGATTCTCTCCAAAACAAGAAATGGATCAAGGACGTGGTTGGCCGTGTTGGTAGGTCCCTCAGGTTATGTTTTGGAGACAGAGACAGACTACACCGCCTTGTTCCAATGTATTCAAAACAGAGGCAGACCTCTCTCAAGCCCCAGAATTCCTAGTAAACGAGTCCACAGATCCATCAGTAACAGAGAACTTCTAAGCCTTCAACCAAGTCCAGGTCTGCTAGCTGCCTCCAGCTCGAGGCAAGGGCGTAAGGGAAATCGGGGAAGTTCGGTGCCCCAATGAGAATCATTTCCTGGAACGTGAGAGGGGTGGGATCGAGGCAAAAAAGGTGCCTAATCAAGAAATCTATTAGCAGAAGAGATCCGAACGTAATTTGTCTCCAGGAAACGAAAGTCCCCACTTTCAAAGATGGTCTTTTGGCTACTCTATGGAGTGCTAAGGACACTAAATGGACATCTCTGGACGCTTCTGGTTCGTCGGGAGGCATTTTAATTGCTTGGAAATCTTCCAAATGGGAAGTCCAGACAGTTTCCAAAGGGGTCTTTTCGGGGTCTGTCATATCCAAGATAAGTCCTCTAATTTTTGCGGTCTCATTGCGACAGTATATGGCCCTAATGATGACTCCTTTAAATCTGTTTTTTGGGATGAATTGTCTACTGCTAGATAGTCCTTCACGGGCCCTTGCTGTTTTGTAGGTGATTTCAATGTGGTTTGATTTGCGGAGGAGCATTCCCGCGGCGGAAGAGCTCCTGCTGCGATGAACTCTTTCTCTAATTGGATCCAATCTCAGGAGCTTGTCGACCTTCCGTTGTCGGGGGCTTGTTTCACCTGGTCTAACGGTCGTAGAAATCAAATCCAATCGAAGCTGGATAGATTTCTCATTTCTCCAGACTGGTTGGAGGCCTTCCCATCTGCTTATCAATTGGCCCTTCCCAGGACCACTTCGGACCATTGCCCTATCATGCTGATGTTGGAGGACTTAAACTGGGGTCCGAAGCCCTTCATGTTCAATGCTTCGTGGCTCAAGATCAAAGGCTTCCATAAGAAAGTTGAAGAGTGGTGGTCCACCTGCGAGGTTGAAGGTTTTGCTGGCCACAGACTGCTATGTAAGCTTAGAATGCTCAAGGAGAAGATCATAGACTGGAAGGAAGTTGAATTTCGCAAACGGGAAGCCGAGACGGAAGCTCAATTTGTTGAGTTGCAGTGCATCGACTCTGAGGCAGAAGGTGGTCCCTTTACTGCAGAGGTTCTATATAGGCGTATTCAAATCATCCAAGCCATCTTTTCCAGGGCCCACGAGGATGAAATCTCCTGGAAACTCAAGTTCAGGACTAGATGGATATTAGAAGGGGATAGAAACACCAGGTATTTCCATACCATTGCTAACATGCGGTCCCGAGCCATAGCCATTTTATCCATTTCTATGGATGGAATCCATACTGAAGATAGACAGGAGATTAAGGAGCATGCGGTTCGGCATTTCAAATCCCTCCTCTCCACGGAAGATTGGATTAGACCCAATTTAGATGGCCTTGCTTTTAGCTCCCTCGAAGATTCAGACTTGTCGCTCCTTGAAGCCCCATTTTCTGAAGAAGAGGTCAAAATGGCCATTGGCTCGATGGGAGGAGATAAGTCCCCTGGCCCTGACGGTTTTCCTATGGCGTTCTTCTAATTTTTTTGGGACTTCGTCCGTCAGGACGTTATGGATTTCCTTCATGAATTTTATCTCAAGGGCAAACTTTCAAAAGGCCTAGGCATTTCCTTCATTGCGCTAATCCCCAAGTTCTTAAGATCCGAAGCGCCCTCGGTCTTTAGAATGAGGGTGATGAATGAAGCTCCCTTGGATTTAGAGATTGAACCTGAGCGATTGTAGTCAGAGAGGAAAGAGAATGTCTGATTTAAAATTATCCCAAAAGACTTGAAAAAATGATAGAGGAAACCTATCTGTAACAGGGGATTTATCTTTGTTGAGGTAAAAAATTGCAGCCTTAATTTCATCTTCAGAGAAGGGAACTTTAATCAAATCCCTTTCATTAACAGAGATCTTGGGAAAGTCCAGATTATCGGATCTTCGTCTCAACCAGGATTTAGAAACAAACAAAGAGGAATAGAAAGACAAACATGATTAGATACCTGCTGCTTGTTATCAATCTTAGTGACATTGACTGAAACACCATTGATTTGTTAGCACGATATCTCCCGCTGGCTATAACATGAAAATAATGAGTATTTTTATCACCTGACTTTAGCCAAATGGCCTTAGATGTTTGCCTCCACTTAATCTCCTGCTACGCAACTGATGTCCCATAGGCTTCGCTAGGAGTGTCCCTAAGAGAGGAAGATCTATGAGGTCTTGGCTCCCACCCATTAGAGAACATTCTCACGCTTTTGGACAGATGACAGTTATTGGATTTTTCGTAAGAGAAACAAATAACATTGAAGTCACCTCACAGTCACCAAGACAAGTTCCATTTGAGCCCAATAGCATTGAGATCATCCCAAAGAAAAGGCCTTTAAGCAAGGTATTCAAAATCGGTTACGTGACGGTCGTAACGGCCGTTACGTAATGGTAATGGTCATAACTGTTACACGTTACGGGTCGAAATGGCTGTAACAGACAAAACGGGTCGTAACGGCCTTATAATGGATCGTAACGGCCCCGTAACGGTCCAGTAACAGTTTTTTCCAAAAAAAAAAAAACGGTCGTATCATAATGGTAATGGTGGTGGCCGTTATGGCCACTGCTACCATTTTGGAATACCTTGCCTCTGAGAGGAAGAACAAGGGCCATAAACCAAAGAGAAAATGCACTAAAAGACAGAGGAAGGGCTTTTGGGAATAACAATTATAGCAAAGGTTCCAATTAGGGTCTTCTAGGACCTAAGATCTAGTGTCCCGAGTAACAAGAATACCCTTGAGGAGCCTACTGCATAAAGAGAAATCCAATCCTTATGCCGAATACCCTAAACATCATCTAAAATGGATTGACTTACCAAATGCAGCTTGGTTTCTTGAATAACAACGATATTTACTTTGAATTTGCGAGGCATATCTTTGACTTGGGCTTTTTTCCCACCACTGCAAAGACCCGCATGTTTTAAGAGATGATCTTTATTGGCCAACCGATTTTCCCTTGCACCCTTTCTTAGTAGAGCAAGAGCTTGAGCCCACCTTGTAGTTGATAGAGGATTTGAGACTTACCAGTTCCTTCCATCCTCAAGGAGATTTGGAAGGTTTCTTGGCTGCTATTATTGCTTGAGCTCCCCGCTTCTCCATGAATTGGAGGAGAGTGATGTAGTGTTCCTTATCTTTGAAAGACATTCCAATTGCCATTTTGAAATCCATGAGTCCTTCAACTCATCGGGGATATTTACATTTGGATAGAATTGAATTGGGGTAACTATGGGAGGTGAGAATAGAGGATTCAGGAAGTCTAGGGCAAGGAAGGTCTGCTGAGAGGACTTGGATGGGAGGGGCATTCATGAAAAAAAGGGTTAGAAGAATCGGGAGGTAGGGTCACCTCAGGAGGGGTGAATAGGAGACGGGGGTAGAGGAGATTGAAGTGGTTGGTACTAACGCCCATTCGTGAGGTACTAGAAGAATGGTGGTTGGAAGAACACGCAAAGAAGGGCTCTTCAAAGGGGAATCTCTGAGTAGTAAATGCTAAAAGACATTTGAGGGAGGGAGGTTGAGAATGTTAGGAAGAGAGCATATTCATTGCCATGAGATTCCTTTTTGGGAGCTGAGATAACAGAGGAGGAAAGGGCAAAATCTCCATTTCTCTAATGTGGCTTGAAGGGAAAGACTTCGGGGTTAGGACATGCGCGAAGGTAAGAAGCTTCGTTTTTGACAGAATAACAGAGGGAGGCTTGAGATAAGCAAGATTTGATAGGAGAAAATGGTCATGACAGGGATGTTTCGTAGAATCGTCTAGAGATATGCAAGAAGGTGCACCCGTCTAATTCAAGAGTATAGGGAGAAGGCGTAGGAGGATGACAGATCGTCCCCATCTATGTCATCGATATCATCGCCTTCTGATTCGAAGAATGAAGAGGATTTTAATTCTAAAGAGTTGGTAGCCAGGCCATGTGTCGACAATCGAAGCAGAGACGTTGAGGGACCCATCTGATAGAGAGAGAGTGATGCCTCCCGACATCCCTCCAGCAATCCCCCCAAAACCCCCAAATCATAGAAACCCTAGCAACCTCCCCTTCCCACAAAATCCCCCAACAACATCAAAATCCCTCAATCCCCACTTGCAATCATACCCGGCTGGATGGGTGGAGGTTTGTTGTAGGGTTTCCTCGAATACCCCCAAATCCTTCTCCTTGTTCGTCGGGAACACCTCTTGCGACACATCCAGTGAAGACCTCCTCCGCATCTTTGGCCGTTTTGGTAAGATCTCGGACATCTACCAACCCTGGAACTAGCAGCTGCAAAGACCCCATAACTATGCCTTCATCTGCTTCTACGAAGATGATGCGAGAGCTGCCATGGGAACCCTCAGTGGAAAAATGGTGGACGGTAGACGCTGGGGCATCTCCTGGGCTAAAACTAGAAAGAGCCGAGATCTCCTACATCCCCTCCCCACTTCCACCAGATCCTCCCGCCCCATCGAACATCCTGCATGGAGGAGGGACCTTTCCTTCCTCGACACAGTCATAGGTATGGCCAAAGCCGCGACTGTCTCAGAGAGGGCTCCCTCTCTCATTGCTCCAAGTAGCCAGCTCCCCTCGATCCCCTCCCCTGCCTTCCCTCCGATCCTAGTTGACAGTTAGGAAGTGAAGCAGAAGCTTGCGGAGCTTGCCCTTGCCTTAGTGGGCCATGCCAAAGACCCTGAAGTCTCAATCAAGCACATGCTCCAGTCCATCCAGGCCTCCAGGTATATCTCTTCGGCCATTAACATTGCCCGCATTGCCGAAGATCACTCCTCGTCTTCCAAACAAGGATGGGACTGATCTCCTTTTTCTTTGATGCATCTCTGCATTCTAGCATGGGCCTAACGAAAATGGAGGTTTGGTATTCGAGCTCCTTAGATTCCAAAGGTGTTTGGATTCGTCTTTTCGGCATCCCGACCCATTCCTGGCTTCACTCGGTCTTCGTCTCACTGGGGAGTTCCTTTGGGGATGTGCTAGAAGTTGATAGGTGTTTGACAATTGGCCTCATCCAAATAGCAGCCAGAGTCAAGGTCCGCCTTCACCCAGGGGTCGATATTCAAGAGTGTTCGGAGCCTCTCAGTGGTTGGAAAATCATTCCTGATTTGGCCCCAAATCGAGTTACCTCCCTCAGCTTCCTTTGTTGTAGGAAATGCCCCCCCTCCCCCCATCCGTGCTAGGGAATCCACTAGGCAATGGGTGTAAAAAGCCTTCCATCACCCGAATAACCCCCACACCCCCCCCCCCCCCCCCCCCCTATTTCCGATCATCCCCTAGCCTCCCTCATCATCAGGCCCTGCCCCCGTCTCTAACTTCGGAAGGCCTCTTACCCCTACGAGTTCTGCCCGACCCTCTCTAACCATCACCCATGTCCCAACTCCCCTTTTTCCAGATGCTGAAGGCGCCCTGCAAATTTCCCCGATTCCCTCCCCAGCTAGAGAAAATCCAATCCGATCTTTACCTGCAGTTCCTATCCCAGAGGCCTCCTAAGACTGCGTCCTTCTAAGCAGCAAAACCATCTATCCATCAGCCCCTCCAACCTCACTCCCCCTCCTGTCTCTCCCTCCCACCCCCAAGAAATGGACCCATAAGGCCCTGTCAGAGGGTCATAGTCCATTGCAGCTCGGGAGCCAATTTGAAACTGACAGTGAGGACTCCCAAACAGTTTCTTGGAACCACTTCCCGCTCAAATCCATGAGATCTCCTCTAGCCAACATTGGGGGACACCTGGCGATTGACCTCTCTCCATATTTCACAAACCAACCTCCCACTTAGATCCCAATCCCTCAGGTTTAGGCCTATTGCCTTTCAGTTCATGACCCCTCCACTTCCACTCTGCTGTACTCCAACCATACGTCTTTTCAACAGATGCCCTATCAGCAATCAGACCCTCCAGTCCCCCCCCACCAAATCTCTTCATCGGCTAGGAAGAATCTCCATATGTCCTTCATGGAGCAGGGTAACCCTCAGCCTTCCATTCCCCTGCCTGTCCTTGATCCTCCCACTCTTGCTATCCCTCCTATAGTAGAAGCTCCCAGTCAGAAGCTTCATCTTCCTCCTCCCTTTCACCTAACCTACACTAGAAGAAAAGCCTCCAAAGATCATGGGACAGTTCCTTAAAGCTCAAGGCCTGCTAATGCAACCCTCCCCCTATTCTAAGCTACTCCTCGCTGTGCCAGGATCAAATCTCTAAAGAGACGTGTAACGTGTTCTACTTCATTGTCCCATGCATGACATCCTAGTGTGGAATGCCCGCGGGGTGGGTAATATTCCCACTATCAGCTCCATCAGAAGGCTGATCAGATCTTTCAAGCCTGTGATCCTCATCATCCTGGAACCTAAGCTTAAGGACGAGAAGAGATCTCGCTGGGCCCTCAGACTGGGCTTCCACTCTTCCTTTTCCAATGCGGCTTAAGAGGGAAAGGTCTGGATTCTCACTGCTTCCCACCTGTGCATTGATATCGTAGTGTCTTCTAATCAGATGCTGGCAATTTTGGTGGGGATCCAAGGTTTGGTAGCCTCGATCATGGCCTCCTTTGTATACGCCAAATGTTCCCGCATTCTGAGAAGGCATCTTTGGGGTGAGATGGCCCTTCTCGGGTACACCTGCACGATCCTATGGATTGTTTGTGGCTATTGCAATGCTATCACCTCTCCTTCGGAAAGAAGAGGCGCTGCCTCTTATGATATGCTCGGCTCTGCGGATTTTGCTGAGGGGCTAAACATTGTCGGGCTAATTGATGCCCTTTTCTCGGGTAATCAGTTCACATGGTGTAACAACCAAGCAGGCCAAGCTAGGGTCTGAGCTAGACTTGATAGGGCCTGCTGCAACAGCCTAGGGTTCCAAGCCTTCCCGAACTTCCAAGTTAAACACCTGCCCAGAATAAATTCAGACCATGCCCCATTGCTACTCTCAATCCCTCCCCAGGTCCCTTTTGCTCCCAAGCCATTCAGATTCCTTCGAATGTGGACTAAGCACGAGTCCTTCGTCCAGGATGTCTCAGAAGCATAGGTCTCTGATTGTGCTAGTGATCCGATGATCTCCCTCCTCAGAAAACTGCATAATGTCAAGCGAGCCCTGAAGTCCTGGAATTGGGGTTCCTTTGGTAACATATTCCTGAACTTGAAGCAGGCCATGGATCAACCGTCCTTGGCAAAAATTGTTGCCCAACACTCCACGGACCCCCTCACTCTTCAGGCCCTCCAATTAGCCAGGGATAAGGTGGCTTGCCTGGAGCTGAGGGAGGAAATCTTCTGGCGGCAGAAATCTAGAATCCAATGGCTGGAAGAGGGCGACAGAAACTCTTAAGTTCTTCCATGCTGCTGCGAATGGGAGAGCTAGAAGATTGTCCATCCAGGAAATCCAACTGGAGGACGGGTCAGTGGCCAGGGACATCAACTCCATCAAGCAGGAAGCGATCTCCTTCTACAAGCAGCTCTTACGGGCTGAAACCCCTTGCCATCCGGGGGCCCTCCTTGATGTCATATCCCAATCGATCTCTTCTGAGGATAACCAGGCCCTCCCTGCTGTCCCTTCCAGTGACAAAATTCTAGCGGCTGTCAAGGCCCTCCCAGCAAACGGGGCCCCTTGCTCAGATGGATTCTCTAGGGCATTCTATTAGTCCTGCTGGGAGATAGTCGGCCCTAATCTGGTGCATGGTACCTGATTTTTCTTTAGTGATGGTTCCATGCCGAGACCCTTCTGATCCACGCTGATCTGCTTCATTCCTAAATCCACCTCTCCGGTTAAATTCGCTGATTTTAGGCAAATCAGTCTCTGTAATTGCATTTATAAAATTTTTGCCAAACTGATTGCTGACAGGTTGGGTAACATTCTCCCCAAAATCACATCCACTGAACAAGGGGCTTTCGTTAAAGGCAGATCCATCGCAGAAAACTGCGCGTTAGGCTAGGAGATTTTCAAAGATATTAACAAGAAATGCAGAGATGGCAACATTATGCTCAAACTTGATATGGAGAAAGCTTACGATCGACTGAACTGGGACTTCCTGGTGAAGGTGCTCAAAAAATTTGGCTTCGACAACAGATGGATATCTATGTTAGAAAGATGCTGGTCCAACTATTGGTTTTCGGTTCTCATCAACGGCAAAGCGAAAGGTTTCTTCAGATCTTCGCGTGGGCTTTGCTAGGGAGATCCTATCTCCCCCTCCCTTTTCATCTTGGTAGCCGAAGTTCCTAGTCTTGGCTTCGCCAGCCTCTTTCAATTGGGCCAGTTTCAGCCCTTCTTGACCCGCAGAAACTGCCCCATCATTTCCCACTTGCTGTTCGCCGACGACACCATCCTCTTTGCTAACGGCTGCAAGTCCTCCCTCAGAAAAATAGCTTCATTTCTCAGAAAGTACGAGCGGGCCTCGGGTCAGCGTATCAACCCCCTCAAAAGTTTCTTCATCATGGCAGGCAACCAAACAGAGGCTCGTCTGAGAGCTGCGACATCGATTCTGGGTTTCAGCCGTGCCTCCTCCCCCTTCACATACCTTGGTCTTCCCATATTCCAAGGCTGGCCCCGCAGAGCCTTCTCTCTTCGTGCTGGAAAAGATTAACTCCAAAATTGCTAACTGGAAAGGCAGGCTCCTTTCTCAAGCGGGTAGGCTCACTCTGATCAATCACATCCTTTCTAGTATGCCCATCCACATGCTTGCGGCCACGGAAGTCCCGTCTAGTATCTTGAAGGATCTCCACAGGTCCTTTGTTGACTTCCTATGGGGATGGGAAGGCTCGAAGAAAAAGTGTCATTGCCAGAGCTAGCGTGCAATTGCGCTCCCTAAGGCTAAAGGAGGGCTGGGCCTCAGGAGCCTCTCCTCCATTATGAAAACCTACCATCTCTAGATGGCCTGGACAGTCCAACATAGAGGAGAAAACAACTGCTGGAACTCTTTTATCCGCGCCAAGTACTCCTCGACATCCAAGGCCTAACAGGTCCCTCCACAGCCTCATTCGCATCTCCGATCTAGAAGCATATCTGTAAGGCCAGTCCTCTGCTCCCTCCCCTCACGCGCTGGATGATTGGCTCTGGGGATTGCAGCTTTTGGAAGTCCAATTGGTCTGGGTTGGGTCCTCTTCTCGATTGGGCCCTGTGCCCGATCCCTCCTTCCAGTTAGAACGCGTGGGTCTGCGACCTGATTGGTCCCCATGGGTGGCAGCCCACCTCTTCAGACCGTAGGCAAACAAGAAGGCCTAGTCCTGCTGGGTTTGGCATCCTAAGCTCCCTCCCAAGTTGTCCCTATTGGCGTGGAAAATCATCCACGGGGCCATCCCGGTGGATGATCGTATTAAAGGCAAAGGGATCCCTTCGCGTCTAGGTGCAACTGCTGCTCCGCCCCGACCTCGCCCCAGGTAGAAACGATAGATCGTCTTTTTCTTTAGGGTTCTCAAGCCTCGGCGGTCTGGGCCCACTTCGGCAGTATCTTTGGCCTGAGCCGCTCCTCTTCCGCAGTTAACACGGCCATATCCTGGTGGGTCACTGTCTCTGCTTCCCCAAAAAAAATGGCCCCTCATTGCCCTTATTCCCTCCATCTTTTGGGAACTCTGGAGGGCCAGAAATTCGGCCAAATTTGAAGGCATTGAAACTTCGACTACCGGTATCATTTCCAACATCCACCTCTAGATCTCCCAGCTTGGCCCGCTCCTTCCCCCTCCTAACCCCACATACCCCAGCGTTTCAGCAGCCCTTCGGGCCTTAAGCATCCCCGCCCCCTTTACTACGCATCCCGTGGTTAAAGTGGTAAGATAGTCTCCGCCGCAACCTGGGTGGACCAAATTGAATGTTGATAGTTCAACCCTTGGCAATCCGGGATCCTCGGGTGGGGGAGGGCTGGCCAGGGATGCTGCAGGGCACACCCTTTTCGTCTTCTCCCATCATTACAGCCTTGGGTCCAATACTCGGTCGGAAATCCATGCCATCCTTGATGGCCTCACCCTCTGTGCCAGCCGGGGTCTCAACCAAGTGGAAGTCGTCAGCGACTCCTCCATTATTTTTGCACTCTCCCAGGGCACGAAGCTCTCGTGGCCCTTGTGGTACTGGCTCTCCAGGATCCAGGCTCTCGCCTGCTCTGTAGATATTCACTTTTCTCACTGCCCCAGGGAGGCCAACTTCCCTGCGGATGATCTCGCAAGATTAGGGAGTGCGAGGCACGGGGATTCCTTCTTCCGTGGCGTGGAAGATCTCCCTGCCAAGATTCGTGGCTTGATATTCCTTGACAGAATAGGCTTGGGTAGTCTTCGTATTGTGTAGGTTTTATTTTCTTGTACATGATAGGTGTGGTATGCTACCTTTTTGTTGGGACCCGCCTGAATGGCTGTAATCTCATTCCTATATATATATATATGCTTCCTGTAAATTTTATTTATTTATTTATTTATTTAAATTTTTAAAACAAACTAGAGTCGTTGATAGGGGCATTAATATAAGTGATGTCAGCAGCTGGATGAGTTGCTAAAACGAAATTGATTTCCTTTGAAGGGCGAGATTCGAGCCTAGCTGCACGGCACGAGAAATTGCCATGTATATATATATATTTTTAAGCTAAGAACGTAGACTGAAGATACACAACTATCAGGAGGCGGGATGGAGTGACTAACTTCGTCAGCTCTTGGCGGCTCTAGGGCTTTAAAGCCTGTTTAAGACGTTTTGCTCGCCGAAGCTGATGTGAGAAGATCATGTGGCACCATCTCAGCCGTTGGAAAGTGCAGATTCTAATTGTTCATCTTTGGGGCTGGATCGTTGATCGGGATCGAGACGTGTGGACATCACTGGCACATGATGGGGGCAAAATAGACACTGGCCTTTCGAGACGGGAGTGGTAGACCATAAAAAGACGAGCATTTTTGTCTAAGATAGCCTTGTTGCGCGACCATGTAACAGAGATGCGTAGCGCGGCCGCGCAATGACTGAAGGGATCCATTGAAGGAGTTTCATTGGCCAATTTGCTCAGTATGGACAGAGGCTTGTTGCACGTATGATGCGCGACCGCGCAACAACACTCCGTTGTGTAGATTTGGTAGTTACACGTGTGGAGGCCTACAAATACCTCTCCTCTCTCATTTGAGGCATTAACAAGCAAGGAGCGCCGGAGAAATCAGAGTGATCTTTGAGTCTTCAAATCTAAGAGTCGCGACATTTAGGTATTTTGCAGAGTGCCACAGGATGAGAGAAGGAAGAAGATATGAGGAGCAGAAGACCTCGTGACGCGGTTGCACAACAGGGATTGTTTACGCGATTGTGCAACATAAGTCTTGGACATGCTACCTGATGTGCATCTTTACATATTAATCTGGGATTCATTCTCGTAAGCACATATTCTATGCATATCGGCATAAAGCCAATGTTTCGAACCCGCACAACTCTTCTGTCATTGTGACTGACGCCATCCAAATTGAGATGCTGCCGAAATTATTATTAGACCTTTCTCAATTACTTCAATTAAATGTACTTTGTTTTAGAATCAAGAGCAATGTGAGGGATGTAATAAGAGTTTAGATGAATGAAAATGAAATGATGATGATTGTTCATTGATTTTCCCTTTGTTATTATTAAATGTGAATATTCCAATTTTTGATACTTGTTTCTATTCGAAACAAAATGAAGACTCTATTGGGGATCAAACCCAAAATCTCTGGTTGGAATATTTACGTTTAATATTAACAATAGGATAGTTAAAAGACACTTGTCATCAACTGGTACTGTAATGGCGCCAAAATGACGACTCTCAACGGGAACATCCCCCTTTCATCTCTAAAACAAAGTATATCCCAATTTAACCCTCATAATAACTTCTCTATTGATCAACGTGGTTTTCTATTTCATGCCCAACGGATTCGCTGTCAATTATGCTAGCAGCATTCAGTCCCGCTCAAAAGGGTCACAAGGGAAGTTCGATCAGTCGTGACCGAAAGTAGAAAGCAGTGTGCAATATTGAGGGTGATTTCCGCTTCGTCGACAACGCAAAAGGATGATGAAGAATGGACAGTGGTGACATCCAAGAGGGAAGAATCGATCTCCTATGACCAGAAGCCCAATCCTACTGCGGGCAATCAGAGGCCCAGTTACGCGCAACATCGCAAGGTACAATCCTGCATTAGCTCCGCTCCCACTTTATACCGGACAGACCGAAACAGTTTTCTTCACTCCATAGGACTTTCATGCCCTGTCGGCGGTAGCTCCACGACATACTTAGAAAGAGAAGGGGAAGGTTGTCTTGGCAAATGAGCCATCGTCTTCAAAATCTGTTGCGACGACCCCTTTGCAGGCATCAACACTAGGCATGCCCCAGTTAGAATCACTAGAATCACCGGGACCATGCGAAAGTATTAACAGTCAAGTGGTGGCTCTCTCTTTAAACTCCCCTGTGATGACTTATTCCCTCTCTCTCCTTCGATATCCCGGCGATCGAGAAGTGGCGAGGCAACAATTTTCATGGCAGGAACAAGTCAAACCCAGCCGTAATCCACCGACGAACGTCTGGCCGAGATGGCCTGTGCATAGATTGTATCAATGGAAGAATGCAGAAATCTCAGAGAGGCGTTGGCAACACTGATTCGCAACATAGCCCAAGTTATTGCCCCTCCCATGATGGCCACTGTAAATGGTAACGAGCAGCAAGCGGAAGGGTCACAGCCACCGAGGGTAAGATCGCATGGATCAGCACCAGCTGTTCGCACAGTAACCCAAGATGAAATCCGACAAGTAGTAGATGAAGCTGTCCGAATGGAAAGAGATAGAGAACATACAGGGAGATTCCGTTTTCAAATGCTGTACCCCTGCGAGATCGAAGATGTGCCATTTCTAACGAATTTCAAGTATCTAGACTGCTAGAAGTTTAATGGAGATGGATCGCTGGAGGAACACTTGATGCATTTCATCACTACCATGCATAACTTCTCTACGGTCCCACAATGCTGTTTGCGATTGTTTGGGTCATCTTTGACAGGAAAAGCATTCAAGTGGCATTTGAGCCTATCGCCGGAATCTATACGTACGTGGGACCAAATGCAGGATGCCTTAATGGCAAATTTCTTTTCGTCTGACAGAGACATTAGTTTGACTGAATTGGCTTCTGTTCGGCAATGAGAAGGTGAACCGGTTGAGAAGTTCATCGACCGTTGGAAGACCTTCGGTGCGTCACATTGACAGGTCCCAGGAGTATTAGAACAAGTAAAGATGTGTCTAAATTCTATGGAAACAGGAGTAGCGTTTGGCTTGACGAGTGCCAATATACGAACTTTCCGTTACCTCGCCATTAAAGCCCATGCTTTCGAAGCCATGACTAGAAAGATGCCTGCCTGCCTTTTAGGTAGAGACGACACGCCAAAGTTCGAGTAGGGTGTCAGCAAATGTTGCCAACAGAGAAAGGAAGAGAGAAGACCCCTGCGTTAGGCAGAAAGATGACAGAAGAGAGAGTAGGAGCCGTTACACAGGCAAGATGACTGATAAGCGCCCTAGACGATATGATGATCATGAGGGGTACATGTTCGAGAGAGAAGATGTTCTCCCAATGATGAATCAATTATTGGCCGCAGGGATGATCGAGTTGCTCTAACTGAAATGCCCGGAAGATGTAAGGAAAACAAAAGAAAAGAACTATTGTTATTATCATTATATGCTCGGCCATCCGCTTGAAAATTGCTATACTATTAAAAACATACTTCAGAAAATGATGAATCAGGGCAAAATTGTAATAGAGAAAGATAAGGAGCGAAGTAGAAGAGCAGTAGCAAACATAGTATCTATGTGGGTGGGACACATTTCGGTCGTGCATGTTCCTAAGTGAACATAATAAAGAGGCCGAGCATGAAAAAATCGAACAGGATGAACACGCGTCGCACACACATGTTGGTAAAGGGATGAAAGTTGCAACGTAATTGCTCTCAGGTCAGCGATAGAGCCGGTTGGTTCCCCATCAGAAAGCACCCGTAAAGCAATGGTGGTTACACTACGCTCGGGGAAGAAGATAGCCAGCTCTTCGTGAAAGCAACAGCGCAAGAGAAGGCCCTGGGAAATTCATGGGATAAGGAATTCTCACATGATGAAGAAAATTAGGGAACGAAATGCCATGTGGCAGTGCCCCACTAGCTAGCAAAGTGACTTGTGATGTCGTGAACCACTTGAAAAGGATCCCTGCTTGGCTGAGCATATATGATGCATTGCGTCTATCCAGAGACTTTCGCTAAACGCTGATTCAGGCGGTGTCAGATGACGGGGAGAGGCAGGCATTACTTGCCTCTAATTGCTGATACTCCACCCCATATAACATAGGCTGGTCAAATTGGGTATGTATGTGAATATTTACTAAAAAAACATGATCTATAATATCTTCTTTTCTTTTCTTTTTTCGCTTATAGTAAATCATGGGTAGTTTGTTATAATGTCATTACCCCTTTGATCTTGTTGTATTGCTTTGATTTGCAAGTGCTTTTTGGCTTTGCTAAGGTTTTTTTTTTAAAAATAATTTTTGGGGGTTCTAAATTTTGTGTATAGGTTGGCAAGGACAAGAAAAAGGAAAAGGAAATTGAAAAGGTGAAGGACAAAGAAGAGGAAAAGTCAGGGCAGCTAGAGAGGAAGGTTAGCAGTTTCCCAATGCCATTTATTTGCAAAATTTTGATTTCCTTTTTCATTTTTCTGAGGAAGAGTTTATGTTTTTTATTGTTCTTTTTGTTTTCTACCTGTCACACCACTGCTTGTTGCACTCATATTTTATTAATAGAATTGTTATTGGTGCTAACTATTGGTTTATATGGATTCTACCGTGCTTTTATTTTGCCGAATCTGAAGCATTGTAGTTTCGTTTTTGGTGTTGACTGTGCATTTGTATAGTCTTGATTTTTCATGATGTTTTGTTATCCAAATGAAACTTAATTAGTCTGAAACATGACAGGTTTATAAAAATTCCAGTTGTACTTCCTTTGTGGAATTTCTTCACAACATCTATAATCTTCTCCTTTTCCATCATACAGATCTTTTCTCTTTGGTCAGTGGTTCCTTCATTTCAAGTATTTGCACACTTAAATTATCTTTGATAATTCAATGGGCATCTGCATGACTATTGCATTAACTATGTGAGCAGTTGATAGACGATGCAATTTTATCTTTCACAAAAAAAGATAGACAATACTATTTTAGTGTCCCTTAGGATAGAATACGCGCTATATTGGTATTCCATATATTAATGCATATCCTAGACGGAAAATGAAACTGCTTGATGCAGCTGATCTAGGTTTTTAACAGAACCAATTGACTGCAAGCTTGAACTCAAAATCCCTGAATAAAACTTAATTTCCAGTAATTTGGATAAATTTGAGCAACTATGGGGTACTTTCCAGAAGTAAGGATCCAGTGTCAGCATCCACCCAAAATTTTCAGCCATCCAAGAAACTACAGATCATACCGCATCTGAAGTGCAGGCAAGAATAGAAGGAGAAGAATCTTTCATCCTCAAAATCTAGGGGCTCAAAATAAGCCAAAAATTCCTAAATGTCTCCACATATTCTTGTTTCTACCCAAAAGGTAGAAAATACAACAACCGGTCCAATACTGCTGATAAAAAGCCTTAAAAATATTTCCTATCAAAAATCTCTGTACCCATGCAGGGTGTTTTTTTCTGTAGTGGAATGGGACTTTGTATAGATGCTTTGAAGGATTGTACTTCATCTCGGTGCTTTTTAATAAAATTGCTGTTACCTTTAGAAAAAAAATTCCTATTAACAGTTCCAAACTTCATTGAGTCCTACACATTGACCGATTTAATCCTCAAAAAAAAAAAAGAAAAAAAGAAGAAGAAGAAGAAGAAAAAGAAAAGAAAGCTTATCCACAAAAAAATCCTATTAATAGTCCCAAACTCATTGAGTCCTACACATTGACTGATTTAATCCTAAAAAAAAGTAAAAAAGAAAGCTTATCCTACACATTGACTGATTTCATGGTAGCTGTTCATGTACCACGTCTTGGACTCTTTACTTGATTAATAGAGACTCCTATATTGAATAGGCAAGCCCTATGAAAATGTTCCAAGCTCACTTGAACAGCCCACTTTTTATAGTAGATGCTGTCCCCAGCCTTGCTTTAGCCCTCCTAACAGATTAAGAAATCCCCATTTGATGCTGTAAAATTCTCTTGGATGTTAAAAATTGGGGTTAGTTAGGAGCAATGTTCGAAGTATCGGTATCGCTACAAGTTTTGTTGGCCAGGGATGTAGAAACAATATCGATATCGCTGATAATATCGCTAATAACCAGAAATGTGGGAAAACATAGGAAAAACGATGGAATTTTTAGTGGAACTTCAGGAGATGCTAAAATACATATTTGCATATTTATGAATAAGAAAATTGCTAAAAGAATGCATACATAACAAGTTTCCATTTAATGGGGGTCTAAAAGCATGTGCCATCGTAAGAAATCAGTTTAACTATCCCATCCATCCAATGATCCATCCAACCTTCCATCTAAACATCCGTTGATATTGTAAAATATCGACAACACATGAGTTTTGCTAAGAAATCATCAACAACTGAAAAGGAAACGAAAGATAGTGGTCTCGATGTTGCACATGTTGTGATAAAGATAATATTGAGATATTATCAATAATATTCACAACAAATTGAACACTACATACAACCATGTGCCCATAAAAACATTTTGAAATGAATTTTTTTAATAAATAATTTTTTGGTGATATCGATATGTTGGCGATATTATTGAAATATTGTTGATAGACTTGTGATATAAGTGTTATCTAGAATTTACGCAGTTGAAAATATTGGCAATATGTTGGCAATACAAGTGGACTGATATACATTGATATGCCATCCCCCGACGGCTCGAGCTTTTAGAGAAAGTGGTGATTTGACATGGTATCAAAGCGAATGGTCAAGTGTTCAAATCTCGGGAGCAACAAATATACATCCCTAATATATTCTCCCACGGGGGGGCCATTTATGGTATGAGTTGTCCCTCCACCCTTGCCTAGTATGTTCCCATGCGGAGTTCCATCCCGCACGTGCGGGGAGTGTTAAAGTCCCTTGATATACATTGATACGTTATCCCCTAACAACTTGAGCTTTTAGAGAAAGTGGTGATTTGAAAACAAGTGACACTTGGAATTTACAAAGTTGAAAATATTGGCGATACCGATATGTTGGTGATACTTAGTGATACATTGTTGATACTCGGAATTTTTTATACTACTAGTGTTATCAGTATCGCTACCAATGTTATCGATATCGCCGAGCTGGAGATAGAGATAATATTGGAGACATTTCGATAATATCGGGGATAATTCGAACAATGGTTAGGAGCCATTTTTGGGCCATGTGATGGGCCCATATGGGGATTGTTGTGACCCACATAGGTCCTGAGTTATTCCTTGTTCGGTGTCTTAATAGTTGAGTAGATATAGGAAGAGGAGAGAAGTGAATAGAAGAAGGAAAGAGAGAAAAGTGTGAGAGGAGAGTTTTGAGAGGGAATTGCTTTCTTGTGTGTTAAAATCACAAACCCTAAAACCTTTTATTATAACACTAGAAACACACATACATGCTCCTCAAGAGCATACAACACTGCGTACATGCACACACATAAACAGAAAATAAGTATAATGCATTTCCTGTACTCCCCCACAAGTTGGAGCATAGATGTTGATCATGCCCAACTTGCCAGTGATATGGAGAAGGGCATCCCGATTGACAGACTTGGTAAGGACATTGGCTAGTTGTTCCCCAGAGTGAATAAAGGGAGTCACAATTTCTTTATTAACAACCTTCTCTCTTAAAAAGTGACAATTGATCTCAATACTAGATTGCTGGCAATGTGGATGTCTGCCTGATAATTGCAGTGCAAAGGAATGGGAATCAAAGGATTATTGCCAAGTTCCTGTAAGAGTGTTCGAAGCTAATTAAGTTCCCATTTTGCATGAGCCATCATCCTATACTCAGCTTTGGCAGAAGATCGAGCAATAAGAAATTGCTTCTTACTCTTCCAGGTGACAAGATTGCCATCTACGAACGTACAATACCTAGAAGTAGACCTTCGATCATGTAAACTTTCAGAACAGTTAGCATCAGAGTAACCAGAAAGATGACGATGACCATGATGTTGAAAGAGCATACCTTTACTAGGGGCTGACTTGAGATACCGAAGAATACGATAGATTGCCATTAGATGAATGGTACGAGGAGTATGCATGAATTAGTTAACAACACCCACAACATAAGAAAGATCCGGTCGGGTAATAGTGAGATAAGTTGGCCAACCAGGCGACGATACATCCCTGGATTAAAAAGGAGAGCACCATCACCAAGAATGAGTTTTAGAGTAGTATCCATAGGCATAGTAGAAGGCTTGCATCCTAGCATCCTTGTCTTTGAGAGTAGATCAATGGCATATTTCTGTTGAGATAGCACCACTCCCAACTTTGATTGAGCAATTGCAATCCCTAGAAAGTACTGAAGTCCCAATATCTTTAATCTCAAATTGAGTCTTGAGGAAAGATTTAACAACCACCATTCTTTCAGTATCATGACTTGACAAAACAATGTCATCCACATAGACACTCAATACCATAACCCTTATGGGTCGATGACAAATCAGCAGAGCAAAATTGAACCACGTGGAGACTTTTTGAAACCATAAATCGATTTCTTTGAGTGACATGCAAGGGGCGAGCCGTGAGGACCATTTTTTTTTTTTTTTTTTTTTTTGGGGGGGGGGGGGTCTAATCCATATAACTTCAACGACAAAGTCCATGCTATTTGTTTTGGTAAAAACCCTTTGCGACTAATCGTGCCTAATAATGATCAATGGAACCATCTGGACGATATTTGGTAGTTGGAAACCCATCAACACCTAACAGTTTGTTTTCCCTCAGGTAGGAAAACCAACTCCAAGGTAATTTTTTTCCGGCGCCTACATTTTTTCTATCATAGTCTTAGTCCAGTCAGGGCTACTCAAAGCTTCCTTTAAATTGTGTGGAGTAACAGAGGTGGTGATTCAGGACAATTAACCACTTGCTCTAAAAGCTCGAACTGTTGGAGTATGGCGAATTAATCCCTTTATCTCATAGCCCAGGCCCTACATCTCATGGATTAGGACCTCGGCCGAACCCCCCTTGTGGGCTCGTGGGCCCCAAATCACATGGGCCGCCCACCCCGAGTGTCCCCGTATCCCACGGGCTACCCCACTCGAGCCCGATGTGAAATGCCCCTGCATTAATAACGCCCGGTGAGGAGTCCCGAACATGAGACCTCCCCCGTAGGCTCCAAATCATATAGGTCACCCACCCTAAGTGTGTCCTCGCATCCCACGGGCTACCCCACTCGAGCCCAGTGTAAAAATGCCCCTTCATTAATCACCCTCGGTGAGGAGTCTCGAACACAAGACCTCCCGCTTTGATACGAATTTGATGCAGGACAATTAACCACTTGCTCTAAAAACTCGAACTGTCAGAGTATGGTGAATTAATCCCTTTATCTTATAGCCCAGGCCCCACATCTCATGGGTTAGGACCTCGGCCGAACCCCACTCATGGGCTCGTGGGCCCCAAATCACATGGGCTGCCCACCCTGAGTGTGTCCCCGCATCCCACGGGCTACTCCACTCTAGCCCGGTGTGAAATGCCCCTGCATTAGGGGGATATAGAAGTTGTAAACAACTCGAAATAAGGTGAAAGATGTTGATAGGAAACAAAATTACTGATGGAATGCTTTGTGAATGAGTGAGAAGGTTTACGTAGGGGAGTACATCGAGTTGAACCGAGTCGAGTTGGCCTTAGCTCGACTTGGCTCGGCCACTAGTTGACCTCAGCTCGGCTCGGTCCTTGAGCCTGACTGGCCAGCTTGACTCGGTTTGGTCAGCAGCTCGGGCCAATTCGAGCCGAGTTCGAGCCAAGATCGAGCTGAGTTCGCCATTGTAGCATTTCCACAAACACCTAGACTGCACTTTCAAAATCCCACTGTTTGTAAAACAAAAGCAATGGTTTTATAGGTATTTTATCAAACACCTTCTAAGCAACATAAAAACCAAGAAAAAAAAAGGGTATTTGTTTCATGTACATACCTTCCTGGGAAACTGAGACAAGAAACACTACAAACTTTGCTATCAAGGAATAGAATTTTGTGCACAAAATGAGAACGAAATAAATAAATTTCAAAATCCTTAAAATGCTGTGCCTATAGAGACTAGCACCATTCATTATGACGACCTAAGAAGAGTTTGCACACTCACTATTTGAATCAGTTCTGGAAGATGGATCATGAGCTACCAGAATGCATGCAATCATGTCAATGATTACTAAAGAACTCACATGCATAAACTTATTCATACACAATATTAGCATATAAATAGATTGGAAAGAGAATTAAGAACCTACACACTTTCAGGTATCAGCCACACTTGGTTGAGTCATTTCATCAAACACCTGATGAGCAACATCAATAGCAAAGTAACCGAGTCATCGAACTGGTTCGATTCGATCTGGATTCGATTCGAGTCGAGCTGGGGCCAACTCGAACTCGGCTCGAACTCATTTTTGAGCTCAAAAAATTAGTTCGACTCGGCTCGAACTTAGCTTCGAACTGAGTTGAATCGAGATTTTTCGAGTCGAGTTGAGTGAGCTAACCGAGCTAGCTCGGTTCGTGTACACCCCTAGGTTTACGTAAGGCAATGGGCAGACTAAGCCCACCGTAAATAATTATTACCTTTCAACTTAACTGTTGTAATCAACAAGGGATGAGATTCTGAAGACCCCATACCAAGACTGGAAGACATTTTGTCATCCATTAGGGTCCACAAATACGAAACCCAAGCAACAAAACACACAAAATGGTGCTCACACAATTAAGGCAATTACCAAACATATAAAGGTCAGGTTTTCACAAAGAAAGAAAGAAAGAAAAAACTAATGTCTAGATGATCAGTTGGGGGTCTAGGAAGAGCAGGGGAGACCCGAACAACAAGAAACTTCACAAATTGACTTGTCGAGCACCATACACAACCAAACGAAGATGAAATAGCACATCATGCATACACGGAACTTCTAGTGTATGTCCAAGGTCCTCAAGACCCAAAAACGGTGGAACTAGTCTATTGTGAGGCTTGAAAGACCACCCAAAACCTTCCCTTGGTAAAGTAAAACTCCATGGACATCCAAATACAGTAAAACCGATCTACCCTACGAAGAAACCCCCAAAAGATACTTTGATTTGGTAGAAATCACAAAAAAAATGTTTTTTTTTTTTTTTTTGCTAGACAAGAAAAATGGTCCAAACGCACCTTAAATCAGCTCAAAAAATTCCATATAAATCACCAAAATTCTTCTAAAATCGAGCAACATCGAATCATGCTCATCCTGATAAGAAAATGTCTGTACGGTATGTACAAATATTAACGTCATCAAGTTCCCATACCTTCAAACAACGCGGAAAGTTCCTTGCTCTAATACCAATTTGAGTTGAGTAGCTTTAGGAAGAGGAGGGAAGAGAATAGAAGAAGGAAAGAGAGAAATGTGTGAGAGGAGAGTAGAGAGAGGGAATTGCTTCCTTGTGTGTTAGAGCACCTTTTATTATAACACTAGAAACACATACATGCTCCTCAAGACCACAACATTGTGTAGTCGCGCACACATAAATACTCACTAACAGAAAATAAGTATTTCCTATATTGGCCTACCCATTTTTTCTTATTCTTCAAAGCTGCATCAATCTCCTCTGATTGGAGAAGAATTTTGCCTTAAATTTGAACCTTCTCGATGTTCTCGCCATTATCATTTGAGTTTTGCTGTATGCACTTTAAAAGAACTCCCGCGACCTTGGTTTTGCTTTTTGCAATTAATATGGCTTTGTTAGTACTTGAAGAAGAACAAGACGATGATCGGTGCATGATCATCTTCTTTCGTGACATCAAGGAACAAGTATTGCTCCTCCCATGTAATGTAGGGGCATTTTCACACTAGGCTTTAGTGGGGTGGCCTGTGGGATGCGAGGGCACACTCAGGGTGGCAGCTCACGGAACCCATGTGATTTGGGGCCCACGAGGGGGCAGAACCCATGGATTTGGAGCCCACGAGGGGGGTTCAGCCGAGGACCTAACCCATGGATGTGGGGCCTGGGCTATGAGAAAAAGGGATTAATTCGCCATGCTTTATCAGTTCGAGCTTTTAGAGCAAGTGGTTAATTGTCCTGCATCAAATTGGTATCAGAGCGGGAGGTCTCGTGTTTGAGACTCCTCATCGAGGATGATTAATGTAGGGGCATTTTCACATCGGGCTCGAGTGGGGTGGCCTTTGGGATGTGGGGGAACACTCAGGGTAGGCGGCCCGCGGAACCCATGTGACTTGCGGCTCGTGTGAGGTGGAACCCATGTGATTTGGGGCCCACGAGGGGGCAGAACCCATGGATTTGGGGCCCACAAGGAGGGTTCGGCCGAGGACTTAACCCATGGATGTGTAGCCATGACCTCCCCAAGAGAATGGTGCATGCCCACATTGGAATGACATTGCCACACTATCTCTTAGATGTGTCACTGATGGTGAATGATACTGGGCACCAACGAGTCATCGTTATTTTGCTTTCCCTCTTGTACTCATGGGACTTGATGCAGTTTTGCTAATTTTCTTTAAATTCATGGTAATGATTATTCCTTCTGTTGATACTTATGGGCATGTAAGTGAATATTTACTAAAAAACCCTATGGCCTATACTCTTTGTTTATTGGAAATCGTGTTGTTTGGTAATAATGTAGTAACCCCTTTGATATTGTTGAACTACTTCAATGCCGTAGTCCTTTTGGTTTGTGCTTAATTTGTCATTGGGGGAAACTAATTTTCTTGTATAGGTTGGTAAGGACAAGGCAAAGGCAAATGACAAAGAGGAGAAGGATAAAGAAAAGACAAGGTCAGGGCCATCAGATTGCAAGGTAAGCATTTTTCTGTATGCTGATTATTTGTTAAATGCAATTATTTCTTTTGTTTTGCTGAATTGTTGTTGTTGGTTTTTCACCTGTTGCACCACTGTTGTTGCATTCTTTCTTTCTTAACAGTAATGGCTGCAAACTATTAAGGGTACTTGTTTGGCAAGTGTGAATTGGAATCCAAATCACAATTACCATGGAATCCATGAGAATTTGAATCCTCAGTTATGTTTGGTAGCCTGTAATTGGAATCCACTGGAATCTAAAAGTTGCGTCTGGCAACTTATACTTAGAATGCATTTGAATCTGTAGTATATTCACATGAACCTGAATTTGATTAAGTAAATCAACTTTAATGCCTCAAATTAGTGTACATATGTGAAAGTTGACAAAATTATTGTAACAAGCCAATTGAAATATATAATTTGGCCAAAAATGAGGAAATTTCGAGCCTCAGGTGGGCCATAAATGTAAGAATCTTAGACAACGTGACTCGCCAATCTTTTTTAATCGTCCATTACATGGCCAACTTTTGGACAATTTGGATCATTCTATTAGTGTCATTTTAGTGATGCATCAGATAATTGGATTGTTTAGGGGTGTCATTAGTGTGCCACATATACGACGGATTAGTACCCTAGTGACACCTTTGTTACTCGCGCAACTCTCTTGCTTTTAGAAAGGAAGCCATCTTTCTATGTACCATCGATTCACACCAATTCACAGCAAAAGAGTGATTTCAAAAGACACCAAAAAGCAAGTTTTCATTTTCCATCGATTCCATTTCACACCAATTCACACCAACCAAACTACCTTGCTCCCATTCACACCAATTCACCCCTACCAAACAACCCTTTAGTTATTATGCTTTTATCCCGCCCAATCTGAAGCATTATAGTTTTGGTTTGAGGGTCCATTTTGCTTTTAATTTTAATTTTAATTTTTAAAATTATTATTATTATTATTATTATTATTATTTTTATAGTATTGAATTTTCAGGATTCTTTTTAGTCCACATGAAGTTAAATATTTTGAAACATGATGAGTTTGCATTTCTTTTATGGTAACTAATTTCCTGTATAGTTTGGTAAGGACAAGGAAAAGGAAAATGACAAGGAGAAGAAGGATGAAGAAAAGGCCAGGTTAGGGCAGCCAGAGTGCAAGGTTAGTGTTTTGCTCTCTGCTGATTATCTCACTAAATTTTATTCTCTCTCGCTGCTGGTGTTGGTGTTGGTTGTTATTGTTGTTGGTTTTTCAACTGTCACACCACTGTTGTTGCTTGTCTTTCTTGGCAGTAATGGATGCAAACTATCGGGTGCTATACTTTTATCATGCCCAATTTGAAGCAATTGAGGGTCCATTTTGCTTTTTTATAGCGTTTGAATTTTCAAGATTCTTTTGTGGTCTAGATGAATTTAATTATTCACAAGCATGAAAAGTTTGTAAAAAATTGCAAGTTTTCATGGAAAGTGTGGTCTTCGATATTGGGTAAATTTGGGATAGGTGGGTTCTTCTTCCTCTCCTATCTCTCCGGTTGTTTGCTTAATCAAAAGCGAGGTGACAGACTGGTAGTAGCGTATATCAACGACTACAATGCACGTAGTGGATTAGATGGAAAGGAGCAAGAGATATCTGCATCAACATCTGAGAGATGATTGGAAATCTATCCTTACGGAGACCTTGAAATGTAAGAAGATCCCTCCAGAGAGAGAAGCAAAGGGCTCGTTCTAAGGATTGGAGCGAGAAGCATTTTTATAAAGGAGATTGCTCAGAAAGTGGTCATTATGAAAGAGATCACATTGCTAAAAATCGTTGGTCAGAGATGGAAGGGAAAATTAGATCGAGTGAGGAAGTTTTCCTCGCTGGGTCACATGGACAAGGTATGGTTGTCGTTGTCTGTGAAGAAAAAGGGGGGAATCATTGGTGTATGGAGTGGATGGCCGTTCCAGCCATCGTTAGAGGTCCAACCATCGTCAGAAGCGCTGACAAGCCAAATTCCTTCCGTTAGTTAGATGTCCATGTGGGGGAAGGAGGTCCACAAAAGGCTAATACTCTCAACCCGGATGATTGTTTCCGAGCCTCGGGGAGAGGACTCAATAGCCATTTCAGTAAAGGACACCGGGGTATTTTGGGAAAAGCTCTCGGAGAGGCACGACTTCTACAGAAGGAGGATGGGTGGACTATGGTATCAAGGAAGAAGTCCTCAAAGAACAAGGTAGCCACTTCTAAGTGTGCGAGCTTTCCAACCCTTTTTGTTTCCAATATCCCAACAGATTGGGATGAATACATACTCTCTCGAATTTTTCGAAAGGCAAGAGTTGTCAAAGAGATTGTCATTCCTAGAAAGAAAGGATTATAGGAAAAAGGGGTTTTGCCTTTGTCCGGGTGGATTCCATGGAAGTGGCTAATTCGGCCATTGCCCTATTGCATCTATCGGGCGACAACAACCATCACATATTTGTTTAGATGGACAAATATGGCCCAGTGGTGGAATCCTCGAGGAAAGTTCCGACTCCCTCGGCTACTTGCCCCTACAATCCCTTGGCTCTGACTATCCCCCTTCGAGGAGTTTTGCACTCGTCCCTGGAGACTTGGGAATACTGCATTGGTAGGGTGCTCCTTCAAAGATGTCGTTCAACAGAGCTGCCTTGCAAAGGAAGGATTCTCCCCCTTTCGACCTTTGACAACCTTGACAACCCTAGATTTTGGGCGGGTTTCTAAGATAATTATGAAGGACTAGAAATTCAGATGGACTGCTCTCTGGTCTTGAAAGCTGTGGCTTTTTACCATCACAATCTAGTTATCTTTAGCAGAGGGGGAGCCTCCTTGGAAGACATCCGAGTATGGTTGGAAGCTTGCTGTCAACTCTAAAAGGATGATTTCGGCCTCAAACCTCTAGGTACCTCGGAGCTTCTTCTCAACTTGAAGCCACACATTAACATGGAAAGTGTCCTCAAGTTGGGAGCTCATTACCAGGAAGGTCTAGTGTCCTCTTTCTACAAATGGGTGGACTTCTCCCTTTTTGGTTCTTCGGTCATTTGGTATCATTTCATCGAAATTCTGTTATAGCTTTGGTGCATGGAATTTCTGCTTCTTATGGGTTCTTGTGTTGTTGAAGTGCTGTAGTTCGATCTGGCTATGGAATCAGGTTGGGGCCCGATTACAGATTAGGAAAAATCATTTTAGTCCCTATATCTCCAAAATCCCCGTTGTTATAAGGAAAGATCGGCTTTTGATTTTGGACTAGTTAGAGGATGTAGATTCTTTGCCCGTCGAAAATCATGGAGGCACCAGAGGATCTCCCTATGCTCGGGTTGGGGAAGGAGCACTAGGGTCTTAGTACGCCAGCGGAGTTTCATTGTCCTCATACGTGTCGAGAAAGTCAAGTGCGCATGTAAAGGTCCCCATCTGTGGCCGATGATCTAGGCTAGACGACGGATGGATCAAATCTCCTTGTGGGGCCTTTGATGGACGGTTTTGGTCGCCTAGTTGACCATACAATATTGCTAGATGTTGAGATTTCCATTCCCCCTCTTGCCCGATCAAAGGTGCGTCCTTGCTTCGAGTCTTCTAGAGGTAGAGGTGGCAGGCATAGCATCATCTTTTTAGATTCAGAGAGACTCGCTTTGATCACATTTCCCTCTCCTCCACGTGTTGTAAGTAGAGAAGACCCTTCGAGTCTTGAGACCTGCATAGCTTAGATGGCGGACGGGATGCCATCTGCCCCTTTAGATGCCTCGGTGGAAGCAACAATGATTGCTCTACACATGGTGGGCATGCGTCATCTCCTTGGCCCTTTCATTCATCTCTCTTCAACTCGGACGATTATGTCAGGGGTGATGTATTCACAATCAAGACAGAGTCCTTCCAAGATACATCCATCCGATATTTCGACTCGGAGAGAGATATCCCCTCACCCAATGACGACACCTCAACCACACATATTAATGAGCACAACCCAGCCTTGACACGTATTCATCTCGAGCCTCCCATTTCGTCCCTTTCTTTAAATGCTCTACCTCTGCACTTGACACCCTTTCATCTTGAGCTTCCCAATCTTTTTCATTTAATTTCCCCCAACACCAGGTACACGTGGCATTAGGTGTTCAAAGTATCGGTATAGCTGCAAGTTTTGCTGGCCATGGATATGGAAACAATATCAATATCGTCGATAATATCACTGGTAACTGGGAATGCTGGGAAACATATCCTCATTCATTCACATGGTAGGTATGCTTGAATTTTGAGGACAAAATTCTTTTCATAGGGGGGAATGTAATGACATGGGATTTTTGTAAGCCTTCATGTACATGCATACATGTACACTTGCATTCATTCAAGCATACATGCATAGATCCATCCATTCATCCATGCATTCATGCATACACGCATCCACCTATCCATGCATACATACACACATACATTCGTACATGACTAACTATGCATCCATAAATCTCTGGAAGGTGTGATCATTGATATGTGTGTTAGATTTGTCTAGTGTTAATCATTGATCTATGAAATTCATAATTATATAATTATGTGTATAAATATATGTATGTCTATGTACATGTTCACTCTCACCATTCATGCACACAAAACCAACCGTTCATTCGTAAATCCGCCCAATTTTACCCATTGAGCATGCATGGAACCATTGTTCGAAATATCGGTATCGCGTTACATATCGCACCCTTGGGATATAGATACATATCGATTATCGCATGGGATATATCGGTTGTATCGCGTAATGTATCATTGTTGTTGGAAACATGGGGAAACATTGGGAAATTGGTCAAATTTTTCAATGAAACTTTAGTGATCGTTAAAAAAGACATCAATACACACTTATAAATCAAAACTTACAAAAAACAAGTGCACATAATATGTTTTCTTTGTATGGGGTCCTAATCTATGTGTTGTCTAAGTGAATTGATGCAAGTATATTCATATAATTTATAAATGTAAGAAGATGTGTGGAAACACAAGAAACACATTCAAAAGCAAAAGAAGAATCACCAGATTAGGTTATATACATGTTTGATTTTTAAGTTTGGACACAAATTGCAACCGATTTGTGAGAAATATGGAAATTTTGATTTTTTCAATATTTCTGCAACTTGGCCCATCTCCTCCAAATCTCGAAATTGAAGCTCCCAATCCATGATTTTTCATGCAAAACATGAAAAATCATGAATTTGTAACAAATTGACACTAATTTAACATGATTCACAGAAAAAAGATTGAAAATCGAAAATCCTCACTGGATCGAACATGTGGGATATATCCCACTACTTGTGCATTTCGTATCGCACAGGTGGGATACAAGATATATTGTGGGATATATTGGCCGATATCGTCGATACTTAAAACACTGCATGGAACCTACTCGATCATGACCCGTAAGCACCCAATTATGACCTTTTATTTAGATTAAAAATTTGCCTAAATAGGGTCACTTAGTTGCACTCCAAATTAATCCGTTCCCAACCGTTCAATCTTAAGCTAAACCTACCCAAAGTGAACTTTTGAGAAGTTTATGAGTTCAATTTGCCTACATGTAATCCTTTTTAATTTACATCATGGATTAGCATCACTATTAACCATCGAATCCATGTTTTATATAAGCCCTTTTGAGACATGATAACATGCCCAACCGTTCAAAATAGTCCAACTAACAAGATAGATGAACCCTTTGGTTTTCACTCTTAATCAACATGCGAAAATCCTACCATTAATTCCAAGCCACCCATTCACCAACCAACTCCAACCATTCATCCATATCACCAAATCTAGCCATCTGTTCACCAAACCAAACCTTTCATTCATCTAACCATCTATCTGATCATTCATTAGTTGCTTGTCGATGCATGTTTCTTGTTTTGGTAAAAAGACAAATCATAATTTGAAAACATTTTTTTACTAGTCTTAAATGTTTTAGCATCATTTTGATATAACAAAAATTATGACTTATTAAGATCTGAGAAAAATCTTGTTGTCATTTAGAAGTTCAAACTTTTGAAAATATCAAAAAGTCGCGATTTGCTCTTGATCTAGAAAATTGGAATTTTAATTGTTGGGAAATTAATTTTTGAAAGTACTTTTATTGAATTCAAATAGGGGGTTTTTATTTATTTACATAAAACAACTTAAGTAAATGGAACCACACATGCGCACAAGAGAAGAAGGGCAACAATGTGTGTACGTTTGGACGTAACCCAAGAGTCCTAGCGGAGTATGACAACATGAATTCTAGAAGGGGAGAAAGAGTGGCCGTGAGTGGAGGACCTCCACATGTGTACAGGCACACATGTGGGGGTGTGAGGGGTTAGAGAGACCATAAGAGAAAAGACCGGGGGGGATTTGGGGGTCATATGGTTTTCCTTCGCACTTTCTTTTTACGGTTTATTTTATAGTTCTAGTTTTCCTTCTTGTTCTTAATTTCTTTTCTTGTTCTTTAAATTCAAGAAATTAAGATCCTAGGTAATAGATCTTTCATGCCTCTTTCGTTGTCTTTTAAGGTATCTTTCTCAAGAACTTTCCTTTCAAATAGTTTCTATTCTCGTCTTGATTAAAGAAATTTTGCCTTTTTACTTTAGGAATATAGCAGTTTAGCTTGGGAGTTTTACCCTTTTGCTTTGGGGTTAGCCTTCTTACCCTTGGGAGTAGCCCATTTCACTCCCCTTTTTACCGGGGGCAAGCATAAAATCTTCCCTTTGTAAGGAAGGGTTCTTTTCCTCTCCCTTTTGAGTTAAGGGGATCCTCTCTTAATTCTCCAAGGAAAGTGAGCCCTCCGCCCCTTTTGGGTAGATTTCTTTTCCTTCCCTTTTGCGTTGAGAACAAGGTGTATCAAATCGGTTACGTATTGACCGATATGTAATGGTAATGGTCGAGTCCATTATGCGATACAGGGGTTGAAATGGTGAATCCCAATTTTTCGCTCGGATTGGCCGTTATTGCTCTGTAACAATCATAAACAACTAGGTGTTATTTTTTTTTTTTTTTTCGGGGGGTGGGGGGTGGGTGTGGGGTGGGGCACTTCTCTTCCAAATTATTTTCTAAGCTATTGTATTGCAAATTCCGATCACTCTTAGCTTGAATTTGAGGATCACAATAAGTTATTTCAAGCAATGTTTTAAATGTCGGCCGATATATCCCACGATATATTTTGTATCCCTCTCGTGCGATATGAAACGCACAGGTAGTGCTGATATATCCCACATGTTCGATTCGGTGAGCATTTTCAATTTCGGATCCCTTTTTTTTGTTGAAATTATGTTAAATTAATGTCAAATGGTTATAAATTCATTGGTTCTTTATATTTTGCATGAAAAATCATGGAGTTGGAGCTTTGATTTTGATATTCATTGGTTCTTCATGTTATTTTTGAAAATTTCCTTCAAACAACTATCAATTGAGACTAATTTCAAAGTATTTACGAGTATTTGATGAATTATCATCACATACACTCTAATTTCAAAATTTGAGTATAAGTAGTTCGATTTGGCATATTTTCCAATTTCTCCTAAATTGTTTGTAATGTTGCACTCCAAACATGAAATCAAGCGTGTATCAGGGTTGATCTACTAATTTGTTTAGTCCTTGTCAATTTTTGGAAAATAAAAATCATTTTTAGTTAAAAATTAATAAAAAGTTATTATTATTTTTTCGAAATGTACCTTCAACCAGCTGTCAATTGAGACTAATTTCGAAGTATTTAGGAGTGTTCGATGGAATGATCATCACATACACTCTAAATGTTATGCATTCAATTTGAATATAGTTGCATTAGTTCAGTTAGACAACACATAGCTTAGGACCCTATACAAAGGAAATCTATTATGTGCACTTCTTTTTTGAGATGTTATGATTTAAAAGTGTGTATTATGGTCGTTTTTAATAATCCCTGAAGTTTCATTGAAAAATTCAACCATTTTCACAATGTTTCCCATGTTTACCAAAAAGTACAATAAATTACCCGATACAAACGATATATCTCGTGTGATAACCAATATGTATATGTATCCCAAGGATGCTATACGTGATGTGATATTGATATTTCGAATACTGATTTCAAGTATTTTGTTGAATCGAAGCTTTGTGGGCCATTTTACGGAAAATCTTCAAAAATAGGTATTTGTACTTTTTTTTTTTTTTTTTGAATCTCTGTTATTATGGTTGAATATGATGCATTATTCAAATTAGAACATATGAATGTGTATTTTACAGATTATGCAATTGATTATCTATTTTTTTGTATTTTTTTATTTTCAGACTATTTTCGGTCAATTTTTAAAAATTAGCAAACACCTACACATGTGAGATATTTTGATTTTAAATTCATTCTAATATATTTATCATTAGTATTAGATAATTAGAAAATTAAATATATGAGTTTTGTAGTCAATTGCAGGCTATCAGGTTCATAAATTCATCAAACCACCCGATACAGCTTTCTCAGCAAATAGTGGACCGTTATACCACTATAAACACATTCAAAATTATAAATGAATGCACATTTGGAATATTTAGATTTTTCTGGATTTAATGGATATGTTTTTGGATTTTGTTGAGAACAGAAATATTTTTTACTGTTACAGGGGGTGTATCGGCCCGTAATGGCCGATACAACCTGTAACTGTATTAGTAACGGTGGGCACCATTATGCCCATCGTTACCGCCCACCGTTACGGCAACGGTACACCACTTATTCCTCTCAAGTTTTGATGTTTTCTAAACCTCTCATCCCTTTATCTTCTTGAAAACTAAAATTTTAGATTCTTGTTTTTCTATATTTTCTTTAAAATTTAAGATTTGAATTCTTTTTAAAATTAAATATTTACTTTCTCAATTTCCTACTTGGATTATGGTTTATGAAAAAAAAGGCAATTTTCTAAAATCTCATGCTCATGCACTCTTACATTGCATTGGTATGTTCCTTGTGGAAGGATGTGATGATGGAAAGGTTATGCTGTTTGATTTTATGTACAACAATCTTTATGCATACTCTCATACGAATTGCATTATTTTAAATTATTTTTGAGATGGAAATTCATGCATTTATGATTCATGATGGAATGGAACAACATACAAATAGGTGGGGCGAACAAGTCCCCTTGGTTGAAAATCCCTAAAAGCATAAATAGGTGGGGTGGCTTAGTCCGTTAGGTTGAGAGACCCTAAACCCCAATTGGTATCTCTTGGAACCTCTATTGCGGGGCCACATTGTTGAGCATGTGAGGATTGCATGATCAAAGGTAGGCTAGGTAGGGTATTATGACCACCTAGTAGTGGGTCCCTCACTATAGGGCCACATGGGTGAGCAATGTCAGGATTTGCAAAATGTTCTAACAATTAACCTAGGTGTTGTATTTTTGGGAAAGTGTTGGCCAACTAATGTAAAAGGGCCCTGGTGTGCAAAAGGTAAATCATACCTATCCTTGTGGATATCTCATGCATTAGCATTGCATTCCTGACGCAAGCCTCATGGTTTTGCATTCAAATATCTTTTTATAAAATCCTTGTATTCTAGGTTTGCATAAAAAAATTATTTTTCTTTGAAGGTTGCATCGATTTACGCATATCTTTATTTCATATGAAATTATATTGGAAACTTCATATATTTTAGTATTTGGATTTTTGAAGAATTGCATTGGATTTTATGGTATTTTGATAAGGTGTTTTAACCAAATTGAATGTGTTTTAAAACTTGTGCGAGATATACTCACTGGGCTGTCAAGCTCATTCTTTATTGTGGATATTAAATTTCAGGAGATGAGTCTAGTTGGGGAGCGAGTGGAGTGGAGTTCTAGCCACCTATTTCTGTTTGTCTAGTTGTAGTTTCCTTTTCAAGTTTGAATTCATTGTAAAAGAATTATAGTGAAAAAGTGATTTAGTTTGAAAATAGCGATGGTTGTATATTTCTATTATTCGTGTTTGAAAGTGAATGTTTTATAGAATGGTTTGTGGTTTGTGGTTTATGTTTATATTATATTTGAATCATGTCCTGGGATGCGGGATCGGGGTTTAGCAAACCCAGGTGCCAGATTTTGGGGCGTGACACCTAACCTCTTTTTGAACCCATTCGAGCAGTTTCCCTCCCCGCTCAGTCCAGTTGAGGTCCCCTTCATTGACCTTCATCTTGACTTTTCACTCCCATCTCCTTCTCACTCGGCCATGCCCTGCCATATCCACTCCTCTCTTCCCTCTGCTTTTTCCTTAGATAGTGTGGAGTGCCCCCCCCCCCCCGCATTCTTGACCCCTTTTCCTTAGTTATGGATGTTTCCCCCTACAAGTTTGCCCTAATAACCCCCATAAAGTTCTCCCACAACCCTAGTTCCTCGAAGGATTAAGGAGTCCATTGAATTCGGCGGATCAGTTGGAATGTCTTTCGGGGAAAGAGAAGAGGACTACATTGACCTTTTCCACTTCATTGCGGAAAGAGGAACTCGTGCACCCCAACTTTTAGAAAGCCCCCTAAATCCTCTCGGGGTTGAAGGGGGCTAGCTAGCCTTGCATCTTCAGTTAACTGTGAGGTGGGCTCGAGTTCCAATTCCTTGAAGTCAAGTAGAAAGGTTTCGACAGTTGTTCGATGAAGATTATTTCGTGGAGTGTTTGAGGCCTTGGCAACAGGAGTAAGAAATCCCATGTTAAAAGCATTTTGCATAAGCATAAAGCGCAAATTGTGCCATTGAAGAAATGAAGCTCTAATTGATTAGTTCAGTTGATATTGATGCCATTTGGGGCATTAAGCATAAAGATTAAGTCTCTCTTGAGGCGGTAGGCTCGGCTGGGGGAAATCCTTGTGTCCTTGGACACTCATGCTTGGACTAAGGAGGATTCCCTCTTAGGAAAAATTTTCAGCTTCTGTGGTTCTTAGACATCCTTCTTTGGGATTCAAATGGATCTTCTCTTTTGTTTATGGTCCGGGCAGGGCTTTTTTTAAGCTCCTCCTTTGGGACGACCTAAATGCAAACAAACACAAATGGTCCCTCCCCTGGTGCCTTGGTGGAGACTTTAACACCATTTGTTTCTCATTTGAGAGGTCAAATGGTGGCCATATCTCTAGAAGTAGGAAGCAGTTCTTCGATTGGGTGGGCGATAACGATCTAATTGATCTCCCTCTCTTGGGAGTTAATGTCACTTGGTCCAAGGGTTAATCTCGATCTAATTGATCTCCCTCTCTTGAGAGTTAATGTCACTTGGTCCAAGGGTTAATCTCCCCTTATTCTGTCTAGGCTTGACAGATTCCTTGTTTCCCTGGATTGGCTGGGCGCTTTTTCGGTAGTCTCTTAACGTTGCCTCTCTAGACCTATTTCTGACCACTGCCCAATTCTTTTATATTCAGTTGAGGATAGCTAGGGACCTAAATTGTTTGGGTTTGAGCTTTTATGATTTGAAATTGAAGGCTTTTCGTCTATGGTAATCAATTGTTGGTCATCTTGTTCAGTTTCTAGCAACCCAAGTTTCGTCCCGAGCTGCATGCTTCATCTTCTTAAACGTAATATGATTAATTAGTGTAAGGAGTCGCAAGACGATCTTGACGTTGCCATTTCTAACTCCCTCTCGGCTATTCAATCGTTAGATGTGTAGGAAGAGTCTGTTTGGCCCCCTCTTGGCCGAGGATTTGGCTTTGAGAGAACCACATAGGGCAGTGTACTCTAGTTTAGTTAAGCAGTAGGAAATAAAATGGAGATAGAGGCCCAAATCCATATGGCTCAAAGAGGGAGATAAGAATACATGGCATTTCCATGCTTTTGCCAATGCTAGGGCTCGCTCAAATAAGATAAGTTGTGTCTTGGTTAATGGTTCCATTATAAATGATAAAAAACACGTATGCGATCACATCACTTCTTTCTATTCTTCCTTAATGTCCGTTGAGGATTGGCTAAGACCTAGGCCAGGCAACTTGGAGTTCCCTTTCATTTCAGCTGAGGAGGTCTTTGCCGTTGAATCTCTCTTCTCAGAGGTGGAAAAAGTCAACAGTTTTCTCCTTGGGTAGGGACAACACGTGTGGTCCAGATGGTTTCCCTCTTGCATTCTTTCAATCATTTTGGAAGGTGATTAGTAGGATTTGGTGGATTTTGTCTCTCATTTTTTCACTTCTAATCATATTTCTCTAGCTATGTGAGCTTCTTTCATCACTTTAATTCCTAAAATTGGTGTTGCAGACCTTGAGGACTTCTGCCCATTAGTCTTTTGGGATCTCCGTATAAAATTTTAGCTAAAATCCTAGCTACCAAGATTAGACCGGCCCTCTCTAACATTTTCTCTGAAGCCTGGGAGCCTTCCTGGCTAACAGACAAATTACTGTGCCCTCTTGGCTTCTGAATGTATTAACTCTAAATTCCATCAATGATTTAGAGGTTTAGTTTGCAAACTTGATATTGAAAAGGCCTTCTTCAACCATGTAGATTTTGGCTTCCTTGACTATATGCTTAGCTGTTTGGGTTTTGGTTTGAAATGGCGTGGTTGGATTAAATCATGTATTTCCTCAGCCCACTTCTTAGTGCTTGTTAAAGGTCTCCCTGAAAGGTTTTTTTTTCTAATCTTCAAGAGGCCTCAGTCAAGGAGATCCGCCGTCTCATTTTCTTTTTGTGATTGCTGGTGAAGGTTTAAGTCATATGTTGAGGAAAGGGGAATTGATTGGCCTGTTTCAAGGGTTCAAGGTGAGCCCATCTAGCCATTCTGTAACCCCATATTCAATATGCTGATGATACCCTTCTCTTCCGTGAAGCCTTGGACAATTCGGTAATCAACCTTAGGAAGATTTTGCGTTGTTTTGGGGCCATCTCTGGTTTTAAAATCAACCTCTTCAAAAGCGAAAGGTTGTGCATTAATATTTCGTCGTCCTCTCTTTATAATCTTGCTGGTTTGTTGGTTGTAAAGCAGGTTGCTCCCCTCCACTTACCTAGGTTTGCTCCTTTGTATCAGCAAGCCTGCCAAACACCATTGGAATGTGGTCATCAAATGGATAGAGTGGAAGCTCTCCCCCTGAAAACGTCACTACTTATCCCTTGGTTGCTGTTTAATTTTAATTAAATCAGCTCTTTCTAATCTTCCCTCTTACTTCTTCTCATTTTGATTCGATAAGTCTATTTTAGATGGAATAGGTAAGTTGAGGAGAGATTTTCTATGAATGGAGTTTCTGACAACAACAAATTCCACCTCCTTAGTCTGAAGTTTGCAAACCCTATTTGGAAGGTGGGGCAGGCATCAAAGTTCTCTTGGATGTGAACTGTACTCTGTTGGGAAAATGGCTTTGGCGCTTCGACAATGAATTGGATTCTTTGTGGAGGAATATCCTTGCTTGTACATATGGCACTGATGGAGGAGGGTTGAAAGTTATCTTGAGCCTCAAGCTTCCCTTCGAGGAAGGAATTTCCTTTAGCATGGGTAACATAAACAAAATTAGATTTTGGGTCGATAAGTGGATTCTAGATAGGTGTCTCACCTATCTTCCCTCCTCTCAATAGTATTTGCTCCAACCCTTCAGCTAAGGTTGTTGAATGCTATTTGAATGTAGGCTTAGGAGTCTGATGTCCTTGCAGTAAAGCCTTGCTGGAGGATGAAATAGTAGAGCTGCTTGAGCTTCTAAAGTTGCCTTAAGGAATTCAGCTGATCCCTCGAGAGGCTGATACCATGTTTTGGTTGAAGTCATCTTCTGACCTCTTCACATACAAGTCCTTCCATCTTTTGCACGGGAGTTCTCCTACTCAGAATGACCATCCTTCTTCCCTCTTCCTTCTGCTCATTTTGATTTGGTAAGTCTATTTTAGATAGAATAGGTAAGTTGAGGAGAGATTTTCTGTGAATGGAGTTTCAGACAATAAAAAATTCCACCTCCTCAGTCTGAAGTTTGCAAACCCTATTTGGAAGGTGGGGCAGGCATCAAAGTTCTCTTGGATGTGAACCCTGCTCTGTTGGGAAAATGGCTTTGGCGCTTCAACAATGAATTGGACTCTTGGTGGAGCAATATCCTTGCTTGTAAATATGGCACTGATGGAGGGTTGAAAGTTATCTTGAGCCTCAAGCTTCCCTTCGAGGAAGGAATTTCCTTCAGCATGGGTAACATGAACAAAATTAGATTTTGTGTCGATAAGTGGATTCTAGATAGGCCTCTCACTTGTCTTCCCTGCTCTCAATAGTATTTGCTCCAACCCTTCAGCTAAGGTTGTTTAATGCTATTAGAATGTAGGCTTAGGAGTTTGATGTCCTTGCAGTAAAGCCTTGCTGGAGGATGAAATAGTAGAGCTGCTTGAGCTTCTAAAGCTGCCCTAAGGAATTCAGCTAATCCCTCGAGAGTCTGATACCATGTTTTGGTTGAAGTCATCTTCTGGCCTCTTCACATACAAGTCCTTCCATCTTTTGCATGGGAGCTCTCCTACTTAGAATGGCCATCCTTCTTCCCTCTTACTTCCTCTCATTTTGATTTGATAAGTCTATTTTAGATAGAATAGGTAAGTTGAGGAGAGATTTTCTGTGAATGGAGTTTCAGACAATAAAAAATTCCACCTCCTTAGTCTGAAGTTTGCAAAACCTATTTGGAAGGTGGGGCAGACATCAAAGTTCTCTTGGATGTGAACCATGCTCTGTTGGGAAAATGGCTTTGGTGCTTCGGCAATGAATTGGACTCTTTGTGGAGGAATATCCTTGCTTGTAAATATGGCACTGATGGAGGAGGGTTGAAAGTTATCTTGAGCCTTAAGCTTCCCTTCGAGGAAGGAATTTCCTTTAGCATGGGTGACATAAACAAAATTAGATTTTGGGTCGATAAGTGGATTCTAGAGAGGCCTCTCACATGTCTTCCCTTCTCAATAGTATTTGCTCCAACCCTTCAGCTAAGGTTGTTGAATGTTATTCGAATGTAGGCTTAGGAGTCTAATGTCCTTGCAGTCAAGCCTTGCTGGAGGATGAAATAGTAGAGCTGCTTGAGCTTCTAAAGTTGCTCTAAGGAATTCAGTTGATCCCTTGAGAGTTTGATACCATGTTTTGGTTGAAGTTATCTTCTGGCCTCTTCACATACAAGTCCTTCCATCTTTTGCATGGGAGCTCTCCTACTTAGAATGGCTATCCTTCTTCCCTCTTACTTCCTCTCATTTTGATTCGATAAGTCTATTTTAGATAGAATAGGTAAGCTGAGGAGAGATTTTCTATGAATGGAGTATTAGACAATAACAAATTCCACCTCGTTAGTCTGAAGTTTGCAAACCCTATTTGGAAGGTGGGGTAGGCATCAAAGTTCTCTTGGATGTGAACTCCGCTCTGTTGGGAAAATGGCTTTGGCGCTTCGGCAGTGAATTCGACTCTTGGTGGAGGAATATCCTTGCTTGTAAATATGGCACTGATGGAGGAGGGTTGAAAGTTATCTTGAGCCTCAAGCTTCCCTTCGAGGAAGGAATTTCCTTCAGCATGGGTAACATAAAAAAAATTAGATTTTGGGTTAAGTGGATTCTAGATAGGCCTCTCACCTGTCTTCCCTACTCTCAATAGTATTTGCTCCAACCCTTCAGCTAAGGTTGTTGAATGCTATTTGAATGTAGGCTTAGGAGTTTGATGTCCTTGCAATAAAGCCTTGCTGGAGGATGAAATAGTAGAGCTGCTTGAGCTTCTAAAGCTACCCTAAGGAATTCAACTGATCCCTCGAGAGTTTGATACCATGTTTTGGTTGAAGTCATCTTCTGGCCTCTTCACATACAAGTCCTTCCAACTTTTGCACGGGAGCTCTCCTACTCAGAGTGGCCATCCTTTCTCCCTCTTACTTCCTCTCATTTTGATTCGGTAAGTCTATTTTAGATAGAATAGGTAAGTTGAGGAGAGATTTTCTGTGAATGGAGTTTCAGACAATAACAAATTCCACCTCCATAGTCAGAAGTTTGCAAACCCTATTTGGAAGGTGGGGCAGGCATCAAAGTTCTCTTGGATGTGAACTCTGCTCTATTGGGAAAATGGCTTTGGCGCTTCGGCAATGAATTGGACTCTTGGTGGAGGAATATCCTTGCTTGTAAATATGGCACTGATGGAGGAGGGTTGAAAGTTATCTTGAGCCTCAAGCTTCCCTTCGAGGAAGGAATTTCCTTTAGCATGGGTAACATAAACAAAATTAGATTTTGTGTCTGTAAGTGGATTCTAGATAGGCGTCTCACCTGTCTTCCCTGCTCTCAATAGTATTTGCTCCAACCCTTCAGCTAAGGTTGTTGAATGTTATTCGAATGTAGGCTTAGGAGTCTGATGTCCTTGCAGTAAAGCCTTGCTGGAGGATGAAATAGTAGAGTTACTTGAGCTTCTAAAGCTGCCCTAAGGAATTCAGCTGATCCCTCGAGAGTTTGATACCATGTTTTGGTTGAAGTCATCTTCCGGCCTCTTCACATATAAGTCCTTCCATCTTTTGCATGTAAGTTCTCCTACTCAGAATGGCCATCCTTCTTCCCTCTGCTTCTATGGAAGCCCTCCTAAAGTTGTAGCCTTTTTTTGCTCCTCGCTAGGGAAAGAATTCTTATGCTGGACAACCTTCATCGCAGGGGAAGGATTCTCCCAAATGTCTGTATTCTATGCCTTGAAGACGGGGAATCCATTAACCACTTTTTCCTCCTACGTCCATATGCTCTGCATATTTGGTCCTCTATTTTGCTCCGGTTTCAAGTTCCTTGGGTCATGCCCAAGTTCATTCCGTGGGCTCATTAGAGCTTGGCATACGGTAGTAGTGACAAGGCCTTTATAGCTGTCTGGCATTTGCGGGTCTTGGCCATCCTCTGGGAAATCCAGAAGGAAAGGAATTTTTGCACTTTCCACAACACCTTCGCGCCTTCCTCTAGAGTTACGGGGCTAGTTGTCAGGGACATGAAGGATTGGGCCTTTGTTCGCAACCTATCCGATTGTTAACCGACATCTCGTCTGTTTGACTAGTGGGTTGGTTTCGGTTGTTGCTAAGTGGCTGGCCTACTTCCTGCCTCCCTTGCAGGTCTTGTTTGTTCAAGTTGTATAGCATGTTTTTGTAGGTTTTTCTGCCTTTTGTTTTGTTTTGTTTTTGTTTGTTTCCTTTGTTTCTTTAGGTTGTTTTTGGCTGTCTTTCTTTTTTTTTTCTAATGACGTTAGGGTGTCCCTGCCCCATTTAAAGACAAGATTATTCCCTGCGGATGCACACAATCACTTGCAAAGAAAAAAAAGACGAATTTGTAAAAGAGTATGTTGCACTTCTTTTATGGTAACTAATTTCTTGTATAAGTTGGTAAGGACAAGGAAAAGGAAGAGGAAAATGACAAGGAGAAGGATAAAGAAAAGGCAAGGTCAGGGAAGCCAGAGTGCAAGGTTAGTAGTTTTCTCTTTGCTGATTATTTCACTAGATTTAATTCTCTTTTTTAGCTGCTGTTGGTGTTGGTGTTGGTGTTGCTCTTGTTGTTGGGTTTTCAACTGTCACAACACTGCTATTGCATTTTTCCTTTCTTAATGGTAATGGCTGCAAACTATTGGGACCTATGCTTTTACCATGCCCCAATTTGAATCATTATAGTTTTGGTTTGAGGATCTATTGTGCTTTTGTATAGTTTAAATTTTCAGGATTCTTTATTGTTTTGAAAGATAATGATTAGGGGTGCACACGAACCGAGCTAGCTCAGTTGGCTCGCTCGACTCGACTCGAAAAAGCTCAATTTGACTCGGTTAGAAGCTGAGTTCGAGCGAGTCGAGCTGATTTTTTGAGCTCGAAAATGAGTTCGAGCCGAGTTCGAGCAGACCCTAGCTCGACTCGACTCAGATCGAACTAGTTCAGTGACTCGGTTACTTTGCCATTGATGTTGCTCACCAACTGTTTGATAAAATGACTCAATGAAATGTGGCTGGTGGCAAGGAAGGTATGTACATGAAACAAATACTCTTTTTCTCTTTGTTTTTTTTGGTTTTTATGTTGATTAAAAGGTGTTTGATAAAATACCTGTAAAACCATTGCCCATGTTTGTAAAACAGTGGGATTTTGAAGTTGCAGTTTAGGTGTTTGTGGAAATGCCTTAATGGTGAACTCAGCTCGATTTTAGCTCGAACTTGGCCCGAGCTGGCCCGAGCTGGCTAGTCAGGCTCGAGGATCGAGCCGAGCTGAGGCCAGCTCGACTTGGTTCGACTCGATGTACACCCCTAATAATGATGCTTTCATAAAAAAAATATGCTGAAACTGAAGGGAAAAAAAGAAAGAAAGAAAAGAAATTACATCCTCAACCTAGCGATAAACTCACTATTAACTGAGTCATTTACATATAATGCCCATTCCACCACCAAAAGCTTAACCGGATTTGTCACTTCATTTGTGGAAGCCCTCGAGTTTCGAAAGCATCTTCCATTCCTTTTCCCCTCATAATGCCCGTAGTCTTGCTAATAATGCCAATCTCCAACATATCCTTATATCCTTAGTCTTGACCAAGGTGTCCCGTATCGGTATCGCTTGGCGTAACGGTGACCTCCAAAACCGATACGGATACAGGGGTGTAACGGGGATACATGGGCGTAACGGCCCGTAACAGCCCAAATTTTTTTTTTTTTTTGGCCAAAAAAAAATAAAAATGGATTAAATCCGGAATATTCTAAGCATCCCAAATGTGCATTCATTTATAAATTGGAACATGTTTATGGTGGTGTAACGGTCCACTCTTTGGTGAGAAGTTGTATCGGACTGTCTGATGAATTTATGAACTAGATAACCTGAATTTGACTACAAAATTCATATATTTAATTTTCTAAATATCTAATTTATATACTTAACAATTTGATATTATTTCTCCCAATAGTTCCTTTAAAAAATGAAATTAAATTCACGTAGATCGCATATGCCCAATTTGGGGCTGATTTGGAGGACCAATCCATGCCCCAAATCAGCCTCAAATTCATGCAATTTTTTGCATTATCCCACTTGTGAATTGGTGGACATTTATTGGATAGTGAATCATGAAAAAAAAAATAAAATCAAAAGGCCCTATTTTAAAAAATAAGCGTCCACCAATTAACAATTAAAACAATTCAAACAATTTGATTTTGGCATTTTGAGTTAGCAATTGCAGTCCATAATTTAATTGGTAAATTTTAAGTTAATACATGTCTCGTGTACAATTTTTTAAGGGTCCGAATTAGGTAGGACTCAGATTGTGAAGTGTAGCACACGAGTGTCAAAGTTTTTTGGACCCCACTCGTGATGAATGTGTTATATCCACACCATCCATCCATTTTGCCAAACAATTTTAGGGCATGAGCCCAAAGATGAGGCAAATCCAAAGCTCAGGTGGACCGTACAATAAGAAACAACAATAATTAAATGACCACCATTAAAAATTTATTGGGGCTACAAAAGTTTTAGATCAAGCTGACATGTGTGTTTTCCCTTCATCCACGTCAGTGTGACCTTATTAACAGGTTATATGAAAAATAAACATTTACGTGGACACTAAGAAAATTTTAATGGTGAGCATTCTATAACCACCGTTTCCTATGCTGTGGTCCACTTGAGATTTGGATCTTACTAATTTTTTGAATCATAACCTAAAATGATGTGGCAAAATGGATGGACGACATGGATAAAATACATACATCATGGTGGGGCCCACATGTCACGCGTACATTTTATCAACTTTTGGGACGTGCTGCATAACTCGTACGCAGTCCATTTATTTGACGTCAGCAAGTCCTGTGGGTCTGATCATGAGGTATGTGTTATATCTAAACCGTCCATTCATTTGATGAGCTCGTCTTAAGGCTTGACATGAAAAACAATACAGATCTAATTATCAAGTGGACCACATTGCAAAAAGTAGTGGGGGATTGAATGTCTACCATTGAAACCTTTTTTGGGATCATAGAAGTTTTGGATCAACATGAAATTTGTTATTCCTCTTCATTCAGGTCTTTTTGACCTTATGAATAGATTGGATGGAAAATAAACGTTATGGTGGGGCTACGAATTGTTTAACGGTGAAAATCATTATCTCCGCTGCTATTTTGGTGTGGTCTAGACGATCTTAGGATATGATTCATTTTTTGGATAATGCTCTAAAATAATGTCTAAAATTAGATTAACGGTTTAGATATAATAAATACATCACTATGGAGCCCATGTAACTTTGATCTCCTTTGAACCGTTCGTACAATCGGAGCTCGAGGAGTGTCAGTGCTCATCTTAACGTGACACGTATCTATAGCAGCTATATAGCTGGTGTGTGGTACACCAGCCAAATCCCCTTCTGATTTTCTTTTTCCGATTTGAAATGATAAAAAAGAGAGAGGGAAACCGAAAAGAGAGAGGGAAAGAAGAGAGAGAGAGAGAGAGAGAGAGAGAGAGAGAGAGAGAGAGAGAGAGGAGGCCCGCAGCCGTAGTAGGCCGAGAAGAAGGAGAAGGAGAAGGAGAAGAAGAAGAAGAAAAGGGTATGATTTTTTTTCCCTATTTTTTTTCTTATTTTCTTTAGCCCGTAACAGCAGTTACGGGGACGTAATGATCGTTATGGCCCGTAATGGGCGTAACGGCCATTACGGTCACAAAACCGTGAAGGGGGTGGGGGGTGGGGGGGAGGGTGACCATTTCAACCCCGTATCGCGTAACGGTGTCGGCTGTTACCGTTATGTATCGGCCGTATCATAACGAATACGGGACACCCTGATCTTGACTCCATGCCAAACATGGAAGAGACTTCCGATTGATTTTGGTATCATAGATAAGTCACCGAATAATTAATGTAGGGGCATTTTCACATCGGGCTCGAGTGGGGTAGCCTGTGGTATGCGGGGACACTCGGGGTGGGCGGCCCATGTGAGGCGGGTGGCTCATGCGAGGCAGTACCCATGTGATGTGGGGCCCACGAGGGGGGTTCGGCCGAGGTCCTAACCCATGGGACGGGGCCCGGGCTACGAGATAAAGGGATTAATTTGCCATGCTATATTAATTCGGGCTTTTAAAGCAAGTGGTTAATTGTCTTGCATCAAAGTCGTATCAGAGCCGGTGGTCTCGTGTTCGACTCCTCATTGGGGGTGATTAATGCATAGGAATTTTCACACCGGGCTCGAGTGGGGTAGCTTGTGGGATGCGGAGACTCTGGGTGGGCGCCCCGTGTAAGGCGGGTGGCTCGCGTGAGGCGGTACCCATGTGATGTGGGGCCCATGAGGGGCGTTCGGCCGAGGTCTTAACCCATGGGATGTGGGGCCTGGGCTATGAGATAAATGGATTAATTCGCCATACTCTATCAGTTTGAGCTTTTAAAGCAAGTGGTTAATTGTCTTGCATCAAGAATCCCATGGTTGACATGTCACGCCCCGAAACTCGGCAACTGGGTATACCCGACCCCGATTCCGTACCCAAAGGCATGACTTATGTTTTGTATGTTTACACTTTATAATCCACACATGTTGGCAAAATGATCTCATTCATAAAATATAAAATTTCAAAATTTAATAATCAACCATTTATTTAAAGAAGAATAAAATGTCTATGTTCCACTATTCGAGATTTCCATCAAATACATGTCATCGTCATGCTATCATAATATACTTAATGTTTATTACACTTATTTAGAAATTGGCAAGGAAATAAAAATAAATAAAAGAAAATCTCTTTAAGCTCCTCCATGAGATCCCGATCCTGATATTTTAATATCCCAACAGGGTTAGCTGCGAAGCCTAGTGAGTAATCTCAACACAGGTTTCAAAATAACCTCATATAACATGAATAAGAATGTATTAAAAGATATCATACCTATTTAGATAACACAACAAATGAGGAGATTTAATAAACACAAATTTTCAATATAATTACAAAGAAATATGAATGAATGAAATCAACAGATGTTATACTCCATAAGAACATGTGCGGTTTAATCTTTTTAACACCGGGCCAGTTTACACCGGTTGGCCAATACCTGCGCCAATACAACACCTAGCCTGGCAATGGGAACCTTTTGCATGACATGCTCACCCATCCAAAGGGCACTTGGTGAGGGACCCATTTGTACATTAGCTAGTCAGACTACTTCCCTACCGAACCTGGCAGTGGGAACCTTTTGCAATCCTCACATGCTCACCCACTCAAAGGGTACGGTAGAGGTTCCAAAAGGTACCAGTTGGGTTTCTGGGATTTTCAACCCAAGGGTCTTGATCGCCCCACCTTTTTACGCTTTAGGGATTTTCAACCCAGAGGACTTGATCGCCTCACCTATTTTCTGGTGTTCCAAAAACTTTTTAAAGTATATATAATTTTAATATTTCATGAGCAAAATATTTTTAAGGACAAAATGTTTCTAATCATTGTAGATTGTTTGTACATGATTTAAAGTTTATGCGAAAATATATTCATGCAATGCAATCTGTCAAATCTGATCCGATAGTCTGGAAAAGTATTTTGAGCTTAGAAGTTTTTTTTATAAAAAATGCTCTAAATTCTGATTTTCTTAAAATTACAAAAATAAAAAAAATAATAAAAGAACCATTAATACATGAGTAAACAATAATATAAATTTAAAGTTCATTCACATTTTGCTAATTAAAATAAAGAGAACTAAAAAAATTCATGTTGAATAAACACAACAAACTATGAAATAAATAAATAAATCATTAAGAGAAAAATGCACAATTATTGAATTATTTGCATAATAATAAAATTAAAGGAAACCAAGTGGAGTATAAGAAAAATAAATAAATAAATAAAAATATCAAGTGAGAGAAACTCACCTTTTTCTAAAAAAAAAATTATTTTCTTTTCTTTTCTTTTTCTTCCTCTCTTTCTCTCCTCTTTTCTTACTTTTTCTCTCTTCTCTCTCCCTCTCTTTACAACGTGATGTCCAGCAATATTTTTTTTTCTCTCTCCTCTCTCTTTTCTCTCTCTCCCTACTCTTCTCACGTCACACCACCTCCCACTTCTCTTTCTTTGGTCCTTATTTATAAGGCTAACATCACGTGTGCTATTAATGCACTTTTTAAAATTTCAGTTTTCTTTCATTTTTCTTTTCTTTGTACATCACGTTTTTTTTTTTTTTCTCTATTGATTTACACCATGTGCACAAGTCTAAACAGTTCACATCATTTATGCTTCCGTTTTGCAATTTAATTTAATTTAATTTTTCTTTTTAGCAACGTGGGTTGGTTAAATGCACACATGTAGCATGCATCTTATGTGCACCGCATGCATGTGCCACATATGTGTAAGCAATGATGCATGCATGGGCTACTTGTGTGTGCATGAGAGGTATGTATGTGATGTGTTTGGTGTATGTGTGTAGTTGTGATGTATTCAATGGTGCATAAGTGTATGATGTAGATGGATGAATGGATTAATAGATGGACGGATGGATGAACATGCACGATGTGTTTGGTGCATGTGTGTGGTTATGATGTATTTGATGGTACGTGGATGATGTAGATGGATGGCGGCTGGATGAGATCGGGGAGTGGATTTCGTGATGTACTTGTGGATTAGTGGTGAGACGGACGGTCAGTTTAGATGGATGGACAGCTTGATGATTGTATCATTGAATGGATTTATTAGTTAATAAACAGTTGAATCGGATACATCCAAATCAATGGTTGAGATTGAACCAGTTGATCTTGTAGATCGATGGTCGCATCGGACTAATTGGGTACGTCGATCAATGGTTAAATTTCAACGGTCAAGATTTATTTGGGTGATTACATTCTACCCTCCTTAAAAGAAATTTCATCCTCGAAATTTACATACCTATAATGCGAACAAGTGTGGGTATTTCTCTTGGATCTCGGCCTCTCGTTCCCAAGAAGTCTCTTCCTCAGTATGGTGACTCCACTGAACCTTGATTAATGGTATAACTCTGGATCGAATCACTTGGTCTTTCCGGTCAAGAATACGTATTGGGTGTTTGATATATGAAGTGTCTTCCTGGATCTCTAATGGTTGCCAGTCTATAACATGAGAAACGTCCTGCTCATATTTTCATAACATCGATACATGGAAAACATCATGAATACTCGACAATTGAGGTGGTAAAGCAAGTCTATATGCTACAACACCAAATCTCTCTAGAACCTCAAACGGACCTATATATCTTGGAGCCAACTTTCCCTTTTTACCAAACCTCATGACGCCCTTCATAGGAGAAATCTTTAAGAAGACGTTATCTCCAACTGCATACTCTAGATCTCTTCTGCGATTGTCTGCATAACTCTTCTGACGACTTTGGGCTGCGCGCAAACGGTTTCTAATGATAAAAATCTTCTTTGTTGTCTCTTGCACAATCTTTGGTCCAAGCAAACTACCTTCTCTAACTTGTGTCCAACAATTTGGAGATCTACGAGGCCTCCCGTATAAAGCTTCATATGACGCCATGCCGATACTCGTTTGGTAGCTATTATTATAAGCGAACTCGATCAATGGTAAATAATCATCCCAACTCCCTTTGAAATCAAGCACGCAAGCTCGGAGCATGTCTTCAAGGATTTGATTCACTCGTTCAGTCTGCCCGTCAATCTGAGGGTGAAACGCGGTGCTAAAATTAAGAGTGGTTCCCAGTGCCTTCTGTAAACTTCTCCAAAAACGAGACGTAAACCTGGAATCCCGATCGGATACGATAGATACAGGCACTCCGTGCAATCTAACTATTTCTTTAATATAGAGTTTACATAATTCCTCTAGGGGATAGGTAGCACGTATAGGAAGAAAATGTGCGGACTTAGTTAATCGGTCGACGATAACCCAAACTGCATCTTGATTATTACGTGTCCGTGGCAATCCCATAATGAAATCCATGGATATGTGCTCCCACTTCCACTCAGAAATCGGTAGTAGCTGTAACATTCTTGATGGCTTCTGATGCTCTGCTTTCACCTATTGACATGTGAGACATTTGGCTACAAAATCAGCGATCTCCCTCTTCATATTATTCCACCAATATTACCTACGCATATCGTGATACATCTTCGTACCTCGTCCATAATTTAGTGCGGTGTGCCTCGTCCATAATTTTCTTCTTTAATTCAGCCACATTTGGTATACATAATCTTCCTTAGAACCTTAATCCACCATCGATACCAACTTTCCATTCCAACTTACCACCTTTTTTAGCTTCCATTACCTTAGCTTGCAGCCATGAATCTTGTTGCTGAGCTTCTATAACCTTATTAATTAAGGAAGGTTGAACGGCAAGGTTAAAGAGATGAGCTATAGACGTTTGCAGATTCAATTGGATGTCAAAATCCTTCACCGTATCTAACATTTTCCATCGTTGAATCATGAGGTGAGCAATTACTCCGTGTGGCTTACGACTTAAAGCATCTGCTACTACATTTGCTTTACCTGGATAATATTGGAGGGTGAAGTCATAGTCCTTCAAGAATTCCATCCACGGACGCTGCCTCATATTCAATTCTTTCTGTGAGAAAAGATACTTCAAACTCTTATGGTCTGAAAATAGCTCGAACTTCTCCTCATATAGATAATGTCTCCATACTTAGAGAGCGAAAACCACGGCTGCCAACTCTAAGTCATGAGTAGGGTAATTCTGCTCATGCACTTTCAACTGCCTAGAGGCGTAAGCTACAACCTTACCTTGCTGCATAAGGACGCAACCTAAACCCTTATATGAAGCGTCACTGAAGATTACAAACTTTTCACCACTCGAAGGAATGGTGAGGACAGGTGCTGTCGTCAACCTAATCTTTAACTCTGAAAATGCTTGATCACAAGTATCATCCCAAATGAACTTTACACCCTTCCTGGTCAATCGAGTTAACTGTGCCGCAATTCAAGAGAAGTCTTTGATAAATCTTCGATAATACCCTGCTAACCCAAGAAAACTACGTATTTCGGTCACACTTGTGGGCTGTTCCCACTGCAATACTGCTTCTACCTTTGATGGGTCTACTGACATGCCCTTCTTTGAAACTACATGGCCTAAAAATTTCACTTCCTCCCAAAATTCACACATTTCAAATTTAGCATATAATCGATGCTCCCGCAAGGTTTGAAGAGTAACTCTAAGATGTTGCTCATGTTCTTCCTGGGTTTTAGAATATATAAGAATATCATCTATGAATACTATGACAAACTGATCTAGGTGTGGCTTAAATACCCTGTTCATCAGGTCCATAAATACTGCTGGTGCATTCGTTAGCCCAAACGGCATCACGAGAAACTCGTAGTGGCCATAACGAGTCCTAAAGGCCGTTTTTGGTATGTCCACTTCTTTAATTCTAAGCTGGTGGTATCCTGACCGTAAATCTATTTTGGAGAAAAACTTGGCTTCTTTCAACTGGTCAAAAAGGTCATCTATCCTAGGAAGTGGGTATTTATTTTTAATGGTGACCTTGTTCAGCTGGCGATAATCAATACATAATCTCATCGAGCCATCCTTCTTTACAAATAAGACTTGTGCACCCCACGGCGACGTACTCGGCCGAATGAAACCCTGCTCCAATAACTTTTGAATCTGCTCCTTTAGTTCCTTCAACTCTACTGGTGCCATACGGTATGGTGCCATGGAGATTGGTGAGACTCCGGGCATAAAATCTATACTAAATTCGATCTCTCTTCTTGGAGGCAACCCCGGTATGTCTTGAAATATGTCGGAAAACTCATGTATGATTGGAATTTGATCGATACCTACTTCATGTGATTCTTCCTCCAAAAGTGCTAAGAAATCGCATAATGATCCATTCTTTTGCTTTCCAAGAAACTGGAGTCTCGGTCGCCTAGGAATAGAGAATGTCACAGTCTTCTTAAATCAATCCAACTTTGCATGGAATGAAGCTAACCAATCCATTCCTAGAATAGCATCGAACTCTTGCATGTCTAATACGATAAGGTTGGCTATCAATACGGAATCTCCAACCATGACAGGGCAAGATCTACGTATCAGATTTAACACTGCAAAGCTTCCTATTGGTGTAGCAATTACTAAATTCTTATCTAGAACTTCAGGAGATAGACCCAGTGTATGCATGAAAAGAGTTGAAATAAAAGAATGTGTAGCTCCTGAATCAAATAAAACTTGAGCGGGCGAGGAATAGATAATTATGGTACCTTCCACCACTGCTCCATTAGCATTTGCGTCTGATGGTACTATAGAAAACACACGACCTTGGGCCGGTTGTCGAGAAGCCTAACCTTCCTGCCTCAGCTGGTAGTATTGTTGCTGTGGGCGTTGTTGTTGCTGAGGGAGTCTTTGTTGTGGATGTCTTTGATACTGTTCCGGTACTTAATGACATGGAGGTCTCTGGTACTGTGGCTGAGGTTTCGGGTGCATCCGCGGGGGCGCCTGATAATGTTGTTGTTGAGGCAGTTGTTTACAAAAACGAGCGGAGTGACCTTCCATTCCGCAATTATAACATTTACCCATAAATCGGTTCGTTGGTTGAGTAGGAGTTGAGGTGTTTGTTACTGTCATCTTCAGCTTCTTGGAAGCATCGCCCTGTGCTTGAGATGTATTCGGTGCAACCCTGGCATTACTCTTCGCTTCTCTCTTCTGGTTACGACTTTTCCAAAATTTTTCATTGTCTCGCTCTATCATTAGAGCCCGTTCTACTACATCAGCATACAATTTAAGCTTAAGTGGAGTCAGCTTGTTACGAATTGACCCTCTCAGACCTCGCTCAAACTTCTTAGCTTTGTGAGCTTCATCTTGAATCATATATGGGGCAAAACGGGATAATTCAATAAATTTAGACTCATATTGGCTTACAGTCATCTTCCCCTGTTCTAAGCTTATGAATTCCTCTGCTTTCTGCTCCCTTACATACTCAGGAAAGTATTTCTCATTGAACCTCTCACAGAACATATCCCATGTCCATGCGGTATCTTCTTCAATTGTTCTAGTAATTGTCTCCCACCAGTGGTCGGCCTCTCCCTCTAACATAAAAACTGCAAGTGTAACCTTTTGCTTCTCATCACATCCTAAAACAGTGAATATCTTCTCCATTCGCTTTTTCCACTTTCCTGCCTCCATAGGGTCCGACAAACCTTCAAAAGCAGGCGGCTTCAACCTCTTAAAATTTTCTATTAAGCCCCCAATTCCATCCTGCACAACTTGGGCGGCTCCCCTATTATCGCGACGAATGTGTTGTCCAAGAATGGTCGCCGTATCACCTAAAGCATGGAAAACCTCATCAAGTGACTGGCCACTTTCGGTGGACCCTGGTGTGGCCGCCACAAGACTATCTCCATGCCAGCTCCCAGACATGTTCTAAAGCAAACAATAAGTTTTAGATAGCATATAAGGGTGGATCACTAAAAGAAAATACTACATGTTGAGTTTTGATCATAGCATAATAACACTCGTAGGGGATATATCCTAATTTTTAAAGTGACTAAGTTTTCAAGTAACACCCTAGGTCCTCAATGATTCTAAACCCATGCTTTGATACCAATCTGTTACGCCCCGAAACTCGGCACCTGGGTATACCCGACCCCGATTCCGTACCCGAAGGCATGACTTATGTTTTGTATGTTTACACTTCATAATCCACACATATGTTGGCAAAATGATCTCATTCATAAAATATAAAATTCCAAAATTTAATAATCAACCATTTATTTAAAGGAGAATAAAATGTCTATGTTCCACTATTCGAGATTTCTATCAAATACATGTCATCGTCATGCTATCATAATATACTTAATGTTTATTACACTTATTTAGAAATTGGTAAGGAAATAAAAATAAATAAAAGAAAATAGCTTTAAGCTCCTCCATGAGATCCCGATCCTGAAATTTTAAAATCCCAACAGGGTAAGCTGCGAAGCCTGGTGAGTAATTTCAACACAGGTTTCAAAATAACCTCATATAACATGAATAAGAATGTATTAAAAGATACCATACCTATTTAGATAACACAACAAATGAGGAGATTTAATAAACATAAATTTTCAATATAATTACAAAGAAATATGAATGAATGAAATCAACAGATGTTATACTCCATAAGAACATGTGCGGTTTAATCTTTTTAACACCGGGCCAGTTTACACCGGTTGGCCAATACCCGCGCCATTACAACACCTAGCCTGACAATGGAAACCTTTTGCATGACATGCTCACCCATTCAAAGGGCACTTGGTGAGGGACCCATTTGTACATTAGCTGGTCAGACTACTACCCTACCGAACCTGGCAGTGGGAACCTTTTGCAATCCTCACATGCTCGGCCACTCAAAGGGTACGGTAGAGGTTCCAAAAGGTACCAGTTAGGTTTCTAGGATTTTCAACGCAAGGGTCTTGATCGCCCCACCTATTTACGCTTTAGGGATTTTCAACCCAGAGGACTTGATCGCCCCACCTATTTTTTGGTGTTCCAAAAATTGTTCAAAGTATATATAATTTTAATATTTCATGAGCAAAATATTTCTAAGGACAATGTTTCTAATCATTGTAGATTGTTTGTACATGATTTAAAGTTCTATGCGAAAATATATTCATGCAATGCAATCCGTCAAATCCGATCCGATAGTCTGGAAAAGTATTTTGAGCTTGAAGTTTTTTTATAAAAAATGCTCTAAATTCTGATTTTCTTAAAATTACAAAAAAAAATAAAAAATAAAAGAATCATTAATACATGAGTAAACAATAATATAAATTTAAAGTTGATTTACAGTTTGCTAATTAAATAAAGAGAACTAAAAAAATTCATGTTGAATAAACACAACAAACTATGAATAAATAAATAAATCATCAAGAGAAAAATGCACAATTATTGAATTATTTGCATAATAATAAAATTAAAGGAAACCAAGTGGAGTATAAGAAAAATAAATAAATAAATAAAAATATCAAGTGAGAGAAACTCACATTTTTCTAAAAAAAATAATATTTTCTTTTCTTTTCTTTTTCTTTTCTTTTTCTTCCTCTCTTCCTTTTTCTCTCTCCTCTTTTCTTTCTTACCAACGTGATGTCCAGCAATAGGTTTTTTTTTTTTTTCTCTCTCTCCTCTCTTTTCTCTCACCCTACTCTTCTCATGTCACACCACCTCCCACTTCTCTTTCTTTGGTCCTTATTTATAAGGATAACATCACGTGTGCTATTAATGCACTTTTTAAAATTTCAGTTTTCTTTCTTTTTTCTTTTCTTTGTACATCACGTTTTTTTTTTTTTTTTTTTTCTTTCTCTTTTGATTTACACCACGTGCATTAGTCTAAACAGTTCACATCATTTATGCTTCCGTTTTGCAATTTTATTTTATTTTATTTATTTATTTTTTTTTAGCAACGTGGGCTGGTTAAATGCACACATGTAGCATGCATCTTATGTGCACCGCATGCATGTGCCACATATATGTGTAAGCAATGATGCATGCATGGGCTACTTGTGTGTGCATGGGAGGTATATATGTGATGTGTTTGGTGTATGAGTGTTTGTATGTGTGCCACATATATCGTTGGGATGGACGGATGGATTAATAGATGGACGGATGGATGTATGGATAGATGGATGGACGTGCACGATGTGTTTGGTGCATGTGTGTGGTTATGGTGTATTTGATGGTACATGGATGATGTAGATGGATGGCGGCTGGATGAGATCGGGGAGTGGACTTCGTGATGTACCTGTGGATTAGTGGTGAGATGGACGGTCAGTTTAGATGGATGGACGGCTTGATGATTGTATTATTGAATGGATTTATTAGTTAATAAACAGTTGGATCGGATACATCCAAATCAATGGTTGAGATTGAACCAGTTGATCTTGTAGATCGATGGTCACATCGGACTAATTGGGTACGTCGATCAATGGTTAAATTTCAACGGTCAAGATTTATTTGGGTTATTACATGACATCCATATACTTCTAGTGTAAAGGCAGTGAATGAAGAGGTGATTAGTTGATTTTGCATCCACCATACACAACACGTGTTGGGCAGCACCAAAGATACTCTTCTGAAGATTGTCAATAATTAGCACTCCTTTGCACCCAACAAGCCATGTGATCGCTATCGATTTAGGGGGGGCTCCGTCAGTGTTCGAAGTATTGGTATCTCTACAAGTTTCGTTGGCCGAGGATATGGAAACAACATCAATATCGTCAAATACCTGAAAATGTGGGGAAACGTGGAAAATGATAGATTTTTTTCAGTGAAACTTCATGAAGTGCTAAAATACACATTTCCATATTTAGGAATAAAAAAATTGTTAAAAGAATGCATACATAATAAGTTTTCACTTAATGGGGGCTGAAATGCGTGTGTCGTCTCGTCTCGATAAATCAGTTCAATAGTAACCCAAATGAGTTTATACAATACAAATGTAGGTACATACAATAACTAAGACATAAAAGTAAATGAACTTAAAAAACATCCCTATTTGACCATCCATCCACCCATCCAACCATCCCATTCATCCATCCAACCATCCATCCATCCCATAATATATATGCATCCATCCATCCATACATATATACACATACAAACATGCATTTTATCATACAACCATGCACACATTAATAAATTAAAAAGGAAAGTTTTTAATAACAAGTTTTTTTTGGCGATGTCGATGCATTAACGATAATATCGAAATATTGCCAATACACTAGAAATGCCAGCGACACTTGGAATTTACCTAGTCCAAAATATTGGCGAAACAAGCGACACTTGGAATTTACGCAATCGAAAATATTGGCAATATCGATACATTGGCGATACTTAGCGATAAATTGTCGATACCTAGAATTTCTGATACTACTAGTGTTATCGGTATCGCTACCAGTGTTATCCATATCGCCAAGCTAGAGATATGGATAATATTGGGGATATTCTCGTAATATCAGGGATACTCTAAACAATGGGCTTTGTCAGACTAAACCAAAGAGGTGCACTCATTACATGGCTTCCTTTTGCTCCCATGGGCCGAATAATGGTATAGAAGGATCAGACCGAGAACCTTCCCAATTTGTTCGCCTTCTACAACATTTTATCCTGAACTTCCTGAGCCAAGTGACACTTCTGAAGGAGATCTTGCAACTTAACATTGTTTTCGATGTCCTCATTGAGGATATTTCTCAGTAAGGGGGAGACCAGATGACAACTCCACTTGAATAGGAGAAGCATTGAATATTGAAATGTTGCATCTTAGAGATATGTTGGCTAACTGTGGAAACATCTCTTGAAGTGGCCTCTCTCGCAACCAAGTGTCTTCCCAAAGCCTTAATGACCTGTTTGGGAGTTTGGATTTGAATGCACTAGAATCCAAATCATAATTACATTGGAATCAAGGTGATTTCGAATCCTTAGTTGTGTTTGGTTGAAATGCACTACAATTCAAAGCTTCCATTTGGGAGCTTGCATTTGAAATGCATTGGAATTCTTCAGTATATTCATAGGACCTAGATTTGATTAACGAAATCAGCTTTCATATCCCAAATTAGTATATATATGTGTGGTATTTGATAAAATGATTGTAATAAGCCCATTGAAATATATACTTCGGCAAAAAATGAGGAAATTCTGAGCCTTGGGTGGGCCACAAATGTAAGGATCGCAAACAAGCAACTCACTGATGTTTTCTAACCATCCATTTACATGTACAATGTTTGGATGGTTTAGATCATTCTATTGATGTGATTTTAGTGTTGTAGCAGATAATTGGATTGTTTTGGGGTATCATGATTGTGCCACGTGTACAATGGATTAGTAGCCTAGTGATACCTTTGTTACAATCGCAACTCTTTTGGCTTTAAAAAGGAATTGAAAAGGGCATTTCATTTGGATTTACACCGGAATCACAACATTTTGCTGAGATTTCAAAACACACCAAAAAGGGGTATTTGAAATACTTCTGATTCCATCTGCTGCCAACTCTAGGGCTGCCAGACACGAAAGTGGCTACTTGGATTTGAAATACACCCATTTACCTCCAAATCCAAGGTACCAAATGACCCCTACAAAGCTTGATTGTTTGACTCCAATTTCTTTGTGTGCTCCCCCCTCATCATAAGGTAAATGCACCTCATCCCACCTCAAGAAGTGAAATTTCTCCTTCTCTCCCCTTTCTTTCCAAAGGAAATCGTGCTTGAGTTTTCAAACCTATGGATGAGAGATTTTGGGTACTTGAAAGGAGGCAAAATGCATCAATCAACATATTTGACATTGCCACTTTGATAAGCATTAAATGCCCCCCCCCCCCCCCCCAATTGTTAAGTAATGTCTCTTCCTTCCATGTCGACTAGTGTTGTCATAAGTGATCACATATGCAATTTTGGATGCATGTATCGCATATGCGACCAAGGGGTGTATGCGATGGTATAAAGATGTATGCCATGAGTATGTGATCGCATGTGTGCGTATGCCATCACATTCTAATTGTTGGGACCTTTTTTTAAAAAAAATTTGTGCAATTCGTGGCACTTGTGCCTATGAATAGACACTCATATGGCCCCCATTTTCCATATTCTAAAGCTCTCTCTCTCTCTCTCTCTAGCTCTAAACTCTCTTAATCTCTTTCTTACAAATCATTATTTATTCTCATTTTCCCTTTTAAGTTTGAAGCTTGAACCAAATTTTAAGCTCGAGTACTCTTTCAACTACTAAGTTTCGAGTTGCATCAACAACAATCGAGGCTTCAAGATTCAAGTTCAAAGTTCAAACGACAATCAAGTTTCAAGAATCAAGATCAAGAAGATTCAAGTTTCAACTTCCAAGTTCAAGTTCAACAATCACGTTCTAACTCGCAAGAGCAAGATTCTTCATTTCTTCTTCTTCTTCTTCTACTTCTTTCTTTTTTTTCTTCTTTTTTTTTTAATTTTTTTTTAAAAATTATTTCTTTTATTTTTGAAAGAAAGAATTGGCATAAGATTTTTTATTCTTCTCCCCCTCTAGGCCATTCTCTCATTCATTCATTCTTACTCTCTCTCTCTCTCTCTCTCTCTCTCTCTCTCTCTCCCTCTCTCTTTCTCTCTACCTCATTCTCCCTCTCTTACTTTCCCTCTTTCATTCATTCTCGATTCATTCTAGAATTCTATGACTCTTAGTTTCTCAATTATTCTCTAATCTCTCTCTCTCATTCTCTCACTCATTCTCTTTCTTATTCTTTTCTAAATTCTAACTCGTTAGTCTTTTGTCTTCTTTTCTCTAATTCATTTATCATAATCTCATTTTCTATTTATTTACTAATTGTCTCATAACTTCATAATCTCTTTCAAGTTTGATTTTTTTTTTTTTTTTTCAAGAGAGATGAGTCGAGTGATAAATCACAAGAGTTATTTACAAGTTGCAAGTTACAAGTGTACAACTACAACTCTACAAGTTAAAGTTTCAAGGGGAGCAAAGCTACAAGTTCAAGATTCAAGAAAAGTCACTCTCACTTTGTCTGTCCCACCCCCCCCCCCCCCCCCCCCCCCAAAAGAGCTTGTGGGCTCGAGCTAATAGATAGGTGGTGTACATCCTGAGGATGTGGTCAACCAAAAGGGTAAAGGAAAATAACTCACTTAAACAACACTTGAAAACTGATGAAGAATAAGGACATGAAAACCACAATTCAGTACATTGCTAAGTGGTTATACCAAGCTGGTGTTTCTCTCAATACTGTTAGATCGAAGAGCTTCAAGGTTATGGTGGAAGCTATAGGTCAATTTGGACTTGGACTTAGCTTCCTCCTTATCAAGAAGTGAGGGAAACATTGCCTCAAAACTGAGGTTGATTATACTAGAAGCTTCATCGCTAAATATAAGGAGGCATGGAAAACATATGGTTGTACTCTAATGGCCGACTCATGGACTAATAATTCTTGTCAGACACTGAAAAACTTTCTAGTGAATTATCCAACTAGGACTATTTTTGAAGTCCGTGGATGCATTGGCCCATTCCCACATTGTCGATTATTTATTTAAATTGTTAGATATTGTAGTTGAGAAGGTAGAAGAAGAATATGTTGTCCAAGTATCACAAAGAACGTAGCCTCCTATATAGCCGCTAGTCGCCTTGTTATGGAGAAGATGCACCGTTTACTTTGGATTCAATGCATGACACATTGTATAGATTTAATATTAGAAGATGTAGGTAAATTGTATGTTAAAGTGATTGCTAGGACTAAAAGAATCATGTCTTTATGTATAAACACGCCATTGTTCTCCATCACATGAGAAAACACATTGGGTGCACTTGCTTTATCCAGTTGTCTCCTGATTCGAAATAACCTTCTTAACATTATAGAGGTTGTATACAAAGAAATATGAGCTTATAAGCTTTATGGTGTCGGCCAATTGGAATAATGGGCCTTTGTCAAAGAAGGCTGAAGGGAAGCTAGTCCAATAAACCAACCTCTCGCAATTGTTTTGGACACAAGTGTTAAAGATACTTAAATAATCAGAACCCTTAGTGGGTGTGTTGCGATTGGTGGATGCAAATGAGAAGCCACAAATGGGGTACATCTATCATGCAATGGAGAGGGCTAAAAACAAAATCACGGTTCACTTTTAACTATAAAGATCGTGATTATAAGCCTACCTTTGACATTTATAGATGAAGAATGGGGTAACCAAATGTCATATCCATTGCATTCAACTGCCTATATCCTGAACCGTTTGTATTCTTCTCTTTCGCTCAGACGGGGGCAAAAGTGATGCATATAGTAGGCTTTCCTAACGTCTTGGAGAGAATGGTTCCAGATAAAGAAGAATAAGATAGGATTTTTGGATTTTCTCAAGAGAAATAGTCATTAGACATAAGACTATAAAATTACGATGTATGAATGTCTTAGTGAGTTGGTCTAACCAAGAAATAGTTTTTTACAATATACAAAGTCTAACTTAATATTATTTGCACAACTGATTGGTGGGCTGCCTATGGAGTGAACTCAAACAGGAGGGATCTAATATTAAAGAAACTGGTCATGTAGATTCTTGGCCTTACCTGTTCTACTAGCAGTTACTAGTGCAACTAGAGTACATTCAAGTTGGTAAGTTTTGCAAGTCACTCCTCAAATGTTGAATTTAGACTTAGAGTGTTAGAAGTAAATGACCATTGCTAATTCACTTTCGGAATGTCGTGCATATTTACAAAAAAAGGGATCAACTTGAACAAAAGAAGCTCAAATGACTTGGTCTTTGGTTAGTACAACCAAAAGTTGCGAGAATGATTCCAAGTTAGGTGAGAAAAGCTTGTTTTTGTGAATCTATCTACCTAGATGATTTGGACACAAATAGTAAGTGACTTGTAGAAACAGAGGACCCGATCTTTGTAGGGGAGGACCTAACATAGGCTTAAGTTGAAGATGCGGCATTTGAATTGGCAACTGGAGAAAGTTCTCTCACTCTAAGGTGGAGAAGAGGGGCGAGCAATAGCTGGCCTAGTAGCAGTCAAGGTCAAGAAGTAGGCGAGATTGAGGAGATGTAGTTGTAGTAGTGTGAACCAATGATGAAGAAATAGAAGAAGACGGACTATACATCGAAGAAGGAGATGACTCTGATGATGATAATGATGAAAATGATGGCCACAATAGGTTTTGGATCAATGTGTATAGTTGCCTATGTGATCTTTTAGATTTTAATTTTGTAAGTCATTAAGTTGTAAATTGTAAATTATATAAGTAATAAGTTGTAAGTTGTATACATCACGGATTCAAGATTCGAGTTATCAATAAATATCTCTATTTGAAGCTTTTAATAATCAATTCTCTTTTAGTGTAACTTGTTGATTGTTTTTTATATAACATACATTTAATATAATATAAGTAATTAAATATATTACTTGTAGATGCTCTAATAGTCAAACTGCAATCAAATAGGTAAAAGAACCCAATCCAATCACTTGTAGTAATTAGGCACAAATTTTTCCTAATTTTTAAGATTTTTTCCTTTTTTTTTTTTTTCAATTTGTTTTTAAATTAAAAAGAAAAAAGGTCAAAGGTCCGTGCAATGCGAGCACATAAGCGATCAGCTCAGGCTGGTCGCGTGCAATCACATATGCGATTTGACAACGTTGGTGCTGACAACTTTCATTCCATTCTTTCTACCACAACATCCCATATGTGCTTGGCTTGTTTCCTAATGCAAAGAGGGAGACCTAGATTAGTGGGGAACGGTCCGGTTGTACACCAAAAATGGATGCCATCCTTTCTACCTCCTTTTACCTGTGGATCCCTAGCATCTCGCTTTTTGTTATGTTCACTTTCAGCCCCAAAATTGCCTAGAAGCACTAGATAATCTTCTTTATGTTGTGCGTTGCACTTGGATTTGCCTCGCACATAAGCAAAGCATTGTTGACAAACTAGAGGTGAGGTATTAGATGACTCACCTTTCCCACCCTAAATTAGCTAATGAGATCGGCTTCGTACCCCTTTTCCAACATCCTTCTCAAAGCCTCAGATACCACTATAAAGAGAAATGGTGAGAGCGAGTCTCCTTGCCTAATGCCCTGTGAGCTTCTAAAAAAACCCTTGGGGGGGACCATTCACCAACACTGAAAATGAAGCGGACTTTGCGCATTCTTGCATCCATCTCTCCACTTTGAAATGCAACCCAAACTCTCCATTATGTAATCCAAAAATTCCCAGTTGATGCAATCATATGTTTTTTCCAGGTCCAAATTAGAAACTATTCCTTTTGCATCTTGTGACGAGAGTCCACACATTCATGAGCAATGAGAGCATTATCTGCCTTCCTTCAACAAATGCTCGCTTACTCTTTGAGATGACACTCTTAAGAACCTTTTGAAACTTCGAAGCCAAAGTTTTCGCAAGAATCTGTAGGGACCCTCAATGAGGCCGATTGGTCTGAAATCTTTTAAGCTATCCGCACTTGCTACCTTTGGGATAAGGGCTTTGGACAAGGCCCTTAAACCTGCCTAGAGATGTCTCCTTTTGAAAATTTCCTTTATAAATCTAATCACATCACATTTCACTAATCCTAGAAAACCTTGGTAAGAGGCCATTGGAAAGCTATTGGGCCTTGGAGCCTTGTCTCTCCCTGAGGACCCTACTGCCTCTTTGACTTTTTCCTTGGAGAATGGATTTTTTAGGGATTCAGTTTCGACTTTAGACAGAGATTTGAAATTCAGTTTGGTCAACTTTGGTCTATTTCATCTTTCACCTCACAAGAGGTCAAGACCTTGCTATCAGACCTTGCTATTTGCACCATAGCCTTGCAAATTGTCTTTCCTTCCATTATCTTGCCTCTCGCTTAAAAAGTGCCAATTTTACTACTATTGGCTCAAGCACTCGCGATGCTATAAAAAACTTGGTGTTTTTGTCTCCCTCTTTGAGCTAAGTTGCTCTTGACCTTTGCTTCCATTTTATTCCTTCCTTTTATCTTCTTGCATATTTTGTAGTTAGCTTAGATCTCAGGCTCCTTCCTCATTCAACTCCTCTCCTCCTGCCTCAATATCGATTTCCTGAATACCCTCAGGGATCGTATCTGTTTCAGTCTCCTCGTTTCTCTACAACTCTTTTTTCCACAACTTAATTTTGTCCTTAAGCAATTTTAACTTTAGACTCAACTAGAAGACAACGAAGCCACATACCTCAAAAGCCGCAACTAAGGATTAGGTCAGAGAAGCCTTCAATTTCAAGCCACATGAGCTTGAAACAGAAGGGCCTTGGGCCTCAGTTTCCCTCCCCACCTCCAGCAAATTTGGACAGTGATTTGACACAGGCTTTGGGAGACCTTGCTATCGGACTTGCGGAAATATCTCCACCCACTCTGCAGAGATGAGGAATCTATCTTGCTTGGAGCAAATGACCTTAACTTGCACATTAGACCATGTGAATCTAACCCCACCCATGGGAAGATTTGCCATGACCTATGCTATGAAATCCTTCATGTTGCACATTAATCGTCCCCCATTTGACCATTCACGAGGGAATCTGACGACGTTGAAATCACTCCTACACACCACGAGCCCTCGAACCTGTCACGAAAGTCCTCCAATTCATCCCATAAGTCTAACCTCTTCTCTGCTTATTACGGGCAATACACTAGTGTGAACATTCAATTAACCTTAACAACAACATCTGTGAACACCACAAAGACTGAAAAAACACAACAACACGCGTCTACCTTAGTACGGACATTTGAGTCCCATGCTGCCATTATTCCCCCTGTACTCCCCTCTGAAATGTCAAGGGAGACTCTCCAAAGTGAATCCATCACAACTCGATTAGTTGCCTGGAGCTTGGTCTCTTAGAATGATATAACCTAAGCCGTTGACCCACGACATACATCTCTAATCTACAGGCTCTTCTCCCTAGAACCCAACCCTTTGACATTCCACATAGAATCTTCATTTGGGAACTGATCTTCCCCTTCTTCCCTTATCTTGTGGCACTACCTGAATTATAGTTAATATTAGAAGTAAGGTTGATTAGCTCCCTAAAAACTCTTGGGGATCTTTGAGGCTTTCTTTTGTTGGCCATTTGCTATATCACCTTGTCTTGCTTCGACACCCATTGGAACAATGCCACATAGTCCTTGCAGTTGCCGAAGGAGATCACAATCTTCCTTCTGACTCAATTCATAGCCTCCATGATACAATGCTTGTCCAAGTTGACGCTCACTGACACTTCCACCACCCCCTCCACATCGGAATTTGGTGCTTCAGTTTGACTCTGGCAAGTCAGGTCTGCAATTCCTCTTGTTGCAATTTGGATTGGCTCGACTTGTACTGCCTCCCTCTAAAGCCTGTTGTAGAACGATTCCATTTGCTAAGCCCGATGAGGTGGCTCCCCTTTGCTTAATCCTCTTTTTGTGTCACGACTACCAACGCTTTGCCCTTGATATCCCTTGTGTCTAGAACTCTGATGGCCAAGTCTTTCACATTGCCCATCATTGGAGTAGAGGACTCTTCCAAGCGAGCATAAGGTTCTCACACAAAACAACGGTCTTCCATCAATCCTTTAGAAACAAATGAGGTTGAGTCGCATGTGAGAGCTGGACTCCCATGCATGAGAGAAAGGTCTTTGTTAGACGCATGTCTTGTACGTGCAGCCAACGACTCAAGGGTGGGATGCATGCGACTAAAAAGGTGAGGAACACGTGGAACTATCTCCTTTGCTCACATGTCACTCAATATCCCCCCCTTATTAGGTTCGGGATGTGCTGCCTTCCTTTGGATGCTGCTCCTTGAGGCAGAGCCTGTAGCATGAGTTCAAGCCTTTGCCTGATGCTGGCATGTATTTGCAAGCCGACTCCTTGTCATAATAACCACTTGTACTGAGGGCATGCACGAGCTTCATCGGGCACTGGCATTGGGACGGAACGTTTGTAAAATCGAGGGGTGCATAGGCGCGCGACACGTACATAACACAAGGACGCTTGAAAACGACAGAGAATGGGGTGTGCCGGGGGCGAACCCGGCTCAGGCCAGGCGCTGGTAGAGTATGCTAGCAAAATTATTGACACGCAAGGAGTGCACTGGTGGGGAGTTGGGTTCGCCTTAGGATTTCCTGGAGTTTACCTTGTTTGGAAAAATCAACAAATTCTCCTAATGGCGGAGATTAATATGTTATTTATATGCAAATCTAGCGGAAAACCAAGCCACTTGGTGGATAATAATTGACCCATGTAGCGCGCTTGTTGTGGCAGCCGAGTAAAAGTGAGTCGACTTGGAGCCGATTCGGTTTCAACACTTGGGCAACAATGGGCGAGTTTGGCAAAATTGTCGTATCTCCCTTATTACAACTCTGATTGGGCTGATTCTTAAGTTGTTGGAAAGATAACCTAAAGAGCTATCGGGACATTTTTTAAAAAAAATGAGGGCCATTGGATCCAAGATGACCCACCAAAAGTGACCTCAAAGTGATAACAGGCTGTGGGGCAAGTCATAATTTCGCCGTCTTAGCTTTGATTGAGTTGACTCCAAGCTTTTCGGAAAGTTATTTGAATGAGCTTCAAACCTAAGGAATAATATTCTAGCCCCCAGGCCTGCAATCAATAGTTTCGGGCTTGCCTTTCTCAAGTGTGCGATTGTGTCTTTGAGTAACCTTTAGGACCGTGTAGTTCTAGGGATTCTTCTTGTGGTTGGCTCACCATCATCCTTTCCTCTCCTACAACGATAGTGCTCTTCTTTGGCACTGAAGTTGAGTTGTTTATCGTCACACATAGGCGGGCTTTTCTAATCTCTTCCCACCTTTTAGTGGCAGGATTGACGGCTAACACCTCTCCTAAGCATGATCCGTTCATGGTCAATACCTCTGAAAACTATAGCTTGACGAGAAGATCCCAGGCTTGAACCCAAATCTCCTTCCACCCTGGGGGTGATCAATAGACCCACCTCTAGATTGTCTTGACTAGCTTGTCATTGAAGAGGGTGCTTGTAAGTAGAATCCTCTCTAGTTTAATCCCATGGGTGAGAGATCCACGTCTCCTCCATCGATAGATGTTTTACAATGGATGTGTCATACTCCACTTCGTAGTAGTCAAAGAGCCAATCTTGCACCTCAACTGTAGTCACTCCAGCTTTTTCCTTCGCTGTTAGACTCCATTGTAGTGAACTCCATGTGTGAGACACTATTGATGGGTGAATGATAATTTCCAGGCCCATCTCTTCTTACCTTGTAGACCTTTCGGCCCTTAAAGATCAACTTCAGTAGACTTCCCTCTTCTCACTTGGTTCACCATTGGATCCTTATTCCTTGTACGACGGCCCACCTCTAGCCTCCTTTGTCTACCCACCCCTAGTGTCGTTGCTCCCATCCTTTCTTGCCTCCACATTCTTCCTTGAGGTGTGACTCGCCTTGCATTTCTCATTTTCTGCTGCAAGCTAGCAACTCTGTTGATAGCTTTGGGCTGTGCCGAGCCCACTTGACCCCGATCTTGCACCCTTTGAATCTCTTCCCATTAATGGCTGACACCACCTGTACGATCTCATCTGCTTTCTCCAGACAAATGAAGGCGAAGCCTTTAATCTCCCATGAATCCTTCTTCTGAGGGATGACGACTTCCCTCATTGTCCCAACTTTGTTGAACACCCTCATGAAATTTACATCCGTCCACCCCTTTGAGAAGTTTCCTACGATAAGGCCCCCCCCCCCCCCCCCACCACCCCCAAAAACCAACCAATGAAATCCAATCTCCCTCCCCTCCTCACCCGCTCGTCCACGACTCCCCCCACAACTTGCTTGCCCTTTGCTACTTTTATTTGGCCCTCCCCCCGAATCTCCTATTCCCCATTTCTAACCCATGCACCCTTTCTCTCCTCCCCTTTCTTCTTCTCTCTTTACCCCTTCCAGACTACCACCTCTATTCTCCTATGTGTATTGATTCCCCCTCCATCTCTCACCCTTCCTCTTCCTTCTTCCTCGCTTACTTCAGCTACCATTTCCGTCATATCCAATTAGATATTTTCTCGCACCTCTTTAGTGTGACCTTCCTCGTGTTGAAGCTGATCAACGCTGCAAGTTGTTCTCAAACCCTCGCACCACTTGGATTGTCCCCTCTCGAAGTCTCCTCACACCAACTCCTCTCACCTCGTCATAGTTTCTCGTCTATTTCAAATCCCCCTCTTGCCTCGTTGTAGTTTCTTGTTTGTTTCAAATCCCCCTCTCGCCTTGTAGAGATCTCTCAATAGTCTTGTTCAATTCTCTCATCTATGTATTTCTTTAGTAACTTTCTCCTTTCCTCTTTCAGCTGGCAGACGTGAAGTATCTCAACGATGTCAAAAACAATTCCAAAGTTCACATGGTAGCTTAATTCCAAAGTTTAGGATTCTTTTGTTATGAAGCATGACAAATTTGTAAAAGATTAAATTGAACTTCTTTTATCGGACCTTTGTTTTGGAGCATTTGTAAGCTCCTCCTTCATGCAGCTTTTTTCTTATTAGTTGGAATAGGTTTTTCGCTAGTAGTGTCCATTAGATTGCCATTTCTAGTATTTATAGTCCTAAACAATTTTTGACAATAACATTAGAATTTAAATAAATCTTGCATTATAAGATTTGCGAGAGCTACAATGAAATGGAATAACTGGCAAGATATGCAACTATGTGATGGATAATGCTATGTTAGTATCCCTTAACATATAATACATGCTACGGTATTCCATATATTCATACATGTGCTCAATAGAAATGAAGCTGCTTTTTGTTGTCTATTTTGTTTGTTTGTTTTTCTTCTTTAAGGACCCTATGGTGTAGATCAATGTTTTAAATAGCTTCACTATATAGTGGGTAGCTTACACTACATAGCTTAGCATAGCCTTAATGTCACGTAGCTCATGAAAATAGCTTAAGTCGCATGCAGTGTTTTTGGTAGTGCTCGTACGTAGCGCATAGCATACGCTACGTAGCACATGCAGGTAGCATAGCTCCCTAGTAGCGTAAGCTATGGGGCATGTATTGTAAGCTACAGAGCATGTAGTGTAGCGTATAGTGTAGCGCAGGTAGAGTATGCTACATGCTACATGCTAAGTTTGCACCCACTACACGCTACATAGCATATGTACGTGCTGCGTAGCTTACACTATACAAGTTATTTTTCACTAACATGAAATGTCAATGGCTTATTAAATGTTCTTTTCTTTTTATAATAATTAGTTATTCATAGTAAAATAATAGTCTTAAATCAGTTAGGTTGCTCTTTCTTTACCTTTATACTTAATCTTGTACTTATTTTTCTTATTAATTTGGGCTGTTTGGTTGCACCAAATGTCCTTCAATTTCGTTATTCATTAGACTAATTTGGTTATTCAACAACTAAACTTTAGAGACTTATTCCATGATTGAATGAATAATTTCAATGATAAGACTCCTGGAAAAGGGGTTGTTGATATACTCATCAACCAGTATATTCTTTTTCAATCTGTCTTCACCAATCCCTCTTGATGATTCCAAGTTATTGAAGATGAAACATGAACTAGAAACAAATTCTTCGAGCCCCTCTTCAATCGGTGCCGTGGTTCCCTCCATCCAATCGATAGTGATAGCCAATACCTTCATGTGCCTCTACTGTTCATCCTGTAGCAGCATTGAAGAACTTCATCCCGGGCATCAACTGATTTTTGAATGACGGTGAACTGGCTAGGGAAGATAGGGGATGGCCGCTTGGCCAACTAGAACAAATGCACCCTCCCTACTCATCAACCTTGCGCCACCGGGTGCTTTTCGGCCCGGGCATTCTCCCTAGCTTTAGGAATTTCACTGACCAAATCATGGCCTTTTTGTACAAGTAATCCTTGTGCCTATCGGAATTCTTTTAGGCTATCCCATATCGTCCATCCGATTCCGATTCCCCCAAGAAGAGTTTGAAACTTCAAATTCACTAGCCGTTGAAGAAAATATTGAATTGAAATAAATAAAACTTCTTTTTTGCTCTTTCTCAAGAATAATAAGGAAGTTCTTGTCAATAGTGAGAAGGCAATAGGAACTAGAAATGTAGTAAACAGAAAATCAAAGAATCTGTTTGTTGTTCTTGTCCCAGCCCCGACAGTAGAGTTAGAGACGGGGATGAAACGGAAGGATCAGTGATCGCTTGAATGAAAAGGCAGGTCGAGTCACCCATCCCACAATTGTTCTATGCTTCACTGCTCAACGTTAAATTAAAAATCTAGAAGTAGCGTGTAGCTTACACTGCATGTTATGTAGCTTAAGCCTTGTGCTTCAGGGGGGGTGAGGGCTTTGCTACATGCTGTTCGCTATTTTAAACACTGGACTGTAGATTATCTTTAGAATCTCATTCCAAATTCTTTGACGAAGAAAATTTGTTTCTTGGTGCATCGGCATTGAGCGTTTAGTTCATGCTACAAAGACATTGCTAGCTTACTCCAAGGGTCACTTGAAAGAAGTGGCTAACCTTGAATTTCCTACTGACTCCGCACTCACGTAAGTCTATGCGGATCATCTAAATTATGGCCCCATTTTGGGTGGAGCATAGCCTATACATCACACTGGTAAGCCGATCTGCTGTTTGATTTCTCCTTTGGATTTGGCTACCGACCATTGACGTAGAATAGCTTAAGAATTTATTTTCAAAGTTCCTCTTAGGACGTCTTGTGAAGAAACTATAATTTGCTTTAAATACTAGCAAAAGTATGCATAAAAAATTCAGATCTTGCCATTAATTTTGATAAACTTGATAAGAGATGATGGAAGGGAAGGTGTTTTGTAATCTCTCCATATTGATAGCTTGCATGGAGTCCCCCTACAAATTTGATGGAATTTCTACATGAAAGCTCGAAGAATCATACTCTTAAGAAAATTCAAATTGCAGGATAAGCTGAAAGAAAACTTTCAGTGATGAACTTCTCATAGAGAAAACTGCATGGGTAGTTACATATGTATATATGCATGCATGTGTGTGTTACTCGCATGTGTATGTGCATGAGGCAATTCTAAATGAGGCAATGTGTGTTGCAAGAATCGGTTTCTTTCCTTCTTTGAGCCTGTCGTTGCGGCCTTGTAGCGCATATTGATAATTTGACACTACTGATTGGGGGGATGTGGCGGATGCCTCCCCATTGCTCAGTGTAGACAGGTGGTGTTTAAGACTCTAATCACCCTTACTGTTGAGAATCATTGACATCATATTTGCATTGCAGATCGAGGAATGTTCTTGCTGCCTTCCCATTCGCTGGTGCAACTGAATGATGTTTAGATCTTCATTCAACTTGGGTAGAAAAAAGGAAAGAAATAATTTGGCAAGAGATGGTCTTTCCTTCCAATGATTGGACCCTTATTGAGGGAAGGAGGGGTAGAAATATGGACCAGAACAACTGGAAATAGCAGAAGCTACATGGCTTTGGTGGTGAGCACTTGTCGCCCACTGAAATGAAGAGATTTCTCTCTTCATTGAAGGTTTCGCCAAGGATGGATGTCGGTGGAGTACTCTTGGCCCTTTGGGGAAATTTGGGAAGGTAACTGTAGTAATCTGCGCTACAGATCTATCGCTTTCCCCGATGTTTTCTGTCCTTTTTGCAGAGAATCCTGAAGTTGAAGACTAAAAATAGCCATTTGTGTTCTTGATGGGAGGTGGCAAACAAAAGAATGAAGGTTGTTTTAGCAAAATATGAGCCTGACAGGAGGCTCTGTCAGTTGTATATACAAGAAATAGAGATGCAAAGGCTCCATAAGCTCTCTTTGCAGGAAGACATAAGCTAAGGGAGCTTGTGATGGGTATTTCTTACTTAACAGCTGAACTGAACAACGGATCGATAGATTCCTTTAGAAGAGCTAATCACCCATCCAATATTGAATGACTGAGCACTCAGACCCTATTGCAAGTCTGGATACAAGTCTCTTCAGTCCTTTCCACAACTCCGAATTGGATTCCCTATCTGCGCATCCAATCTAATTCACGACTCAGTCAGTAGAAACTACACTAGTAGGGTATAGGAGACCACCATACTTTTCTCAATCCATTCCAGATGGTGCAGGAGAGACTTGCTGGTCGGGGTGTTCGATGCTGACTGACTATATAGGGGTTTCTGCATGTAGGCAAGCAGAGGGATCCAAGAGGGCCAGAAGCGCCTCGAGATGCCCATTGCCTTGCAAGGTCTTTGACTTTGTCCCCCGGGATCCACCACAGGTTGGGTTTGAGAGCCATGCGATGGGTGACTATCCAGCACGGTTTGGAGAGCACTTGTAGTCTGCGCTGGTGAGAATCAGTGGGGGATGTATCTTTTGGTTGTTTTATGGAAGGAAAGCCTTGAATGCTCTTTCATGTGACATTCTAAAAGAGCAGTCTAATAGGTGCAAACCAGGCAGGGAGTTGGATGATCGTGAATACATGCTTGATCATCTGATATATTTGGTGGTCGATAACAATCTGGTAAGCACTAGGAAGGTATGGCTTTGAAGGGTAGCCACGGGCACATTAGATTTTTCCAAAGTATCTGTTGTTGCATTTCAACAGTGACACATGCGTCTTGGTATCAATACGGTCACATGGATCGTAAATGCATGAACGTGATGTACCAAAAACTCTATGGTTCATAATGGAATAGCTAACAAAGCGACGTTGCTACCTACTGCTACTAAATCACTGCCCTCCAAGTCAAGCAGGTACTTGTTGTTGCATTAGGTGCGTGGGTGTTTTGTACCCATTGAGCAAAGACTGCCGGGATATCTTATTTGCCTCTCCAGGAAAATGGATATCTCCAGAAAAGATTTTCAGTTCAAACTTTTTTTTTTTCCACTAGGACCAATCCACCTACTCAGCTTCTTATATTTAAAGTGATTCACGTATCTACGCCGATGATACTATTGCTTTGATCATTATGGGTGAAGATCCAGGAAAAGGCAATTGTGGATCATTGGACGAACAACGGGTTTTATTCATATGTTGATTGGAATTTGATGCTGTTCAAAATCTATATGGTCATATCCCTGAATCCATACCAATCTCCTCCTTGGCTGCCTACAGTGAGGAACTTGAAGATGGGTACAGGGATTTGTGCATCTATCTCAGAAGTGCTGATGCATGCATGGGACGAAATCATATTCCTCAAATAGGGGATTGTATGGAAGGATGATCCAGCTAGATCACCATTTTTTTATTTGAAGAATTTGTTGCGAGGGGACTGAGACAGTGGACATCTCCAAATCTATCAATAGGGAAATTGTTGCTGATGGAAGGAAAATATTCTCATCCATGTGTCAAATGAGGATGTGTAGCCCATATATCTAATTTAGCTGCCACCCAATGATCCAGTTGGAATTAGTGAGGAAGGGAAAAAGAAAAAGAAAAAATGATATTTGATGGTGTACGACAATAGATAAGGGGAAAAATTCGACTGGCATAGAGAGATTGACCATCAGACCATTCAGGGTGAGGTTGAAGCTGTAGTCAACTCTGCTGAAGGAAATGACTTCTAGTTTTCTTTGATATAGGTTCATTGACTCAGTGAGGCATGTGGTATCTATGCTACAGTTGTCTTCTCGCAAGATTTTCATAGGAGAGCTCTTTTCCCACGGGGAAGTTGAAAGCAATATTTGCTATTGTATAACTCGGTAGGGGTTTGTCAAATGCTTGGGGTTGTTAAGGAGTCACATGAGGTGCAAATGAATTGTCTGAAGGAGATGATCTTCGGTCCCTTCAGAGACCATCTTCAGGGGCACAACGTAGTGATGGCATGGCAAAACTTTGAATCATCTCAGGCAGATGATTTCCAGTCCCTACAGAGATGATCTTCAAGGCACAATTGCAATGATGGCATTAGGAGAACCTTTTGGGCTGTGGAGAGGATGAGTTTAGGGAATTTTATATTACATGACTGCCTCCCGAAATTATTCAAAAGCATTGCCATCCCATCTTCAAATATTGAATTTGTATCTATGCTACACTTATCTTCTTGCAAAAGTTTCATATGAGAGTGTTTTTCACATGGGATAGTTGTTGAAAGTAATATTGGTTATCCTATAACTCGGGTAAGGGTTCATCAAATACTTGGGGCTTTTAAGGAGTCAACTGAGGCCCACCTGAAGCATCTTAAGCATGTTATCTCCAATCCCTTCAGTGAAGATCTTTAGAGGCCCAACAGTAGTGATAGTGGCCAGTACTCTTCATAGGCTTTGCTTTTGTTAGTGTGATATAGGAGGAAGAAATGAGAAGAAGATATTGACAATTGATGTTCTTATGGTAGGAGGTAAGATACTAGGAGTCCAAAAAGCAAAATATGGGCCTAAAGTGAAAAACATTGTAAAATTCTTGGGTCTTCAAAGCTGTTGCGCTTTTCAAAGGCCCCCTTTAGGGCCTAGGCCCCCGATTCCAGCGATAGGATCTCCTGTGAGGCACTTCTCCCTCTAGATGGACCTCACAATGCTGTGAAAGAGATGATGGCTCTTGGCAAAGTCCCAGGATGCTTCCCTTTTTCAGAGTCAATGGTTCCATCAGTGATATGGTTCTCAAGTGGGCCAATGGGCCATTCCTAGGCTGCAAGAAAATTTTCTGGTTCCTCTCTATTTGGATTTCTTGGGGGATTTCGAAGGAGAAACAATAGGATATTTGGGGACATGTTCAGTTCAAGTGTGAATTTGAATAGGAATATTTTGGCCATGATCATTAGATGGGCTCTAGTGAGGCCTGAGTTCTGCGGCTGCTTGTTTTTTGGCATCCTGGGGGATTGGTATGGAGATTTCAGAAACCTTGCTTAATGTCTTCTTCTCGAGGGATCCTGTTTCTCTTGCTGGTTTAATTTTTTGCGTTGTTCTTCTTGTTTTCTCTAGGCTGTTGACGAGAGGGTCACTTCCTGCATTGTAATGCTGTTTTCGCTTCTTTGGGATTAATGAAATTTATACATTCTTTAAAAAACAATGTTCATATGGTGGATGAATTGCCACCTGCCCACCAGCAATAAATGGTGGAGAAACAGTCCAGTTTTCACAATTAGTACAAAGAATTGAAATGTATTAGAATCAGTAAATTATTAACATACACATATCTTGTTTAATGTAATGTTTACATAATTTGACCTTTGGATGCTTTATTTAATATTCTCTTATATAATCCTTGAATATAAGTTCTATGTATTCAACATCATACATTGTAACTGTAACTTGAAGCATTTTATGCTTTTTGTTCAATGTTTAAGTTGGAAAAAAATTTTGAACCAGAAACCATTTTTTGCCAAGGTGCAGATAAGAGACCTGATTTTACAGTGTGATATATTGATGCAGAAATGGGTGGCTTCTATTTTGCAGTTGAAAGTTCCATCAAATTTAAGTACAACTTACAGCATTGCAAGTTATTGTTTAATTTCTTCTATTTCAAGTTTTTGGTATTCTAATCATGTGTTTCTTTTTTGTTTTTCTTTCTTTTTATTTTATTTTATTTTATTTTAATTTTTATTTTTGTGAATAATAGCAATGACGAATAGACCTAATTTGCACATGATTGTATCACCTAATGATAATTTTAGTTTCCTTGTTACCTCCTTTATGTGTAATTTATTTGCTAGGTGTTTCTAAGAAATAATTGTTGTTTTTCCTCGTCCTTTCTGTTGTTGACCAATAGTATCTCCCATGTTGTATTACTAATGGATATTACAGTATTACCTGTTGTTTTTCCTTTTGAACTTTCTGTCATTGACCAATAGTATCTCCCATGTTGTATTAATAATGGATATTACAGTATTACCTAAAAACAGGTGGTTGTAAGTTTGGAAAAGCATGTAGATACAGCCACCCTCGAGAGAAAGCTGGGGAAGGAGAACAACTGGAGCTAAACTTTTTGGGTCTACCAATCCGACCGGTAATTTTGTCATTTTCTTCAACTTCATTAGTCTTTGCTGGTAAATATCTGTACTCCATTGAAATTGAAGTTTTCGAAGATCCAATTATGGCTTTCTATCTTGGTCTTATGGAATGGTTATATTGGGCCTGTGTAATGAAGTTCCATCTACACCACAGGGAGAGAGAGAATGCCCGTTTTACATGCGTACAGGTTCTTGCAAATTCGCAACCAACTGCAGGTTTCATCATCCAGATCCCACTGCTGTGGGGGGTTCTGACCCTCTTTCAGGATATCATAATGACATAGCTATTCCATTACACACGTCAGCAGCAATACAACCACCTGCGACATTGTGGTCTTCCCACAGAGCCGCAAATGAGCCAATTTCATACATGGATGCATCTCCACCTTATGTCCCAATGGTGCCTTTACCTCCTCAAGGGGTCCACTCAAGTCCAGAATGGAATGGATATCAGGTGAATTATGCTTTTATACTTGGCTATAATAAATAAACAAGTGCCACTTGTTTACCACTCAAAATAAATAAATAAATAAATAAATAAATAAATAAATAAACAAGTGCCACTTGTTTGTTTCTGTGTGTGAGTTGCCTGCTAGTATGGCTATTCTCACTTCTTCTTCTTCTTCTTTTTTTGGGGTATGTTCTTGTGTTTGGAGAAAATTTCTTGAGTTATATAAGAGTTACGGTAGCATAGACCTCTGCGGGCCCCAACATGACGTGTGCTGGAATCCCATCCTCTCAACCCCCCCTGGTGTCATGTTGAAACCCCTTTTATCTGAATCAAATATTAGATCCCTTTTACTCTTCTAAACTTACACTTATGCAGCTTAATATGGTTGTTAATTGATGAAAATTATCAAAGACATCCTACAACTATGTATGCATGATTCTTCAATACAACGAAGTGTAAGTCAAGAACCATAAAATTTCACGAGTTTTCCTTATATTAATCACTTTATTTGACTAACGGTTGCCAAAGGCAATGTGGAAAGTTGGGTTTGGATTAATGAATTCATCAATGTTAATGGACAGTTTTTAGGCTTATGCAGCTCAATATGGTTTGATTGTTAAAAATTATCGTAGGCATCCTATAGCATTTTATTATGCATGAATTGTGAGTACCTGTTTTTGGCCTAATAATAACCAGTTCCCCACCCATAAAAAAAGGTACCACCTGATGCCACTAGGTTGATTGTAGATGGATATATTTAATGACTAAAACTGTGAATTGACTTTTTGGGGAAGGCAAATGTCCAGCTACATTGGCATGTCAGAGTTGTCTATTTCCATTTGACATGACTTGCATGCCCTTAAACACACTTGTTTAACGGTCTGGTTGTAGGGGCAATTCTATCATTTAGCAGAGGCCTTGACATGAAATACCCTTTTAAGCAATTAAAATTGCTTCCATAGGCATCTTTAATAAATTAAAAAGAAAAAAAGAAAAAAGCTTTCAGCGCATTTTTATCATTTCTCGAGAGGCTTCGACATTTGACATGAAATGCCCTAAGAAGTACTTGCCTTAATTTGGTTTTAGGGCTATTTCAATTATTTAACTAGAGGCTTTGAAGATTGACATGCTTAGGTGGGAAGGAGGATAGAACATAAACAAAGTGAGAGAGGAATGATAGAGAGGAAGACATGAAGGAGAAAGAATAGAAGAAAGAGGAGGGAGGAAAGAGATGGAGAAATAGGAGAATAGAGAAGGGGAAAGAGGGCCATTCATTGTATTGGGTTTTTGCATGTTACGTGAGGATCATTGCCCACTTTTTGGCCTAACCATTTATTTGGAAGCCATCTATTTAGATGGTGGATCATGCAATTGGAATCACTCTTCACACATACCCCATTTGTCAATGAAGGACATGACGTCTTTGGGCTCTGTTATGGCCTCTTTGCATTGATTTCTTTTGGCATGGAGTGTTGGTGGGAGCCCAAACATAGAGACTCAGGGAGGCTTAGAAGGTGGCACCTTTGACAGGTTCAAGTACTTGGACAATGCATCGAAGGTCATTAACATGCGTGGAAGAAGAGTGGAGGGATGGCGGTTGGTGGTAAACATAGCTCAATTTGGAAATTTGGGGCTCCTAAGAAAGCTTTTGCCTCATCCTCTCTGAAGAACTCACCACCCCTTCCCAAGGAGCTGGGATTTTGAGTCCCCATGACTTAATTCGTATGTGATAATTGGATTCTCCACGAGCAGTTAGGTAAGAGCTTGTGAGGAGTTGACTAACGATAGGATTAAGGTAGTGGTAAAGGACTCTCTTGCTAGGGAGGGATTGCTTATCCTTAGATCTTGTATCATCAAAAGGGTGGGCTTAGTAAATCTGTATGGAAGATGTTATGGGAGAGCTGGTCAGAAGCATGAGGTTGGCTCGGATGTCCATAACGGCCTGCATGGTCGACCAGTGCCAGTCATGACCAAGGAGCTCCTCAATGGCTAGAAAATGATATTGGTGTTCCAACTACTCGACGCCGAGCTCCCCCACAACCCCGTCCATGCTCGAGCTGATGGTCGAACCTCTTGGAAAAGCCTCCGAGGCATGACCCCGTGTAAGATCGAGCACACCCTGCTTGGAAGACCTGCGATAGAACCCATGCACTGAATGATAAGATGAAGAGAATGGTCATCCCTAATTCCATCTTCTGTCCTACCAAGGGAGCTTGGTCTCTACGCTCAAATACAACACTCGAGATCAGGTCGGCAGGTCAACAATTTGCTCAATGGTAAGGGAAAGCTCGGCTACGACTCATCAAAGAGTCCAGGTCGGCAAACTATTCCTCGGGACGGCTATGTAGGCCACCTCGGATGCTCGAACTTTGCCTTCTACGACATGTTTCTCCTGATTCCGACCACTCAGATCTTATCGAAGAGATTTGTTTGAGATCTTAGCCGAAGTTCTCAGAAGACATTCGCGACACGCTCATGATACGATTCCATCTACAATACGCACTTACTAAATATGGAGATTCCCATCTACAGCACCATCCCTTTTATTTATAAATATGAGCATCTCCAATGGTGAAAGGTGTATACAACTCTACGCACAAAAGCCCTATGCTTTACTAGACCCAGATTCTCTGTCTGACTTAGGCATCGGTGGGTCCCCTGTAGCAGCCAAGGTCTCCTTGGCCTTTTTCGTGTGCAGGTACTCGAAAGTCCAAGAAGGGTTGACTAAATTTCTGCATCAACAGTTTGGTATTGTCTATGAGAACGACATTGAAAGCCATTCTCATCACCTACAATGATTCAACAATGGTGAAAGGGAGAAGGAAAGCCCAGACTGCTGCTGCTGTACCTAGTCTTGCGTTGTCAGAGTAGTCTGCGAACCATTGGGACTCATCTTCCCAATCTCAGGCTGATTCTGCACCTGCGGGCCCGGTGCAGCAGTCTCGAAATCGGGGAGGTTGGCTTGTCTCCCTGGAGCATCAGGTTGAAGCACTAACCATCAACATCGATCAGATAAGGCAAATGCTAGAGCAACAAAACCCTCCCAACTGGAGGGTTGAGGAGGCTTTTGCTCTGGCAGCCAGTGAAGCTTCAGCACCATCTCAAGCGGCTGCCGGTTCCCAGAGGATCAAACACGCTTGTGAAGCTCTAAGATGTGCACGGTCCCATGCTTCGGGCATTGCTGCGTTGGCTGCCTCTGACCTATGTTATAGTTGGAGAAAAAGAGGCGTGGTAAGGCCCCTGAAACGGTGGCCGCTCTTGAGACAGTGGCCGAGAACGAGGACCCCTGGGAGGCTGAGCTTAATGAGCTATGAGATCAGATCGGCGACATAAAACAAGCCTATCGTGCGCACGCTTCGACTTCAACAGATGCTATGTTCGAGGAAACTAAGCCACTGTTTATCGACGATATCATGCAAACTCAACTCTCGCCCAGATTTAGGATGCCCCGGATTACTCCTTATTCAGGGTCTACCGACCTAGCCGAGCATCTAGAATCTTTTGGGGCGTGGATGGAGCTTCATGGTGCCTTGATCGCGGTAATGTGCTGAGCGTTCTCCTTAACCTTGTCAGGAGTAGCTCGGAAGTGGTTTCAGCAATTGAAACCGCAATCCATCAGCTCAATAAAGCCATCATTTCCAATTTCATTGGAGGAAAAGAAAGGCTAAAGCCAACAACTCACCTCTTCACCATCACTCAGAAGGAGAACAAGCTATTGAAGGACTACATCAAATGCTTCAACTTAAGAAGTAATGTAAGTGGAGGGCTATTTAGATCGGATCGCCCTAGCTGCTATGATGGTCGGCCTAAAGGAGGGGAGATTCCTCTTCTTGCTCAACAAGAATCCCCCGACGACATTGGCCGATCTCCTCAACCGAGCCCAGAAGTACTTCAATGTCAAAATGCTTTTTAGCTCGCGAAAAGCAACCAGGAATGGAGGAAGCTCGACTAGGGAGAAACGGTCGTGTACAGGCCCAATGACCTAGATTATGAAGTGGATTATGGAATGGGCTATTTAAGATCAATGATAGGTGGAATCTTTGGTGGTGCTTAGGTAGGGATTTCAATGCGAATTGGTTCGGGTCTAAGAAATTCGGAGGGAGCAAGGTGATGACATTGATGAAAATTTCTGTGGCATTTGTCGATAGCAATTACCTGGTCAATCTTCCTCTTCATTGGGGCTGGTTCACTTGGTCTAATAATCAAGATAGGCTCGTTATGTGCAAGGACTATGGGTTTTCTCATCTCTCATGAGTGTGAAGACCATTTCATGGGGGTGATGCAATTGATTTTCTCGTGGCTGACGTTAGATCATGTTCAAATATACTTAATAACTTCAGGCATTTCTGGCGGCCTTTCCCCCTATCGCTTCCAAAATTGGTGGGTATTGCAGAATGATTTTGTGGAAATGATTGCAGGGAGGTGGAATGAACAGACGGTCAAGGGTTGGGCAGGGCTTCGGACCATGAAGAAACTTCAATATATTAAAGCTAAGTTGAAAGATTGGAGCAGGTCCACTTTGGGTCGATGCTAGAAGGAGCTGCTCAGTATCATTAATAATATTGATAGGGAAGAAGGGGGGAGTCTCATGGAAGGAAGGGAGATGCTTAGGGAGGTTTTTAAGATTGAATTCTGAGAGATCCTTAAGAGTGAGGAGTGTTGGGGAAAAAATCTAGAGCTATTTGGCACAAGGAGAGGGATAACAACCTCTCTTTTTTCCATAGGATTGCTAATGGTGGAAGAATTGTGAACTACATTCATAAGATTTCTGTAGCCAATGATGTCTTTAAGGAAGCTCCTGCCATGAGAGATGCTATTGTCAATGGATATGATATGGGCCTACATAGGCCCACTTAGGTGGGTTATTTTGATATAGGGCATAGAGGACGCGGATTGCGTCCTACCTACCGTCTGGGCAGGGCTTTGTGGGGCCCACCGTGATGTAAGTGTTTTATCCACGCTGTTCATCTTTTCTCTCAAATCATTTTAAGGTGTGAAAAAAAAAAAAAAAGTAGGTTCACAACTTCAGTAGACCACACCAAAGGAAGCTGCAGTGATAATGACACTCACCGTTGAAACCTTTCTAAGGGCCACCGTGATGTGTTTTTTTACCATCCAACCTATTCATAAGGTAATGTAGACGTAGATGAAGCGAAAAAATAAATATCAACTTGATTCGAAACTTCTCCAGATCCCAAGAAGTTTTTAATGGTGGACCCCAATTTGTGGTCTATTTAAGCCTTGTTCTTGCCTTGTTTTTTGGATAAATCTTAAAATGATCTGAGAAAAACAATGAACGGTGTGGATAAAACACTTACATCACGGTGGGCCCCACAGAGCCCTGCCGGAACGGTTGGGTGGGGGTAGGACGCAATCTGCGTCCAAGGCATAGAGTGGTGTGGCATTTATGTTGGTGTGAACCATAATTTTAGTCCCCCCCCACCCCCCTCTCTCTCGTCTTGTCTTTTCCATCTCTCTTTCCAATAATTTATATGGTATCAAAGCATCTTCATTTCTGATCCTTCATCTTCCTCAAATCTTCTTCTTTTCTTTTATCTGTGGTGTCTCATGTCTTGTTTGTGTTGAAAATTTCTTAAGAAACCTAGGGTTTCTTTTATGTGCCAGGCCTTTTGTACTGGCTTGTGTGTATTGGGGAATGAAGATATTGGCTTCTTGAATGATATTACTTCACATGTGGGGTGTTTGCCAATGTTAGATGCCGTGTTTGTGACTATATTCCTTCATGGCTGGTTGGAATTAGTGAATGTGGGGGTTGATTCTTCTGTTTGGAGATCACGTGTGGATTGTGTCAAGTGTTCTAGTGTAGTGCTTATTGATTGTGCTAGGTCAACTCGCTTTTGTGCTTGTGAGGTATTACTTTTTTTTTAAAAAAATTGTTTTGGAGATAAAAAGTGACATGAAATCTGGATTTATAAACTCATCTGATTTTTTAAAGGTCCGGATAAAAAAACCCCGAAAACATAACAAATCGAGCATGTTTTGATTGATTTGCGTTTACGATGTTGTTTCGAGTTGATTCTAGTAATAATAAACAAAAAAGAAGAAGATTTTTTTCTTTTTGTTTTTTTTTGGATTTTCCCCAAATTGAGTACCAGGGCTTCAATCCTTCAATTCCACTTAAAAGTTCTTGTTTTGATTCATAGATTTATTGTAAATCTGGTCTAAAATGTCCCTGGAACAATCTCTAGAAGAAAAAACTTCGAAAGGAGTGAAAGGGAAAAATATGAAAAAAGGGGTTGGTTGGGGGCTTTTAAAGCTTGTATAAGTCTGACCATACAGGCTGATACAGGGTGTTTTTTTGTTTTCTTTTTCTTCATATAGGGCCAACACATACCTGTAACGAGTATCGGCTCATGCCGATATTGATATGATATGGGCGTATCGGCCTATATGATGCCGTTTTCCAATCCATGGTACTATTGGAATCATCTCCAAAGGAAACTCTTTGAAATCTAGCATAAACTTCAGCAACTGAAGGAATGAAAACACCACAAAAAATCTAATTCTTCGTGGATTGATACTCCTTTGGCAAGCTGAACAACTCCTTCACCACTTTCATGTCTTCCATCTTCTTTATAAGTGTCATATTCGAAGTGATGGGATTATAGATTGAAAGTTCTTCTCACATGCCAGTAAGCTCGACATAATTCTCACCAATAGATTTATCTCCCTTTAGAAGAGAATCTTTTCATATAATTAATACACTCGAGAAATAATTTGTTCTGAAGAGTAAATTGTTATAATTATATTCACACATCTTTAGCAGTATTCAAAAACACCAAGTTTGAACTGACTTCAGTTTTTTTTTTTTTCACAAACAGGACCTAATTTATGCATCCTCACATATCCACTGTTTATATATAGGATCAAATTCCTCAGGCATGTTCTCCAAGAGGAGATCTTTCTATTGGGCTATAAAAGAAACACAAACAGATTTAGCCAAAGTAGGTCTGCCCATTGAGTTTTACCGACGTAATTGATGCATTAAATTAGGAATTAGGACTCTCACCCAGTGATGAAGAACAACCAACCACACTTTTAGGCTCCATAACTCACTTTTAATGAATTTGATTCAACTAATACTGAAAAATATTGATCTATAATCAGATCCACACTCACTACATTCAGATTAGATCATGGATAGCAAGAATCTACTAAATAACTGCTTTTTACCAAGGGATAACAGATGCAACTTCATCTCGATACAAACAATTAGCAAACTTCCATCTTCCAAGCTCATTTTTGCACTTTGCAAAAGATTTTACTCACCTTAAAACAGTTGCATGAAAAATGAAGAACGATCCTCTCTTCTAGGGTTTGATGAGTACTTAATTCCCCCCAAAATCTGATTAATAGGTGAGGGTTTTGACTTTGAGAGAATCACCTCTTGATGTGATATGACACCATGTAATACGTTAAAATTGAAGAAAAGAGAAGATAGAAGAGCGAGGAGAGAGAAGGGAGAAGGGCTGCTAAACATGCTCACATGCCCACACCCCTCTTATTGTATTAGGGCTTTCATGATTAAAAAGAAGCTTAAAAAAAATAATAAAAAAATAAAATAAAATAAAAACTAAAACTGCTGCTCTTTACTCAAATATTACATAAATTAAGTTCATGTGCCTAAACTCTACCCTAACACTATTTTAGCTTAATAATTACAAGAGACCGCATTTGAGACCAAGCTGTTCTACCTGAATGATCATAATGGTCATAAATAATGCAATAATTCAGCACAAATAATGCACTAATCTCCCCCCACCCCCACCCAAGAAAAAAAATCGAAGACGTTTTTTTTATTTTAAAAAATTAATAATAATAATTTCTTCCTGGAATTTCAGAGGATTAATGCTTGCTATCATCGATTGTTTGGTTAGGTAATGAATAATTATGTTTCTTTGAAATATTTTCTTTGCAATTTCTATACTTTATCCTCATATTCTATTTCTGACTTGTTTAGGTTCCACTAGTCACCCCATTGCTTCCACCTGAAAGGAATGTACAACCACCATCAACTTTAGTCATTCCACCTGAAAGGAATGTACAGCCACCATCAACCTCAGTCGTGGACAACTGGACAGGGAATGCAGATAACTCTACTCATCAACCAAATGTAACACCTGAAGAATTCCCTGAGAGACCGGGACAACCTGAGTGCCATTATTTTGTGAGAAATGGGGACTGTAAATTCAGATCCGCTTGTAGGTTTCATCATCCAAAGACTGGGGGGGCTTCAAAATCATCTGGATTTGTTCTCAGTCCAATGGGCCTTCCTCTGAGACCCGTGAGTTAATTTTCCACTTGTTTTTCTGAAAAATAACAGTACCCTTGGGAATTTTGTTAACCATTGCCATGGAAAGAGAGGATTGAAGGGACCTACTCATCAACAAATGTATAGATTGCTGACGTCACCATTTTGTACATGTGGGTCTGAAACATGGATCTGATGCACCTTAACATGGGGATAATTATTTCCGGGAAATGCCCCACTTGGAGAATCCCAAACCTTTTACTCGCTGGATTACTTTCCATTGGTTTCTGTATTCTCTTTAACTATATGTATGTAGGCCATTGCTCAATGGATTCCAATTCTCTATTTGGGTTGATTTTTGGGGTATCCTGGTCCATGTGGCCCATCAGGTCAGTTGTCTGGACCACTGAATGATGTGCCAATCCAGCCTGTCATCAATTGTGTTTCTGTTCATTTGATGATGACCAGGACCTTATAATTCCTCTTGGGAAGGTGAAGGTTTTCCACTGCATGAGAGGTAAATTTTGGAAGATCATGCATTAGTTATTGCAAGGGTAGTAATGCTCCAATCAATTGAGAGCGAATAAGAATTTCTTACCCTTTTAGGGGTAAGAAATCCTCTATTGGCTGGCTAGTTTGAAAAATCAGGAATGAGAAATTGCACTGCAATTGGCAGGTTTCTTCTCTTCCACAGTAGTATTAGTGGCACTTTGGTAAGATACCAATTTCCTTGCTGAACCTGTCAGGACCAGATCATCTGTACGCACTACAGTCGACACGGCATTTGCAAGTTCGGGCCTGCCTGTAAGTTTGATCATCCAATAAATAATGGCTCTTCAGATTCTCCAGCATCTTCAGCTATGCCAGCACTGTCGGGACCCCCATCTGTTGATAATCCTGTGATGGCATTAGCGGACAGGGTGCCCGATTGTGAAAATGGCAGCGATGCTCTTATTCAACAAGTCTTAACTCCATCTGTGGACAAACACGTGATGTGTTGTGGACAGAGTGCCTGATTATAGAAATTCCACTGAGGCTCTTACTCAGTCTCTGTAAAATTTTTGATGCTCAACAGTAGCTATCAACCAATCTAGAGTGATGCTCACTTGTTGTTGTGAAAGTCTAGATTTTTGGCCGATATCATATGCAAACCGTTCAAAGGATACTTCTAACATGGGCATAGGAATGGATGTTAAGTTCTTATAATCTCTTTCGAGTTTCTTTTCTTTTTGCTAATATATAATCATGTTCTTGTTACTGTTACTCTAAACAAGAATATGAACAAGGAATAGTTGGACAGATTGTATGCCTTACTTGGAGATGGACCATGTCTGATTTTTATCTCCATTTTGTTTCGATTGCATTGATATTTATAATTTTGATGACAAACATGAATACATCATTGCTTGTATACACATATATACATAGCGAGAGGTTAACAGCTTGTCATGATTTGTGTTTTCCTTTTTCAATTGACTTCATGCATGCTCAACTGCTCGAGCACTCCCCCAAAAACCCAATAAAATCAGGTTAGTATTGGGAATGTATGGAAGTAGAAATAATAGGCAATGGGTAAATGGTTTGCAGTTGGATATACTGTCCCCAGCAGATGCCAGAAGGGACACTGTTTTTTTTTTTTTTTTTTTTGGCAGAAACAAGAAGCTTGATTATTACAAATATCCAACCCAACATATTGGAGTTCCTGTTTTTTTCTCTGTTTTTTTTCTTCGTGTGTGTTTGTGTGTGCGAGTGTGTGTGCCTGTTTGTGCGTGTGCAAGCATGTGTGTATATGTGTGTACCTGTTTGTGCGTGTGTGAAAGAAAGCCTACTCCTATTCACTTCCATATAACAATTGAGAATTTGAGATTGAGATATTAGATGATCTAATTAGGAGAGACTGGCAAATGGGAGTGTAGTACTCTTTTCTTGTTTCTGTTTCACTGTTTTAGTGATTAGATATAACTGGATTATGTTGCTCACAATTCCTAGTTTTGGATAACATCTGATCTGAGTGCTCAAGTGACTACTTTTCATTTGACATACACATGGGTGGGACTGGGTATTTTCATGAAAGACACCTTGTTATACAAGGGTTGTTACTTTCATATCATTTGAGTGCTCAACAGTCTACTTTTCTTTAGCTATGCATGTGGGGCCACTCGTCTTCTATAAGAATCGAGGATTCTTTGTAGTTGCCATCATAACCCCTCCAATGTGTTTGTTATGCAATGGTTTGTTATCTTCATAGCGTGTGAGTGCTCAACTGCCTACTTTTCATTGGATTTGCATGTGGGACTACTCATGTTCACTATGGATTAAGGATTCTTTGTAGTTTGTGGATTTTAGAAAACGTCATTACCCCTCTTTAATGCGTTATGTCACAGAAGGATGGTTGTTATTTTTATAATTGCCATCAGATAATCTGTTTCTGCACGAAGCTCTTATTATTATTATTATTTAGGGGGGAATGGGTGGGGTTTAATTAAAGTTTTATATTCTGTTGTAGTGCCAACTTGTTCATATAAGATGGTGATGGTTTCTTTTCTATTTTTTGTGTGGTGGGTCATAACTGTTGGAGTGCAACATTTAGAATGTGGCCAGGCTTTCGTAGTGAGTTTTACATCTTTAGTCTTTTCTTTTCTTCTTTTTAAAAATTCTTATGAGAAGATGACTTTTGGGACCACCACCATGAGAGAGAGAGAGAGAGAGAGAGAGAGAGAGAGAGAGAGAGAGAGAACCTACAATTAATTCAATAGTTATATGTCACACTCCGAAATTCAGATACAGAGTGTCCACCTTCAAACCCGAGTTTCGACACATGAATTGTACACCATGTGTACTAAAATCATTCCTTCATACCATTTTCCAGAGGCTTGATTAAAATCTACACTAAGTTTTCAATCTCAAACCTTCAACAAAACATCTAACATGCATTTATTTCAATCACATGCACATATCCACCATCATGATTATTTATGAGTGTTTAATCCGCATATTGATAACATTCATAAAAGTTAAGCATGGTCCCACAGCCCACCCATTTGGGGCTCTATTAAACCATTTACCAACAAAAGTTTTAACTATTCATAACTTTCAGTTACTCAATTTAAAATTTGTTCAAAGATATAATTAAATGAATAACATAAGTTCAACTATATATGTTAGTGAGTTAACATATTCAACTTGTCTTCATCAAGATAAGGTCATAGACCCTGTGATTGTCCACTAGTTCACTTTCCTGCCCTGAAACTTGAGCAGTTGTTTCATCGTCCACTAAATCTGTATAATTTTTTCATCAATATAACATCAACTGGTTAGGCCTAGTGAATGAACCAGTCATGGTTTATGCACATCATAGTTAAAATAGAAATGCATGAATGACATGAGATGCATGGATGCGTGAATTCATCAAGAGGGTTGATCAGTCCACTTGCTTGAGTTGAATCCCATCAACCCACATCTCCCCTTTTTTGAGGTAGGCTTTCACTATCTAGGTAGGCTTTCACATATTGTGGGCATTCAGAGATGGTCCCTTACGTCACCCAGCACTGTAAGTACCTACAAGTCATTGAAGGAGTGCCCTCAAGTATTTAATGCAGTTATGTGATTCATGACATGGATGCATGAGCATGTTAACAATTGTCACATATATAAAACTACGTGTCATTTTAATTTTAAGCAAACAAGCATTCAAAACAATGAATCACAATCAGCAAAAACAATAGGATGACTAATTTAATCATAATGGAGAGGAAACATGTTGGGATCACTCACCAATATTTTGGCAATATAGATTCCGAGACGTTACCCCAATCAATCAAGTGACAACCACCTAAATGCATAACAGAATCAAGTATATTTATATTTTCTGTAATTTATATAATCTATCTCAGCTTGTTGATCACCTAATTTAGGAGTCACGTGAGGAATCCAACCATTAATTTACATCCCTTTAACTTCCATTCTTAATATGTGATTATGGATGGTCATTTTTCACTGTGGGATAGTTGATTTACCTAAAGTGATTTGACCACTCTAACGTTTTAAGATGATCTAGGGTTATTATTATTTTACATTACACATTAAAATATTAGAATTTACAAATCAAACAAAATGTTCTACCAACTTAGTTATTGACTTGTTTTCGTTTCTTAATTAAAAATTAAAATATTTAACTATTTACTTTAGTTCTAAGTGCACCAAAATTCAGGGTTGTTGCAAAATGTGTAGAGAGAGAGAGAGAGAGAGAGAGAGAGAGAGAGAGAGAGAGAGAGAGAGAGACTCTAGTTGGCACATGGTGGCACATGGGGCCACCATAAAAATGGAATGCCCTAAAAATTAGGTTGATCCAACCATTAGATGCATCCCACATGAATATAGAGTTTTAAAGTGGTTTTTCATAATTTTCTATAATGTGCCCTACCTAATAGCTGGATTGACCTGATTTTTGGAGCATCTGATTTTCACGGTGGGACAACCATGTTAAATGGGCAAGATGTCGTACAAACACCATGGTGGCCCCACATGCCAGCTAATTGGTTGGCTAATTAGTTGCATGTGAGCATTATATATATATATATATATATATATATATATATATATATATATATATATATATATATATATATATATATATATATATATATGAGACAGAGAGAGATGCTCACACATAACTAGTTGGACGTATAACTAGCTGTGCATTGAATAACCTCTCATTAATCACATGTATTTTCACCTCATGAGAGGCAACATGACGTTAAGTCTTACATAGGTATAATGGGAATAATTTTCACAAATCTAACTCGTTTATAAAGGCCAACTAATTAAATTTTATTGGTAAAAGATTAATAAATGGTCCCCATCATTAGTGCCACACATGTGATTTGAATTTGGATAGTTGGAATGGATTTCTAACATCTCAATTTTCTTGTAGAATAATATAACACCTTGGGTTTTCAAGGGCCGTGTAGGAACTTGGCTCCTGAATTCCCAGGTTCCACGGGTGCCCTAATAGGCTTTAAATTTTAATTACATTTGGATGATCTCATAAACAATGGAGAGTTTAACAAGATATGAAGCATAAGTCATAAAGCAGTATTAAGTGCCACTAAAAAATATACAAACCACAAATCCAAAATCATCTAAATAGGGAATTAGTCCCACCTATACATGACCCAAAGTGAATAGAGCCCTGGCCCATACCTCGCGGTAGCCCGAACTCAGATTAGAAGGATCCGCCGAAAGTCTGGAAGCAGGGAAGCTCCTCTTCCTCATCCATGCTCACCCCGCTCAGCTCGTCGAGATTCGCCTCACTTACATCTAATGACGTGTCTGGTTGGTGTTCTAAAACACCGTCCCAGAGTGAGAGTGAGTAGCTAACTCAGTGGGTGCCATTAGCCATAAGTTATATTAAATAATAATTCCATGATGAATTTAATGAAAAACATAAATTCATAAATCACTAACTAGTATTTGTTAATGCGTATGCATGAGTTATGTATGATGCATGACTTCACCCACAACACTCCCTCGAGTGACTTTGTCTCACGGTCCCGCATGACCAACACTCCTTCATTGAGACCTCAACTGCCGAGTCGTCAAATCCTAGCTAATGCAATGCGTGAATAATGTATTAGCTGAGTTTTTAATTAATTTCATTCATCCAGCAGGTTGGGGAAACTGGTACACCTTGACGATATCAATGCCCTCATCTATTTACAAGGCTAGGACCCCTCAACGTGCGAGATTATGACCTCGCGATCCTCGATCCCATCGGAGTCCCCACACCCGATTGCAAGCATGTGGGGAGTGTTGGGAAGCGGGATTGCTCGCGGTCACTATGGGGAGGCTCGTCACCCCAGCGTAGACCGATAGCTCGGACATAGTGTCCCATTCCACCATGCCTGGCTCATGAGACTGTGAATCAATTTCTAGCTGTTGTCAGTGGGCGAGGAGTGTTCCAGGTTCCAAATAGGCAACAAACATGGTTAATAAATATGATTTGTCAGTCGGTGGACTAGACCGCCCAAGTTCAGGCGAGCGCGCAACACAGGACATCTGGTGCAAGCAACCCATGAAGTCCTGCTACCGTTGCCCATTCGCGTTCGCCCAAATCAATCGGACTAGTCACGGGACAATCCGAGCAACGGAACCACCCTCACAAATCTCAGTTCCCTGATCAACCCAGAAAATGGGTTATATTCAATAACACTTTTAACAATTAAGAGTTCATCTTCTAGTACAGATGGAATCATGTGTATAATACATTGAGCATAAAATTTCAGGTTGTTAAAATGAATGCAACTACTCTTAATAGCAGAAATTAAACGTGTGTGCGTGGTGCTAGATTACCTAAGAGATCAAGGACAACACATCACTCATAGTACAGGAAAATACAGCAACATAACTCATAGTATAGAAAAATACAGCAAGAAATAATGCAATCATACATGTTACAAGGAAGATCATACGAAAATCAGATGTGAAATGAACATGCAACACCAATTTCGTGCCCAAACATGTTGAAGACCAATTAAACAACAATTTATCGTTGCATGTATGTTGGTAGGCCTATCAAGTAGGTTCCTAGCTAGATTTTTCCTAAATCACTCATGCACATCACTCTAACATTCACAATCATTAAATTTATCGTAAAATTGGTACTTGGCCACTTAAGGATAAAGGTCCGCACCTTAAGAGGAGATTTTCATTCTTTGATATCTTAAGATTTGAGGATTTGGATAAAATCACCAATTCCTAAATCAAAATCAAGAAAAACAACATTAATGACTAGAAATTTACACTATGTTGCTTAATTGAATGGAAAATATACTATTCTTACCTTCGATTCTTGGCATGGGTGGATTTGATGGAGGTTTTGTAGTAACCACCGATTTGATTGAGGAAATACCAACCATACAAGCATCAAGATTTTCCTCACTCACAGAAACACTCTCTTCCTTATCTTTGTCTTCATTTTCTCTCCATCTCTCTCTCTTTCTCTTCTCCTTCACCGAAGGTAGGGCATGAAATTCGTATGAGAGAAGGGGGTACCCAAATGAGGCCTTTTCATAGTGCCAGATTTGGTGTAAATGACCCCAAGGGTTGGATTTTTACTATAATAGTCCCATAGGAGGGTTTTTTAACCTCTAAGGCCCACTATGGGGTGTACATATTGATATAAACTGTAGGATAGTTAGCCTTAATGATGATTTACATATGGACATAATCGACTCACCATTTGGATGTGTCGATCGACAGATATGATTAGAAGTCTGTTCAACGGTCACCGATGGTCGATCGGGGCCACGGCTATACGGATATGAGTAGGAAAATATCCTTACTCTACGTGTGAAGTTTGGTCGTAAATCGACAGTCCGAAATTCTCAACTTTGCATAAGAGTGGATGACTCAATTCACTTCTCATGCAGTCGTCCCTTGGTTCAAGTTTAGCGGTCCTGGACACTACCCAGGTCCAACTCCCGTGATGAACATCAAGCCCAGTAAGACGGACATTTTTCTATAGTTTTGGAACTAGTGGCCCACTAACGAGCGGTTTAGAGTTTGTTCGAAAAATCGAGGCATTTCTGGAATGAATTAGGTATTGAGATTTATTAGATACAGTTGTTGAGGTATGGATTGAATAAGTTCACAGTATGGCCTACTCGAAATTAGTGAAAATGGTGATTCGGTCCTGATCACTCTAAACTATCGGTTTTAGGCTAAAAGAGTGACTGGGTTGACTTGGTGTATTAATTAAGGTCTGGGTCATAGCTGACTTGGCTTTGGTTAGATCTTTAATTTAGTTATGACTGTCTTGATTAGTTAGCGATGGGTCGGTTAGATTTGAGCTCTATGTGAATAAATCATGGGGATAAACTTGATGTTTAAGTGATTGTTTGTGTTCATTGGTTTTCTACGATTGATCAATCTTATTTGTACGGTTCTTTATCGGTACCAGCCTCGTATAAGTTTGCCTCGAGCCTCAATGGTTCGTAAGTGATGACGTGGCTAGTTATTAAAAAAAAAATTTTTAAAGATTTTTTGGCAGACCCAAAATGGCGAAAATTTGGGGTGTTACAAATAATATATTACTATTGATTACCAAAAACTAATATTTTATATTCGTCATATGATTATAAGGAAACTTAATTAATGAAACAGATTTTGTTACACATGGTGCATCACATGAATACATCACACGTATGCACCTTATTTAATTATCTCATTAATTTATTTATTTATTATTATTTTTACACACACCCCCACACAATCACGTTGTAGTGGAATTTCACCACCCATGGATACTTGAACCCTTGACCGGGTGTTGAAACTCCTAAGAGTCTACCACCGGAGCAAGAGTAAGGATCCATATCTCATTTTGTTTGAAAATAAGCCTCTTACTCCACTTCTCTCTTATTTAGTGCCTTCTCTCCTCATTTAATGCGCGACCTCCCCTGATGTTTGTGATAAATCTACCTTGTCTATCAGTTTTGCTAGATATTGTTAGGACATGGGCCCATAAATGAGTTATATCCTAAACTCTAGTAGGTCGCACAACAAGAAAAGGTGAGGCTAGAACGTCCACTGTTAAAACATTCATGGGGCCACCCAAGTTCTTGATCATGCTAATATTCATGTGTTTTCATCCCAGTATGAACAACCTTATGAATGGTTTGTATGTCATATAAACATCACGGTGGACCATGGGAGGTTTCAACAATAGGCACTCCTACCTACTTTTCCAGTCGGTTGACCCACGAGTTTTGGATCTGCCTCAATTTTTTGGCCCATTTCTTAACATGACCTGACAAAATGGATGAAAGGGGAGGATTTGTCATAAATATCATGGTGAGCCCCACCTAGCTTCTGGTGGTAAGAAGTTTTTGTGGAAGGCTATATTGATGACAAAAGAAGATAGCATGTTAATAATAAAGACGCTACTACAAAAATAGAGATTGAAGAAAAACTAATTGTTCATGACATTCATTCATGAAATGCATTCATTCATAACATTTATGAGTTATCAAAATTTGTTCATGACATCAAGAGAAACAAACAAGAAAAAAAATCATGGCAAATATCGAAAGAAATCTCATAAATCTTCTGATATTCCTAGCGCCAACATGTATCATCGTAGATCATCTTTCAATTGAACTTTAGCAGCCCCATTTTCAACTTCAGCCTCGGCGATAAGCCTGATTTGATCAGGGGTGTTAATCAGCTCTTACTCCAAAAAAATTATTGTTTTCTCCCCTTTTGAGATCTCTAATTGTTTGAGATTGACTATCCGCCTGTTAACCTCAATAGCGGCTTCAAGCTCGCTAGTCCTTGAATCAGCCTCACATTGTTGAGCTTCTAAATTGAAAATTTGCTGTCGAAGGATTGAAATCTTTTTAGTTATAACCGCCGAAGAACACTTAGAAGCTTTCACTTGCTCTTCCAAGGAATGAAATTCTTTGTTGTAGCCGGAGATCATTGTTATCGCTCTCGAAACTTCCTCTTTGAGCTGTGACAATTCCTGTTGGCGAGCGAGGATTTCAGGAGCGACGGTCATATTCTGAGCATCTCCTAGTTTGCGGAAAGCCTCACAAAAATGGGATAGAGACTCGCGCAAAGGAGAAACATTGATCCCGACAATTCGTGTTGCATTTTCCAGAGATGACAGCACTATTTCCATATCTGACCATTGAGCACGGTCCTTGAAGATGTATATGGCTGCCGACAATGAGCTCTTCAATAAAGATAGCGCAGGAGGTGAGATCTTCTCTAGAGATATAATGTTTGACACAGTGGCTGTGTCAAAGGAATTTGAACTCGCAGAGCCACTAGAGACAGCGTGGATTGTGAAATAGAAATAAAAATACAAGTTAAGAAGTAGATTGCAGGTTATTATTATAAAGCGAGAAAATAAAGTGAAATATACCTGCAGCTGTTGAAGGCACCGGAGCAGGGGATGCTGTCTCTGAGGATTGCCTCTCTTCTAGAAGAGCAGATGGTCCAGGCAAGTTTGGAGTAACGTTGGCAAAAGCAAAAGACGACGGTTTGGTTTCAGTGCTTGATGTCACAGTAGTCGGAGTCGTGACATCAACTAGCTTTGTTGGGAAAATTATTTCACGAACCATTCTGCTGGTTTTGATTGGAAGCCTGAGAGGCTTTCTTAGCGGAACGCTTGCCAGAAGCAGGGACAGGTAGGTCAGCCTGAGTTATGTTTGTAGAGACTGAAAGAGTGTCTGGAATTGTTGTAACATTGGCCAAGGAATTCGAAGGTGTCGCGCGCGGGAGAGGAGAATAGTTGTTGCTAAATGACAAAGTTAGGTCATCCTGGTTGTATCTTCATATTCTCCATAGTCGAGGGGCTTTTCTTCCTCGTCAACACCCGTAGCAGTGGCAGGGGGATGTTTTCTTGTGGAATACCTTGATAGTTGCGCCGACTTGTTTGTCTTCGTCCACATCTACCTCTCCCTCTTCCGCTGCTTCTTTTTCTTCTTCCTCCCCTTTATCTTCATTCAGTTCACCCTCTTCTTCTGAGTCACTAACGGACGAATCACGGCCAGTGGAAGAAGAATCGTTGGAAGAGGATTCTTCGTCTTCCTCCCCCGAGGATGACGAAGACGATGACGAGTCTAGAGATGATTCCTCAATAATTAGTTTTTTCCCGCTCTGTATCGATTGCTTCTTTTCAGTAGAGGCAGGATCTTCTGTGGTGACGGTTATTGGGGATACGAAAGACCTTGCCTGCATTTGTGACCTAGTCACGGGTGACGAAGAATCTCGGCGAGAAGGTGGCGATGACAGAACAGATGGAGGCCCCTCTTGAGGTTTTGAAGGTATGCGGAAGAAGAAACATAGGGCATTTTGACAGCATTTGCATGAGCATCTTCCTTGCCTGCAAGCTTCCTTTGAGTCTTGAAGTGTGTTGGAGCATAAAAAGAAGAAGAAAGATTGAAAGGTGGAAATTAGAAGAAGGGAGTAAGCCAAAGAAGAAAAAGTGTGATTTCATATGGTTGGACTACGCAACCAATATGTTGGTTGCGCGGATCGCGCAATCAAACAAACCATTTGGGCGGGTCGCACAGGAGTCTTATTGATTGCGCCACCCGCGCAGATGGTTCCATTGATTGCTTAAGTCTCGCAAAGGGATAAAGGTGTTGTTTTGAATGGACGGTCAGATTTGATGCAAGGTGGGCCCCATGACATAAAGATCGAGGGTTCACACGTGTAAAGGCCTATAAATACCCCACTCCCCCTCTCATTTGGGGGTTGAAATATTTTGGGAGAAGATCAGAGCTCCAGAAGAGATTGAAGGTAGGAGAAGTAAGGGATGCAAGGGTTTGCGTGGGTCCGCGCAAACCATATTGGTTGCGCAGCCCGTGCAAACCATATCGGTTACGCGGCCCGTGCAATAGGGTTGTTGTACAGCCAGTAAGGGTTGGGGCCGATATGCTCCCAAAATTGTTGATCTTCACCAGTTCTCGTTTTGCATAAGGATATAAGCTCAAGAGAGGGAGATTAGATGATCAAACCCACACAATATTCCTCTTAAAGCGATGATCAAATTATGAGTCAAAATGTTACCTAATTTGATATTCAGATTTGACATTTGAACTTTGTTAATTTCTATATTTTAAATAATCTATCTCTAAATAAAGGGATATTCGAGGATGTATATGAACTCAATGTTAATAATACAATGATTGTTCTTCATACATTATCTCTGTTATATTTGAATAAGATAATCTCCCAAATCAAATACATTTGTTTCTTGTTCGAAATAAAATGGCGACTTTATTAGGGATTTATCTTATTTAATGTTAACATTAAGAAGGTTACATGACTTTCATTGTAGTTTGGCGTCTTTCTGATGCCAAAATGGCGACTCTTGGCGACTCTCAGTGGGAACATCCTCCCCTTCCTCTCTCATATAGATTATGTTATCATTTAAATACTAATTACAATTTCATGTTTTATATTGAATGTAAAAAGATAAAATTGCAAACTACGATCAATGGACAACTCAATGAGAAAGGTAAACTTCTATTTCACTACAACTGGATTCATAGTGGAATACACACCAGACCAGCCTTCGAGGCGTAAGACTCAGTCCCCCGCAAGCAAAGATGACTTAACCTAGACAATGGTTAGAGTCATATTTGCCTCACCTCAAGCACTGGAAGGTGATGAAGAGTGGATTGTCGTGACATCTAGAAGGACGAGAGTTTGAAATGCAAGAAGTCCCAGAACGAGCTTACCTTCGCCAAGAGTTAGGGGACTAATAACTCGGAATGCTGTTAAGAAGAATCCTGAACTTGCCCCTCCTGCGATATATCCCGGGCAAACAGCTCTACAGTTGACATCGGGTGACTTCCCGGCTCTGATTACCTCAAGAGTCCAATGGACAAAAGAATAAAAGGATAAGGCACTACTTGTAAGTTCACCTACTTCTGTATCACCCTGATCAATCAGTTGCAGCAGAAGCACAGTAAAATCGAATGAGACTCCCCTCTTCATAAGCCTTATCACATCAATATATTCCTATCCCACTCCAACTACGGCTTCATCAAGAAGCGGGGAAGCCGCAGTACACATGGCCAGAACAAATCAAGGAACTATGTTGTCTACAGAGGACCGTATAAATGAAATGATACAAGCACAGAGAACACTGATGGAAGAGTGTAGAAATCTCAGAGAAGTTTTAGCAACTCTCGTGCATAATGTAGCCCAAACGGCGACTCCTCCAGTGATGGGCATGATGAACGAACAATAACACCAGCCCGAAGGCTTTCATCCACCATGGGTAGGATCACTCGGATCTGCTCCAGTAATGAGAACCATAACTCAAGAGGACGTACGACAAGTTATTGAGGAAGCTGTCAGAACAGAAAGGGAGCGTAAGAATGTCGGCCGATTCAGATATAGAACACCATATCCGAGGGAAGTGGAAGACGTCCCCTTTCCAGTTAACTTCAAGAATCCAGAATTTCAGAAGTTTAATGGGGACGGATTGCCAGAAGAACATTTAATGCACTTCATCACCAGTATGGAAAATTTCTCTACGATACCACAATATTGCCTACGATTGTTGGGATCTTCTCTGACAAGTAAGGCATTCTGATGGTATTCTAGTTTGGTCTCAGGATTGATACGCACTTGGGAACAAATGTAGGACGCTTTCATGTCAAATTTCTTCTCATTAGAGTGTGATGTTAGCATTACAGAGTTAGCTTCTGTGTGGCAGAGAGAAGGGGAACCTGTGGAGAAATTCATAGACAGATGGAAAATATTGGGAGCCTCTTGTAGACAGTTGCCAGAAGAAAAAGAGTAGGTCAAGATGTGCTTGAACTCCATGGAAATAGGAATTGCGTTTGGGTTTACCAGTGTCAATATCAAGACTTTCCGTGATTTGACTACCAAAGCCCACGCCTTAGAGCTGATGACTAGGAAAATGCCAGCATTTCACTATGAAATGGCCAGGAGAGGACCCAATAGGTTGACCCCAAACACTGTGGATCATGAGAAAAGAAGTCAGGAGACGAGATTCAGGAGAAAAAAAGACAAAACGGAAAGAAGAATCAAGCCATCCTAGAAGCAGATTCAGTGGAAAAAGGCCCACATCACTTAATTCTCAAGAAGGGTTCGCGTTCGACTGGGAAGATGTTGTTCCCATGATGAACCAGCTGTTGAAATCTGGTACAATAGAATTACCTGCATCCCAGCGTCCCGAAGATGCAACAAGAATAAGAGAAAGGGATTTCTGCCGCTATCATCGTCTAGTGGGGCACCCAATAGAAAATTGTTACATGTTAAAATGCATAATACAAAGAATGATAAACAGGGGGGAGGTAGTGATCGAAAAAGAAAAAGAAAGAGATGCAAAGGCGACAGTGAATGTACTAACAGTTCGGGAAAGTACTCATGAAAGAACAGGGAAAGAAAATAGTAAGATGACAGGAAAGGCCATAGTAATCATATTACGATCAGGAAAAAGAATGGAAAGTTCCCCAAAACAGAAAACCAGAGTCATAAGAAAAGAGATCGTCGAAGATCAGCGTAACAATGATGAAAAAGAAGAAAAGAATGAAATGGCAAAGGTGACTTATGATGCGGTAAATCATTTGAAAGGCATACCGTCTTGGTTAAGCGTTTATGACGCGCTAAAGTTATCGAAAGACTTTCAACAAAGTTTGATTCAAGCGCTATCCGACCACGATGTCAAAGAAACATTGCTTGTGGAAATAGAAAATGAAGAACACAAAGAACGAGAGGACTGCATGCCGGTAGTTTCCTTCTCTGACGATGATTTAGCCTGTGATACAGGGCATAATAGGCAGCTAATGATAGTGGGCCATGTCCGCGGTAAGAAAGTCAAGCGGATTATGCTCGACAACGGGTCTGTGGTGAATCTGTTACCACTAACAATGTTGAATAAATTGGGCTACCGTCATTTTGATTTGCTTCCTAGTGGAATGATGATACAGGGCTTTAATCAAGATGGGCAACGTGCGCTCGATAAAATTACAATAACACTGGAAATAGGAGAATTAACTACTGATGTTGTTTGCCATGTAATTAATGTAGTCACGACATACAATCTTCTCTTAGGAAGACCATGGATACATCAGTATGGTATTATACCTTCTACCCTACACCAATGTTTTAAGTACTATAAGAATGGAATACAGTATAAAGTAATAGCCGATGCGAAGCCATATACAGAAGCCGAAGCCTTCTTTGTAGACGCCAGTTATTATGATGGATTTTCCAGAGAAGAAGAGAGAAAGAGTGATGAAAACAAAGCCTTGGGAAATGTTCATGCAAAAGTTATGAAAGAGGAATCTGAAAAGGTAAGATCATCTGAAATTTCATAAGCAAAGTTCTATTTTGTGCCGAAACATCTAAGACAACCAGGACAGTTGCCGTTAACGTTATTATCGCTCGAATAGTTGAAAATTCTATAGTCGAATTACATAGTACCATTGCCATATGCTAAAAGAAACAAGCCATTTTCGGATGTCCCTGAAAGATTTCATGTTAAAGCCAGTGTGAAGTATCCGAAGTCGATTGAATTCTACGCCCCTTAAGAAGCAAAGACAAAAGAAAAAGTTGAGAATAATGTATATCACAGAAAGCTGATGTCTCACGATCTGAAGAAATATAGTCCGACAAGCAGGAAAATCATGAAAAGCATGGGTTTTTATTATGAACCTAATGGCTTGAATCATGGAAAATGAATTTAGATCCCTATTGGAGTCGGTCAGAAGAGACGAGAAAAATTTCAAGGATTGGGGATAGAGTCTTCAGTGAATATGGTCACAGTTGATCAACTATCAGAAATAAATCCTAAAATAGTCAAGCATCCTAAGATAGCTTCGAAGCAAATAGAAGACGGGGGGCGGCCGACGATCAATAGTCTATGAGAAATAAATCTGAGTACAGAAGAAGAGCCAAGAAATACATTCATAAGTGCTGGTCTTCTCGAGCAAGAAGCCAAAAAATATATCCAACTCCTAAAAGAAAATAAAGATGTCTTTGCCTGGACATATGCGGAAATGCCGGGTTTGGAACCCTTAGTAGCAATGCATCGATTGAATATTTCTAAAGACAAAATTGATTAAGCAAGCGCAAAGATGATTCACCCAGACTTGGTTCCTCTGATAGAAGAAGAAGTGAACAAGACGATAAAAGTTGGGTTTATTAGAGAGGTCAAATATCCTAAGTGGATATCGAACGTTATCCGAGTAAAGAAGAAGAACGAACATATCAGGGCGTGCGTTGATTTTAGAGACTTGAATGAAGCTTGTCCGAAAGATGATTTTCCTCTCCCAAAAATTGATTTGCTGATTGATAGTACGACATAATATGTTGTAATGTCCTTCATGGATGGCTATGTTGGTTATAATTAGATTAGAATGGCTCCTTAAGACGAAGAAGCAACAACGTTCAGAACTTCGCTAGGAATTTACTGCTACAAGGTTATGCCATTCGGTCTCAAGAATGCTAGGGCAATGTATCAGAGGGCAATGCAAAATATCTTTCAAGACATGAGGCACAAGCATGTTGAGTGTTATGTAGACGATCTTGTAGTCAGGTCAAGTAATCATCAGGAACATTGTGAGCATCTGACATCAGTCTTTCGTCGGCTTGGAAAGAAGCAGCTAAAGATGAACCTTACTAAATGTGCTTTCAGAGTGTCGTCAGGAAAATTTCTCGATTTTGTCATCAAGCACAGGGGTATCGAGATTGATCCAGGGAAATTTAAGGACATTTAAGATACACCGCCTCCAAAAACATTGCAGAAATTGAAAAGCTTGCAAGGAAAACTAGTGTATATTTGCCGTTTTATTTCAAATTTGGCAGGGAGATGTCAGCCGTTTTCTCATTTGATGAAGTAAGGAACAGAGTTCGTATAGGATAAAGTCAGAACGCGTTCGATTCAATAAAGGAACTGTTAAGACAACCTCCAGTATTGACAGCTCCTATTAAGGGTAAGCCACTTATCTTGTACATATCTATGGCCGAGAATTTGCTGGGAGCCTTATTAGCGCAGGTAAATGAAGATGGAAAAGAAATAGCTCTTTATTATCTGAGCCGAACTCTAATAGGTGCAGAATGCAATTATTCTTCGATTGAGAAAGAATGCCTGACGCTGATATTTGTGGTATAGAAATTGAGACATTATTGCCTCTCTCACGATATAATTTTAATCTCAAGGGCAGATCCGATAAAGTTTCTAATGACAAGGTCGATGTTATCAGGAAGATTGGCCAAATAGATGCTGTTACTTTCAAAATATAAGATTACTTATGAGCCGATGAAAGCAGTGAAGGGACAAGCAGTGGCAGATTTCTCGGTCGCACATCCCACAATAGAAAGTGAAACCATTAGCGAATATTTTCCCGCTGAGTAGGTTATGATGGTTGAGTCGCAAAATCCGTGGCAGATGTATTTTTATGGTGCTTCTCGAGCATTAAGAGCAGGCGCAAGAGTAATATTCATTACTCCTCAGGGTGATCTGTTACCCTATTCTTTCGCACTGGGTATCGCATGCACAAACAATGAAGTCGAATATCGAGCTCTCATCATTGGAATGGAAATTGCCCAAGAAATGAAGATAAAGACGCTACAAATTTTCGGAGATTCCAAGTTGATTATAAATAAACTAATGACTAAGTTGAAATAAGAAAGAAAGAGCTCTTGCTGTATTATTGAAAAGCACAATAGTTCCTGGAGCAATTCTGCCATGTTGAAATCAAGCATGTACCGCGATCTGAAAATACAAAGGTAGATGCTTTAGCTAGTCTGACAACGGCCTTGTCCTGTCTAAACAGATGTCCTCTTCAAGTAAACTATAGGGGAAAGAAGATTCTTGCCTTCTTCAGAAGTTATTGACGAAGTCATTGAGGCGCTCTCTATATTATGTTTAAAAGTGACAGTAGATGATTGATGTCAACCTTTTGTAGATTACCTCAAATATGATATCTTGCTAGAAGATCCAACACAAAAACAACAAATCAAGCAGAGATCAAGCAGGTTCATCATATGTAGTGAAGTGCTATATAGAAAATCTTACAATGAGATGCTGCTACGTTGTCTAGATGAACAAGAAGAGGGTCAGATGTTACAAGAAGCTCACTTTGGGGAATGTGGGGCACATCAAGTTGGCTGAAATTTATTTCATCGTATACATCGAATGAGGTATTACTAGCTTACAATGTTTAAAGATGCAATAAATTACGCGAAGTGATGCCACTAGTGTCAGATTCACGGAGATGTCATATATATGCCCCTTGAAGATATCCATCAAACAGTTACTTCTTGGCCTTTCTCCGCTTGGGGACTTGATGTTATTAGTCCAATAAATCTGCCTTCATCCAAAGGAAAATAATATATTCTGGAAGTAATGGATTATTTCTCCAAGTGGACGGAAGTAATTGCATTGCGCAATGTGAAAGAAAAGGATGTGGTTAATTTCATTTGGTATATAATAATATATCGACATGACATCCTGAAGAAAATCATTACTGACAATGACACCCCTTTCAAGAGTAGAGGCATGGAAAAGCTGTGTCAGAAATTTAGTATTCACCACTCGTTTTCAACACCTTACTATCCACTGGCCAATGAATTAACAGAGGCATTCAATAGGACGATAGTGAAGATACTGAAGAAGACAGTGATGGGAAACAAGCGTGATTGGGACGAGAAGTTGCAAGAAGCATTGTGGGCATATAGGACTACCCACCAGATAGTAAGAAGAGCCACGCCATATTCATTGGTTTATGGCGTGAGGCGGTCATCCTGATTGAAACACAAGTTACGTCACTTAGAGTGACAGTTTATTAGTCAATTATAGATGATGAAAATACAAAAATAAGGTTGGAAGAGCTGGACTTGCTCGATGAGAAATGCCTGATAGTTCAACAGTGATTACAGTTGTATCAGGCAAGAATATCGGCTACCTTTGATAAACGAGTCAAGTATCGCTCTTTCAAGAAAGGGAACATGGTGCTAATGTTGAAAAGACCGATAGTGGTGACCCGCAGAACAGGGGACAAATTTGACCCTAAATGAGATGGGCCATACATAATAAAAGAATATTCTAATGAAGCATATAGAGTTGTAGATCAAGATGGATGAGGTATCAGTATACCGGTCAATGCTTGCTTCATCAAAAGATATCATCCTTGAGGATAATTACAATTCCGATCCAAAAGTTATCAACATAATGCTCCTATATCAAAAGGGGGCAAGAACAAGTGAAGTCATGTTCATGTATTCTTTTTCAGATAATTGAATAAAGAAGGAATTCCAAGCATATCATCAAAAATTACATATTAGTAATTTCTTAAAAAGAGAGTAACCATCATTGGCGTCATTGAACAAGCTTCATTAAACTTTGCTGAGATTATTATCATCACCAAACCGTTATATCATTATGAGCATGGTATGAATATTGTCAAGGATATTATCAGCAGCGGTGACGTATCAAGAAAAATATCTATCATTCTCACAACAACGATGACATCTTATCATTTAAGGTAGCCTAGCCAAGCCTATACGACCAACTACGCATAAGGCCTATCACGATTATTATTCGGGCAGTAGTGAGAAGCTAGTGGCCCTAAAAAGCCCACCTAGTCCATCATATGCATGCCTATGCTAGCAGCGGATGGAGCCAGCGACTGAAAACCCTAAAAGGCCAAAAAGTCTTCAACGGCCAGTCACGCATAACACTAATGTCGTCTGTATAGCTTTCCGACAACTTCACAGGGAATAGATGAAATTTGCTCCCATGAATGGGTCCAACCTTGTAGACGAAGAAAATATGGGCTGCAGTGTGCGCTCTTTGGCCATTGTCCATAGATAGGCTAACCATGCATAAGACCCCCCAGATCCTTGGCTTGATTTTAGTAGTGACTCATGAGGAAAGGTTCAAACCTACTCATCGATGGATTGGCGGCCTTGGATTTGGTACCCCAAAGGTCACCTTGTGCGCCTCATGAACTCTAGAGAGTTATTGCGGCTAACCTCATGCGTAAATCTGACCGAGTTTATGGCCCCGATAGATTCATTAGGCCCCTCTGATGGATCGCGGTTTGTGAACTCACCAAGTTGTGAAAAGTTCAGTGAACTCATAAGAGTTACAGAGACCAATCACGTGAGACCCGACTCCACTACTCAAGACTTAAAATTTTTTTATTGCTCCACTACTCAAGAGCTTAAACTGTGAGTGATTATCTGACTAAATTGACGCCTACCAAAATAAAAATCATATAGGAAATCCCATACTAACAATCATGATATGTTATTTTTATTTCAACATTTTATTAAATATCATGTTAGACGATTGCATAAATGAATTGCTTTCGTTCTGGTCGAAACATTGTGTGCGCAAATTGTTGGAGTCTTCATAGGTTGTGCTCGCAAGTTGATGCAGTCCTTATAGTTTGTTCTCACAAGTTGTTGGAGTCTTCAGAGTTTGTGCGCACAAAGTGTTTGAGTCTTTATAGTTTGTGCTCGCAAACTGTTGGAGTTTTCACAGTTTGTGCTCGCAAGCTGTTTGTCTTCACAGTTTGTGCTCGTAAATTGTTGGAGTCTTCACAGTTTGTGCACGTAAATTGTTGGAGTCTTGATAGTTTGTGCTCGCAAAATGATGCAATCTTCACACTTTCTTCTTGCAAGTTGTTGGAGTCTTCATAGTTTGTACGCATAAAGTGTTTCAGTCTTTACAGTTTGTGCTCGCAAGCTCTTGGATTCTTCACAGTTTGTGCGTGCAAATTGTTGGAGTCTTCACTATTTGTGATCGCAAGCTATTGGAGTCTTCATAGTTTGTGCTCGCAAGCTGATGGAGTCTTCATAGTTTATTCCCGCAAGTTGTTAGAGTCTTCAAAGTTTGTGCACACAAAGTGTTTGAGTCTTTACAATTTGTGCTAGCAAACTGTTGGATTCTTCACAGTTTGTGCACGCAAATTGTTGGAGCCGTCAAAGTTTTTTGTCGCAAGCTGTTGGAGTCTTCACAGTTTGTGCGCGCAAGATGTTGGAGTCTTCACAATTTGTGCTCGCAAGCTGTTGGAGTCTTCACAGTTTGTGCGTGTAAAGTGTTGGACTCTTCACAATTTGTGCTCGCAAGCTGTTGGAGTCTTCACAGTTTGTGCTCGAAAGCTGTTGGAGTCTTCATAGTTTGTGCTCGCAAGTTGATGGAGTCTTCACAGTTTGTTCTCGCAAAATGTTGGAGTCTTCACAATTTGTGCTCGCAAGTTATTGAATTCTTCACAATTTGTGTGTACAAATTGTTTGAGTCTGCACATTTTTTGCTCGCAAGCTATTGAAGTCTTCATAGTTTGTGCTCGCAAGTTGATGGAGTCTTCACAGTTTGTTTTCGTAAGTTCTTGGAGTCTGCACAGTTTGTGCGCACAAAGTGTTTGAGTCTTCACAATTTGTGCTCGTAAGATGTTTGAGTATTTAGAGTTTGTGCTCGCAAGATGTTGTATTCTTCACAGTTTGTGTGCGCAAATTTTGGAGTCTCCATAGTTTTCACTCACAAGTTGTTGGAGTCTTCACAGTTTGTGCTCTCAAGCTGTTGGAGCATTAACAGTTTTCACATGCAAATGGTTGGAGTCGTCACTGTTTCGACTAGAAACGAAAAGCATTTCGATTTGGGGGAATTCATTTAATGATAACAAAGAAAGCATAAGAGAACAAATATCACAGAGTATTTTATTAAGTCTGAGTTCTTTTACATCCTCATATTTCTCTTGATTTTGAAAACAGAGTATAAGAATGGACATAATGAATAAGAAGAGAGAAAGAGGTCTAATGGAAATTTCAACAGCATTTTGATGCTTTTGATGTTCATCGCAAGGGTAGATGAGTTGTGCAGGCTTGAAGCCCTTGATTTGGTCGTCTGATAGGCATTAATCATCGTGATTTGGTCCACACTGAGTTGTGCGGGTCTTCCATCATGCTCTACTCTTCTATCTCCTCTGTATTGCTCAATTTCATGGGGCACACAACCATGAAGTGTACAACAGCTTCACCAAGAGTGGATACACAATCCATGCAAAGATGGAGTGCGTAACTCCCTTTCTACATGAAATGGCATAAGAAGTTTCTTCCATGAGAAATGACGCACAAATGCCATGCATTTGGACAATATCCCATGCAAAGTGGCGAAAAAGATGTGTTAGAAGCCTAGCTTCAGGACAGATGTCCTTATGAAGTGGCGCTAGAAGCCTAGCTTCAGGACAGATGTCCATGAGAAGTGGCGTATAAAGCCATGCATTAGGATAGGAGAGAGTATAAAGTGGCACAGGGGGGCTTCCTTTAGGACAAAGCTCCACTCAAAGGGGCCGAGGAAGGCTGGCCTTAGGACAAAGCTCCACTCAAAGTGGCGCATGAGGCTAATCTTCAGGACAATGATATGCACAACATCTCTCCTTGAGTTGCGCAGAAGCGCTAACTCCTTCCCATCAGGACAACTTCCACTTGATGTGGCACACAACTCATCTTGCATTCAGACAGGAGAGAGAGAGAGAGAGAGAGAGAGAGAGAGAGAGAGAGAGAGAGAGAGAGAGAGAGAGAGAGAGAGAGAGAGAGAGAAGTGGTGCAACTCATCTCCATTAGGACAAAGCCCACTTGAGGTGGCATGCAACTTTCCTAGGATCAGGACAAGCCTCCAAGAGAGTAGTGCGCAAGACCCTATCTCCCCACAAAAGATGGCACGCAACTCCACCAGGCCTCCACAAAAAGTGGCGTGCCACTCCTTCTAGCGCGCAACTCTTATGCGCAACTCCCTGGTGCAACTCTCTCTACCCAACACTCTCCTGACTTCCATCCATCCAAATGAGGAATGGGGAGAGGGTGTTTATAGGTCTCCCAGGTTCCTCACTTCTTAAATAGTGGTGATCACCACCACTTCTTCCTTCATACAACATGCAACCTCCTTTCTTAAATAGTGGTGTTCACCCACTTCTCTCTTAAATAGCGGTGTACATCCCTTTCTAAGACAAGAACCACACTTCCTCTCCTTCAAAAAGTGGCGTTCATGCACTCCTTTATACTAGATGATGCCCGTTCATTCTTCTACATCAGATGACGCCTATCAATTCTTCTACATCAGATGACGTCCATCCATTCTTCTACATCAGAATGTGGAGTGCACAATCTCTTCTATCATGGAGCAACACTTCACAAGGCTTCTATACTGTCATGAGCGCATAAACTTGGGAGGGATCTATACAATAGAATTCCCCTGCTGATGCAATAAACATATAATGAGATTAGAGTATTTTTTGTGCCTCAACAGATGCCCTATTGATCCTTCTTTGATTGATTTATGAGATAAAATGGAGGATCGAGCTTCTTCTACACAAAAATCCTTTCTCTTCAGAGAAGGGTTCTTCATGAACTGGAGTCACATGACGGAGAAGAACTGCCTGACTGAAGAACCGAATGAATTTGCAACTGAAGGATGACTGGATGATCATGCTTGCATAGAAGACTGAATGATCAAACTTGACCAGAGGATTGACTGATCATGCTCGGATGGAAGATTGAATGATTGCGCTCGAACGGAAGACTGAATACCTGTGCTCGAACGGAAAACTAAATAATTGTGCTCAAATGGAAGATTGAATGATCACGCTCGAACAAAAAACTGAATGATCACGCTCAAACGGAAAACTGAATGATCGCACTCGAACGGAAGATTGAATGATCGTGCTCGAATGGAAAACTGAATGCCCCCAGTTAGAAGCACCAAGTGAATGATTCAATAGGGAGGATAATACAACAACGAAAATACTCTGTATTCATAGCATTCAATAAGATAAAACGCCTTTCCATAGCTTTAACTCCCTTTTTCGCATAATTCTCTTTTCATCGAAACTTGCCACTGTAACAGTTGTGGCGACTTCATCTGCTACAACGGTCTCTTTGATCAACTCCCGCGACTCTTTCTTTGAACTTTGTGTCCAGGGAGTTGTTCTTTTATATTGCTTCTACTGCAACAATTTCTTCAATTGTCTCCTTTATTCATAGTCTGCATAGTCCAACATTTTATATGGTAATCTTTCCTACCAAATTAATCGGAATCATTATCTCAAGATATCATAATTTTGCAATTTCGTTTCATGAAGTATTAATAATTGTGAAATAAGTTGAAGGCTTTTAGAATGGATGTAATATTCGCAATATGACGATGATTTGATCATCCCTTTTTTGTGCTTGTCAGCGTGCTTTGCATTGAATTTGTCGCATTCTTTGCGCATTATATCGTGCTTTCAGAGATGTCATTTCAGGCTCTAGAAATTCAACCATTGAGTTTTTTCTAGTTTATACTCCTTGACATCTCTTCATGGCTAGTTAGGAGTGTATTTCCCTTAGACCTTTTACTTATAGAGAAAAATAGAGAACACTTCTTTTCGTTTACTAGCTTTCCGGAGGATATAGAAGAAGTTACCGACAATGATTCCATCTCTTTTTTGGCAAATATTCATTCTTTATTTCCATCAGGTCCATTACTCATATAACTGAGCTTTGATATGAAGACGGCTTTTGAATATCAATACTGGATCTCACTTTATAATTCTCAGCTATAACTATCCAGTCCACACTTCTTATTGCTGGATGCGTTGGTGTACCCAGTAGATTATGCCACATGAATTTCTCCGCCACACATAAGGAATTATCAGAAAGACCAAGGCATAGGATTTCTTTGGAAGATAATATTTACGAAGCAAAGCATGTTGATATTCTTGAAAGATGGATAGAACTCGGTGTTCCTTTAAGGAATTGAAAGAATATTTCTAAGTCATTAAGCCGTCTGGAAGAAAATGATAATTCATTGCTCTTTTATTCTTTGTCGCCTTTGAGGATTTTGCAAGATAATATATCTTCATCATCAAGAAGGTAAGAAATAGAAAAACCCTGCGGCTCTTGTTGGAGGGATAAATATACTGCTGTCTACACACATTTGACTGGACATGACTTGACATGACTGGACTTAACTAGACTAAACTGGACTAAACTTGATTGGACGGGACTTGACTTGACTGAACTTTACTGGACTTAACTGGACTAAACCTTACTGTACTTAATTGGACTCTCACACACAGTTTAGGCTCGTAAGTAGTTGAAGCAATCACAGTTTAAGCTCGTAAGTAGTTGGAACTGGGTCTTACACGAATGGCCGCTATAACTCTTTAGAGTTCACGGGGCTTATCATAGCCGGGGAGTTTACAAACCGCAATCCATCAGAGGGGCCCAGTGAAGCTACCGGGACAGTGAACTCAATAGGATTTACACACAGGGTTGGCCATAGTAACTCTCTAGAGTTCGCAGGGCGCGCAAGTTTACAGTGGGGTACCAAAATCCAAGGCCGCCAGTCCATCAATGAGGGGTCTCTTACTTCAGAGACTTGTCATCTTGCTTCAGAGACTTGTCATCTTACTTCGGAGACCTGCCCCCATGCGTTACTACTGAAATCAAACCAGAGATTTGAGGAGTCATCCTACTTTGGAGATTCACTTTTCCTTCGCCTGCAAGGTCAAACCCATTCACTAGGGGCCTCTCTCTAGCCGCCCATGTGACACTACCTGAAGCTGTATAGATGGCATAGGTCACTGCCCGCATAGGTGTGGGTGATGCTCTTTTCGGGCTTTTTAAGGCCACAGGCGACACTGCTACCCATATAGTTCTGCCATATCGCCATCGCCCATAAAGATAAGCCTTATGCGTGTTCGGTTTCATAGCGGCATCTTTCTCGCTGTGGAATTGTTGTCACGATTCTCATACTTGGCTTTTTAAGTATTCTGCCACATGTAAATGATGACTCGGCCTTGCTGGGATAATAAATCAAAATTAATATACCTCATTTGCTGATAATAGTCAACAAAATCCTATGGTTAAGATAGTATATTAGCCTGACGGTGCTATTGATTTCGATAAATTTAAATAGCCTTGTGCTAGCAAGATGATGATAATAATAATAACATCTCTGGCGATTCGATGATAATCATTGCCGCATTGGTGAGTTTTGGCGATTCAGAGATAATCATTGGCGATTTGCATTTGGCGATATAGCAACAATCATTGGCGCTTTATATTGACTTGCTTGGATTTGACATACTTTAAAGGCTTGCATTTCATTAGTATTCAAAGAGAAACACAATGTTAGAAAGAAATACAAAGTTCATTTTTTATTACCTGCCTAGCCCCTTTTTGATTGAGAAGAATTATGATTTAAATCTTCTGAATCAAAACTTCACGTACAGTCAAGGATGATATATTTTATGAAACAGGCATTGACCGATATACTTATACCTTACCCATCTTGATCTATCACCTAATAAGCCCTGTTAGGGTATACTTTTGATATTATGTATGAGCCATCCTATTTAAGGTCGAACTTGGCCCCAGTCTTACGAGTGACCACTATTGGACTTTTCAACATCAATACCATATCACCTCTTTCGAAAGAGCGATATTTGACCTTTCTGATCCTGGTATTTTCATGATTAATAATCAATTGATATACTGCTATTCTGGGCGACGCAACTTGTGTTTCAATGGGGATGATAGCTTCAACTCCATAAACCAAAGAATATGGCATTACTTTCATACCAATACGATGAATAGTTCGATAAGCCCATAGGGCTTCTTGCAACTTCTCATCCTAGTCGGGCTTATTTCCTACAATTGATTTTCATGAATATATTCATAATCGTCTTCTTGAATGCTTTAGCCAACACATTAGCTGGAGGATAGTAGGGTGTCAAGAATGAATGCTGGATATCGAACTTTTGGCATAATTTTTCCATTCCTCTGTTCTTAAATGTAGTCCCGTGGTCAGTGATGGTCTCCGATACTACTACGTCTAGTAATATTGCACATGATAGACCTGTTGACCATACTTAGTAGGATGGTACTCCTTGTAAAAGAAGATTGAACCCCGACATTGTCTGTATTTGATCACAACTGATTTAATCTTTCTTAGTACTTTCTATAGTAGCGATCTCGTATTGTCGATGTAATCTACTGGTAACCCATTAGGTGCGAAGTAGACAACCACATTGATCAGGAAAAAAGTCATTGCAGTGTACCTGTTATTTGGAACAGAGTGTTAGTTATTTTGATTAAATAAAAATTGTACTTTGTTTCAGAGATGAAGGGGAGGATGTTCCCATCGAGAGTCGCCATTTTGGTGTTTATACAATGCCAAAAAGTGATAAATGTTCTCTAAATATTTTCTAACTTATCATTGAAAAGATTCCCCAGCAGAGTCACCATTTTGTTTCAACCAGAAATGAAAAACATTTCAATTTGGGGGAATTCATTTAATGATAACAAAGAAAGCATGAGAGAATAGATATCACAGAGTATTTTATTTAGTCTGAGTTCTTTTACATCTTCATATTTCCCTTGATTCTGAAAACAGAGTGCAATGAATGGACATAATGAATAAGAGAGAGAGGTCTAATGAAAATTTCAGCAACATTTCGACACTTTTGATGTTCATCGCAAGGGTAGATGAGTTGCGCGGGCTTGAAGCCCTTAATTTGGTTGTCTGATAGGCATTGATTGTCTTGATTTGGTCCACACTGAGTTGTACGAGTCTTCTATCATGCTCTACTCTTCTATCTCCTCTATGATTCCTCAATTTCATGGGACACACAACCATGAAGTGTACAACAACTTCACCAAGACTGGACACATAATCCATGCAAAGATGGAGCACACAAATCCCTTTTTATGTGAAATGGCACAAGAAGTTTCTTCCAAGAGAAATGGCACACAAATGTCTAGCATTAAGACATCTCATGCAAAGTGGCACAAAAGCCATGTGTTAGGATAATGTCCTCATGAAGTGGCGCTGGAAGCCTGGCTTCAGGACAGATGTCCATGAGAAGTGGCGCGTAAAGCCATGCATTAGGACAGGAGAGAGTGTAAAGTGGCGCAGGGGGCTTCCTTCAGGACAAAGCTCCACTTAAAGTGGCGGAGGAAGGCTGGCCTTATCACAAAGCTCCACTCAAAGTGGCGCATGAGGCCAATCTTCAGGACAAGGATGCACAACATCTCTCCTTGAGTTGCGCGGAAGCGCGCAACTCCTTCCCATCATGACAACTTCCACTTGATGTGGCACACGACTCATCTTGCATTTAGACAGGAGAGAGAAGTGGCACAACTCATCTCCATTTGGACATAACCCACTTGAGGTGGCGTGCAACTTTCCTAGGATCAGGACAAGCCTCCAAGAGAGTGGCGCGCAAGACCCTATCTCCCCACAAAAGATGGCGCGCAACTCCACTAGGCCTCCATAAAAAGTGGCGTGCCACTCCTTCTAGCGTGCAACTCCTACACGCAACTCCCTGGCGCAACTCTCTCTTCCCAACACTCTCCTGACTTCCATCCATCCAAATGAGGAATGGGGAGGGGGTATTTATAATCCTCCTCCCCTCACTTCTTAAATAGTGGTGATCACCACCACTTCTTCCTTCACACAACATGCAACCTCCTTCCTTAAATAGTGGTGTTCACCCACTTTTCTCTTAAATAGCGGTGTACATCCCTTTCTAAGACAAGAACCACACTTCCTCTCCCTCAAAAAGTGGCGTTCATGCACTCCTCTATACTAGGTGACGCCTGTCCATTCTTCTACATCAGATGACACCTGTCCGTGCTTCTACATCAGATGACATCCATCCATTCTTCTACATTAGAATGTGGAGTGCACAATCTCTTCTATCATGGAACAACACTTCACAAGGCTTCTATATTGTCATGAGCACACAGCCTTGGGAGGGATCTGTACAATGGAATTCCCCTGCTGATGCAATAAACATGTAATGAGATTGGAGTATTTTTTATACAGTCACAATTTGTGCTCGCAAGCTGTTGGAGTCTTCACAGGTTGTGCGCATAGAGTGTTAGAGTCTTCACAGTATCTGCTCGCAAGCTGTCGTAGTCTTCACAGTTTGTGCTCGCAAGCTATTGGAGTCTTCATTGTTTATGCTCGCAAGCTGTTGGAGTCTTCATAGTTTAAACTCGCAAGCTGATGCAGTCTTCATAGCTTATTCTCGCACGTTGTTGGAGTCTTCACAGTATGTACACATAAAGTGTTTGAGTCTTCACAATTTGTGCTCACAAGCTGTTGGATTCTTCATAGTTTGTGCGTGCAAATTGTTGGAGTCTTCACATTTTGTGCTTGCAAGGTGTTGGAGTCTTCATAGTTTGTGCTCACAAGTTGTTAGAGTCTTCATAGTTTGTGCTCACAAGTTGATGTAGTCTTCACAGTTTGTTCTCGCAAGCTGTTGGAGTCTTCATAGTTTCTGCTCCCAAGCTAATGCAGTCTTCACAGTTTGTATTTCGAATAAGAAACAAATACATTCGATTTGGGATATTATCTTATTCGAATATAACAGAGAGAGTATGAAGAATAATCATCGTATTATTAATATTGAGTTCATTTACATATTCGAATATCTCTTGATTCTGAGATAAATTATTTAAGATACAGAAATTGATAAAGTTCGAATGTCAAATCTGAATATCAAATTCGACAGCATTTCGACTCGTAGTTCGTTCATCTCTTTAAGAAAAATATTGTGCGTATTTGATCATTTGATCTCCCTCTCTTGAAATTATGTTCTTGTACAAAAGGAGAACTGGAGATGCTGAAAACTAAGATCAACAATTTCGGCAGCATAACAGCTCTAGACTTTTACTGGCTGTATAACAACTTAGTTGTGTGGGCCATGCAAACCCTTGTACCCTTTTCCTCCTACCTTCAAAATCTTCTAAAGCTCTGATCTTCTTCCAAAATCTTCTAATCCCAAATGATAGGGGAGTGGGGTATTTATAGGCCTTCAAATGTGTGAACCCTTGATCTTTGTGCCATGGGGCCTACCTTGCATCAGATCTGACCGTCCATTCAAAACAATGCCCTTGATCCTTTGTGCAACTTGCACAACCAACAGAACTGTCTGCGCGGCTAGCACAATCAACAAAACTCTTGCACGACTCGCGCAATTGATTTATTTGACTGTGCGATCCGTGCAACCCATATGTCTTGCGCGACTATGAAATCTTACTTGTTTTCTTCTTTTGTTTACTCCTTTTTTCTAATTTTCACCTTTTAATTGTTCTATTTCTTTTTCTATACCTCAACAGATGCCCCCTTGATCCTTTCTTTGTTCTTCAGAATCAAAGAATCAAGATCAATCACAAAAAATTTAGTTTTGCAATCGTTTGCATGACCTACGCAATGGACGCTCGAACACCATACTTGGGCCTTATTCCTTATAAATATCAGAATTTCCCCTCATTTCTCACTTTCACTCCTTTTTAGCGAAGCTTTGCTTTTTTCATTTTCTCCCGCGCAACTGATTTCATCTGTGTGACTCAAGCAACAGATTTTCTGTTTGCGCAAGTCCTTTGAACATTGTGCTGCTCCGCGCAACAGATATCATTTGCGCGACCCACACAAACTCTTCTTTTGGTGAACTTCCAGACTTCACATTTTTTGGACCCTTTTGTCCGAAACTTGAACTTTTTCATCATGGCCTGCACTAAAAGGACTTTTCGTCTTATCAAACCTTCAACTACTTAACCTTCTCATCAAGAACTACCTAATCCTCCGTCTTCCCAAGCTACTAAACCATCACCATCTCCTCCCCAATCATCACGTAAACATTTTAAAACCACTAGTAAGCACCAGGCCTATATAAAGGAACCCTACCTTTAATTTTTCTGATCGAATAGCCACATTGCCCTCTCCTATTCACAGGGCGATCTCTATGGGTGAGATTGAACGACCACTGAGACATGGTCAAGATTACGATTGGGATGAGTGGCTAAAGACAACGACTCATTTGCTGACGATGAGTCAGAAGCCACCGATGAAAGAAGACATTCCCCACCATCTAGGTTGAAGAAGATCTATTACAACAAAGCTAAAGAATTCCAAGAGAAAATCAGAGAACATAAGAAAAAGAAACTTCAGAACACTTGGGAAGGGATTAGAGTCATTGAGGGTGTTATGAAATTTAATAACCCTTATAAGCAAGGCATGATAATGATTCCAATGAACCTTCATCGCCATCAGTCTATCCTCAACTGTGAACCATCAAATTAAATGGACGGGGAGAAACTGGTCTTCACAGAATCCTGATCATCGAGGGAGCCCAAAATTTTGGAAGGTATCTTACCGCTGAAGAAGCCAAGGCAACAGATTGGCGATGTTCACTGGATGATCTTCCTCACCCTTCTCATAATCCGCACAATCTATTCCCTACTCATTTTTACGATATGCTTCAGCAATGTTTCAGAGAACGTCAACTGATCTGGAGTCCAGAAGAATTCAGGACGAGAGGCCTCTTGACTTGTCGTGACTACTATCCTGGATGGGCAGCAGCGATTTTAGCCAAGCACTCGGAAATCTTGGTGAAGATTGATCTTTATAACGCGATAGAAGCTACATCGCAGCATTTCTACAAGGAGCCCAATATTCTGAAAGGCTTCCTTAATTATTGGTGTCCCTCAACCAACTCCTTTCATCTTCCTTCAGGCGAGATGAGTATCACGCTTTGAGTCCTCATCGAATCGCTGCTCTTCCAATAACCGAGAAATTCTATGACGAGTTTGTGCCGACCAATGAAGAACTGGCTTATATCTCCTCACCAGGCCGCGTTGCTTCTATCTTAGAAATGACCCCCGAACTTTTTAAGGAGATGTCCAAATTCACAAACAATCATAAGATTTCCCGCTTACAATGGCTCATGCACTTCAACAGAGCTCTTTGGTAATTTTTCTTTCCCTCGGTGACCCGGTGAATGTGAAGTTACGGGACAGGTCCGTACCATTGGGCGATGATATGGAAACAACTTCTATGCGGTCGAGTCGAATCTTCTTTCATATGAGATGGTGGGTTCATCAGTCATATCTGGTGAATAAATTCCTACCTGTGACTGAACCTATTTGGGTTTCACCTCTAAGGCTCAGAGGCTATTAGTTTAAAGAAGGAATAGGCTTCGTGCATGAGACGAGCCATGCCTCCTTTCCTGGACATCTCTGCGTTAAGATATCTGTGGATGACCCCATTCGTGAACAAAAACCTGATAACACCTTAGAAGGGTGGATAGCTTATGGGGTCATCAGGGACTTTGAGAAGGTCCCACGGGATCGTTCTGGGAGAGTGATTAAAGAGGTAATAGAAGCTTCTCCTTCTTCTCCAGCTCAAGAAAATGTTGCTGAACCTCAAGATCAACCAACCCCTTCTCCTGCTCCTCGAACTGCTCACCCTAGTCCATCTCCTTTGATGACAAGGTCTCGGAGATGCTCTCAAGCTTCTCCCCCTTCTCCTCAAGAAGGGGGTAGTCGGGCTTCTCCATCTTCTTCAGTCCCAATTAATAAAGATTCACAGCCAGAAGGTAGCCAGGCCTCTTCCTCTAAAGGGAAGCAGGTTATGATTGAAGAAGTAGATGCAAGAGACTCAGAGGATGCAGGTTCAGCCTCTTCATTTGAAGGCACCAATTCTGCTGAGTATGAAGATGCTGAAGATGATGAAAATGATGACTTTAAGGAGGGAGAGGTTAACATCGATGGTGAAAAAGATGTCGTTGCAGAAGTTACTTTTATTGACGAAGAACATCTTTCGCCAACCTTTGAAGCTCTTCTCGGTACCAATATTCACGCAAAGACCCCTGTAGTGATAGAGGAGGATGAAGATAAGCCTTTAGATTATGGAGAATATGAATATTCACCAAGTAAGGATTTTTTTTTTTACAATCATATATATATATATATATATATATATATATATATATATATATATATATATATATATATATATATATATATATATATATATATCTTGCAATAGTTATCGCATTATTATTGTTATATTTTTATTTTAGGTGCTCATATTGTCAATACTAGGACAGGTGATACTCCCTTGCAGATCTTCCTCCGACTACACTAGTGGTTTCACCGAGGGTCCGTCTCACTCCTTTGGTAGTATCAAAGGTGGTAGCTCGTGAAATCATTTTTCAAGTAGAGACCACTGATCTACCAACTTCGACTACTCGAGATTCGAGCACGGAGGTCAGAGCGCCTTCCTTTGCTAATATGTTAGGAGCTAGCCCTTCTTCTATTCAGGAAATTCAACCTCCTGTTACCCATACTTCTGCAACGGGTATGTATATCATTTGCTTATCAAAATTTTCACATCCTCTAGCCTTGTTATCATTATCCTAATTTCTTTTCTTCTTTATATTATAGGAACTTCTCCTCGTAGTTGTGTAGCAAGCTCTGAATCCATAGCCACTGCGTCTGATCTATTATCTTTTGAGAACATTCATACACATAACTGCTTTTGATGAGGAATTCTATGTCAGTGATAGTTCACATTTTTAAAGATCCCGAGCAATGGTCGGATCTGGATATTGCTATTGAAATCCTGAAAAGCACTGCAAGTATGCTGAAGATTGATATTTCTGTCCTACGTGATTCTCTTCTCAAATTTCGTGATTCAATAATTTCTCTAACATCAACAGAAAATGTCACCATGGCTCTTGAGATATTGGAATATGGAAAACAACTAACTATTTCCAAAGAGAAGGCTTCCCTCATCACTTCCACTATTTCTGAGTTCAATCAAGAGCAATCAACTCTTTAGGAACAGTTGAAGGCTTGTGGTGACAATAGGACGATTATTCAGAATCGCATAACACTCCTGAAAGAGAAAATTTTGTAACTGGAATTAAAAGATCGTACGGAAGAATCAACTATGAAGGAGATCAAAGAGAAGTTGCGGATCAGTATTCAATCTGCCGATGCTTAGAAATCTGAATTAATTAAAAATGAAGAGATAACCGCATCCTTAAAGAGCAAGCTAGCTAGAATTCCTGATCAAGCAAAAATCATTCTCAAAGAAAAGTCAAAACACATCGCAGCTCAGATTCAATTGAAGGAAGATTTGCAGAAATATCTGAGAATATTAGGAATCACAGATGAGCTGTAAAGAATTCGTTTTATTTGTTTTGTTTTGTGTAATTTTTTTTAGAACATGCAACTTCTTTTAATTTTCAACATATATCAATGAAGACAGTGATATTTTGAGGTAGTTTTCCTCTTCATAAATTTCCAAATCACAATTCATTTCAAGAATGTTCATTTATGCAATCATCTAATCATAACATTTAACAAAGTGCTGAGATAAAAATATTAATATATTATGATTGTTAATATGGGATTTCCTATATGATTTTTATTTTGGTAGGCGGCACTAGATTTCAATTTAGTTAGATGATCACACAGTTTAAGCTCTCAAGTAGTGGAGCAACGCAGTTTTTTAGACTCTTGAGTAGTGGAGTCAGGTCTCACGTGATGGTCTCTGTAACTCTTATGAGTTCGCTAGACTTTTCACAACCTAGTGAGTTCACAAACCGCGATCGATCAGAGGAACCTAGTGAAGCTACCGAGGCCATAAACTCGGTTGGAATTAAGCACAGGGTTGGCCGTAGTAACTCTCTAGAGTTCACGGGGTACATAAGATGACCTTTAGGATACCAAATCCAGGGCTGCTAGTCTATCGATGAGTAGGTCTAAGCCCTTCCTTATGAGTTACTATTGAAATCAAGCCAAGGATTTGGGGGTCTTATGCATGGTTGGCCTATCTATGACAATGGCCAAAGTGTGCACACTATAGCCTACATTTTCTTCGTCTGCAAGGTCAGACCCATTCACGAGAAGACAATTTCATTCGTTCACTGTGATGCTATCGAAAAGCTATCCTGCGAACATTAGTGTTACGCGTGACTGGCCGTTAAGGACCCTTTGGCCTTTTAGGGCTTTCAGTCACTGGCTCAATCCGCTGCCCGCATGGATGTGCATATGGTGACCTTCACGAGCTTTTTAGGGCCACTGGCTTCTCACTGCTGCTCGAATGGCGATAGACATTGTGCGTAGTTGGCTGTATAGGCTTGGTTAGGCTGCCTTAAATGATAAGCTACCATCGCTATCATGAAAATAATATTTACCTTGCTTGGCACATCACTACTGCTGATAATATCTTTGACGATACATTTATAATAGTATATTGGCTTGGTGATGATACTAATTTCTGTAAGGTTCAGCGAAGCTTGTTTGGTGAGGACGGCGATGATTTCTTTTCTTTATAATAATCACTGATGTGTAATCTTGATATGCTTGCACATTTCTTCTTTATTCATTCATCTGAAAAAGAATACGTGACTTCACTTGTACTTGCCCCCTTTTGATACAGAAGCATTATGCTGATAATCTTCTGGATCAAAATTGTGACTCTCTCCAGGGACCATACTTCTTGATGAAGCACGCATTGACCGGTATACTGATACCCTGTCCATCTTGATTCACTACTCTGTATGCTCCATTAGAATATACTTCTTTTATGATGTATGACCCATCCCATTTAGACTCAAATTTGCCCCTTGTTCTGCGGGTCACCACTATTGGTCTTTTTAACATTAGCACCATGTCACCTTTCTTAAAAGAACGATACTTGACTCTTTTATCAAAGGCAACCAATATTCTTGCCCGATACAGTTGTAATTGCTACTGACCTGCCGGGTATTTTTCATGGAGTAGGTCTAGTCTTATTTTTACATTTTCATCATCTGTAATTAACTGATGCACTGCCACTTTGAGCGACGCAACTTGTGTTTCAATCGGGATGATTGCCTCTACGCTGTAAACTAATGAATATGGCATTGCTCTTGTTACTGTCTGGTGGGTAGTCCTGTATGCTTATAATGCTTCTTGCAACTTCTTGTCCCAATCACGCTTGTTTGCTATTACTGTCTTCTTCAGTATCTTCACTATCATCTTATTAAATGCCTCTGCTAACCCATTGACTGGTGGATAATAAGGAGTTAAGAACGAGTGGTGAATACTAAACTTCTGACATAGCTTTTTCATGCCTATATTCTTAAAAGGGGTACCATTATCAATAACAATTTTCTTCGGGATGCTGTGGCGATATATTATCGTGTGTCGGATGAAATTGACCACATCTTTTTCTTTGACATTGCGCAATGCGATCGCTTCTGTCCACTTGGAGAAGTAATCTATTGCTGCTAGAATATATTGTTTTCCTTTGGATGAAGGCAGATTTATGGGCCTAATCACATCCAGTCCCCAAGTGGCGAAAGGCCAAGAAGCGACCGTCTGATGGAGATCTTCAGGGAGAATATGTACGACATCTCCGTGGATCTGACACTCGTGGCATCGCTTCGCATGATCTATTGCATCTTTGAACATTGTAGGCCAGCAATACCCCATTCGATGTATCCGATGAAATAAATTTCGGCCAGCTTGATGTACCCCACACTCCCCAGAGTGAACTTCTCGTAACATTTGACCTACTTCTTGTTCATTAAGACAACGCAGCAGCATCCCATTGTAAGATTTTCTGTACAACACCTCGCTACATAAGATAAATCTACTTGCTCTCTACTTGATTTACTATCTTTATGCTGGATCTTCTCGCAAGATATCATATTTGAGATAATCTACTAAAGACTGGCGCCAATCATTTGCTATCACTTACCGTATTGTTGAAAAGCGTAGCAGTTACTGAAGTAATTCTACCACGTCGAAATCAAGCATGTACCGCGGTCTGAAAATGCAAAGACGGACGCTCTGGCTAGTCTAGCAGCAGCACTATCCTTCCCGAACCGAAGTCCACTCCAAGTAACTATAAAAGAAAGGAGGTTCTTGCCCTCTTCAGAGTTCTTTCTTTCTTATTTCAAACTCAGTCGTTAGTTGATTTATAATCAACTTGGAATCTCCATAAATCTGCAGCGTCTCTATCTTCAGTTCTCGGGCAATTTCCATTCCGATGATGAGAGCTCGATATTCAACTTCATTGTTTGTGCACGTAGTACCCAATGTAAAAGAGTAGGGTAATACATCACCTTGAGGAGTGACGAATATTACTCCTGCTCCCACTCCTGATGTTTGAGAAGCACCATTGAAATACATCTGTCATGGATCTTGCGACTCCGTCATCATAACCTACTCATTGGGAAAATCACAACTGATGATCACACTTTCTGTTACGGGATGTGCTGCCAAGAAATCTGCCACTGCTTGTCCCTTTAGTGTTTTCGCCGGCTCATAAGTAATCGTATATTCCGAAAGTAACAACATCCATTTGGCCAATCTTCCTAATAACATCGTCATTGTCATTAAGATAAGTGGTTTACCCTTTACAGGAGCTGTCAATACTAGAGGCTGTCTTAACAATTCCTTGATTGAATCGAACTCGTTCTGACAGGCTTTGTCCCATACGAACTCTATTCCTTTCTTCATCAAATGAGAAAACGGCTGACATCTCCTCGCCAGATTTGAAATAAATTTATGAATATACGCCAGTTTTCCTTGCAAGCTTTTCAATTCCATCAATGTTTTTGGAGGTGGCATATCTTAAATGGCCTTTACTTTTCCTGGATCAATCTCAATGCCATTGTGCATGATAACAAAATCGAGAAATTTTCCTGACGACACTCCGAAAGCACATTTAGCTACTTCTTTTTGAGCCGACGGAAGATTGATGCCAGATGCTCATGATGTTCCTGATGATTACTTGACTTGACCGCCAGATCATCTACATAACATTCAACATGCTTATGCCTCATGTCTTGAAAGATACTTTGCATTGCCCTTTGGTACGTCCCCCCAACATTCTTGAGATCGAATGGCATAACCTTACAGTAATAAATTCCTAACGAAGTTCTGAACGCTGTTGCTTCTTCATCTTCAGGAGCCATTCTAATTTGATTATAATCGGCATAGCCATCCATGAAGGACATGACAACATATTGCATCATACTGTCAATCAGTAATTCGGTTATGGGAGAGGAAAGTTATCTTTTGGGAAAGCCTCATTTAAATCTCTGAAATTAATGCACACCCTGATCTGTCCATTTTTCTTTTTTACCGGGACAACGCTTGACATCCACTTAGGATATTTGACCTCTCTGATAAATTTGACTTTTATCAGTTTGTTCACTTCTTCTTCTATTAGAGGAACCAACTTCGGGTGAAATCGCCTTTGCGCTTGCTTAATCGGTCTTTTGTCTTTAAAAATATTTAATTGATGCATTACTACTGAGGGTTTTAAACTCTCCATTTCCGCAAATGTCCAGGCGAAGACATCTTTATTTTCTTTCAAGAGTTAGACATATTTTTCGGCTTCTTACTCGAAAAGACTAAAGCTTATGAACGTATTTATCGGCTTTTCTTCTGTGCCCAGATTTACTTCTCGCAAACTATCGATCGTCGGCTGCCCCCGTCTTCCATTTGCTTCAAAGCTGTCTCAAGATGCTTGACAATTTCAAGATTTGCCTTTAATAGCTGATTGACTGTGACCATATTCACTGAAGATTCTGCCCCCAATCCTTGAAAATTTTCTTTTCTCTTCTAACCGACTCTGATAGGGATTTAAATTCCTTTTTCATGATTTAAACCAGTTGGTTCTTCGTAATCAAAACCCATGCTTTTCATAATTTACTTACTTGTCGGACTGTATTTCTTAAGATCGTGAGATGTCAGCTTTCCGTGATATACATTATTTTCAGCTCTTTCTTCTACCTTTACTTCCGAAGGGGCGTAAAATTTAATTGGCTCTGGATACTTTGCATTGGCTTTGACATGAAACCTTTTCGGAACAGCCGAGAATGGCTTGTTTCTTTTAGCATATGGCAATGGTACTGTATAATTTGACTGTAAGATTTTTAACTATTCAAGTGATAATAACATTAATGGTGGCTATCTTGGCTGTCTTAGATGTTTCAGCACAAAATAGAACTTTTTTGCTTCTGAAGTTCCAGATGATCCTGTCCTTTTAGATTCCTCTTTCATTACTTTCGCATGAACATTTTACAGGGCTTTGTTTTCATCACTCTTTCTCTCTTCTTCTTTGGAAAATCCATCATAATAACTAGCGTCTGTAAAGAAGGCTTCGGCTTCTGTATATGGCTTCGCATCGGCCATTACTTTATACTGTACTCCGTTCTTACAGTACTTGAAACATTTGTGTAGGGTAGAAGGTATATGCTGTACTGATGTATCCATGGTCTTCCCAGGAGAAGATTATATGTCATGACTGCATTAATTACATGGCAAACAACATCAATAGTTAATTATCTTATTTATAATATTATTGTAATTTTACCGAGCGCACATTACCTATTTTGATTAAAGCCCTGTATCATCATTCCACTAGGGAGCAGATCAGAACGACAGTAGCCCAATTTATTCAACATTATTAGATTCACCGTAGACCTGTTATCAAGCATAATCCGATTAACTTCCCTGCCGCGGACGTGGCCCACTTTCATTAATGGCCTATTGTGCCCTGTATCACAGGCCAAATCATCATCAGAGAAGGAAACTATTGGCATGCAGTCCTCTCGTTCTTTGTGTTCTTCATTTTCATCTCTGTAAGCAATGTTTCTTTGACATCATTTTTGGACAGTGCTTGAATCAGACGTTGCCGAAAGTCCTTTGATAGCTTTAATGAATCATAAACGCTTAACCGTGCCGATATGCCTTTCAAGTGACTTACTACATAAAAAGTCACCTTTGCTGCTTCATTCTTCTCTTTTCTTTCATCACTGTCATGCTGATTTTCGATGATCTCTTTTCTTATGACTACAGTTTTCTGCCTTGGGGGACTTGCCATTCTTTTTCCCGATCGCAGTGTGATTACTGCGGCCTTTCCTGTCATCTTACAATTTTCTTTCCCTGTTCTTTCATGGGTACTTTCCTGAATTGTTATTACATTCACTATCGCCTTTGTGTCTCTTTCTCCAATTTCTTTGTATTATGCGTTTCAACGTGTAACAATTTTCTGTCGGGTGTCCCACTAGACAATGATAGCGGCAGAAATCCCTTTCTCTCGTCCTTAATGCATCTTCGGGGCGCTTGGATGCATGTAATTCTATTGTAATGGCTTTCAACAATTGGTTCATCATGGGAACAACATCTTCTCTGTCGAATGTGAACCCTTCGTGAGAATTAAGTGATCTGGGCCTTTTTCTGCTAAAGCTGCTACTAGGACGGTTTAATTCTTCCTTTCGTTCTATGCTTTTTTCTCTTGAATCTCTTATCTCCTGACCTCTTTTCTCATGATCCACAGTGTTTACGATCAACCTACTAGGTCCTCTCCTGGCCGTTTCATAGCGAAAGGTTGTCATTTTTTGGGTCATCAGCTCCAAGGCATGGGCTTTGGTGGCCAGATCCGAAAAGTTTTAATATCAGCGCTAGTAAGCCCAAATGTCTCTTCTAGCAACTGTCTGCAAGAGGCTTCTAATGTCTTCTATCTGTCTATGAATTTCTCCACACGTTCCCCTTCTCTCTGCCGTATAGAAGCTAACTATGTAATGCTAACATTGCATTCTGATGAGAAGAAATTCAACATAAAAGCATCCTTCATTTGTTCCCAAGTGTGTATCGATCTTGGAGCCAAACTAGAATACCATTGAAATGCCTTACTTGTCAGAGAAGATCTGAACAGTCGTAAGAAATATTATGGTATCGTGGAGAAATTTCCCATAATGGTAATGAAATGTATCAAATGTTCCTCTGGCAATTCATCCTCATTAAACTTCTAGAAGTCTGGATGCTTGAAGTTAACTTGAAAGGGGACATCTTCTACTTCCCTCGGATATGGTGTTCGATATTTGAATCGGACGATATTCTCACGTTCCCTTTCTGTTATGACAGCTTCCTCAATAACTTGTTGTACTTCCTCTTGAGTTATGGTTCTCACCGCTAGAGCAGATCTGAGTGATCCTACCCCTGGTGGCTAAAAGCCTTCAGGTTCTGTTCATCATGCCCATCATTGTAGGAGCCACCATCCAGGCCATGTTATGCGTGAGAGTTGACAAAGCTTTCCTAAGATTTCTACACTCTTGAATAGAAGATTTCTACCACCTATGGGTACTCGAACCCTTGACCGGGAGTTGAAACTCCTGAGAGTCTAGCACCCGGGTGATCCGCGCAACCCATTGTTCAATCTTTCTAATTCTTTTTCTATACCTCAATAGTTTGTTCTCGCAAGTTGTTGGAGTCTTCACAGTTTGTACACGTAAATTGTTGGAGTCTTCACAGTTTCTGCGCACAAAGTGTTTGAGTCTTCACAGTTTGTGCTCGCAAGCTGTTGGATTCTTCATAGTTTATGCTTACAAGATGATGGAGTCTTCACGGTTTGTTCTCGCAAGTTGTTGGAGTCTTCACAGTTTCTGCGCACAAAGTGTTTGAGTCTTCACAGTTTGTGCTCGCAAGCTGTTAAATTATTCCCAGTTTGTGCACGCGAATTGTTAGATAGTTTTGGGTCACATGATATTGGAGTCTTCACAGTTTATGTGTGCAAGCTATTAGAGTCTTCACAGTTTGTGCACACAAGCTGTTGGAGTCTTCACAGTTTGTGTGTGCAAAGTATTGGGATCTTTACAGTTTGTGCTCGCAAGTTGTAAGAGTCTTCACAGTTTGTTCTCGTAAGTTGTTAGAGTCTTCATAGTTTGCGCTCGCAACCTGATGCAACCTTCACAATTTGTTCTCTTAAGTTGTTAGAGTCTTCATAGTTTGTGCGCACAAAGTGTTTGAGTCTTTACACTTTGTACGCGCAAATTGTTGGAGTCTCACAGTTTGTGCTCGCAAGCTATTAGAGTCTTCATAGTTTGTGCTAGCAAGCTGATGTAGTCTTCATGGTTTGTTCTTGCAAGTTGCTAAAGTCTTCACAATTTTTGTGCCCAAAGTGTTTGAGTCTTCACAGTTTGTGCCTGCAAGCTGTTGAATTCTTCACAATTTGTGCGCGTAAATTGTTGGAGTCTTCACAGTTTGTACTTGCAAGCTGTTGGAGTCATCACTGTTTGTGCATGCAAATTATTGGAATCTTCACAGTTTGTGCTCGCAAGCTGATGGAGTCTTCACAGTTTATTCTCACAAGGTGTTAGACTCTTCACAGATTGTGCGCATAACGTGTTTGAATCTTCACAGTTTGTACTTGCAAGCTGTTGGATTCTTACATCCTGTACACGTAAATTGTTGGAGTAGTCACAGTTTTTGGTCGCAAGCTGATGGAGTCTGAAGTTTGTGCATGCAAGCTGTTGGAGTCTTCAGAGTTTATGCTTGTAAGCTGTTGGAGTCTTTTAAGTTTGTGCGCCCAAAGTGTTGGACTCTTCACAGTTTGTGCTCAAAAGCTGTTGGAGTCTTCATAATTTATGCTCGCAAGCTGTTGGAGACTTCATAATTTATGCTCGCAAGCTGTTGAAGTCTTCACAATTTGTTCTTACAAGATGTTGGAGTCTTCAAAGTTTGTGTTCGCAAGCTGTTGGATTCTATACAGTATGTGCGTAAAAATTGTTTGAGTCGTCACAGTTTGATCTTACGAGTCGTTGGAGTCTTCATAGTTTGTGCTTGCAAGTTGATGGAGTCATCATAGTTTATTCTCGCAAGTTCTTGGAGTTTGCACAGTTTGTGCGCACAAAGTGTTTGAGTCTTCATAATTTGTGCTCGCAAGATGTTGGATTCTTCACAATTTGTGTACACAAATTTTGGATTCTCCATAATTTTTAGTTGCAAACTGTTGGAGTCTTCACAGTTTATGCTCTCAAGCTGTTGGAGTATTAATAGTTTTCACGCGTAACTTGTTGGAGTCATCACAATTTGTGCTAGCAAGCTGTTGTAGTCTTCACAGGTTGTGCGCACAGAGTGTTGGAGTCTTCACAGTATCTGCTCACAAGATATCAAAGTCTTCATAGTTTGTGCTCGCAAGTGTTTGGAGTCTTTATTGTTTGTGCTCACAAGCTGTTGGAGTCTTCAAAGCTTAAGCTCACAAGATGATGTAGTCTTCATAGTTTATGCTTGTAAGTTGTTGGATTCTTCACAATTTGTGCACACAAATTATTGGAGTTTTCATAGTTTGTGCTCACAAGCTGTTGGCGTCTTCATAGTTTATGCTTGCAAGTTGTTGGAGTCTTCATAGTTTGTGCTAGCAAGCTGATGCAGTCTCCACAATTTGTTCTCGCAAGTTGTTGGAGTCTTCATAGTTTGTGCTCCCAAGCTGATGCAGTCTTTCAGTTTGTTCTCGCAAGTTGTTGGAGTATTCACAATTTGTGCACGCAAATTGTTGGAGTCTTATAGTTTGTGCTCGAAAGCTGTTAGAGTCTTCCTAGTTTGTGCGCGCGAATTGTTGGAATCTTCACAGTTTGTGCTCGCAAGCTGTTGGAGTCTTCATAGTTTGTGCTCGCAAGCTGTTGGAGTCTTCATAGTTTGTGCTTGTAAGCTGATGGAGTCTTCACAGTTTGTTCTCGCAAGTTGTTGGAGCCTTCACAGTTTCTGTGCACAAAGTGTTTGAGTCTTCATAGTTTGTGCTTGTAAGTTGTTGGATTCTTCCTAGTTTATGCGCGAAAAATTGTTAGACATTTTTGGATTGCATGTTGTAGGAGTCTTCACAGTTTGTGCTCGCAAGCTATTGGAGTCTTCACAGTTTGTGCGCGAAATTGTTAGAATTTTCACAGTTTGTGCTCGTAAGTTGTAGCAGTCTTCACAGTTTGTTCTCGCAAGTTGTTGGAGTCAAGTTGATGCAGTGTTCAGAATTTGTTCTCTTAAGTTGTTAGAGTCTTAATAGTTTGTGCACACAAAGTGTTTGAGTCTTCACAAGTTGTGCCACAAGCTGTTAGATTCTTCACGATTTTCCCGCGCAAATTGTTGGAGTCTCACAGTTTGTGCTCGCAAGCTATTAGAGTCTTCATAGTTTATGCTCACAACCTGCTAGAGTCTTCATAGTTTGTACTCGCAAGCTGATGCAGTCTTCACTGTTTGTTCTTGCAAGTTGTTAAAGTCTTCACAATTTGTGTGCCCAAAGTGTTTGAGGTTTCACAATTTGTGCCCGCAAGCTGTTGGATTCTTCACAGTTTATGCATGCAAATTGTTGGAGTCTTCATAGTTTATACTCGTAAGCTGTTGGAGTCAACATAGTTTGTGCGTGCAAATTATTAGAATCTTCACAGTTTGTGCTCGCTATTTCGTCCAGAAATGAAATCCATTTAATTTCGGAGAATTTCTTATTTAACATTGATGAAGATGGATCAAAGAGAATATTCATCAATTTTCATTTATTCTGAGTCCATTAACATCCTCTTGATCCTTTGATTCCAGGATAGAATCTCTTAATAAAGAAAAATGCACAAGTCAAATATAATCAAAATGTAAATTTTGGCAGCATTCCTGCGCGTTTTCATCAAATCTACAGGGGAGACGAGTTGTGCGGGTTTCCCATGCTAGGATCCCTTGGAAATATCTGAAATAGCCTGATCGTTCGATATAAATTTCAGTATAATGACTGCTCTTAAAGATTACCCGCGCAACTCATATAGAAGTTGCGCGGCTGACGAGTTGCGCGAGCTCGTGCAACTTGCTATGAGTAATGTGGCACTCCTTCCTTCCTTCTGTCTTTAATACCTGTCAAAGAGACTGACCTCTTGAACATATGTTCCCTCAAATGAGGGGGTGAGGGGGTATTTATAGGCATTCGCACGTGTGAGCCCTCGATTCCTGTGCTATGGACCCCACTTCACACCAACAACTCCTCCCTTTCTGGCCTGACTTGTGTGACCAGGTGAGACTTGGGTGAGTTACGCGGATCCATGTAACTTGGGTTCCGCGCAACTTGCATCCTGTGCAACTTGGGTCCCACGCAACTTGTACTGCTTTCCCTCTCTCTTTTCATGCCTCTCTCCAACTTCCTCTCTATAATCAATTTTGGTACCCTAACAGATGCCCCCATGATCCAAAATTTGATTTTCCTAAATCAATTTAAAGGATCAAACTTGCTATGGAGTACCTGAGTTACCTGGATCCGCCCAACTTGCTAACTCACGCAACTCTCTGGCGACGTCTCGAGCCTATAAATATCAATTCCTTCCAATCATTTCTTTCTTCCAGTCTCTCTATCTTCCAGCGATTCCCTTTTCCGCGCTACATTCCCGTGCAACTTGCCCCTACAAGTCTGCCGCACAACTCATCCGTACTTAGTGCGGTAAATTCTTACCCTGAAACTCTACCAAAATTTCTAACTTTTCCAGACTTAACCATTTTTCAAACTTCCCAACTATGGTTCGCACTAAGAGAACTTTTCATGTAATAGAACCACCCACAGATCGTCCCTCTCATGCTAGCTATAATACCCCGGACTTTTGCCAACCTGGAGTTAGACGTCTTTAGGCAATGAGTCAACCATAACACCTTGGTAACTTCTCATAACTCAATTCCAAAGCTAAAGAAATCATTTAGAACTAAATTCTTTAAAAATTTAACGTGAATTAACTAGCGCTACACTAGATTACCTGCGAAAGTAGCACCAACCACTTTAAATACGATCTGTAAGACCCAAAACCTATAGAATTGTTAACGCTATGTTACCCTAAAATCTAGGATCAATCTCTAAGCCCAGTTGCCCTCGAGATCATTTGAAAACTTCGTATCGGACCTGGACCGCACGTCGAAAGTCTTATAGTGATGAACTTAGACCATTATGACCGCCTAGTTGGACTTGACTATCACCTCAAAAATCAAGCCCAAACGATGTCCTGAGACTGTTTCCTTGAGTCCGGAGTGAAGAGAGTGAGAAAGAGAAAATTTTTAGAAAATTAAATATAATTTTAAGTAATCTGGATCGTTTCACTTACGCGTTATTTCTAAGTGTTTTGACCGTTAGATTTTGACCCAAATTTACCCTCGGATCAGGATAGGTGGCCCATACATGTCATAACACTTGTGGCTCTGATTGACTTTCACTGACCGCTGAACTGAAACTGGTCCGCCACGGTCGAACCTGACTAGATTGAAAACTTAGCTTGACCTAGATCCGATATTAGAGAGCTTAAGTCCGACCACATTTAGTAACAGGACCTCCAGAAGTGCTCCGTTGGAACGGAACAAGCCCGATTTGGTTATAACCAAAGTATACCATGGCCTTGGGGCCATTTTCATCAATTTAGAGCCTATATAAGAGGCTTAAACCCCCTCTCTCATATCCCATACAAATTTTCTAAACCTAAGGGAGAGAAGAAAGAAAGAGAAGGAAAGAGAGAGAAGGTGAGTGAAGGTGTGGGAGTTATTCTTAAGAATCGCTTCTGCTATTCTACGTGTTTATTCATCACATCCGTGTCACTACTACGGCAATTCTAACTTCGTTCTTAGGTAAGAAGACCTAACCCTAATCTGTTCTAGGGTTCCAAATATTCCAAGTAGTAAAATAGCTAACTCCACACATGCTATAGGTTGACATTTCATCGTTGACGAAGACTTAGAGTCTCTGTCGAGTTTGTTACGATTCTACGACATAAGGTGCGAACTATAGATGCTTAGGTTATGGTTTTCAACGCTTTCAATGCCGGATAATGATAGATTCATGATCTGAATGCTATTTCACATGTAGAATGCGAAGTCTGTTTTGTGTTTCAGTTACGTATGTATTATGCAGAGTTATGCGGTTTGAGACATGATTCTCAATCTCCTTAGTAATGTGTATGATTTTCTCCATGTATGTCATATGCTGATGACTGTTTGTTTTTGAATTGAATACGTGAGAATTCATGTTTACATTATTTTTCAGAACATGCTCAAATGATAGTATAATTTGAATTATTTCTCCGCTACTGCTTTGAATATTTCATATGAATATTTGATGTAATGGAATGTGATTGGGGCTATTGTATAGTCCAGGCAATTGGTAATACGCCTTGAGTTTGTGGCCGAGACCTTTTTGCCACGTAGGACGTGTTTGACGAACCCGAGCCGTGTGTTGCTTGTCGGCAGTGGTTAGGCCACACGAGGTGCTTATGCAGTTCATGTCGATCAACTCAACGGACGCTCGTACTAGTTGAACTCGTCAAGTAACCCGATTAGCCCGATGTATGTTAACCATGTATGGACACTACTGCTTGAATCTAAAGTACCAAACTTAACAGTGAAAATCCCGTTAACCATGGTACCTTAATCCGCTAAGACTCATGAGCCAGGCATGGTGGTATGGGACACCGTGGTCGAGCTGTCGGCCTACGCTGGGGCCACGAGCCTCCCCGTAGTGACCAGTGAGCAACCCAGACTCGTGAGCCGAATACGGTGGTATGAGACACTATATTCGAGCTGTCGGCCTACACTGATTTGGTGATGGTGGAGTGGTGTAACGATTACGAATAACAGCCCTGGTAGCCCTTGTAGTGACCTCGAGTGTATTCTGAGTCTATGTGGAGGCTACGTAACACCCCGAAAATTGGGGGTCGAGCATAAACTCAACTTTCGAGTTTCAGAACATCACTTATGCAACATTTTCAATGATGGATGAATGTCGGTTGTCATAGTGCATGAAACATGAAGTGGATTAAGCCAAAACAGCATATCATACTCTAGAGACAGTTAAATTAGCAAGCGGAAGAATATGATAGATATATAGAATATATGAACTGTTGTAGGTCTCAAGAGTGTGAACATGTTACCAGGTTAACCAAATACATGTATACTCCAAAATAAAAAGAAAGAATATATATGAGTGTGTAAATAAAAGAGAAAATACTAAGTGTATTGACATCTAATTAGTAACCCCGTAAACCCGTCGATCAGAACCAGCATATAGGAGAAATCCTCCTCATCATCAAACAAGTCCGGCTCCGCTTCACAAGCAGCGCCATCATCTGCAACTAAAACAAGGACTGCTTGGTGTGCGCGACACCGTTCCGTAACGTGGGAGTGAGTGATTAACTCAGTGGAATCATAGAGCAAAGATTAACATGTTATCAAATCAATCATGCGATAATAGTAAAGCAGGCAATCAAACATTCCTAGATACTGTTGTTAATGCAAGCATGAAATGACATGATGGATGCCCTCACCGACATTCTCCCTCATACGACACCATCTTACGCCCGCGGCATGCTTTCTTCCCACAGTGCTCCACATCTTCCAGGCACATGCAGTGCGATGTGGATATGATTACCGGGTTGTTATTAGTCCTTTTCATACAGCAGGATTGGGAAACTAGGGTACTTTGCTTATATCAATCCCAACACGGATCCTGTATAGGGTCGTCACTCCTAGTAATCTCATACAATGTTATATTTGTATGTTGCTGCAAGGGCTGCTAGGGCTGTTGCACGCACTCGATGCTCCTCTCCCCCATCACCTTATCAATACATGCCTAATATACTCTTGTCGTTACGGAAGGGTCGTCGCCTCCCGTAGACTCAGAATACACTCGAGGTCACTACAAAGGGCTCATCACCAATCAGTGTAGGCCGACAGCTCGAATGTAGTGTCTCATACCACCACAATCGGCTCACGAGTCAAATGTGCTCACTGGTCACTACGGGGAGGTTTGTGGCCCCAGCGTAGGCCGACAGCTCGACCACGGTGTCCCATACTACCATGCCCGGCTCATGAGTCTTTATGGATCAAGGTACCATGGTTAACAGGGTTTTCAATGGTAAGTTCAGTACCCTAGGTTCGAGCAGTTATGACTCATACAAGGTGAACATACAATGGCCAGTCTGTAAGCAAACTCAAGCGCGATCTTATATATGAGCCGGCCAAAGGGAAGTGACTCAGACGTTCTTCTTGACTTTGCTATGAGGACGATTTGTCGCAACACAAAGGTGGCCATACACACATTCTCTCCCTGGCACACTTGATACAGGAAATCGATCATGAGACGCGTACATTTACTGCGGTTGGACGACTTAGGATACACATTGAACGTGCAAATGTGGTGCAACAGGTAAAAATCATCCGACATGTGAGACACTAAGAGGCTCTTGTTACGTTGCCACGGAACTAAACCACCACATAGGAACCTGGTGCGGCGATTTCGCTCACGAACACTCTTCAGATTCTTAGCACTTGGATGTACCTCGCCAAGAGGCACCTTCAAAAGTCGAGCTATCAACCGAACATTAATCGTGGCTTCCCGGTCTCTATTAAAGGGAATCCTGAACTGCAATGGCTCCAACGTAGGAGCCCGAATATGAGCATAGAAGGCACGAACAGTGCTCACGTTCGCACGAGACTGGGCTTCAAAGAGCCGACCCTAGCTGGCAGCTTCGATGCGCTCAAATAACAGAAACTCACCAAAGAGCCGCTCCTCCACATGCGCCTCAAACAGTACCTTGCGATCAGTATACTCGCCATGGGCCAAGTCCTCCAACAATGCTCTTCCTATCTGAGCGTGGGGATCCAAATCTCACTTCGTATGCAGCTCTCTCCCAACACTTGGACTAGCGGCGGCGCTTAAGCTAGCGGCGCCACCTCTTGGCTTCCTCGATTGTGAAGGGCGACTAGGCCCAGCTTCATCTGCGGTGGTCTTCCTCTTTTCCATGAGAGAGAGGATGGTGGAAAGGGAGAAAAAGGCCAAAATAGCCTCAACAATAGCCATGGAAAATGGGGGAAAGGGGAAGAAATGGCTGCCCTAACGGACTGAAACGAATCTAGGCTCTATAGAGGGGTAAATCAGGCCCTCAAAGGCTGAATTTTCAAAGGGGAAAAATTAAGATAAGTTGGAATGGAGGCTCACCTGATTTTCAGCCTTCTATGGAGGTTGGGAGAGCTCCAAATGATGAAAATGGAGAGGAAAGGGAGTGCCAACAGTTGTGAATGATGGGTTGGCGTCGGTTGTGACTGAAAATGGGATTGGGGGTGGTTTGAAGACGGGATTTGAGAGGGAGGCAACAAAAAACTTGAAAAGGGAGAGCTTGAGAGGGCTGTTTGTGAAGGAGGTAGGCCTTTCGGGAATTTTTAAGGGACGACCCACATATAGGAGGGGTGCCCTACACATCAGAGGGCGTCGGCTCGAAGTACGGCCTGAGTGGGGCTCACCGTAGGGTGAGGCCTTGCCGAACTGGCGAGGTCCTTGCCGGTGAAAGTCATTTTCGGCGAGGCTGGCCATATAGGCTGGGTCTCCCCTGCTCTAGGGGCGCCCAAAAGGTGTGGTTTCCCCCCAGGTTCATTGTATAATAGCTAGGATTGGCCCATGAACCCGTTTGAGGAATTTCGGGGCCAATTTACAAAATGAAATGCGTTTATGTGACATGTAGCATATGATTTTGGGGTAGGAGAGGCTAATCCATCCAACTAACCCATTTAGTCCACTAGATTACATAATTGGAATGGTCAAAAATTTAATTTATACATATTTTTACTATTTATAGTAAATTTTTGCATAAGAATGATTCTCCATCATTTTTACGTTAGGATTTATATCTAGTATGAACGGACTTAGAAAAAGTTGAAGAATGAGGTGGTGGAAGGAGAGATTTCAAAGGAATTGGATAAAAAAAGGGTTTTAGGCCTTGAGATTGAATGTAAGGGTTGTGGTCGACCCACGACCTAAGGACATCCATTTTCGGATTTGGAATTCTTCAGGGAATGTCTCAAACCCATCGACTAACGACCTAGAGGCTACTTAGGTCGCTTCACGCGACCGAAGACATGTTATGGCCTAAATTACAGTATAGTCTCACCTGTCGGCAAAACTTGGGATTCTAATGTGTTTTCTAAGTTTCCATCTCCCCCTTCCTAAGTCAGAGTGCGTCAGTGTACGTTGTGTTACCATAACCCAGGTCCAGTTTAATCCAAATCATGCTCTGATACCATCTGTAACACCCTGAAAATCGGGGGTCGAGCATAGACTCCACTCCCGAGTTTCAGAACATCACTTATGCAAAATTTTCAATGATGGATGAATTTCGGTTGTCATAGTGCATGAAACATGAAGTGGATTAAGCCAAAACAACATATCATACTCCAGAGACAGTTAAATTAGCAAGCGGAAGAATGTGATAGATATATAGAATATATGAACTGTTGTAGGTCTCCAGAGTGTGAACATGTTACCAGGTTAACCAAATACATGTATACTCCAAAATAAAAAGAAAGAATATACATGAGTGTGTAAATAAAAGAGAAAATACCAAGTGTATTGGCATCTAATTAGTAACCCTATAAACCAGTCGATTAGAACCAGCATATAGGAGAAATCCTCCTCATCATCAAACAAGTCCGGCTCCGCTTCACAAGCAGCGCCATATCTGAAACTAAAACAGGGACTGGTTGGTGTGCGCGACACCGTCCCGTAATGTGGGAGTGAGTGATCAACTCAGTGGAATCATAGAACAAAGATTAGCATGTTATCAAATCAATCACGCGATAATAGTAAAGCAGACAATCAAACATTCCTAGATACTGTTGTTAATGCAAGCATGAAATGACATGATGAATGCCCTCACCGACATTCTCCCTCATACGACACCATCTTACGCCCGCGGCATGCTTTCTTCCCACAGTGCTCCACATCTTCAGGAACATGCAGTGCGATGTAGATATGATTACCGGGTTGTTATTAGTCCTTTTCATACAACAGGATTGGGAAACTAGGGTACTTTGCTTATATCAATCCTAACACGGATCCTGTATAGGGTCGTCACTCCTAGTAATCTCATACGATGTTATATTTGTAGGTCGCTGCAAGGGCTGCCAGGGCTATTGCACGCACTTGTTGCTCCTCTCCCCCATCACCTTATCAATACAGGCCTAATGTACTCTTATCATTACGGAAGGGTCGTCGCCTCCCATAGACTCAGAATACACTCGAGGTCACTACAAAGGGCTTGTCACCAATCAGTGTAGGCCGACAGCTCGAATGTAGTGTCCCATACCACCACAATCGGCTCACGAGTCAAATGTGCTCACTGGTCACTACGGGGAGGTTTGTGGCCCCAGCGTAGGCCGACAGCTCGACCACGGTGTCCCATACCACCATGCCCGGCTCATGAGTCTTTATGGATCAAGGTACCATGGTTAACAGGATTTTCAATGGTAAGTTCAGTACCATAGGTTCAAGCAGTTATGACTCATACAAGGTGAACATACAATGTCCAGTCGGGTTACTCGACGGGCTCGACTAGTACGAGCGCACGTTGAATCGACCGACATGAAGTGCACAAGCACTTTGTGTGGCCTAACTACTGCCGACGACTCTAGTATGACTCGGGTTCGTCATACACATCCTTCGTGGCAAATAGAATCCAACCACGAATACAAATCTGTTACCGACTGCCTGGACTAGAGTATAGCCCCAAGCACATGAAATGTGAATCAGTAATCATATGAGATAGAGAAAATTGAAATAACAAGAGATTCAAGCATGTTAGCAACATGTTATAAGATACAACGTATGCAATTCAACCATATACAAGCATTTCATATATATAAGGTAATCAATTCAAATAAACATTTATACAAACACTTAGACTACACAACTCCAACGTACTTGACGTATGTTGATTTCAACATGTAATATGACAGATCCTTATATCAAGGAGATGTCTAATACACAACAATCATGATCTTACATTCAAAACATATGGCAAGTATAAATCATATTGATTTAGGCATTTCCACAAACACTTAGTCTACACACATTAGTCTACATAGCATATGTCGGCTAATATGTACATTAGGGCGAATCTTTTCGCAAAACAGATCATACATCCATAACTAGTACAAATACATGGTAAATACCCATGGCAATCATATCGGTAAAATACGTACGTATACAGTATTTCCAACAATTACCTAAAATACCCTAAATCTCAAATTCACCGTACGTATACGAAATGGAAAATGGACAGCATGTTCTACATGTCAAATGGCGTTCTCGTCGATAATCTACTATTAAACGACATTAAAAGCTTTGAAATCAGTCAATCTAAGCGTTTAAAATCCTCACCTTTTGCCTTAAACGTGTATCGATTCGAATAGAACGTCTACGCTTCGTTAACGGTGTTATGGCGACCTAGTGCATAAGATACATAAGCTATTTCGATATTTGAATCGAAAGAATCCTTAAAACAGTTATAGGTTAGGGTTTTCTTACCTAGAACGAAGTTAGAATCGCCAGAATAGCGATGCAGGTGGGTGGCTTTGGCACGTGGAGCAACATGGAAGAATCTCTGGAGAAATCACCAGCTTCTCCCTCACTTTCTCTCTCTTTTCTCTCCTCTCTCCTAGGATTTTTCCAAAATTCGTATGGGTTAGAAGGCTAAGGGTTTAAGCCCCTTTTATAAGCCCAAACATGACCAAAATAGATTCCAAGTCAAGGTATACTTGGGTTATAGCCAAATCGGGTCTTTTTCGATCCAAAAGAGCATTTCGGGAGGTCCCCTGGCCAAACGTGGTCGGACTTAAGCTCATGTATATCGGATCCTGCTCACACCAAGTTTTCAGACCTGTAGAGTTCCTAGATCGTACGTGATGGTCCAGTTTCAGTTCAGCGGTTACGGAGTCTCGATCGAGGATTCCAAGTATACTGACCTAAGTGAGAAATGTTCCCTGATCCGAGGGTGTATTTGGGTCAGATTCCGACAGTATGAATGCTTATACTGATCCCGCAAGCGAAACGTGCCAGATTTATTTAAATTCCATTTAATTTTAAATGAATTTCACTCTTTCTCACACTCCTCGCTCCAGGCTCAATGAAATAGCATCAGAACATCGGTTGGGCTTGATTTTCGAAATGATTGTCAAGTCAGCTAAGCGGTCCTAACGGTCTGAGATTATAGATATCGGACTTCCGACGTGCAGTCTAAATCCAATACGAAGTTTCAAAGGGTTCCTGAGAACAAACAGGTTTAGAGTTTAATCCTAGATTTTAGGGTATTGTAGCGTCATTGGTTCTACAAGTTTTCAGTCTTGCAGATCGTATTTAAAGTGGTTGGTGCTAATTTCACAGGTATTCTAGTGTAGCGCTGGCTAATTCACGTTAAATTCTAAAGAATTGAGTTCTAAATGATTTCTTTGGCTTTGGAATCAAATTTTGAGAAACTACCAAGGTGCTATGGTTGACCCATTGCCTAAGGACGTCTAATCCCAGGTTGGCAAAAAATCCCGGGTGTTACAGGCGACGACCCTTCCGTAGCAACAAGAGTACAAACTAGGCCTGTATTGATTTAGTGATGGGGGAGTGGTGTAATGATTGTGTAACAGCCCTTGCAGCGACCTAGAACCGCACTTCGTATGAGATATGATAGGACTGACGACCCTAGACTGGATCATTGTTGGAAAATGATACAAGGGAGGTACTTTAGATTTCTGACCATATATATCCGTCAATCTTGGTCCTCTGAAGTCCGTCCCTTGCCCTAGTGATCATCAGAACGTTAAATCCAAGCTTTTGGCATTCTTTTTCAGTCAACTCTCCTAATCACACCCTGCAACAAAACACGATTAAAACTGGGCATTAAACAATATTATGCTCATAAATTCAAGTAATAAATGGGGTCTAATATGCACTATTTGACCCTCAACACAACCCCCAACCAGCATTTTGCTAGTCCCGAGCAAATTATGCAAAAAATAAGTTGAGAATTATAGGAGAACTTTCTATGAAATTGAGTGAGATTTTGAACAAGATACGAGAAATTTAATATTCATGAATGTTAGAATTTGTTTTCTCCTGAGCTCAAGCGCACGGTAGACTTTATAATCAAGTGTAAAGTATTAATCCATCAATTAGAAAAATTTTAAACATTGAGATCCATAGATGTATAGTCTAATCTCGGCTTATCATCATTAAGAGATCCAATCGTCAATTTCATGATATCATTGGTAACCAACAAGAAAATTCATGACAACCAAAACCTAATCCAAAACTTGCCTCATAGATTAGCCTATTAACTTGTGATTTTTCTATTCAAATTAATGCCAAGGAAGGGGAATCAAATCCTCACCTATAGGGAGCAAACCTATGGTGAAGATCGTACACCTGACTCTTTTTAGATATCATTCATGGGGAATTAACTCCACACCTATAGGGAGTAAACCTATGGTGAAGATTAATTATCTAACCTTTCCAATTTTTATACCATGATGGCAAGATATTTCAGGCTGGTTCCTTTCGTGCTTAGTGATTACCAAATTAACCTTTCAATGTCAGACTGAAATCTTAATGTGTAAGCAAGACGTGTCCTAAAATCATGATTCAATCAATGTTTACAACTTCTAATCATGAATTAATAATTCACTTAACTATGAAATCTAACAGATACGGAATCCAAGAGTCATAAATCCACCATTATGTATCTTGGAAATCTAAATTAGGGATATCTGTCAAAATCACTTCGAATTTGTAGGAATTTTTAGAAAAAATTTTTAAAAAATTTCACAATTTTTGCTCAAGACCAAGAAAATACTGATTAGGAAACCTAATCTCCCACCCCCAACCTAAAATCTACATTGTCCTCAATGTAAAAGATATGAGCATGCAATGCACATGGGACAATGAAAGTAAATGAGAAGTGATGGGAAGATAGTACCTGAATAACGATTCAGGAGAGTTTCCAATAGATCACGGCATGGAAGCTTGTCAGCATGAGAGAGAAAGCAGAACAAAAATAACAAAAATAAAATCCTACCTATACCACTTTTGCAGGTGCTCTCGATTGCATTTAGCGTATGCAACAAGCCTTTAAACCCCTAGGTTACCCCTAGTGGACGAGTTGTAGTCTCGTGAGGGTTTGCAGTAATGTTACCCACAAACATTGAATCATCTACTAAAGAATGAAAAGGAAAAAAAAAAGCTGGGTTACCCCCCAGGAGCGCTAAATTTACCATCTTCAGCCAGACAAATAAAACAACTATCCTAGTCCTATGAAAACGATAAACCTACCTATACCTCCATCAGACTAGGAGATCAGTCCTGGTAAACAGGAGCAATCAGAAGAATGGACATGTCCTTTGAATCAAATGTCTCGACAAATGGCTTTAATCGATGTCCATTTACTTTAAACTCCTTGCCATTGTCGGGATCTCTTATCTCGACGGCCCCATGAGGATAAGCAGTGACAACAATGTAAGGGCCGGTCCAACGAGATCGAAGCTTACCCGGAAAGAGATGTAGTCGAGAGTCATACAAGAGGACTTTCTGACCGGGCGTGAATGATTTTCGTAAAATATGTTGATCATGAAACACCTTCATCCTGTCCTTGTAAATTCTCGAGTTTTCATATACATCGTTCCGGATTTCTTCCAGTTCATTTAATTGAAGTTTGCGTAGCGAACCAGCGTTGTCCAGATTGAAATTTAGATTTTTGATCACCCAGTATGCTTTATGTTCCAATTCCACCGGCAAGTGACAAGCCTTTCCATAGACAAGTCTAAAGGGAGATGTTCCAATAGGAGTTTTAAAAGCAGTACGGTACGCCCATAAGGCATCGGTCAATCGGATTGACCAGTCCTTACGATCAGGGTTAACCGTTTTCTCTATGATATGTTTGATCTCCCTATTGAAAATTTCAGCTTGTCCACTTGTCTGTGGATGGTATGGGGTGCTCACCTTATGAGAGATACCGTATTTCTTCATTAGACTCTCAAATGGTCTATTACAAAAGTGTGAGCCCCTGTCACTAATGATGGCTCGAGGCGTTCCGAACCGCGATAAGATATTTTCTTTCAAAAATTTAATGACCGTGCGATGGTCATTTCTGCGGCACGGAATTGCTTTGACCCATTTAGTGACATAGTCTACGGCGAGCAAAATATACAGATTTTCAAATGATTGGGGGAATGGTCCCTTGAAATCAATGCCCTAACAATCAAATGCTTCTATAATAAGGATGGGATTCAATGGCATCATATTTCGACGGGACAATACTCCCAATTTCTGACAACGCTCACAAGCCTTGCAAAACTCATGAGTGTCCCTGAACATAGTGGGCCAGTAGAAGCCACACTGTAAAATCTTGGCCGTGGTCTTTTTAACAGAAAAGTGACCACCACAGGCCTGTGAGTGACAGAAGGAGATGACACTCTGATGCTCATCGTCTGGTACGCATCTCCTTAAGATTTGGTCTGGGAAATATTTAAACAAATATGGATCGTCCCAGAAAAAGTTACGCACCTTGGTAAAGAATTTCTTCTTATCTTGTGACGTCCAGTGTGTCGGTATGGCACCTGTAGCAAGATAATTAGCAATATTAGCGAACTAAGGTGAATGGGAGACTCTAAACAGTTGTTCATCAGGGAACATGTCATTGATATGGGTCGCCTAAAGGGCATCAGAGGTATTAAGGCAAGAAAGATGATAGGCCACTACGTTCTCTACTCCCTTTTTATCTTTGATTTTTAAATCAAATTCTTGGAGTAGAAGGATCCATCGTATCAAGCGGGGCTTAGAATCATTCTTAGAAAGAAGATACTTAAGGGCCGCATGGTCTGTGTAAATGATGATCTTGGATCCGATCAGGTAGGATCTAAATTTGTCCAAAGCGAACACTACGGCTAAGAGTTCCTTTTCCGTAGTCGAGTAGTTCACTTGGGCAGGATTTAGAGTCCTACTTGAGTAGTGGATAACGTAAGGCCGCTTATCTTTTCTCTGGCCTAGAACCGCTCCAAGAGCATAATCAGAGGCGTCGTACATAAGTTCAAAAGGAAGGCTCCAGTCGGGTGGTTGCATGATAGGTGCAGTGGTTAACATGCCCTTAAGCTTAGTGAAAGCTTCTTGGAACTGCTCAGTCCACTCGTATGGTGTATCCTTTTGAAGAAGATTACATAAAGGACGAGAGAGGAGACTAAAGTCCTTTATGAATCGTCTGTAAAAGCCTGCGTGTCCTAAGAAGGATCGCACATCTCTGATGTTCTTGGGTGGAGGTAGGTTAGAGATAAGATCGATTTTTACCTTATCTACCTCGATTCCTTTGGACGAGATGATATGCCCAAGGACAATTCCCTTTTGAACCATAAAATGACACTTCTCCCAGTTAAGTACCAAATTCTTTTCTTCACATCTTTTCAGCACACATTTAAGACTTGCTAAGCATTCGCTGAAAGATGAACCAAAAACAGAGAAATCGTCCATGAAGACCTCTAAATATTTTCCCACCATGTCAGAAAAGATACTCGTCATGCATCGCTGAAAGGTGGCAGGGGCATTACATAACTCGAATGGCATCCTTCTGTAAGCAAAGGTGCCATAGGGACATGTAAATGTGGTCTTTTCCTGATCCTCAGGGGCAATTTCAATCTGATTATAACCTGAATACCCGTCAAGGAAACAATAATAGGAATGACCAGCTAGCTTTTCCAGGATTTGATCAATGAAGGGCAAAGGAAAGTGGTCTTTCCTTGTGACGGTATTCAGCTTTCTGTAGTCAATGCACATTCTCTAACCAGTAGTAACTCTGGTCGGCACGAGTTCATTATTGGCATTGGCTACGATGGTGATCCCGGACTTCTTAGGAACTACCTGAGTTGGACTCACCCATTGACTATCGGATATGGGGTATATGATCCCCACATCCAATAGTTTGAGAACCTCGGCCTCAACCACTTCCTTCATGTTTGGATTTAATCTACGTTGTGATTGCCGAACAGCCTTTGCATTATCCTCAAGATATATACGGTGAGTACAAATCGATGGGTTAATTCCCTTGAGGTCCGCTATCGTCCATCCAAAGGCTCCCCTATGCTCAATGAGAGTAGATATCAGCATACTCTCCTGTTCTTTCTCCAGGTGGGCAGAGATCACCATCGGGTATGTCTCATCTTGACCTAAATAGACATATTTTAAATCAGAGGGTAAAGGTTTTAGGTCAAGCTTCGGTGGCTTGAAGTTAGACGGTAGAGGCACTACATCAGTTTAGGGCAATTCTTCAATTTGTGGCCTCCACCGGTTAACTTCAAGTACCGGTGCAGTATCCAGCATGGCACACGTCTCCCTAATTATATCATCATCAAGATCATGGGAGTGGGCCAGGCACGTCTCTAGAGGATCAGAGGATAAGGTGAGAGGTGTTCTATCTTCCACAAAAGAATCAATCATGTTAACATCGTGAAAATTGTCATCATCCTCTGAGTTGCTGCCGTTATTGAAAAAGATATTCGATTCCAATGTCAAATTTCCAAAGGACATAGTCATGACACCATTCCTGCAATTGATAATTGCATTTGAAGTGGACAGGAATGGGCGACCAAGAATGATGGGAATCTGAGTGCTCGTGTCATTGATGGGTTCGGTGTCCAAGATGATAAAATCAATAGGGTAGTAGAATCTATCAACCTGGACCAACACATCCTCGATGATCCCTCTTGGTATACGAACAAAACGATCAGCAAGTTATAGTATGGTTCGAGTGGGTTTTAATTCACCCAAACCTAACTGTTGGTATACCGAGTAAGGAATCAGATTGACGCTTGCTCCTAAGTCAAGAAGTGCGTGATCAATTCGATAGTTTCCGATCACACATGATATGGTTGGGCAACCGGGATCTTTGAATTTTTGCTGCACATCTTGTTTCAGGATGACACTCACTTTCTCAGTCAAGGAGATCTTCTTTTGAACACTTTTTCGTCGTTTGGTAGTGCATAAATCCTTTAGAAATTTAGCATATGCAGGAATCTGTTTTATAACGTCAAGTAGAGGAATGTTGACTTTCACTTGTTTTAACACCTCTAGGATATCCTGAGAGTTAGATAGACGTTTTGGTTCAACCAACCGTTGGGGAAACGGAGCGACTGGCTTTTCTAGAGGTTCCGGTTCAAATTTTTGTGGGGCGCCACTAGATCCATCATTGTTGTCCTCTTCTGATTCTTGAGGCTTTTCGGGCCTAACCGGAAGGGTTTTATCAATAACCTTCCCACTCCTAAGAGTGGTGATGGATTTAGCGTGCCCCATTTGATTTGAAGAGCTGGGATCACCTGTCTCGTATTGCGGTTTCGGATTAGGGAGTGATTGTGCAGGGAACATCCCTTTTTCCATAGCCATCATACGTGAATCTATTTTTTGCATAAAATCTGAAATTCCTTGCATTGTCCGCGCCAGCTCTTGTATGGAAATTTGAACCGATTCTTCTTGAGGTTTCCCCTGATTTGGATTTTGATTGAAGAAACCTTGAGGGGTAGCAGTTTGTCCGTTCCTCCAACTAAAATTCAGATGATTTTTCCAGCCAGAATTGTACGTATTAGAGGGTGGTCCATTGAAAGGTCTTTGATAGTTATTTACGGCATTAGATTGTTCATTCAATACTTCTCGAAAGGCGGGTATTGAAGGACAATTTTCAGTAGTATGAATGTTGCAATCACAGATGCCGCAAACACTTTCATTAACTTTTTCCTTCCTTCCATGGCCTCAAATTTTCTGGTGAGATTGGCCACCTTAGCGTTAAGATCATTATCCTCTTTTAGGAGATATATTTCTCCTTTTTCCCTTGAATGAGTCGGCCTAGACATAGTGTTTGTCCTTGGGTAATAGTCCCATGATTGTATTTTTTCAGCGAGACTATCGAGGTAATCCCATACCTCGTCGACATTTTTATTAATAAAATCTCCGTTACACATTGTCTCGACCATTTGGCGCATGGAAGATGTTAGCCCATCATAGAAAAAATTCGTAATGCGCCATATTTCAAAGCCATGTTGTGGGTATGCATTAACCAGATCCTTGAACCTTTCCCAACATTGGAAGAATGTTTCATCTTCCTTTTGGGCAAAGTTCATGATTGCTCTCCTGAGGGTAATTGTCTTATGATGTGGGAAAAATTTCTTTATAAATTCCCTCTGCAAATCATTCCATGTGCCAATAGATCTAGGACGCAGTGAATGTAACCACGTCTTGGCTTTTTCTTTCAAGGAAAATGGAAAGAGTTTCAGCCTAATAGTATCCTCAGATACATTAGGAAAGTATAAGGTGCCTATGATTTCATCGAACTCTTTCAGATGCAAGTATGTTTCTTCAGACTCAAGCCCATAGAACTTAGGAAGGAGTTGGATAACCCCTGGCTTGATGTCCATATGTCCTGTATTCTCAGGAAAAATCATGCATGAGGGTGTACTCACCCCCGCCGGTTGTAAATAATCTCATAAAGTACGAGGCGGGGGTGCCTGATGCACCTCATTCTCATCATGTACTTCCTCAACCCTTGGTTGGGGTAGTGCTTGAGGTTGATTTTCAGTCATAACGTTTTCTAACTCAGGAGAATTCAAGTGGTGTCTAGTCCTGCGATGGACAGTCAACCCCTCAACTAATCCTCCTTCAGTCACGAGACGTCGAGTGTTGTCGCGTGCCCAATGGGGCATAAAACACACTCAGCCCTCAAATTCTACTTAAACCTAAGAGAAAGGAAGAAGAAATCTAGAAAATAAAAGGGAAAGATGGAAAGAGGTTACCAAAGTTGGAGTCCTAGGTTAAGAATCTGCAAAACAAAACAAAATAAATTAGTTTCTAAGAATAGAAGTCCTAATTGAAAGTAAATTAATTTCTAGGGAAAAGAAGAAATTCCAAAGAAAGAAGAATTAGAAAGAGCTTACTAAATTAGAAGCTTCCTACAAAACAGAAAAATTGAGTTAGTTCTAAAAATCAGATAGAAGGAAGAATAGAAAGTTTCTAAAGTTAGGAAAAATTTCTAATAAGGAAAATAACTAAGCGTCTAAACCTAATATTAAAAATTTCTAAAAAGAAAATCTAATCCTAAACTCATCCTAAAACTAATTAATTTCAGAAAACGTATCCAACAGTCCCCGGCAATGGCGCCAAAAACTTGTTCACTCCCCAAGTGCAGGGTTGTGATGTAGTAATAACTCGGTAAGACCGAGGTCGAATCCCAAGGGACTGAAACTTGTACGTTATCTAAAATTATCTAGAACTAGAACTAGGCTAAGATGAATTCTAAATCAATTAGCAATGGTGGAATACTTGTAGAATAATTAATCTAAAACTTAGGAAACAAATCAGAGATAGGAAACTAGGGATTTAGAGGATCCACTTGTAGAGATCAGGGAGAACTTATGCTTGAACAAAAAATTATGAAAATTACTGAACTGCCGTTGATCTAGTTTTCAAAGAGATGAAAGGTGTATGAATTAGAATGGATTCCATCACCAAACCATGCCCAAAGACTATGGCAAACAACAGAATCAAACTAATTACCACCCAATCACATGTATGAAAGTTAGGAAGGGTACCGTCATCCAACCATGCCCAGGAGACTATGGTGAACAACAGGACATCCTGACGTCATAAACATGAAAAGGAAATAGAAATAATCAAAGCATCGCAGACCCATTGTAATTTCAGTCACAACAGACCATTAAGAACTAAAAATATTCCTATAATAATCAACTAAAATCAACGTCGATTCATGAATAAATAAATAAATAAAAACATAAATTAAAACCTCCCATCTCACTACAAGCTTCACCTCCTAGCCCTAGCTAGGAGGTTCAGCCACACATGGTCAGGCTAAATCCAACTAAATAAAGAGAAAAAGAAAAGGAAAAGAAAAGTGAAAAAAACTAAGAATTTCTCTCTCTTTCTCTTTCTCTCTCTCTCTCTCTCCTTCTTTGCTCCACGTCCAAGCTCGAGTTCTCTGTTCTTCCTCCCAAGATCTGAATCCATGCTCCCCACGTCCAAAACCTCCTTTTATAGCTGCTGGAAGGCTGGAGTTAGTGATAGAGTTGTAGCAGGACACGGAGTGTAATTTTCGCAGCCAAGTTCGGTGCCTCGAAACACGCCACTTTTCTCGCTCAAATTTTAAAGAAACATCGTCCCTTAGTACTTTCTTGGGTTCTCTACATGATAGACGGTTCAGATCTGCCATATGATCAAAGATGGTGGCCTAAAACTGCCTGGAAAAGTCAGTTTTCGCGGATGTGCGAAACCTTTCGCACCATTTCGCTGTTATGATTGGTGGGCCCCACAGAAGCATTTTCTAAAAAATTCACCCCGTCCATTGGATTCAGAACGAAATTTCAGTCAAGAATGGGTGGTTTTGAACGTCCATTGACGTGTCCCAGAGAAGAAATAACTAAAAGATCAGATTTGAACGCTACCAGGCAGCTCTTTTGTGACCTCTATGTCTCCCACGTGTACATGCATGGGTGAAAAGTGTCGACATATTTTTGTAGTATTCGAGCCCCTCTACACGGTGAACGGGTCAGATTTTCCGTACGGTCAATGGGTAGGGCCCACAACCGTCCGTAAAAACAGCCAGCGGCCTGCGTTACGTGGTGCGTAAATTATTATTATTATTATTTTTTTTATTTTTTTTTTAAGAAGAAAGTCGATCAGCGTCTTGCTGACCGACTTGAATCGTTTGGTGCACGACGAGTGCACATGTGCACTGTACACACTCATCTCATATGGGGTCTATTGCACTGTTTTGGAGAAATCTGCACCGTCCATCTGTTTTGACTCCTCATTTAAGGTGTTGACTCCAAATTCGAGGCAATTCCAGATATCAGGTGGGCCCAGAATTGACGGTTTATAAGCTGATCGATCAGGTGGAGCACTTTTATAGTGATCCAAGAGCTGAAATTTGAAATGTACGGTTAATTTATGGCCCTTATCTCATGTATAAAGTTTCGAACCGATCAGATGTCGGGAACCATGTGATCTTACATTCTGGATGCGTTTCAAGCCACTTGAACTTCAGTTTCTTAGTTTTCTCAGATTTCTGACCATGTATATCCGTCAATCTTGGTCCTCTAAAGTCCGTCCCTTGCCCTAGTGATCATCAGAACGTTAAATCCAAGCTTTTGGCATCCTTTTTCAGTCAACTCTCCTAATCACACCCTGCAACAAAACACGATTAAAACTGGGCATTAAACAATATTATGCTCGTAAATTCAAGTAATAAATGGGGTCTAATATGCACTATTTGACCCTCAACAAGTATGTAGGCAAGGGCATGCATCATTATTGTATCTCATCCTTGCATTAACAAGAGTATATAGGAATGTTTGATTGTACTGCTTTATCATTACCGCTTGACTGATTTGATAACATGTTAATCTTTACTCTATTGTTCCACTGAGTTAGCTACTCACTCCCACGTTACGGGACGGTGTTGTACACACCAACCGGACCCTGTCTTAGTTTCAGGTGAGGACGATGCTTGTGAAGTGGAGCCGGACTTTGCTTTATGATGATGAGGAGGATTTCTCCTATATGCAGGTTCTGATCGACGGGGTTACAGGGTTACTGATTAGATGCCATTATACTTGTTATCTTGCACTTTTAAAATACCCATGTATATTTTTTTTGTTCATTTTTAGAGTATACATGTATATAGTTAACCTGGTAACATGTTCACACTCCGGAGACTTACAATAAATTATACATTTTATATATTTATCATAGTCTTCCACTTACGAAATTTAACTGTTTCTGGAGTATGATATGCTATTTTGGCTTAATCCACTTCATGTTTTATGTACTAATACAGCTAACATTTATCCATCATTGAAAATGTTGCATAAGTGATGTTCTGGAACTCGGGAGTAGAGTTTATGCTCGACCTCCGATTTTGAGGGCATTACAAGATGGTATCAGAGCATAATTTAGATTAAACCGGTCCTGGGTTATGGTAACACGACACACTCTGACACACTCTCACGCAATCTGAATTAGGAAGGGGACGATAAAACCTAGAAACCATATTAGAATCCTAAGTTTCACCGACAGGTGAGACAATATAGTAATTTAGTCCATAACATATCTTTGGTCACGTGAAGCGACCTAAGTGGCCTCTAGGCCGTCAGTCGACGGGTTTGAGTCATTCCCTGAAGAATTTCAAACCTAGAAATGAATGTCCTTAGGTTGTGGGTCAACCACAACACCTTACACTCAATCTCAAAGCCTAAAATCCCTTTTTATCCAATTCCTTCAAAATCTCACCCTCCACCACTTTATTCTTCATTTATTTTTAAGCACATTCATAATACACACCAATCCTAGGGTATAAATGAGGAAGAATAATACCGAAACTAAAACTTACCATAAATAGTAAATAAAGTGTCTCCTACCCCAAAATCATATGCTACACATCGCATAAACTCATTTCGATTTACAAATTGGCCCTGAAAATGCCTCAAATGAAGTCGGGGGCCTACCCACACCAATCCAGAGGGACCCAAAACTCTAGGCAATGGCGAGGGCTCGCCAGTCAGCGAGCCAGGCCGGGCGGGCCTCCCGGGCCGATCGAGTTTGGGGGTTGTAGGACCCACCTGATATAGGGTCCGTCCCTTAAAACCTCCTCGAACATCTACTTCCTTCATAAACCACCCTCCCAAGCTTTCCTTTTCTCCAAAAATTTCAGATTTTTCACAAAAATCGCCCCTCCAATGCTCCTCATTTTCATGCACTACACCCACCACCTATCAAACCCCACCTCTATTTCTGCCTACCCTCTCCATTCCCTTTCATTTGGGCCTTTACACCCCCCATTTGAGTCTCAAAATCGTGCAAACCCCATATCCCACCTCATTCTTCCTAGAATAGTGATCTTCCTTTATCATTTCATGCATTCATCTATCCTCTACATGCATACCCATCCCCACCATCATGATGGGTCATTTAAGGCCTGTTGGACCTACTGCATTAGGGGGGAGATTATGGTGGATGGAATTGTAAAAGTAACGAAAAATGCATGTGGAAGGTATTGTCCCTAGACTGGGTGTATCTCGTGGTTTCCAATACCATGCGTGGAATGTATGCAATTAAAAGTAAATCTCGGGTTCTCCTTTCATATTACCCTTGAAAATTTATCATCATGGGATTTGAAAATCCCATCTCACTCTTTCCAACACAAGGCTCATTTTCTAAAGTCTATGTAATTGATTTTAATCCCATCCCACCCACCTTCCAAATATGTCATTCCCAATCCCAAGGTGGGATTAGCAACACTATCCATTTAATACAACTTAATACCACTAGCCAAATAGGCCCTTAGAGTTTAGACTTAAAGTTGGTATTCTTAGATTTCAAAGGATCTGACAGTGTAGGAAATTCAATAAATTAATAATGTGAATAACGTGAACCCTAGGACTTTCTTAGCTAGTATGAGCATGTGTGTAGTGCTCGAGCGTAGTCAAATTCAAGTTCGGGCAACTCAAATTCCACTCAGGCAACTTTGACCCTAAGCGATAAAATAATTCCTTGTATTAGAAATGATGTGAAGTCATCTAGCGTATAAACATAGACTTTAGACTACAACTAGTGGATTACCGCTTCTCATAAATTAAGACTAGGCTACTGGTGATACTAAGGAATGTAGACGACTGATTATGTAAGATAATTGAAAAATAGACTTAGTTGGCTTGATTAGGTTGGAGTGAGACCTCCTTCGTTGAATCCCCTTACTACTTATCGGCTTCTTTAGTAACTCTTAGGAAGCTTGTTTGATGTAGAAACTCTTTACGCTCAGAGAAAATTGATATATCCCTCGGATTGAACCTTAGGTCAAATCAATACACCCCTTAGAATTGCCTTCTCAAGGGCTTATTACAGTCGGGAACACGGGGTGGAGGAACTATATATAAGCGAAGTATTCGCAGTTTGAATCGAATTCTCAATCCTGGTAGTTGTCCTTGAACTCAAGGCTCTGATCAAGCAGAAAGTCGGGATTAACTAAGATTAAGAATTGATGCGACAAATTTTCTATCATATACTAGGCAGAAGGTCCATGTATCCGACTCAGACCCACTACACAACTTTCCTCCCGTGTTGGCCCAACCACTTACAACCTCAAGTTTCTTACTTCGTCTTTGAGAAGTGTTGAGAATATAGAGTCAATAAAGAATTTTCTTTTTAGGCCCAAGAAATTTCTTAGATAAGCAACAGACAGTTAGGAATTAGATCCCGAATCACAAACCGTTCTGGCATACCTATTGTGCATATGCACTTAGAAAGATAGTTTACTTCTTAACCTATCTTTTCCAAATTCCTTGGGTACTAAACTAGACATGATTAAAGAAGATAAGTTGGGACCGTGGTAAAAGTTCTTCTTTGGTAGGATTAGGTAGCTTGCCACAAACTCACACCCGTCGCTAGAATCTACCACAACACTCATCATTTTTAGCTCCTTTCTATCACCATAGGTACTAATGCCCTAGTACGCATCATCGATGAAAGGAAGACCAATGTATCGAGAGATCGTTCCCAATTTCATGTTAAGAATAGATCCTACATTACCCTTGTTCTGACATACGGATCGAGACATAGAGTCTTGAGTCTGGAGAGTAGAATTATTTTAAGGGGGGTAGAACGTTATGGTCCCACTCTAGTTAGTTCGGTTTATACATCCACTTGATCAGAGTGGCGCAGCCAAAGCATGGTGGACCCCTACCCCACTGGCCCAGGATTGAAGGAAGTTGATCTAGGTTGTGCGTAAGGATAGGTCCTGAATCTTCCTTAGAATGTCAACAATGAAGTACTGGAATAACAACAATTAGGGTTTAAGTGTTAAACCAATTCGTAACAATAGGTATGAGTTGAAGTACAATAGCCGAGGTCAGTGTATCCATAAATCCACTCGTTACGTATTGTAACGCCCTTGAAAAATCCGTACTTGGGCTCGAGTACCAACTCGACCCGAAATCGCGTAGAATTAATTTTCATGGAAATTAAGCGTAAGTTAGCTAGCGCAACGCTAGAGTAGCTGGGAAATAGTCCCTGATCACTTTAAATACGTTCTACAAGACCGAAATCGAGTAGGACAAACAACTCTACAACACTCTATAACCTCGGATCAAACTCTAAGCAGGTTTGTTCTCTGGACCACATTGAATTCTTGAATTGGATCTAGACCGCGCGTCGAAGGTCCGATACCTCCTATCTTAGACCGTTAGAACCGCCCAGCTGGACTTGACAATCATCTCGAAAATCAAGTCAAACCGATAATCACAGACTATTTCGTTGAACTCGGACTGAAGCGACCGCGAATAGGGACAGATTTGGAATTTCAAATCCAAATCTGGCACACGACTTGACGCGTCAGTATTAAGCGTTCTGACCGTCAGAATTCATCCAGATTACACCCTCGGATCAGAAAAAATTTCTATTTATTATCATGAGACTTTCAGCCCTGATCTACGTGCGGTGACCGCTGAACTGAAACTGGTCCGCCACGTGCGATCTGCGAACCCTGCCAGACTGAAAACTTAATACGAGCTACATCTGGTACACATGAGCTTAAGTCCGATCGCAATCGACCAGGGGACCACCAGAAAGCAGATTTTGAACCGAAACAGCCCCGAAATGGATAGGCACCAAGTAAACTTCGTTCCGGAGCCTATTTCCGGCGTTTTTAAGCTTATAAAAGGGGTTGAAACCCTCATTTCCCTCTCCCATCCGAAAATTACAAACCCTAGGAGAAAAGGAGAGAGAGTTTGAGAGAGAGATAGGAAGGGATTTTTCCCGCTTCCGAGCCGCTGATTGCTGCTGCTTCAGCACTTCTTCCCAATCACCTGGCTGGTGATTTCTCCACTTTTTCAGGTATAAAATAACCTTAGAACTTGCTGATTTAGGGTTTACCTAGATTCATAGCATGTTAGCTAACGTACTTCATAAATCAGGTCCTCCTACTGCCGTAGACGAAGCGTACACGCTCCGTTCAAAATCCCGCAACCGTAAGACACTAGGTGAGGATTTTAGACGCTTTGATTGACGGTTTACAACACTTTCAATGTCGTTTAATAGTAGATTATCGACGGCATCGCCGTTTGACATGTACAACATGCTCTCCGTTTCCTGTTTCGTAAATTAACGAAGAATATGAGATTTAGGGCATTTTAGTCATTTGTAGGAAGTACGGTCTACATGCATATTTTGCTGACGTGATTGACATGGTTTGTTGCCGCATTAGAGAGTTAGGAATGCTCGCATAATCAGTTTGGTGAAGAGATTAGCCTAGTTGCGCACTTTGGGTCGACATACTATATGTAGACTTAAGTGTGTAGTGTATGTGTTTGTATAAATGCTTGTATTAGTATGTATTGAATTAAATGATGTTATGTAGTAGTTTGAGATTGATTTCTTGATTAATATGCTGACCTAAATGATTTCCTACATGTTTACCTTATGCATGATTGCATTACATGCATGGAAAGTATGCCTTGAAGATTTGCTTAAGTTGAATGTTATAACATGTGTTAACATGCTCACATGATGTATTTCAATTCTAATACCTTTGCATATAGTGCTAATGTGATTTCATAGGTGTGTGGGACTAGACTTAGTCCAGGCAGTCGGTAACCGAGCGAATTCGTGGCTGACTGGTCATAGCCACGAACGACGCGTCGATGAACGTGATTCGTGTTTAGAGTTGGCGGCAGTGGTTAGGCCACGCGAAGTGTTTTACGCACTTCATGTCGTTCGACTTGAGATGCGATCACGCTAGTCGAGCCCGTCAAGTAACCCGACTGGCCGATGTATGTTCACCTTGTATGTGTCATAACTGCTTGAACCTAGGGTACTGAACTTACCATTGTAAACCCTGTTAACCATGGTACCTTGATCCACGAAGACTCATGAGCCGGGCATGGTGGTATGGGACACCATGGTCGAGCTGTCGGCCTACGCTGGGGCCACAAACCTCCCCGTAGTGACCAGTGAGCACCGAAACTCGTGAGCAGATTATGGTGGTATGGGACACTATATTCTAGCTGTCGGCCTACACTGATCAGGCGACGAGCCCTTTGTAGTGACCGCGAGCCTATTCTGAGTCCACGGGAGGCGACGACCCTTCCGTTGCAGTAGAGTACGGTAGGCCTGTATTGATAAGGTGATGGGGGAGCGGTACAACGAGTGCGAGCAACAGCCCTGGCAGCCCTTGCAGTGACCTACGAATTATACATCGTATAAGATTACTAGGAGTGACGACCCTAGACAGGATCTGTGTTGGGATTGATACAAGGGAAGTACCTTAGTTTCCCAATCCTGCTGTTTGAATGGACTAATAACAACTTGGAAATCATATCACCATAGCATTGCATGTGCCTGGAAGATGTGGACCATTCTAGGGAGTGTGGCATGCCGCGGTCGTAAGATGTTGCCGCATGAGGGTGATCGTCGGTGAGGGCATACATCACGTCATATCATCTTGCATTAACAACAGTATTAGGATTGTCTGATTTACTGCTTTACTATTATCGCATGATTGAATTGTGAACATGCTAATCTTTTCTCTATGATTCCACTGAGTTGATCACTCATTCCCACGTTACGGGATGGTGTTTGCAACACCCACCAGACCCTGTTGTAGATGCAGGTGAGGCCGAGATCCAGGAGGTGGAGCCAGAGATCAACGAGGACCAGGATGAGTTCTCATATATGCAGTATCACGACGGCTTCCCGTAGGCGACCTGGATCGAGGGGACATCAGTGGGATTTTTTTTGAACATTATTCTTTTATTTATGTATATGTATATGAGACTCAGAGATGTAGTCATACATTGGAGACAGATGAGATTTACTTTATTTTTCCATACAGTGATATATATATTGTTTAGTCTTCCTCTTGCTTTTATCACTGGATCTGAAGTATGAATTGCAGTTTTGGTATACTTTTACTCATGTGAATGCTTTAAATCAGACAACATTGAATCATAACCATTTTTGTTGCATAAGTGACGGTCTGGAACTCGGGAGTTGAGTTTATACACGACCCCCGATTTTCAGGGTGTTACAAGTTGGTATCAGAGCCAGGTTTCGATCCTGGGACCTGTGGGTTATGGGCCCACCACGCTTCCGCTGCGCATTGTAACACCCGTGAAAAATCCGTACTTGGGCTCGAGTACCAACTCGACCCGAAATCGCGTAGAATTAATTTCCATGGAAATTAAGCGTAAGTTAGCTAGCGCAACGCTAGAGTAGCTGGGAAATAGTCCCTGACCACTTTAAATACGTTCTACAAGACCGAAATCGAGTAGGACAAACAACTCTATAACACTCTATAACCTCGGATCAAACTCTAAGCAGGTTTGTTCTCTGGACCACATTGAATTCTTGAATTGGATCTAGACCGCGCGTCGAAGGTCCGATACCTCCTATCTTAGACCATTAGAACCGCCCAGCTGGACTTGACAATCATCTCGAAAATCAAGTCAAACCGATAATCACAGACTATTTCGTTGAACTCGGACTGAAGCGACCGCGAATAGGGACAGATTTGGAATTTCAAATCCAAATCTGGCACACGACTTGACGCGTCAGTATTAAGTGTTCTGACCGTCAGAATTCATCCAGATTACACCCTCGGATCAGAAAAAATTTCTATTTATTATCATGAGACTTTCAGCCCTGATCTACGTGCGGTGACCGCTGAACTGAAACTGGTCCGCCACGTGCGATCTGCGAACCCTGCCAGACTGAAAACTTAATACGAGCTACATCTGGTACACATGAGCTTAAGTCCGATCGCAATCGACCAGGGGACCACCAGAAAGCAGATTTTGAACCGAAACAGCCCCGAAATGGATAGGCACCAAGTAAACTTCGTTCCGGAGCCTATTTCCGGCGTTTTTAAGCTTATAAAAGGGGTTGAAACCCTCATTTCCCTCTCCCATCCGAAAATTACAAACCCTAGGAGAAAAGGAGAGAGAGTTTGAGAGAGAGATAGGAAGGGATTTTTCCCACTTCCGAGCCGCTGATTGCTGCTGCTTCAGCACTTCTTTCCAATCACGTGGCTGGTGATTTCTCCACTTTTTCAGGTATAAAATAACCTTAGAACTTGCTGATTTAGGGTTTACCTAGATTCATAGCATGTTAGCTAACGTACTTCATAAATCAGGTCCTCCTACTGCCGTAGACGAAGCGTACACGCTCCGTTCAAAATCCCGCAACCGTAAGACACTAGGTGAGGATTTTAGACGCTTTGATTGACGGTTTACAACGCTTTCAATGTCGTTTAATAGTAGATTATCGACGGCATCGGCGTTTGACATGTACAACATGCTCTCCGTTTCCTGTTTCGTAAATTAACGAAGAATATGAGATTTAGGGCATTTTAGTCATTTGTAGGAAGTACGGTCTACATGCATATTTTGCTGACGTGATTGACATGGTTTGTTGCCGCATTAGAGAGTTAGGAATGTTCGCATAATCAGTTTGGCGAAGAGATTCGCCTAGTTGCGCACTTTGGGTCGACATACTATATGTAGACTTAAGTGTGTAGTGTATGTGTTTGTATAAATGCTTGTATTAGTATGTATTGAATTAAATGATGTTATGTAGTAGTTTGAGATTGATTTCTTGATTAATATGCTGACCTAAATGATTTCCTACATGTTTACCTTATGCATGATTGCATTACATGCATGGAAAGTATGCCTTGAAGATTTGCTTAAGTTGAATGTTATAACATGTGTTAACATGCTCACATGATGTATTTCAATTCTAATACCTTTGCATATAGTGCTAATGTGATTTCATAGGTGTGTGGGACTAGACTTAGTCCAGGCAGTCGGTAACCGAGTGAATTCGTGGCTGACTGGTCATAGCCACGAACGACGCGTCGATGAACGTGATTCGTGTTTAGAGTTGGCGGCAGTGGTTAGGCCACGTGAAGTGTTTTACGCACTTCATGTCGTTCGACTTGGGATGCGATCGCGCTAGTCGAGCCCGTCAAGTAACCCGACTGGCCGATGTATGTTCACCTTGTATGTGTCATAACTGCTTGAACCTAGGGTACTGAACTTACCATTGTAAACCCTGTTAACCATGGTACCTTGATCCACGAAGACTCATGAGCCGGGCATGGTTGTATGGGACACCGTGGTCGAGCTGTCGGCCTATGCTGGGGCCACAAACCTCCCCGTAGTGACCAGTGAGCACCTAAACTCGTGAGCAGATTATGGTGGTATGAGACACTATATTCTAGCTGTCGGCCTACACTGATCAGGCGACGAGCCCTTTGTAGTGACCGCGAGCGTATTCTGAGTCCACGGGAGGTGACGACCCTTCCGTTGCAGTAGAGTACGGTAGGCCTGTATTGATAAGGTGATGGGGGAGTGGTGCAACGAGTGCGAGCAACAGCCCTGGTAGCCCTTGCAGTGACCTACGAAATATACATCGTATGAGATTACTAGGAGTGACGACCCTAGACAGGATCCAAGGTAGGATTTTCACGATATTGCGACCCAATCTTCATCTTAACCATTGTCGACTCATCGATGGTGTGAATCGATACCGGAAATTCGGGTCCAAGTCTATAGGCAAACTCAAGCGCAATCTTGCAAATGAGTCGGCCAAAGGGAAGGGATTCGGATGTTCTCCTCGACCTGGCTATGAGAACTATCTGCCGTAAGATGAAAGTGGCCATACATACGTTCTCTCCCTGGGCCACCAGAAATAAGAAATCGACCATAAGACGTGTACATTCAATGCGGTTCGTCGATCTAGGATAAACATTGAACGTGCAGATATGATGTAGCAGACGCAAATCCTCAGACATGTACGTCGTCTTGAGGCTATTATTAGGCTGCCATGGAACCAACTTACCGCACAGAAACCTGGTGCGGCGATCTCGTTCACGTCTAGTCCTCAAACTCTTCTCACTTGGATGCACATCACCTAGAGGCACATTGAGAAGTCGCGCAATCAACCGGACGTCGATCGTAGCCATCCGATCTCTACCAAAAGGGATTTTGAACTGCAAAGGATCCAAGGTAGGATTCTGGATGCTAGCATAGAAGGCACGAACAGTGCTCACATTAGCACGAGCGCGAGCTTCAAAGATCGGTCCCCAGTGCGCAGCTTCAATGCGTTCGAACAACAGATATTCGCCGAACAATCGCCCATCTACGTCCGCCTCAAATAACACTCTACGATCAGTGTATTCACCATGAGGCATCTACGACGCCGACTTTCCAGCATTCAGCCTTCGAGGTCACGGGCCATATCGGAGGTACTCCCGTTCTTGTCATGGTGGACACTGGTTCCACGATTTCTTTGATATCGCGTGCCGTAGTCAGACGTCTTGGGTTGCAGACTATCACTATGGATAGCGTGCGAGTCCTTGCAGCTCATGGAGATTATTCGGATGTCACCCAGATGTGTGAGGGTTGTTTAGTTGATCTGGGAGGCAGGACGATGACTCTTGATCTGGTCGTCGATCCCTCCTCGTATATCTCGACGTCATTCTTGGCATGGACTGGTTGACTGCAGCGAGAGCCGAGATTGACTGCGAGGCTCGTGTGGTGACGGTGTACGAGCCTGAGGGCACGCCTTTCACATTTTCAGTGCGGGTAAATCTTCCTTTCCGCATTCTTAGCTACGCCACTCTATTGCGCGACGCTGGTGCCCAGGTACTTGAGCAGACGCCAGTTGTTTTTGAGTTCGGGGATCTGTTCAGGAAGATCCCTGGTTTGCCGCCCCGACGTGAGATCGATTTCACTATCGATCTGATTCCTGGTTCTACACCCGTCTCACTGCCGACGTATCGCATGGCACCATGTGAGATGGAGGAGTTGAGGATGCAGATTGATGGCCTGCTAGAGCTTGGCTTTATACGGCCTAGCGTGTCTCCTTGGGGAGCACCGGTCTTGTTCGTGAAGAAGAAGGATGGTTCGCTGCGATTGTGTATTGATTATCGCAGGCTGAACCAGCTCACGGTGAAGAACAAGTACCCTTTGCCCAGGATCGATGACTTGTTTGATCAGTTGAGAGGAGCGCAGTACTTCTCGAAGATTGATCTTCAGTCAGGATATCATCAGCTGCGCGTCAGAGATGAGGACGTGCAGAAGACAGCATTCAGGACCAGTTTTGGTCATTACGAGTTCCTTGTGATGTCGTTCGGTCTCACGAACGCGCCGGCCGTGTTCATGGATCTGATGAACAGGGTATTGCGGCCTTTCCTCTATCGATTCGTCGTTGTCTTCATCGACGACATTTTGGTATACTCTAGGAGTCGAGAGGAGCATGAGGAGCACTTGCGTTTGGTCCTTGATACGCTCAGACAGCATCAGTTGTTCGCACAGTATAAGAAGTGCGACTTCTGGAAGCAGGAGGTGAAGTTTCTGGGACACGTGGTGTCCAAGGATGGCATGGCAGTTGACCTGTCTAAGGTAGCTGCGGTGCAGGACTGGGAGCAGCCTGGTTCTATCACTGAGGTGAGGAGTTTCTTGGGTCTCGCTGGCTACTATCGGCGCTTCATTCAGGATTTCTCGAAGATCGCGAGACCCTCATCTCAGTTGACACGGAAGGACGTGAAGTTCGCCTGGAATGATAAGGCGGAGTCAGCTTTTCAGGAGCTGAAGGACAGACTTACGTCCGCCCCTGTGCTAGTATTGCCAGAGCAAGGGGTTAAATACACTATATACACTGACGCGTCTAGCGTTGGTTTGGGTTGTGTCCTTATGCAGAGGGACAGGGTAATTTCGTATGCCTCGAGACAATTAAGGAAGCACGAGGAGAATTACCCTACACACGACCTGGAGTTGGCAGCCGTTATATTCGCACTGAGACTCTGGAGACATTACCTCTACGGAGAGGAGTTCGAGCTCTTTTGCGACCACAAGAGCCTCAAGTACATATTCACGCAGCGGGACTTGAATATGAGGCAGCAGCGATGGATGGAGACGCTGAAGGACTTCAAGTTTGAAGTCTCTTACCATCCTGGGAAGGCGAACCTTGTGGCTGATGCGTTGAGCCGCAAGAAGGCGATAGAGTTTGCGGCTCCTCTGATGGTTGCCGAGTGGGATATGGTTGAGTTTTTGCGAGACTTTGAGCAGAAACTCACCGTAGAGGAGCCATTTGAGTTCATCGCACACGTACAGGTGCGATCCCAGATCGATGACCGTGTCATCGAGGCGCAGAGGGACGACGCGCATCTTACTGAGCTTCGAGAGCAAGCCAGTGATGATGCTGACGCCGACTGGCGAGTTGGTATGGATGGGGGCTTACGTTACCGTGGCCGCCTATGCGTTCCTGATGTCCCTGACTTGAGACGAGAGATTCTCGAGGCTGCGCATTCTACTAGACTCGCGATGCATCCTGGCAGCACGAAGATGTATCGTGACGTGAAGAGGACGTATTGGTGGGAAGGTATGAAGACCCACATTGCTGAGTTCGTGTCCCGTTGCCTCACTTGTCAGCAGGTGAAGGCAGAGCATCGCCGACCACCTGGACTTTTGCAGCCTATGCCGATTGCAGAGTGGAAGTGGGATTTCATATCCATGGACTTCATTTCTGGGTTGCCGAAGACGAGGAAGGGGCATGATTCCATTTGGGTGATCGTCGACCGATTGACGAAGTCGGCGCACTTCCTACCGATCAGAGTTACGAACTCTGCAGACGAGCTGGCTAGATTGTATATTAGAGAGATCGTGCGTCTGCATGGAGTTCCGTTGGAGATCGTGTCGGACAGAGACACGCGGTTCACTTCTATTTTCTGGACTCGCATTCAGGAGGCTATGGGTGTGAAGTTGAAGTTCAGTACTGCCTTCCACCCACAGACGGACGGACAGACGGAGCGAGTGAACCAGATCCTGGAGGACATGTTGCGAGCTTGCGCATTGGACTTCAAGGACAGTTGGGATGACTGTCTTGCATATGCGGAGTTTGCGTACAACAATAGCTTCCAGGCGAGTATCGGCATGGCACCTTATGAGGCGCTGTATGGGCGACCTTGTCGCGCACCGCATTGCTGGTTAGAGGTCGGTGAGCGTAGCTTGATTGGCCCAGAGTTGGTGCAGGCGACGTCAGAGAAGATTGATATTATTCGACATCGGCTTCTTACAGCGCAGAGCAGACAGAAGAGCTACGCCGATACGAGACGACGGCCACTAGAGTTCACAGTCGGGGATCATGTGTTTTTGCGAGTTTCCCCTATGAAGGGAGTCCTTCGGTTCGGGAAGAAGGGGAAGCTGGCACCGCGATTCATTGATCCATTTCAGATCCTCGATCGTGTGGGAGCAGTGGCTTACCGATTGGCTTTACCCACGCCCCTCGCGAGCGTCCACAACGTATTTTATGTTTTTATGCTGAAGAAGTACGTTGCTGATCCTTCTCATATCATCAGATGGGAGCAGGTGCAGTTAGGAGAGGATGTTACTTATATCCTGCGACCGACACGCATCTTAGACCGGAAGCAGCAGGTACTGCGTAGCAAGGTGATTCCCCTTGTGAAGGTACTATGGACGCATCATACTGAGGAGGAGGCTACTTGGGAGACAGAAGCCGAGATCAGAAAGAACTACCCACAGCTTCTCGAGGAGTACGAAAAGGTACAAAATTTCGAGGACGAAATTATTTGTTAAGGGGGGTAGATTGTAACGCCCGTGAAAAATCCATACTTGGGCTGGAGTACCAACTCGACCCGAAATTGCGTAGAATTCATTCCTTTAGAAAATATGACTAGGTTAGCTAGTGCAACGTTAGAATAGCTAGGAAATGGTCCCTGATCACTTTAAATACGTTCTACAAGGCCCGAAGCGAGTGGAACCAAGGGTGCTATAATGCTCTAAAGCCTCGGATCAAACTCTAAACCGGTTTGTTCTCTGGACCACTTTGAATCTTTGTATTGGATCTAGACCGCACGTTGAAAGTCCGATACCTCCTATCTTAGACCGTTAGAACCGTCTAGCTGGACTTGACACTCATTCCAAAAATCAAGTCAAACCGATAATCACAGGCTATTTCATTGAGCCCGGACCGAAGAGAGTGAGAATAGGGTTAGAATTGGAATTTGAAATTCAAATCTGGCACACAATTTGACGCATCAGTATTGAGCGTTCTGACCGTCAGAATACAGCCAAATTACACCCTTGGATCAGGAAAAATATCTATTATATATCACGAGACTTATAGGCCTGATCTTGGTGCGGTGACCGTTAAACTGAAACTGGGCCGCCACGTGCGATCTGGGAACCCAACCGGTCTGAAAACTGGATGTGTGCTAGATCCGGTATGCATGAGCTTAAGTCCGACCGCATTTGGCCTGGGGACCTCCAGAAATGCCCTTTTGGACCGAAACGGCCCCGATTTGGTTAGGCACCAAGTAAACATTGTTCCCAAGCCTATTTTGGGAATGTTTTAGGCTATAAAAGGGGTTGAAACCCTCACTCCTCTCTCCCATCCGAATTTGAGAGAAGCCCTAGCTTGGGAGAGAGAAAAAGAGTGAGAGATTGTGAGAGAGTGGGAGAGTTCTTCCTGCCACTTGTGCTACGTGTTGCACGTGCTTAAGCAACACTCCTCTACCGCTTTCCCGGCGATTCCACTGCGATCCTAGGTAAGTAAAAACCCTAAATAGATGTTGATTTGAGTTTTCCTTGTTTCCATAGCGATGTAGCTTATGGATCTTATGTATTAGGCTCCTTACTCGCCGTAGACGAAGCATATACACTCCGCTTCAATTCCCGAGTCTACAAGACACTAGGTGAGGATTTTAGACGCTTTGATTGACGGTTCCCAATGCTTTCAATGTCGTTTAATAGTAGATTCTTGACGGCATCGCCGTTTGACATGTACAAAATGCTCTCCGTTTCCCGTTTCGTAAGCTAACGAAGAATATGAGATTTAGGGCATTTTAGTCATTTGTAGGAAGTACTGTTTACATTCATATTTTGCTGATGTGATTGACATGGTTTGTTGTCGCATTAGGAAGTTAGGAATGCGTGCATAATTAGTTTGGCGAAGAAATTCGCCTAGTTGCGCACTTTGGGTCGACATACTATATGTAGACTTAAGTGTGTAGTGTATGTGTTTGTATAAATGCTTGTATTAGTATGTATTGAATTAAATGATGTTATTTGATAGTTTGTGATTGATTTTTCAATTATTATGCTGACCCAAATGATTTTCTACATGTTGACAAAATGCATGATTTCATTACATGCATGGAATGTATGTGCTTGAGGATTTGCTTAAGTTGAATATGCATGGGAAGTATGCCTTGAAGATTTGCTTAAGTTGAATGTTATAACATGTGCTAACATGCTCACATGATGTATTTCAATTCCAATACCTTTTTATAGTAATTCCATAGATGTGTGGGACTTGACTTAGTCCAGGCAGTCGGTAACCGAGCGAATTCGTGGCTGACTGGTCATAGCCACGAACGACGCGTCGATGAATGTGATTCGTGTTGAGAGTTGGCGGCAGTGGTTAGGCCACGCGAAGTGTTTTACGCACTTCATGTCGTTCAATTCGAGATGCGATCGCGCTAGTCGAGCCCGTCAAGTAACCCGACTGGCCGATGTTTGTTCACCTTGTATGCATCATAACTGCTTGAACCTAGGGTATTGAACTTACCATTGTAAACCCTATTAACCGTAGTACCTTGATCCACGAAGACTCATGAGCCGGGCATGGTGGTATGGGACACCGTGGTCGAGCTGTCGGCCTACGCTGGGGCCACAAACCTCCCCGTAGTGACCAATGAGCACCTTGACTCGTGAGCAGATTATGGTGGTATGGGACACTATATTCTAGCTGTCGGCCTACACTGATCAGGCGACGAGCCCTTTGTAGTGACCGCGAGCGTATTCTGAGTTCACGGGAGGCGACGACCCTTCCGTGCAGTAGAGTACAGTAGGCCTGTATTGATAAGGTGATGGGGGAGCGGTGCAACGAGTGCGAGCAACAGCCCTGGCAGCCCTTGCAGTGACCTACGAAATGTACATCGTATGAGATTACTAGGAGTGACGACCCTAGACAGGATCCGTGTTGGGATTGATACAAGGGAAGTACCTTAGTTTCCCAATCCTGCTGTTTGAATGGATTAATAACAACTTGGTAATCATATCACCATAGCATTGCATGTGCCTGGAAGATGTGGAGCACTCTAGGGAGTGTGGCATGCCGCGGTCGTAAGATGTTGCCGTATGAGGGTGATCGTCGGTGAGGGCATACATCACGTCATATCATCTTGCATTAACAACAGTATTAGGATTTGTCTGATTTACTGCTTTACTATTATCGCGTGATTGAATTGTGAACATGCTAATCTTTGCTCTATGATTCCACTGAGTTGATCACTCATTCCCACGTTACGGGATGGTGTTTGCAACACCCACCAGACCCTGTTGTAGATGCAAGTGAGGCCGAGATCCAGGAGGTGGAGCCAGAGATCGATGAGGACCAGGATGAGTTCTCGTATATGCAGTATCACGACGGCTTCTCGTAGGCGACCTAGATTGAGGGGACATCAGTGGGATTTTTTTTGAACATTATTCTTTTGTTTATGTATATGTATATGAGACTCAGAGATGTAGTCATACTTTGGAGACAGATGAGATTTACTTTGTTTTTCCATACAGTGATATATATATTGTTTAGTCTTCCGCTTGCTTTTATCACTGGATCTGAAGTATGAATTGCAGTTTTGGTATACTTTTACTCATTTGAATGCTTTAAATCAGACAACATTGAATCATAACCATTTTTGTTGCATAAGTGACGGTCTGGAACTTGGGAGTTAAGTTTATACACGACTCCCGATTTTCAGGGTGTTACAAGTTGGTATCAGAGCATGAATAAGTTTATACTGGGCCTGGGTTATGGTCTTGCGACGTACGCTGTCGCTTCCTTTAACTTAGGTGGGTGTGAGAAGGGTCTAGAAACACATCTACGATCGCAGATTCGCCGATGGGCGAAGTCTATTAGAATCGATCGCAAGATCGAGTCTGTAATGCATCTTGGGTCGCGTAAGGCAACCCGAATCGCTTCTAAGCTGTAGGAAGTTAGGTTGAGACGACCTATGAGCGGTTTTAAACCGTAGAAGTGAATCTTTGGGCCGTGGGATGACCACGACTCCTGTAATCAATCGCCAGGGCTTAAAAACCCCGTTTCGCCAAAAATCTTCAAAATTCCTCCTCTAAACACTCTGACCTTCATTTCTTTCTTATCCATTTCATATTAGGCATTAAACCTAATGTGAAAATAACACAAATTAGTACTTTCACAAAATTTTATAGTGAATAGTAAAATTTCATGAAAAATGGCCATAAGGCCATTCTAACTTCACTTTCTTTAGCAACTAAGGATCTAGATAGATGTACTGGCTCCTTCTACCCCAAATTCATATGCTGCATCATATGGTTTGGTATTCGGGATTGCGATGTGGTCCTGAAAATCCCTGAACACACATTTGGGCTCATACAGATCAAAGTACAATGAACCAGGGGGTGGGCCATATATTTTTGGACCCCTGGGATCATGGGGGACCAGACCCATGTGGTCCCACCAGCCAACTTGGAAGTTGGCGATGCATCGCCGACCGGTGGGGTCCATTGGTCCCAAATTTCGGGCGCACGCCCTTAAATGAGATGTATATCCTCCCTAGGTAGCTCCCATCTCACGAAAACCCTTAAATCATACCCCTCCTTCACAAACAGCCCTCCCCATAGCCCTATTTTCGATTTTCAGCAACCACCTCTAAATTCTGGCGTCCCAAATCACTCCTAGGTCCCTCCTTGGCCAAAACTGACCACCACCCATCATGTATTGGGTGTTGGCAGCCCCTCTTCTTGAAGATCTCACCATTTGGAGCTCCAAAAATTCCTAAATAGAGCTGAAATCGTGAGGTGCTCCATTCTATCTTTTTGTTTGTATTTCTCCTTGAAACTACAGCCTTGGGAAGCTTGAAGCATCCCTCTACGACGCCTATATTTACTTTTCTCAGATTGGGCAGCCACTTCTTCGCATTTTTACTGTTTTCCATGGCTTTCGTGGAAGCCATTTTGGGCCTTTTATCACTCTCATCCATCATATCTTTGATGGGTAAGAGAAAAACCGTAACAGACGAGGCTGGGCCGAGCCGCCCTGCTCGATCGAGAAGACCGCGGGGTGGTGCCGCAAGTTCAAGCACCGCCGCAGGTCCAGCTGTAGTCCTGGAGTGCCGTACAAAGCGGAATTTGGATCCCCATGCACACCTTGGATGAACAATTTTATCAAAGATGCCTCATGGCCAATACACTGATCGCAAAGTGTTATTTGAGGTGGACGTAGATGGACGATTGTTCGGTGAGTATCTGTTGTTCGAACGCATTGAAGCTGCGCATTGGGGTCCGATCTTTGAAGCTCGTGCTCGTGCTAATGTGAGCACCGTTCGTGCCTTCTACGCAAGCATCCAGAATCCTACCTTGGAGCCCTTGCAGTTCAAAATCCCTTTTGGTAGAGATCGGATGGCTACGATCGATGTGCAGTTGATTGCGCGACTTCTCAACGTGCCTCTAGGTGATGTGCATCCTAGTGAGAAGAATCTGAGGACTAGACGTGAACGAGATCGCCGCACCAGGTCTCTGTGCGGTAAGTTAGTTCCATGGCAGCCTAATAATAGCCTCAAGGCGACGTACATGTCTGAGGATTTGCGCCTGCTGCATCATATCTGCACGTTCAATGTTTATCCTAGGTCGACGAACCGCATTGAATGTACACGTCTTATGGTCGATTTCTTATTTCTGGTGGCCCAGGGAGAGAACGTATGTATGGCCACTTTCATCTTACGGCAGATAGTTCTCATAGCCAGGTCAAGGAGAACATCCGAATCGCTTCCCTTTGGCCGACTTATTTGCAAGATTGCGCTTGAGTTTGCCTATAGACTTGGGTCAGAATTGCCCGTATCGATTCACACCATCGATGAGTCGACAATGGTCAAGATGAAGATTGGGTCGCAATACCGTGAAAATCAACTTGAAAGGGATAGTGGGGATGACTTTGATGATGAGGAAGATCAAAGCGAAGAAGAACCTAGAGCAGAGGTTCAGGAAGAAGCAGAAGAGGAGGCTCAGGATACTGATGAGAGCCCTCCTCCTTCTGGGCAGGCTACTATCGACGATCGCATTGCTCGGATGGAGGAGAGTCAGACCGCTTTGCGAAGAGAAGTCCAAGAACTTCGCGCAGAAGTCGCTGATGTCAAGGCCGTTACAAAGAAGAAATTTGGCAAGGTGACTCGCACCTTGAAGGCGATCCTGTGTTGCTTACAAGATAAGGGTGCTCCTCCTCCGTCACCAGACTCCGACTAGCGATGCGATCTTTGATGTTGTTATCAGTAGTTAGTCATTTCCTGTTTTATGTGTGTAAGCCTGTTAGGGCTACTGCTTTGCTTATGTTGATGTTGCTTAATTGTCTTAATTTTCATGTAATTCTAGTCATGATGCTTGTAAGGATATATCCCTTGTACTGTGACGATTTTGATTAATTGAAATGCATGGAATGCCTTTGACTCTCTATGTGAATGATTGTGGTGTATTTGTGCAATTGAGACTGACAAGGTTGCGCCCCATTTTGAATATAGGGAATGCTACCTAAGACTACGTGGAGCACGGTTCGGCTTGCATTGTCAGAGCATATGGATCAGACTCCTTCGCAGTCTGGCACCCATGCGGACCCTGCTGTGGGCCCGATTCCTGAGGCGGTTCGATCGTCTCAGCCTGCCGCTGGTCCTACAGATGGACCACCGCCATTTACGCCATCAGTCAGAGAGCCACATCGCGCATCTACTTCCACACCGCATCCGCCACAGCCTGCTCCACCCCCTGACAGATTCGAGCAGATGATGGCTATGATGCTGCAGCAGCAGCAGCTTCTGACCACCATAGTGGGGACATTAGCCCAGGGTGGGGGTGCGACTACATCTACTCTACCTGCACCACCTGCGCATCCAGCTGAGGATGCCTATACATACGCCCAGGATGAGGACATGGCTCATCCTGCGCCGCCTGCTTTCCCTGCGGGGAATCCTGCCGACACACGGGGCCTTTTGGAGCGATTTCAGCGCTTGCGGCCTCCTACTTTCACGGGTTCTCACAGACCCGAGGAGGCTGAGTACTGGCTCGACCGGGTGTCGAAGATCTTGCGGATGTTGCACTACACCGAGGCTGAGCAGGTAGAGCTGGCTACCTTCCTGTTTGAGAGAGAGGCCAGCATGTGGTGGGATAGCGTACTGCGGACCGTTGCCGCAGACTTTGTATGGACGTGGGCAGCATTTAAGTTCCGCTTCCATGAGAAGTATTATCCCCAGACCTACATGCACGACAGGGAGAATGAGTTTCTCTGTCTCAGACAGGCAGCGATGACAGTTACCGAGTATGAGCATCGGTTCACAGAGTTGGGCAGGTACGTCCCGACGATCCTAGCTGATGAGCAGATGCGCATACAGTGCTTTTTGGAGGTCTTGCGACTGGATATTCGGTCGAAGATGTGTTGTGTTAGTTTTCCCTCCTATGCGGAGTTGATTCACATGTCCATGCGGGCAGAGCAGGACGTGGATTGACTTGCGCGATCTCGAGGCCCGGCTGCTTCTAGGCCACGACTGAATTTGCCAGACAGGCCCTTCGCGGGCAAGAGGCCTCGCATTGATCCTCCTACTAGGACTACGACACCTGTACCACCGTTTCGGTGCCCTGATTTGACATGTACATACTGTGGGAGGACAGGCCACTTGGCGCAGAGTTGCTTTTCGAGGATGCGGAACAGTGGGTTCTCGCCGCCGCAGAAGATTGACCGTGTACATCCACAGGCGATATCAGCACCGCCTATACGGTCAGCTCCTGCGCATCCTTCTTTCAGACCTACGGTATCGCAGATCCGACAGCCTCCATGGCCCTTGACACAGCGGCCGAACTGGCCACAGCAGGCTCGGGTTCATGCATTGACAGCTGAGGCAGCTGCGACGCCGACTTTCCAGCATTCAGCCTTCGAGGTCACGGCCCATATTGGAGGTACTCCCGTTCTTGTCATGGTGGACACTGGTTCCACGATTTCTTTGATATCGCGTGTCGTAGTCAGACGTCTTGGGTTACAGACTATCACTATGGATAGCGTGCGAGTCTTTGCAGCTCATGGAGATTATTCGGATGTCACCCAGATGTGTGAGGGTTGTTTGGTTGATCTAGGAGGCAGGACGATGACTCTTGATCTGGTCGTCGATCCCTCGCTCGTTTATCTCGACGTCATTCTTGGCATGGACTGGTTGACTGCAGCGAGAGCCGAGATTGACTGCGAGACTCGTATAGTCACAGCGTATGAGCCTGAGGGTGCATCCTTCACATTTCCAGTGCGGGTAAATCTTCCTTTCCGCATACTTAGCTACGCCACTCTATTGCCCGACGCTGGTGCCCAGGTACTTGAGCAGACACCAGTTGTTTCTGAGTTCGGGGATCTGTTCATGAAGATCCCTGGTTTGCCGCCCCGACGTGAGATCGATTTCACTATCGATCTGGTTCCTGGTTCTACACCCATCTCACTGCCAATGTATCGCATGGCACCATGTGAGATGGAGGAGTTGAGGACGCAGATTGATGGTCTGCTAGAGCTTGGCCTTATACGGCCTTGCGTGTCTCCTTGGGGAGCACCGGTCTTGTTCGTGAGGAAGAAAGATGGTTCGATGCGATTGTGTATTGATTATCGCATGCTGAACCAGCTCACAGTGAAGAACAAGTACCCTTTGCCCAGGATCGATGACTTGTTTGATCAGTTGAGAGGAGCGCAGTACTTCTCGAAGATTGATCTTCAGTCAGGATATCATCAACTGCGCGTCAGGGATGAGGACGTGCAGAAGACAGCATTCAGGACCAGTTTTGGCCACTACGAGTTCCTCGTGATGTCGTTCGGTCTTACGAACGCACCGACCGTGTTCATGGATCTGATGAACCGGGTATTTCGGCCTTTCCTTTATCGATTCATCGTTGTCTTCATTGACGACATTTTGGTGTACTCTAGGAGTCGAGAGGAGCATGAGGAGCACTTGCGTTTGGTCCTTGATACGCTCAGACGGCATCAGTTGTTCGCACAGTATAAGAAGTGCGACTTCTGGAAGCAGGAGGTGAAGTTTCTGGGACACGTGGTGTCCAAGGATGGCATGGCAGTTGACCTGTCTAAGGTAGCTGCGGTGCAGGACTGGGAGCAGCCTGGTTCTGTCACTGAGGTGAGGAGTTTCTTGGGTCTCGCTGGCTATTATCGGCGCTTCATTCAGGACTTCTCGAAGATCGCGAGACCCTTATCTCAGTTGACACGGAAGGACGTGAAGTTCGCCTGGAATGATAAGGCGGGGTCAGCTTTTCAGGAGCTGAAGGACAGACTTACGTCTGCCCCTGTGCTAGTATTGCCAGAGCAAGGGGTTAGATACACTATATACACTGACGCGTCTGGCGTTGGTTTGGGTTGTGTCCTTATGCAGAGGGACAGGGTAATTTCGTATGCCTCGAGACAATTAAGGAAGCACGAGGAGAATTACCCTACACACGACCTAGAGTTGGCAGCCGTTATATTCGCACTGAGACTCTGGAGACATTACCTCTACGGAGAGGAGTTCGAGCTCTTTTGCGACCACAAGAGCCTCAAGTACATATTCACGCAGCGAGACTTGAATATGAGGCAGCGACGATGGATGGAGACGTTGAAGGACTTCAAGTTTGAAGTCTCTTACCATCCTGGGAAGGCGAACCTTGTGGCTGATGCGTTGAGCCGCAAGAAGGCGATAGAGTTTGTGGCTCCGCTGATGGTTGCCGAGTGGGATATGGTTGAGTTTTTGCGAGACTTTGAGCAGAAACTCACCGTAGAGGAACCATTTGAGTTCATCGCACACGTGCAGGTGCGATCTCAGATCGATGACCGAGTCATCGAGGCGCAGAGGGACGATGCGCATCTTACTGAGCTTTGAGAGCAGGCCAGTGATGATGCTGACGCCGACTGGCGAGTTGGCATGGATGGGGGCTTACGTTACCGTGGCCGCCTATGCGTCCCAGATGTCCCTGACTTGAGACGAGAGATTCTCGAGGCTGCGCATTCTACTAGACCCGCGATGCATCCAGGCAGTACGAAGATGTATCTTGACGTGAAGAGGACGTACTGGTGGGAAGGTATGAAGATCCACATAGCTGAGTTCGTGTCCCGTTGTCTCACTTGTCAGCAGGTGAAGGCAGAGTATCGCCGACCACCTGGACTTTTGCAGCCTATGCCGATTGCAGAGTGGAAGTGGGATTTCATTTCCATGGACTTCATTTCTGGGTTGCCGAAGACGAGGAATGGGCATGATTCTATTTGGGTGATCGTCGACCGATTGACGAAGTCGGCGCACTTCTTACTGATCAGAGTTACGAACTCTGTAGACGAGCTGGCTAGATTGTATATCAGAGAGATCGTGCGTCTGCATGGAGTTCCGTTGGAGATCGTGTCGGACAGAGACACGCGGTTCACTTCTATTTTCTGGACTCGCATTCAGGAGGCTATGGGTGTGAAGTTGAAGTTCAGTACTGCCTTCCACCCACAGACGGACGGACAGACGGAGCGAGTGAACCAGATCCTGGAGGACATGTTGCGAGCTTGCGCATTGGACTTCAAGGACAGTTGGGATGACTGTCTTGCATATGCGGAGTTTGCTTACAATAATAGCTTCCAGGCGAGTATCGGCATGGCACCTTATGAGGCGCTGTATGGGCGACCTTGTCGCGCACCACATTGCTGGTTAGAGGTCGGTGAGCGTAGCTTGATTGGCCCAGAGTTGGTGCAGGCGACGTCAGAGAAGATTGATATTATTCGACGTCGGCTTCTTACAGTGCAGAGCAGACAGAAGAGCTACGCCGATACGAGACGGAGGCCACTAGAGTTCACAGTTGGGGATCACGTGTTTTTGCGAGTTTTCCCTATGAAGGGAGTCCTTCGGTTCGGGAAGAAGGGGAAGCTGGCACCACGATTCATTGGTCCATTCCAGATCCTCGATCGTGTGGGAGCAGTGGCTTACCGATTGGCTTTACCCACGCCCCTCGCGAGCGTCCACAACGTATTTCATGTTTCTATGCTAAAGAAGTACGTTGCTGATCCTTCCCATATCATCAGATGGGAGCAGGTGCAGTTAGGAGAGGATGTTACTTATATCCTGCGACCGACACGCATCTTAGACAGGAAGGAGCAGGTACTACGTAGCAAGGTGATTCCCCTTGTGAAGGTACTATGGACGCATCACTCTGAGGAGGAGGCTACTTGGGAGACAGAAGCCGAGATCAGAAAGAACTACCCACGGCTTCTCGAGGAGTACGAATAGGTACAAATTTCGAGGATGAAATTATTTGTTAAGGGGGGTAGATTGTAACGCCCGTGAAAAATCCATACTTGGGCTCGAGTACCAACTCGACCCGAAATCGCGTAGAATTAATTTCCATGGAAATTAAGCGTAAGTTAGCTAGCGCAACGCTAGAGTAGCTGGGAAATAGTCCCTGATCACTTTAAATACGTTCTACAAGACCGAAATCGAGTAGGACAAACAACTCTACAACACTCTATAACCTCGGATCAAACTCTAAGCAGGTTTGTTCTCTGGACCACATTGAATTCTTGAATTGGATCTAGACCGCGCGTCGAAGGTCCGATACCTCCTATCTTAGACCGTTAGAACCGCCCAGCTGGACTTGACAATCATCTCGAAAATCAAGTCAAACCGATAATCACAGACTATTTCGTTGAACTCGGACTGAAGCGACCGCGAATAGGGACAGATTTGGAATTTCAAATCCAAATCTGGCACACGACTTGACGCGTCAGTATTAAGCGTTCTGACCGTCAGAATTCATCCAGATTACACCCTCGGATCAGAAAAAATTTCTATTTATTATCATGAGACTTTCAGCCCTGATCTACGTGCGGTGACCGCTGAACTGAAACTGGTCCGCCACGTGCGATCTGCGAACCCTGCCAGACTGAAAACTTAATACGAGCTACATCTGGTACACATGAGCTTAAGTCCGATCGCAATCGACCAGGGGACCACCAGAAAGCAGATTTTGAACCGAAACAGCCCCGAAATGGATAGGCACCAAGTAAACTTCGTTCCGGAGCCTATTTCCGGCGTTTTTAAGCTTATAAAAGGGGTTGAAACCCTCATTTCCCTCTCCCATCCGAAAATTGCAAACCCTAGGAGAAAAGGAGAGAGAATTTGAGAGAGAGATTGGAAGGGATTTTTCCCGCTTTCGAGCCGCCGATTGCTGCTGCTTCAACACTTCTTCCCAATCACCTGGCTGGTGATTTCTCCACTTTTTCAGGTATAAAATAACCCTAGAACTTGCTGATTTAGGGTTTACCTAGATTCATAGCATGTTAGCTAACGTACTTCATAAATCAGGTCCTCCTACTGCCGTAGACGAAGCGTACACGCTCCGTTTAAAATCCCGCAACCGTAAGACACTAGGTGAGGATTTTAGACTCTTTGATTGACGGTTTACAACGCTTTCAATGTCGTTTAATAGTAGATTATCGACGGCATCGGCGTTTGACATGTACAACATGCTCTCCGTTTCCTGTTTCGTAAATTAACGAAGAATATGAGATTTAGGGCATTTTAGTCATTTGTAGGAAGTACGGTCTACATACATATTTTGCTAACGTGATTGACATAGTTTGTTGCCGCATTAGGGAGTTAGGAATGCTCGCATAATCAGTTTGGCGAAGAGATTCGCCTAGTTGCGCACTTTGGGTTGACATACTATATGTAGACTTAAGTGTGTAGTGTATGTGTTTGTATAAATGCTTGTATTAGTATGTATTGAATTATATGATGTTATGTAGTAGTTTGAGATTGATTTCTTGATTAATATGCTGACCTAAATGATTTCCTACATGTTTACCTTATGCATGATTGCATTACATGCATGGAAAGTATGCCTTGAAGATTTGCTTAAGTTGAATGTTATAACATGTGTTAACATGCTCACATGATGTATTTCAATTCCAATACCTTTGCATATAGTGCTAATGTGATTTCATAGGTGTGTGGGACTAGACTTAGTCCAGGTAGTCGGTAACCGAGCGAATTCGTGGCTGACTGGTCATAGCCACGAACGACGCGTCGATGAACGTGATTCGTGTTTAGAGTTGGCGGCAGTGGTTAGGCCACGCGAAGTGTTTTACGCACTTCATGTCGTTCGACTTGAGATGCGATCGCGCTAGTCGAGCCCTTCAAGTAACTCGACTGGCCGATGTATGTTCACCTTGTATGTGTCATAACTGCTTGAACCTAGGGTACTGAACTTACCATTGTAAACCCTGTTAACCATGGTACCTTGATCCACGAAGACTCATGAGCCGGGCATGGTGGTATGGGACACCGTGGTCGAGCTGTCGGCCTACGCTGGGGCCACAAACCTCCCCGTAGTGACCAGTGAGTACCTAAACTCATGAGCAGATTATGGTGGTATGGGACACTATATTCTAGCTGTCGGCCTACACTGATCAGGCGACGAGCCCTTTGTAGTGACCGCGAGCGTATTCTGAGTCCACGGGAGGCGACGACCCTTCCGTTGCAGTAGAGTACGGTAGGCCTGTATTGATAAGGTGATGGGGGAGCGGTGCAACGAGTGCGAGCAACAGCCCTGGCAGCCCTTGCAGTGACCTACGAAATATACATCGTATGAGATTCCTAGGAGTGACGACCCTAGACAGGATCTGTGTTGGGATTGATACAAGGGAAGTACCTTATTTTCCCAATCCTGCTGTTTGAATGGACTAATAACAACTTGGAAATCATATCACCATAGCATTGCATGTGCCTGGAAGATGTGGAGCACTCTAGGGAGTGTGGCATGCCGCGGTCGTAAGATGTTGCCGCATGAGGGTGATCGTCGGTGAGGGCATACATCACGTCATATCATCTTACATTAACAACAGTATTAGGATTGTCTGATTTACGGCTTTACTATTATCGCATGATTGAATTGTGAACATGCTAATCTTTGCTCTATGATTCCACTGAGTTGATCACTCATTCCCACGTTACGGGATGGTGTTTGCAACACCCACCAGACCCTATTGTAGATGCAGGTGAGGCCGAGATCCAGGAGGTGGAGCCAGAGATCGACGAGGACCAGGATGAGTTCTCGTATATGCAGTATCACGACGGCTTCCCGTAGGCGACCTGGATCGAGGGGACATCAGTGGGATTTTTTTTGAACATTATTCTTTTGTTTATGTATATGTATATGAGACTCAGAGATGTAGTCATACTTTGGAGACAGATGAGATTTACTTTGTTTTTCCATACAGTGATATATATATTGTTTAGTCTTCCGCTTGCTTTTATCACTGGATCTGAAGTATGAATTGCAGTTTTGGTATACTTTTACTCATGTGAATGCTTTAAATCAGACAACATTGAATCATAACCATTTTTGTTGCATAAGTGACGGTCTGGACTCGGGAGTTGAGTTTATACACGACCCCCGATTTTCAGGGTGTTACACGTATGAACCTAATAGAAGTCTTAGCACATGATGCGATTAGAAACCTTTTAGGGCGATCTAGTAAGATATTTGTAAGCCCCTACCTCGGACAAAGGTTAAAATGAGGACTCTCTTAAACTAAGACCCAAAGGATAACCTTATATATAGGAAATTTGAACAATTTCGTGACGGGCATTCCCTAAGCTTTTAGAGTGATCGGATTACGGAGTTACTGAAATATACAATTGCGAAGCATTCGCGGCTTGACTCAATTCTCAATCCTGGCAAACTACCAATGGACTCACTACTTGACTGGGCAGAAGATCAGGATCCACCAGGATTAGGAAGGGATACAACGTTGTCTACCTTGGCCAGGCGGACATTTGACGTGTAAGACCCGTATCTTAGTCCGTACCATTCCGTAGACTTCTGCGATCTTACTGGTCGAATTTCGGCAACCTTCGACCCTTAACCGATATCGACTCGCGACCCTGATTCATATGCAGTCAACCTGTATCGACTCAACCCAAGACCAATACCATAGCGACCGCGCCATCGCTGCGGTTCCGATGCTGCGACTTGCGCGCCGAGGTGATACCCTGGTTAAGAGATGTGGGGCCAACGTTCGATGCGAGGAAAACGCCGCGCGTTGTGAAACCCAAGAGAATCTCTACGAGATATCACATCAATCCCATCAATCAATCAATCCATCAATCCATCACATGTCAAGTACATGTCAAGTACACATCACCTTTCACCCATACCCAAGCAACCACAAAAGTCAAAAAGGGTCTTACAAGCCCATGCTTTTCTTACACAAAAGGCCACAAAAGTCGAGGATTTCTTACACCCCATCTCTCTCCCATCCATCACTCCATCACCCATCACACACTCTCTCTCCCTTTATAACTCTCTCTCTCTTTCTCACTTCAAACTCATTTTTCCAAGCAACCAAACCCCCTCCATACGTTGGAGCTCTCCAAGCTTCTCATAACTTCAAGGTGGCCCACTTTCCTACCCCATCATCTCCCATCCTAGCCATCCATTTCTCATCTCACTGATTAAAATCAAAGCTAAGGAGCTAAGGAACCCTTAGGAGCAAGAAGATCGGACGGTGGGTGCTTGATTATAGTATTTTTTCTTATTTTTGAGATGGGCCAAGTGAGGCCAACCGATCAATGGTTTCGATCTCACTTGGGACCCTAAATTGTGGCCGATGGCCCACTTTAATCATCATGATCATTCCATGATGGGGCCATTCTCCATGGACCCCATCATGATGTTTATTTTATGGCATTATGAAGAGTCATCTAGACCGTCCATATTGGTGGGGAAAGGATCCCCACCATTGATTTTCGATTTAGATGGTCCCATGTGTAAAAGGGACCCATTTGATTGTATGATTTCCTCAAGAGAGGGCTCATAGTGGCGGAGCCCTCCATCACAAGCGTGTCCCACCCTTTATATCTCTCTCTCTCTACTTCATTTTTTTTAATCATATTGTGTTTGTGTGGCCCACTTGAATGGACCCCACCTTGAGGTATTTAATTTGTCCAAGTGTTCTTCAAGTGGGGCCCACCTTATATGTTGTACCCACATCATCCATCAGTGGTGGCCCACTTCACCAGGGCCCACCATAATGTATTTTTTTGGAACGAATCGTCCAGCGTCTGGGACGCTGGACGCCCCTGTATAAAAAAAGAAAAGAAAGGAAAGGGAGCTTTTGGGGTGGGCTACTTGCATAGGCCCCACATTGATGTATATATCCAATCCAAGCCGTCTATCCTCTTACCCACATCGTTTTAACCGTTGAGTAGAAGAATGGGGCAGATCTGAGCTTCTGGTGGGCCATAGTATTGGAAACATTGGTGGTTACCATTGAAAAAATTTTCTGACGTTTCTGTACATCCAAAAATCACAAACTCTGGACTTATTTGGACGGCCTCGAGCCACTGAACACAATGGACGGGGTGGATCTACTAGATGCGGACCGCAGACGCGAAAAACCCTTGAAAAATGGGTTTTCTATTTTTTTTAAAAATATATATAATGGTAGAGGCAGAGCCTCTGCCCTCTGACGTAACTGCAGCAGCTGCGCGCTGCTGCGTGCAGCGTTTGGAGCGGGCCGACGGGCGTCAGGGGCCCATGGCCCTGCATGTGGGCCCCACTGTGATGTTTATTTGTCATCCAACCTGTTCATGGGGTGGGCCACCCCCAGTGGTGGGCCCCCTCCGAATTTCATCCCCGTCCCTAACTCAGGTGGCCCACACCACACGAAATAGTGGGGTTGAACCTCTACTGTTGAAACTCAAATATGGCCCATAGAGGTTTCAGATCAATCTGAAATTTGTGTTTTCACTTCACCCAGGTCTGAGTGACCTTATGAATGGATTGGATTTCAAATAAACATTTCAGTGGGCCCCACATGGGACCCACAGTGATGTGTGTGTTTGTACCCACCGGCCAGGCAGACGGTGGTACCAGCCATGATGTATGTGTGTTTCACCCCCACCGTCCAGCGAACGGTGGGGCCCGCTGTGTGTGTGCGTGCGTGCGTGTGGGTGTACGTGCGTGTGTGTGTGCAGTGTGTGTGCAGCGTGTGTGTATAAATAAATATATATATATATATATATATATATATATATATATATATATATATATATATATATATATATATATTATTGTATTGCAATACAATAATATATATATATATATATATATATATATATATATATATATATATATATATATATATATATATATATATATATATTATAATACATCATATTCGATGGTGGGCCTTCATGTGGGCCCCCACTCTTGATGCAGGTGTTGCATCCAACCTGTTCATCCATTTTAAAAGCTCATTTTATGGTTTGAGCTAAAGAATGGGCCAGATCCATAGTCCCAGTGGACCCCACCTTAACATATTATGAGGCTCATTTGATTTATATAAGGCCTAGGGGCTTAGGCCCACTATGGAACAGTTTTAACGTAATAGATCTCTTCTGATAGACTTAGATAGTAGAGATGATCAAAATATTCTATGATGGAGATATGGATTCATATTTGAGTTGATGGGAGAGATGGTGTGTTGAGATGATGAAATCAGACTGGAATGGTCCAGTTTATATAGGCAACGGGTGTAGCACCATTGCTGTGTGGTATTCAATGGTCCAGAACGTTTGAAAACGTTTATGGCCGTTGTTAATTAATCCCAAACGTTTTTGATCGTCGGATCAAAAGATCTGATCATTGGATCATCATGGTCCGTCCATTTTCAGACCATTTAGCTTTCAAGGTAGAAAGCCATTTTTAGAAACTGTTGAACATTTTGGATTTATGATCCAACCATTTTTAGTATTCTATAAAACTCAGACCATTTCAGACCCCACTGCACACAGGCATAAACCAGACCTATCATACCGAGGTCACACCATCTCGCACCGGTTCGCGAGGGAGCGACCATTCTACGACACGATGCGTGCGTCATCTAGCGTCGCTACAGCCACACTGCCCATGCCCGTGCCTGTGCCCAAGTGTGAGCGAGCACGTGCGTGCGTGCGTGTGTTCCATTGCATAGCGTGCGTGTGTTCCAGTGTATAGTGCTATGCACTGGAACATGCAACCCGAGTATTACCTCCTTCAAAAACTCCAAGTAAGAATACTCTTCACAACATATCATATAAACCACACAATCATTCTTTGAATTTTCGATGTGGGACAAAGTACATACACCGCACTTTTTAATTTAAAATTTTCAAAATGCATTTTGGAGGGAAATTCCCAAATTTTTGAAAAATTCAAAATTTTCTTTTTATTTTGAAAAACCACTGATTTTCAACAGGGAATATAAAAAACACTTTAGGCGCCTTTCATAACTGGAAACGTTTTAATGGTTGGCTTTCATATCCTAACTGTTCCCTGCAGTGTGACGCTCGTATATTTTGGATTGGCTTGATTTCTAGGATGAAGGGTCAATTTGAAGGGGGCCATCTTATGCATGGATTGAATATGATACGTACGTTAGGTTAGCTGACTTACAAAATAAGCTTATGCTAGGAACGCTACAATGAAACCTGCCTTCCATATTTGAGTAGGAAATATTTTGATACTCTAGTAGAGTATGATGGATGACACACAAGCATTTAGTTATTAATTACAAATTCCACACTTGACATACAATTAACCAAAACTAACCGTCCAAATTATATATAGGAGCCAGATTAGATACCTTATGGAAAAAATATTTTCAATTACTTAAATTACAGATTTTTAGGAATTATTAAACACTTAAAGGGAAAAATATCTAATGGTCTTATTTCAAACAACAAGTGTCCATCAATCAGAGAATAGGATTGTCCAACCAATATAATTTCTAGCGTATACTTTAGAAACAGTGGTTACAACAATTTAATCAATTTAATTTTCAGCTAATATAAAACATTTATACTGTTTTTACATGCCTATGTATCAAGCGTTATAGGCAACAAGAGTATCAAATAAATCCTCATCTCGAGGCCATTTTCACTAGCGAGTGCGGATCCTCCGTTTCCTGGAGTCAGGAACTGCTTGACTCTAGCGTTTTCATTCGTCAACGTCACTGTAAGTACCACATCATTAGATTTTTTAAATATTATATATATATATATATATATATATATATATATATATATAAAAGAAGTATAATGGAGAGGTTAAACGGAAGCAATTTGCTTGCCGAGTAACTCAGTATGGTAAGCCTACTGAGTAAAGTCTGTGGAGCTCGTGCATTGTATCAACTCTATCCATCTCAAATGGACCATACCACTTAAAACAATGTGAATTGAATTCTACCATTGAAAAGTTTTTGGCGGCCCACAAAGTTTTATATCAAGATGATATTAGTTTTTTCCATTCATCCATGACTTTGTGATCTTATGAACAGTTTGGATGAAAAATAAACATCATTGGGGGCTTAGAAACATTTCAATGGTGAAAATCAATACTTCCGTTGTTTCCTTTGGTATGGTCTACTTGAGCTTTTTATATACTTCAATTTTGGGCTCAACTCCTAAAATGATCTGAAAAAATGGATGGACGGCATGGATAAACCACTTGAATTCACAGTGGGCCCAATAGAGTTTGCTCAGTACGATAAGACTCGGTACGCAATCCGATTTCACGTGTCTAACGGGGACACGGATTTCCTGCTAAAGCCTTTTGCAGTAAGATCCTGTGCAAGGATTTCAGATGGGCCCAATGCGACGTTTGTGATGAATCCAACCCGTTCATCCATTTTTAGATATCATTTTGGGATATCATACCAAAACTAAGGTGTATACAAAACTCAAATAGGCCACATGAGAGAAAATAAAGGGGATTTAGTGTCCATCGTTGAAATATTTATATGGCCACAAAAGTTTTGCATTGGTCTAATATTTTCTTGTTTTCACTTCATCCTAGTAAAAATGACCTTATAAACAGTTTGGATGGCCTATAAACATCAAGAGGCCTAGGAAGGTTTCAACTGTGGGAATTTCTTTCTCCATTGTTTCATCTTGTATGGCCTAGTTGAGTTTTTTATGATCCGAATTTTTGATTACATGTCTTAAAATGAGCTCTAAAAATGGATGAATGGATTGGAATTCTTATAAATATTATGATGGACCCCACCATACATCCTAGCGCTGGAACTTCATGCAAAAGGCTTTCCCCAGTGAATCTGCGTCCACAGTTTCCATTGGAAAGGGATTGGCTACTCCCCCGCCACCTGGTGCTATGTGGGCCCACCATGATGTATGTGCTTCATCTATGTCGTCCATCTATTTTTCTTGATCATTTTATGATCTAAGACCAAAAATGAAGTATAACCCAATCTCAAGTGGACCACATTACATGAAACTGTGCTGAATGAATGTTGACTATTAAAAACTTTTTGGAGGCCATAATGTTTTGGATCAAGCTGATCTTTGCTTTTTCCCTTCATCTGGGTCTTTATGACCAAACCAATAGATTGGATGTCAAATAAACAGTACGATGGGCCTTAAGAGGACTTTAATGATGAATATCTAATCACCATTATTTTCCTGTGGTGTGGTCCATATGAGATTTATATCCCTCTCATTTTTTTTTGATCAACCCCTAAAATTATATCTAAAAATAGATTAACGAAATGGATGAAACACATACATCATGGTGGGGCCCACAAAGCACTGACCACCACTACCACCGGGCTGGTGGTAGAGGGAGTAGTCAATCCGCTTTCATTTTCATTTGGGATTCAGCGCCACATTGAGTAGTGAGACTCGCTACTGAAGTGATGTCACCTATTTATATGGGTCCCACTATGTTGCATGCTTTGTATCCACACCGTCCATCCCTTTGGAGAGATCATTTTAGGGCATGAGTCAGATCCAAAACTCGATTGGACCCCACCATAGAGCCACCATTTATTACGACTGAATCCAATCCAAACCTTGTCACTTTGTCTACTGAACCCCATCATTTTGTACTACAACCCCGTCACTTCTACTAAACCCCATCACTTTGTACTATAACCTCGTCACTTTATCTGCTGAATTCTGTCACTTTGTACTGTAACATCGTCACTTTGTCTATTGTACCCCATCACTTTGTACTGCAACCTTGTCACTTTTTCTACTGAACCACGTCACTTTGTACTGCAACCTCGTCACTTTGTCTACTGTACCCCATCAGTTTGTGCTACAACCCCGTCACTTTATTTACTGAACCTCATCACTTTGTACTACAACATTGTCACTTTGTCTGTTGTACCCCGTCACTTTATGCTGCAACCCTGTCATTTTGTGTTGTAACCTCGTCACTTTGTGCTACAACCTTATCACTTTGTCAAATGAACCTGTCACTTTGTCTATTAAACCCCGTCATTTTATTTGACAAGCCGCTACTTTATCTAGTGAAATCCTCTCACTTTACACAGTAGCATCGTCACTTTGTCTAGTGAAACCAAATCACTTTATTCAAAAACTCATCATTTTATCAAGCAAAATCCCATCAATTTGTCTGGCAACCCCATCACTTTATCTAGTGAAACATAGTCACTTTGTCTAATGGAACCCCGTTACTTTGTCCAATAATCACGTCACTTTGTTTAGTAGAACCTTGTCACTTTGTCTAGCACCTCTTTTACTTTATTTAGTAAAATCTCATCACTTTGTCCAGCAACTTCACCAATCTCTGTCTAGTAGAACTTCGTCACTTGATATAGTATACCTTTATCACTTTATCTTACTACATAGTCTCTTTGTCTAGTAAAACCCCACCACTTTGTCCAGTAACCCAATCACTTTTTCTAGTGAACCTCGTCACTTTGTTCAACAACCTTACAACTTTGTCTAGTAAAACCCAATCACTTTGTCTTCGAACCAGGTCACTTTGTCTGGCAACGTCCATCACTTTTTCCGAGAATCTGTAACTTTATCTAATGAAATCCTATTTTCTTTATTTCGTTTAATGTTATTACTTTATTTAGTGGAATCATGTTGCTTTGTTAGGCAACCTCATCACTTTGTTTAATATAACTCTGTCACTTTGTCTAATAACCTCGTCACTTTGTCCAATGAATCCCGTCATTTTGTCGGTGGCCCCACATGATTTAAGGCCCACGTTGAATTGTGCCCTATATAATGTAGGTTAGAGGTGGGCATCGAGTCGATTCAAACCGAGTTAGGGCTAATCCGACTCGATTCAGTTTTGAAATAAGCCAGACCCGAACTCAACCTAACTCGGTACAAAGTCCAACATGCCTAACCCGATCCAAGTTCGGGTCTGTCCTAGACTAATTCAGACTGAATCTGACCAGCTCACAAGTACCGATTCAGTTTAAGTCTTAAAATAATATGAGAAAACAGATGAATAGAGTAGATATACACCGCATAGATCAAGGTGGGCACATGGTGAGGATCCTACGAAATCACTTATCCTGGGCCGCAACTAATATTCCTTGTTAATCAAGCAGATTTTGTAAATATATTTTTTTATCTTATAAAATTGTCATGAGATGACATGACCTACTTAAATTTTAGAAGAAAGAAATTAGAGGTGGATTAGCTATCGACACGTTGAGTAGCTAGACTCACTACTAAAGTAACACCACCAAGTTTTGTGGGGTCCACCATGATGAATGTGTTGTATCCAAATTGTACATCCATTTGGAGAGATCATTTTAGGGCATGATCAAAAGAATGAGGTAGATCCAAAGCTGGAGTGAACCCCACCATAGAAAATACTGAGGAGAGTGACATCCACTGTTGAAGCCTTCCTAAGGTCCACCGTAATTTTTATTTGAGATATAACCTGTTCATAAGTTAACACAAATATTAAAGAAGCGAAAACACAAATATCAACTTGATCTTAAACTTTTGTGGCCCTTAGAAGTTTTTAATGGTGAGCTTACTCTCTTCACTGTTTTTGTGGTGGGGTCCACTTGAGTTTTGGATCTGATTCATTCTTTGGCTCATGCCTTAAAATGATCTTTCCAAATGAATGGACAGTGTGGATACAAAACATACATCATGGTGGGACCTTACATAACTACGTGATGTCACTTTAGTAGCGAGTCTCGCTACTCAACCTGCGCACTGAATCCCTAAACGAAAACTTAAATAAAAATCACAGTGGACCTTAAGTTAACATAAACATTGAAGAAGGGAAAACACAAATATCAGATTGATGGAAAACTTTTGTGACCCTTTGAAGTTTTTAATGGCGGGCATGACTCTCTCCACTGTTTCTGTGTTGGGGTCCACTCGAGTTTTGGATCCGATTCAATTTATGGCTCATGCTGCAAAATGATCTCTCCAAATGGATGGACAATGTGGATACAAAACATACATCATGGTGGGTCCCATATAACTAGGTGACATCACTTTAGTAGCAGTCTCACTACTTAACTCGTGCGCTAAATCCTCAAATAGAAGGTAGCTGATTGCGGGGAATGGATTGGCTACTCTCCCTGCCACCGGTCCAGTGGCTGGTGGTCATCCATTTTTACATATAAGTTTAGGGCTTTATCCAAAAATTAGAGGTATATAAATCTCAGATGAACCACACCACAGGAAAACAATAGTGATAGGATATCCACCATTAAAATCCTCCTAAGGCCCACTGTACTGCTTATTTAATATCCAATCTTTTGATTATGTCATACAAGCCTAGATGAAAGGAAAAAAATAAAGATCATCTTGATTCAAAACTTCTATGGCCCCAAAAAGGTTTTTAATGGTCGACGCTCATTCAACACTGTTTCCTGTAATGTGGTCCACTTGAGATTGTGATATACCTCATTCTTTTTCGCAGACCATAAAATGATCTGAAAAAATAGATGAATGGAATAGATGAAACACATACATCATGTTGGGGCCCACGAAGCACCGACCACCAACCATTGGCTGGAAGTAGGGGGAGTAGCCAATCCGTTTCCGCTGATTGTGTGGTGAGTAACTTATTATGTCAGCGTACTGAGTAAACTCCATGGAGTCCACCATGATTTTATGTATTTTATCCGCTCCATCCATAAATTTTACCAGATAATTTTAGGGCTTAAGACTAAGAATAAAGCATATACAATGTTCAAGTGGACCGCACCATAGGAAACAGTTGAATTGAATGTTGACCATTAAAAGTTTCTCGGGGCTACAAAATTTTTGGATTAAGCTTATATTTGTGCTTTCTCTTCATCCATGCCTTTATGATCTTATGAACTAGTTGGATGAAAAATAAACATCACAGTGGGGCCTAACAAGGTTTTAACAGTGGAAATCATTGTCCCCACTGTTTATAGCGGTATGATCCACTTAATATTTGGATATACTTTAATTTTGGGTTGAACCCCTTAAATTAGATGGAAAAACGAATGGACGGCCTGGATAGACAACATACATACAAGGTGGGCTCAACTACAGTGAGAGCAAGAGCTTGCAGTAATCAGTATGCAATCTGATTTCCAAGCAAAACCATTTTAATGTATTTAACGGCATTATACTTTTTCTGAAATATAAATTTTTTTAATATATTTAAAAAAACTGATGATGTGGGACTTTTAGTGACATTAACCAATGAAAACATTAGAGTCAGGGAGTTCCCGACTCCAGGAAACAGAGGATCCGCACTCTAATATTCTAATGTCCTCTATAACCCATCCCAATCCTTTAATAACGACCCCTTATAGGCAACAAGAGTATCAAATAAATCATCATCTCAAAGGCCATTTTTACTGATAATATTCTAATGTCCTCTATAACCCATCCTAATCCTTTAATAACGACCCCTCCCAATGACTGATGACGCAGACTTGCTAATGTATCCCTCCAAGAAAAATTGATACATGGGAAGAGTGTGATGGATGATACGCAAGCACTGATAAACTTCTTAGAATTGGTAGACTTAGGATATAAATAATTCAAATTAAACTAGCCAAATTATAAGTTTTTGTGTTTAGATGTATCATGAACTAAAAATTAAACTTATTTGATCATATAAATATCAAATTAGTTTAAATGTTTTGGATGGTAAAAAAATGAAAATATCTAATAGTCCTATTACAACAAACAAGTATACACTATAGCAGTTATTGTAGCAGCACAAGATTACTATAACATACTAGCTCAATAAAAAATAAAAGTACTATAGCAACACAAGATTTATTGTAGCAATAAGATAAGAATAGTTCCGTTCATAACACCTTCTGGATTTCAAAGCATTTTAAGTCCGCAGCACCATCCTAGCAGCTTTTAGACTTCAACAACATTAGAATCCGTACATAGTCTATATAAAGATGTTTCCTTCAACAAGAGAAGCAGAATTCGTTCAAGCTTAGTTCTACAAATTCTAAGTTCTAACCCCTAGCCTCTTCTAACCCACAAATCCTTATAATCCTTGTAGTCCCACAATAGCATACAATATGTACAAGCTTGTAATTGTTTTCAAGCAATTTTAATCTGTAAGTATTTTATCTCTATTAATGTAGAAGTTTTGTTTCAAATGGCTCTTTATATTCCTTTATGCATTTTTATTTTTATTTTTATATTCTTAGCATATGGAATTTATTTTTGTTTCAAAAAATGATATTTTTCTTAATATTCATTTTAGTTTTATTTTTCCCAATCTTATTACCCTTAGCAATAATTATTTTATTTTAGAAATCATTATTTTTAGATTACTTAATTAAGATCAAGCCTGATTAAGAGAATCGTAGTGATACGATGGCTGTGGTCTCTAACCAGTAGTTCCTTTGGAATTTGCCTCTCTACTAGACTTACAAAAGTTGTAGAGTCTCTTAATTCTGCCTAAAATAATATGAGATACTTATATATTTTTAAAATTTCAAAAATATTTAGTTATAAACACATCAGAACCTATTACTACTTTTCGCACATAATATTACTTTGCTGTAGAAATCACTTTGCCTTCCCCTGGGCTCCCAAATGGTATCAGAGCCATGAAGGTATATATTTGGTTAGATGAATAAAATCAATTACAAGCTATAGGTATAAATGAAGAAGTAAATGTATTGTTCTATTTACTAGAGATATTACAACTTATTAAATCTTGAAATAAGTATGAATACTTCAGATAATATAGTCATTGTTTCAATGTTATTAAAGGAATTTATAGAGATTGATCTTCTGTTCTAAGGTGTGAACCTGCTTTGGCTTTAGGCGAGAAGATGTCGTTGTGCTGTCAGGGATCCGAAATTAAACAGTCAAGTCTCTCTTAGAATTTCTTTGATAATAGTAATCGATGGCTAGTTTATTTTGAAGTAATAGTGTTTCATCTTCTATATCTGATAATAGTAATATGGCTAAGAATATAGTTAACAGTATGCATCATACTTATGAAAATTTAGAAATAAACATTACAAATTGGACAATATCAAAAATAGCTAAAAAAGAAGTTTATAAAATTGAAAAATTAGATTTAGTTTCTAGTTATGATATAAAAACCACAGAACAAATTATTATTTAAAAAAAAAAAAAAGAAACAATCCAATTATTAAGTAGTAAAGCAATAGAAAATCATTAAAAAAAACAAGTACAATTATTTACATATAGGATTAGTTCAAATAAGAATTAAACCATTATTTAGAAATAGATTAAATGCTAGCATCTCATTATGTTTAAGAGATGGTAGATACGTAGGACAAGAACTTTTTACCAATTCTTTATTAGGCATAGTAGAAACAAGTTTATATAATGGACCAATTCATTTTAATAGTTACCCAAATTTAACATTTTCTCTCATAGATCAAAATATATTAAGTGGATTAACTTTAAATATTAAAAGTGATGGATTTCAGCTGTTACTTGGAAGCCCGTCATTAGCATTAGTTTATAGAGTATTTTACAAGGTTATGACAATAACAATAATGCCTAAAGCATTAAAAGAAAGTCTTAAAGGACATATTATGTTATTACAAACTAATATTAGTAATAATATGAATGTTATAATACCTAGAACTATTGAATGGAGTCAAGTTAGATTACCAGATAATTGGAGTTTATAAACTATATAACCTCCACAAAAGATAGAAAATAGAGCAGTAGAACTAATCGTAGAACATTCAGATGGAACTGTAGATTTAAGATTTACTCCAATTAGACAAGTATCTTTACGTATTTCAAATATATAAACTCCTAGCCATTCTATATCATCACAAACAAGTAATCATAACATACCCAAAATATCATCAGTATTTACAACAACACCTCAACAAAATAATCCTGTACAAATACAAGGAATTAGGGACATTAATGTACAACCTAATATAACTTAACTATATTATTCTACAAAATTTGAACAACTACAAGCATTATCCCATACACACTCACAAGTGCAAGACTAATATATATATATATATATATATATATATATATATATATATATATATATATATATATATATATTAATATTCTAGACAAAACAGAATTATTAGATCAAATAAATTTTGAATTAGATTTTAATGATATAAAATATTATGAACAGAAAGAAAAAATTTTCTTAAAATATCTTAAATCATAACAAGATAGATATAGAAAATTTCATTATCATTATTGTTTATTATAACAAAAATTTATACCTTTCTTTGAATGAGTAAAAAAGTATGATCCATAATTAAATGTAATTACAAGACCAATACAAACATGGAATACTGTATATGGTAAACAAATTTTAGCATCCTAGCCACTAAATTGATGTAGAGAGGGTCATAGACAATTTCATGGCCAAGATGGATCAGAAGAGGCACGGTCGATGACAAAAGTGATCCGGACCATCAGACCTTAGATCGGGCATATCATGCAATCCGAAATGAGTTATCTGACATAAAATATATGATTTTGGGGTAGAACGAGCTACTTTAGCCAACCAACCCTGCTACATAGGGTTGTGCAGCACAGATTTGTGAGAAATCCCCTGATCGACTGTCGTTTCCCCATTTTAATTTCGTTTTTACTATAAATAGTAAGTTTTAGTTTGCTTATAGCTCTTCATCCGTTGGGCTTTAGGATTTGTACCCAACATGAAAAGTGCTTAGAATAATTAGGAAAACAGTTTGGTGAAGCCAAATAGGACACTTACTATTTTTGGCCGAAAACCTTGCACACTAGTAGACATCACGACCGTCTATAAACTATTTATAGTAAGTCGCAGATTTTAGGAGTTTTAGTTGTAGTTTGAGTCTGATTTCTTTCCTATTGCTTGGTTCCCTTATTTAAAGGGATGTGAACTCATTTTTATTCATTCATTAATCAATTTCAAATTTTATTAGAATTTATTTCTATTCTTTTGCTTTGTTTCCTCGTGGATTCGAGAAGTCTGTGTGAGGAGTCCAGAGAATCTCCGTGGATTCAGAGTAGTTATCCTTGAGGAAGACGGTGATCGACCTCATCACGTTCATCCCTGCGTCACAAATGAACAAGTTAAAATACAAGTAAAAAATACTAATGTTCACGCAACAACCATAGATCTATAGCGGATAATGAAAATACTTGTGCCTTAGCAAGTAAAGATATTAAAGTAGTATTAGAACAAAATAATTATATGTAACACCCCATACTTTTCAATCCACGAGCGTTACCTATAAATTAACTAATGTGTACACGTGTACGATATGAATCCAACTATCCTAGCCTTACATCCTTACCCTGACACAAATCTAACCATTGAGAATTACATCCATTCAATAAATCCAATCATTTGACCATTAATTTTAAGATGAGACCATCCATCACGTGATTTGACGTATCTTCCCATAAATGACACGACGAATAATTCCTTATCCGTAATGATTTAGATATACATTCTTTTATAAGAATTTCTTAGAAACATGCCTAGAACTATGTGGAGCCATTGGATTGCCCAAAACTTGTATATTAACATTAATTATGAAAATGCCATTAGCTTAGACCACTGAATTCTAAATCACATGGTTCCCATTATCTATTTAATGTGAGAATTTACAGAATTCCTATAAATCCTAAATTAACCGTACATGTCAAATTTCAGCCCTTATATCGTAGTAAATTAGCTATTTGACCTCTACATCCGTTCATACACTTATCAGATCAAGATTCTGACCCGGTCATCTTGTTCACACCATATGAATATGCTTAACCTACCATTAGAATTATAATATGATGAATTTAGACATGTGAAAAAGTCATTCGAATCTAACAATATACACATTCTATCCCTAATTACTCCGTAAACCCACTTTGTGTTCATCCATTCACAAAACTGACCATACATCCACCCATATATATAGTTAGAGTGCTAATCATAAAGTTATCTTATTTTTAACAAGTCATCTGACCATCCATTAGGTTTGGATCCGCCAAATGGACCATCCGAATATCAGGATGAATCGGTCATTATGAAGATCTTTGGGTTTAAGTTTAAACTACCGGGTAGCTCATTAATGAAATAGGTACAAATGTTATTTTGAATTTTGGAATCAGTTAGCCTTTGAAAAGTACCTTGGTCATTCTTGAGAGATCGGGGCCCAAACTGGGGTGATTGAAAGTGCATGAAAAATAACGAATGGTCAGAAAATTTCAACACATTCGGATGGTGTATTGAGATATTATGTATGGTGGAAGTAATTCAAATACAAAGGGTAGATCTGTAAATAAAGGGATGTCATGTGCATGGTAAATTCAACAGACATATCCGGGAAGGATGTTTTTACGTCAAAATTTACTCACACGTTCCCTAGCCATGCTGGTAGGCGATCCAACTATAAGGTGATGATTCTTCCCCTTGAGCTTTCCATCTTCTTATTAGCTTAAGTTATAGTTTTTATTTAAATTCATAATTGATATCTCTTTTATAATCACATGTATTAACTGATGAAAATTGAATTGCCATATTGCTTACTTAATGTTCATCTTGTATATTTGTTCATGAATTATTTGTAGATTGCTTATGGAACTTGAACTGGTACATCAGTGGGAAACCCCCACTTATAAATGTACACCCATACTTAGGATGTAACTCGATTGACGGTGATTGCAATGGACCTTCGATCTAATGGTTATTGAATGATGGTCTAGATGAATCATTGATGTGGGCCTACCATCCAGGGTTGTTGTGTCCAATGATTTTTAAGGATGGTCTTTATCGTATGATTTTTATATTCGCCGTATGTGGCATATTTTGATACTCGCCCTATGTGGTTTTGTTCTGATACTTTCCCTATATGGGTTCAATATTTTATAATGTGTAACCATGCAATGGTAAGCCCCATATACTATAATATGATTGGCCACTAGTCGATGAGTTTTCATTAAACATCCTAAGATGGTAGACTCATGGGCCAGGGATGGTGGTAATGGGACACTATGCCCGAGCCGTCGGCCTACGCTGGACTATGTGCTCCCCATAGTAACCTTTGAGCTTATTTAAATTGGCTGGTTGTAACTGGACTAATAATGGTTTGGCTAATCATGCATTCATGACATATTGGTGATGACGGGTGGCTAATTCTGGATGCTGTAGCACGTGCCCTAGAGTTGTTGGGGTATCATTTTTCTAGCTCCTAGACCACCGACTATCGACCCCTGTCCGACTGAATGATTTTTCACTTCGATGAATTGCATGGGCGGCGGCCCTGTCTGCACGGGTAAACATCCCCGGGGCATGAACGCATTGCATGGGCGGCGGCCCTGTCCTCACGGGTAAACATCCCCGGGGCGTGAACGTATTGCATGGGTGGCGGCCCTGTCCGCACGGATGAGCATCCCCGGGGCGTGAACGCATTGCATGGGCGGCGGCCCTATCCGCACGGATGAGCATCCCAGGGGCGTGAACGCATTCCATACATCCATGCATTTAATAAGACTGCATTTACTATGTTTTGGTTGTCTAGATGTCTCATACTATTTCTTACCTAATGCGGTGGTGTGTAATCTTGAGGAGAATTCACACTGAGTTGGCTACTCATCCATTAAAAATATAACCGTACAGGTAGCACAGGTGGCTTAAGTGATATGCAGGTTCAGACTGATGAGGAGCCGTTATAGTAGGTCAAGGACATGTGATTGTACCTACCAAGGAAGATACGTGATCTTGCGGCTTTAGTTTGCATTTCATATGCTTTTAAATTTCTCATGTGTGTAATCTTGTATTTGTTATTGTAGAGACATTGGTTTCTATAAGTCATTATGGGCAACTACTTGTATATTCTAAATGAAATGAAAATTTTCCTTTATATTGATTTATCCATTCTACGATCATCTGCTTACTCTGATAAAGGAAAAGAATGTATATTTGAATTTGACCATACTTTAAGGTTAACACTCGAGTTTTTGGGATACGGGTCATGTACTCGGGTCCTGAAAACAAGGGGCGTTACATTATATTAATCAATATTTACAAACTATAGGTGATCAATTAACATGAATAGAAATACTATAGATAGAATAGAAAATGTAGTTGAAGAAACATATTTAACAAAGTACCAACAAATTGCAAATCATATACCACCACAGAAAAATTTAATCCATGATAAAGTCCCTTTATTTAAAACCCCATGAACTTCCCAAAAATATAACTTGATTTAAAGATGACTCTCAAGAAATGTTAGCAGCAATTACAAAAAAAAATAAAAATAGAAGCTTTAAATCTTCCTTCAACATCAAAAGACAAATCCATAGCTCACATTTCCTAAGAAAATACTCTCATTTTAAATAATTTAAACAATAAATACACTCCATTACCTAATACTAGAAATTATTATCCTTGACCTACTCTATAGACTTACAATTCAAAGAACGTAGACAATTTATACAAAGCACTTATAGCGGTGGATCCATTTATGAATGGAACATTGATGACATGTCCGAATACCAAATACTTAACAAAGCTCATGAAATGACTGTGGTAGCATCCGCATACAAAACAAAACAACTTAATAATGACTTTCAAGCCACCCAACTCCACGTTTTAGGATTTATGGATGGATTGGATATGATATATACGTCATGTTAGCTGACTTACAGAATAAGCATATGCTAGGAGCGCTGCAAAGAAACCTGCCTTCCAAATTTAAGTAGGAAATATTTTGATACTCTGCTAGAGTATGATGGATGACACACGGGCATTTAGTTATTAATTACAAATTGCACACTTGACATACAATTAACCAAAACTAATCATCCAAATTATAGGAGCCAACTTAGATACATTACGAACAAAATATTTCTAATATCTGATTGCTTAAATTATAGATTTCTAGGAATTATTAAACACTTTAAGTGAAAAATATCTAATGGTCTTATTTCAAACAACAAGTGTCCATCAACCAGAGAATAGGATTGTCCAACCAATCTAATTTCTAGCGTATACTTTAGAAACAGTGGTTACAACAATTTAGTCAGCTTAATTTTGAGCTAATATAAAACATTTATACTGTTTTTACATGCCTGTGCATCGAACATTATAGGCAGCAAGAGTATTAAATAAATCCCCATCTCAAAGGTCATTTTTACTGAGAATATTCTAACATCCTCTGTAACCCGTCTTAATCCTTTAATAATGACCCCTCCCAATGATTACTGAGAATATTCTAACATCCTCTGTAACCCGTCTTAATCCTTTAATAATGACCCCTCCCAATGATTAATGACGCTGACTTGCTCATGTATCCCTTGGAGAAAAATTGATACAAAAGCAGAGTGTGATGGATGATACGCAAGCACCGGTAAACTGCTTAGAATTTGCAGACTTATGATTCAAATAATTCAAATTAAACTAGCCAAATTATAAGTTTTTGTGTTCAGATGTATCATGAATTAAAAATTAAACTTATTTGATCATATAAATATCAGATTAGTATAAATGTTTTGGATGGTAAAAAAATGAAAATATCCAACGGTCCTATTACAACAAATAAGTATCCAAAAATCAGACTTTAAAATCGTTCAACAAATCTAATTGTGGGGCCCTGAATTATAATTAGTGATTTTATTGATTTAGTCATTTTAATATTTGTAAATGTTTGCCATGTGTTAAATTTCTGAGTGCCTGCGCATCAAGTGTTATATGCTCCGGCATCAAATAACTCTGTATTGCTTATGCAGGATGCGTTTACCGGAGCTCTTTGCTACGGTAAGCTAGATAGAGCCACCATTATGTTTTTGAGATATCTACTCCGTCCATCTATTTTTTCAGATTATGTTAGGTCAGAGGCCTAAAAATGATGCAGATCCAAAACACAAGTGGCCGCACTACCGGGAAAAATTGGGTAGGGAAATGGCCAACGTTGAAACCTCCCTGGGTTCTATTGAAGATGTTTATATTCCATTTATTCCATTCATAAGGTCAATAATATTGATATTAACTGAAAAAAAAAAAAAAGACTTTTTGCCTGACTCAAAACTTCATTGGCCCCAAGCATGATTCAACGGGACATTCAACAATCCTTACCATTTTCTCTGGTGCCACCCACTTTATTTTTGGATTTGTCTTATTTTTGGGAATGTGTCCTAAAATGTTTCAAAAAAATGGATGGATGGTGTGGATATCTCATAAACATCATAGCGGGCCCCACCTAGCTTTCGGTCGCAAGGAGTTTCTGCTGCAGCCTTTGGCAGGGAATCCACGTTCTCTGCATTGGAGAGTTACTTGATACGCCAGTAGACTGTGATGGTTGATACACGTACACTTTTAAATTATATTCTTGTTATATGCCATATGCCAACCCAAATTTTAACCGTATGATTTTTCGGACCCATTTTAGATAAGCCATATCTCAACAGTTATATTGGTATATCAATTCCAAAACTTTGATTTATGGGCATATGTTTGGTGAATTAGGACTGTTGAATAGTTTTTTATTTTAATAAACTCCAATCGAGTAGATAAATAATTAAACGAATTAAATTTAGGTTTATGATCCAAATAAATTGTGATAACATGCTACAAGAAAACGGGCAAACGGGCCTTAGCCGACCGATGGGGCTACCCTTTACCGGCGGCCAGTTTCAATGGCCGCGGGCAAAGGGTTCTCTCTCTCTCTCTCTCTAAACCCTAGCCCTCTCTCTCTCTCTCTATATCTCCTCGGTCATCTACTACAGTTCGGTCTTCTGCTGCTCATGAATCTCGGATTCTCAAGTATGATGTAAGGCTTTTCTCTTATTGTTGTTGCTTTCCGCGATTTAGAATACCTAATTAGGAATATGATTGTCGAATCCCTAATTAGGGATTTGCATTGTCGAATCCCTTTTAGGGATTTGCATTGTCAAAACCCTTTTTAGGGTGGGCATGCACTTTTTAGTTTCGTAGGCAATCTAAAACTTACTGTTACTGTGGATCGAGTAGTTTGTAAACTGTTTCTATATTGAATTCGATTATGCAAACGTAGATTTTCAGAATGCCATCTCAGTATACCTGCTCATTTGAATGATCTGAACCATTCAAATCCTTATTTTTCCCGAACTCAGATGTCATATGTGCCCCACTTTAGGAATATTGCTAATAGTGCATGCATATCATTCCTGACTGGATGTACATAGCAAAGATTGAAAAAAACTGGATCGCATTGCCCTGTATTGGGTTGTTTCGGGCTTACATCGAAATGATTCGATTCAGGTTATCCTTTATAAACCTGCATGCTAACAGATTGTGAAGCCATGTTAACCCTGATGAAGCAAAATTGAAGGTTGAGATTGTATTCAGTAGCCTATTTCACTTTGGAAGATAGCATGGCTACTGAACAGGGAGAGACATGGTTGGGACAGTTTCTGCAGCAGTTATCCTCCTGTTCATTCCTGCTTCTGTCTATTCTTTATAGCATGGTTCGCATGGAGTTGCTGCCCTATTATGGTGCTGGCCTAGAGGTTTTATTTGGAAAAAAAAATGTTTCATTCATGGCCCATCCATGGTGGTACCCACCATATCAACTTTTTGGGTTGGATCCATGCAGCCTCTTTGGCTTTGTCCCTCTTCTTTCTTGCGGTGACTCTGGTTTGTATCCGATGTTTCAGGTAGTGTCTAGTATCTTTACCTAGTCCAGGCTGGGTCTCTTGTGCTGCCGTTTTGTTGTTAGGTGGCCTATGAGGAAGATGGAGTTTAGTTGTTAAAGCTTCTGTTAGCAACCGAGGTTTTGCTAGACTGTCTTTTGTTTGTTGGGGCTGTTATGTTGTGTTTTATTGCTGTGGATTGTTGTGCTACCATCTTGCTGTCATTTATTTGAGTTTTTTGGTTGCTACAATGGTGGAGGTCTTGCTGAGGGAAGTCTCGGTGTTGTTGGCATTTCTTCTTTTTTGTAGCTGCAGGGGCGTCTCTTTATGATTGGAGATTATTGTATTTTCTGTTTTACTAATTTTACTTTTTATTGCATAGGCTAATGTCATGAGTTGTAGGTTTCATAGGTCAAGGGTGACCCCTTTTTTGTTTTGGAGCTTACTTGAGTGTTTGTACACCTTTTTTTTTTTCAACAAAGTTACAGGTGGTGTGCTCTCACCTTTCTGCAAAAAATTAAAAATAAAAATAAAAATGAAAGATTTAAGTTATTGAAAGAGTGGAAGAACTCAAGGAAATTGAAGTGTAAGGTAAGAAGTGAGGTTTGGAACGAAAACATGATTGCATTTACAGGTACATGTGCCAATATAGTTAGGAGATTTTCAGTAGGTGGGCCACATTGTTTAGAACTTATGGCCTAAAAATCAAGTTGTTTAACTCCTAGGTAGGCGATAATCTGCCAAAAAAAGAGAGAAAAGAATTGGCATAAAAAAGCAGTCATCTATGGATAAAGTGTAATGAGTACTTTGCTTCTTGTGCCACAAAAATCCTGTGGATAAAGTGTAATGAGTACTTTGTGAAACTACACATCCAAACAACCCAACTATCTTTTTAGTGGAAAACAATTTCCAAGCATGCATGGATTTTGTGTATCCAAAGATGCCTTAAAAAGCAAAACCCAACATCATTTACCATTTTTCAATTATTCCCTAATCATGGGTTCTCACTTTCCATTTGTCTTACTATTCTTGCTACAGGTTGCGCCATACAAGAAAATACGACCAGTAGCTTTCGTAAACTCGATACCAAAATGCGCTGCTGGAAAGATCTTGAGGAGGGAGCTGGTGATCATTTTAAGGTGGTTTTGTTACCATTTTTTTACATTTCTATTTGCTGTTGTTCTCCTTTTTTGTCTCTATTGAATTATTGAATTTGAGTTGTATTCCTTCTTCTTCTTCTTCTTTTTTTTTTTTTTTTTTTTGCATGGCATTTTTAAGTTGTTCTAATGGTTGTTTATTATTATTCATATTATGGACTTTTAGTGGGGAACTTTTAGGACTTGTTTTGGTTCATTAATGGTGCTACTTTATTTGGTTAACTTTAGTAAGAAACTATGCTTATCATGATATTTCTGTTGGGTTGATACTCATTTTTAGGATTTGTATTGTGCTCATGAGTTTCTTCTCTTTTGAGTCGTCTATTGAGAATTCATGTTCAAAATACACCTTTGTAGTGTCCAAGCATTTATTTGTGTATCATGTTTAAATTGATAAAAAGAAGGAAATCATGATTAAGTCTTAGTTTTGCTTTTTCAAGTTAATGGGTCTTAGTCCAACCTTGTTTATAGGAGTTAGAGCTATCTTTTTTCCTAAATAGAGGACCATTATGTGGAGAAGAGTCAAGACATAAGATACCAGAAATGTTTTGTTCTCTAACTGAGCTTTATTTTTTTAACAACAACAACAACAACAATAGTGGAAGAACTGGTGTTTTGATTTGATCATGTCAATTTCAAGGGCCTAATTGGTTGGATGCAAACTATGTGTCTAGACAAGGAGTTGTCCATTTTCTACCCTAAGTTTTGTATCTTTATGATATCCTTTTTTGGATCCATGAGCAGAGGGTAGTAAAGGAGTAGACCTTCTTGAGCAATTGAAGAAACCTTAAACTTTAACCTAGGAAGCTACCCTAACTTCAGAGTAAAAGAAATGCCTTTTTTGTCTATTGGAAACATATACCAAAATCTGGGAAACAACAGTAACCACAATTCCCTAGACCCCGGAGGTCTAATATCACAGTTTATAGTACTTGCAATGGATGAGGGTTTAGTCCACAACTCAAAATTTAGTAAAAAAAACCTTTGGGTTGTAATCGTAAAGCTTCTATTAATGTATTGTTCAATTTAATAGAAGCCACTACATATTTTTGCTTAACCACATCTTGTTTGAACTAGAGAAACATGATTTTTCTTATTTATGGAATTGAAATTGTAGAGTAAGAAATAATAATGTCCAACAAAAACAAAATAGACATTACAAGTCAGCATATTTGTCAAAATCCCATGATTTACAATTCGCTATTTGAGTCAAATCTTAGGCAAAACTATTTGAGTCAAGCTTCTGCAATTTTAAACATTAACATAAGCTCATAAGCTTCTACAGTCCATTGGGCAGCTCCTGCAAAGGATGGACTACTCTCCACAACCCTTTTCTTTTTCCAAGCATATTGAATTCTACATTTAATGGATTTTGGATCAGAGATCATTCCAATGGTTGCTGAAGAATACAATGTTCAAGTAATGAATTCCTCAAAATCCTCTGTATTATTGTAGATTATCTCTTTAAAAAAAAGTATAGATTCTCTCAAAGGCCAGTTTACAAGGGGGTTGCTACTATAATTGTTGGCACCTTTCTAGGCCTAAGAGTGAGTTATCAAGTTCCAGTTAGCCTTTATACAATGAAAGGAACCATATACTGGTCTCAGTTTTCTGAGAACAAAAATTGGGCATTTAAATCATAGTAGTAGAAGTCTCTAATAAGGCTGTCACATTCATAACTTGGCAGGCATATCTATTTAATGGCTACTGGGAAGATATTGGGACCATTAAGTCCTTTTTTTATGCTAACTTGGCTCTCACAGATTAGGTAAACCAATTTTTTGATGTGAATGTTTGGATGTGTTGTTGAAACAAATTGCAATTATTTGTACTTGTAAATTGAAATGACCAAATTGTAATTTCCTTGCTTCTAAATATACACTTCGGGTCATGATGTATTGTTTGGGTGTTGATTATGTCAGAAAATTGAATTTAAAACATTCACTTGTGTTTTCTTAAATTGCAAATTTAGTTGCATAAGCAGGCAATATAAGTACCTTTTTTGGAAAGAAAATCTGTATATATGATAATCATAGGACTCAAGAAAATGGTTGGTAATAAAATTTATATTTTCTTGATATTCTTTTGTTTTCATGTGTAGATGAAGGAATGGGTATTGTATGTTGGAACAAAAGGTTGCTGATAACGGGTATCTTTAGAGCTGTTCCATGCATTTCCATTTTATCTTCTTTTCCTTCTGTTATTTTAACTCTCTCACATTAGTTTTCTTTAGGTCAGAATTTTGGTTGGGGCATAGTTAGTACCTGATGTATGGGTTGGGGCAGAGTTACTGTTTCATGTGGTGGGTTGCAAATCCAAGAGAATTACAGTCGCACACAAGAAAACTCTTGTGTGGTTTTTTATTTTTCCTCCATTCAGTATTACTTCTGTTTTGCCAACAGTCTTCATTAGAACTTCTGGCTTTCCATTTCATCATCATCATCAGGTTTAGTTTAATCCACTAATGAATCTAAAACAGATCATCATCATCATCATTGGGTTCAGCTTAATCTACTGACAGAGTTTTTAAAAAAGCTACCACCTTAGAAATTTTGGTCCATTCCATACTTGATTTATGAAAGCTACCAACTTTGTGAGAAGAGTATGACTAGTTTTGTTTAGTGTTTTTTTTTTTATTATTATTGACTTGATTTATGTGTAGACCATGTAAGGATGTACCTAGTTCTAATGGAGAAACCAGGTGCAAGGATGGGCTTTCATTACTGTTTGTGGATCACTGTATCAGTTGGCTAAACATTGGATTGCTTTGTATAATTCTCAGCCATATGGCATCCATTCCTTCAGCCCATGAAAATAATTAAGCAATAGCTAGGAGGAAGCATTTTTTCTAGCTTTAGATGGAGACCACATCCCTTAACAAGCTCTGTTTTTTTTTTTCTTTCTTTCTTTCTTTCTTTCTTTTAAAGATAAATAGATTTGTATTGTTCAACTGTGTATAACCTTTGTAACTTGATAAGCTCATCTTCTTTGAAAATTTAAGGATTGCAATTTATTCATGCAAATACAGAGAAGCTACTTAAAGAGGAAGATGGTCGTTGTCCTCGTTGGTTTGCCATTGTTTTCCTTGCCATGATCAAGCTTGCACGTATAACTAAATAGGGAAAAAGATGATTGTTGGACATGACAGCAAGTAAGTGGATCTTTCTTTCTTGCCAATCTGGTACATCTATGAAATCTGGTTTGATGATAACATGAAAATTTTAGAATATAAATATTCCCAATAGCTTTCCATTTAGGAGTTCCATTATCACAAAATTATGGTGGTGAACCAGGCAGTTTAGAAAAAGAAAAAGAAAAAGGTTCTCATCAGCCTATGTGAGGCATAATGGCCTCATTTTCAAAAACGAAAATAATAATAACCAACCATTGGCTTCAACTGGTGGATTAGTTGATATCGTCAAAAAAGGTCTCACTGGATTCCAAATGTGATCCTTCAATGTTGATACAAGTAACAGTTCTTTTATTCATCAATTGAATTCCCCATCTATTTTAACTATTCCCTTTACAAAAGCTGAATTCACATTCCATGTTCCTTTTTCTTTTTATTTTTTTCAGTGTGAGGTTGTCGATCCCGTCGACGTGACTGCAATTGCCACAACCATCAAGAGAACCCTTTCTGTCTACGGTGCGCTTGCTTTTATGGAGATGATTAATAACTATATGGCCCAAAATCTTTCTTGGAAGGTGAGTAAAATTCCAAGTAACCTATGCTTAGATTAATGGAACTTACAAGAAAATAAACCGTTTGAAAAATGGATATAACCTATACATTAAACACTGATCTGCAAAAAATGCCCCATCTTAGTGCAAATATCCCTGGTATTTCAGAAACATAGTGAGGGAAACTAGCAGAATATGGAATTGGTGTGTAAGATGGAGGTGGAGATGCTAGAAGGGAGGGACTACATTGTGGCCTGATATTTGGGGTGGGTTTAGAGTTTAGAAAATGGTAAGTGCCTGTCTGGTGTAAGGATGGGTTCTGAGAATATATATCGTGTGTTGAATTCCCTTTGTGTACATGTCTAGGGAAATCAGGACTATGCTTGATATTTCGCTTTCTACTCTCTATGATTTTTTCTTGTCTCTGCTCACTCGCTATGGCTTGCAAACTTATGATTGCAAATCCAACCTACTTCTGCTGGAAAACTCTGGGTAATACATATTCCAGCATGGGTAATGATTATGGAGAGTTGGCCTTAAAAAAAATCCATTTTTTGTATCTTTGTTGCTTACCTAATGACCAAACTGGTCTGATTTTTGGGCCATGGCACATACACGATGGGGCCACAAGATAACAACTGTATCTTCTATACATGGGAAGAGTAGGATTCAAAATTCCACTTTTGCTAGTAACCATCACATTTCTCTTAGTTTATTGATAGAAATATATTCTGGAGGGTATGAAATCGTGTATTTTCTGTACTATTTGGGATTTAATCTATATGTGGAATAGGCCCACGGATCTGTCTGTGCATGGGATATGGCGATCGGGGGTCGGATAGCTTGCCTAGCTGAGATGCTACCATGAAAGTTGGATAAGAAAACCATAATTCCTGTAGAGCATAGGATCTTCCTCTCCTTCACACCCTTTCTGCAATACAATAGATGGGAATCGAATTTTGTCGTGGTGTAGGATTGGGGACCCAACTCTCTTTTATAGAGATTGTGGAGAGAGAGTTTGAAACCCATTAAAACTCTCCCTCCCATGCTCCACATTGCCATGTCCTAGTTCGACTCAAATTGCCTTGCGTAAGGCTATAACATTCTACCCCAAATACATAGTGCTGCGCAGATGGATTGCGCAGCGCATCACCTTAAGCGGGGCCCATTGATTAACTCAATCAAACAATCCAACCACGTACAATCTAAACCGTTGATCAGTAAGGCCCACTGCATAGAGTTCTTACATTCTCCCACTTGGGCCTCATTGAGCAACGTCAATGACTGTCATATATTTAAAATAATTTTAAAAATAAGTTTTGATATTAAGAAAAATCTGAATGGTTAACCAATGAAATAGTTGGACACTATGAGTAATGTTATTCAATCTGGTCCATTAAGACAGTCAGTATCGAAACACGGTAGTCATCACAACATTTAATTTAGGCGAAGTGAGTCTAAGTGTGATCACAAATACTTTCAATCTTAATGACAGAGATTACGAACTAGAAAATGTGGTATAAGAATTACACACTTTAGTGTGATGATATATACTTATCCTTAAGAGGTCTTGAAGCTTTTACATGTCTTTAACGAGACACAACTATAGTTCTACTTACTCAAAATTTATGCATATATATAAAGAAGTAGAAATAAATATTTAAATCAAAATCATCCTAAAATAAACTGCATAAAATCATATCTCTAAATGTTTGTGAAAATCAAAATATGCTCAACTCCCATTAACTGAAAACATCTGTGGGATCAATGACTCCCATGGATGTCACATGTTCCTGAAATGACATGATAGGGAGCCCTTTAGTGAGTGGATCTGCAATCATCTGCTTAGTGCCGATGAATTCCACGGACACTTGATGATTCTGAACTCTTTCCTTTACAATAAGGTATTTGATGTCGATATACTTCGACCTTGACAAATACTTGTTGTTATTAGAGAAGGAAATAACAGTTGAATTATCACAAAATATTCTCAAGGGTTTCGGGATATGCTCCAGTACTCGCAAACCTGAGAAGAAACTCTGTAACCATAGTGCCTGATTAGATGCCTCATGGCAAGTAATAAATTCAACTTCCATAGTGGATGAGACTGTGGTAGACTGTTTCACACTTTTCCATGACACAACTCCTCCCACCATCATGAAGATGTATCCTAAAGTAGACTTCTTAGTGTCAACGCAGCCTGCAAAATCTGTGCCTGAATATCCGACCAACTCCAACTGATCAGATCTTCTGTATGTGAGTCTGAAGTCTTTCGCTATCTGAAGATACCGTAATACTTTCTTCGTAGTTATCCAATGTTGCATTCCTGGATTAGATAGATATTTTTCTAACAGTCCAGTGACAAAGGCAATGTCCGGTCACATACAGACTTGAGCATACATGATGCTCCCTACTACTAATGTGTATGAAAATTCTTTCATTCGATTCTTTTCTAAATCATTCTTTGGACACTGAAATAGATCAAATTTGTCGCCCTTCACAATGGGTGACTTTCCTGAAGCATAATTTTTCATGCCATACCTTTCGAGTACCCTAGTATAAGCCCTCTATGAAAGGCTGAGCAGTTCAAGTGTTCTGTCACGGCGAATCTCAATGCCGATGACATAAGAAGCTTCACCAAGGTCTTTCATTTCAAACCTTTGAGATAAGAATTTCTTTGTATCGCTCAACATCCTGGTATCACTACTAGCCAATAAAATGTCATCAACATACAAAATCATTATAACAAACTTACTCCCACTGGTTTTAATGTAGATGCATTCATCTGCAGTGTTTTATACAAATCTATATGAGGAAATTACTTCATGAAACTTAAGGTACCACTATCGTGATGCCTGTTTCAATACATAGATGGACTTCTTAAGTTTACAAACCAAATGTTCTGAGCCAGTAGCTATAAAACCTTCGGGCTACAACATATATACATTCTCATTTAGATCCCCACTGAGAAATGCAGTCTTTACATCCATCTGATGTAACTCTAAATCCATATGAGTTACAAGAGCCATTATGATCCTGAATGAGTCTTTCTTGGATACTGGTGAGAAAGTCACCTTAAAGTCAATGCCCTCACGTTGGTTAAAACCATTGGTAATAAGTTGGGCTTTATACCTTTTGACATTACCCTTAGAGTCCCTTTTGATTTTAAATATCCATTTAGAATCAATCGGCCATATTCTAGTAGGTAACACTATAAGATCTCATACTTTATTGTCTTGCATGGATTTCAACTCATCTTTCATAGTATCAAACCAACAAGAAGGATCAGCACTTTGTTTAACTTGTGTAAAGGATTCAGGATCCTTTTCCACCCCTATGTCAAAGTTGTGCTCTTGTAAGTATACGATGTAATCGTCTCGATTTACAGGCCTTCTCTCTCTTTCAGATATTCTCAATGGTTCAGTTTGTTGGGTCTGATCTTGATTTTCCTCATCAGTGGTTTGTATATGAGGTTCTACATGCCGCTCTGCAGTGACTACATAATCAACTGCATCATTAATGTCCACGTGATTTGGATTTACTATGACAGGAGTCACAGTCCTTTGTTCCTCAAATACTAAATTTCTTATGTTCGTGCTCCCACTGTTTTCAGTGTCCTCAATGAATCTGGCATTCACAGTCTCAACAATCCTAATGAGTGGGAATGACAGTAGAATCGATAGCCTTTTGATCTTTCTGGGTATCCAATGAAGAAACAACTTACGGTTCTAGGATCAAGCTTCTTTTCATGCGAGTTATAAACTTTGGCCTCAACAGGACAACTCCAAACATGTAGATATCAGAGACTTAGTTTTCTCTCATTCCACAACTCAAAAGGAGTTTTACTTACTACTTTGTTGGGAACCCTGTTTAGTATATGAACTACAGTTTTGATCGCATCACCCCACAGAGATTCTAGTAATGTCGAATTTTTGACCATGCTTCACACCATATCCATAAGGGTGCGATTGCGTTTCTCAGCCACACCATTCTGGTCTAGAGTACCAGGCATAGTGTATTGAGCGACAATGCCACAATCCTGTAGATATTTGGCGAATGGCCCTAGATTACGTCCTGATTCGTCATATCTGTCATAGTATTCACCACCACGGTCAGATCTGATAACTTTAATTCTCTTATTGAGTTAATTTTCAACCTCGGCCTTATAGAAATTAAAAGCATCCAGGGCATCTATTTTCTATTATTAAGGTAAAGGTACCCGAAACGAGAGTAGTCATCTATAAAAGTAATAAAATATTTGTGTCCACCCCATGAGACTATAGGGAATGATCCACAGATATCTGTATCTATAACCTCTAATAGACCTACACTCCTGGTTGCACCTTTCTTTCTCATTCTAGTCTGTTTTCCTTTTATGCAATCAATGCATACTTTATAATTAGAGAAGTCTAGAGAATGTAAAATTTCTTCTCGCACAGGCCTATCTATTTTCTCACGAGATATATGGCATAGCCACCTGTGCCAAAATATGGAGGAATTCTCATAGTCTATCCTTCGCTTGGATCCCACTTTATTTTCATGTAAGGAATTAATATTTTAGACGTGAGAGTCAATCAAGTCTAACTGGTATAAGTTTACTATAGAGCCAGTTCCAACTTTAATCGAATCAAAGTAAATACTAAAACTTTTATTTTCAAAGTGGAATGAATATCCCAACTTATCCAAACAGAAAAATGAAACTAAATTGCGCTTTATGGATGACACACAAAATGTATCTACTAAATTCAAAAAATGATCAGACTTCAACTTAAGCCTATAGACTCCTATTGTCTCCATGTCAACCTTGACACCATTGCCTACATATACTGAGAGCTCTGCATCAGTTGGTGGCTTGGCCTCTAGTAATTCCTATATAAAAGTGCATATGTGAATAGTAGTTCCTGAATCTATCCACCAAGAATCCGCTAACACATTGGTTAGATTAGATTCAAAACAGACAAGAACAGAATGATTACCTTTCTTTATGAGCCAATTCTGAAAACCTTCGCAGTCTTTCTTTAGATGACTCGCCTTTTTACAAAAGAAGCACAGTTTACAGTTAGCCCATTTGTGTTTAGATCCATTTCCAGATGGAGGACCAGATAATCCATTATTAGAACCTTATTTCCTTTTTCTTTTACCTTTATTCCCTTACCCTTGCCCATGACCTGAGGTCACCATATTAACATTTTAAACTTTAACCGTCTGCCTGATTCTGTCTTCTTCTTTGACACAATGAGTGATAAGTTCATCCAATGTCCACATGTCCTTCAAAGTGTTATAGTTCACCAGGAACGTGCCGAATTGGGGAGGTAGGTTATTCATGATCAAATGAACCAGCTAATCATCAGTGAGTACAAGCCCTAGAGCATGATTCTTAGAAACAACCTCGATCTGCTCTACAATGTATTCACGGATGTTGCTTTTTCCAACATACGATGAGTGACTCAACTTATTTAGAAGAATGCCCACCTTAGGCTTATCAGATTTCTTGGACCTTTTTCCCATTTCAGTCAGGAAAACTTTGGCCTTATCTGTCTTAGGCATGGCGCCCTTCATAGATTCAGAAATTGAATACTTAATAACTTTTAAGCATGTATCATTTGACCTAAACCATGCAACCCATCGATTATATTCAGCTTCAGTGGCATTATCAGATGGTTCTGGCGGTCTGGTGTTATCAGGGCAAGATCTAACTGTAAACACCCTAGTACAACTTCAATGGCATTATTCCATTGAGCATAGTTAGACTCATTTAGGGCAGGGACTTGATGTGTTTTAGTGGGAATTGAGACTGAAATATAAGAGATACGCATATACTCACATTAGTTCATTATTTCACAAAATAATTTCGTTATTATAAACAAAGAATATCAGGCAAATTAAATCAATTCAGTCGTTAAGGGAGGCATCAACTGAATCATCCAGGATGAAGATGGGCCCAACCATCACATCCCGATGAGAATCTGTTACATCATCATTCCTCTTGTGGGTAGTAATAATGACATGCTAGTGATCCTCTTGAATATGAAGCTAAGTGATGTCAATCATGTAAAACTGAGACACTCAACACCTATGGGTGAGATAAGTCTTTCAGCTTTACATCACCAGCACCATTTACTTCACCCATTCACATGTTTGCCAAACGATAATCGTCTGTATTTTCGTTATCGCACGCATGAAAATGTGAACGCAACTATATGCAATCCTCCTTATACCAATGTTACGAGTCTGTACTTGTAAAATTTTCATCAATTGAGGTCAATATGGTGGTTAACACAACCAAATCCAACATTACAAATATAGACTTAGGATTGCGATTATAATCCTGCCTTTTAATGGATTATATCTTAATTAATCTAATATGGCCCACAAGATGGTCGGTATTGATCACTGGAAAATATAGGAATCTTAAAGTGAAACATGCGGATAATTTTCACATTATATAATCCAATGGTACATATCAACTCCAATGATGGGTGATGGGCCAATTATAGGGCTGAATTAGAACTTTAATGCGATCAGTATATATATAATGAGCATAACTAGTCTGACCTTTGATATTCACATGATAGATAGATAGTATCTAACATTTATAGTTTGATGTGCAGATCCATCCATGGGTGGCTATAAGATGGATAGATCAATGTATAATCTTAATATGTCATTAATTATCTATCTAAAGAGTGAACCAGACTACATGCTCATTGTAAACTGAACTTATGGATAATATGTGGGCCTACTGAGAATTATATGCAAATGATGTACCGATGTGGCCCACCGAATGCAATGGATCTAAAATCCCATGATAAAAGTGATGGGCCCAGCGCAAGTATCAGGCCTAAGTGGAATATTCGAGTGGAACCTGAATGATGGAATGGGCCAGCATGAGTGTTGGGTCCAACTGAAAAAAATCCCGCCGGATCCATTCACGGGTCTACAAGGCGGAACCGAATAAACTTAAATCGGGTCCGCCTACCTGATAGTTAAATAGGGAGAAATCCCGACTTTTACATCTCAACAGGGCATAACACCTTAGACTCTTCACGAGGCTATCTCTAAAAATTTCTCACTGTAGGGGGAGAGAAAGAGAGAGAGAGAGAGAGAGAGAGAGAGAGAGAGAGAGAGAGAGAGAGAGCCAATCAGGCGGTCCACCCGACGCGGCAAGGAGAGATCAAGCTTCTCTTATCTGCAGGATTTCTTACAGTCATAGCAACAGTGGTGGCCACAACTGCCATTAGTGGACGCAAAAGCATGAGACACTGGCAATGGCTCCGGATAGAGAGAGATTGAAAACCATCACCATCGCCTGCACGAATAGGGTTCGACAATGGCTATCGGTCCGATAAATCAGGGTACTAGATTTGGGGTTCGACATTGGCTATCGGTCCAAAAAATCTCTAATCTGAATTTCTGTATTTAGGGTTTTGAATCCAAAATCCTTAATTAATATGTATTTGGGGATTTAAAAATTGAAGAACCCTAATTTTCTTATTTGGGGATTCGAAATCAAAATCCCTAATTACTGGATTAAAAATCCCTAATCGGATGTCTGTATTTAGAGGTTCGAATCCAAAATCCCTAATTTAACTAGATTTAGGGATTCGAAAACCCTAATTATCTATTGAATACAGGGATTCTAAATTCCTAATCTTAGTTGGATTTTTTGGAGTTTATGTCTGAAATCCCTAATTTGGATTTGGGGATTTCGAAAAATCCCTAATCTGAATTTGGGATTCGAAATCCCTAATCTGAATTTGGGGTTTTGGACAGAAATCCAAAAATTAACTAGATTTGGGTTTCGAACAATCCCTAATTATTATCTAAATTTGGGGATTTGAATTCGAAGCCCCAATTCTGGTAGTGAGGATGAAAATCCCTAATCAGATTCTAAAAATCCAAATCCCAATTTACCTGATTTGGGAATTCAAAATCTGATCTGGAATTTGAATTCCTAAAGGATGAATTTGAATGTGAAATAGATAATCTGATCATCCATGCCTTTGCACAGTAGCTCTGATACCAACTATGGGATTTAATCTATATGCGGAATAGGCCCACGGATCTGTCTGTGCATGGGACATGGCGATCAAAGGTCGGATAGCTTACCTAGCTGAGACACTACTATGAAAGCTGGATAAGAAAACAAGAATTCCTGTAGAGCTTAGGATCTTCCTCTCCTTCACACCCTTTCTGCAATACAATAGATGAGACTCGAATTTTGTCGTGGTGTAGGATTGGGGACCCAGCTCTCTTTTATAGAGACTGTGGAGAGAGAGTTTGAAACCCATTAAAACTCTCCCTCCCATGCTCCACATTGCCATGTCCTAGTTCGACTCAAATTGCCTTGCGTAAGGCTATAACATTCTACCCCAAATACGCAGTGCTGCATAGATGGATTATGCAGCGCATCACCTTAAGTGGGGCCCACTGATTAACTTAATCAAACAGTCCAACCACAGTACAATCCAAATCGTTGATCAGTAAGGTCCACTACACAGAGTTCTTACATACAAGGCATGCCATCTCATTCCCTTTGAATGCATTCGAGGCCATCCTAATGCAGCTTCAGAAACTAGCTCCAGAGTTACATCGTTTAAGTTGTAAATTTAAATATTGGAGGTGTTTGCTAATTTCTCTTTTTTCATGAAAAAGACATATAACGTGTAGTAATTCTAGCTAAGTTAAAACGATACATTTCTTTTACCTTTGTCCTTTGATTTCTACGTAGGTCCACCACTTTCCGTATTTGAATAGTCTTTACCACGAAGACTATCCGGCTGCTTTGGAAAATCTTCATTGTTATTTCGATTATAGGAAAATGTTTTGTTGTTTTTTTTCCTGTTTCTAGAGAAATTTTTATTATATGTATTTTTCCTGAGAATCAACTCAGGTTGTGACCTATAAGTTCCAATTTTGGTGGCTCTAGATAATGATACGTTATCTCTATGCGTGAACTCCTTTTGCTCCATGTGTAAACACATCTACTGTCACTTGTTTTCTCCTTTTCTCTTCACCTACTTTGTCAAGATCTTGTAAATCCATCTAGTTCATGAAATTGATGTGAATTTTACATTTTTTTTTTTTTTTTAGAAATTCCTTTGGATGTTGTTGGACTACCCTGCTCATGAAATTACAAAAATTCCATTGGTTCCAAAATTTTCTTAAATGCTATTTTGCACTAGAAGGCATGGATTTACTCCCTTAATTCCAAGTCAAACTCCATCTATTAAAGTTGTAAATTGCAAAGCTAATCCAAGCTACACATATTGGCCAGATCCATTTCTTTCTTTTTTTCATTTTGGTGCTACTTTGAAGTTCCTTTTTGTATGCAAAATCCTCCAATTAAGTTTCCTTCCCTCTCTCTCTCTCTCTCTCTCTCTCTCTCTCTCTCTCTCTCTCTCTCTCTCTCTCTTTCCTTTTTCTATTTCCTGTCTTCCTATGTTGATTCCTATGGCCCTTGAAGGCTAAATAACACTGCGCCTGTACAATATCTAGTTCATTTATCAATTACTAACATGCAAAATTATGGTAAAAATGTCACCAAATTCTGTTTACTTATTAATGTGCATAAAATGAAAGTCATCTCACCTCATTACAGTCTCTTGTTTCATTAAACCCCTCATAAGGGAATCTTAGGTTGTTTCCAGATGGTGTAGGAGCATTTATGGAGATATTTGACAATTCATATGTGAAATGTAGGTTGGCTTTGGTTTCTCTGTTTGAACCAGGCAATGACTTTTGTTGTCACCTTTTCTAATTTGGCAGTTACCTTAACTGTTGGCATCTACCAGAAAATCATTGTTTACTTTTTGTCACAGACTAGAAGAAAAGCTCTTGGACATGGTATGAACCACGTCTCTCTTTCTTTCTTTTTCTTTTTTATATGCTTTTATATGACAGGAGATATCTGTATTTGGTAGATAATATGCTATGCCAATTTTCTGATCCCATGTTCTGCACCCATATGGATTAAATCAACTGTTTGACATTGAAATAGACAAGGTATATACTCCCGTATGGATGCTTTTTCCATCCTTTCTAGATCATACTGGCTACACTAGAATCTTGCACAGAAGGAAGAATTTAGAGGGAAAAAAAACTTTTTTCTTGATTGCGAGACCTGTCTCTTACTTTAGAGGTGTTATATGATGCTTGATTGGGAGAAACAATATGGATTTGTTCGACCTGGAAGTAGCAATGGTTGGTCCACATTATGTAGTTTAGAGGAATCTTAGGTCTAATATACATATTTGATTTTATCATTTCTGAAGTGTTTTTATTGTTTCATAATACTAATGATTTAGCGCAGATGTGAAATATTTCAGATTGTTAGTGGATCTGAACATACTATACATGCAAAATTCACATTCTCACAAGAATCATATGGTATGATTGAGATTCTAACTTATGAATTTGAAAGAAAATGAATGAGCTGCAAGCTTCCATAACACATCTTGTTTATTTCTCTATTTAGTGTAAACATTGGCTTGATTCTTTGAATTATTTATTATTTATTTTGCATCAACAAACATCCCAAAGGAAGTTGGACCTGTAAGCATGAATTTCACCAAATCACCTGGAAAATTCTTTGAATTTCAGATTCGCTTTGCTAGACCACATAGATGATTAAGGGTCCTTCTAACTTTTCTTTCAAATTTGATTTTGATTTGAGTGGTGAATCATTGTCCTCTTGATGGCTAGGACCATATCTCCTTTGCTGAAAACTCAGCGGTGTACCCTTTTTTTTAAATTTAATATCAAACATCAAACTCAGCCAACATGCAAGACAGACCCTACCAAGGAATTTGAAAATGTCTCTTTTGGTGGAAATGGATTCCAAAAAGAAACCAATTCTAAGTATTTACATGGGCCCAAACGCAAGAATTTGCATCTACCTATGGTTTTCATTTCCATAGTGGATATTTTCCAGACACCCAAACCACTCTTTATGAATTGAAGTGGTTAGGATTTTGTTGTCTATTGGTGAATCTTTATGGTTTTTAGATGATGCCATGGTTTATTCTGGCTTGGGCATATTCTTCTCGAATGAAAACTGACATGTTTGATCAATGGATGTTTTGTCTTTGCAGGCACTAGCATCTCAATCTCAGTGACTCAACTCGTTGCAGGAGTTGTTCACCAATATAGCTTTATAGGTTGATGTTCGAGCTAGGGGTAAGGAGGCAATGCATTCTCTGCTATTCTTTCTCTCTCGAGTGTGTATGCTCAATAGTTCTGTTTTGGCCAAAAGTTGTTGGTCGGGGTTTATCTTCAATTGGAGATTTACTTAGTGTTTCTCTTCACAACAGTTGGCTATTCATTAGTTATTAAGTTGGCTGAATTTAATGCTTTCTCTTTCGCTAATAGTTGACTGGATGCAAGTGAGCTTTGTAATATTACAAGTTCTAAGTAAGGAAATCCAAGGAAAATAAGCATGCTTAAACATCAATGATGAGCCTACATAACTTGAAACGATTTTTATTATCATGATTTCAAATTCATGTGATCATTCCCCAATGAAGGCTTTTCAGATTTTTTTTTGGTTTTTTCTGGAAAAGTGTAATTATTACCATAAGCTCAAATTACTGTGATCATTCCCTAATAAAGATGAGGGCCAATCTATCACAACTTGCAGTATCGTCCTATCTGTCCCCTTAAATGATAGGCTATAAACTTATTTGTATTTGGAACTATTCAATTGATTGCCCATGTAAATATTATTTTAATATTCATTCCCATGGTCGCCAAGAGAAGGGAAATGACTACAACATCAAACAAAGAAGCTGATCAAGTGATCTTTGAAATCTAGGTTATTTCTGGATGCTTGGTTATTCATTTTTCAAATTTGGGCCATAAGGTCATTTGTTACAATTTCTGCAGAAAGATGATGATTTCCAGATCATCTATACTTAATTGCTTGCTCATACTCATTTACTTAATGTAGATGATTGTGATGTGTTCAACCAGAGCCAACCCAAAAAGGAGTCATCTCCGCTCAAGGCAATTGATTTTGGGTTGTCTGTGTTCTTTAAACCTGGTAAGGCCTTGGGATTCCTTGCTTATAACTATCTATCACTATTGATGATTCATCCTCCATTCATTAGCTGTCATTCCGAAATGTTTTTCATGCAATTTGTGTTATTCTGTTGGGAGATTTAATTAGCATTGAAACTTTAGGGATTTTCTACAGCGTAGTGGTTTATAGAGATAGTGGGCAATTCATATTTTAGCATCTCAATTCACCTTGTACTGTTTATTTTTTTTTCCTCCTTCAGTTCTAAATCTCTTTTCTTCATGAGATCCAGTAGTAAATAACTATTGCATTTTTTCTTTCAGGTTAACAAACCAAATCTTCCACTTGCATCGTGATTTTCAGGTTTTTTGGAAACAACAGCTTGTCTGATACATGATTGTCATCCCAAAAAAGCTATAAACTTCTTAATGTGTATGTTCATCTGACTCATTTGTACTGAACTTATAGCCTTAATATGTATTTGGATGCAATATTGAGTTGAATTCCAATCTCTAACTTTGATACCAATTAATTTCTTTTTGCTATTTTGTTTTGTAGGCTTTAGGAAGGGATGAATGGGAGTTAGATGGTTAGATTATTATTATTATTATTATTTTGGAACTATTTAATTGATCGGCCATGTAAATATTATTTTAATATTCATTCCCATGGTCGCGGCAGCTCTAGAAGAGGAGAGAAGGGAAATGACTACAACACCAAACAAAGAAGCAATCTGCATCTTTTGGATGGCACCACATGCAGTTCTTGATCATATTTGGGCTATTAGATATGTTCACGGTAGTAGGCCTCATTGACCTCTTTTACAAAAGCAATCGAGTCACGTTTAACTAAAAAACAAGCAAAAATCATACTCGAGTTTTGTTTATAATTGGTTTTCCAAATCCATTTGATCCACTCACTGCATACATCCATTAGATCTTACGCCCCACGATTGGCTAAATTGTTTGAGAAAATCCAGTCCAGTTGGTCATCACAAGGTGTCTTACTAAGGAGAATTGTGTGTCCCACCATGATAGGCATGAATCTCACATACATAAAAGTCCTTCTATCTGCTTTTTCGTGGGCCCCACATCCCCTCCTTCACTAAATGAGAAAAATAATTGATACCTCAACGGAGTATGGAATCCATGCGAATGCACATTGGTAGCCATTCAAATGGTGGTCATGTTGTATTTCTATCATAACTACAAAATCATATTGAAGGATGATCTTAGCCATTCAATAAGTGACCATCAATGAAATGTAAGAACTCTATGTGGTGGGGCCTTATTGATCAACGGACTGGATTGTCCTTCAGTTGGAACATGTGATTAAAGTACACCAGTGGGCCCCACTTCAGGTGATTCGCTGCGCAACAGTGCGTATTGGAGTGGAATGCTATATCCTTACACAGGGCTACTTGAGTTGAACTAGGACACAGAGATGTGGAGTGTGGGAGAGATAGTTGTGATGGGTTTCAAACTCTCTCTCCATAGACTCTATATTAGAGATTGTTGGGTCCCCGATCCTATACTACAGCAGAAGACGAATTCCCTTCTGATATTCTATATAAGGGTGTGAAAGAAAGGAAGAATACAACATTGGTATTTTGGTATTCTTATCTGGTATTCATGGCATCCCAGTTAGGTAAGTCATCCAAACCCTTGATCCCCATTTCCTATGCACAGATATATTCATAGGCTTATTTCGCATATCTGATAAGTCCCACAGTTGGTATCAGAGCCATCTGTGCAAAGGTATAGATGATCAAATTCAGCTATTATAGATTCAATTCAATTATTAGGGTTTTCCAAATTGGAACCCATATCAGCAATCAACAGATTTGAAATTAGAATCCCATATATGCTATTAGGGATTTTGATATTCAAATCTCACATCTAGAAATTGGGGATTTTAAAGTCTTAATTAATTTTAGAAATTTCAAATCTAGAAACCCCAAATTCAGACCGTAATTAGGGTTTCCAAAATTTCAAATCTAATATTGGGGATTTTCAAACCCTTGAATTCAGAGACCATCAATTAGGGATTTCAAGTCCCAAATTCAGTATATGGGATTTCCAGAAATCTCAAATTCCTAATTAGGGATTTTTGAAATCAGATCCCCAAATACAGATTGGGAAATTTCAGATCAAACACCCAAAATTCTTCTCGTTAGGGTTTTCCATACCCTCACCTGTGTCTTCAATGGAGGCAGCCGTGGATACCCTATTTGCCGCCGGAGTTATGCATCATCTTTGACTCCATCAGATCTGAGGTTCCAACCTTCATTCATGGCTGACCGAATCCTTGTATCCACTACATTCCATCCATGGCTGAGTGACAGTAGATCTCTTTCAAACCCTCATGATGCTACATTGGACACCAGTTGTGTTCTTCCCTAGCCACGGTGGCCATCATCATGACTGGGAATTCTTCCCATCGGTCTGGTGATGGATGCCGGTCGTCTAGTCCCTAGGATAGTTGGCGGCAGCAACTGCTTTAAATAGCCATGAGGCTAGAATGAGCAACAGTAGTTTTTTTTTTTTTTAATAGCTATAAGAGGCAGGGAACATATCTTCTCGATGGATGTTATCGGGTTTTGTGGAGCTGAATGTTAATTAGTCAGGTCTACTATTCAGGACCCAATCTAGACCTATTTAGATCCAGATTTCGATTGGTGGGACCTAATATCTTTCTAGACCCATTGATCCAATAATTTGGTCCATGCCACGCAATATCGTTCGGTTTTATATTTTTGGTATGGACCATCTATGGATTCAATCATAAGAGTACAGTCCAACTCATTCAGGTTAATATGGACCATACGTTTTGATCTGGCTCATCTATTAGCTTGATCATTTTTTCATCTGATATTAAGATTTTCCTTTTAATAATCCATTCAACTTATGGACGGCCACACATGGTTCTATCCGTCAAAATATTCAATCCATATTATATGTCTATCGTGTGAATGATGAAGCCTGGATTGGTCCATGATACTCATTAATGAATCCAGATCACTCAGAGTACTGATTCGGCCCAAATATTGGCCCATCACCCATCCTTAGGAGTAGATATGGACCATTGGAATATATGGCATGAAATCTATCTGTCTATTCCACTTTAAGGTTCCTATATGTTCCAATGATTAATACCGACCATCTTGTGGGCCACATCAAATTCATTTAGATATAACCCATTGAGAGGCAGGATTGTAATCGCGATCCTAAGTCTATATTTGTAATGTTGAATTCGGTTGTGTTAGCCACCATAGTAACCTCAATCGATGAAAATTTTACAAGTACAGACTTATAATATTGGGATCAGGAGGATTGCATACAGTTGCGTTCACACTTTCATGCGTATGGTAACCAAAACATAAACGATTACCGTTTGACAGTCACGTGAACGGATGAAGTAAATGGTGCTGGTGATGTAAAGCTGAAAGACTCATCTCACAGACAGTTGTTGACTGTCTCAGATTTTTACATGACTAACATCACTTAGCTTCATATTTAGGAGGATCATTAGCATATTATTATTACCACCCATGGGAGGAATGATGATGATATAATAGATTCTCACTAAGATGTGATGGTTGGGCCCATCTTCATCTTGGATATTTAGTTGATGCCTCTCTTAGCAACTGAATTGATTAACTTTGCCTAATATTTAATTTTACATTCACGAAATTGCTTTGTGAAATAATGAACTAATGTGAGTATATATGTATCTCTTCTATTTCAGTCTCAATTCTAACTAATACACATCAAGTCTCTGCCCTAAATAGGTCTAATTATGCTTAATGAAAGAATTTTATTGAAGTTGTACTGGGCTACCTTCAATTAAATCTGGTCCTGATAACACCAGAACCTTCAGAACCATCTGATAATGCTACTGAAGCTGAATATAATCAATGGGTTGTGTGGTTTAGATAAAATGATACATGCCTAAAAGTCATAAAGTATTCAATTTCTTAATCTATGAACGGTGTCATGCTGGAAACAAATAAGGCCAAAACTTTCCTGACTGAAATAGGAAAACGATTCAAGAAATCTGATAAATCTGAAGTGGTCATTCTTTTGAATAAATTGACTCGTTCATCCTATGATAGAAAAGGAAATATCCGTAAATATATTATAGAGCAAATCGAGATTGTTTCTAAGATTTATTCTCTAGGGCTTGTACTCACTGATGATCAACTGGTTCATTTGATCTTAAACAATCTACCTCCCCAATTCGGCACATTTCTAGTAAACTATAACATTCTGAAGGGTATGTGGACATTGGATGAACTTATCAGTTAGTGCGTCCAAGAAGAAGACATGATCAGGCAGATGGTCAAAGTTCAAAATGTTAATATGGTGACTTCAGGTCAAGGGCATGGGCAAACGAATAAAGGCAAAAAGAAAAAGGAAACAACGTTCTAATAATGAATTCTCTGGTCTTCCATCTAGAAACCATGAGAATCAATCTGGAAACAGATCAAAACGCAAATGGGTTAAAGTTAAACCGTGCTTCTTTTGCAAACAGGCGGGTCATCTAAAGAAAGACTGTGAAGGGTTTAAGAATTGACTCATAAACAAAGGTAATCATTCTGTTCTTGTCTGTTTTGAAACTAATCTAACCGATGTGTCAGCGGATTCCTAGTGGATAGATTTAGAAACTACTATTCACATATGTACCTTTGTACAGAAATTACCACAGGTCAGGCCACCAACTGATGTTGATCGCTCAGTATATGTAAGCAATGGTGTCAAGGTTGACGTGGAGGTAATAAGAGTCTATAGGCTTAAGTTGAAGTCTGGTTATATTTTAAATTTAGTAGATATATTTTGTGTGCCGTTTATACGATGTAATTTAGTTTCAATTTCCTATTTAGATAAATTGAAATATTCATTTCAATTTGGAAATAATAACTTTAGTATTTACTTTAATTCGATTAAAGTTAAGACCGACTCTATGGTAAACAACTTATACCAGTTAGACCTAAGTGCCTCTCATGTTTATAATATTAATACTTTGCATGGAAATAAAGTGGGATCCAAGAAAAGTCTAGACTATGAGAATTCCTCTATGTTATGGCACAAGCGGATATGTCATATATCTCGTGAGAGATTAGATAGGCTTGTGCGAGAAGAAATTTTACATTCTAGACTTCTCTAACTATAAGTATGCATTGATTGCATAAAAGGAAAACAGACTAGAACTAGAAAGAAAAGGGTAACCAGGAGTGTAGGTCTATTAGAGGTGATACATATAGACATTTATAGACCATTCCCTACAATATCATGGAGTGGACACAAATATTTTATTACCTTTATAGATGACTACTCTCGTTTCGGATACCTCTACCTTATTACTAAGAAATCATATGCCCTGGATGCTTTTAAGATCTATAAAGCCGAAGTTGAAAATTAACTTGATAAAAGGATTAAAGTTGTCAGATCTGATCGTGGTGGTGAATACTATGACGAATATGACGAATCAGGATACAATCCAAGGCTATTCGCTAGGTACTTGTAGGATTGTAACATTGTTGCACAGTACACTATGCCTAGCACTCCAAAGCAGAATAATGTGGCTAAGAGGCATAATCGCACCCTTATAGATATGGTGCGAAGCATGGTCAGCAATTCGACATTGCTAAAATCTCTGTGGGGTGATGTGATTAAAACTGTAGCTCATATACTAAACAGGGTTCCTAGCAAATCAGTAAGCAAAACTCCTTTTGAGTTGTGAAATGGGAGAAAACTAAGTCTCTGATATGGACATATTTGGGGTTGTCTTGCTGAGGCCAAAATTTATAATATGCATAAAAAGAGCTTGATCTTAGAACCGTAAGTTGTTTCTTCATTGGATACCCAAAAAGATCAAAAGGCTATCGATTCTACTGTCCTTCCCACTCTATCAGGATTGTTGAGAGTGAGAATGTCAGATTCATTGGGAGCACAAACATAAGAAATTTTGTATTTGAGGATCAAAGGACTGTGACTCCAGTCATAGTCAATCCAGATCATGTGAATATTAATGATGCAGTCGATTCTTCAATCAATATAGAACACCATGTAGAACCTCATATACAAACCACTGATGAGGAAAATCAAGATCAGACCAACAAGCTGAACCTTTGAGAAGACTGAAAGAGAGAGAAGGCTTGTAAATTGAGATGATTACATCATACACTTACAGGAGCACGACTTTAACATAAGGGTGGAAAAGGATCCTGAATCCTTTACATAAGTTAAACAAAGTGCTGACCCTTCTCATTGGTTTGATGCGATAAAAGATGAGTTGAAATTCACGAGGGACAATAAAGTATGACATCTTGTAGAGTTACCTACTGGAATAAGGCCGATTGGTTGTAAATGAATATTTGTCAAAAGATATAAAGCCAGACTTGCTGGCAAGGGTTTTAACCAATGTGAGGACATTGACTTTAAGGAGACTTTTTCATCAATATCTATGAAAGACTCATTCAAGATCATAATGGCTCTTGTAGCTCATATGAATTTAGAGTTACACCAGATGGATGTAAAGACTGCATTTCTCAATAGGGATCTGAATGAGAATGTATACATGTTGTAGCCCGAAGGTTTTGTAAATAATAGCTCAGAACATTTGGTTTGCAAACTAAAGAAATCCATCTAAGGGTTGAAACAGGCATCACAATAGTGGTACCTAAAGTTTAATGAAGTAATTTCCTCATACGGCTTTATAGAAAACACTACAGATGAATGTATATACATTAAAATCAGTGGGAGTAAGTTTGTTAAGATGATTTTGTATGTTGATGACATTCTGTTGACTAGTAGTGATACCAGGATGTTGAGCGACACCAAGAAATTCTTATCTCAAAGATTTGAAATGAAAGATATTAGTGAAGCTTCTTACGTCATTAGCATTGAGATTCACCAAGAAAGATCACTTGAACTGCTCAGCCTATCACAGAGGGCATACGCGACCAGATATTGCCTTTGTCATTGAAATGTTGGGAAGATACCTATTTAAACCAGGAATGTAACATTGGATAGCTGCAAAGAAAGTATTATAGTATCTACAGAGATCGAAAGACTTCAGACTCACATACAGAAGATCTGATCGGTTGGAGTTGATCAAATATTTAGATGCAGACTTCCCAAGCTGCGTTGATACTAAGAAGTCTGCTTCAGGAGATATCTTCATGATGGTGGGAGGAGCTGTGTCGTGAAAAAGCGTGAAATAATCTACCACAACTTCATCCACTATAGAAGCTGAATTTATTGCTTGTCATGAGGCATCTAATAAGGCATTGTGGTTACAGAGTTTCTTCTCAGGGTTGTGGGTATTAGAGCATATTCTGAAACCCTTGAGAATATTTTATGATAATTCATCTGTTATTTTCTTCTTTAGTAATAACAAGCATTCATAAAGGTCGAGGCATATCGACATCAAATATCTTGTTGTAAAGAAAAAGTTCAAAATCATCAAGTGTCCATGGAATTAATCGGCATTAAGCAAATGATTACAATCCGCTCACTAAAGGACTTCCTATTACGCCATTTTAGGAGCACATGACATCCATGGGAGTCATTGATCTCACAAATGTTTTCAGTTAGTGGGAGTTGAGCATATTTTGATTTTTACAGACATTTAGAGATTTCATTTTATGCAGTTTTTTTTTTTTTTGATGATTTCGATATAAAGATTTATTTCTGTTTCTCTATATATACATAAATTTTGAGTAAGTAGAACTATAGTCGTGTCTCATTGGATACATATAAAAGCTTCAGGACCTCTTAAAGATAGTCACATATCATTACACCAAAGTGTGTAATCCTTATACTACATTTCCTAGTTTCTCTATCTATGTCGTTAAAATTGAAAGTACTTGTGATCGCGCTTAGCCTCACTTTGCCTAAATTAAATGTTGTGACGACTAACACATTTCGATACTGACAGTCTTGATGGACCAGATTGAATAACATTACTCATATTGTCCAACTATTTCACTAGTTAACCATTTGAATGTTTTCTTAAAATCAAAACTTGTTTTCAACATTATTCCATATGACAATCATTGACATTGTTCAATAAGACCCAAGTGGGAGAATGTAAGAACTCTATGTGGTGGGCCTTACTGATCAACGGTCTGGATTGTCCTTTAGTTGGACTATGTGATTAAAATACACCAGTGGGCCCCACTTCAGGTGATCCGTTGCATAGCCTATCTGCGCAGTAGTGCGTATTGGGGTGGAATGCTATAGCCTTACGCATGGCTACTTAAGTTGAACTAGGACACAGAGATGTGGAGCCTGGGAGAGAGAGTTGTGATGGATTTTAAACTCTTTCTCCACAGACTCTATATTAAAGACTGTTGGGTCTCCAATCCTACACTATAACAGAAGACAAATTCTCATCGGATATTTTGTATAAGGGTGTGAAGGAAAGGAAGACTACAACATTGGTATTCTAGTATTCTTATCTAGTATTCATGGCATCCCAGTTAGGTAAGTCATCCGATCCCTTGATCCTCATGTCTTATACACAAGCCTATTCCGCATATCTGATAAGCCCCACATGAAACGGATCCAATGAAAAAAAAAATTAAAAATCAATGTTCTTCGTTCAACAAAGAGGTTCATTCATCAGGGAATATGAAATTTCCAATCAAACCTTATTTTTGAGGTTATTCCCAGCTGCAGTAGGTCAGTTTCTTGGATGGTTGAGATTGAGTTGTCCGATGCACCTGCTTTCTATATACGTACAGGCGCTTTTCCCACACGTGATGTATGTGTATTATTCATGTAATCCACCTGTTTTACCAACTTGGTATGCTTTAAACCCTGTGGGGCCCACACGATGTATGCGTATTATCCATGCAGTCCATTTGTTTTACCAGCTTAATTTGGATTATGCAACAAAAATTTAAATATATTGGATGCTTAAGTTGACCACACCACATGAAACAGTTGGGATAACCATGTCCACCGGTGAAACCTTCCTAGGCTCCAAAGTGATGTTTATTTGTCATCCAACCCGTTAATAAGGTCAGAAGGACATGAATGGGGAAAACAACAATATCATCTTGATCCAAAACTTGGGAGACCGCCGAGAAGTTTTAAATGATAGGCATTCAATTCTCACAATTTTATTTTTATTTTTTCCTGGAAGATGTCTTGAAGGGTAAGCATTCAATTCCCACATTGTTTTTCTAGAAGTTTTGAAAGGTAGGCATTCAATTCTCACATTCTTTGTTTCTGGTGTGGTCAACTTGAGCTTTCACTATGCTTCAATTTTTGCATCGTGTACTAAAATGACATGGAGAAACGGATGAACGGCGTGGATAAGATACATAACGGTGGCCCTACATAGTTTAGTAAATCGTACCGAGTTACCCAGTAGGCAGTCGGCTCTCCTAGACGCCTCAACGTTTTCTGGGAAGCGGCGCTGTGGACTTCAACGTAACGAATGTACGCCATCCATCATCCCCCCTTCATCCCAATTAGATCACACCACAGGAAATAGTGTTGATTTAATGGCCACCGTTAAAAACTATTTGGAGGCCACACAAGTTTTGTATCAGGCTGATACTTGTGTTTTTGTTGTAAAATATTGATTTTAATAAAAATATTTTAATAATAAAAAAGTTATTTTTTGAAAAACGTTTGGGGCTTTGGGAATAGTCCCACATGGGAAAGAGAAGAGAAAGAAAAGTGGTTTAAATGATAATAGTGGAGTACCATAATATTTGCCTACCTAGTCCGTGGACCATGGGACTTGCGTGTTCCAGTGCGAAGCACTGGAACACCGCGCACGCGCACGCGCACGCGCTCGCGCTCGCGCTCGGGCTCGGGCTCGGTCTCGGTCTCGGTCTCGGGCTCGGTGCGAGGGCGTGGGCATGTGAGGCAGTGTGGCTGTAGAGGCGCTAGTGGCGCACTTTGCACTTCGCACGTGCGCATCGTGCATCGTGTCGCAGAGGGTCGCTCCCTTCGCGAACCGCAGCGAGACGTGTGCGAGTCGCGGTGCGACTAGTGGCTAAGGCAGATGGTTGGTTGGACGAAAAATCTAAAGGACTGAATGAGAGTCCCTTAGAATATATAGAGGGCTGAAAAAGAGCTGTTGCAGAAATTCTGTAACAGCTGTGCAATAAGTGCAGGGTCCAGCTGAAACTGCTGCATGGCTAGCCCCAACAGCTATAAAACGGCTAGCTGCTGTCTCACAACGGTCAGCATGCAGCAGCTTAATGGCCCATGCACAACGGTCAGAAAACGGCTAGTTTTCTCAACAGCCAGAAAACGGTCATGGGATTTATTTCCCTGGACCATAACCCCCAGCCACCATAGCCTATAAAAGGAGGGCCTGGATAGGTTCCAAATCAATCTCAACTCACTCCAGCAACTCCATACGAATTCTAGAAAACAGCCTCTCAATACAGCAAGGTGTCAACCTTAGCTAGAAGAACAGACCAGCGGTGTGGTCTAGGACGGTTCAACCGAACCAGCAGGCTGAAGATTAGAACTTAATCGAGCAAACCACTTTTCTATTTTCTTCTTTTCTTATTTTGGGATTTTCCTTTATATTGTAATACTGCCAGAAATAGTGAAATTGAGTTCCATTTGGTGGGCCTTCGTGTTTGCTGAACGCAGACCCACACCAGGCTCGTCGTATCCTAGAAGCAATTTGCCTGTAACCTATCAGCATACTCAATTTACTTGAGTTGGGGCAAATAACGCTTTAAGGACAGCGTTTTCAGACGTGCTTCAGCCTGTCCATATTATTTTCGGTTTCCCTATTATACAGAAACTACATTAATCTGTATAAATTTCACAACAATCTTAAAGCGTTATTTCTAAAATGGAAGCCGATAGCGTTTCATCTATTAAATTGATGAATCAGGACTTGATACGTCTTGATCGGTTCGATGGAACCAATTTTACAAGATGGCAAGACAAGCTGAAATTTCTCCTGACGGCGCTGAAGATCTACTACATACTAGATCCAAATCTGCAAGCATTGCCTGAAGCAACCGACAAAGACACACCTGAGCAAGTGGCTGCCCGTGCTAAAAGAGCCGAAGACGAACTATTGTGTCGTGGACACATTCTGAACGCACTCTCCGACCGCCTGTACGATCTGTACCAACAGACATCATCAGCAAAGGAGATCTGGGCCGCACTGGAATTCAAGTACAAGGCTGAAGAAGAAGGGACCAACAAATTTCTCATCGCCAGGTATTTTGACTTCAGCATGGTAGATAATAAACCGCTGCTGCCCCAAATCCAAGAACTGCAGCTAATAGTAAACAAAATCAAAGCGATCAAAATCGATCTTCCTGAATCATTCCAAGTTGGGGCTATAATCGCTAAATTGCCACCAATGTGGAAAGACTATAGAAAGAAGTTGCTGCATAAAACCGAGGACTACACACTGGAACAAATCCAGAAACACCTAAGGATTGAGGAAGAATCCCGTAACCGCGATAAAAAGAATGATAACGGGAATGCCTCGTCCAAGGTACATGCAGTAGAAAACACCAATAACAAGAATCCCGAGAAAGATGATTCCCTAAAACCCAATAAAGGAAAATTCAAGAAAAACGCCCAAAAGAAGAACGGAAAGTTCAAAGGCCCATGCCATGTCTGTGGAAAAATCGGGCACTATGCTCGAGTATGCCGATATCGCAAATCTAAAAAAGAGGCAAGTGCAGTAGAAGAAGGCGATATCGTGGCTATGATCACTGAAGTGAATACCATCCAAGGCAAAGTTCCAGGCTGGTGGTATGATACTGCCGCTACAGTACATGTGTGCTACGACAAATCAGCCTTCAAAACCTATGAGGAATTGACCGATGGTCAAGAAGTCCAAATGGGTAATGAAGTCCGATCGAAGGTCGTCGGCAAAGGAACTGTCGAACTGATATTCACTTCTGGAAAGAAAGTGATTCTAACTAATGTACTGCACGTCCCAGACATGAGGCGAAACTTAGTTTCTGGGGATCTTCTGGGAAAACCAGGTATAAGGGTGGTATACGAGTCAGGAAAACTGATTCTATCCAAGAATGGGAATTTTGTTGGAAAGGGATATGCTTGTAACGGGATGGTTAAGTTTTCTCTGAATGAAAGTAGCACTTCTGCGTATATGGTTGAATCTGCTGGACTGTGGCATGATAGACTAGCCCATATAGGGTATAGTACTTTGAAGTTCATGGCTAAGAATGGTTTAATCTCATACACAGATAATGAAACTAATAAATGTGAAGTGTGCATACAATCCAAAATGACGAAAAAAACCTTTTCCAAGTGTTGAAAGATCGTCTCAAATTTTGGATCTTGTGCACAGTGATATCTGTGAGTTAAACGGCATTCTTACTCGTGGAGGTAAACGGTACTTCATAACCTTTATAGATGATTGCTCTAGATATGTGTATGTTTATCTATTAAAGAGCAAAGATGAAGCATTGAACATGTTTAAGATATATAAAGCAGAAGTAGAGAATCAACTAAGTAAGAAGATAAAAATTCTCCGTAGCGATCGAGGAGGAGAATACTTCTCGAATGAATTCGATTACTTCTGTGAAGAACATGGACTGGTACATCAATGTACAGCTCCATACACACCTCAACAAAACGGAATAGCTGAAAGGAAGAATAGAACATTAGTAGAAATGGTCAACTCAATGCTAATAAAAGCAAAGTTGCCACTAAATCTGTGGGGTGAGGCACTGCTTGCAGCATGCCATATAATAAACAGAATTCCGTCTAAAAAATATAAAGTATCTCCATATGAAACATGGAGAGGTAGAAAACCTAACCTAGGATATCTTAAAGTGTGGGGGTGTCTTGCATACTGCAGAACTCCTGACCCAAAAAGAACCAAGTTAGGACCAAGAGCTATTAAGTGCGCCTTCGTAGGGTATGCACAAAATAGTAAAGCTTATAGACTTCTAGACATGGAGTCTAATACAATTATAGAATCAAGAGACGTTGAATTCTTTGAGAACTCACTATCCTTGGAGTCAAAGGATAATGAAATTCAAACTCCTAATAGAGAACCAAATAGCACAGCTCCACATATAATGGAAGCTCCCACTGAACCTCGTAGGAGTCAAAGAACTAGAATAGAGAAGAGTTTTGGAGATGACTATATAGACTCACAACGCATCATTTTTCATCTGGTAGAAGCAGATAGAGAAAATGTTATAAGACGAATACCTATAGTAATGACTATAGAAGATGATCCTAAAACATATAAGGAAGCTGTATCCTCTAGAGACTCAGCTTTTTGGAAAGAAGCTATAAATGATGAAATGGAATCTATACTATCAAATCAAACATGGGAACTAGTAAACTTACCTCCAGGTTCTAGACCCATAGGTTGCAAATGGGTATTTAGGAAGAAATATCACACTGATGGGACTATCCAAACCTTTAAAGCTCGACTAGTAGCTAAGGGTTTTAGACAAAAAGAAGGGATAGACTACTTTGACACATACTCACCTGTAGCTAGGATAACATCCATTAGGATATTATTTGCGCTAGCTTCCATACATCATCTTCACATCCACCAAATGGATGTAAAGACTGCTTTCCTGAACGGTGACCTCAATGAGGAGGTATACATGGAACAACCTGAAGGTTTCGTTCTACCAGGAAATGAAAACAAAGTATGTAGATTAGTCAAATCGCTGTATGGATTAAAACAAGCACCTAAACAATGGCATGAGAAGTTTGATTCCAAAATACTATCTCATGGTTTCATGCATAATGTAGCTGATAAATGCATATATTCTAAAAAAGATGGTAGTCATATCATTATTATCTGTTTATATGTTGATGATATGTTAATAATAAGTAATAAAATGGAAGGTGTGACTGAAACAAAGAAGTTTCTTTCTTCCGTATTTAAAATGAAGGATCTTGGACAAGTTGATACCATCTTAGGTGTCAAAGTTAAAAAACATTGTGGGGGTTATGCTTTGTGTCAATCTCATTATATTGAGAAGATACTAAACAAGTTTAACCATCTAAATATAAAGGAAGCAAAAACCCCATTTGATCCAAGTATCAAACTAAAAGAAAATACTGGAAGAACAGTTGCACAATTAGAATATGCGAGTGCTATAGGAAGTCTTATGTATGCTATGCAATGCACTAGACCTGATATCGCATATGCTATGAGTAAACTTAGTAGGTTTACTAGTAACCCCAGTAATGAACACTGGAATGCAATCAGTAGAGTCCTTGGTTACTTAAAAGCAACCAAAGACTTAGGACTATTTTATTCAGAGTTTCCTACCGTATTGGAAGGATATACCGATGCGAGCTGGATATCGAGTGCAGGGGACAATAAGTCTACTACAGGGTGGGTATTCACCCTAGGAGGTGCTGCTGTATCTTGGGGATCCAAGAAACAGACTTGCATAACGCACTCGACTATGGAGTCTGAATTTATAGCCCTAGCTGCAACAGGCAAAGAGGCTGAGTGGCTAAGGGATCTTCTATTAGAAATTCCTTTTTGTGTAAAGCCTATATCGGCTGTATCACTACATTGTGATAGTGAAGCCACATTAGCTAGAGCCTATAGCGGTACTTATAATGGTAAGTCTAGACATATTAGTCTTCGACATGATTATGTCAGACAATTGATTCAAGATGGAATCATTGCTATTTCATATGTGAAATCAAGCAATAACCTGGCAGATCCTTTCACTAAACCTCTACCGAGAGAGGTAGTAAAGGCTACATCTAGAGGGATGGGGTTGAAACTCTTCAACCAAAGTTCCACCAGTGATGGTAACCCAACCTAAAATCAGAAAATCTCTAATCTTGGGTTTAATGGGTAAGAACAAGTCACTGATAAGTGGAAAGTTTTCAGCACTAAATTATAACCTCATCCATAATAGATAAGTGCTGAGCGTTACGAAAGAGGGTTGAGTCTTAGAACTCTTAATGAATTCCAGTCTTTAGGACAAGTGTCTTACAGTAACGGAGACACTGGAAGGATTTCACCTATATGAACGTAGAGATGGTGCCGTCTCTCATGAGAGTTAAGAGTTTTCTCTCGGGATCGTTCACGAATTAGGATAAGCACATGGCCATTAATTGTGCTGAGCAAGATTGTGGGAACTCTAACAACACATAGCGAATATGTGTGTGGTTTCTCCAACTCTGTTATCTAGAAATAACTGGTTCAAAGCTGCGGCTACCAGTCATTTCGATAGAGTTTTGAGATACTTACACTAAGGGAAGATTAAAATCAAAAGATATCTTTCTTTATGCATATAAGCTAATTATTCTGGCAGTATGTTTAACCGAGAAAATATTTTTATAAAAAAATCAAGTGGGGGATTGTTGTAAAATATTGATTTTAATAAAAATATTTTAATAATAAAAAAGTTATTTTTTGAAAAACGTTTGGGGCTTTGGGAATAGTCCCACATGGGAAAGAGAAGAGAAAGAAAAGTGGTTTAAATGATAATAGTGGAGTACCATAATATTTGCCTACCTAGTCCGTGGACCATGGGACTTGCGTGTTCCAGTGCGAAGCACTGGAACACCGCGCACGCGCACGCGCACGCGCTCGCGCTCGCGCTCGGGCTCGGGCTCGGTCTCGGTCTCGGTCACGGTCACGGTCTCGGTCTCGGGCTCGGGCTCGGTGCGAGGGCGTGGGCATGTGAGGCAGTGTGGCTGTAGAGGCGCTAGTGGCGCACTTTGCACTTCGCACGTGCGCATCGTGTCGCAGAGGGTCGCTCCCTTCGCGAACCGCAGCGAGACGTGTGCGAGTCGCGGTGCGACTAGTGGCTAAGGCAGATGGTTGGTTGGACGAAAAATCTAAAGGACTGAATGAGAGTCCCTTAGAATATATAGAGGGCTGAAAAAGAGCTGTTGCAGAAATTCTGTAACAGCTGTGCAATAAGTGCAGGGTCCAGCTGAAACTGCTGCATGGCTAGCCCCAACAGCTATAAAACGGCTAGCTGCTGTCTCACAACGGTCAGCATGCAGCAGCTTAATGGCCCATGCACAACGGTCAGAAAACGGCTAGTTTTCTCAACAGCCAGAAAACGGTCATGGGATTTATTTCCCTGGACCATAACCCCCAGCCACCATAGCCTATAAAAGGAGGGCCTGGATAGGTTCCAAATCAATCTCAACTCACTCCAGCAACTCCATACGAATTCTAGAAAACAGCCTCTCAATACAGCAAGGTGTCAACCTTAGCTAGAAGAACAGACCAGCGGTGTGGTCTAGGACGGTTCAACCGAACCAGCAGGCTGAAGATTAGAACTTAATCGAGCAAACCACTTTTCTATTTTCTTCTTTTCTTATTTTGGGATTTTCCTTTATATTGTAATACTGCCAGAAATAGTGAAATTGAGTTCCATTTGGTGGGCCTTCGTGTTTGCTGAACGCAGACCCACACCAGGCTCGTCGTATCCTAGAAGCAATTTGCCTGTAACCTATCAGCATACTCAATTTACTTGAGTTGGGGCAAATAACGCTTTAAGGACAGCGTTTTCAGACGTGCTTCAGCCTGTCCATATTATTTTCGGTTTCCCTATTATACAGAAACTACATTAATCTGTATAAATTTCACAACAGTTTTCCCATCATTGAGGATTGAGTGGCATTATTGGCAAGTTCGATGATAAATAAACATAATAGTGGGCCGTGTGTGTCACCAACCCAGCTGTTTCTTGTGGTGTGATCCATCTGAGCTTTGGATGTATTTCACTTTTTGGCTCATAGTTTAAAATGAGCTTGAAAAAAAAAAAAAAAAAAAGCCTATGGACGGCATGGATTTTAAATATATATATCTCGTTGGGCACCACGGCGCCCAACGCATCAACTCACGCGCTGGGGGTGGTTTTGGCAACCGTACCTCACCTGTGCCCCGTTTTCTCAATGCGTTTATCAGACTTGAGAGCTAGCCCAGCTTTGGATGTCTCCCACGCATGCCATTCCAGCAAGTACGGCATCATGCAGAGGGCGTGTGTGGTATGCGCATCTGCTTATCAAAGCCTGTAAAAAATCTCCCGGACTCGGAAACGGATTGGCTACTCCCCCTGACACCAGCCCCGGAGCTGATGGTCGGTGCTCTGTGGGCCCCATCATGATGTATGTGTTTCATCCATTCCGTCCATATATTTTTATAGATCAATTTATGATAATACATAAAAAATTAGATATATCCCAGTCTCAAGTGGATCACATTACAGGAAAGAGTGTTGAATGAACATTGACCGTTGAAAACTTTTTGGTGGCCATAAAGTATTGGATCAAGTTTTTCTTTGTTTTTCCCCTTCATCTGAGTCTTTATGACCTAATCAACAGATTGGATGTCAAATAAACAGTACAGCGGGCATTAGGAGGATTTGAATGATGGACATCCAATCACTATTGTTTCCCTGTGGTGTGATCCAAATGAGATTTATATCCCTCTCATTTTTGGGATTATTACCTAAAATGATATTTAAAAATGGATGAACGGAATGGATGAAACACATACATCATAGTGGGCCCACAGAGCACCGACCACCAGCTCCGGGGCTGGTGTCAGGGGGAGTAGCCAATCCGTTTCCCCCGGAATCCGTTGTTAACGATCACTTTCATTCCGTACATGCCCATTCCTCGTAGAATAATCTTATACATTGTGTGGCCCGTGGTTATGTGTACATGACATCCAGTCCATCCATCATTTACGTCCCCTCATTGCATCCTTCCTGCCGAACAAAACTCAAGTGGGATACAACATGTGAAATCACGCTTACAATCCGTAAAATAAATCACATGGTCTGGCCCTTCCAAAGTTTTATTATTGCCTCATCTTTTTGTGTGTCTATTGATCGTAGTTTTTCTTTTTCTCATCTGATTGATGGATTTAAAGGAATATAAAAAATACTTTGAGCACCTCGCATAGGTGAGAATGTTTTAATGGTTGGCTTACATATCCTAACTGTTCCCAGCAGTGTGACTGTTGTATATTTTGGATTGGCTTGATTTCTGAGATGAAGGGTCAAATTGAAGGAGCCCACCTTATGGATGAATTGGATATGATATGTACATTAGGTTAGCTGTCTTACACCTTAAGCTTATACTAGTAACGCTGCAAAGAAACCCACCTCCATCTTTAAGTGGGAAAATATTTTGATACTTTGGTAGAGTATGATGGATGACACGCAGGCATTTAAATATTAATTACAAATTACACACTTGACATACAATTAACCAAAACTAACGGTCCAACTTACATGAGCCAGCTTAGATACATTACGATCAAAATATTTCTAATATCTGATTACTTAAATTATAGATTTCTAGGCATTATTAAACACTTAAAGTGAAAAATATCTAATGGTCTTATTTCAAACTGTCCACCAATCGGAGAATATGATTGTCCAAACAATCTCATTTCTAGCGTATACTTTAGAAACAATGGTTACAACAATTTAGTCGGTTTAATTTTGAGTTAATATAAAACATTTATATTGTTTTCACATGCCTGTCCATCAGCGTTATAAGCAGCAAGAGTATCAAATAAATCCCCATCTCAAAGACCATTTTACCGAGAATATTCTACCGTCTTCTAACCGGTCCTAATCCTTATAATAACGACTCTGCCAATGGCCGATGATGCTAATGACCCTGCCGATGATGCTGACTTGCTGAAATTTACGACTGTGGACCCCACCTTTTATCCGGCGGCTTTTTTGAAATAATACAAACTTAGAATACGCAACGCGACCTCCTCGTACGGAGTCAAGATTTCGGGATGAAAATACCCCTCCTTTTGACAGAAAACGGAAACGTAATCGGTACTCCCCCTGCCACCAGCTAACGCGTGATCTGTGGGCCCTACCATGATGTATGCTTTTAATCCATTCCGTCCATATACTTTTCCATATCATTTTATAGTATGAGACCAAAAATGAGGTATATCCAAATTTCAAGTGTACCACATTACAGGAAACGGTGTTGAATGAGTGTCAACCATTAGAAACCATTAGGGAGCCATAAAGGTTTTGGATGAAGCAGATTTTTGATTTTTCCCTTCATCTAGGCCTGTATGAACTAATCAACAGATTAGATGTGAAATAAATAGTTCTTTGGGCCTTATAAGAATTCCAATTGTCAATATCAAATCAAAATTATCTTCTTGTAGTGTGGTCCACCTGAGATTTATATCCCTTTCATTTTTTGCTACAAGCCCTAAAATGGACTGTAAAAATGGATGAACGGAATGGATGAAACACATACATCATCGTGGGGCTCACAGAACACTGACCACAGCCATTGGATGGTGGCAGGGTGAGCAGCCCATCCGTTTCCTTTTAATATTATACCCTCTCATTGCTTTCACTCCCTTAACAAAAAAAACCTCCTCAAAATAACAACATTTCACTCATTTTTAACCCTAAACCGACGTACGGATGTTATTATTCTCATTTCTCTCATCGAATTCTCTGTGAATCATCTGAATATCATCATTCTACATTTGCCATTTTTCGTCTTGGTTATGGGTACGTGAAATCCCACGAAGTGGCTGCATTTACAATCATTGAATATGTGTGAAAATATTCCCTTGCGCGAAAGCACCTCTCTTCAACTTACATTTGACTTGTGCTATGGTAGTAGGTGGTACAGATATTTTTAAAAAAATGCTCGGCTCGTACAATTGCATTGCATGCGAAGTTCGGTCAATTCCATGTGTTAGGCTTACTCAATTTCATGCGTTAGTCTTAGTTAATTTTATGCGTTGATTGGTGAAATCCATGTGAAACTCACTCAATTCCATCTGAAGCTCACTCAATTCCATGTTAGGACAAATTCGATCTCATGCTATGCTCGTTGAATTTCATATTTACCATGCACAATTTCATGCTAGGATCGTTCAATTTAATGTTTGCCCAGCTTAATTTAATAGTAGATAAGATAAGGTCAATTTAATATTTGCCTTGATAAATTTCATGTTAGGATCACTCAATTTAATGTTTGCCCAGCTTAATTTCATGGTAGATAAGATAAGGTTAATTGAATGTTTTCCTTGATAAATTTCATGCTAGGATCGATCAATTTAATGTTTGCCCAATTCAATTTCAATGCAGATAAGGTTAATTTAATGTTTGCCTCGATAAATTTCATGCTAGGATAACTTAATTTAATGTTTCCCTAGCTCAATATCATGTTATGCTCGCTCGATTTAATTTCTACCCCGCTCAATATCATGTTATGCCCGCTCGATTTAATGTTTGCCCCACTGAATATCATTCTATACTTGCTCGACTTAATGTTTGCCCCGCTGAATAACATACTACGCTCGCTCGATTAAATGTTTGCCCAGCTCAACATCTAGTTTGCCCCGTTGATATTCTACTTTGCCCTGCTGATATAAAAGGCCTAATCCATATAAGCTCTTGTTGTTTACGTGATAATTTAATGCGTAGCTTAATCTTTATTTCTTTAAGATTTATATCATTCTCATCTATAAGGGAATGCGTTTTTTCGGTATCCTTTTATTTAATTGAGTTTTGTCTTATGGCAAGCTTCTGTTGTTTAACGATTTATTGATAATTTCTCATTGTATTGATTTCCAGATAATGGCTATGAGAATCATTTGTTGCTATGGCGGGGAGTTAGAATGTGAAAACAAGAAATGGACATACAAGAGTGGAAGTACGAAAATTATTTCGTTAGATGTTAATACTAAGTATGAGGAACTTCTATCCAGAGTGTACATGATTATTAAGAGTACGCCAACAGATTGTGATATTCGGATGAAAGTTTTGTATCCTTGGTCGAATAAATCAATCCCTCCAACCCTACTTGAGGATGACGATGACGTCAAAGAGTTCCTGGCAACACAGTTGGAGCAATCGAAAAAGTTCATTCCTTTAGTCATCGAGACAATCTAACACATTAATATGACAATACATGTTGACAGTGCGGTAGAAGAGCATGGCGTGGAATTGGAATATAAGCCAAATCCATTACAAGTAGGAGGAACAAATGATCAACTGCTCGAGCCGCCCCTAACATCAAAATTTATGAGTACCCAAGTTAGCGATGCACATGACATTGACCTCATTTGTGATTACATGGCACCACTTCTAGCAACAACAGCAGATCTGTCGTCGTCATCGATAGCCCAAAGATACATCAATCCTGAAAGCGACATCTCGCATCTAGACCTTCCCACAACATCAAACTTCAACACCCGTCAAGTTCCCGTGCCATTTGATGATGCTGCATTCACTAATGCAGCAATGCTGGAATATACAGATAAGTTAAGTGAATCGATCGAGATAGAAAAATGGCAAACATTTAAGGACAAGAGTTGGTGCCAGCATGTTTTAAGCCTATTTTCCCTTCAAAATAAATTTCAGTACAGGGTACTGTACTCAAATTCTAAGAGATTCATAGTTGTATACTTTGAAGATAGATGCGAATGGAGGGTTCATACATCACGCGTGAGTAAATCAGGGATTTTCAAGATATGGACTTATACGTCAAATCACACGTGTGGCATGTCATGGATGAGGAGCGATCACCGGCAAGCGAGCAGTAAGTTAGCATGTGAATTGGTTGTTATCCGCATCGAGCAACGCCTGGGGTTGAGGCCACGTGATATTATCTTCGCCATGCAAGAGAAGTATAATATTGTTATCAGTTGTAGGAAGGCATGGGCAGCTAGGGAGCTTGCAATCAATCAAGTGATGGGGTCTTATGAAGAGTCCTACAATCAACTCCCCTTGTATTTGCATGAGTTGAGGACGGTCAACCCAGGGACAGTGACTGCCTTGCGTGTTAACAAAGAGACTTTTAGGTTTGAAAGATGTTATGTTGCTCTCGGACAATGCGTTAGAAGTTTTCAAAAATCATTACGGAGGGTATTAGTCATTGATGGGATACACTTAAAGGGAAAATACAAGGGTGTTCTATTCATCACCACGGCCTTAGATGGGGACAATCATATATTTCCAGTTGCCTTTGGCATCGGAGAATCGGAGAACGGTAGCAGTTGGAATTGGTTCCGTACTTAGCGATGCGATAGGGTTTCTGGAGAATCTTGTGATTATATCTGATCGACATAAAGGTTTACTGAAAGAGGTTCCCCAAGTCTTCCCACGTGCAATTCATGGCTACTGCGTGTATCATATCTACAGAAACTTGGTGGATACCTTTAAAGACAAGTCATTAGAGATGTACTTCTGGCGGGCAGTGAAGACATGCAGGGTGACTGAATTCGATAAATTAATGCATGATATCGAAATGGCTAACCCCGCAGTACATGCATGGCTGGCAGAAATCGGATATGAGAGATGAGAATCTTCACACTTTTCAGGAAAAAGATTCAACTTGGTTACTACAAACATTTTTAAGTGTGTTAATGCCCTCTTCAAAGAAGCACGCGAATACCCTGTTACGAAATTGATAGAAGGGGTTAGATTGAAGATCCAGGAATTTTTTTATAAGAGAAGAGAATCTACGACATCATTTGTATGGCCATTGACACCATGGGCAGAGCAACAATTAAAGGATCTTTTGCAGAAGGCACGAGATATTCGCTGTCATCCTATTTCTCGAGATGAGTACTATGTTGTTGGAGATTATAATGATACAGTCAAGCTCAGTGAGTTTTCGTGTATATGTCGCGAGTTTGGCGTGAAGGGGTACCCTTGTATGCATGTCCTATCAACATGTATAAACTATAATCTCCCTCATTACTCATACTTCTCCCCATTTTACACGGTGCAAAATTACATAGCCATGTACAGTGAATCGGTGTACCCAGTACGTGACAAAAATGAGTGGGAAGAAATTTCAGCGAGCTTCAAGGAGTATTGTGAGCAAATAAAACCCCCAGGACAAAGGAGGTCAGCTGAAAAATCCAAAAACCTTAGAATTCCATCACGTGGAGAGGAATCGAAAACAATAAAGTGTGGACGATGCAAACAAACTGGGCATAATCGCCGGAAGTGCATGTTTCCCATACCTGAAAAATAGCATACTTTGTAATTTATCTGGTGTTTTGATGTATAGCATATTTTGTAATCTTGGTGGATGATGAATAAACTTTCTACCTTGTTCCACTGTATTTTCAGTTTATCCCAGAGAAATTTACGACTATGAACCCCACCTTAGAAGTTTCGTTTGGTGTGGTCCATTTAAACATTAGATATGTCTAGATTTTTTGGCTCAAGCCATGAATTCATTTATTATGTTTGTCCCGCTAATTTTTCAGTTTGCCGCGCTGATCTTCCAGTTTCCCCCGCTGATCTTCCTAATTTTTCCCGCTGATCTTCCTAGTTTGCCCCACTGATCTTTCATGTTTCCCCCACTGATCTTTCATATTTTTCCCGCTGATTTTCATGTTTGTCCCGCTGAATGTGTAGGTTCCCTTCCACATATGGGGTTTTGGTGTATAAATATTGCAAAGAAAATGGATGGGCATTACATAATCCGATGAACATGATATATTACAAATAAAACATCATTGCGGGGCATAACAAGCGTAATTAGATTGCGTACTGAGTTAGTCAGTATGCTCCCATTTCACAAGTAAACTTAGTTGGGCCCACATTGAATGTATGTAGTATATCCACGCCGTTCATCCGTTTTTCCATTTATTTTAAGGGGTTTAGCCCCCATATTTCAATTTGAAGCATATCAAAAGACCAAGTGGATCATACCACTGGAAACAGTGGGCATAGTGATTTCCACCACTGAAACCATAGTTTGCCCAACAATGATGTCTGTTTGTTATCAAACCCATTCATAAGATCGTACAGATATGGATCAATAGAAAACACAGTTATAGATCAAAAACTTCTATGGCACCCACGAAATGATCAACATTAGAAGTTCAATTTAAAATTTCGTGTGGTGTGGTCCATTTAAACATTCGATATATCTAGATTTTTCGGCTCAAGCCATGAAATCATTTGTTATGTTTGTCCCGCTAATTTTTCAGTTTACCGCGCTGATCTCCTAGTTTCCCCCGCTGATCTTCCAGTTTCCCCCACTGATCTTCCTAGTTTCCCCCACTGATCTTCCTAGTTTATCCCGTTGATTTTTCATATTTCCCCCGCTGATCTTTTATTTTTCTCCCGCTGATCTTTCATGTTTTTCCTGCTGATCTTTCATGTTTGTCCCACTGAATGTGTAGGTTCCCTTCCACATATGGGGTTTTGATGTATACATATTGCGATGAAAACGGAGGGACATTGCATAATCCAATGAATATGATATATTACAAATAAAACATCATTGTAGGGCGTAGTAAGCGTAATTAGATTGTGTACTAAACAATAGGTACCGTAGCAAATTCGATATTATCTACAACATGTCGATATATCGACATTATATGGAAATGCAGCAAATCTTGTTAAACAATTGTCATCCATATTCGATATTATCGACATATTGTCGATATTATCGATGACTTACGTAGATGATATCGATGATATGTCGATAATATCTACATTTGCATATTTTGTAATTTTATTTTTTGTTGTGTATTTTTTTTTTTTTTTTAGGTTAGCTTGTTGGCACGCCTGACATATCCAGGGATTTTACCTTCCAATCGGTCCAACCAAGGGATGGGATCAATTTTAAGATAATAATGGTGATGTTAGTAGATTGTTTTAAGATCCATAGAATTGCTGATACATGTCCTTTTAAACGTAGACCTTTGGTGGAATTCCACTAGTGTAAGTGCATGGGGGTGTGTTCGTGTGTAAAAATAAAATAAAAATATCGAGGTAGTTTAAGAGATATGCTTCTGTAATAACTAGGTTGGTTGGCTAAATGAAATGGATTTTCGACCATCGACTACTGCGATATTGGAAAAACAAATTTCATAATGGTCCAAAATTTCATAATGCTTGTGTAGTGGGTTTCAATGGTAGACGTTCAATTCCCCACTGCCTTTTACAGTGTGGTCCACTTGATAGTTAGATTTATCTTATTTTTCATCTCAAGCCTTAATATGAGCTCGCCAAATAGATGGTTCAATTCCCCACTACCTTTTACAGACATTCAATTCCCCACTTCCTTTTACAGACGTTCAAACCATTTCTTTGTCTATTTATTTAACAAGCATATCTCCTAAACTAGAATGATATACTTAACATACCACATATGATTTTAGGGTAGGAGAAGCTACATACATTCAATGTGGGCTCAATTGAGTTTACTTAGTACAATGAGAGCGTACTGACTAACTCAGTATGCAATGCGATTACGTTTTATTTGTAATACATCATTCTAGTTTGGATCCTTACTCTTGCTCGAGTGGTAGACTCTTACGAGTTTCAACACTCGGTTAAACGTTCGAGTATCCATAGGTGGTGAAATTCCACTAGTGTGAGTGTGTGGGGGTGTGTGTGCGTGTGTTAAAAAAAATCATTCTAATTTAGGAGATATGCTTGTTAAATACATAAATAAAGAAATGAATTAAAAGATAAAAAAATTTTATATATATATATATATATATATATATATATATATATATATATATATATATATATATATATATATACATAATTATGTATTAGAGAAAAATGTAAAGGAGAAAAAGTTCTCTTCAAAGAAAAAATAAATCTGCCAGACTGCTGCAGCACTGCCGCCGGTTCGGCGGCACTGCCGCAGTAACCTGCCTGTTTTTTTTTTTTAAATAAAAATAAAATTATATGTTGCTTTTATGGGTCCCATCATGAGGTCTGTGTTATGTCCAAACCGTCCATCTATTTGGCGAGCTCATATTAAGGCTTGAGATGAAAAATAAGATAGATCTAAATATCAAGTGGACCACACTGTAAAAGGCAGTGAGGAATTGAACGTTTACCATTGAAACCCTTTTAGGGGTTACAAAAGTTTTGGATCATTATGAAATTTGTTTTTCCTCTTCATCCAGGTCTTTGTGACCCTATGAATGAACTTAGACGAGGAGGATTTCCCACAAACATCACAGTGGGCCCCAACTTAGAGGGGAGGATTTCTAATGGTTAATGCTCATTCAACACTGTTTCCTGTAATGTGGTACACCTGAGATTTGGATATACCTCATTTTTGGTCTCATATCATAAAATGATATGGAAAAATATATGGACGGCATGGATGAAAAGCATACATCATGGTGGGGCCCATAGACCACCAACCTTCGGCCATATACTAGAATGAGTAAAAGCAAAAACATGCCTGATAGACAAGAACTTCACAGGCATAGAAGGGAAACCCCTTGGCCTACTCATTTTCATGTTTGCCTCGCTCAATTTCTAGGATTACCGAAAAAAAGAAAATAACCTTCTGAGTCCAAATAGCTAATGTGATATCAAAGTGGAAACACTTTCAGATATAATTTGAGTTAGTACATTGTTCCCATACATAACTAACCACGTGAAAAACAGAAATGATGCCAACTACTAACTACTACACTACTAGGTGGAAATGATCCACTTCTTACTACACATTAAACACAAAGCACATAACCACTAACACAGCTAAACAAAAGTGAAGGAGTCCATATGTATCACAAAACATCCCTACTGTGATACCGAGTCTGGTGAGGGAGGGGGCACTTCCTCCTTCTGTACACAACACAACACTGCCTTTATCGTTCGCTGCACACTCTTCATCTTACGCTTCAGATAGTCCTGGTCCTTCTTAATCTCAGATAGTGTCACCTCGATTGCCCCTACACACTCATTTAAACTCTGACGTGCATTGGGCACCTCACCTGTATCATCACCCTCTCCCTCTTCTTCGGCCTCATCCCCTTCGCTACCTTCTTCCTCTTCTTCTTCCTCTTCTTCTTCATCTTCTGCTATCTCATCTCCTATTTCTTCCAACCGCTTAGCCTCTTGTTTAGGGCCACATTGCATGCGATTTAAGGTGTCTTCGGTTATCACTCTTTCTGGATGTGAAGGCCCGATGGATGCCCTGAACCCATTTTTTCGGGTTAGCTTGCAAATTAGTCGGCCAAATGGGAGGAAGAGATTACATCTTCTTATCCTCACAGCCTTCACTATATGGTAAAGGATAATGGAGGGCAGGCACACATTCTCCCCACACCCTATCTGGTACATTATCTCTGCATGATAAACAGAAACCTCCGTGCTGTTTTCCCTTCTCGGATATAAATTATATGTGAAGATGTAGTGCAATAGTCTGTAAATTGGAATCATTTCTTTGTTTCTGAAGCAACTATCTCTCCTCCACTCCACGAGGTGGCCACACAATGCCTTGCTCAACTCACTCCTGTGTTGCGATGTGTTCAACTTCCTAGTGTCTGTAGGGATATGGACCGTTCCCAATGACACACCAAGTATGTTCGCAATGTTTTCTACCCTAATGGGAATCAGCACTTCTCCAAATGAAATTTCAAATCCAAGTGGGTTGAAACTTGCATTAATAATTCGAGAATAGAAAAATCGTACATCATGCTCATTGGCTAGAAAATTACCTTCAAAAATAGGTCCCCAACCTTGGTGCAAGAGTCGATCTAGCACGTCATTTTCAGCAAACCGTCGGTCCCCCACTGTGATTTCAAAAATCACTTTCCTATCCTGATATCGGCCTGCATCCAATGTCCATGCATGTCGATCAGCGCACCTCTTCGACCTCCTTTCACGAGGTAGTAGTGAAGAACTTATTGCACCAACATTAACCGTCCCTACATTTCCTCTGTCGGGTGGTGACAATGGACTCACGACAGCCGCAGTAGCCCGCCTCGTACTTCTTTGTTGAGATGGAGATGATGGACCTGCTTGAACCACCCTCTTCTTCCCCATTAGGATGATGGGTTTAGAAAGGTGTTAGAAAGATGAAAAGATGATTGTGGATGATGAAGGGAGGGGGTTTGGAACTTAAGGAGATGGTAGAAGGATTAGAAAAAAAGAAGGGTTTGTGTGAAGGAATATTAAGAAAGGGGAATGGAGATGAAGAAAGGTTTGGGAAAATGGGGGTTTAAAAGATGAAAATGGGGATTGTGGAAGGTGTGGATAGTGGTTTGAAAGTTGAGAGATGAAGAAGAAGGGAGGGTTTGTGTGAAGGAAGATGAAGAAAGGGGAATGGATATGAAGAAATGTTTAGAGAAATGGGGATTGTGAAAGATGTGGATGATGGGTTTGGAAGTTGAGAGATTAAGAAGAAGAGAGGGTTTGTGTGAAGGAAGATGAAGAAAGAGGATGTAAAATGAGGGTTTGGGCGTGTGAGGGGGTTAGATGCACTTGGTATGTGCGACCCACTTGAAAAATTAAAAAAAAAATCTCCATTCGGGCGGCACTACCGCCGTTATCTGGAGGTCCGGGCAGTAATGCCGCTGGACCGGCAGTAGTGGCGCCCGAGCACAGCATTTTTTTTTTTTTTAAATTTCAGTGGGTCCCACCGTGATCACCCTTGCTAATAAAATTGTGGGTCCCACTGCCAGTCATTAATGTAAAGTTCATCCTTGCTAATAGAATTGTGGGTCCCACCGCCAGTCATTAATGTAAAGTTCATCCTTGCTAATAGAATTGTGGGTCCCATCGTTATAAGGAGTATACTTTAAGATCACTGGGAAGAAGTAATCCTAACCATCCAATTAATGGCTAATTTTAAAATAGCGTTTGATCCAAATTATCAGATGGTTGATATGGTCTTATAAGTGCATGTTTTCGGTAATGGTCCATCCAAAGTCCGGTCAGTGATTTGGACGGTCAGGATTGCCGTAGCAACTATACCATGTGTATGGTGCAAAAGTAACGTAGGCTTTTAGCCAAAGTATTAAATAAGAGTATCCTCCGTATAATTGCCTCACTACAGATTGCTCAATAGCCCAAAGCAAAGATGATCAGTAACATGTGATGGACGGCTGAGCTGAAAAGTGTCCATAAATCTCATTTCAGGCCTGATTTTCGGAACAGAAGTTCTAAACAGTGTATCCCACCTTATTTAGATTTAGCTCTCCCACACGTGTTCCATTTTCGCACGTTGGCCTTCGTGTGAATGAGCAGGCTCTCACACGCGCGTGGAATTACCAAAAATGGTGTCAAAAAATCAACGATGTCAAAAAGTATAGAACCTATTTCTAGCAATACCTTCTGGTGTCTTGCTTTTTAAAACCTGCAATCTCCTTTGCAATGAAGTTGGGTTGAACATGACTTGGGATTGGATGAAAGAATGACTGATGGAGAACATGATACATAGGCACCACAGCCATTCAATTAATATTATTATCGAAGGTTTTTAAACTGAGGTTTTGCTCCAATACTTCTGATGATGCATTGGAATAAGATACGTTGGGACTCCAGCCATTGGATTTGGGTTATTTTTCAATGACCCAAATTGTATATTTAATCGGGCTCCGAATGGGACCAAAATCACTTGGATTAAATATTTCATCCCTTTGATTATACAGACATTATGGTGACCATTCATGTTGAAAGCAAAAGAGCCAAATAATTGAAAGACATCTGCAATCTGCCAAGGAATCTTTATTGCACATGTACCAACAACTTGGCACATAAGTGCAAGATTCACACCATTCATCAAGTGATGCCTCCCATGAACAAGCCCTTGTCCAAAATCTAGCCAGTCCAGTCGATAAGGGGGCTGTATGCATAGACTAAATAGTCGAGTGCCATGTGCATGAAAATGGTGGGGCCTTGACGGTGAGCCAAGGTAGACATGATCCCAAGGATATACTTTGCCTCTGTGGAAGAACGAGCTATTATAACAATATGTTATCAACACTTTGATCCCAAGGAAGTATTGTATGGGCACTAAATCCATCATCTTTTACTGATCACTAACAAACTTCTTGACTGACGGGCATTGAGCGGGTCAAGCATGAGAATGAGCAGGCCCAAAGTATGTGGGACAAAGTATAAAGTTCATTTCATCCTCCACCAAAATTACAAAGTACGCTATACATCATAACTTACAATTCTGGCAAACTGGGAAAACAATTTTCAAAGTATGCTATCCACCAAAATTACAAAGTATGTTATACATAAAAACTTACAAAGTATGCTATACATCATAACTTACAATATATACAACATCTTTCAAAAATTAATCCCATGCCCTGGAAAAATATCATCTAGAAACTAGAGTCAAGCAATCATATGCAATTGACTTTCTCCAATCGGCGGTGAATTTTTACATGTCTATTCCCGCCAAGGTGAGACCGCTACACAAAATATCGATGTATTTTATTACAAATATACCACAGTCATAACCATTGTTCTGCTTCGGCACAGATTCATTGACTCTGACGGTCCACTGCTTCCCTTCAAGCGCAGTGCTGTCTCTAGAGGCATGGAACAGAATAAGGAGTGCATCGGTCAAGGTCTTCATCTTTTTCTTGTACCTCGGTAATAAATTTGTGCACAAGCTATCTACAACAATGATTTCTCTTGCTCTGGGATAGACAGCTAGCAGAAACCAATGTGAATTCTCATGATTTATGGGCACATAGACCTGTTCATGATTCATAAAATAATATATTCGTCAAACATGATATAAGACATAACAATAAGAAATGATATTCTGTGACAAGTGCATTACCCGTTCATAACACCAAATCTCTTTGGTGTATGGTTTATCTAGATGCTTGGCAATTGCGTAGGCCGTACCCATCTGACCTAATAGCTCCGCCCTTTCTGTGGAAGATGTGGAGGCCCGGTATGCAATCAAAACTGGCAAACACCCCTCAAGGCTTTGCTGTTACAAACATGATGCAAGTTCAATACATGTAAGGAAATCAAATTATCAAACAAATTACGGATTAAAGCAATAAACAGTTACCGTAAAATACGTAGGACAAAACTTGAAATCCTGAGGATATGCTATTGAAAGGTTGTTATACCTTTTCTCAAGGAACTCGATGTATGTGTCGATAGCCTAATCAATAGGATAGTACAATTTAGTCATAGATTAATATAACACATAATCATATATCAATCAAAACATACAAAGAACAAATGCATAATGCCTACCTCACTATCAACCCAAGCATCTTTTATCCATATCGTACTGAACCATTTTCTCGCTGTCGTGGCCTTGTTTGCTTCATACCAGTCCTCTGTCTCTTTCACCTCCTGCACGGATAGTATCCTGAAAGGATCCATCTGTAGAGGAAATGGTATCGAAGATTTTACAAAAGCTGTTACTTGCTTGGGTTCAAGAACTGCCGCAGGAGTTGTATCGAATGCAGACAGGGATACGTATGAAGAAATCATTTAAAATGACGGCTTCGGTATCCTTTTAGTTCTCCTTTCATAAACAAGATGAGAAGTGGATGCCTTTGATACATTACCAGTGACATTACTATACGATTGCACGTCTAGGTCCCCATGTCTAGGTTCTTTATCTTCAATGTCATTTACTTTTCCTCTCTTACTCAACTCCTCACCCTCCTCCTCCATCACAAAATATCCCCTCCGTGTACGACTACATTCCTTCTCCTTGATAAACTCCTCCCTCTCATTCGCTTACTTCTCCTTATCCTCAAAAAATAAATCCTTCTCCCTTTTCAATTGTTCTTTCTTATTCAGCAACCTCTCCCTCTCAGTAAACATTGCTTCTTTCCTTCTTATCTCTTCCCTCTCTTTTCTCAATTTGTCCCTCTCCTTCTTCAATTCCTCTCTCCTTCTTCAACTCATCCCTCTCAATTTAAAATTCCTCCATAAAAATAACATTCTTCTTAATACCCCCCCTCGGTTCCTCTCCCTCCGTGCCCTTCTCATCGTTATCTTCTGACTCCCCATCCTCCTCATGAATAGTCTTATTACCCTCATCATCATCATCTTCTTGGGTCTGGGTGAGCTACAAGATGTATAGATGGATATGTAAGAGTAAGGATAACTTTACAATGGCAATCTAGTTCATTTTTCATGACGTCTCACCTGCAAACTGTCACGAACCGAGCGAATAGCATCCGTTTCCCATTCATATGAAATATAAATAGAAATTGAGCAGAGAAATACCGAAAATAGTACGGATAAAAACCATCAACATGAAAGATCAGCGGGGGAAACATGAAAGATCAGCGAGGGAAACATGAAAGATCAGCGAGGAAAATACGAAAGATTAGCAGGGAAAACATGAAAGATCAGCGGGGGAAACATGAAAGATCAGCGGGGCAAACTAGGAAGATCAGCGCGGAAAACTGGAAGATCAGCGGGGGAAACTGGGAGATCAGTGTGAAAAATTGGGAATTCCTTCACATAAACATAACAAATGATTTCATGGCTTGAGCCAAAAAATTTAAACATATCTAATGTTCTAATGGACCACACCACTCGAAATTTTGAATTGAACTTCTAATGTTGATGTATGCTTTTCATCCATGCCGTCCATATATTTTTCCATATCATTTTTATGATATGAGACCAAAAATGAGCTATATCCAAATCTCAAGTGTACCACATTACAGGAAACAGTGTTAAATGAGCGTTAACCATTGGAAATCCTCCCGTCTAAGTTGGGGCCCACTGTGATGTTTGTGAGAAATCTTCCTCATCTAAGTTCATTCATAGGGTCACAAAGACCTGGATGAAGAGAAAAAATAAATTTCATAATGATCCAAAACTTCTGTAACCCCTAAAAGTGTTTCAATGGTAAACGTTCAATTCCCCACTACCTTTTACAGTGTGGTCCACTTAATAGTTAGAGTTTTGGGATTTGAGATTAGGTTCGGGTTTAGGTAATAGGTTTTGGTTTTGGTTATAGGTTTTTGGATTTGGTTATGGGTTTTGGTTTAGGTTTAGGAAATTAGGTTTAGGTTCGGGATAGGGTATAAGTTTGGGTTTTCAAGTTTAGGTTTAGGTTTAGGTTAGGGAGTTGAGATTAGGATTAGGTATAGGTTTAGCTTTAGGGAATTGAGTTTAGGTTATAGGTTTAGGGAAAGGTTAGGTTTAGGTTATAGGTTTTGGGATTTAAGAATGGGTTTAGGTTTAAGTTATAGGTTTTGATTTTGGTTTAGGTTATATGTTTTGGTTTGGGTTATAGGTAATAGGTTTTAGGATTTGAGAATGGGTTCGGGTTTAGGCTATAAGTTTTGGTTTTGGTTTAGGTTATAGGTTTATGTTATAGGTTTAGGTATAAGGTTTTGGGATTTGAGAATGGGTTCGGGTTTAGGTTATAGATTTTGTTCTTGGTTTAGATTAAACCATGTCAAACCACCATGTCAATGTACACCTAGATGTTGGGTTGGAGATTATGATAGAATATCAAACATAAAATTCATTACAAATCAGTGGGGAAAACTGGGAGATCAGTAGGGCAAACTAGAATATCAGCGGGGCAAACTAGGAGATCTGCAGGAAAAACTGGAAGATCAGCAGGGCAAACTAGGAAGATCAGTGGGGAAAACTGGAAGATCAGCGCGGCAAACTGGAAAATCAGCGGGACAAACATAACAAATGATTTCATGGCTTGAGCCGAAAAATCTAAACATATCAAATGTTGAAATGGACCATACGACACGATATTTTGAATTGAACTTCTAGTGTTGATCATTTCGTGGGTGTCACAGAAGTTTTTGATCTATAACTATGTTTTCTATTGATCTATATTTGTATGAACTTATGAATGGGTTTGATAACAAACAGACATCACTGTTGGGCCGACTATGATTTCAGCGGTGGAAATCACTATGCCCACTGTTTCCCCTGGTATGATCCACTTGATCTTTTGATATGCTTCAATTTGAAATATGGGAGCTAAATCCCTTAAAATAAATGAAAAAATGGATGTACAGCGTGGATATACTACATACATTCAATGTGGGCCCAATTGAGTTTACTTGTGCAATGGGAGCGTATTGACTAACTCAGTACGCAATCTAATTACGCTTGTTATGCCCCACAATGATGTTTTATTTGTAATATATCATGTTCATCGGATTATGTAATGCCCCTCCATTTTCATCACAATATGTATACACCAAAACTCCATATGTGGAAGGGAACCTAGACATTGAGGGAGGAAACTTAGACATTCAGCGGGACAAGCATGAAATTGAACGCGACAAACATGAAAGATCAGCGGGGGAAACATGAAAGATCAGCAGGGCAAACTAAGAAGATCAGGGGGGCAAACTGGAAGATCAGCGGGGAAAACTGAAAGATTAGCGGAGGAAACTGGAAAATCAGCAGGTCAAACATGACAAATGATTTCATGTCTTAAGCTGAAAAATCTAAACATATCGAATGTTCAAATGGACCACACCACTCGAAATTTTGAATTGAACTTCTAATATTGATCATTTCTTGTGTGCCACAGAAGGTTTCGATCTATAAGTGTATTTTCTATTGATCCATATCTGTATGAACTTATGAATGGGTTTGATAACAAACAGACATCATTGTTGGGCTGACTATGGTTTAAGCGGTGGAAATCACTATGCCCACTGTTTCTCATGATATAATCCACTCGATCTTTTGATATGCTTCAATTTGAAATATGGGGGCTAAACCCCTTAAAATAAATGGAAAAATGGATGTACGGCATGGATATACTACATACATTCAATGTGGGCCCAACTGAGTTTAGTTGTACAATGAGAGCGTACTGACTAACTCAGTACGCAATCTGATTACGCTTGCTACGCCCCACAATGATGTTTTATTTGTAATATATCATGTTCATCGAATTGTGTAATGTCCCTCCATTTTCATCGCAATATGTATACACCATAACCTCATATGTAGAAGGGAACCTAGACATTGAGGGAGGAAACTTAGACATTCAGCGGGACAAACATGAAATTGAACTCGACAAACATGAAAGATCAGCGGGGAAAATATGAAAGATCAGTGGGGCAAACTAGGAAGATCAGCGGGGCAAACTAGGAAGATCAGCGGGGCAAACTGGAAGATCAGCGGGGGAAACTGAAAGATCAGCGGGGGAACCCTGAAATCAACTGTATACGGAACTCAGGTGAGCCATACCATCTAAAATCATGTAAAGACAACGTTAAAACATATAAAAGCACTTGGTGGGGCTCACCTGAAATTTTCATGCATCTGAAACTTGGTTTGAACCCTCATCCAAGTGATGGTGGTGCACATGTGTCGTGTGTGTATATATATATATACATGTGTGTGTGGGAAAGGGTTTTATATGGTCGAGCTCATGTGAACTACCAATGAGTTCGAGTTGTGTGGGCACTATCGTGAAGTATGTCAAACATCTACCCCATCAATCAGATGCACCATTCCATGGTGGGCCTAGATCTTAAAAATCAAGTTAATCTGTGACTTTCGTAGGCCACACCACGTACAAAAGTTGAGAGGGGTTACCTTTCATTAAAACATTCATATTTATTTTTTAGGCCCACCGAGAGGTGTTTCACAAATTCAACCCATCCATAATGTGTGTCCCACTTGGATGACGGGTCAGACCAAGTTTCAGACAAATCCAAATTTCAGGTGGGCCCCACCAAGTAATTTTATATGTTTTAGGCTTGCCTTCACATGATTTTAGATGGCATGATGTAAGTGTTATGATTTCATATCCCTTTGGTTGTCAACTTTTGTGGTGCCAAAACCTATATTTATGTCTTGTATATCTTGTGTTTCATGTTTGAGACTATTCATTGCTTCAAGGCATCGTATTTCAAGACAAGAACTTAAATGAAGAAAGTTTCAAGTCATGGATTGTAACACCTTGAAAATCTGGGGTCGGGTAAAAACCCAACTCCCGAGTTTCAGAACATCACTTATGCAACATAGATAATGATAAATGCATGTTTTCTGTAGAATGACATTAAACAAGGTTGAGACTAAGCCAAAACAGCATATCATACTCCAGAGACAGTTAAATTAGCAAGCGGAAGACTGTGATAAATATATAAAATATATAAGTAATTGTAAGTCTCCAGAGTGTGAACATGTTACCAGGTTAATTAAATACATGTATACTCCAAAAATGGAAAGAAAAGAATATATATGAGTACTCCAGAAATATAAAATGACAAGTGTCAAGGCGTCTACTCAACCTCCCTGTAATCCTGTTGATCAAAACACGCATAAAGGAGGGATCCTCCTCCTCATCATCAAGTCCGGCTCCGTTTCACAAGCAGCGCCATCGTCTGAAACTAAAATAGGGACTGGTGGGTGTCCGGAACACCATCCCGTAACGTGGGAATGAGTAATCAACTCAGTGGAATCATAGAGTAAAGATTAACATGTTATCAAATCAATCACGCGATAATAGTAAAGCAAACAATCAAACATTCCTAGATACTGTTGTTAATGCATGCATGAAATGACATGATGGATGCCCTCACCGACATACTCTCTCATGCAGCACCATCTGCGTCCACGGCATGCTTTCTTCCCGCAGTGCTCCACATCTTCCAGGCACATGCAGTGTGATATGAATAATGATTATCGAGTTGTTATTAGTCCTTTTCATATAGCAGGATTAAAAAATTAAGGTACCTTCCTTATATCAATCCCAACACAGATCCTGTCTAGGGTCGTCACTCCTAGTAATCTCATACGATGTTATATTTGTGGGTCGCTGCAAGGGCTGCCAGGGCTGTTGCTCGCACTCGTTGCACCGTTCCCCCATCACCTTAGCAATACAGGCCTATTTATATCCTTAAGACTGCATCAGGACTCATCGCCCCCATGCGGTGTCAGGATAAACTCAAGGTCACTACAAAGGGCTGTCAGGGCTGTTGTTCGCACTCGTTGCTTCACTCCCCCATCACCTTATCAATGTAGGCTGACAACAAGAATATAGTCTCCCATACCACCATAATCTGCTCAGAGTAGGGTGCTCACTGGTCACTACGGGGATGTTTGTGGCCCCAGCGTAGGCCAACAGCTCGACCACGGTTCCCATACCACCATGGCCGGCTCATGAGTCTTTATGGATCAAGGTACCATGGTTAACAGGGTTTTCAATGGTAAGGTCAGTACCCTAGGTTCAAGCAGTTATGACTCATACATGGTGAACATACAATGGCCAGTCGGGTTACTTGACGGGCTCGACTAGTACGAGCGCATCTCAAGCTGAACGACATGAAGTGCATAAAATATTTCGCGTGGCTTAACCACTGCCGCCAATCCAAAACACGACTCGCATTCATCGACGCATCCTTCGTTGCAAATAGAAGCCAACCACGACTTTGAATCTATTACCAACTGCCTGGACTAACGTATAGCCCCAAGCATTTATAAACAACATCAATGATCATGTGAGAGTGACATAATTAAAATGTAAACAATCAAAGCATGTTCATAACATGTGATAGCATACAACGTAAGCAAATCAATTAACCACATATAATCCATATGCCTAAGGAAACCAATTTCACATAACACACATGGAGGAAAATCATTTAAGTCATCATATGAATTGAAAATCCAATCTCAAGCTAATCTACAACAACATTTACTCAATACATACTAATACAAACATTTATACAAACACTTAGTCTACACACTTTAGTCAACATAGCGTATGTCGACTCAAAGTGCGTATTGGGGCGAATCTCTTCTCCAAACAGATTATGTACGCATTCCTAGTATCCTAACACGACAAATAACCATGGCAAATATTTCAGCAAAATATGGACGTAAACAGTATTTCCTACAAATGACTAAAATACCCTAAATTCATATTTTCCATACGCAGTCGAAATGAAAAACGGACAGCATATTCTACATGTCAAACGGCGTGTTCGTCGATAATCTACTATTAAACGATATTGAAAGCTTTGAAATCAGTCAATCAAAACGTCTAGAATCCTCACCTTTCGCCTTAGACGTGTATCGTTTCGAATAGAATGTATACACTTCGTCAACGGCGTAAATACGACTTAATGCACAAGTACATAAGCTACTTTGTCATTTGAATCGAAGGAATCCCTAAAACAGCAAGTGGTTAGGGTTTTTCTTACCTAAAAGTGTGTTCGAAATCACCGGGAAAGTGATTTGAATGCGTTGCTTTGGTATGTGCAAAGGATGGAGCAAACGGCAGGAAGTTCTCCCACAAAGTCTCTCACAATCTCTTACTTTCTCTCTCTCTCAATCTAGAGTTTTCTCCAAATTCGTATGGGTTAGAAGGCTAAGGGTTTAAGTCCCTTTTATAAGCCCAAACATGACCAAACTAGACTCCAAGTCAAGGTATACTTGGGTTATAGCCAAATCGGGACTTTTTCAATCCAAAAGAGCGTTTCAGGAGGTCCCCTGGCCGAACGTGGTCGAACTTAAGCTCATGGTCACTGGATCTTGCTCACTTGAAGTTTTCAGACCGGTAGAGTTAGCAGATCGCACATGGCGGTCCAGTTTCAGTTCAGCGGTCATCGTACCTAAATCAAGTCTACAAGTCTCATGACATGAAAGATAAATTTTTCCTGATCCGAGGGTGAAATTTGGCTGAATTCTGATGGTCAGAACGCTTAATAATAACGTGCAATGACACGTGCCAGATTTGGAATTAATTTCCTAAAGCTTTAGCCATTTCTCACTCTCTTCAGTCCAGGCTCAATGAAATAGCCTCAGAACATCAGTTGGGCTTGATTTTCGAAACGATTGTCAAGTCCAGCTAAGCGGTCATAACCGTCTAAGATTGTAGATATCGGACTTCTGACGCGCGGTCGAAATCAAATACGAAGTTTCAAAGGATTCCTAAGAACAAACTGGTTTAAAGTTTGATCCTGGATTTTAGGGTAACGTAATGTCATTAGTTCTACAAGTTTGGGTCTTGCAGAACGTATTTAAAGCGATCAATGCTAATTTCATAGGTAATTTAGCGTAGCGCTGGCTAATTCACGTTAAATTCCAAAGAATTTGGTTCTAAGTGATTTCTTTGGCTTTGGAATCGAATTTTGAGAAACTACCAAGGTGCTATGGTTGACCCATTGCCTAAGGACGTCTAATCCCAGGTTGGCAAAAATCTTGGGTGTTACATGGATGAAGAATTCAAGAATAGAAGTCTCCAAGTATGCATGTTTAAGATTCAAACAAGTATAAGTATGGAAGAAGACTTTGTCAACTCTTAAAAGGATCAAGCTCGAGAAGGCCTACAACAAGATTCGTAAATTCTCAAGCTTCTCTTAAGGGTCATCTAAGTGTACAGACTATCAATGTTCTCACTTTTAAGGTTTGTTTGACCTTAGATTGACCTTAGGATGGGCTTTACTGTAGGTCATTCTGGATACATAATTCGTATATTTTAATATGCTTGTTCGGGCTGTTCTAAGACCAGTCTTAGGGACTTCAAGACCAGTCCTAACTCTACTACGACCAGTCTTGAGTTTTTCAGGACTAGTCCTAAGTTGTTGAAGATTTTCAGATCTTTCTGGTTGTCCTATGACCAGTCCTGGACATCCTACGACCGGTCCTGTGAGCTGTACGACTTGTCCTTCGACCAATCTTAGCCCTATGACTCAAACTCTAGCAACTAAACTAGGGGTCCTACGACCGGTCGTAGGTGACCCACGACCAGTTGTAGGTGGCCCACAACGGGTTGTAGGCTACTTAGGACCAGTCGTGGAACAGTTAATCCTTATCCCGCAGAAATATTTAAAAATCTTTGAAGCTACGACCAGTCCTAGGATCCTAAGACCAGTCGTAGATGGGATTTTTCAAGCTATAAATAGAGCACGAACTTCAGAGTTTTTCAATTCAATTTAACTCAATTTAAGAAATCTTTAGGCTATACTCTGAGATAAGTTCGTGTTTGTTTTCAAGCTACTTTATGCTCATTTAGTATTCCTTTTGCTAGCTTGTTTATTATTTGATTTTGATCTACATTCCAATCTTATTTGAAAAGGAAAATTTCTGATATTCCTTCTTCTAGGATTCAAAATCAAATAGAACTAGCCCTTTTGATTTAAAATCAATTAGACTTAGAACCATTCTTAAAGTGAGTATTGGACTTTGAACGTTGAATCGAACTTCTACTCCGATTGGTTTTACCGGGCTACTTCAAAAGGAGATTCAGGTATTTTACATTTGTGTAATTTACATTCTTTGGTTTTGTTTGAGATTTGTCAGAAAAATCTCATTGTTTTGGTTATCTGAGGAGAGCCAGAAAACTCAGATTGTGGGAGTTTTTGGATTGTGTAAGCCTGAGATAAAAAGACACAATTGTGAAGGTTTTAGGTAAACCTGTGAAACCTATTTTGATAGTGCATGCTAATATCCCCTGTGTGAGGATATTAGGAGTGGAGGAGCATTCTGTGTGGCTGTTGGATAACAGTTGATGTACACACAGGCGAACCACTATATATCATTGTGTTGTGGATGTGCTTTATGCTTTCATTCCTTTATTCATTTAGTTTTGTGGATTGTATTTGTGGATGAATGTTGTAATCATTTTTATTTCAAGAAAGTGTGGGAATGTTGTAATAACTTAGGATTTATTTCTGTAAGTTATTTTGGTTTCTTTGCTTTTTATTCCTAATTGGTTTGTGATACAAAGGACATTCTAGAAATAAGGTTGTCCTGCTTTAAACCTTTGGTTTTTGGTGTAAGGTTGTCCTTAGAACTGATATAGTATCATCCTCTTAAATCTAGTTTATTGAGATTGATTTTTAATTCAGCATTGTGCTTTATTTCTTTTATTATTCCGCTGTTATATATTTTATTTGACATTGCCCTATTCATCCCCCCTCTAGGGCATATAGCTAGGCCCTTTCAAGTGGTATTAGAGCATAATAGCTCATGCTTATTGTTTATTTATTGGATTTATTTCCTGAGCTAATGATCTAAGCTATATTAAGATGTCAAATTTTGATAACCTATCAGTCACTAGGCCACCACCCTTTAATGGCACAAACTATGCCTATTGGAAAGCCAGGATGAGGATCTTCCTCAAATCCTTGGATGAAAGTGTGTGGCTAGCCACAGTAAATGAATGGAACCCTACTGTCACTGAAGTAACAAATGACGATGGTTCAAAATCAATGAAAGTAACGACTTATTCTCTTTGGACCACACTTCAGAAAAGTGAGAGTAGTGCCAATGCAAAAGCACTAAATGTAATTACTTATGCATTATCACTAGATGAATTCAAAAAAATCATCTCTTGTGAAAATGCTAAACAAGCATGGGATGTATTAGAAATAACACGCGAGGGTACATCAATTGTCAAAAATCTAAAGTACAACTCCTCACAACTAAATTTGAAGAAATTCATATGGAGGATAATGAGATGTTTATGGACTTCTACACTAGATTGAATGACATTGTGAACTCTATATGGGGTCTTGGTGATAGAATCCCAGAAAGTAAAGTGTGCGCAAAGATACTACGCTCACTTCCTGAACGGTTCAATTCTAAAGTAACCGCGATTCAGGAACTTCGTGATACGGATACCATGAGGGTTGAGGAACTAGTTGGTTCACTACAAACCTACGAGTTGTCCTTTAAAGCTCCTAAAGGAAAATTAATTGCTCTCAAAGTATCAAATGTTGCACAAAAAAGCACTTCGGACTTAGAAAATTCTGAAGATGATATGACGCTTTTAGTAAAAAAGTTTTACAAAATTTTTAAAAGCAAGAAAAAAGTTGATTTTCAAAAATCAAATGATAAGAGACGATCTAAACCTAGAGCTCGAAAATCTTTGAAAGATAGTCAATGTTACAACTGTCAAGAGTATGGGCACTTAGCTAACAAATGTCCTAAAAAGGACAAACAAAAAAGAAAAAGCATGATGTCTACTTGGGATGAATTGCCTGATTCTGAATCCTCTTCTAAATTAGAAGATTCTGAAATCGAGTTGGGCGATGATGTTAAAGCCCTTATGACTCTAGCCAAGATCACTTTTTCAGATAATGATGATATATCTAGTGAAGAAAATATGAATAGTGATTGCGATAATGAAGATGATCTTCAGTATGCTTATAATGCCCTTTATAAGGAGACTTGTAAAATTGTCGTCAAGCTTAAATTACAAAAAGAAAAATTTTCTAAGCTTAAGGAAGATTATGAGTCTCTCGTTTTAGAAAAGTCTCATATTTTTGATTCTTTTAAAAAGACAAAATGTGATTTAGATTTCAAAACCTCTAAAATTGAAGATTTGAGATCTGAAAATGAGAAACTCAAAAATGAGGTAGCTTCTCTTCTGAGTTTGAAAAATACATGGAGATATGCCCAAGGTGATCCTAAATTGAAAAAATTATTGTCCAGATCAAGAAAATGTGGCGATCAATCCGGGTTGGGCTATGATAAGAATACATCTCCTAAACAAAAGAACATTGCTCCTAAATTTGTAAAAGGAGAGTCTTCAATCTCAAAAAAAAAGAATACTTATCAAGGTTTTTCCAAAAATTCAAGAAAGTTTCAAAAACCTAAAGGTAGCCATGTCAACTTTGATTTTCAAAATCGAAATCCATTGGCTAAAAAAATAATTGATCTACTCAAGGAGCTATTAAAGTCTAAAGGTCTCTCCTATAACAACAGACAGAAAAAGACCATTTATACTCCTAAACCGAAAACAGTTCTGAAATGGGTTCCTAAAGTTGCCAGCTTGGTTGCCCACACTGCTTTCAAAGCTACAAGACATTCAAAGTGGTACCTAGATAGTGGTTGCTCCAGGCATATGACAGGCGACAAGGCTTTATTCACCGATCTAAAAGATATGACTGACGGGTTAGTCACATTTGGTGATGGAAGCAATTGCAAGATTATTGGCTAAGGTACGGTTCAACTTTATAACCTTCCCTTATTTAAGAATGTTTTATATGTTGAGGGCTTCAAACACAACTTACTAAGCATTTCTTAGATATGCGATAACAACCATAGTGTGAAGTTTTCTAATCAAGGTTGTGAGATAGTTAATAAAAAGGGTTCTGTTATATTAACTGGTCGTAGAACTTCTGAAAACTGCTACATCGTTAGTGATGCAAGCTGTTTCGACAAAGAAACAAATGCATTTGATTTGGGAGATTGTCTTATTCAAATATAACAGAGAAAGAGTACTAGGAACATTCATCACATTTTATTGATACTGAGTTCATTTACATCCTCTTTACATCCCTTAATTCTAAGATAGATCATTTAGAAATAAAAGACTTGTGCTTTAAGTATCAAAAGTTCATTTTGACAGTCTTCCGGTGCCTGATTCGATCATTTCCTAGGACTTAGGAGGAATGTCGATTCGATCGACGGGTCTTTAATGAAATAAAGATTTCAGCAGCATAACAGTGCCTGTGTCAACCATCCTCTGGGACTTAAGAGGAATGTCGATTCGATCGACTGATCTTTCTCCTTTGAACCCATGAATAGGAGAAAGCCTGGAGAAAGGAATCCTGGCCCAAGGATTTCGGCAGCATGACGGCCTTTGAACTTCACAGACTGCAGGGCAACTGCTAGGAGACTCTCTTCTACCTTCTGTCTTCTTTTCCGCTTCGCTCCTCTTGAAAATCTTCAATTACCCGTAATGTAGGAGGGGAGAGGGTATTTATAGACCCTCGCACGTGTAAAAATCCTGATCTTAGCAATGTGGGACTATTTTTTACTGTTTTAGATCATTCTGAACGAAGCCCTTTGTGCAGTACATTTTAAGGTCCCGTGCAACTAATATTTCCTTTGCGCAGACCTGCGCAACTGATATTAATTGTGCGGAACTGGGAAACTTATAGTGGTTGCGCAGACCTGTGCACTCTCATGAAAGCTATCTCTATCTTCTTCTTTCCGAAAGTTCTTCCTATCTCTTTACCTTTCCTTGCTTGATTCTTTCACCATTTTTTATGCCTCAACAGATGCCCCCTTGATCCTTTCTTTGTTTCCTCAAGAAACAAAAAAGGATCAAAATTCTAACTTTTGATTTGGCTTGCGCGGACCTGCGCAACTGGTTGCGTATATACTCGGTCATGGTAGCCTATAAATACCACACTTCCTTCATAACATGCAGTTTCCTCATCCTCTGGTGAAAATTTTCCTTTTAGCGATTTTCCTGTGCAACCGACATTGTCTGCACGGACCTGCGCAACGGATCTTCCGTCCGTGCAAGTTTTCTAAGTATTGCGACACTCCGCGCAACTGATTTTGATTGCGCGGACCCGCTCAACTAAGACTTTACTATTTTTTTTAAACTTTTCTCAATAATCTTCCTTAGGTCTTTAACCCTCTTCTCTTCATGGCCCGCATCAAGAGGACCCTTCATCCCGTAGACCCTCCAACAGAGCATCCTTCTCATCCCGACGCACCCGATACATCTTCTCATCGCCCGTCTCCTTCCGCTGATCAACCACCTGCTAAGCTTACCAAAATCACCACTCAAACTCCCGTATACTTCAAAGAGCCAGTACTCCCAACTTTTGATTTTACTGACCGCATTGAATCGCTTTCCTCTCCCTTTTACCCGGCTATAATCATGGAGAACATAGAACTGCCTCCAAAGCACGGTCGTAAATATGATTGGGAAGAATGGTTGAAGACAACCGCCCATATTCATATGGATAGCGATAGACCCCCTGTCAGAGAAGATACCCCGCCTGCTTCTCGCTCCAAGAAAACTCGTCGAAATAAGGCGAAGGAGTTTGAAGAAAAGATAAAGGAGCGTAATAAGAAGAAGCTCCAAAACTCTTGGGAATCCGTTCGAGTAATTGAGGGCATCATGAAATTCGACAACCCTCATTCAGAAGGCATGACAATAATTCCCATCAACGTTCATCGTCACTAGTCCATCCTTGAATGTGAACCCACAAATTACGTGGACGGAGAAAAGCTGTTGTATACTGAATTGTGGGCGACGTGAGAACCTCGGATTCTCGAAGAAAAAATGCAGACGTAGAAACTGCGGCAGATCATCGGAGAAGCCCACCCTATGATCTTCCTCACTCCCTTTCATAGTCCGCACAATCTCTTTCCAACATATTTCTATGAGACTATCAGACAGCGGTACAAGGATTGCGATCCTCTCTGGGGATCGGAAGATTTTTGAACAAGGGGCCTGCTGACTTCTCTTCGCTATTATTCTGATTAGGCAGAGGCAATCCTAAAGAAACATGCGAGTACTCTTGCTAAAGTAGGCCTTTATAATGCGATAGAGGTCACATCCAAATACTTTTACAAGGAACCCTCCATGCTGAAAGGATTCCTCGAATATTGGTCTCCCACCACCAATTCTCTTCACTTGTCGTTCGGAGAAATGAGCATAACACTATGGGATCTGCATCGCATAGCAGGTCTCCCGCTTACAAGAAGATTTTATGACGAGTTTATCCCGATGAATGCAGAATTGACATTTATATCCTCTCCTGACTGCAGACCTTCTATCTCCGAAACCACCATCGAACTTTTCAGAGAGATGGAAAAGTTTCTGAATTTTCACAGACTATCCCCTCTGCAATGGCTGGCTCATTTTTCTAGAATGCTCAGGTATTCCATACCCAGAGATCAGCATTTTTCTTTTCATCACATACTCCTGCATATTAACTCCTTTCTCATTTTACAGATTCCGTGACAGTCGTTGTAAGAAACTAACGACTCTTCGTGACAATATGAAGGAACGACCAGATTATAATTTCTTTGGGGAACTTGCTGTAAGACCCGTATCCTAATTCGCACTGTTCCGTTGATTTCCGCGACCCTTCTCGTCAAATTTCGGCAATCCGCGACTTATGGTTGACGTTGCGCACGACCGTAAGTCGTATCCTATTCATTTGAGCCAGCTTAATCCGAGACTTGTATCATTGCGACCGCACCGTCGCCGCGGTTCCAACGCCGCAACTCACGCACCGATCCGATACCCAGACGATGAGATACGGACCCACGTTCAGTTCGAACAAAAACACCGCGCGTTGCAAATCCCAAGGAATCTCTACGAAGTGTCCCATCAATCACATCAATCAATCCCATCAATCACCTCTCATGTCAAGTACAAGCACCCATACTTCCTTTCTCCACAAGTCAAGCAACCACCCAAGTCAACTAACACATCACCTCACCCATCACTCACCTCACCCATCACTCACCTCACCCATCACTCCATCTCTCATTAATCACACCTCTCTCTCTCATTTCTCAAAACTCCAACTCCAAGCAAGAGAGAGCTCACGTCCAAGCTCTCTTCCATGAGAAAGAAGTGATTTTAGTGGCCCACTTCCCATCTCCAAATCCCATCATCCTAGCCATCTATTTCCCATCTCCACCATCAAAGTGAAGCTCTAGGTGACCGGCTATCCAACGGGCCAAGAAGATCAAGAGGTGGGTGCTTCTATAGGGTAGATTTATGTGTTTCTATGGTGGACCAAGTGAGGCCCACCGATCAATGGTGTGGATCTCACTTGGGACCCTTATTTGTGGCCGATGGACCACTTGGATCATCATGATCGTTCCATGATGGGGCCATTCTCCATGGACCCCATCATGATGTTTATTTCATTCCAAAAAGGTCATCTAGACCGTCCATGACGGTGGAGAATGGATCTCCACCGTTGATTTACATTTTTGATGGTCCTTCGTTCAAAGGGGTCCGTTGTTGTATGATTTCATGTAAGGGAGGACCCATAATGACGGGGACCCTCCATCATAAGCCGTGACCCACTCTCCATGTCTCTCTCTATTTTATTTTTATTTTTAATTTATTTTATTATATTTATTACAAAAGGATGGGGTGGCCCACTTGAATAGATCCCATCTTGATGCATTTATTTTATCCAAGTGGGGCCCACCTTTCACGCCATTCCCATGCCGCCCATCATGTGGTGGCCCACTTCATCAGGGCCTACCATTTGAAAAAAAAAATATAATAAATAAAATTATATAACCGTCCAGCGTCCCAGACGCTGGACGTTGTGAAGGAAAAAGAAAGAAAAAAAAATGGATGAAAGAAGAGATTTTGGGTGGCCTCCTTGCATAGGCCCCACCCTGATGATTATATCCGATCCGAGCCGTCCATCCTCTTACCCACGGCATTGCAGCCGTTGGGTAGAAGTTTGGAGCTGATCCAATCACCTGGTGGGCCATAGCGTCAAAGGTCGCACCTTCACCATTCAAACATCACTTTCTTAGTTTATTTCACTTCCATGCATCAAAAAAATTCAAACTCTGGACTCATTTGGACGGCCTCGGGCCACTGATCGTAATGGCCGGAGCAGATTTCATTTTAGTGGGCTCCACAGGCGAAAAACTGCGGAAAAATCGCTTTCTTCCCAAATCTCTTTTTCTTTAAAAACGAGCAGCAGAGGCGCTGCTGCCTCTGCCCATGTCAGACGCCCCAGCGGCGGGCGGTCGGCGGACGCCAGGCCGTCCACGGCTCCACGGGTACATCGTGGATGGCCGTATTGGATACCGAAAATGCATATTCTAGCACTGTGGGCACTTAGGATGTCCTTGGGTGAGAGTCCCAGAACCTTTTTGGTACCAGGAGATGCTCCAACGTCTAGACCGAGTGGATACACGAGCGCCCGAGTGCCGAATACCAGTAGGCCGCGTCTCCCACTGTGTCGTGGTCGGTTGGAAGGGGGTGTGGCCTTATCCGCCTGAGTGAGAGGGCTATAAGCTAGGCTGAGTTTGACTAGCTCACAAATGAGTCCGCTATCGACGAGCCGGGTAGGTATTGGCATACTACTGGTCAGGCGGATAGTGAGGTCTTATCCGCTTGCTTGACTGTGCAGCTAGGGAGGTGGCAGTCTCTGCATGTGTATTGGACCCCGGTGATACCCAGAGAAGAACTGTACTGATATACGCGTTTGAGGAGTATCGACTTTCTTGGATTGCATTTCGCATATGACATTTGGCTATATAGGCCTTGCATTGCATCGGTGTGGCCGATGGCATCCATATCTCGCATCATGCCTTGCATTACATAGCCTTGGTATTTTCATGGACTTACCACATACTTCCGCATTGTTCTGATACTGTACACTTGGCGTTGCCTTACGCACACACTTACACCACCCTCTAAGCTTTTGTAAGCTTATGCACGATAGTTGCGTGCAGGTAGCGTTGGACGACAGCAGCGCTGAGACAGGAGTGCACATCAGGACCTTTTGGAGCTTTTTGATCACCTTGTATTTCCCTTTCTGCATTGTACTTAAAATTGTTGTTATAGTGGATATGTGGTGATGTTGTTTTGTGACTTGGTTATGTCTGTGGTTATGCTCCTTTACAAAAAGAAAAAAAAAATTCATTCTGAAAATCCTCCTTGTAGGCTCCCAGGATCGGAATCTGGCATTAGATTATCAGAAGCCGAGAATGGGGCACTACGGAGGCTGTCGACACCGGATTCGGCAATCGAGATTCATATGAATCCGATTTTCGGGTTTGGGACGTGACACTTGCAGCCTTCCTAGCTTACTGGCTAAGCATAGTTGCTCTTCCTAGTTCCAAGTGGGCAGATGCTATTCACCCCACCACTTTTGTTGTCGCCGGAGCTCTAGCAAAAGGTCAAAAATATTCCATTGCCCCCCCTGTGCTTTGTTCCATTTATCGGGCTTTTGGAGAAATCTCTACACACGTCAAAAATCTCACCCTGGGAGCTTCATCAGCATATACTGCCTGGCACTACTTCAGTGGATGGTTAGGAGTCTATTTCCCCTGAACTTTTGAAGCACTAGAGAAGGCTTATGTCAACCCTTCTCATCTTCCTCTCTGATTTTTTCAACAAATGGCCATGGCCAGAAGATCGTATGAATGGGTGATCAACAAGATCCAGGATTTTGATCAAGTGGACTTCTTCCAGTTCCGCCTTCATCGCTACATTCAAGATACAAACATGGTGGATCTGGGGGCACTCACTGTAGCGGAAAGGGTCTTTTTTCTTTCTATTCGTTCTTGCAGTTTACCTCTTAGGGAAGGAACAGAATTTTGGAGAGAACCCTATTATCCCAGCTGTTTTGCTCGCCAATTCGGCTATGACCAAGCTGTACTAGAAGATTGTGGGCTGGTTACCAAGAGGACGCGCTGCTATGAAACAGGTCTTTTGAACTGGGCCATGATATGGAAGCAACTATTAGGCGGCCGTGTCAACTCTTCTTTCATCATCCCTAGCTGCGACCAGATAGTCTGCACTTCTTATAGCTGGATGAGGTGGTGGGACCACCAATCATTTCTGATCAACAAACGCCTACCAGTGGATTCTCTTCTCTTTCTCCATCCACCTCGGCTCAGGGGTAAAAAAATTGAGGATGGATTTGGCTTCATTCCAGAGAAAAGTCGCGCTCCTCATCATGGTGAAATTTGCAGAAAGATTTCGACGGAAGAGCCAATCCGTGAGAGAAAACCAATTAATACTTTAGATGGTTGGTTTGCTCATGGAGTGCTGGTAGAATTTGAACATGTCCCCCATTACTTTGGTGGCCGAGCTTCAGAAAATGTTGCAGGGACATCCTCCGCTATTCCCGAAGAAATTGCTACAGCTGAGAAGAGTCCAGCTCGAAACGAACCTACCCCTTCTTCACAACCTCTTCCCCCTAGCTCATCGTCTCCGATGACTAGATCACGAGCACGTCTTCAAACGTCATCACCCACTCCTCAGGAAGAGGCAAGACAGGTCTCTTCATCTCCTTCGATTCCAGTTGGTAGGAGATCTCCAAGAGAAAGAAACCATCCTATCTCCTACAAAGGAAAACAAGTCGTGGTTGTAGAAGTAGATGAGGAAGATCTGGCAAGCGAAAGTTCATCTTCTACATCAGGAGATTCCACTTCCCTGGGATCTGGAGATGATGATAACGATGATGATGATGGAAATGATGGAGCTCAGGACGACGACTATGAAGAAGGGGAGGTCAATATAGATGACGAGGAAAATATGGCCCCCGAAAATGTAGAGAAAGAACATCTCCCCACGGCTCCTGAAATTTTTCCTGCCACTTCTATTCCTGGCAAGCCACATGCGGTAACCGAAGAGGATGAAGAACCTTTGGATTACGGGGAATATGGGTATTCACCTGGTAAGGGAGCCCGAATTGCTTAAATATTCACGTGCTTGTCTAGTGATCACTATCTTATCATCACTGTCATTTCTCTTTTTTTTAGGTACTCATGTGGCTTGTATCCAGACGAGTGTTTCCCCCTCTGTAGATCTTCACCCTGCTGCACCAATGGCTTCACCACAGGTTTCTTTGGCTCCTCTGGTGGCACCGAAAAGTGTGGCCCGTGAAATTGTATTCCCTGTCGAGACTACTGATCTACCAACTCCTATTACCAGAGATTCAAGCACAGAAGTGAGGGCTCCTTCTATTGCTGATATGTTGGAAGCTGGTACCTCTGCAGCCCCAGAAGTTCCCTCACTTGTTGGTCACACCTCTACGGCACGTATATATATTAATTTGAAGAGCCGCCGATCCTTCATCTTGTGTTGTTTTACTCTAACTTTATCTCTCATTCATGTTATAGGAATTCTTCTCTGTAGTGGGGCGGCCAGCTCTGAATCTGTGGCCACTGTCTCTGAGCTACCATTTCCTTCAAAGATTCCCGCTCACAAAATGCTTTTGATGAAAAACTCTTTGTCAATGGTAGTCCATATCTTCAAAGATCCTGAACAATGGCCAAACCTGGATATCGCCATCGAGATTCTGGAAAGCTCTGCAAAGATGTTGAAGATTAATATTTCCATTTTGCGTGATTCCCTCCTCAGATTCCGTGATTCGATAGCTTCTTTGGCATCAGCAGAGAATATTACGATTGCTCCAGAAGTTCTGGAATACGGGAAGCAGTTAACTTTGTCTAAAGAGAGGGCTTCACTTATTGCTTCCACCATATCTGAATTAGACCAGGAACAGTTATCTTTGCAAGAACAGCTGAAGACCCTTACTGACGACAAGGTACTCATTCAAGATCGTATCGCGGCTTTAAGAGAAGAGATTTCGTAGCTAGAACTGCAAGGTCATGAGAAGGAACTGTCTATACAGGAAGTTAAAGAGAAACTTGATGTCAATATTCGGTCTGCTGATGCTGAAAAGTCTTAATTACTCAGGAGCAAGGAAATGATCACATCTTTAAAAGACAAATTAGCTGGCCTTCCTGATCAAACAAAGATTATTCTTGAAGAGAAATCAAAGCATGATGCAGCTCAGCTTCAATTAAAGGAAAACTTGCAGTAATATATGAATGTAATATGCATTACAGAGGAGTTATAAGCATGTAATCCCCCCCCCCCCCCCCTTTTATATACATACTTTTGCTTCTTCCTTTCTTCTTCTTCTTCTTCTTTTTTTTGTCTTGTATTTGAGTGCATGTTCTCTTTTGACTTTCAATAGTAAATTTCAGTAACTTTTTCATGCACTTCTATATTATGCATTATTCCAGACATATTGTCTATATCATAATTTTAACATGAATTTGTTGCATTTTGAACATTGCACGTAGTTTATCATGACATTCTATTAAACTAATCATAAAGAACCAATATTTTATGCTTATCAATATGGAATTTCCTACATGACTTCATTCGTTTATATTTTATTGGCAGTGCTAAGTTTCAATTCAGTCAGCTGCACACAGTTTAGGCTCTTGAGTAGTGGAGCGAATTTACTTAGCGAATTTACTTGGACTCTAATTAGAGTCGGGTCTTACGTGATGGTGTCTGTAACTCTCTAGAGTTCACTGGACTTCTCACTGCCTAAGGAGTTCACAAACCACGATCCATCAGAGGGGCCCAGTGAAGCTACCGGGGCCGTGAACTCGGTTGGTTTTATGCACAGGGTTGGCCACGGTAACTCTCTAAAGTTTACAGAGCTCACAAGGCTACCTTTGGAGGTACCAAATCCATGCTTGTCGATCCATGGATGAGTAGGTTTAAGCCCTTTCTCATGAGTTAGTACCGAAATTGAACCATAAATCTGGGGGGTCTTATGCATAGTTGGCCTATCTAAAGCGCACACTGCAGCCCTCATTTTCTTCACCTGCAAGGTCGGGCCCATTCACGGGAGGGCTTGTCCTCCATTCCCCATAATGTTGCCGGAAAGCTATACAGACGACACAGGGGTTACGCTGATTGGTCATTTGAGGACTTTTAGCACTTTGGCTTTTAGTCGACTTTTTGGCCTTTTACTTTTAGTCTTTTAGTTGACTTTTGGCTCTTTTGACTTTTGGTCATTTGAAGACTTTTAGCTCTTTTGGCCTTTGGTCATTTGAAGACTTTGAGCTCTTGGTTTTTTTGTTAACTTTTGGCCTTCTGGCTTTTGGTCATTGACTCCGTCAGCTGCCCGCATGGGTATGCGTACGATGGCCTTCACGAGATTTTTAGGGCCACTGGCTTCTCACCGCTGCCCGAATGGCGATCTTCATAGGTCTTATGTGTAGCTGGTCCCTGATGTTTTAATTTAAACCAATTTGATTTAAATGATTTTAACTCGCAAGTATACGAATCAGATGTAAATATGGTACGTATTACGAGATCGTTCCCACGAGAACTGGTTGTCACAATTTGAAACTTAAGACTCTTCTTAACTAATCCAACAAATATTTTAGCAAACTAATAAGTAAACTAACACAAATCTATGGAAAATAACTGAGAACTATGAGAAAAATTCAATCCAGGAAAAGGCTAGGACTTTCGAATCCACCCCTAATTATCCTAACCCTTGTTTTACCTGTTGATTTATTCTAATTCAGATTGATATAAATTTAATAAACAAAGCACATCCTATGTCCTTGGTCGGGCACACAGAATGTATAATCTTTTAAAGCATATGGATCACATCTTTCCATCCATGGTCAGGTATGGAGAGATGTAAATCCTGTTTCTTCCTCTATAGGAAACCTGTTCATGGTCAGACACAAGCACCTAGAGTAATATTCTAAATAACATCCATATCTAGACTTTGGTCGAGCTCATAGAATGGATGAATATGAAAATTACAGTTAAGCACACTAGCGAAAGAAACAAATCAATCTAAACCAAATAAAATCAACACATAACAAGCATTATTCAAATTAGGGGCTTCATCTCAGCCCTAGTTAAGAGATTAGCAATTCATAATGTTAATGAGAAAGAAAGAAAAATAAGATTGAAGCATGAAAAACATCGCTTCTTCCTTCCTCTCTCTTTCTTCTCTTTCTTTTTCTTTCCTCTTTCTTCATCTAGTCTGCTCTCCCCTGGCTCTGGATCTTCCTTCCTAGCTCTGAATGACTCCTCCCCACGTCCAAAACCTCCTTATATAGTTGCTGGAGTGGTGAAAATCGGATTTGGAAAGCTATGCATGCGCAGCGAAAGCCTTTTCGCAGCCAAGTTCGGTGCCTTGAAACACGCCACTTTCCTCCCTTAAATTTCAAAGAAACACCGTCCCTTAGGACTTTCTTGGGTCCTCTATATGATAGACGGTTCAGATCTGCCATATGATCAAAGATGGTGGGCCAAAACCGCCTGTGCGAAACCTTTCGCACCATTTCACTGTTGTGATCGGTGGGCCCCACAAAAGTATTTTCTGAAAAATCCACCCCGTCCATTGGATTCAGGACGAAATTTCAGTCAAGAATAGGTGGTTTTGAACGTCCATTGACGTGTCTCAGAGAAGAAATAACTAAAAGATCAAATTTGAACGCTACAGGGCAGCCCTTTTGTGGCCTCTGTATCTCACACGTGTGTGCGCATGGGTATAAAATGTCAGCATGGTTTTGTAGCTCTCGAAGCCCTCTACAAGATAGATGGTACAGATTATCCGTACGGGGCATGTGTGGGGTCCACTATCGACCGCAAAAAGGGCCAGCGGACGTGCGTTGGCTAACGAAAATGGAAATTTCCGTTTTTTTTCTTTCTTTTTCAGTCAGAGTCTCTGCCATTTTCCATGCACGTGTAGTACACTTGTGCACTATGCACATTTTATTCATGTGGGGTCCACTGTGATGATTTTCAAAAATTTTCACCGTCTAAATTATTTCTCATCTTATTTAAACCGTCAATAATAATTTTGAGGCACTTCCAGATATTAAGTGGGCCCAGAATCAATGGTTTATAGGCTGATCTGTCAGTTGGGGCACTTCCATAGTGATCCAATAGATGAAATTTTACGTGTACGGTTAATTTATGGCCCTCATCCCATATATGAAGTTTCAAATTGATTGGATGGCGGGAACCATGTGATCTTGCATTCTTGGACCAATTTTGCGCCTCTTTAGCGCGAATGGCTTAATTTTCTCAGATCCCTGCGGTGTAAATCCATCAATATTGGTTTTCTAGAGTCATTTCCTTGCTCTGGTGACTTCAGATCATCAAATACTCACTTTTAATATCCTTTTTTCAGTCAACGCTACTGATTTCATCCTGCAATGAAAATATAATTAAAATATGGCATTAAATATTATCTTGTTGATAAAATCTGGTAATAGTCGGGGTCTAATATGCAATATTTGACCCTCATCAGTCCCTTTTGAGATTTGGTCCTTTTAGGACTTGGCTTTTTCTTTTTTTTTCGAGACTTGACTAGGCTGCCTTTTTATGATAAGCAGCCATCGCTATCGCCAATTATGTATATACAGTTGACTGTATGATTCATTCTACTATTATCATATGGTTGATCAATAATTGACATTTCCCTGCTGCTAACAATGTCATAAGGACTTTTGTATCATGTTTAAAACAATGTATCAGCTTAGCGATGATGACAACTTCGATGAGCGATTGATCGGCAATAGCGATAGCTGTTCTCTTTTCTTTTTATGATCATCGATACCTGATGATGTGATTTCGATGGAGATTTTCTATCGACGATGAGCGTCAATGCTTGATAGCGATCATCGGCACTTTTTTGTTTGGTGACGATTTAATATGCTATCTTCAAATGTCTTGGAAGACTGAAGACTTTTAGCGATGATCTAGTATGCTTTCTTGAAAGACGATGATAGGTATTTTCACCTAAAATTGCTTATCTGTATCGTTTGTCTGTATTGTTTGTAATATACCAGCTTGATGGTAATATCAATTTCAGGCAAAATTTTATAGAACTCCCTTGATGGCGCTCACCTTCTTCGTCTTTCTTTATTTGCTATCATATGATCTTGATATGTTTTGTCATATGATTTTGATATGCTTGCAAACTTCTTCCTTATTCATCCTATTCATCTTGCCATACAAAATTATTATCTTGATATTGTTCTGTATCAAAATCAGTAGCTCCTTTGGAAGCAATTTCCTTTTTGCCAACGTGAGTATAGGCTAACATAGGCTTTTATTTACTTCTTTGAAAAACTTTGCTTTCATTGAGCACATTTTATCTCATTTGGCTTTGAACTTGCCCCCTGGATATGATTGTGACTGTTATTGGAGATGTATTTTTCGTTCTTGGAGATATTGAGGCAGTATATTTCTGTGGGAGGCTACACGATTGTAATCATATTCATTGGCTAGCTTGCCCCCAACCCTTGAAATTTTCTACGCTTCTCCTGATCAACCCCAATGGGGACTTGAATTCCCTTCCCATGGTTTAGGCCAACGGGTTCTTCATAATCAAAGCCCATGTTTTTCATAATTTTCTTACTTGCCGGACTATACTTTTGGAGGTCTTGTGGCGTCAACCTACCACGATAGTCATTACTTTGAGTTTCTCCTCTTGTCCTTACTGTTTCTGAAATATAGAAATCGATTGGCTCAGGATATTTTTCACTCGTCTTAACTTGAAATCTTGTTGGAGCGGCCGAAAAAGGCTTATTTCTTTCAGCATATGGCAGCGGCACCGTATGATTTGACTATAAAATTTTCAATTGTGTAGATGACAGCAGGGTTAATGGCGGTTGTCTCGGTTGCCTTAAATGTTTTGGCACAAAATAGAACTTCTTGCTTATTTTTGCAGTTTCAGATGTTACGTTCTGAGGAGAAGAAGTTTGACATGAAAACCTCCTACATTTGTTCCCAGGTACGTATTGATCCAGGTGCCAAACTAGAATACCATCGAAATACTTTGTGTGTTAGTGATGAACCAAACAAATGCAAGCAGTACTGTGGTATCGTAGAAAAATTTCCCATGCTAGTGATGAAGTGCATCAAATGCTCCTCCGGGGATCCTTCTCCATTGAACTTTTGAAAATCCGGATGCTTGAAATTGGCCGGAAAAGGGATGTCTTCTACTTCTCTTGGATACGGCGTTTGATACCTAAAACGTCCGATATTTTCACGTTCTCTTTCTGCTTTAACCGCCTCTTCGACCACTTGCCTTACTTCTTCTTGTGTCACAGTTCTCGCCGCGGGGATAGACCCTAGTGACCCTGTCCCCTGTGGTGGGAGGACATTAGGTTGATTTTCTTACCCTTCCGTTGCCTTCTGGGGGATTGCCATTCGGACCACGTTGTGTGCGAGGGTTGTCAGTGCTTCTCTAAGATTTCTATATTCTCCCATTAATGCATTTTGGGCTTCTGCCATTGTATTGAAACGCTCCTCTGTAGTTGTTCTATAGTCTGGATTTGTTCCAGCCATGAATACTGCAGCTTCTCCACTTTTAACGAAGTAGTAGTCGAAGGAGAACAAGAGAATGCAGATGTGACAGGGCTTGCAGAAAAGGGAGGGGACAAAGTTTCATCTGGCCATTTCGTGCTTCCTGTTGCGTCAATTGACTGAGATGACACTGATATCGGCGAATCTTTCTGGGGTGGCATTGGCGATCTGAGCAACAATGTTTTTCCCTTTTGTTCTCTTGTTCGTTCAGCCATTGAAGCATTTAAAGCCGGGAAGTCCTGTGCTGTCAACCGGGGAATTGTTTACGCTGTTTACACTGTTTGCATTATCCGTGCTGGATAAATTGCCGGAGGAGCAAGTTCAGGATTTCTTCTAACTGTACTCCGCGTTACGGGCCCTCTGATTCTTAATGAAGGCTGATTCATTCCTGAATTTCTGAAGTTTCGTGTTCTTACCTTACGAGAGGTCACGACGGTCCAGCCTGCATTGTCTTCTGATGACTGGGGTAAAGCAGAAATGATCCCAACTGTTGCTTGAACCATGCCTGTACTCGCATGACTTGGTGCGTATTCTATCATGAACCCTGCCAGGGTGAATCAAAAGTTCACTTTTCTTACGGGGATCGCCATGGGTAATAAGTTGTAGTCAGATTTTTGAAACCTTCAATCATGAAACATGGTTATAATTAGTAATTTAACGATTAGAGTGATCTATCTTAGAGATGAAGGGGAGGACTTCCCACTGAGAGTCGCCATTTTGGCGTCCATAGGACGCCAAACCGTGACGAATGTTCGTAACAACTTCACCGTAACTATTTTAAATAAGACAATAAGATAACATTCCCCAGCAGAGTCGTCATTTTGTTTCGACAAAGAAACAAATGCATTTGATTTGGGAGATTGTCTTATTCAAACATAACAGAGAAAGAGTACTAGGAACATTCATCACATTTTATTGATACTGAGTTCATTTACATCCTCTTTATATCCCTTGATTCTAAGATAGATCATTTAGAAATAAAGAACTTGTGCTTTAATATCAAAAGTTCATTTCGACAGCCTTCCAGCGCCTGATTCATTCATCTCCTAGGACTTAGGAGGAATGTCGATTCGATCGATGGGTCTTTAATGAAATAAAGATTTCAACAACATAATAGCGCCTGTTTCAACCATCCTCTGGGACTTAGGAGGAATGTCGATTCGATCGACTGATCTTTCTCCTTTAAACCCATGAATAGGACAAAGCCCGGAGAAAGGAAGCCTGGCCCACTGATTTCGACAGCATGACGGCGTTTGGACTTCACAGATAGCAGGGCAGCCTGATTGCGCAGACTCGCACAACCGATACTGGTTGCGCAGTCCTGCGCAACTGCCAGGAGACTCTCTTCTACCTTCTGTGTTCTGTTCCGCTTCTCTCCTCTTGAAAATCTTCAATTACCCGTAATGCAGGAGGGGAGAGGGTATTTATAGACCCTCGCACGTGTGAAAATCCTGATCTTAGCGATGTGAGACTATTTTTTAGTGCTTTAGATCATTCTGAACGAAGCCCTTTGTGCAGTACATTTCGAGGTCCTGTGCAACTGATATTTCCTTTGCGCGGACCTGTGCAACTGATATTGATTGCGCGGAACCGTGCAACTTATAGTGGTTGCGCGGACCTGCACAGTCTCATGAAAGCTATCTCTATCTTCTTCTTTTTACAAGTTCTTCCTATCTCTTTACCTTTCCTTGCTTGATTCTTTCACCATTTTTTATGCCTCAACACAAGCTCATCTATTCAATCGTGTTACATGGTTCATACCGATGAGACTGAATTATGGCATAAACGCCTTGGACATGTATACTACCGGAACTTATTTAGATTGAGCAAAAGAGAACTAATTAGAGGTCTACCCAAATTGCAAAGAGTAGACAAAATATGTGGTGAATGCCAGTTGGGCAATCAGACTAGGAGCTCTCACAAGAAAGTGAACTCCAATACCACATCTAGACCACTCGAGCTTCTCCACATGGATCTTATTGGACCAACCAGATCGGAAAGTCGAGGAGGTAAAAAATACATCTTGGTTATCGTAGATGACTATACCAGATTCACTTGGGTATCTTTCTTAAAAGATAAAACTGAAACCCTGGATGAAGTGAAAAAGGTCATTAAACGAATCCAAAATGAAAGAGGTTCTCATGTTAGTAAGATCCGTAGTGATCATGGATCCGAATTCGAAAACAGTAGTTTTGAGAAATTCTGTAGCGATCAGGGAATATCGCATGAATTCTCTGCGCCCAAAACACCGCAACAAAATGGTATAGTTGAAAGAAAAAATAGAGTGCTTCAGGATATGGCTAATGTTATGTTGAATAGCATGAAGCTCTCTAGAAATCTTTGGGCTAAAGGAGTTAATACCGCATGTTATATTATTAATCGGGTTTATACCAGTAAATCTGATAATAAGACTGCTTATGAATTATGGTTTGAAAAGAAACCTACTGTCAAATACTTTCGAGTTTTTAGCAGCAAGTGTTATATTTTACGTGATCGTGAAATTTTGAGAAAGTTTGATACGAAGAGTGATGAAGGTATTTTTCTTAGTTATTCTTTGAACAGTCGAGCTTATAGGGTTCTAAATAAGAGAACTGGTGTGATTCAAGAGTCCATCAATGTGGTCATTGATGTTCATTTGAATACATCAGCTCCGAGTTCAGATGATGATGAAGCTCTTATTATCGACAATCAAGATACCTCATCAAGTCAAAAAGAGCTTGAACCAAGGACTGTCAAAGATCTTCCAACCAATCAAATTCTTGGAAATCCTCTCACTGGAGTTCATACTTACAAACAACTTGAGAACATATGTCATTATGTTTGTTTTACATCCCAAATAGAACCAGTCAATGTGAAAGAAGCACTTTCTGACAAAAATTGGATAATTGCTATGCAGGATGAACTTAATTAATTTGTTCGTAATGATGTCTGGTATCTTGTTCTTAGACCTATAGATAAACACATTATTGGAACAAAATTGATCTTTAAAAATAAGTCTGATGAACTTGAAAATATAATACGAAATAAGGCTAGACTGGTTGTACAAGGGTACACTCAGATTGAAGGCATCGATTACGATGAACCCTTTGCTCCAGTCGCTCGCCTTGAATTAATCAGACTTTTTATTTCCATCGCATGCTTTAGAAAATTTAAGATTTATCAGATGGATGTAAAGAGTGCTTTCTTGAATGGTGATTTACATGAAGAGGTGTATGTTGAACAACCTTCAGGGTTTGAAGATCCCAAGTTATCTGACCATGTATTTCGACTCAAAAAAACTCTTTATGGTCTAAAACAAGTGCCCAGGGCATGGTATGAGAAATTGACTAAATTTTTACTTAGTCATAGCTTTCAAGTAGGAAGTGTTGATAAGACGCTCTTTGTTAAGAAATATAACAATGATATTTTAATGGTTCAAATTTATGTTGATGATATTATTTATGGATCAAGTTGCTCTAACATGTCTATTGAGTTTGCAGAGTTAATGAAATCAAGGTTCGAAATGAGCATGGTTGGAGAACTAAACTATTTCTTAGGGTTGCAAGTAAAACAACAACTTGATGAAATTTTTATTTCTCAGACCAAATATGCTTCAAACTTGGATAAGAGGTTTGGATTTGAGAATGGTAAGAACTTTGATACTCCTATGAGTACAACGTTAAGACTCTCAAAAGACTCTACAGGTAAAGATATAGATCCTAAATTATATTGTAGTATGATTGGTAGTTTGTTGTATCTAACTGCTAGTAGACCTGATATCGCGTTAAGTGTTGGTATTTGTGCAAGATATCAGTCTAATCCTAAGGAATCACATCTTACTGCTATTAAACGGATTATTAGATATGTCTAAGTACTATAAATCTGGGTCTTTGGTATTCTTTTGATACTAGTGTTCAATTAGCCGGGTACTCAGATGCTGATTGGGCCGGTAATATCGATGATAGAAAATCAACCAATGGTGATTATTTTTACATTAGAAATTACTTAGTTTCTTGGTTCAGTAAGAAGCAAAGCTCAATATCACTCTCCACTGCTGAGGCTGAGTATATTGCAGCTGGATATGCATGTACTTAACTAGTTTGGATGAAACGCATGCTAAGCGATTATGGAATTAATCAAAATTCAATGATCTTACATTGTGATAATTCCAGTGCCATAAATATTTTCAAAAATCCAATCCAGCATTCACGTACTAAGCACATTGACATTAGGTATCATTACATTCGTGAGTTGGTTGAAGAAAAAGTTATTTCCTTGGAATATATACCAACTGAAACTCAACTTGCTGATATATTTACTAAACCGCTCGACAAAAGCAGGTTTAATAAATTGAAATTTCATCTTAGTATGTGCATTTTGCATTGAGTATTTTTACTTACATGTATCATAGTGTATTATATTTAGTATTATTTGTGTTTATATTTCAATTGTTTTACATTAAAAATATATTTTTGGTCGATACTCGACCGGTCGTAGCTGTACACGACCAGTCGTGGTACAACCGGTCATGCATCGCACTCGATCGATCGTGGAGCTCGTGAATATGATATAATTTGGGAAAAATCTCCTTCTTCTTCATTTCTACTCCGACCTACGACGAGTCATGGCTCAACCAGTCATAGGATTTCTTGTATTTCTTCAAGTTAGTCCTATTTCATCATTTTTCTTGAAGTTTGATGCTCTCTATGCTTTGATTTGATCATTGTGTAGCTAGATTTCATCTTTTTATTGGGTTTTTCAAGGGTTTCTTCTCATATTGCTAATCTAGAGAAAACTCATCCTTCTTTTTATGCATTTCTCTTGCTCTTTGTATATCTTGTTGAAGATGGATGCTAGAGGGAAGAAGAAAACATCCCGTGGTCCATCCTCATCTAGATCTACTCTGATAACAAAATGGCACCTTCGGACACCCAAAGATGATTCTCAAGATATACGGGATTTGCATGTCCATAATGTTATCGTTGAGCATACTACCGATCTCAATCACATTGCTCCATATGGTATTGTCCCTCTTCTTGAATCTGTTGGCTGGGCTAACATTTTGCTTTGGGGTGGGCCTGCATACCAGTCTATTACACAATCAATGATTGCATGTATCTCAGAATTCTCCCTTGACAACTTAACTTTTTCAATTAATACTAGAGAAGGGAAATTTGAAGTAGACCGTCATTTAATATCAGGTATTATGGATATACCCGTTAATGATGAAGGTATACCGATTTATACTCTATACGACAAACCATCTGAATTGGAAAAATGCATGTTAACAAGAAACTTTTACAAAATTGATGCGCAATGGACACACAAAGGGAATGCGCTCCCTTCAAAGTATTTGTTACCTAGATACAGAGTATTACATCATTTTTTCATTTCAAATCTGTATCCTCGGTTCGGTAATAAAACCGAGTTGACTTCTTTCATGGTTCGTTTGTTGCATTCTATTGCTTCGGGTAGCATGATCTGTCTTCCTTCTTTAATCTGTCATTTTATCATACAGTTTCGTCTCCATCTGGGTCATAGTGATATTCCGTTTGCTTATCTTATGACTGTGTTAGCCACTCACATGCTTGTCGATAAACCTATTAATGAGGCACCAATTCATCATCTTATTTTCAACAATTCCAATCTTAATAAGATGAAGTTGGATTTGCTTCCTGGTCAAGTTGATGAAGGTGGTGTTGGTGGTGATGGTGGTGAAGCTGGAAATGAAGGGGAAGCTGGCAATCTTCCTCAACAGGATGTTAATATGGATGAGTTATTTGATGAGATAGAAACTGATTCACCAAATGATCCTGATTACGATCCATCTAGTTATGATGCACGCCTTCGTGTATTGGAGGAGAAGGTTGATAACATGAGTATAGCCCACGATATGCAATTTAAATATATGCAACAATATCTTCGTCGCATCAATAGGGGCTTACACCAGATTGATCTTACTATCCCTGCTCCCTCCTCTGGATCTGATTAGGTAAATTATCTTTTGGATTGTATAACATTATCTTATTTTTTATTTTGGATATTGTATCAACTTGGTTTTGACTTGATGATTCTGGTTTATATTTTGAAATATGCTATGTCCTTCCATATTTCTTTCTCATTATTTGCTTTTTATTATTCTCTATATTGTTGTGACTTTCCTATTGTGCCTTTCCCTTATCATTTTGTGATAAAAAGAGGGAGTAGTATGGAAAGGGGGAGTAATTGTAATTTGTTTGGATTGATTGATTGAGAAGGATATGTGGATTGAGAATATGGAGTCTTGATATTTACATGTTATTTATTATTTACATGAGCAGTACTCATATCTGTCAAGGGGAGTAGAGTAATTTGTATGATGTTGCTCTTATCTGTATGATATGTGTTTTGTCACAAATTTGACAAAGGGGGAGATTGTAAGTGCTATGATTTCATATCCCTTTGGTTGTCAAATTTTGTAGTGCCAAAACCTATATCTATGTCTTGTATATCTTGTGTTTCATGTTTGAGACTATTCATTGCTTCAAGACATCGTATTTCAAGACAAGAACTTAAATGAAGAAAGTTTCAAGTCATGGATGAAGAATTCAAGAATAGAAGTCTCCAAGTATGCATGTTCAAGATTTAAACAAGTACAAGTATAAAAGAAAACTTTGTCAACTCAAGAAAGGATCAAGCTCGAGAAGGCCTACAACAAGATTCATAAATTCTCAAGCTTCTCTTAAGGGTCATCTGAGTGTACAGACTATCAATGTCCATCTCATTTTTAAGGTTTGTTTGACCTTAGATTGACCTTAGGATGGGCTTTACTGTAGGTCATTCTGGATACATAATTCGTATATTTTAATATGCTTGTTCGGGCTGTTCTAAGACCAGTCATAGGGACTTCAAGACCAGTCCTAGCTCTACTACAATCAATCTTAAGTTTTTCAGGACCAGTCCTAGGTTGTTGAAGATTTTCGGATCTTTCTGGTTGTCCTACGACCAGTCCTGGACATCCTACGACCAATCTTGTGAGTTGTACGACTTGTCCTTCGACCAGTCTTAGCCCTATGACTCAAACTCCAACAACTAAATTGGGGGTCCTAAGACCGGTCGTAGGTGACCCACGACCAGTCGTAGGTGGCCCACGACCGGTCGTAGGCTACCCAGGATTAGTCGTGGAACAACTAATCGTTATTCCGCAGAAATCTTTGAAAATCTTTGAAGCTACGACCAGTCTTAGGATCCTAAGACTAGTCGTAGATGGAATTTTTCAGGCTATAAATAGACCACGAACTTCAAAGATTTTCAATTCAATTCAACTCAATTTAAGAAATCTTTAGGCTATACTCTGAGATAAGTTCGTATTTGTTTTTAAGCTACTTTGTGCTCATTTAATATTCCTTTTGTTAGCTTGTTTATTATTTAATTTTGATTTACATTCCAATCTTATTTGAAAAGGAAAATTTCTGATATTCCTTCTTCTTGGATTCATAATCAAATAGAACTAGCCCTTTTGATTTAAAATCAATTAGACTTAGAACCATTCTTAAAGTGAGTATTGGACTTTGAACGTTGAATCGAACTTCTACTCCGATTGGTTCTACCGGGCTACTTCAAAAGGAGATTCAGGTATTTTACATTTGTGTCATTTACATTCTTTAGTTTTGTTTGAGATTTGCTAGAAAAATCTCATTGTTTTGGTTATCTGAGAAGAGCCAGAAAACTCAGATTGAGGGAGTTTTTGGATTGTGTAAGCCCGAGATAAAAAGACACAATTGTGAAGGTTTTAGGTAAACCTGTGAAACTTATTTTGATAGTGCATGCTAATATCCCCTGTGTGAGGATATTAGGAGTGGAGTAGCTTTCTGTGTAGCTATTGGATAACAGTTGGTGTACACACAGGCGAACCACTATATATCGCTGTGTTGTGGATGTGCTTTATGCTTTCATTCCTTTATTCATTCAGTTTTGTGGATTGTATTTGTGGATGAATGTTGTAATCATTTTTATTTCAAGCAAGTGTGAGAATGTTGCAATAACTTAGGATTTATTTCTGCAAGTTATTTTGATTGTTTTGCTTTTTATTCCTCATTGGTTTGTGATACAAAGGACGTTCTAGAAATAAGGTTGTCCTATCTTAAACCTTTGGTTTTTGGTGTAAGGTTGTCCTTAGAACTGATATACTATCATTCTCTTAAATCTAGTTTATTGAGATTGATTTTTAATTCAGCATTATACTTTATTTCTTTTATTATTCCGCTGTTATATATTTTATTTGGCATTGCCCTATTCACCCCCCCTGTAGGGCATATAGCTAGGCCCTTTCACATGGCCCACCTCAATTCCGTATAAGGCTGATTTTTCCGCTATCCCATAATTTAATGGGAACGAATTGGCTACTCCCCCTGACACTAGCCCCGTAGCTGGTGGTCGGTGTCCTGTGGGCCCCACCATGATGTATTTGTTTCATCCAATCCGCTAATCCATTTTTACAGATCATTTTAGGGCTTGATACAAAAATTTATAGTGATATAAAACTTAAGTGGCCCACACCACAGGACAAAAATAATGAATGGATATTCACAATTAAAATCATCCTAAATCCCATTGTACTGTTTATTTGACATCCAATCTCTTGATTTAGTCATAAAGACCCAGATGAAGTGAAAAAACAAATAACAGCTTGATCCAAAACTTTTATGGTCCCCAAAACGTTTTTAATGGTCAAAATTCATTCAACACTGTTTCCTGTAATGTGGTCCACTTGAGATTGAGATATACTTCATTTTTTTAATCATATCATAAAATGATATATAAAAATAAATGGACAACATAGATGACACACATACATCATGGTGGGCCCCACAGAGCACTGACCACCAGCCAATGGCTGGTGTCAGGGGGAGTAGCCAATCCGATCCCTAATTTAATGGGGACCCATCGACTTCACGATGTTGATGTTCGACATCCGTCATGGTGGGGCCCACACGGCTAGACCTCATGGGGAGTTCGCATGAGCTCAACCGTATGAAACATTTTCCTTTAGTATGAAAATAGAAAAGAACTACATACATTCTATGTGGGCCCAAATGAGTTTAAAATATACATGTGTTACATGCTTTTTTCACGGGACTGACTATTTTCAGAAGAAGACAAAATGTTGATGAGAGGGGATCCACAAAAAGGTTTTTTTAGGTCTTTCTACCGGAAACGCAGTGAGGAAAGGGGGTGAAAGCAATGGCAGTGAAAGCAACAATGGAAAGGAAGAGGAAAAGCAAGCAGTGGAAGCCACAACCGTGAAAGCAACAGTGGAAAGGGAGAGGAAAAGGAAGCCGTGGAAATGGGAGAGGAAAAGCCATAGCCGTGGAAGGAGGGGTATTTTCGTCCTGAAATCCCGACTCTGTATGAGAAGGTCGCGTTGCGTATTCTAAATTTGTATTATTTCAAAAAAACCGTTGGATAAAAGGTGAGGTCCAGAGTCATAAATTTCCCCATTTCTCTGAAAAAAATTGATAAACAGGCAGAGTGTGATGGATGATACGTATGTACTTGTAAATTACCTAAAATTTGCAGGCTTTGAATACAAATAATTCAAATTAAACAGTCCAAAATATAAGTTTTTTGTTTAGATGTATCATAAACTAAAAATTAAACTTATTCGATGATATAAAACTCATATTATTTTCCATGTTTTGGATGGTAAAAAATGAAAATATCCAACGGTCCTATTACAACAAACATGTATCCAAAAATCAGACTTTAAAATCGTTCAGCAAATCTAATTATGGGCCCTGAATTATAACCAGTGATATTCTCAATTTAGACGGTCTAATATTTGTCAATGTTTGCCATGTGTTACATTTCTGAGTGCCTGCGCATAAAGTGTTTTAGGGTGCGGCATCAAATAACCCTCCGTTTGTTTCTGCAGGAAGCGTTACCAGGAACTCTTTGCAACGGCAAGCTAGATGGAGCCCACCGTGATGTTTTCGAGATATCTACTCCGTCCATCCTTTTTTTCAGATTATATTAGGTCATGGGCTCAAAAATGATGCAGATCCAAGAAACAGGTGGGCTGCACTACCAGGAAAAAATGGTAGGGAAATGGCCAACGTTGAAACTTCCCTGGGTTCCACTGAAGATGTTTATATTCCATCCATTCCGTTCATAAGGTCATTCCTATTGATATTAACTGAAGTAACAAGACTTTTGGCCTGACTCAAAACTTCCGTGGCCCAAGCATCATTCAACGGGACATTCAATTCTCACTGTTTTCTCTCGTGCCACCCACTTTAGTTTTAGATTTGTCTTATTTTCCGGAATATGTCTTAAAATGATCTGGAAAAACGGATGGACGGTGTGGATATCTCACAAAAATCACGGTGGGCTCCACCTAGCTTCCGGTCGCAGGGAGTTTGTGCTACAGCCTTTGGCAGGGAATCCACGTCGCTGCATTGGAGAGTTACTTGATACGCCAGTAGACTTTGATGGTTGATACACATATACTAATAAATTATATTCTTGTTATATGCCATATGCCAACCCAAATTTCAACCGTATGATTTTTCGGAACCATTTTAGATAAGCCATATCTCAACAATTATATTGGTATATCAATTCCAAAACTCTGATTTGTGTTCGTATGTTTGGTGAATTAGGACTGTTGAATAGTTTTTAATTTTATTAGTCCAACAAATATACTCCAATCGAATAGATAAATAATTAAACGAATTAAATTTAGGCATATGATCCACATAAATTGGGATAACAATTTGGACGGCTCAAATTGATTTATGCATGCAACCCCAGCACAATTTCTCAGCGTACATGTGTCATCCATTCTACAACCAGAGTAAGGAAAATGATTTGGGATTTTGACTTAATTAACCCGTAGTAAGGATGAAATTCCTAGGGGTGCACATGGGTCGGTTCGGTCCGGTTCTAGGGTGAAATTGGAACCAAACTGTTCCCAACGGTTCTACAATATTCGAAACTGGAACCAGACATTAGCACCCTGGAACCGAACCAGAACTGGATTCTAGATCGGTTCCACGGATCTAGGCTTTTTATAATCCAGCCCAATTTCATGTTTTACTTTATAATCTTGCCCATGTTCATTCGTGTTGTGATCCATTTGATAAATGGTTTAGATATTATATAAGGTATGCTAAAATACATTTATGAAAATAATCAAATGGTGCATTGTAAACCATAAATCATGAATCGAATATAAAAATAATCAAAGGATTCTTGGTTCGATTCCAAGTTCGATTTCATGGTTCGGTTTCATAATTTAGATCCACGGTTCAGTTCTACAAATTGGTTCACGGTTTGGTTCGGTTTTACATACCTCCAAACCGAGAACAGAACCAATATAATCGGTTCTTTCATTTTTGGAACCGGAACTGGCACACTTTAGAATCGGACCAAACTAGACAGTTTGGTCGGTTCCATGGTTCTACTGATTTGATGTGCATCCCTAGAATTTCCCATGACGAAAAGAGTTTAGAAATATGCCATACGTAGTCCCCTGATACTTTTTTAAATATAAATAGGACGAAATTGCTCTTGCATGAAGCCTTGCACATGGCAGGTAGATGGTAGGTAATGATGATAGGAGAGACGTCTTACGGTGGATGGTAATACTCGTGGTAGTGGGGCCCAATGTGATTCAAGTATTTGACCTGTACCATCCATCTATTGTACCAACTCATTACAATATATGACCCCAGAACTGGAGTTTAATTGTATAAGTAGACTATACCACAAGAAATAGTGTGAGTTGCACAGTACTGCTAAAAAGTGTCTGGTGGAACACAGACATTTTGTATAAATATGATATTTGTATTTTCCCTTCATCCATGTATCTACAAAATTATTAATATGTTGGATGACATATAAACATCATTATCGGTCCACAGAGCTTGGTGTGTACGGTTCCCAATTAATCATAAGTTTGTACCGTAAAAAAATGTGCTAGAAATTTAAACAATTATGCTTCCCGATGTAATATATTGTACCCGCTTGATCACATGGCCTATTGGAAGGTAGATCCAATCCATTGGTGATGTTCCTGGCCTAAGATTTTCTTAAGAAAGTGTTACCTTCATGTTATGTTAAGTTATCAATGGCCACAATAAGGGAAAATGCCCAACATTTGCTCGAATAATACCTACTATTTTGTTTTATTGTGGGCCACCCGATCAAAATATGTTAGTCATTCTCTGAACATTTCCCTTCTCAAAAAATTTGGCAAGAATGAACAGAGTGGATTTGACCAAAAGTCGAAGATAGGACCCGCATAATTTGTATGCAAGAGGGTTTGTACTGCCGAAAACAACTATAGGATTTCTTGTGTAAAATGCATTCTTCGATAACTAAAAACCATAGAAATTGCCTCCCCAAGTACATGGATAGTATTTGAAATGCTTTTTTTAATTAATTTTTTAGAAAGGGATCGTTGTGGAGAGAAGTGATTTCATTTGTGAATACAATGATTTTTGTGGGTGGAGGTTATTGTTGTGTTGGTTGTGGTAGTGGTTGTGGACTATGAATGTGAAAATGATATGCTTTAGGAATGTTGATAATCTAGATCACTTCAGAATGGAAACCCCAACTCATTTTCACTCTTATTTCATACATAGTGTATGGGTCTTGGTTGTCATCCAGTAAGGATTAAGCTTGTCATTCTGTAAGGATCGAAATTGTCAACATTTAGCATGGTCAAGTGTAACACCCTGAAAATCGGGGGTCGTGTATAAACTCAACTCCCGAGTTCCAGACCATCACTTATGCAACAAAAATGATTATGATTCAATGTTGTCTGATTTAAAGCATTCACATGAGTAAAAGTATACCAAAACTGCAATTCATACTTCAGATCCAGTGATAAAAGCAAGCGGAAGACTAAACAATATATATATCACTGTATGGAAAAACAAAGTAGATCTCATCTGTCTCTAAAGTATGAATACATCTCTGAGTCTCATAAACATATACATGAACAAAATCAAATGTTCAAAATAATCCCACTGAATTCCCGTCAACCCAGGTCGCCTAAGCAAAGCCATCATGATACTGCATGTATGAGAACTCGTCCTGGTCCTCGTCGAAGTCTGGCTCTGCCTCCTGGATCTCAGCATCACCTGCATCTACAACAGGGTCTGGTGGGTGTTGCAAACACCATCCCGTAACGTGGGAGTGAGTGATCAACTCAGTGGAATCATAGAGCAAAGATTAGCATGTTCACAAATCAATCATGCGATAATAGTAAAGCAGTAAATCAGAAAATCCTAATACTGTTGTTAATGCAAGATGACATGACGTGATGTATGCCCTCACCGACGATCTCCTCATACGGCAACATCTTACGACCGCGGCATGCCACACTCCCTAAAGTGCTCCACATCTTCCAAGCACATGCAATGCTATGGTGATATGATTTTCGAGTTGTTATTAGTCCATTCAAACAACAGGATTGGGAAACTAAGATACTTCCCTTGTATCAATCCCAACACAGATCCTGTCTAGGGTCGTCACTCCTAGTAATCTCATACGAGGTATATTTCGTAGGTCGCTGCAAGGGCTGCCAGGGCTGTTGCTCGCACTCGTTGCACGCTCCCCCATCACCTTATCAATACAGGCCTACTGTACTCTACTGCAATGGAAGGGTCGTCGCCTCCCGTGAACTCAGAATACGCTCGTGGTCACTACAAAGGACTCGTCGCCTGATCAGTGTAGGCCGACAGCTAGAATATAGTATCTCATACCACCATAATCTGCTCAAGAGACTAGGTGCTCACTGGTCACTACGGGGAGGTTTGTGGCCCCAGCGTAGGCTGACAGCTCGACCACGGTGTCCCATACCACCATGCCCGGCTCATGAGTCTTCGTGGATCAAGGTACCATGGTTAACAGGGTTTACAATGGTAAGTTCAGTACCCTAGGTTTAAGCAGTTATGACTCATACAGGGTGAACATACATCGGCCAGTCGGGTTACTTGATGGGCTCGACTAGTGCGATCGCATCTCAAGTCGAACGACATGAAGTGTGTAAAACACTTCGCGTGGCCTAACCACTGCCGCCAACTCCAAACACGACTCGCGTTCATCGACGCGTCGTTCGTGGCCAAGACCAGCCAGCCACGAATTCGCTCGGTTACCGACTGCCTGGACTAAGTCTAGTCCCAAACAATTATGGAATCACATCAGCAATTTATGTAAGAGTATTGGAATTGAAATACAATCATGTGAGCATGTTAACACATGTTATAACATTCAACTTAAGCAAACCTTCAAGCACATACATTTCATGCATAGTATGGAATCATACATATAGTCAACATGTAGGAAATCATTTAGGTCAGCATATTAATTGAGAAATCAATCTCAAACTATTTGATAACATCATTTAATTCAATACATACTAATACAAGCATTTATACAAACACATACACTACACACTTAAGTCTACATATAGTATGTCGACCCGAAGTGCGCAATTAGGCGAATCTCTTCACCAAACTAATTATGCACGCATTCCTAACATTCTAATGCGACAATAAATCATGTCAATCACATCAGCAAAATATGAATGAAATCAGCACTTCCTACAAATGACTAAAATTCCCTAAATCTCATATTCTTCGTTGATTTACGAAACAGGAAACGGATAGCATATTGTACATGTCAAACGGCGATGCCGTCAATAATTTACTATTAAATGACATTGAAAGCGTTGGAAACCGTCAATCAAAGCATCTAAAATCCTCACCTAGTCTCTTATAGACGTGTCGTTTCGAACAGAGCGTATACGCTTCGTCAACGGCGATAAGAGAACCTGTTTTACGAGTTACGTTAGCTAATACACTACGAATCCTAGTAAATCTTAAATCAGTAACTTCTAGGGTTGTTTCATACCTGAAAATGTGGAAGAATCACTGGCTTGGTGATCAGGAGGTGTTGCTTAGGCACTAGCAACAGGCGGCACGAAGACGGGAAAAATCTATCCTACTCTCTCTCACAAACTCTCACCTTTTCTCTCTCCCAAATCTAGGGTTTCTTGCAATTTTGGATGGGAGAGAGGAGTGAGGGTTTCAACCCCTTTTATAAGCTTAAAAACGCCCGAAATAGGCTCGAGAACGAAGTTTACTTAGTGTATATCCAATTCGGGGCTGTTTCAGTCCAAAAGATGCTTCTGGTGGTCCCCTGGCCGAATGCGATCGGACTTAAGCTCATGCGTACCAGATCTAGCACGTATTAAGTTTTCAGTCCGGCAGGGTTCACAGATAGCGCGTGGCGGACCAGTTTCAGTTCAGCGGTCACCGCACGTAGATCAGGGCTGAAAGTCTCATGATATAAAATAGAAATTTTTCCTGATCCGAGGGTGTAATCTGGCTGAATTCTGACGGTCAGAACGCTTAATACTGACAAGTCAAGTCGTGTGCCAGATTTGAATTTGAAATTCCAATTCTGTCCTTATTCGCACTCTCTTCGGTCCGGGCTCAATGAAATAGCCTGTGATTATCGGTTTGACTTGATTTTCGAAATGATTGTCAAGTCCAACTAGGCGGTTCTAACGGTCTAAGATAGGAGGTATCAGACTTTCGACGTGCGGTCTAGATCCAATACAAAGATTCAAAGTGATCCAGAGAACAAACCTGCTTAGAGTTTGGTCCGAGGTTATAGAGTATTATAGAGTCGTTGGTTCTACTCGATTTGGGTCTTGTAGAACGTATTTAAAGTGATCAGGGACTATTTTCCAGCTACTCCAGCATTGCGCTAGCTAACTTACGCTTAATTTCCATAGGAATTAATTCTACGCAATTTCGGGTCGAGTTGGTACTCGAGCCCAAGTATGGATTTTTCACGGCCGTTACAATCTACCCCCCTTAACAAATAATTTCATCCTCGAAATTTGTACCTTTTCGTACTCCTCGAGAAGCTGTGGGTAGTTCTTTATGATTTCGGCTTCTGTCTCCCAGGTAGCCTCCTCCTCAGAGTGATGCGTCCACAATACCTTCACAAGGGGAATCACCTTGCTACGCAGTACCTGCTTCTTCCTGTTTAGGATACGTGTCGGTCGCAGGATATATGTAACATCCTCTCCTAACTGCACCTGCTCCCATCTGATGATATGGGAAGGATCAACAACGTACTTCTTCAGCATAGAAACATGAAATACGTTGTGAACGCTCGCGAGAGGCGTGGGTAAAGCCAATCGGTAAGCCATTGCTCCCACACGATCGAGGATCTGGAATGGACCAATGAATCACGGTGCCAGCTTCCCCTTCTTCCCGAACCGAAGAACTCCCTTCATAGGAGAAACTCGTAAAAACACATGATCCCCAACTGTGAACTCTAGTGGCCTCCGTCTCGTACCGGCATAACTCTTCTGTCTGCTCTGCGCTGTGAGAAACTGACGCCTAATGATATCGATCTTCTCTGACGTCGCCTGCACTAACTCTGGGCCAATCAAGCTAGCTCACCGACCTCTGCCCAGCAATGCGGTGCGCCACAAGGTCGCCCATACAGCGCCTCATAAGGTGTCATACCGATACTCGCCTGAAAGCTGTTGTTGTACGCAAACTCCGCATATACAAGACAATCATCCCAACTGTCCTTGAAGTCTAATGCGTAAGCTCGCAACATGTCCTCTAAGATCTGGTTCACCCGCTCTGTCTGTCCGTCTGTCTGTGGGTGGAAGGCAGTACTGAACTTCAACTTCACACCCATAGCCTCCTGAATGCGAGTCCAGAAAATAGAAGTGAACCGCGTGTCTCTGTCCGACATGATCTCCAACGGAACTCCATGCAGACGCACAATCTCTCTGATGTACAGTCTAGCCAGCTCGTCTGCAGAGTTCGTAACTCTAATCGGTAGGAAGTGTGCCGACTTCGTCAGACGGTCGACGATCACCCAAATGGAATCATGTCCCTTCCTCGTCTTCGGCAACCCAGAAATGAAGTCCATGGAAATGAAATCCCACTTCCACTCTGCGATCGGCATAGGCTACAAAAGTCCAGGTGGTCGGCGATGCTCTGCCTTCACCTGCTGACAAGTGAGACAACGGGATACTAACTCTACTATGTGGGTCTTCATACCTTCCCACCAATACTCCTCTTCACGTCACGATACATCTTCGTACTGCCTGGATGTATCGCGAGTCTAGTACAATGCACAGCCTCGAGAATCTCTCGTCTCAAGTCAGGGATATCTGGGACGCATAGGCGGCCACGATAACGTAAGCCCCCATCCACACCAACTCGCCAGTCGGCGTCTACATCATCACTGGGCTGCTCTCGAAGCTCAGTCAGATGCGCATCGTCCCTCTGCGCCTCGATGACTCGGTCATCGATCTGAGATCGCACCTGTACATGTGCGATGAACTCAAACGGCTCCTCTACGGTGAGTTTCTGCTCAAAGTCTCACAAAAACTCTACCATATCCCACTCAGCAACCATCAGCGGAGCCGCAAACTCTATCGCCTTCTTGCGGCTCAACGCATCAGCCACAAGGTTCGCCTTCCCAGGATGGTAAGAGACTTCAAACTTGAAGTCTTTCAACGTCTCCATCCATTGCCGCTGCCTCATATTCAAGTCTCGCTGCGTGAATATGTACTTGAGGCTCTTGTGGTCGCAAAAGAGTTCGAACTCCTCTCCGTAGAGGTAATGTCTCCAGAGTCATTGCGAATATAACGGCTGCCAACTCTAGGTCGTGTGTAGGGTAATTCTCCTCGTGCTTCCTTAATTGTCTCGAGGCATACGAAATTACCCTGTCCCTCTGCATAAGGACACAACCCATACCAACGCTAGACGCGTCAGTGTATATAGTGTATCTAACCCCTTGCTCTGGCAATATTAGCACAGGGACAGACGTAAGTCTGTCCTTCAACTCCTGAAAAGCTGACTCCGCCTTGTCATTCCAGGTGAACTTCATGTCCTTCCGTGTTAACTGAGATAAGGGTCTCATGATCTTCGAGAAGTCCTGTATGAAGCACCGAGAGTAGCCAGCGAGACCCAAGAAACTCCTCACCTTAGTGACAGAACCAGGCTGCTCCCAGTCCTGCACCGCAGCTACCTTAGACAGGTCAACTGCCATGCCATCCTTGGACACCACGTGTCCCAAGAACTTCACCTCCTACTTCCAGAAGTCGCACTTCTTGTACTGTGCGAACAACTGATGCTATCTGAGCGTATCCAGGACCAAACGCAAGTGCTCCTCATGCTCCTCTCGACTCCTAGAGTACACCAAAATGTCGTCAATGAATACAATGACGAATCGATAGAGGAAAGGCCGAAATACCCGGTTCATCAGATCCATGAACACGGCTGGTGCGTTCGTGAGACCGAACGACATCACGAGGAACTCGTGGTGGCCAAAACTGGTCCTGAATGCTGTCTTCTGCACGTCCTCATCCCTGACGTGTAACTGATGATATCCTGACTGAAGATCAATCTTCGAGAAGTACTGCCCTCCTCTCAACTGATCAAACAAGTCATCGATCTTGGGTAAAGGGTACTTGTTCTTCACCGTGACCTGGTTCAGCCTGCGATAATCAATACATAATCGCATCGAACCATCCTTCTTCCTCACGAACAAGACCGGTGCTCCTCAAGGAGACACACTAGGCCGTATAAGGCCAAGCTCTAGCAGACCATCAATCTGCGTCCTCAACTCCTCCATCTCACACGGTGTCATGCGATACGTCGGCAGTGAGACGGGCGTTGAACCAGGAACCAGATCGATAGTGAAATCGATCTCTCATCGGGGCGGCAAACCAGGGATCTTCCTGAACAGATCGCGCAATAAGGTAGTGTAACTAAGTATGCGGAAAGGGAGATTTACCCGCACTGAAAATGTGAAAGGCGTGCCCTCAGGCTCGTACACCGTCACCATACGAGTCTCGCAGTCAATCTCGGCCCTCCCGGCAGTCAACCAGTCCATGCCAAGAATGACGTCGAGATAAACGAGAGAGGGATCGACGACAAGATCAAGAGCCATCGTCCTGCCTCCCAGATCAACCAAACAACCCTCACACATCTGGGTAACATCTGAATAATCTCCATGAGCTGCAAGGACTCGCACCCTATCCATAGTAACAGTCTGTAACCCGAGACGCCTGACTACAGCACGTGATATCAAAGAAATCGTGGAACCAGTGTCCACCATCACGAGAATAGGAGTACCTCCAATATGGGCTGTGACCTCGAAGGCCAAATGCTGAAAAGTCGGTGTCGCAGCTGCCTCAGCTGTCAATACATGAACCCGTGCCTGCTGTGCCCGGTTCGGCCGCTGTGTCATGGGCCGTGGAGGCTGTCTGATCTACGATACCGAAGGTCTGAAAGAAGGGTGCGCAGGAGCTAACCGTATAGGCGGTGCTGATATCGCCTGTGAATGTGCACGGTCAATCTTCTACGGCGGCGAGAACCCACTGTCCCGCATCCGAGAAAAATTACTCTGCGCCAAGTGGCCTGTCCTCCCACAGTATGTGCACGTCAAATTAGGGCACCGAAATGGTGGTATAGGCGCTGTAGCCCTAGTAGGAGGGTCAACGCGAGGCCTCTTGCCCGCGAGGGGCCTGTCCTGCATGTCTAGTCGTGGCCTAGAAGCAACAGGGCCACAAGATCGCGCAAGTCGATCCACATCCTGCTCTGCCCGCATAGACATGTGAATCAACTCCGCATAAGAGGGAATGCTCACACAGCACATCTTCGACCGAATATCTGGTCGCAAACCCTCCAAAAAGCACCGTATGCTCATCTGCTCATCAGCCAAAATAGTCGGGACGTATCTGCCCAACTTCGTAAACCGATGCTCATACTCCGTAACTGTCATGGCTGCCTATCTGAGGCGGAGAAACTCATTCTCCCTGTCATGCCTGTATGTCTGGGGGTAATACTTCTCGTGAAAGCGGAACTCAAACGCTGCCCATGTCCATACAAAGTCGGCGGCAACGGTCCGTAATACGCTATCCCACCACAGGCTGGCCTCTCGATCAAACAGGAATGTAGCCAGCTCTACCTGCTCAGCCTCTGTGCAATGAAGCATCCGCAATATCTTCGACACATGGTCGAGCCGGTACTCGGCCTCCACGGGTCTGTGAGAACCCATAAAAGTGGGAGGCCGTAAGCACTGGAATCGCTCTAATAGGCCCCGTGTATTTACGGCATTCCCCGCAGGGTAAGCAAGTGGTACAGGATGAGCCATGCCCTCATCCTGGGCGTATGTATAAGCATCCCCAGCTGGATGCGCAAGTGGTGCAGGTGAAGTTACACCCCCACCCTGGGCTAATGTCCCCACAATGGTAGTCAGAAGCTGCTGTTACTGCTGCATCATAGCCATCATCTGCTCAAATCTGTCAAGAGGTGGAGCAGGCTGTGGCGTGTACTGCGTCGAAGTAGATGCACGATAAGGCTCTCTGACTGATGATGTGAACGGCGGTGGTTCAACTGTAGGACCAGCAGTAGGCTGAGACTCATGAACTGTCTCAAGAATCGGGCCCACAGCAGGGTCCGCATGGGTGTCAGACTGCGAAGGAGTCTGATCCATATGCTCACTCAATGCAAGCTGAACCGTGCTCCGCGTAGCCTTAGGCGGCATTCCCTATAGTCAAAATAGGGCGCAACCTTGTCAGTCTCAATAGTACAAATACACCGTAATCATTCACACAAGGAGTCAAAGGCATTCCATGCATTTTATTTAATCAAAATTGTCACAATACAAGGGATATATCCTTACAAGCATCATGACAAGAGATACATGGGAACTAAGACAGTTAAAATTACAACAACAACATAAGCAACGCACTAGCCCTAACAAGCTTACAAAATATAAAGCAGGAAATGACTAACTACTAACAACAACATCAAAGGTCGCATCGCTAGTCTGAGTCTGGTGATGGAGGAGGAGCACCCTTATCCTGCAAGCAACACAGGATCGCCTTTAAGGTGCGAGTCACCTTGCTGAATTTCCTCTTCGTAACGGCCTTGGCATCCTCAACTTCAGCGCGAAGTTTCTGAACTTCCCTTCGCAAGGTGATCTGACTCTCCTCGATCCGAGCAATGCGATCATCACTAGTAGCCTGCACAGAAGGAGGAGGGCTCTCATCTGTATCCTGAGCCTCCTCTTCTGCCTCTTCCTGGACTTCTTCCTGAACTTCTGCTCCAGGTTCTCCCTCACTTTGATCTTCCTCATCATCAAAGTCATCCTCGCTATCCTCCTCAAGCTGATTCTCACGGTACTGAGACCCAATCTTCATCTTGACCATAGTCGACTCATCAATGGTATGAATCGAAACTGGCAATTTCGGCCCAAGTCTGTAAGCAAACTCAAGCGCGATCTTGCATATCAGTCGGCCAAAAGGAAGCGATTCGGATGTTCTTCTTGACTTGGCTATGAGGATTATCTGTCACAAGATGAAAGTGACCATACATACATTCTCTCCCTGGGCCACCAGATACAAGAAATCGACCATTAGGCGTGTACATTCAATGCGATTCGTCGACCTGGGATACACATTGAACGTGAAGATATGGTGCAGCAGGTGCAAATCATCAGACATATACGTCACCTTGAGGCTATTATTAGGCTGCCATGGAACCAACTTACCACACAGAAACCTGGTACGACGATTTCACTCGTGCCTACTCCTCAGATTCTTCTCACTAGGATGAACATCACCAAGAGGCACGTTCAGAAGTCGCGCAATCAGTCGCACATCAATCGTAGTCATCCGATCACTACCAAAAAGGATTCTGAACTGTAATGGCTCCAAGGTAGGATTTCGGATACTAGCGTAGAAGGCACGAACGGTGCTCACATTAGCACGAGCGCGAGCTTCAAAGATCGGACCCCAATGCTCAGCTTCGATGTGCTCGAACAACAAAAACTTGTCGAACAATCGTCCTTCCACATCCACCTCAAACAACACTTTACGATCAGTGTATTGGCCATGAGGCATCTCTGCTAGAATTACTCGCCCAAGATGAGTATGGGGATCCAAATCCCGCTTCGTATGGAACTCTCGGGCTGTAGGTGGACCTGTGGCGGCGTTTGAACTTGCGACACCACCCCGCGATCTCCTCGATTGAGCAGGATGACTTGGCCCAGCCTCGTCTATTGCGGTCTTCCTTTTACCCATCAAAGATAAGATGGTGGAGAGTGACAAAAGGCCTAAAATGGCTTCCACGAAAGCCATGGAAGATGGAGAAAATACAAAGAAGTGGCTGTCCAAACTGGAAAAAGGAGATCTAGGCATCGTAGAGGGATGCTTCAAGCTTCCCAAGGATGTATTTTCAAGGAGAAATGAAAATGAAAAAGTGGAATGGAGCACCTCATGATTTCAGCTCGATTTGGAAGTTTTTGGAGCTCCAAATGACGAAATCTTCAAGAGGGAGGGCTTTCAACTTCAAAGGAACGATGGAGGGTGGTCGTTTTTGGCCAAGGATGGATCTAGGGGTGATTTGGAATCATGAATTTTAGAGATAGTTGCTGGAAAATATAAATAGAGCTAGGGGGAGGGATGTTTGTGAAGGAGATGCACGTTTTAGGGGTTTTCTACCCACGAACCACACATGTGGGGTGTGAAAAACCCAAAACACCCTCAGATCTAGAAGCACGCCTCCAACGGACAAGAGTGGTCGGCGATGCATCGCCGACCGATCTCCTATTCGATCGGCCGGACCATATGGGTCTGGTCCCCCATGGTCCAAGGACCCCAGATATGTATGGTCCCAACCTTGGTTCATTGTATTTTGACCTATATAGGCCCAAACATATGTTCGGAGGCTTTCCATGACCAATCTGCAATCCCTAATATAAAATCCTATCATGCAGCATATGATTTTGGGGTAGAAAGATCTAGTACATCCATCTAGACCCTTATTTGCTAAAGAAAGTAAAGTTAGAATGGCCTTATGGCCATTTTTCATGAAATTTTACTATTCATTGTAAAATTTTGTGAAAGTATTATTTTATGTTATTTTCACATTAGGTTTGATGCCTAACATGAAAAGGATAAGAAAGAAATGAAGATTGGAGTGGTGAGAGGAAGAATTTTGAAGATTTTTGGTGAAACGGGGTTTTTAAGCCCTGGCGATTGAATACAGGAGTCGTGGTCATCCCACGGCCCAAGGATTCACTTTCATGGGTTTAGGATCATTCAAAGAATGTCTCAACCCACTCACCAACAACCTAGGAGCTATCCGGGTTGCTTTACGCGACCCGAGATGCGTTACAGACTTGATCATGCGATCGATTCAAATAGACTTCACCTATTGGCGAATCTGCGATCCTAGAAGTGTTTCGAGACCCTTCTCGCACCCACCTATCTCAAAGTAAGCGACAGCGCACGTCGCAAGACCATAACCCAGGCCTAGTATACTTTTATTCACGCTCTGATACCAACTTGTAACACCTTGAAAATCGGAGGTCGTGTATAAACTCAACTCCCAAGTTCCAGACTGTCACTTATGCAACAAAAATGATTATGATTCAATGTTATCTGATTTAAAGCATTCACATGAGTAAAAGTATACCAAAACTGTAATTCATACTTCAGATCCAGTGATAAAAGCAAGCGAAAGACTAAACAATATATATATCACTGTATGGAAAAACAAAGTAGATCTCATCTGTCTCTAAAGTATGAATACATCTCTAAGTCTCATAAACATATACATGAACAAAATCAAATGTTCAAAATAGTCCCACTGAAGTCCCGTCAACCCAGGTCGCCTAAGCAAAGCCATCATGATACTGCATGTACGAGAACTCGTCCTGGTCCTCGTCGAAGTCTGGTTCTGCCTCCTGGATCTCAGCATCACCTGCATCTACAACAGGGTCTGGTGGGTGTTTCAAACACCATCCCGTAACATGGGAGTGAGTGATCAACTCAGTGGAATCATAAAGCAAAGATTAGCATGTTCACAAATCAATCATGCGATAATAGTAAAGCAGTAAATCAGACAATCCTAATACTGTTGTTAATGCAAGATGACATGATGTGATGTATGCCTTCACCGACGATCTCCCTCATAAGGCAACATCTTACGACCGCGGCATGCCACACTCCCTAGAGTGCTCCACATCTTCCAGGCACATGCAATGCTATGGTGATATGATTTCTGAGTTATTATTAGTCTATTCAAACAGCAGGATTGGGAAACTAAGGTACTTCCCTTGTATCAATCCCAACACAGATCCTGTCTAGGGTCGTCACTCCTAGTAATCTCATACGAGGTATATTTCGTAGGTCGCTGCAAGGGCTACCAGGGCTGTTGCTCGCACTCATTGCACCGCTCCCCCATCACCTTATCAATACAGGCCTACTGTACTCTACTGTAACGGAAGGGTCGTCGCCTCCCGTGGACTCAGAATACGCTCGCGGTCACTACAAAGGACTCGTCGCCTGATCAGTATAGGCCGATAGCTAGAATATAGTGTCCCATACCACCATAATCTACTCACGAGACTAGGTGCTCACTGGTCACTACGGGGAAGTTTGTGGCCCCAGCGTAGGCCGACAGCTCGACAACGGTGTCCCATACCACCATGCCCGGCTCATGAGTCTTCATGGATCAAGGTACCATGGTTAACAGGGTTTACAATGGTAAGTTCCGTAACCTAGGTTCAAGCAGTTATGACTCATACAGGGTGAACATACATCGGCCAGTCGGGTTACTTGACGGGCTCGACTAGTGCGATCGCATCTCAAGTCGAATGACATGAAGTGCGTAAAACACTTCACGTGGCCTAACCACTGCCACCAACTCCAAACACGACTCGCGTTCATCGACGCGTCGTTCGTAGCCAAGACCAGCCAGCCACGAATTCGCTCGGTTACCGACTGCCTGGACTAAGTCTAGTCCCAAAGAATTATGGAATCACATCAGCAATTTATGTAAGAGTATTGGAATTGAAATACAATCATGTGAGCATGTTAACACATGTTATAACATTCAACTTAAGCAAACCTTCAAGCACATACATTTCATGCATAGTATGGAATCATGCATATAGTCAACATGTAGGAAATCATTTAGGTCAGCATATTAATTGAGAAATCAATCTCAAACTATTTGATAACATCATTTAATTCAATACATACTAATACAAGCATTTATACAAACACATACACTACACACTTAAGTCTACATATAGTATGTCGACCCGAAGTGCGCAATTAGGCAAATCTCTTCGCCAAACTAATTATGCACGCATTCCTAACATTCTAATGCGACAACAAATCATGTCAATCACATCAACAAAATATGAATGAAATCAGCACTTCCTACAAATGACTAAAATGCCCTAAATCTCATATTCTTTGTTGATTTACGAAACAGGAAACAGATAGCATGTTGTACATGTCAAACGGCGATGCCGTCAATAATCTACTATTAAACGACATTGAAAGCGTTGGAAACTGTCAATCAAAGCGTCTAAAATCCTCACCTAGTCTCTTATAGACGTGTCGTTTCGAACGGAGCGTATACGCTTCGTCAACGGCGATAAGAGAACCTGTTTTACGAGTTACGTTAGCTAACACGCTACGAATCCTTGTAAACCTTAAATTAGCAACTTCTAGGGTTGTTTCATACCTGAAAACATGGAAGAATCACCGGCTTGGTGATCAGGAGGTGTTGCTTAGGCACTAGCAACAGGCGGCACGAAGACGGAAAAAATCTATCCTACTCTCTCTCACAAACTCTCACCTTTTCTCTCTCCCAAATCTAGGGTTTCTTGCAATTTCGGATGGGAGAGAGGAGTGAGGGTTTCAACCCCTTTTATAAGCTTAAAAACGCCCGAAATAGGCTCAGGAACGAAGTTTACTTAGTGCATATCTAATTCGGGGCTGTTTCGGTCCAAAAGATGCTTTCTGGTGGTCCCTTGGCCGAATGCGATCGGACTTAAGCTCATGCATACCAGATCTAGCACGTATTAAGTTGTCAGTCCGGCAGGGTTCGCAGATCGCGCGTGGCGGACCAGTTTCAGTTCAGCGGTTACCGCACGTAGATCAGGGCTGAAAGTCTCATGATATAAAATAGAAATTTTTCCTGATCTGAGGGTGTAATCTGGCTGAATTCTGATGGTCAGAATGCTTAATACTGACACGTCAAGTCGTGTGCCAGATTTGAATTTAAAATTCCAATTCTGTCCCTATTCGCACTCTCTTCAGTCCGGGCTCAATGAAATAGCCTATGATTATCGGTTTGACTTGATTTTCGAAATGATTGTCAAGTCCAACTAGGCGGTTCTAACGGTCTAAGATAGGAGGTATCGGACTTTCGACGCGCGGTCTAGATCCAATACAAAGATTCAAAGTGGTCCAGAGAACAAACCTGCTTAGAGTTTGGTCTAAGGTTATAGAGTATTATAGAGTCGTTGGTTCTACTCGATTTGGGTCTTGTAGAACGTATTTAAAGTGATCAGGGACTATTTTTCAGCTACTCCAGCGTTGCGCTAGCTAACTTACGCTTAATTTCCATAGGAATTAATTCTACGCAATTTCGGGTCGAGTTGGTACTCGAGCCCAAGTATGGATTTTTCACGGGCGTTACATCAAGGTTGGCATAAAGTAAGGGTCGAGGTTATCAGTATGACAAACTCAACCGTTAAAGGTAGATTGTCAACCTCAACCCTTACTTTTTCGTAATAACCTCGACCCTTAATGGATTGACTGTCAACGTCAACCCTTTAAACCAAAAAATGACTTTAATTTATGTTGTAATCAAGTACTTATTTGATGAATGTCTATGTTCTTTTGTATGATATGCATGAATGGGTTGGAAGTGGGGTTGAACATATAATGAATGGTGTCTGTTGATACAGAAATCCGGTTAGCCATGCCTGGACCTTCGTATACCTACACAAGGAGTGGACAAATGAGACCATGGCTAACACAAGGGACCCTTCAATGCCTAAGTCAAGTTGGAAATATGGGTCTAGTCGAGTAAAGGGTTTTAGGCTAAAGATTCTTGGTACCTTTCATCATTAGAGATGCTCCTATTTATAGTTGAGGAGAGACGGCGACGTAGAGGAGATCTCCCTATTTAGTAGGGACATACTATAGAGGGATTCAGAGTCCAAACTCATGGGAGAGTCTCCCGATGTAACATCATGAACTTTTCAATATCCGAGTATTGAAAGTTCTCGAGTGTTACTATGAAATTTAATGTAATATGTACATGTGTACAATATTAATCTAACTCTCCTAACCTTACACTTATTCTCTGACATGAATCTAATCGTTGAGAATGATCTTCATCCATAAATCAATCCAAGACCATCACATCTTTAGAAAAACCTACTTTGAACATCTCAATTTCATTAATAGATGATCTAACCGACCATCTTAAATTTAGAACGTGGAATCACGAGATCAACTGTTCATCTAGCCTGAGACACCTATTGGCCAATTCTCCATGTGATCATGCAATTCGGCCATCTGACTTCATAGATAACATTCGAAGTACTGCCTAGACTAGGACGGAAGCCTTAATATCCGTTGACGGTCATATTTGAATGTAATCGGGCCATCGGATCGACATAATTGAATACCAAGGCTTTAAAGTATGGCCCAAAACCCATAATCTACCTATTCATCACTTAATCAGTACTAATGGATCATTTAACCATTGAGATTATTGTTGATCTCCATGCAAGCAAGTCCCTAGGACCTATTGGATGAAAATAAGTTAACCTCAGAAGAAATCTAGCCGTTAATGAATTAGGAAATGCCATTTCACATGGCGAAACAAGTTGTGGGGCCCACTTGAATTTTAGATTAGCCCCATTCTTGGGCTCGTGACCTTACGTAAGCCAATGAATTGGATGGACAAAGTGGATGTTACAGTGCATCACAATGGTTCCCACGTTTAGACGGTACATGTGCATAAGGAGTGCACACCCACACCACACTAAAACCTGGAGTCCAGTCAAAGCGGGTTTGACCCACAATACCTAAGGAAGGGAGATTCCTCCTTTTAAATTCCTTCTTCCCAACGAAACAGAAGGATGGACAACGTCCGTTTAGGGACGTTATGGTCCATTAGGACCATCCATCTGTTCAATCCAAGATGTTCACATTTAAGCTGGGTCAAAACCGAACGAACCCTAGTTTACTTTGCATGGGGACGAGATCACACAAAAGCACAGAAAACGTGGGAGAAAAACTTAGAAACAGAAAACTATTTTTTTTTGCCTCGTTGACGACCAATATTAATCCCTGGATGGAAACCATCTCAACCATCTGATCTACACTAGATGGAGATCATGCTCAGTAAGGGTCACGCTAAAATCCGTCTGCACTTCCTCCTTTTCCTTTAGCGAATGGCACTAGCAAGAAACCCAACATGACTCGGACTTTGCTGCGTAGGAAATGCAAAGAATGATACCCAGACTCTAATATGGACCATCCATAATAGAGAGGAGGGACTTCCAACCCCCTTCACATCGTCCAAAAAGAAAGCATAAAGCTGGAGAATTTGGCGTCCACCGATCTCATACACGAAATAAATGCACCACACGGAAAGATGTTTCGCAAACACCAACTCCAGATGATTAGACTTATGATCTAGTGGGCTAGGGAACCTCGAAGGGAAAATCCAAGACGTTCGAAAGAAATTTCTCGAAATTAAGATTTCGAAACCACCTGCCGACGAAACAGAACCCGATGTTCTCAACCAATTGTTGACCATTGATGTCCAACTTAGCACCTGGAAGAAAAGCTCGAATGCCCACTTGATGCCCTCCCAAATATCTGGATATCCTAATAAAGAATAGAGGAAAGAGAGAGAGAGAGAGGTTTGGAAAGAAACCAATAGCAATGAACAACGTCTTCGCTGTTACGTTGTTACCGAATGTGCAACATGAATTGTGTAAGACATTCGGAGGAAGAATCCGAAGAGTCTTACGTCTATAAATACTACCTCGTCCAAAGGTGGGAGAAAGAGATAGCAAGAAAGAAAGAGAAGAAACGAGAAAGAAAAGAAAAGAGAAAGAAAAGAAAAGAAAGAGAGACAGAGAGAGAGAGAGAGAGAGAGAGAGAGAGAGAGAGAGAGAGAGAAGAAAAATAAAGAGATAGAAAAGTAAAGGAAAAAATGGAAAAGGAAGAAAGAGAGCTGATTAGTCTAGGTTCAAGCCATAGCAACGACAGAAGGGATGACTAACTGAGTCAAACCAAGTTGACTCAGCAGGAAAACTCACTAGATCCATGCTTGATCAGATAGAGTGTAGTTGCGGACCCAAAATACACCTAACTAGCTTGACTAGATTTAGAAAAGCGATGCATTACTAGTCCTAAATCTTAGCCCGAGATTGACCCTAATTGTGTAATTCACATAATAAAATAACCTAACTTGGAGAGACTTATTAATTATGCCAGAATTGGGACACAACAACATAAATCTAACAACAGTCAGAAGAAATCATGTTTCGAAGTTGAGGATTTTTATCCTTTTAGTTTACTTGATTTAAGATATTATTATCCTGCCATTTCCATGACACTATGATATTCTTTGAAATTGTTTAATTTATAAATACCAACTATTTATCTTTAAGGAATAATGGTTGATGTGTGATGTTATTCATTCATGGCCTTTGAAAATTTATGAGAAGGTTTTCCTTCAAGCTTGCATTAATCTAAGTTGATATGAATTATCTTGCCTTCTACATGCTTCCATGATTTCCTTCCTGTAATTATTTAATTTATCATTAACAATTATCTACCCTTTTGAAAATTATGATATAATGTTAATTACAAGTGATCTTTATGAATTTATGTGAAGCGATGGATACAAACGTTGCCCTTGTCTTTATCAATTCGTTGAGTTAGCCCTTGCTACTCTTCTCTCTATTGAGTTGGCCATTGCCACTTTTCTACTATTGAGTTAGCCATTGCTACTCTCTTCCTTACTTTACTAACCTCGTGCTATTTACCTTTGAGGCTTGGGTATGTGTCTTCATATTCCAGAACCCTCATGTTTCGACTTTGTTCTCTATAAGTGCAAGTAATTTGTTAAGTATCACAACTAGTGATTTAAATATTTTATCATGGACGTAATGCACTTTGGGTAGAGACTCTCTTAGTTAACACGTAATTCCATGAGTTTTTGGGTAGTGGTACATAAATTAATGTATGTAATTCGCAATGCGTGTTACATGACTTTTGGGATTGGATGTTATAAATAGTCGCTCCATGAACTAATCTTGTTACGTAATTCATTCGACTCATGTGTTGTGTCATTTTGAGGTGTCGCATAAATTTACGATAACGTTGGCCATGCCAACGAATATCCGTAGTTTTGGGATGCGAGTAGAGTTGGGTTTTCTATGAACTATATTCTATATTGTGATGATCACTACGTATGATGAGTTGCACTCACTTAACTAAGTATGCATCTCATATAGGTAGTTTACGCATGCTGATACCCCTTATAGTAGTAGAGTATGAGACATATCAGAACCCTTACATTTTCTTTATAAATCTCTTGAATTATTGCTAATCTTAAAGGATAACCATCACTATGAGTAGGGCGTTGACCCTCTCCGAGCATACAGATGATGCAGGTGATGTATAGATTGAAGACCTAAAGGACCATCTCCCTATGAAAGAATATACTGAAAGAATATGTAGATAGTTTTATGATTTAGTTTTATACTTCTGCTACGAACTCTAAATTATAATAAGCTCCCATTGAAAGGGCATTTGACAATTTGCTAAATTCTCTTATTATTATGGAATGAGAATTATAGTTGATTTTATTCTCGTGAATGGTACCTTCATGAATGTGACTGGATGTGATATAAAAAAAAAATATGGTACAATTTTTAAAGCGTCCAATTCATACATTATTAACACCCGGTCTTCTTGGACATGAGTATAAACTCTAGACGTGAAAATTCGGGATATTACATCCGAGGTCCTTAGCAAAGATCTCAGAATCTCGAGTGTGTCACAGATATCCTCCAAGATCTTTGGAGAAGATCTCGGGTGGATCTCTCTTTAGATAAGATCTAATTATTTGGGATGAGCGAAGCTGTGCAACAGGAGGCCGAGGTGGTGTTGGCCGAACTAACTTGGGGCTAATATGTAGATCTAACTTGGAGGTAGTAAGCCGATCTGATCTAGAGGTAGTGGTTGGTCTAACCTGGAGGCAGTGAGCTGACCTAGACCTTTGTCGGCCTGATTCCTCTGGTCGAGCGATGGGTACTTTTATCTTAGTGACGATATTTTGAGGTCAACCTTATTTTTCGCTCAGTCTCGGATCAGGGGATGGTTCTTTCAGTCACATCGGTTTATTGCCCGACCTATATGGGCATGTGGAGCCCCAACATAACCTCATCTCCTTAGTCAATCCATGTTTTCCCATAATAGTAAGCCCCCTACTTCTGAGCTTATAAAGAGGGCTTAATAAGTAAGTTCATCCTAGTTAGGTCAGATCATTGCCTTTCGGGGTGTTGGGTCAATTCGTATTTAATGCCAGGTTAGGCGGCCACACAGGAACCAGAACATATCTACAATCATATTACATGGCACTCAAGACAGCATGTTCATGGCTTAAGGTCATGCACGCTGTCAGGGCACCTTTTTGGCATTTTGCAAATGGGACGATGATGTATGGTATGTTCTCGGTCGTGGAGTCATGTAACAAATGGTAGAGTCCCACGTGTTCGAGCGCGGGCGTCAATGAGCCTCTCTAGATGCCACATTGAATGTGTGCATTAAATGTCATGTAGATGGATTTACTATTAAAGGGGATGCACTAAGATGGGGCAGGGTTATTTTCCCCTTTGCCCTCTCCTTCTTCGGCTCCAGGATATTCCTAATGAACAACCTTTCAGCGTCTTCTCAAGTGAGCTTTCTTCCTCGATGAGCTTCGTTTCTGCATCCCTATTCCCCTCCCTCATTGTTTTCTTCTTTTCTTAGAGTTTTCGGTAACCTTTAGGTCCATGATCACGCCGGAAACATCTGGTCAGTGGGAGGGGGCATCTCGTTGCGAATGGTAGGTCAGACGATCTTCACCACATGTCGAACCCACCATCGCCCTTGATGATGATGAGCAGCCGAGATTTTCGGGCATCCTAGGAGTCGTGAATGGCTGAGCGGTCCCCGATGGAGCGTGCAGAGGGTGCGGAGGAGACTGTTCTGCCAACGAAGGAGACTTGTTGGTCCTCGTCGGAGTCTGAGGAGAGGGGGCCAGTTGGATCCCTACTGACGGAGGCCAACCTAGCGATGATCAGGCTGGGGATCACATTCCTAAAAGTCTTGCTGAGGGTGAAGTGGTTATTTTCTAGGTCACCCTTCTATTCGGTCTAAGGCTCCCCCTTCAAAGTATAGTGAGGAGGATCCTCGCATACCTGGGGTTAGCCCCTGAGCAGTTGATCCCTAATGCCTGAAGGGCATTGGTGGGGTCATTCATTCTCTGGTCCGAGCTTGACCAGCCTGAGCTAACCGTGAATGAGTTTCTCCACCTATACCATGTGAAATCTAACCCTTTACATGAGGGTTGGTATTACTTTGCCTCTTGGTAGGGGATTGGTAAACCTTAATCAGGGACGTCCTGAACTCAAACAAGAATTGGAAGAACAAGTGGTTATGGGTGTCGGGGGACTGGGAGATACCATGGATTTCTGGGCTGAGCTCTTGGGTTCCGACCTCCTTCACTAATCCAGGTTGGTATGTCTGCACATTATGCTTTAGTTTAATTTCTTCATCCCCTTCTTTCTATTATCTAACTATGGCTATTCATGACAGTTCTGCCTAAGTACCATGTTGGAGTGGGTGTAGAAGAATGAGCCTGAATTCCTAAGGCGAGGTCGGTGACCGCCAAGCTAAGGTCTTGGAAGTGCTTGATCACCCCCCAACTGTTACTCAAATTAGGTCTTAACTTTTTTTTGATAGGTATATCTTTTAGGGGTTTAACTATAAGGTTTCTTCTCGCTTACGTATTTGCTAACCTTTGATTATTGTCATGTAAAAATGCCTGAATCGAGGGGCTCCAAGCATAAAGCGCCCTCTCTAACCGAGGTGGCCCAAAAAAAGAAGAAGACAACCTTGAAGAAGCAGGGAACGATTGGGTCTTTGTCCGCCACAGGCCGGGAGGCTGCAGATACCATGCCGACCATGACTTCCACCGCAGCTGTCCCCAAGGTGGCTGAGATTGTTGTGGGGTTGGCTCCTATGGTAGAGGCCTAGTCTGTCATGGCCCAGAGGTTTGGGGAGTTGAGGCTGTAACGCCTTGAAAATCGAGGGTCGAGTAGAACCCCAACTCCCAAGTTCCAACACATCACTTACGCAACATAGATAATGATGATTAAATGTTGTCCGTATTAGTGCATTAAACATGAGTGGGATTATACCAAAATAGCATATCATACCCCAGAGACAGTTAAATTATGCAAGAGGAAGACTGTGATAAGTACATAAAGCATATAAGTTATTGTAAGTCCCCAGAGTATGAACGTCACCAGGTTAAATAGTTACATATATAATTCAAAAATATACAAAATGGTGAAGCATCATGTCATCTATCCATATCCCTATAGCCCCAAGATTCAACTTCAGGTATACATAGACCCGCCAGAGAGTTGCATGTAGGAGAACTCCTCGTTATCATAGAAGACAGGCTTCATCTTGGAAGCCTCGTCATCACCAAAAACTATAATAGAGTCTGATTGATATTTTAAAACACCGTCCCAGAACCTGGGAGTGAGTGATCAACTCAGTGGATCTATAAGGCAAAGGTTAACATATTATCAATTCAGTCAAGCAGTAATGATAAAGTAATACAACAAGCATTCCTATGTATTAATGATGTATGCCCTCACCTACACTCCCTCTGCGACATCATCTCACGATCGCAGCATGCACCCCTTCCTCTGTGCTCGACTCCAGTGCCAAAGGCACATGTAAATGCAGTGCATGTGTGTGATTAGCTAAGTTCTTAATTATACCCATTCATATACTAAGTTTGGGAAGCTAAGGTACCTCCTTTTATATTATTAACCCAAATAATGATCCATCTAGGGTCGTCAATCTTAGTTAATCACATACAATAAGCAAGTTCGAGAGTTACACTATAGGTCACTATGAGAGGCTCGTCACCGTCAGCGTAGGCTTATTTTGTACTCGAAGTCACTACCACTAATGCCCTACCAACTGGCAGTCTATTTTCGAAGGCTCGTCACCAACCCAACTGAGGAACACAGTCAGGCTGCACCGGGGTAGGCCTATTTCATACTCGAGGTCACTCCACTAACGGCCTACCAACTGGCAGTCTATTTTCGAAGGCACGTCACCAACCCGATTAGGGACCACAGCCAGGCTGTGCCAGTGTAGGTAGATAGCTCGAATATAGCGTCCCATACTACCGTATTCGGCTCACGAGTTTTGGATTACTCACTGGTCACTACGAGGAGGCTCATTGCCCCAGCGTAGGCTGACAGCTCGACCACGGTGTCCCATACCACCATGCCCGGCTCATGAGTCTTAGCGGATCATGGTACCATGGTTGAGACGAGTCTTTACATTGGTAAGGGGTACCTTAGGTTCAAGCAGTAGTGTTCATACATGGTAAACACACAATAGGCCAATCAGTTTATTAAACAAGTTCAACTGATACGAGCATACGATGAATTAATCAACAAGGTACCACTGTCGACGGTCAGCGTACGACTAGGATTCACCGAACGCATCAATTGAGGCTAGACTAATTCGGCCACCCAAATAGGAATTGTTACTGATTACCTAGACTACGTAGTAGTCCCAATCATGTTCAAATGTAGCATATGAAAACATGTGATAATCATATAGGCATTTAACAAACATTTCCAACATGAATCTTATTTGAGTATTTTATCGAACACATTGCACATATTGTCATATATTTTGTTTCATCCATAAATTGCATAATCAGAATTTAAGTTACATGAAGGAAACTATACATATAGATAAGGTAGTTGAGAATTCTATCTCAACACCCTTATTAAATACAGTTCATCAAACAATATCTCATTCAGACATTTTATCAATCACATAGAATATGTTATTATACATATGTGTTTTATACATAAATCACATAGTAGCGAGATATGTTACATGAAGGAAACTATAACTATAGATATGAAAATTTAGAATTTTATCTCAATGCACTTATTAAGTACGTTTCAACAAGTAACTTCTCATTCAGACATTTTATCAAACATTTAGACTACACATATCAACATACATGTAGTATATTAGTTATAACGTATATTACAACAAATCCTTTCATAAGAGAGTTGCCACACGTACCCCGATTATGTATTCTTAGTCAAACAATCATGGAAAGCACAAATCATAATTCCATATTCATTTAAACATTTCAACAAACACTTGGAATGCATTAAAATCAACATAGTTACATATATGTGTAAATATACAGAAAATATCGTATCTAAGCATATGTGATAACAATCAAGTCAGTCATAAATTATTAAATGACATTGAAAGCCTTGAAAACCATAACCTAAACATTTATAGTCCACACCTTTCGTCGGTAAACTCATATCGAACTCAACACTACGTCTCCACCTACGACACAACGACAACTTATAGTATGAAATAAGTTAGCTATTTCACATTTACTCTATTTGGATCCTTAAAACAGCTTAGGGTTAGGATTTCTTACCCAAGAACGGAGTCAAAATTGACAATGTAGTGATATAGGAAGGATGATTCGGCACGTGGAGTGGTGGGAACGAATCCCAGCATAGTCTCTCACTCTCCCTCTCTTCTCATCACTCTTTTCTCTTCATTTCTCTCTTCTCTCTCTAGGTTTTGGAGGAATTTTTATGGGAGAGAGAGGTGGGTTTAAGGGCTTTATATAGGCCCAGAATTGATGGTAATGGCCCCAAGGCCATGGTATACTTAGCTTATAGCCAAAAGTTGGCTGTTTTGGGCCAACGAGGCTCATCTGGAGGCCCATTTTCTGCATATGGTCAGAGAAAAGTTTCCTGACATTAGATCTATACCAAGTTAAGATCTCAGTCTGATTAGATCAGTGGATCGACCATGAAGGACCAGTTTCAGTTCAACGATCACCGGTAATCGATTAGGGCCACAAGTACACTGACATGTGTTAAAAAAATTTCCTAATTCGAGGGTATAATTGGGTCAGAATCTGACAGTCTGAAACCTCAAAATTGGCCTACAAGCGAATGACTCAATTCACTTAAGTCTCAGTTATTTCCTAAAGATATTCTTGTTTCTCACACGCTTTGCTCTGAGCTCAAGTTATACATTTCTAGATACTATTTGGACTTGATTTTAGAGATGATTGTCAAGCCCAGTAAGGCAGTCATAACCATATAGTTTCGTGGTAATTGGACTTTCGACGCGCAGTCCAAGTCTGATACGGAGTTTCATAATGCTCCCGAGAGCAACTGGGTTTTAAGATGGATCTTAGGTTTTTAGGTAATGTAGCGTTAGCAATTTTGCTAGTTTTGGGTCTTACAGTTCATAGTTAAAGTGGTTAGAACTAATTTTACAGATAATCTAGTTTAGCACTTAGTTAATTCTCGTTTAATTTCTAAAGGATTTGGTCCTTAGTGATTTCTGCTGGAGGTGGTACTCGGGTCTTTGTACGGATTTTTTTGGGACATTATAGAGGCCAATATTCCACTGCCTCAAGTAGAGGGCCCAATGGGTGGCTGAGGTAATGAGGCTCAAGATTCCTTAGGTTAGTCTACGCCTCAATGGAGGGCCTTTTGCCTTGGAATAAGCCGCATGTTACTAATGTCGAATTCACCAGGAAGATGGACATGCTTCCCGATGAGGTCATGGAGTAGTTGGTGAGGCTCCTTATTAAGGTAGGTTTTTCTTTCAAAATTTTCTTTAGTTACTTAGTTACTTTTGCATTTTTTGATGTGAGTTTTGTTTCAATTCACTCCTCTCTTGAACACTCATCGTGAGATATTGCGCAGTAAGGCAGAGTATAAGGAGGCTAAGGCCGCACTGCTACAGAAGAGCGTTGAAGTTGAGTAGCTGTGTTATGAAAATGTAGCTTTGAGGGCTCGAGTGGTGGGGGTGAACGCGATCCTAAAGGCTCAGGTCGAGGCAGTGAGCGCAACCCTAAAGGATAAGGTGGAGGTGGCGCTGACCAAGATGGAGGCGTCTAAGAGGCTTCTCGTCAAAGATTTGGTTATAAGTGCTAAATGGAAGTCTGACCTGGGTGAGCTGAAGCGCGAATATAGGTTAAAGATGAAAGAAGCCCAAGGAGTCATCCCCGTGGCTCAGGCGGCTGCAATGGAGGAGTATAAGGCCTCCAAGGATTACGAGGAGGATAGGGATGCACTATACGATCTCGGGTACAAGAAGTGCCTTGAGGACGTCAAAGGGGCATATCTTAAGCTTAATCTCTCTGATTTTGAGGACGACTATGAAATTGTGGTAGAACCACTATTTACCGAAGTAAAGATATACATCCAAATGTCCTAGAGGGGGGTGAATAGGACTTTTAAAGTTTTACTTCTTAACTAAAATTTTTACCAATTTTGAGATGAGTTAAGAGGACAACAAGAATAGTGAGAAATTAATTGATGCATTATATCAAACATATATTGTGTATAATTTTGAGCATTCAATTAATCATATATAGGCACAAATAACCATCACAAACATAACAATATATAGTGGTTCGGATATGTGCCTATTCCACTCCTAGCTAATGCACTCCCTCTTGGAGTGTGTCGGATTTCACTATCAAATGGTTTTAAATTAAGTTAACCATCAACTGTCACAACCTACACAAGGTTAACTAAAGAGCCTACAAAAGGCAACCTTAGATGCCTACACAAGGAGACACATCCTACACAAGGACACAACAAGGAGCCTACACAAGGCAACCTATGCCTACACAAGGCGACACATCCTATACAAGGATAACGTATTCTCCCGTCTGAGGCCTGTAAAGGTCTTAGTATGTTAACCACTAAGTATCAGTTCTACACAAGGAAAGATCTTCTATGTCACTGGACTCAAGTGACTTGTAAGTAAATGAGCCTCATTGATAACTCATGCTAAAGGTGATCTTCCTTATTGATGGAGGGTCTTCAGCTTTCTTGATCCGTAATAGGTGTAGATGCTTTCTATTCAAGTTATCGGTGTTTGGTCAAGATATTATATATAATCTTCTATATAAAATGTTGGTCTTTAAGTGATGAAGAGATTTCATAATATTTACCATTCAAGTGATTTCAACCTAATAATTTGTCATTAAGATGTTGCTGAAAGTTCCTTGAATGGTGGAGTTCATTCTTCAATCCAATCTATTAATTTCACAATGATTGTATTTAAGAAGGGATTGAAAGATGAACTCTAATGAGAAAGGAGATTTAAGATGGAAGGTAGATAAACTAGTAATAACTCTCTTAAATCTCACTCTTTTTCTCACTATGGAACCAAGGAAGCAATCCTCTTTAAATAGGCAATAAAGTTCAAATGGTAAAAAAAAAAGGGCAAAAATCTGTCTGCGTTCGATATCATCAAACATTGTTTGATTTCATTGAAGTTCCCTTCGATGACATGAACAGACTCCGATGTCATCGAGTTTTTCTTATCAAGAGAACTTAAAGGATGATGAGAGATTCTATATATATCCAACATTGATGTCAGCGAGACTGCATCAATATCATCAAAGTTTGAATTTTAATAACATCGAGTGGAGTTCGATGACATCAAATAATTCCTGTTTTCTTTCATAAACTCTCTGGACAGATTGGTTCCTATTTCGATGACATCGATCCTTCCTTGATGACATCAAGGTTTGAAATTCGATGTCATTGAAAGAAGTATGATGCCATCGAATAAATCGTGATTTTCCTTTAAAACTTGCTGGACCTTTTATGCCGGTATTTTAATCTCATCGAGCCTTCCTTGATGTCATCAAAATTTTAATTTCGATGACATTGAATGGGTCTCGATTTCATTGAATAAGTTAAGAGATATATAATATGGTTGCAGACATATTGAGGTACAAGGTCGATGTCATCGAGCAGATCTCAATGACAACGAATGATGTCATCGAGCATGTCTCGATATTATCAATAGTTGCAGAAAAGACATGTGAGTTTTCAACTATTCTTTCAACTAGGTTTTTTATTTTCTAACCTACCAAAGCTATTTTCCTAGATTTTTTTAGGATAAATTAGAGCATTTTTAAATGGAGATTTTACCTAAGGTGTTTTAGTCATGGAATGTGAGGTTTTCATTTACCTTTGGTGACTTTTACATACATCTATTTGTTAAGTCTTTAGTTTGTAGGTTTGGGTCGCAGGTGCTTATCACCCCTTTCAAGTCCTCATAGGAGGCCTTCGACGGGAGAGTACGTTTGGGTGTTGTGTGTTGACCATTGCTCTTATGTAGGGCATAAATTCTAGGTTCCTTGTGTGGATCCTTGGCCCGTGTGGCCTGTGTGGCCTAAAACAAAAGTTCCTTATGTGGATCCTTTACTCTTGTGTAGGGCATAAAACTTAGGTGCTTCATGTTAACCTTTTCTCTTGCGTAGGAAATAAACTTGTATATTGTGTAGACACGTATTAGGTACCTAGAGTCAACCTTATGTAGGTTGTAAGGGTTTAAGGTGAACCTGATTTGAAACCTCCATTAGTGAAATCCAGTACACTCAAGGGTTGAGTGCGTCCACCGGGAGTGGAGTAGGCACGTAGCCGAACCATTATAAATGATTGTGTTTTGGATTGTTATTTATATATTACTCTATTATGTTTACTTTAAATGTTCTCAAGAAGCATATTAACATGATTACTTAGAACTGATACGAATCACATCCCACACACAGTCACATAATTCATCCATCATACACTAAGTTTATATAATGGTTAAATACTAAATAGTCTTGTGATTGGATCCTCTATTTGGCTTGAAAGCCATTAGAGTTAAATTGAAGATATCTTGATAATTCCATATTAGATCAAGATTAGGTTAATGGGATTTTAAATTGTCACAAAATTTTATAAAGTCCTATTCACCCCTCTCTAGGAGACTTTAACCTATTCCTACTTCTATTAGAGAGGTCATTACCACAATTTCAGATAATGCTTAATGTTCTATTTTAATCATGTTTGTGGTGTAAGGTGAATTCAAGAGCTTGGATTAAAAAGGATGTTAAAAGCATGAATTTAATGCCCAAGAATCACTAAGACCAAGAATGAAGAATGCACATACTGAAGATCCAAGAAAATCAAGTAAAGAATGAAGAAAATTAGAGTTTTGAAGTGAATTTGTGTCATCCTCGACCAGTCCTGGCTCCAGCTCAACTAGTCCTGCATACGCTTAACTAGTCCTGAACTGTACTCGACTAGTCCTGGCTCGACCAGTCGAGCTAGCTCGACTCGAACTCCAGCAACTAAAATCGCTAAAATCAGGTCATCCTCAACTAGTCGAAAGTGCCCTTAACTAGTCCAAGGATTTCCTCGACTAGTCCAAGGTTACGTGGACAACACACAAAGTACAAAAATTTGAAGCGGTTTCTGGATTTTTCCAACTTGGTGTGAAAGTTTAAATTGCAAAACTATAAATAGGGGTCCTTTGGGCATCTCTAGGCATCATATAGGGTTTGAGGAGTGAAGAAAAAGCATGGAGAAGCCGTCACCAAGAGTTTTTCTACCCTTTCCTTTGTAGTTTTTATGATTTTCTTAAGAGATTCTACTTCAATCATGTCTATGGTTTGCTAAACCTCTTAGTTAGGGCTAAGAGGTGAAGCTTGTAGCATGATGGGATGTTTCTATTTCTTTGATTCATATTTATATTGAACTCTCTTTGATTCTAGTTTGATTATAAGAAATACTTTCAGTTTTTAATGGTTTGTTGTGACTCAAATTACAATAAATCTGCGATAGCTTTGAGTATGTTCTTTTCATGTACTGAGATTGTGAAATTAGGAAATCTTGTTGTTCGCCATTGTCCCTTGGGCATGGTTGGATGATGGAATCCTCCTTAACTTTCACAATTCTCCCAGATTGTTATGGGATTGGTATATCTTATTGTTTGCCTTGTCTCTAGGCATGGTTTTATGACGGTAGCACTTCCAGTTCTCACATCTTTCATTGAGAATTAGGTCAAAGGAAGTTCAGATTTGATTTTTACTAAGATATCTTCTAATTGGATAAGATGGGACTCCGATTCCAATCGTGTGACTTCAATCAAGTATAGATCTCCCTGATCTCTACAAGTGGATCCTTGGAAACCCTAGTTGGGACCTTTGAATTTCTTAAGTTTTTCATTAAATCTCTCACAATTACCCTCAAATATTTTAGATTTAGGTTTTTATATTTTTCTAGTTCTTCTTCTAGTTGCTTTCAGAAAACACACGAGATTAGTCCCTGTGGATTCGACCTCAGTCTCACCGAGATTATTACTACATTGTGACCCTACACTTGGGGTTGTGAACAGCCATCCTAAAGCAAGCTGCGCCACAGAAATACAAAGATCCCGGTAGCCCAACCATCGCTTGTGTAATTGAAAATTACCAGATTGAGCACGCACTTCTTGACTTAGGAGCGAGTGTAAATCTGACCCCTTACTTAGTATATGAACAACTGGGTCTAAGTGAATTAAAACCCACCCGGACTATATTATAACTTGTCGATCCCTCAATTCGTGTACCGAGAGAGATAATTGAGGATGTGTTGGACCAGGTTGAAAATTTCTACTACCCAGTAGATTTTATCATCTTGGATACTTAGCCCATCGTGGACTCAAGCACTCAAATGCCCACCATCCTTGGTCGCCCATTCCTTGCTACATCAAATGCACTCATTAATTGTAGGAATGGAGTCATGAATTTATTTTTCAAAAATATGACGTTGGAGCTCAATATCTTTTTCATCCTCTTAATTGAGAATGGAGGATGATGACAATACTCACGATATTAACATGATTGATTCTTTCATGGAGGATAGAACTCTGATGACCTTATCCTCTGACCCTCTAGAGATGTGTTTGGCCCACTCCCATGATTTAGATGATGATATGATTAGGGAAATGGGTGTCATGCTTGATACTGTACTGTTACTTGAAGTTAACAGATGAAGGCTACAATTTGAAGAATTACCCCAAACTGTTGTAGTACCTCTACTGTCTAACCTTAAGTCACCGAAGCTTGACCTAAAATATTTACCCTCTTATTTGAAATATGTTATTCAGGTCAAGATGGGACATACCTGGTAGTAATTTCTTCCCACCTTGAGCAAGAACAAGAGAGTATGTTTATTGCTACTCCGATTAAGCATAAAAGAGCCCTTAGATAGTCGATTGCAGACATCAAGGGAATCGACCCTTTGATTTGTACTCACCGCATTCATCTTGAGGATAATGTGAAGACCTCTCGGCAGCCACAACATAAATTAAATCTAAACATGAAGGAAGTGGTTAAGGTCGAAGTTCTTAAGCTATTAGATGTGGGTATCATATACTCTATATCCAATAGCCAATGGGTGAGTCTGGTTCTTAAGAAGTCTGGAATCACAATTGTAGCCAACGCTGACAATGAACTCGTGCTAACTAGAGTCACTACTTATTGGAGAATGTGCATTGATTATAGGAAGTTGAATATCATCACGAGGAAGGACCACTTTCCTTTTCCCTTCATTGATCAAATCTTGAAAAGGTTAGCTAGTAATTCCTATTACTGTTTCCTTGATGGATATTCAGGATACAATCAAATTAAGATAGCCCCTGAAGATCAGGAAAAGATAAGATTTATATGTCCTTACGACACCTTTGCTTATCGAAGGATGTCATTCGGGCTATGTACTGCTCCCACCACTTTTCAGCGATATATTTTAAGTATTTTCTCTGATATGGTAGGGTAATATTTAGAGGTCTTCATGGACGATTTCTCTGTCATTGGTCCATCCTTCAGCGAATGCTTGAAAATTTTAAAAAATGTGTTTAAGTGATGTGAGGAAAATAACTTGCTACTGAATTGAGAAAAGTGTCACTTCATAGTTCGTAAGGAAATTGTCCTTGGACATATCATCTCATTCAAGGAAATTGAGGTAGATAAGGCTAAGACTGATCTTATCTCTAACTTACCTCCACCAAAGAACATACTAGACATGCGATCCTTCCTAGGACAATACGAATTTTATAGATGATTCATAAAAGACTTTAATCACCTCTCTCATCCTTTATATAATCTACTTCAAAAGGACATACCATACGAGTGGACTGAGCAATGCCAAGAAGCATTTTTTAAGCTCAAGGGCATGTTAACCATTGCACCTATAATGCAACCACGCGACTGGAACTTTCCTTTTGAATTATGTGTGAAGCATTCGACTATGCTCTCAGGACGGTGTTAGGCTAGAGAAAAGAAAAGAAGCCCTACGTTATTCACTATGCAAGTAAAACTCTAAATCCTGCTCAAGTGAATTACTTTACTAAGGAGAAGGAACTCATCACCGTAGTATTCATTTTGGACAAATTTAGGTCCTACTTGATCGGATCCAAGATCATCGTCTACACTGATCATGCGGCGCTTAAGTATCTTCTTTCTAAGAATGATGCTAAGCCTCACTTGATAAGATGGATCCTCTTACTCCAGGAATTTAATTTAGAAATAAAAGATAAAAAAGGGAGTAGAGAACGTAGTGGCTGACCATCTTTCCCACCTTGATCTCTCTAATTCCCTTGAGACGACACATATAAATGACATGTTCCCTGATGTTGAGGGTCAAATATTGCATATTAAACCCTAATTATTGTATAATTTTATGAACATGATATTGTTTAACGTCCTTTTTTATTATGTTTGTGTTGCAAGGTGAATTTAAGAGCTTGGATTGAAAAAGGGTGCTAAAGGCATGGACTTGATGCTAAAGAATCACCAAGGTAAGGGACGAATCTTAAGGGACCGAGATCGAAGAATTCACACGCCAAAGATCTGAGAAAATCAAGTGATTAAAGATAAAGGGGCCTGAAAGTCATCCTGAATGCAAGATCACAGGGTTCCCACCATCCGTTTGGCTTAAAACTTTATCTGGCCTGAGGATCACAAAATAACCATTCACATAAAATTTCAGCCATTAGATCTTTGTGGAAGTAGCCCAACGGACAGATCAACCACTAAATCACTGATTTGGGGCCCACTTGATATCTAGATATGCTTCAATTTTAGTCTCAACCCATTGGATGGAGGAGAGGATGAATGGAGTAGATTTATCAAAAACATCACTGTGGGACCTACCCATGTGATGTGTGTGCACCGCCGGTGCACAGCCGAGCAGCACTGGACCCAGACCTCGGTCAAAGATTGGGATGACCTGATCTCTTACACAGCAAGGGATGTTCGCCCGTTGTGACGAGAAGTGGGCCACCACCGTCCATCATATGGATGATCAAGACCGTCCATTCGATCCGGAGGGTAGCCACAACCCTACTCATGGAGTCCTTTTACTCCCATGCACATGTACACACGCATATCACCGTCGAACGTAGGATGAACGGCATGAAGATTCGATCCTTTGGGCTACACCAAACTCGACCAAAACCACCACTTTTCGACTGAAATCGTGACATGAATCCAATGGATGGGGTGGATTTCTCCAAAAACATCACTATGGGGCCCACCGAACACCTCAACGTAATCTCATACGCATGGCTTGTGTCTGGAAAAACCAGGACTTTCGGGCCATTCTATGACCAAGATTACGACCAAATTTGTGATCTGGACCGTCTAAACCACTTATAGGGGGCAACTGACCATCGCCAAGGAGCTTGAACGGCTCAGATCCTACAACCGGTTCTCCCTTGTGCCAAAACACGGGTCAAGCGCAAGACAAGTTGCGATTTTACATTTTCTGGCTGTGTAAGAGTTACGCACCGCCTCTCCACCGATTTCAGCCTCTCCTTACGTACAACCAACCCTCCTGCTACTCATAAAAGGGGAGAGAGAGAGAGAGAGAGAGAGAGAGAGAGAGAGAGAGCATCTTGGACATGGAAAAGCAAACATGGAGAGAGAGAGAGAGAGAGATGTGGAGACGGCCGGCTGGAGTCTTCCTTCTTTCACTTTTCTCCCTTCTTTTGGTTTTTTCTTCTCCTTTTATGCTTTCCTGAGATTTTAGCGTCATCATGTCAATGATAGGCTAAACCTCTTAGCTAGTGCTAAGAGGTGAAGCTTGTAGCATGATGGGACATGTCTATGGCTTTGATTTATGTTAAGTTGAACTGATTTGATTCTCATTTGATTAATAGGAATGCTTTCAGTTTTTAATAGTTTATTGTGACTTAAATTAAAATGGATCTGTGATAGCTTTGAGTATATTCCGTGCATGTATTAAGTTTGAAAGCATAGAAATCCTGTTATTCACCATCGTCTCATGGACATGGTGGGATGATGGAATCCTTCCTAATGTTTATAACTCTCTCAGATTAGATGTGGATTGGTTAAATTCTATTGTTTACTTTGTCTCATGGGCCTAATTTTTTGATGGAATCAATTCTAGTTCTCATCCCTTCTTCCATTAAAAAGTAAATCAAAGGAAGTTCATATTTGAGTTTTAATGAAATATCTTCCAACTGGATGGAGATTGGACTCTAAATCCAGTTGAGTTTGTGAATCAAGCATAGATCTCCCTAATCTCTACAAGTGGATCCTTGGCACCCTAGTTACCACCTTTAATTTCTTTAATTTTAATTACTTTTATCACAATTACTCTCTTAAGTATTCCAGATTAGGTTTTGATCTTTTTCTAGTTCTAGTTCTAGTTGCTTTCAAAAGACACACAAGTTTAGTCCCTGTGGATTCGACCTCGGTCTTACCAAGATTATTACTACATCGCGACCGTATACTTGGGTGGTGAACAAGTTTTTGGTGCCGTTGTCAGGGATTAATGGTTGCATTTTTATGAGATTAACTAGTTTTAGAATTAGGTTAAGATTAGGGATTTCTAATTTTCGGATTAGGTTTTTTTATTTAAATTTTTTAGAAACTAACCTAACTTTCCTGTTCCTGTTTTGTAGGACCTTGAGATAGACTTTCTAAATTTGAAATCTCTTTCTAATTATCTATTTTCTATTTTTAAGATTAGAGATTTTTTCTATTTTTAGAAACTAACTTGTCTTCTAATTTTAGGTTTAAACACTTTCCTTTTTTTTTTGAAACTAGTGTACTTTCTAATTTTAGAATTTCTATTTTTAGAAACTGATTTGTTTTGTTTTGTTTTGTAAGATCTTGATTAGGAACTTCTAATTTGGTAACTTCTTTCAAACTCTTCTCTCTTTCTAATTCTAGATTTGTATTCTTTTATTTCTTTTAGGTTTAGGTTAAAATCTGAGATTGAGGGCTGCGAGTGTTTCATACCCAAGTGGGTCCGTGACAACACTCGACGTCTCTTGACTGAAAGAGGATTGGTTGAAGGGTTAACTATCCATCGCAGGATTAGACGCCACTCGAGATCCTCAGTGTTAATTGAAGTGATGGTTGTAAATCAACCAGTAAATCAACAACCTCAACCTAAGGCTGAGGAAGTCTAGGATGAGAATTAGATACATCAAGCACCCCCACCTCGTACTTTGTGAGATTATTTACAACCAAAGAGGGTGAGCACACCCTCATGCATGGCTTTTTAAGAAAATACGGGACACATGGATATCAAGCCAGGGGTGATCCAACTCCTTCCTAAATTTCATGGGCTTGAGTCAGAAAATCCATATTTATACCTGAAAGAGTTTAATAAGATCATAACCACTTTATATTTTTCAAACGTATCTAAGGACACAGTCAAGTTGAAACTCTTTCCCTTTTCTTTGAAAGAGAAAGCTAAGATGTGATTGCATTCACTACATCCTAGATCTATTGGCAAATGGAATGATATGATAAGGGAGTTCATAAAGAAATTTTTTTCACATCATAAAACAAACACCCTTAGAAAGTCAATCATAAACTTCTCCCAAAAGGAGGATGAAACATTCTTCCAATGTTGGGAGCGGTTCAAAGATCTTGTCAGTTCATGTCCATAACACGGTTTTGAAACGTGGCGCATTACACACTTTTTCTATGATAGACTGACAACTTTCATGCGCCAATTGGTTGAGACAATGTGCAATAAGGAATTCATGAATAAAAATGTCGATGATATATGGGACTACTTTGATAGATTTACTGAAAACGCACAATCATGGGACACATACCCAAACTCAAGTACCACTTCTAGGCCCACCCAATCAAAGGAAAGGGGAGGATTATACCTTCTAAAAGAGGATGATGATATCAATTCTAAAGTGACTAATCTCATAAGGAAATTCGAGGCCATGGAATTAAAGAAGAATAAGGTTAATGAAACTGTTTGTGGTATTTGTGATTGCAACATTCACACAATTGAAAATTGTCCAATAATACCTGCCTTTTGAGGGGTGCTGAATGATGAATCTAATGTCGTGAATAGTTACCAAAGACCTTTCAACGGACCTACCTCCAATACATACAATCCTAGTTAGAGAAATCATCCAAATTTTAGTTGGAGGAATGGACAAACTGCTACTCCTCAATGTTTCTTTAATCAAATTTCAAATCAAGGAAAACCTCAAGAGGATCCGGTTCAAAAATATATTTGAGACCAAGAGCTACTCAACTAGGAAATCAGATCGGCTTTGGGATCACTTATGTTATCTATTCAAAGAATAGAGTCGCACTTAACAATTGGGGGAAAGGGGATGCTTCCTGCTCAACCTCTCCCCAATCCTCAACTGTAATATGAGATAAGTGATTTAAACACTTCAAATCAAATGGAGCAAGCTAAATCTATCACCACTCTTAGGAGTGAGAAGACCATTGAAAAAACCATTCCGGTTAGGGCTGAAAAGTCTAAGGAACCAGAAGAGGACAACAATGATGGATCTAGCTATGCCCTATAAGAATTAGAACTGAAACTTCAAGGCAAGTCGATTGCCCTATTCCCCCAATAGTTCATTGCACCAAAACCTCTCTCTAAAGAGGTGTTGAAACAAGTGAAGGTCAATATTCCTCTACTTGATGTCATTAAACAAATACCTTCATACGTTAAATTTCTAAAAGACTTGTATACAACTAAAAGACAGCAAAATATTCAAAAGAAAATCTTCTTAACTGAGAAAATGAGTGTCATCCGAAAGCAAGATGCACCATAGAAATTCAAAGATCCTAGTAGCCCAACCATCGCTTGTGTAATTGAAAATTACCACATTGAGCATGCACTTCGTGACTTAGGAGCGAGCGTAAATCTAATTCCCTATTCAGTGTACAAACAATTAAGTTTGGGTAAATTAAAACCCACCCTAACTACATTACAACTTGCTAATTGCTCGGTTCATGTATCAAGAGAGATAATTGAGGATGTGTTGGTCCAGGTTGACAAATTCTACTACCATGTAAATTTTATCGTCTTGGATATAGAACCCATCAGTAACATGAGCACTTAGATTCCCATCATTCTTAGTCATCCAATCATTGCCACTTCAAACATAATTATTAATTGCAAGAATAGAGTCATGAGTATGTCTTTTGAGAATATCACATTGGAGTTGAACATATTTTTCAATATAAGAAGATGGTTAGAGGATGATGACGATTTCCACGACATTAACATGATTGACTCTTTCATGGAAGATAGAATACCTTTAACCTTATCCTCTGACCCTCTAAAGATGTGCCTGACCCACTCCCATGATTTTGATGATGACGTGATTAAGGAGATGGGTGTCATGCATGATACTGCCCCGGTACTTGAAGTTAACCGGTGGAGGTCACAATTTGAAGAGTTACCCCAAACTAATGAAGTGCCTCTCCCCTCTAACCTCAAGGCACCAAAGCTTGACATAAAACCTTTCCTCTTATTTGAAATATGTTTATTTAGGTCAAGATAAGACATACCTAGTGGTGATTTCTTCCCACCTTGAGCAAGAATAGGAGAGTATGCTCATATCTACTCTCATTAAGCATAAGGGAGCCCTTGGATGGACAATTACAGACCTCAAGAGAATTGACCCTTTAATTTGTACTCACTATATTTATCTTAAAGATAATGCAAAGACTTCTCAGCAATCACAACATAGACTAAATCCAAACATGAAATAAGTGGTTAAGGCCGAGGTTCTTAATCTATTGAATGTGGGTATCATATACCCTATATCCGATAGTCAATGGGTGAGTCCAATTCAGGTGATTTCTAAGAAATCTGGAATCACAATTGTAGATAATGCTAACAATGAACTCGTGCTAACTAGAGTCACTACTGGTTGAAGAATGCATATTGATTATAGGAAGTTGAATACCGTTATGAGGAATGACCACTTTCCTTTGCCCTTTATTGATCAAATCTTGAAAAGGTTAGCTGTTCATTCCTATTACTGTTTCTTTGATGGGTATTCGGGTTATAACTAAATAGAGATAGCTCCTAGAGACCAAGAAAAGACCACATTTATATGTCCTTACGACACCTTTGCTTATCGAAGGATGCCATTCGGAATATGTAATGCCCCTGACACTTTTTAGCGATGCATGATGAGTATTTTTTCTGATATGGTGGGGAAATATCTAGAGGTCTTCATGGACGATTTATCTGTCTTCGGTCCATCTTTCAGCGTTTTCTTAAAGAGTCTTAAATGTGTGTTGAAAAGATATGAAACAAAGAATTTGGTACTCAATTGGGAGAAGTGTCATTTCATGGTTCGTAAGGGAATTGTCCATGGACATATCATCTCGTCTAAAGGAATCGAGGTATATAAGGAAAAAATTGATCTTATCTCTAACCTACCTCCGCCTAAAAACATACAAGACGTGCAATCCTTCTTAGGACACACTAGTTTTTATAAAAAATTTATAAAGGACTTTAGTCTCCTCACTCATTCTTCATGTAATTTACTTCAAAAGGATACACTATATGAGTGGACTGAGCAATGCCAGGAAGCTTTTACTAAGCTTAAAGGCATGTTGACCAATGCACCTATCATGCAACCACTCGACTGGAGCCTTCCTTTTAAACTTATGTGTGACGCATCTGACTATGCTCTTGGGGTGGTTTTAAGCCAGAGAAAAGAAAAGAAGCCTTATGTTATTCATTACGTAAGTAAAAATCTAAATCCTACCCAAGTTAACTACTCAACTACAGAAAAGAAACTCTTAGCCAGAGTGTTCGCATTGGACAAATTTAGGTCCTACTTGATCGAATCCAAGATCGTCGTTAACATAAATCATGCGGCCCTCAAGTATTTTCTTACTAAGAATGATGCTAAGCCCCGCCTAATAAGATGGATCTTCCTACTCTAAGAATTTAATTTAGAAATAAAAGATAAAAAGGGAGTAGAGAACGTAGTGGCTAACCATCTTTCTCACCATGATGTCCCTAATTCCCCTAAGACGACACATATTAATGACATGTTCCCTGACGAACAACTGTTCAAAGTCTCTCATTTACTTTAGTTTGCTGATATTGTTATCTTGCCACAAGTTTCATGCTGACACATTGGACTGTGCAAGATAAGAAGAAATTTTTCACCGAGGTGTGCAAATTCTTCTGGGATGATCCATATTTATTTGAATATTACCCAGACCAAATCTTAAGGAGATGTGTGTCAGACGATGAGCATTAGAGTATCATCTCCTTCTATCACTCACAAGCCTATGGTGGGCACTTTTCTATTAAAAAGACCATAGCTAAGATTTCGTAGTGTGGCTTTTATCGGCCCACTATGTTCAGTGACACTCATGAATTTTACAAAGCTTATGAGCATTGCCAGAAATTAGGAGCATTGTCCCATTAAAATATGATGCCCTTGAACCTCATTCTTATCATAGAAGCATTTAACTGCTAGGGCATCGATTTCATAGGGCCATTTTCCCAATCCTTTGGAAATCTATATATTTTACTCGCCATAGACTATGTCACTAAATGGGTCGAAGCGATTCCGTGCCGAAACAATGACCATCGAATAGTCATTAAATTCTTGAAATAGAACATCCTTTCCCAGTTCGAAACGCCTCGAGCCATCATTAGTTATGGGGGCTCACATTTTTGTAATAGACCATTCGAGAATATAATGAAGAAATATGGTATCTCTCATAAAGTGAGCACTCCATACCACCCACAAACAAGTGGGCAAGCCAAGATCTTCAATAGAAAAATTAAACACATTTTGAAAAAGACGGTTAGCCCTAACCATAAGGATTGGTCAATTCGATTGACCGATGCCTTATAGGCTTACCGTACCGCATTTAAATATTGGAATGTCTCCCTTCAGACTTGTCTATGGGAAGGCTTGTCACTTGCCTGTAGAATTAGAACATAGAGCTTACTGGGCGATCAAAAATTTGAACTTCAATCTAGATAACGCTGGCTCGCTGCACAAGCTTTAGTTGAATGAACTCGAAGAAATACGGAATGATGCATACGAGAACTTGAGAATTTATAAGGACAGGATGAAAGCGTTTCATAACCAACATATTCTATGAAAATCATTCATGCCAGGTCAGAAAGTCCTTTTATATAATTCTTAGTTACATCTCTTTCCGGGTAACTACGATCTCATTGGACTACCCTTTCACCATTATCAATGTTTATCCTCATGGGGCTATTGAGATTCGGAATTCAGACAATGGTAATGAGTTTAAAGTAAATGGACATCAATTAAAGCCATTTTTTTTGAGAAATTTGATTCAAAGGACATGTCTATGCCTCTAAATGATCCTATTTACCAGGATTGATCTCCTCGTCTGATGAAGGTATAGGTAGGTTTAATGCTTTCATAAGACTAGGGTAGTTTGCTTTTTGTCGTTCTAGGATAATTGGCTTTATGCTATTAGGATAGTTTACTTTGTTAGTTTAACTCTTGTGCCGAGCCACCTTCACACTGAGATCTCTTTGGAAAAAGTCATTCAATTTCCTTCAACATGTACTATCTTTCCATCACTTCTCCCTTACTTTCGTTGTCTTATGTACATTACATGATTATATCTTTTATATTGAGGACAATGTAGATTTTAAGTTGGGGATGGGAGATTAGGTTACCTAATAAGTGTTTTCTTGGTCTTGAGCAAAAATTGTGAAATTTTTTAAATTTTTCTGGAAATTCTTGTGAATTCGAAGTGATTTTGTCACCCATCTTTGATTTAGAAATATAAGATACTTAATGTTGGTTATTTATGACTCTTGGCTTCGGCTATCTGTTAGATTTTATAGTTAAGTTTGAATTAATAATCCATGATTAGAAGTTTCAAACATTGGTTGAGTTATGATTTAACATGTCACACCTAACTTACACATTAAATCTTTAGTTTGATATTGAATTGTTAACCTGGTAATCATTAGGCATGGAAGGAGACAACCTGGGAAATTTGTCTATCATGTTCAAAAAAAAAAAAATACCCAGCTAAAAAACATTTGTCATCAAAAACGGCTACTTGTTAAAGATCTTTAAAAAGGGTTAAGACAACGTGAAAGCCATCGATGGAAAAATCAAAAGTTGGAAGAATAAAAAGGCTGAACTGTAAGGCAAGCTTCGGTTTAGGTTGAGTTATCTGGAATGCTCATTTTTATCAATGCTATCATGAAAATTAACGATTGTATCTATAATTGTGATAAGTCGAGGTCGCACTAAACACCAATGGAACTCAATGTTTAGAATTTTTCTAATTGATGGAGTAATACCTTGAACTTGACCATGAAGTTTACCATGTGCTTGAGTTTAAGAGAAGAAAATACCTAACATTGACTTATCTTGGAATTATAATATCTAGATTATTTTTTAAAAATCACTTGGGTTTATAGAAATTGTCCTGTAATTCTTAAAATATTTTTCACATACGTTGCTTGGGACTAGCAAAATGCTGGTTGGGGATTGTGTTGAGGGTCAAATATTGCATATTAGACTGTAACGTCTCGAAAAAATCCGTACAGAGATCTGAGTACCAATTCGATCAGAAATCACTTAGGATTAATTCCTTTAGAAAATAAGCGAAAGTTAACTAGCGCTATGTTAGATTAGTTGTGAAATTAGTACTGTTCGCTTTAAATACGTTCTATAAGACCCAAAACTTGTGAAACTGTTAACGCTATAACGTCCTGAAACCTAGGATCAAACTCTAAACCCGTTTGCTCTCATGAACCCTTTAAAACTTTGTATTGGATCTAGACCGTGCATCTAGAGTCCGATATATATAATCTTAGACCATTATGACCGCTTAGCTGGACTTGACAATCGCTTCAAAAATCAAGCCCAACTGATGTTCTGAGGCTATTTCATTGAGCTTGGAGCAAGGAGTGTGAGAAAGAGTGAAATTCATTAAAAACTAAATGTGATTTAAATAAATCTAGCACGTTTCGCTTGTGGGTTAAGTATAAGCATTCAGACCATTGGAATCTGACCCAAATACACCCTCGGATCAGGGAACATTTCTCACTCAGGTCAGTGTACTTGAAATCCTTGATCAAATCTCCGTGACCGCTGAATTGAAACTGGTTCGCCACGTGCAATCTGGGAACACTACCAGACTGAAAACTTAATGTGATCAGGTTCCATTATCCATAAGCTTAATTCCGAACGCATTTGGTCAGGGGACCTCTAGAAATGCTCTTTTAGATCGGGAAAGACCCAATTTAGTTATAACTCGAGTATACCTTTGTTTCAAGTCTAAATAGGTGAGTTTCTAACCTATTTAAAGACCTTAAACCCTCTCACACCCCTCCCATATGAATTTTCTAAAACCTAGAAAAGAGAAGAGAGAAAAGAGAGAGATTCGGTGAGAGTTGTGAGGGGAACTTCCTGCCATTCGATCCGACTTCTACACGTGCTTAACTACCGCGTTCTAATCACTCTTCTGGTAATTCCAACTTCATTCTAGGTAAGAAAACCCTAACCTCAACCTGTTTTAGGGATTCTAGCAATACAAGTAGCGAAGTAGCTGACCTATCTTGTAAATTAGGTTGTCATATCGACGTTGATGAAGCGTAGACTTTCTATTCGAATTGATACGCGTCTACGACAAAAGGTGAGGATTCTAGATGCTTAGGTTAACTGATTTCAAAGCTTTCAATGTCATTTAATAGTAGATTATCGACAAGAAGGCCGTTTGACGTGTAGAACATGCTGTCTGTTTTCCATTTTGATTGCGTACGGAGAATATGAGATTTAGGGTATTTTAGGCATTTGTAGGAAATACCGTATACATCCGTATTTTGCCAAAATGATTGCCATGTTTATTTGTCGTGTTATTATACAAGATATGCGTGTATGATCTGTTTGGCAAAGAGATTCGCCCTAATGCGCACTTTGGGTCGACATACGCTATGTAGACTAATGTGTGTAGACTAAGTGTTTGTATAAATGTTTGTATTAGTATGTATTAAGTAAATGTTGTTGTAGATTAGTCTTGAGATTGAATTCTCAATTAATATGATGATGTACATGATTTTTCTCCATGTTGTTATTGAATTGATTTCCGTATATGTATGGAATACATGTGTTTGGTTGATTTTCTTACGTTGTATGTTATTAACATGTTGCTAACATGCTTGGATTGTTTGTATTTTATTTATGTTACTCTCATATGACCACTGATGTTGATTATAAGTGCTTGGGGCTATGCTTTAGTCCAGGTAGTCGGTAATAGATTCAAATTCGTGGTTGGCTTCTATTTGCCACGAAGGACGCGTCGATGAACGTGAGTCGTGCTTTGGGTTGGCCGCAGTGGTTAGGCGACATGAGGTGTTTTATGCAATTTATGTCGTTCAGCTTGAGGTGCGCTTGTGCTAGTCGAGCCCGTCAAGTAACCCTATTGACCGTTGTATGTTCACCTTGTATTGGTCATAACTGCTTGAACCTAGGGTACTGAACTTACCAGTGAAAACCCTGATAATCATGGTACCTTGATCCATAAAGATTCATGAGCCGGGCATGGTGGTATGGGACACCGTGGTCTAGTTGTCGGCCTACGCTGGGGCCACAAACCTCCCCATAGTGACCAGTGATCACCTTAGACTCGTGAGCCGATTGTGGTGGTATGGGACACTACATTCGAGCTGTCGGCCTACTCTGATTGGTGACGAGCCCTTTGTAGTGACCTCGAGCGTATTCTGAGTCTACGTGAGGCGACGACCTTTCGTAGTAACAAGAGTACATTAGGTCTGTATTGATAATGTGATGGGGGAGCGGTGCAACGAGTGCAAACAACAGCCCTGGCAGCCCTTGCAGCGACCTAGAAATATAACATCGTATGAGACTACTAGGAGTGATGACCCTAGACAGGATCCGTGTTGGGATTGATATAAGGAAGGTACCTTCGTTTCCCAATCTTGTTGTATGAAAGGACTAATAACAACTCGGTAATCATATCCACATCGCACTGCATGTGCCTGGAAGATGTGGAGCACTGAGGGAAGAAAGCATGCCGCGGACGTATGATGGTGTCGCATGAGGGAGTATGTCGGTGAGGGCATCCATCATGTCATTTCATGCTTGCATTAACAACAGTATCTAGGAATGTCTGATTGATTGCTTTACTATTATTACATAATTGATTTAATAACATGCTAATCTTTGCTTTATGATTTCACTGAGTTGATCACTCACTCCCACGTTACGGGACGGTGTTTGCAACACCTACCAGACTCTGTCTTAGATGCAGGTTGTGAGGAGATCCAGGAGCTGGAGCCAAACTTCTACGAGGACCAGGACGAGTTTTCGTACATGCAGTTCTCTGACGACTTCGCATAGGTGGCCTGGATCAGCGGGATTTTTTCTAGTTGGACTATTATATGACATTTGATTTTGGTTTATGATATGTATATGTGACTCAGAGATGTATTCATACTTTGGAGACAGTTCGAGATTGTTTTGTTGTATACACAGTGATATATATATATATATATCTTTCAGTCTTCCGCTTGCGTTTTATCACTGGATCTGGAGTATGAATTACAGTTTTGGTATAATCTCACTCATGTTAATGCACTAACTCAGACAACATTGAATCATTAGCATATTTGTTGCATAAGTGATGGTCTGAAACTTGGGAGTTGAGTTTCTACATGATTCCCAATTTTCAGGGCGTTACATAGACCCTAGTTATTGCATGATTTTACGAGCATAATACTATTTAACGTCCTATTTTGATCATGTTTGTGTTGTAAGGTGAATTTAAGAGCTTGGATTGAAAAAGGGTATTAAAGGCATGAATTTGATCCTCAAGAATCACCAAAGTAAGGGACGAATCTTAAGGGACCGAGATCAAAGAATTCACATACCAAAGATCCAAGAAAATCAAGTGATTAACGATAAAGGGGCTTGAAAGTCATGCTGAATGCAAGATCATAGGGTTCCCACCATCCTTTTGGCTTGAAACTTTATATTTGGTCTAAGGATCACAAAGAAACTGTTCACGTAAAATTTCAGTCATTGAATCTTTATGAAAGTGACCCAACAGATAGATCAGCCACTAAATCACTGATTTGGGACCCACCTGATATCTAGATATGCTTCAATTTTGATCTCAACACCTTTAATTAGATGAAGGAGAGGATGAACGAAGTAGATTTATCAAAAACATCATTGTGGAACCTACCCGTGTGATGCGTTGCACGCAGGTGCACAACCGAGCAGCACCAAACCCAAACCCTGGTTAAAATCGGGTTGATCCAATCTCTTACGCAGCAAGGGACGTCCATCCCACTGTGATGCATAGTGGGCCACCACCATCCATCATGTCGATGATCAGGATCGTCCATTCGATCCAGTGGGTGGCCACGACCCTAGCCATAGAGTCCTCTTACTCCCATCCATAAGTACACACGCAAATCACCGTGAAACGCAGGTTGAATGGTATGAAGATTCAATCCTTTGGGCCGCACCAAACTCGACCAAAACCACCCTTTTTGACAAAAATCACGATAGAAATCCAATAGACGGGATGGATTCCTCCAAAAACATCACTGTGGGGCCCACCTAACACCTCAGTGCAATCTCATGCGCATGGCTTGCATTTGGGAAAACTGGGACTTTCGGGCCATTCTACAACAAGATCACATCCAAATTTGTGATCTGGACCATCCAACCCACTTTCAGGGGGCAACTAACCATTGCCAAGGAGCCTAAATGGCTCAGATCCCGCAACCGGTTCTCCCTTGTGCCAAAACATGGTTCGAGCACAAGACGAGTTACAGTTTTACATTTTCTGGCTTCGTAAGAGTTACGCACCACCTCTCCATTGACTTCAGCCTCTCCTTACACACAACTAACCCTCCTGCTGCCTATAAAGAGAGAGAGAAAACATGGAGAGAGAGAGACGTGGAGACGGCCAGCTGGAGTCTTCCTTGTTTAGCTTTTCTTCCTTCTTTACTAAGAAAACGGTCTCCTTATGCTTTACTGAGTTTTGAGTGTCATCATGTCGATAATAGGCTAAACCTCTTATCTAGGGCTAAGAGGTGAAGCTTGTAGCGTGATGGGACGTGTCTATGGCTTTGATTTATGTTAAGTTGAACTGATTTTGATTCTCATTTGATTAATAGGAATGCTTTCATTTTTTAATGGTTTATTATGACTTAAATTACAATGGATCTGTGATAGCTTTGAGTATATCCTATGCATGTATTGAGGTTGAAAGCGTAGGAATCATGTTATTCACCATCATCTCATGGACATGGTAGGATGATGGAATCCTTTCTAACATTCATAACTCTCTCAAATTAGATGTGGATTAGTTAAATTCTGTTGTTTTCTTTATCTCATGGACATGGTTTTGTGATGGAATCAATTCCAGTTCTCATCCCTCTCTTCCATTGAAAACTAGATCAAAGGAAGTTCATATTTGAGTTTTAATGAAATATCTTCCAATTGGATGGAGATAGGACTCTAAGTCTAGTTGAGTTCGTGAATCAAGCATAGATCTCCTTGATCTCTACAAGTGGATCCTTGGCACCCTAGTTACCACCTTTAATTTCATTAGTTTTAATTACTTTTATCACAATTACTCTCTCAAGTATTCCAGATTAGGTTTTCATCTTTTTCTAGTTCTAGTTCTAGTTATTTTCAGAAGACACAAGTTCAGTCCCTGTGGATTCAACCTCAGTCTTACCGAGCTTATTACTACATCGCGACCCTATACTTGGGGTGGTGAACACCCAATGAACAATTGTTTAAAATCTCCCATTTGCCTTGGTTTGCTAATATTGCTAACTATCTTGCTACAGGTTTCACCCCAACACATTAGACTGCGCAAGATAAGAAAAAAATTCTTCACCGAGGTACGCAAATTCTTCTAGGATGATCCATATTTGTTTAAATATTACTTGGATCAAATTCTAAGAAGATGTGTACCAGATAATGAACACCAAAGTGTCATCTCCTTTTATCACTCTCAGTCCTGTACTGGTCACTTTTCTGCTAAAAAGACCATGACCAAGATTTCGCAGTTCAGCTTTTACTGGCCCACTATGTTCAAGGACACTCATGAGTTTTATAAAGCCTGTAAGCATTATCAGAGATTAGGAGCACTGTCCCATCAAAACATGATGCCTTTAAACCCCATTCTGATCATTGAAGCATTTGATTACTGGGGCATCGATTTCATGGGACCGTTTCCCTAATCCTTTGAGAATTTATATATTTTACTGGCAGTAGACTATGTCACTAAATGGATTGAAGCGATCCCATGCCGGAACAACGATCATCAAATGGTCATTAAATTCTTAAAAGAGAACATCCTTTTCCGATTCGGAATGCCTCGAGCCATCATTAGTGATGGAGGTTCATATTTCTGTAATAGACCATTTACGAACTTAATAAAAAAATATGGCATCTCACATAAGGTGAACACTCTATACCACCCATAAACAAGTGGGCAAGATGAGATTTTCAATAGAGAGATTAAACATATTCTGAAGAAAACATTTAAACCTGACCATAAGGATTGGTTAATCTGATTGACCGATGCCTTATGGGCTTACCGTACTGCATTTAAGACCCCGATTGAAATGTCTCCTTTTAGACTTATCTATGAAAAAGCTTACCACTTACCTATGGAGTTTGAACATAGGTCCTACTGGGCTATTAAAAATCTGAACTTCAATTTGGACAATGCTGGCTCGCTACGCAAACTTCAGTTGAATGAACTTAAAGAAATCCAGAATGACGCATACGAGAACTCGAGAATTTACAAGGAAAGGATAAATGTGTTCCATGACCAACACATTATTCAAACATGATTCACACCACGTCAGAAAGGTCCTTTTATACAATTCTCAGTTACATCTTTTTCCAGGTAAACTTTGATCTCGTTGGACCGGCCCTTTCACAATTACTAATGTCTATCTTCATGGGGCCGTTGAGATTCAGAATCCAAACAATGAAAATGCTTTCGAAGTGAATAGACATCGTTTAAAGTCATTTGTTGAGAAATTTGATTCAGAGGGCCTGTACATACTTCTAATTGATCTTGTTTACTAGGATCAACCTCCTAGTCTGACGTAGATATAATTAGGTTTATTGCTTTCATATATATTATGTTTAGGATAGTTTGTTTTCCACTATTTAGGATAGTTTGCTTTCCACTGTTTATGATAGTTTGCTTATCATATTTTTTAGTCTTTTATGCTAACTCATCTTCACACTGAGATCATTGGAAAAGCCTCAAAATCCCATCTTCAGGTATTATCTTTTCATTGTTTCTTTTACATTACATGCTTATTTCTTTTACATTGAGGATAATGTAGATTTTAGGTTGGGGATGGGGTATTAGATAAGCTAATCAGTGTTTTCTCAGTTTTGAGCAAAAATTTTGAAAATTTTCAATGTTTTAAGTTGAAATCTGTTTGGGAAGCGATGAATTGTGTATTTAAGAATGCTTCCAGTATGATAAGATAGAAATTGAATTTTGAATTGTCTGAGTTTGATCATCTAAGTAGTCTATCACTTAAGGTTCTTGAACTTAATTGATTAAGAGGAAGTTTGAATATCATGTTAATCTAAATCACAAGACACATTCAATTTGTCTTTTGTAGGACATATTAGAACCTCTGATTATTAGCATGTAATAAATCATTAGTAGATGGTGAGATTAAGTATAGAGAATTTTATCCACCTTAAAAGAAGAAAAGAACCAGTTAAAAACTAGAAGATTGATAAAAAAGGTCATGTATGGTGAAAAGACTAAAAAAGTTTACAAAAATAAAGAATGAATAAAAATTGACTATCGATATAAAATCAAAAATTGGAAAAAGAATGAGAAGGGGATAAGTTCAGAATTAGTACTTGAGTTTCAAACCAATCTTGAAGTAATGAGCATGGCTAGCATGATGAGAAGATAGTATTTTTATGGGAAGTAAGTTGATTTTCACTGAACACATTGAAAAACATGATATGTAGACTTATACTTTAATTTGATTGATAAAGAATCTATTTGACAGATCTCTTTTGTGATTCGACTATAGGTTTTCAAAATCTCACTTTCGCATCTTAATTCTACCCATTCATACTTGAGTGTACAAAAGATTATTTTCTTAAAAAGGTTCTGGACATTGAGCATTGAGGTTTATTTCATGCATACTTTGCTCGGGACTAGTAAAATGATGGTTAGGATTGTGTTAAGGGTCAAATATTACATATTATCCCCCATTTATCTTGGTTTTATGAATATGATACTGTTTAATGTCCTATTTTACTCATGTTTGTGTTGCAAGGTGAATTTAATGCTTGGATTGAAAAGGATGTTAAAAGCATGGATTTGATGCTCAAAGATCACCAAGGCATAGAATGGATCTTAGGAGACAAAGATTGAAGATTTCAAGGTCCCAAGATTTAAGAAAACCAAGTGAAGAAGGAAAGAAGTCAAAAGAACAAGTACAGAATTCACATTGACTATGTCATAGATCACCATTCGAAGACATTGAAACTACCGTTCAATGACATCGAACACGGGTCCATGACATCAAATTTATGCATGAAAATCAAGTTGACCGCTAGACAAATTGAAGACATTTCTCAATGACTCGAGGACTTTTTCAATGACTCAAATCTTTTCTCGATGGCATCGAAGCCAGTTCAATGACATCGATATTATTGTGGATTTTCGGCAAAACTCGCTGGACATATTGAGCACAAACTTCAATTACTCGATGTCCTCCTCGATGATATCAAAGACATATTCGATGATATATAAGGCCTCTTCGATGGCATCGAATTTTTTGAGAATTATTGAATTAACTCACTGGACTGTTTTCGGCCATTTTCAATTTCTCGAACACCATTCGATGACATCGAACACACCTTTGATGACATTGAAGGTAGGTTCGATGACATAGAAGGATTACGCGGTTTAGATGAAGTTACATAGTGTGAAAAAGCATGGGTTTAAAATACCTTTGATGACATCGAAGGCAATTCAATGTCGTCAAATGATTTATGAAGAGTTATGCAAAGTTATGCGGAGTGCGTAAGTTTGAGGCAGTTTCCAAAAATTTCAAGGTCGCTTCAGACCTTGGAGTTCCTCAACTATAAATAGGAGTCCTCAAGGCATCCTTAGGCATCATCTAGTGCTTGGATGAGCAAAGCACAAGGGTAGAGAGCCGTCACTAAGCATTTTTCTTCCTTTCTTCCTTAGTTTTCATGCTTTCTTCTATGGTTGGTTAAACCTCTTAGCTAGGGCTAAGAGATGAAGCTTATAGTGTGATGGGATATTTATATTACTTTGATTCATGTTTATATTAAACTTTCTTTAATACTAATTTAATTTTAAAGGAATACTTTCAGTTTTTAATGGTTTATTGTGACTTAAATTACAGTATATCTGCAATAACTTTAAGTATCTTCTTTTCTTGCTTTGAGATTATGAGATTGGTAAATCCTATCGTTTGTCATTGTCTCCTGGGCATAGTTTGGTGACAGAATCCCTTTCAATCATCATAATTCTCCTCTTTTGAGAATTAGGTCAATGAAAGTTCAGATTTGGTTTTATTGATATATCTTCCGATTGGGTAGGATAGGACTCCAATTCCAATTGTGTTACTTGAATCAAGTAAGAGAGCTGCTTGATTGCTACAAGTGGATCCTTGGTACCCTAGTTCCCACCTTTGAATTCTTAAGTTTCCAATTTAATACCTCACAATTACTTCCTTTTATTTTCAATTTAGATTTGGATCTTCTTCTAGTTTTAATTCTAGTTACTTTCAGAATACACACGAGATTAGTCCCTATGTATTCAACCTCGGTCTTATTGAGATTATTACTACATCGTGACCCTACACTTGGGGTTGTGAACAAATGCACATGAGACAATGAAAAGAAATGGGAAGTGATGGGAAGATTATACCTAAAGAAGGAAAATTAAAGCTTTTCCAAAGTTCTTAACATGTAAATGGGTTAGCACGAAGACTAAACAAACTGAAATTAAACTATCATAATATTAAATTGTATGAAAGCAATAAACCTAACTACACCTCCATTAGACTAGGAGGTCAATCCTCTTACACAGGATAGTCAAAGGCATTGACATGTCCTCTGAATCAAACTTCTTAACAAATGGCTTGAGATGATGCTCATTTACTTTGAAAACATTGTTGTTTGTCAAATTCTTTATCTTGACGGCCCCATGAGAATAGACATTAGTAACAGTGAAAGGGCAGGTCCAACGAGATCGAAGTTTTTCTAAAAAATATATAACCAAGAATTGTGCAGAAGGACTTTTTGACTGGTTATGAATGATTTTCGAAGGATGTTCCTATCATGGAACACCTTCATCATGTCCTTGTAAATTCTCAAGTTCTCATAAGCGTCGTTCCGAATTTCCTCAAGTTCATTTAGTTAGAGCTTACACAGCGAGCTAGTGTTGTCCAAGTTAAAGTTCAGATTTATGATAGCCCAGTAGGCTCTATGCTCTAGCTCCACAGGAAAGTGGCAGACTTTCCCATAAACGAGTCTAAAGGGAGACATTCCATTGGGGCTCTTAAAAGTTGTACGGTAAGCCCATAAAGCATCAGTCAAACGGATTGACCAATCCTTATGGTAAGGGTTAATCTTTTTTTTAGAATTTGTTTAATTTTCCTGTTGGAAATCTCGGCTTGCCCGCTTGTTTATGGGTGGTATGGAGTGCTCACTTTATGAGAGATGCCATATTTCTTCATTACGTTCTGAAATGGCTTATTGCAAAAGTGTGAACCTCCATCTCTAATAATGGCCCGAGGTATTCCTAACCAATAAAGGATATTTTCTTTTAAGAATTAAATGACCGGTTTATGATCATTATTCCGGCACGGGATTGCTTCGACTAACTTAGTGACATAGTCTACTGCTAATAAAATGTAAATATTCCTAAAGGATTGAGGAAATGGTCCCATGAAATCGGTGCCCCAATAATCAAATGCTTCAATGATAAGAATGGGGTTCAGAGGTATCATATTTCGATGGGAGAACTGTGAGACCCGTATCCTAGCCTGTACCATTCCGTAGGCTTCCATAGTCCTCCTTGTCGAATTCTGACAACCCGTGACCTGTAATCAATATTTACGCGCTGCCCGGAGTCGTGTCTCATATTCCAGAGTCAGCTCAACCCGAGACTTATAGCCTAGCGACCGTGACGTCACTGCGGTTCCAACACTGCATCTCGTGCCAAGGTGGTAACTAGGCCAGGAGATGTAGACCTGTGTTCAGTTTGAGGAAAACGTAGCGCGTTGCAAATACTGAGGAAATCTCTACAATAAGTCACATCAATCCATCAATCAAGTACAAGTAACCTAACCCATCCTTCTCTTACACAACCTTACCTAATGTAAACTCTCCCTTACAACCAAGTACACATCCATCACCCATCACCCATCTCTCACCCATCACACCCCATCACTCACCCATCCCTCTCTCTCTCATTCTCCCAATCTCCATGAGAGCAATCCAACATCCAAGCAAGAGACCTCCATGAGAGAAGCTTTGTGTGGCCCACTCCCTACCATCCAATCCAACCCTTCAAAGCCAATCTCGACCATTGAATCGTGCCCCTTGGAGCTCTAGATGGCATTAGCAGAAGAAGGAAGAGGAGATCAAAAGTGGGTGTTTTCTAGAGTTGATTTGTGTGGTTTTGATGAATTGAGGACCCACATATTCTGGGACCCATCTTGATGTATGATTTGTATGAGGGGCCTATAATGGCAGGGTCCATTCGCTAGTCCAATCTCTCTTTATATCTCTCTATTTTTTTCTCTTTTGGTGATGGTTTGTGCCCAACTTGATCTAGACTGTTCATTTGTTGGGGCCCGACTCGCTGCCTTAGATTAAGGAAAAGTACAAACATCGGCTTGATTGGCGGAGTGGCTCACTGGTTTGGACCCCACCATTTGTTCGTGTTGCGTATGTACCATAGCAAAATAAAAAAAAATGATTTTAATGATATCTGGTGGGCCACACCACGTGGACCCACCCTACTCGATGTGAGGATCTAACCAACCATCTAGCATCCAGATAGTCTCTAGACACTATAAGCCTTTTTTAAATATAATAATAATTTTATATATATCATGATATAATATATAATTATATTATATATTATTTTGGTGGCCTCACGTGGGAACCACCTGAGATATATATTATATATAATATATAATATATATCTTGGTGGGGCCACACCACGTGGGAACCCACCTTGCTATATCTATGTCCAGGCATCCATTTGGACAAGCTGTGGGACCCCCACTGTGATGTAAGGGTGCCATGCACACCGTCCGACACACTGAATAGGTGGACCCCACCCTGATGGATGTGTTCCATCAAACCGTCCACCCATTTGATGATCTCATTTTAAGGGCTGGACAGACCACGTATGTGGACCCTACCCTGATGTATGTGATTCACCTAAAACCGCCCATCCATTTGGCAAGTCCGTCTCAAGGCTTGAGACTAAAAATAAGACAGATCCAGTTATCAGGTGGGCCACACCACAACAACAGTGGGTTTAAACATCTACCATTGAAACTCCTTTTTAGGATCACAGAAGTTTTGAATCAATATAATATTTGTTTTTCCTCCTTGTCAGGTCCTTGTGACCATATGGACAGATTGGATGAAAAATAAATGTTTTGGTGGGCCCTACCTTGACGATATGTTCTATTCACACTGTCCATTCATTCGCTGGACTGATGGGCCACATGTGTGGATCCCACAATGATGTATTTATTTCATCACACCGTCCAGATGTGTTAGACAGTGCTGGATAGTTTGGGCAATGCTGGATACCATGATGTATATTTTGATCTATGCCGTCCATCTATTTTGGGGTTGGGCCCATCGTGATGTATGTGTTATAACCACGCCGATTCCGATTCGGTAGACATGGGGCCCACTGTTATAGGTGTTGTTCATCTATGCCGATCATTAAGTGGGCCCATTTCGAAGGTGTGGGTCCACTTATTTTGAATTTGAGGCCCATTAGTGCGGCCCACTTGTTGCATATGAGGCCCATTGTGATGTATCCAAGGCCCATTGGTGCGGCCTATTGTGATGTATTTTGGCGCATGTGAGAGGCCCATTATGTTGTATTCGTGGCCTAGTTGATAAGGCCCGTTGTGATGTGTTTGTGGCCCAGTTGATAAGGCCCATTGTGATGTATTTATGGCCTGTATGGCTAGGCCTGATGTGGTGTATATGTGGCCCTTGAATGAGGCCCAATGTGATGAACATGCGGATTGATGTAATATGAGATTTCACTATAATGTATGTAATGATGTTTATGTGGACCACTCCTTAGGAGTAATGTTGGTTAAATGGCCACATTGATGGACAATGATGGTTTAATGTCAACATTATGATCTTCTCTTAGGCCCGTTTAGGCCCATTCTCATCATTCTCTTGTGGGTTAACCCAAACGAATGGGCTCCATTGATATTGCTTGATCCATCATCAGTCATCCATCTATGGACTCCACCTTACGATGAGGCCAATTATATAGGCCGATTCTGATTGTCGAGGCCGTGTATCGAGGTCAATTTCGATTGTCGAGGTCGAGTATCGAGGCGATTGTATAGGCCAATTCTGATTGTCGAGGCCGATTCCAATTGTCAAGGCTGATTGTATAGGCCGATTCTGATTGTCGAGGCCGAATATCAAGGCTGATTCTGATTGTATAAGCTGATTCTAATTGTCCAGGCTGATTCCAATTATCGATGCCTATTCTATAGGCCAATTTCAATTGTCGAGGTTGATTCTGATTGTCACGGTCGATTCCTATTGTCGAGGCCGAGTATCGAGGATGATTATATAGGCCGATTCCAATTGTCAAGGCTGAGTATCGAGGTTGATTTTGATTGTCGAGGCTGATTGTTGAGGCCGATTCTGATTGTCAAGGCTGAGTATCGAGGCCGATTTCGATTGTCCAGGTTGATTGTATAGGCCAATTCTGATTGTTGAGGCCACGTATCGAGGCCGATTCCAATTGTCGAGGTTGATTCCAATTGTCGAGGCTGAGTATCGAAGTTGATTACGATTGTCGAGGTCGAGTATCGAGGCTGATTTCGATTGTGAAGGCTGAGTATCGAGGTTAATTTTGATTGTTAAGGATGATTCTGATTGTCAAGGCCAATTGTATAGGCCGATTCTGATTGTCGAGGCTGAGTATCGAGGCCGATTCTAATTGTCAAGGCACCGATTTCGATTGTCAAGGTCAATTGTATAGGTCAATTCTGATTGTTGAGGCCAAGTATTGAAGTCAATTCTTAAGACCGATTCCGATTGTCGAGGCTGATTCCGATTGTTGAGGCCGATTCTGATTGTCAAGGTCGAGTTTCGAGGCCGATTTCGATTGTCGAGGTCGAGAATTGAGATCGATTCTGATTGTTGAGGCCGATTCCAATTGTCAAACCTGATTATATAGGCCGATTCCAATTATCGAGGTCGAGTATCGAGGCTGATTCTAATTGTCGAGGCCGATTCCAATTATCTAGGTCGAGTATTGAGGCCGATTCCAATTGTCAAGGCCGATTGTATAAGTCGATTCCTATTGTCGAGGCTGATTGTACAGGCCAATTCCAATTGTTGAGGCTGATCCTGATTTTCGAGGTCGATTCCGATTATCGAGGCCAATTATCAAGGTCAAATTTGACATATATGTTTAAGGCCCAATGTGATGTATATGAGGCCAATGTGAGAGGCACATTATAGTGCATTTGAGGGCCAGGCGATAGAGCCCATTGTGATGTATATTAGGCTCATGTGAGAGGCCCATCATGATGTGTATTAAGCTCTTGAGTGAGGCCCATGGTGTTATATATTAAGCTCTTGTATGAGGTCATGGGTCCACTATATGTTAGGTTCTATGGGGGCCATTCCTCGAGGGCAATGTTGGTTAAAATATCCACATATCGAGGTCGATTGTCGATACCAGCTACTAATGCCAGTTACTGATATCGATTATGAGTATGTGATAGCATAACATTATAATACATGCCCATATGCATCATCTGCATGTTTATTATGAGATGTGATTAACCATTGCATATGTCATAGTACAGATGGTTCATGGGACTCCCTGATAAATGGAGTTATCCCACATGAGCGCACGGTATGCGTAGGATTGATGCATGATTGGGCTACATGACTCATGTATCTTGTATTGTGTGATTGTGATTACTTTACGCCCTAGCGACATCAGGGTTGTGACCTCCACATGCATATTGTAGATGGCTAGATGGGACACTAGAAATGTTTGGTTCGAGCATCTGGGTACTTTTGATATCCATGGGTGAAAGTTTTTAAACCTCCGAGACTAAGAGACACCCCAACATTTAGACCGAGTGGATACATGAGCGCCCAAGTGCCAAATACCAGTAGGTCGCGTCTCCTACTGTGTCATGATTGGTTAAGAGGGGGTGTGGCCTTATCCACCTGAGTGAGGGGACTATAAGCTAAGCTGAGTTTGACTAGCTCCCAAATGGGTTCGCTATCGACGAGCCGGGTAGGCATTGGTATACTACTAGCAGGCGGGTAATGAGGTCTTTTTCACTTGCTAGGCTACATGGCCATCTAGGACGGTAGCCACCTTAGAGTGTACTAGACCCCGGTAATAATCCTAGAGATGTACAATACTGATATGTGGACTTATTGAGCAGGAGTTGCATACTCATTCATTCATTCACTATTCACTCGGGCTGGTGGTATGCACTATTTGTTATGTGTACCTTCATAACTGCCAGAATTTTAATTGGGACACACGATTAACCTGAGATCAGGAGTTTATCACATTGAGTCTAACTATCCAAATTTAGGTATGGGACTGGTTTGGATAGAAGTCCCTTGTGATGGACCCCATAGCCTACAATACTATTTTCTATCATCCCGAATTCACTCCAACTTGTTCATTTCATTTGCACCACATATTGCATTGCATCCACAGTATTTAACATTTTGGGTTGTCGTGTTTCTGCATTAATATGGCCATTCGCATTCATGCCTTGCATTATATAGCCTTAGTACGGATGATAGTACTCATGGACTTATCAGTATATTTTCGCTTGCACTGATATTGTATGATTCATGATCTTGCCAGTATTTTTGATATTGTATGATTTATAGCATTGTACTGCATATTTGGCACTTACCTTGTTCACACACTTTCACCACCCTCTGAGCTTTCTATAAGCTTATGCACGATAGATGCGCGCATGTGGCATTAGGTCGCAGCAGGGTTGAGCCTGGAGCATGCAGCGGACTTCTGGAGCTTTGATTTTCGATATATGTATTTTCCTTTCAGCATTGTATTCAAATGTTTATATTAGTGGATATGTGATTATGATGTTACATTTTTTATTTGGGTAAACTTGTGGTTTTGCTTCTTATGAGACAAATGTACGTTGGAAAAATCCTCCTTGTATGATCCCAGGATCGGAATCTCGCGTATGCGCCCTGGGAGCTGAGAATGGGGTACTATGGAGGCTGTCGGCACCGAATTCGATGATCGAAAATTTTATTAGCCCGATTTTTGGGTTTGAGGCGTGACAAGAGCTCTCCCAATTTCTAACAATACTCAAAAGCTTTGCAAAACTCGTGAGTATCTCTGAACATCGAGAGCCAGTAAAAGCCGCACTGCATAATTTTTTTCATGGTCTTTTCAGTAGAAAAGTGACCACTATAGGCCTGAGAATGATAAAAGGAGATGACAATCTGATGTTCATTGTCTGACACACATCGCCTTAAAATTTAGTCTAGGTAATACTTAAATAAATAATGATCATCCTAGAAAAACTTACGTACTTCAGCAAAGAATTTTTTCTTATCTTGCGCAGTTCAATATGTTAGCTTGAAACCTGTAGCAGGATTGTCACGCCCCAAACTCAGAAATCGGATTCACAGGAATCCTGATCACCGAACCTGGTGCCGACAGCCTCCGTAGTACCCCATTCTTGGCCCCCAGCATACATACGCCAGGTTCCGATCCTGGGATCCTACAAGGAGGATTTTCCAACATATATTTGTCTCATTAAAAGCATAACCACAAGTTTACCCAAATCATAAAGGCAACATCATCATCACATATCCACTAATATAATTATTTGAATACAATGCTGAAAGGAAAATACATATATCAAAATCAAAGCTCCAGAAGACAGCTGCTGTAACACCCTGAAAATCGGGGGTCGTGTATAAACTCAACTCCCGAGTTCCAGACCGTCACTTATGCAACAAAAATGATTATGATTCAATGTTGTCTGATTTAAAGCATTCACATGAGTAAAAGTATACCAAAACTGCAATTCATACTTCAGATCCAGTGATAAAAGCAAGCGGAAGACTAAACAATATATATATCACTATATGGAAAAACAAAGTAAATCTCATCTGTCTCCAAAGTATGACTACATCTCTGAGTCTCAAATACATATACATGAACAAAAATGTAATGTTCAAAATAGTTCCACTGAAGTCCCATCGATCTAGGTCGCCTACGGGAAGCCATCGTGATACTGCATGTACGAGAAGTCGTCCTGGTCCTCGTCGATGTCTGGCTCCACCTCCTGGATCTCAGCCTCACCTGCATCTACAACAGGGTCTGGTGGGTGTTGCAAACACCATCCCGTAACGTGGGAGTGAGTGATCAACTCAGTGGAATCATAGAGCAAGGATTAGCATGTTCACAATTCAATCATGCGATAATAGTAAAGCAGTAAATCAGACAATCCTAATACTGTTGTTAATGCAAGATGATATGACGTGATGTATGCCCTCACCGACGATCTCCCTCATACGGCAACATCTTACGACCGCGGCATGCCACACTCCCTAGAGTGCTCCACATCTTCCAGGCACATGCAATGCTATGGTGATATGATTTCCAAGTTGTTATTAGTCCATTCAAACAGCAGGATTGGGAAACTAAGGTACTTCCCTTGTATCAATCCCAACACAGATCCTGTCTAGGGTCGTCACTCCTAGTAATCTCATACGATGTATATTTCGTAGGTCACTGCAAGGGCTGCCAGGGCTGTTGCTCGCACTCGTTGCACCGCTCCCCCATCACCTTATCAATACAGGCCTACCGTACTCTACTGCAACGGAAGGGTCGTCGCCTCCCGTGGACTCAGAATACGCTCGCGGTCACTACAAAGGACTCGTCGCCTGATCAGTGTAGGCCGACAGCTAGAATATAGTGTCCCATACCACCATAATGTGCTCACGAGACTAGGTGCTCACTGGTCACTACGGGGAGGTTTGTGACCCCAGCGTAGGCCGACAGCTCGACCACGGTGTCCCATACCACCATGCCCGGCTCATGAGTCTTCGTGGATCAAGGTACCATGGTTAACAGGGTTTAGAATGGTAAGTTCAGTACCCTAGGTTCAAGCAGTTATGACTCATACAAGGTGAACATACATCGGCCAGTCGGGTTGCTTGACGGGCTCGACTAGCGCGATCGCGTCTCAAGTCGAACGACATGAAGTGCGTAAAACACTTCGCGTGGCCTAACCACTGCCGCCAACCCCAAACACGAATCGTGTTCATCGACGCGTCGTTCGTGGCTATGACCAGTCAGCCACGAATTCGCTCGGTTACCGACTTCCTGGACTAAGGCTAGTCCCAAACATTTATGGAATCACATCGGCAGTTTATGTAAGAGTATTGAAATTGAAATACAATCATGTGAGCATGTTAACACATGTTATAACATTCAACTTAAGCAAATCTTCAACACATACATTCCATGCCTTGTAATGAAATCGTGCATAGAGTCAACATGTAGGAAACTATTTAGGTCAGCATATTAATTGAGAAAACAATCTCAAACTACCACATAACATCATTTAATTCAATACATACTAATACAAGCATTTATACAACCACATTCACTACACACTTAAGTCTACATATAGTATGTCGACCCAAAGTGCGCAACCAGGCGAATCTCTTCGCCAAACTAATTATGCAAGCATTCCTCACTCCCTAATGCGACAACAAACCATGTCAATTACGTCAGAAAAATATGAATGTAGAACGTACTTCCTACAAATGACTAAAATGCCCTAAATCTCATATTCTTCGTTAATTTACGAAACAGGAAACGGAGAGCATGTTGTACATGTCAAACGGCGATGCCGTCGATAATCTACTATTAAACGACATTGAAAGCGTTGTAAACCGTCAATCAAAGCGTCTAAAATCCTCACCTAGTCTCTTACGGATGCGGGATTTTGAACGGAGCGTGTACGCTTCGTCTACGGCAGTAGGAGAACCTATTTTACAAGTTACGTTAGCTGACACGCTAGGAATCTAAGTAAACCCTAAATCAGCATGTTCTAGGGTTGTTTTATACCTGAAAGAATGGAGAAATCACCAGCCAGGTGATTGGGAAGAGTTGCTGAAGCACCAGCAGTCGGTGGCTCGGAGACGGGAAAAATCCCTTCCACTCTCTCTCTCAAACTCTCTCTCCTTTTCCTAGGGTTTGCAATTTTCGGATGGGAGAGAGAAATGAGGGTTTCAACCCCTTTTATAAGCTTAAAAATGCCGGAAACAGGCTCCGGAACGAAGTTTACTTGGTGCCTATCCATTTCGGGGCTGTTTCGATCCAAAAGATGCTTTCTGGTGGTCCCCTGGTCGATTGCGATCGGACTTAAGCTCATGCGTACCAGATGTAGCATGTATTAAGTTTTCAGTCTGGCAGGGTTCGCAGATCGCACGTGGCGGACCAGTTTCAGTTCAGCGGTCACCGCAAGTAGATCAGGGCTGAAAGTCTCATGATAATAAATAGAAATTTTTCCTGATCCGAGGGTGTAATCTGGATGAATTCTGACGGTCAGAACGCTCAATACTGACGTGTCAAGTCGTGTGCCAGATTTGAATTTAAAATTCCAATTCTGTCCCTATTTGCGGTCTCTTCCGTCCGGGTTCAACGAAATAGTCTGTGATTATCGGTTTGACCTGATTTTCGAGATGATTGTCAAGTCCAGCTAGGCGGTTCTAACGGTCTAAGATAGGAGGTATCGGACGTTCGACGCGCGGTCTAAATCCAATACAAGAATTCAAAGTGGTCCAGAGAACAAACCCGCTTAGAGTTTGGTCCGAGGTTATAGAGTATTGTAGAGTCGTTTGTTCTACTCGATTTGGGTCTTGTAGAACGTATTTAAAGTGATCAGGTACTATTTCCCAGCTACTCTAGCGTTGCGCTAGCTAACTTACGCTTAATTTCCATAGAAATTAATTCTACGCGAGTTCGGGTCGAGTTGGTGCTCGGACCCAAGTATGGATTTTTCACGGGCGTTACAATCTACCCCCCTTAACAAATAATTTCATCCTCGAAATTTGTACCTTTTCGTACTCCTCGAGAAGCTGTGGGTAGTTCTTTCTGATCTCGGCTTCTGTCTCCCAAGTAGCCTCCTCCTCAGAGTGATGCGTCCATAGTACCTTCACAAGGGGAATCACCTTGCTACGCAGTACCTGCTCCTTCCTGTCTTGGATGCGTGTCGGTCGCAGGATATAAGTAACATCCTCTCCTAACTGCACCTGCTCCCATCTGATGATATGGGAAGGATCAGCAACGTACTTTTCAGCATAGAAACATGAAATACGTTGTGAACGCTCGCGAGAGGCGTGGGTAAAGCCAATCGGTAACCCACTGCTCCCACACGATCGAGGATCTGGAATGGACCAATGAATCGCGGTGCCAGCTTCCCCTTCTTCCCGAACCGAAGGACTCCCTTCATAGGGAAAACTCGCAAAAACACATGATCCCCAACTGTGAACTCTAGTGGCCTCCGTCTCGTATCGGCGTAGCTCTTCTGTCTGCTCTGCGCTGTAAGAAGCCGACGTCGAATAATATCAATCTTCTCTGACGTCTCCTGCACCAACTCTGGGCCAATCAAGCTACGCTCACCGACCTCTAACCAGCAATGCGGTGCGCGACAAGGTCGCCCATACAGCGCCTCATAAGGTACCATACCGATACTCGCTTGGAAGCTGTTGTTGTACGCAAACTCCGCATATGCAAGACAATCATCCCAACTGTCCTTGAAGTCCAATACGCAAGCTCACAACATATCCTCCAAGATCTGGTTCACTCGCTCTGTCTGTCCGTCCGTCTGTGGGTGGAAGGCAGTACTGAACTTCAACTTCACACCCATAGCCTCCTGAATGCGAGTTCAGAAAATAGAAGTGAACCGCGTGTCTCTGTCCGACACGATCTCCAACTGAACTCCATGCAGACGCACAATCTCTCTGATGTACAATCTAGCCAGCTCGTCTGCAGAGTTCGTAACTCTGATCGGTAGGAAGTGCGCCGACTTCCTCAGACGGTCGATTATCACCCAAATGGAATCATGTCCCTTCCTCGTCTTCGGCAACCCAGAAATGAAGTCCATGGAAATGAAATCCCACTTCCACTCTGCAATCGGCATAGGCTGCAAAAGTCCAGGTGGTCGGCGATGCTCTGCCTTCACCTGCTGACAAGTGAGACAACGGGACACGAACTCAGCTATGTGGGTCTTCATACCTTCCCACCAATATGTCCTCTTCACGTCACGATACATCTTTGTGCTGCCTGGATGCATCGCGAGTCTAGTAGAATGCGCAGCCTCGAGAATCTCTCGTCTCAAGTCAGGGACATCTGGGACGCATAGGCGGCCACGGTAACGTAAGCCCCCATCCATACCAACTCGCCAGTCGGCGTCAGCATCATCACTGGCCTGCTCTCGAAGCCCAGTAAGATGCGCATCGTCCCTCTGCGCCTCGATGACTCGGTCATCGATCTGAGATCGCACCTGTACATGTGCGATGAACTCAAATGGCTCCTCTACGGTGAGTTTCTGCTCAAAGTCTCGCAAAAACTCGACCATATCCCACTCGGCAACCATCAGCGGAGCCGCAAACTCTATCGCCTTCTTGCGGCTCAACGCGTCAGCCACAAGGTTCGCCTTCCCAGGATGGTAAGAGACTTCAAACTTGAAGTCCTTCAACATCTCCATCCATCGCCGCTGCCTCATATTCAAGTCTCGCTGCTTGAATATGTACTTGAGGCTCTTGTGGTCGCAAAAGAGCTTGAACTCCTCTCCGTAGAGGTAATGTCTCCAGAGTCTCAGTGCGACTATAACGGCTGCCAACTCTAGGTCGTGTGTAGGGTAATTCTCCTCGTGCTTCCTTAATTGTCTCGAGGCATACGAAATTACCCTGTCCCTCTGCATAAGGACACAACCCAAACCAACGCTAGACGCATCAGTGTATATAGTGTATCTAACCCCTTGCTCTGGCAATACTAGTATGGGGGCGGACGTAAGTCTGTCCTTCAGCTCCTGAAAAGCTGACTCCGCCTTATCATTCCAGGCGAACTTCACGTCCTTCTGTGTCAACTGAGATAAGGGTCTCGCGATCTTCGAGAAGTCCTGAACGAAACGCCTATAGTAGCCAGCGAGACCCAAGAAGCTCCTCACCTCAGTGACAGAACCAGGCTGCTCCCAGTCCTGCACCGCAGCTACCTTAGACAGGTCAACTGCCATGCCATCCTTGGACACCACGTGTCCCAGAAACTTCACCTCCTGCTTCCAGAAGTCGCACTTCTTGTACTGTGCGAACAACTGATGCTGTTTGAGCGTATCTAGGACCAAACGTAAGTGCTCCTCATGCTCCTCTCGACTCCTAGAGTACACCAAAATGTCGTCAATGAATACAACGACGAATCGATAGAGGAAAGGCCGAAATACCCGGTTCATCAGATCCATGAACACGGCTGGTGCGTTCGTGAGACCGAACGACATCACGAGGAACTCGTAGTGGCCAAAACTGGTCCTGAATGCTGTCTTCTGCACGTCTTCATTCCTGACGCGCAGCTGATGATAACCTGACTGAAGATCAATCTTCGAGAAGTACTGCGCTCCTCTCAGCTGATCGAACAAGTCATCGATCCTGGGCAAAGGGTACTTGTTCTTCACTATGAGCTGCTTCAGCCTGCGATAATCAATACACAATCGCATCGAACCATCCTTCTTCCTCACGAACAAGACCGGTGCTCCCCAAGGAGACACGCTAGGCCGTATAAGGCCAAGCTCTAGCAGACCATCAATCTGCGTCCTCAACTCCTCCATCTCACATGGTGCCATGCGATACGTCGGTAGTGAGACGGGTGTAGATCCAGGAACCAGATCGATAGTGAAATTGATCTCATGTCGGGGCGGCAAACCAGGGATCTTCCTGAACAGATCCCCGAACTCAGAAACGACTGGCACATGCTCAAGTACCTGAGCCCCAGCGTCGCGCAATAAAGTGGCGTAGCTAAGTATGCGGAAAGGAAGATTTACCCACACTGAAAACGTGAAAGGCGTGCCCTCAGGCTCGTACACCGTCACCATACGAGCCTCGCAGTCAATCTCGACTCTCGCTGCAGTCAACCAGTCCATGCCAAGAATGACGTCGAGATAGACGAGCGAGGGATCGACGACAAGATCAAGAGTCATCGTCCTGCCTCCCAGATCAACTAAACAACCCTCACACATCTGGGTGACATCCGAATAATCCCCATGAGCTGCAAAGACTCGCACGCTATCCATAGTGATAGTCTGTAACCCAAGACGCCTGACTACGGCACGCGATATCAAAGAAATCGTGGAACTAGTGTCCACCATCACAAGAACGGGAGTACCTCCAATATGGGCCGTGACCTCGAAGGCTGAATGCTGGAAAGTCGGCATCGCAGCTGCCTCAGCTGTCAATGCATGAACCCGAGCCTGCTGTGGCTGGTTCGGCCGCTGTGTCAAGGGCCGTGGAGGCTGTCTGATCTGCGATACCGGAGGTCTGAATGTAGGATGCGCAGGAGCTGACCGTATAGGCGGTGCTGATATCTCCTGTGGACGCACACGGTCAATCTTCTGCGGTGGCGAGAACCCACTGTCCCGCATCCTCGAAAAGCAGCTCTGCGCCAAGTGGCCTGACCTCCCACAGTATGTACACGTCAAATCAGGGCACCGAAACGGTGGTACAGGCGCCGTAGTCCTAGTAGGAGGATCAATGCGAGGCCTCTTACCCGCGAGGGGCCTGTCCTGCATGTCTGGTCACGGCCTAGAAGTAACAGGGCCACGAGATAGCGCAAGTCGATCCACATCCTGCTCTGCCCGCATGGACATGTGAATCAACTCCGCATATGAAGGAATGGTCACACAGCACATCTTCGACCGAATGTCCGGTCGCAAACCCTCCAGAAAGCGTCGTATGCGCATCTGCTCATCAGCCAAAATCGTCGGGACGTACCTGCCCAACTCCGTGAACCGATGCTCATACTCTGTAACTGTCATCGCTGCCTGTTTGAGGTGGAGAAACTCATTCTCCCTGTCGTGCCTGTAAGTCTGGGGATAATACTTCTCATGGAAGCGGAACTCAAATGCTGCCCACGTCCATACAAAGTCTGCGGCAACGGTCCGCGGTACGCTATCCCACCACATGCTGGCCTCTCTCTCAAACAGGAAGGTAGCCAGCTCTACCTGCTCGGCCTCGGTGCAATGCAACATCCGTAAAATCTTCGACACCCGGTCGAGTCAGTACTCAGCCTCCTCGGGTCTGTGAGAACCCGTGAAAGTGGGAGGCCGCAAGCGCTGAAATCGCTCCAATAGGCTCCGTGTATCGGCGGGATTCCCCGCAGGGTAAGCAGGCGGCGCAGGATGAGCCATGCCCTCATCCTGGGCGTATGTATAAGCATCCTCAGCTGGATGCGCAGGCGGTGCAGGTGGTGTAGATGGAGCCGCACCCCCACCCTGGGCTAATGTCCCCACGATGGTAGTTAGAAGCTGCTGCTGCTGCAGCATCATAGCCATCATCTGCTCGAATCTGTCAGGGGGTGGAGTAGGCTGTGGCGGATGCTGTGTGGAAGTAGATGCGCGATATGGCTCTCTGACTGACGGTGTAAATGGTGGTGGTCCATCTGTAGGACCAGCGGCAGGCTGAGACGATCGAACTGCCTCAGGAATCGGGCCCAAAGCAGGGTCCGTATGGGTGCCAGACTGCGAAGGCGTCTGATCCATATGCTCAGTCAATGCAAGCCGAACCGTGTTCCGCGTAGCCTTAGGCGGCATTCCCTATATTCAAAATAGGGCGCAACCTTGTCAGTCTCATTAGCACAAATACACCGCAATCATTCACATAAAGAGTCAAAGGCATTCCATGCATTTCAATTAATCAAAATTGTCACAATACAAGAGATATATCCTTACAAGCATCATGACGAGAAATACATGGGAATTAAGACAGTTAAGCAACAGCAACATGAGCAAAGCACTAGCCCTAACAGGCTTACACACATAAAGCAGGAAATGACTAACTACTCATAATAACATCAAAGATCGCATCGCTAGTCGGAGTCTGGGGACGGAGGAGGAGCACTCTTATCCTGTAAGCAACACAGGATCGCCTTCAAGGTTCGAGTCACCTTGCCAAATTTCTTCTTCGTAACGGCCTTGGCATCCGCGACTTCTGCGCGAAATTCTTGGACTTTCCTTCGCAAAGCGGTCTGACTCTCCTCCATCCGAGCAATGCGATCGTCGATAGTAGCCTGCGCAGAAGGAGGAGGGCTCTCATCCGTATCCTGATCCTCCTCTTCTGCCTCTTCCTAAGCTTCTTCCTGAACCTCTGCTCTAGGTTCTTCTTCGCTTTGATCTTCCTCATCATCAAATCATCCTCACTATCCTTTTCAAGTTGATTTTCACGGTATTGTGACCCAATCTTCATCTTGACCATTGTCGACTCATCAATACTATAAATCGAGACTGACATTTTCGGCCCAAGTCTGTAAGAAAACTCGAGGGCAATTTTGCAAACCAGTCGGCCAAAAGGAAGTGATTCGGATGTTCTTCTTGACCTGGCTATGAGGATTATTTGTCGTAAGATGAAAGTAGCCATGCATACGTTCTCTCCCTAGGCCACCAGATATAAGAAATCGACCATAAGGCGTGTACATTCAATGCGGTTCGTCGACCATAAGACTACACACTTAAGTCTACATATAGTATGTCAACCCAAAGTGCGCAACTAGGCGAATCTCTTCGCCAAACTAATTATGCAAGCATTCCTCACTCCCTAATGCGACAACAAACCATGTCAATTATGTCAGAAAAATATGAATGTAGAACGTACTTCCTACAAATGACTAAAATGCCCTAAATCTCATATTCTTCGTTAATTTACGAAACAGGAAACGGAGAGCATGTTGTACATGTCAAACGGTGATGCCATCGATAATCTACTATTAAACGACATTGAAAGCGTTGTAAACCGTCAATCAAAGCGTCTAAAATCCTCACCTAGTCTCTTACGGATGCGGGATTTTGAACGGAGCATGTACGCTTCGTCTACGGCAGTAGGAGAACCTATTTTACAAGTTACGTTAGCTGACACGCTATGAATCTAAGTAAACCCTAAATCAGCATGTTCTAGGGTTGTTTTATACCTGAAAGAACGGAGAAATCACCAGCCAGGTGATTGGGAAGAGTTGCTGAAGCACCAGCAGTCGGTGGCTCGGAGACTGAAAAAATCCCTTCCACTCTCTCTCTCAAACTCTCTCTCCTTTTCCTAGGGTTTACAATTTTCGGATGGGAGAGAGAAATGAGGGTTTCAACCCCTTTTATAAGATTAAAAATGCCAGAAACAGGCTCCGAAATGAAGTTTACTTGGTGCCTATCCATTTCGAGGCTGTTTCGATCCAAAAGATGCTTTCTGATGGTCCCCTGGTCGATTGCGATCGAACTTAAGCTCATGCGTACCAGATGTAACACGTATTAAGTTTTCAGTCTGGCAGGGTTCGCAGATCGCACGTGGCGGACCAGTTTCAGTTCAGCGGTCACCGCACGTAGATCAGGGCTGAAAGTCTCATGATAATAAATAGAAATTTTTCCTGATCCGAGGGTGTAATCTGGATGAATTCTGACGGTCAGAACGCTCAATACTGACGCGTCAAGTCGTGTGCCAGATTTGAATTTGAAATTCCAATTCTGTCCCTATTCGCGGTCTCTTCCGTCCGGGTTCAACGAAATAGTCTGTGATTATCGGTTTGACCTGATTTTCGAGATGATTGTCAAGTCCAGCTAGGCGGTTCTAACGGTCTAAGATAGGAGGTATCGGACCTTCGACGCGCGCTCTAAATCCAATACAAGAATTCAAAGTGGTCCAGAGAATAAACCCGCTTAGAGTTTGGTCCGACGTTATAGAGTATTGTAGAGTCATTTGTTCTACTCGATTTGGGTCTTGTAGAACGTATTTAAAGTGATCAGGGACTATTTCCCAACTACTCTAGCGTTGCGCTAGCTAACTTACGCTTAATTTCCTTATAAATTAATTCTACGCGAGTTCGGGTCGATTTGGTGCTCGAACCCAAGTATGGATTTTTCACGGGCGTTACAGCTGCATACTCCAAGCTCAACGTTGTTGCAACCTAACGCCACCTGCACGCATCTATAGTGCATAAGCTTATAGAAAGCTTAAAGGGTGGTGAAAGTGTGTGTAGGGTAAGTGTCAAGTATACAATATAGCTCATAAATCATACATCATTGAGATAAATAGGAAAAATGACAAGATCATAAATCATACGATATCAGAGTAAGCGAAAATGTACTGGTAAGTCCAGGAATCATTCAATAATAGAATACGCAATGTGGCTCGGCTATATAAATGCCGAAGCTAAATATCAGATGTCGATGATGCAACGTAATATGTAAATCCTGCTAAGTCCATCTAGGCCATAGAAGTGCAATAACATAGTAACCCAAAATGCTAAGTACTGTGGATGCAATGTAATATGCATTGAGAATGAAATGACCATGCTGGAATGTGAAGTCGGGATGATAGTACGAAGTATCTGTAACACCCCCAGATTTTTGCCAACCTGAAATTAGACATCCTTACCAGTGATAACCCTGATAACCATGGTACCTCGATCCATTAAGACTCCTGAGCCGGACATGGTGGTATGGGACACCGTGGTCGAGTTGTCGGCCTACGCTGTGGTGACGAGCCTCCCCGTAGTGACCAGTGAGCACCTCAGACTCGTGAGCCGATTATGGTGGTATGGGACACTATATTCAAGCTGTCGGCCTACTCTGATTGGTGACGAGCCCTTTGTAGTGACCTCGAGCATACTCTGAGTCTACAGGAGGCGACGACCCTTCCGTAGCAACAAGAATATAAACTAAGCCTGTATTGATAAGGTGATGGGGGAGCGGTGCAACGAGTGCGTGCAACAGCCCTGGCAGCCCTTGCAGCGACTTAGAAATATATCATTATATGAGATTAACTAGGAGTGACGACCCTAGACAGGATCCTTGTTGGAAATGATATAAGGGAAGTACCCTAGTTTCTCAATCCGGCTGTATGAAAAGGACTAATAACAACTCGGTAATCATGTTCATATCGCACTGCATGTGCCTGGAAGATGTGGAGCACTGAGGGATAAAAGCATGCCGCGAACGTAAGATGGTGTTGCATGAGGGAGTATCTAGGCGAGGGCATGCATCATAATTGGATCTCATCCTTGCATTAATCACAGTATTTAGGAATGTTTAATTTGCTTGCTTTATCATTATTGCTTGACTGAATTGTTAACATGTTAACCTTTATTCTATGATTCCACTGAGTTGATCACTCACTCCCACGTTACGGGACGGTATTGTACATACCAACCAGTCCTTATTTTAGTTTCAAATGACGGCATTGCTTGCGAAGCAGAGCCGGACTTTATGATGATGAGGAGGATTTCTCCTATATGCAGGTTCTGATCGACGATGTTATAGGGTTATTGATTAGATGCCAATACACTTCTTATTTTACCTTTTATTTAAACACCTATGTATATTATTTTCTTTCCATTTTTGGAATATACATGTATTTAGTTAACCTGGTAACATGTTCACACTCTGGAGACTTACAATCAATTATACATTTTATATATTTATCACAGTCTTCCGCTTACAAAATTTAACTATCTCTGGAGTATGATATGCTGTTTTGGCTTAATCCACTTCATATTTTATGCACTACTACAGCCGACATTCATCCATCATTGAAAATGTTGCATAAGTGATGTTCTGAAACTCGGGAGTGGAGTTTATGCTCGACCCCCAATTTTCAAGGTGTTATAGGTGGTATCAGAGAATGATTTGGATTAAACCGGACCTGGGTTATGGTCACATAATGCACGCTGATGCTTTTCAACTTAGGTGGGTGCGAGAAAAACATAGAAACATTCATAGGATCCCAGTTTCGCCAATTGGCGAAGTTCACTCAAATCGATCATTTTGATCGAGTCTGTGTGCATCCGTGGTTACGTGAAACGACCCCGGAACACTTCTAGATCGATTATCGACGAGTCTAGACCCCTACTGATCCTATCCCAGCTGTTAAAGATCATTAAACGTGAATGCGCAACAGTTAGCATCCAAAACGACCCGAAACGGATTGAAACGGATGTGGGGCCCAAATCGAACACTTCCGGTGGGACCCAGGGTGCGCCCCACATATTTTTAGCCATAGGGGGCAGGAGGACCTCACCCAAATAGCGAGGCCTCGCCAAACACTCTAGGGAGTGGCGAGGACCTCGTCGGTTCGGCAAGGCCTCGCCGGTCAACGGGCTCGGCTGGGCAGGCCGCTCAGGCCAGTCATCTTTGGGGCCTAGTGTGGCCCCCTGGTGTACGGTTTTTTAATTAAAACCCTCTAAAAATTGACCCTCCACAAATCACACCCCCAAGCTCTCCTTTCTCTCGCAAACTTCTGATTTTTGGAAAAAATCTCCCCTCCAATCGTTCCCTTTTCCATTTTCATGCACCCTCTCCATTTCCCAGCTATAGACCCTTCACCATTGCTCCCTACCCTCTCCATTCTCTCTTATTTGAGCTCTTACATCCCCCATTTGAGGCTCAAAATCGTGTAAGCTCTCTAACCCATCCAATCTCTTCATTTTTCTTCTTCAATCCCTGTCATCTAAGCCTTGACACACCCTTTAGGGGCTCAAATTCGTGGAGACCTAAAGACTCCAACTCTCTTCTCCCTTTTCTTCACTTTCCATGGCCTTAGTCGAGCAACAATAAATGTCTGTGTAAGGTATTGTCCCTAGTTTGGGTGCAGCCTATGGTTTCCAACACCATGTTTGGTGTATGCAATTAAAAGTAATTTCAGGCTTTTATTTCAACTTCCACTTAGGAATGTATCATCATGGGATTTGGAATTCCCATCTCACACTTTCCACCACAAGGCCCATGTTCTAAAGCCTACGAAATTGATTTTAATCCCAACTCACCCTCCTACCAAACATGTCATTCCCAATCCCGAGATGGGATTAGCAATGTAATGTCATTACCTCAGTTGGTATGGGCAGAGGTGAAGTGCTCAAGCGCAGCTAAATTCAAGTTTAAGCAACTTAATTTCAATTAGACGACCTTTGACCCTAAGTAATAAAATAATTTTTTGTATTAGAAATTGTATGAAAGCATCTAGCGTATAAACATAGACTTTGGATTATAACTAGTGAATTGCCACTACGCATAAGATAGGATTAAGTTATTAGTTATACTGAGGAATGTAAAGGACTGATGTTACTAAGGTAATTGGAATATAGACATAGTTAGTTTTCTTACTTTAGTTAGAATGAGACCTCGTTCCCTTGTTGGATTCCTTTAATATGTATAGACTCCTTTAGTAACTCGCAGAAAGCTTACTTGACTTTGAACTAGTCACGTTCAGGGAAAGCTTATATACCCCTCAGATTAAATGCTATGATAGACTAGCACGCCCCTTAGAATTACCCTCCCAAGGACTTACTGCAATCGGGAATGCGGAGTAAAGGAACTGTATATAAGCGATGTGTTCGCAGTTTGAACTGAATTCTTAATCCTGGTAGTTACCAATGAACTCAATACTCTGATAAAGCTGAAGATCGAGACCAACTAGGATTAAGAACTGATATGACAAGTTTTCTGTCCTAGCTAGACAGAAAGTTTATGTATCCGGCTCAAACCCACTACACAACTTTCCTTCCGTGTTGGTTCGACTACCTATAACCAAAAGTTATTGCTTTACCCTTGGAAAATGTTAAGGACATATAGCCAGTAGAGAATTAGATATCTTGCCACCAACTCACACCTGCCCCTGAAATTAACCACAATAGAGACTAGGCTCATTTCTATAACCATAGGTGTCAATGCCATAGTATACATCGTCAATGAAAGGAAGACCAATGTATTGAGAGGTTGTTTTCCATTTCATGTCAAGGGTAGGTCCTAAATTACTCGTTCTGACATACGGATCGGGGCATAGAGTCTTGAGTCTGGAGAGTAGAATTGTTTTAAGGGGGGTAGAACATTAAGAGCCTAACCTAGTTAAGTCAGTTTATACATCCTTTTGATCAGAGTGGCGCAGCGGAGACGTGGTGGGCCCTTGCCCCACTGGCCCAGGATCGAAGGAAATTGATTCATGTTAGACGTAAGGTTCGGTCATTAGATAGGACCTGAATCTTCATTTGAATGTCACTAATGAAGTCTTTATAGGGAAACAATTAGGGCTTAAGTGTTGAACCCATTCATATTAAACCATACGCCTAACAGTGGGAACGAGCGAAGGTCAGTGTATCCATAAACCTACTCGTTAAATACGAACATAATAGAAGCCTTGGCCAACTTTATACGATTAGAAATCCTTTTAGGATGATCTATTAGGGTGCATATAAGCCCCTACCTTGGACAAAGGTTAAAATGAGGACCCTCTTAGACCAAGATCCAAAGAGCAACCTTAGAAATAGGAAATTTGAACCTTTCAGTGATGGGCATTCCCTAAACTTTTAAAGTGATCGGACTACGGAGTTACTGAAATATACAACTGTGAAATATTCGCGGCTTGACCCAATTCTCAATCCTGGGTGACTACCAATGGACTCACTGCTTGACCGAGCAGAAGACCAGGATCCACCAGGATTAGGAAGGGATACAACGTTGTCTACTCTGGTCAGGCGGACATTTGACGTATCGGGATCGAGCCAACTACAACCGTCTCTCCGTATTGGTTGACCATTGGAAACATATATCTTACTTTATATAGTTGGGAATTGTCGTCAAGACTCCAAATAGGTAAAGAAATAAATTGCAGCAAACTATCAGGGTGTAAGAAATGGATAAAGAAGTAAGTTTTTTTATAAGGGGGTAGACCAAAACGAACCAGACTAATATAGATCGTATACACCCTACCATGTATAAAAACTTGAAATCAACAAAACTTAGGCAAAAGAAATAATTAATCTTTCCTTATTACCCTTAGGCAATTTTGAGGACGAAATTTTATTTTAAGGGGGGTAGATTGTAACACCCCGAATTTTTACCAACCCGAAATTAGACGTCCTTAGGCAATGGTCAACCATAAAACCTTGGTAACTTCTCATAACTCAATTTCAAAGCCAAAAAAATCATTTAGAATGAAATTCTTTAGAAATTTAACGTGAATTAACTAGCGCTACACTAGATTACTTATGAAATAAGCACCAACCACTTTAAATACTATTTGTAAGACCCAAAACCTGTAGAATCAGTAACGCTACGCTATCCTAAAATACAGGATCAATCTCTAAACCCAATTGCTCTCGGGAGCACTTTGAAACCTCGTATCGGACCTGAACTACGCGTCGAAGGTCCGATAGCGATAAACTTAGAAGATATTGACCGCGTTGTTGGGCTTGACAAGTACCGCGAAAATCACGCCCAAACGATGTCCTGAGACCATTTTATTGCGTCCAGAGTGAAGAGAGTACGAAAATGAAGATATTTAGAAAATTAATTATATTTTTTATGAAATCTGGCACGTTTCACTTGCACGTTGTTGTTAAGCATTTTGACCATTGGAATTCGACTCAAATTCACCCTTGGATCAGGATAGGTGGCCCTTACTTGTCAAAGTACTTGTGGCCTTGATCGAAGTTCGGTGACCGCTGAATTGAAACTGATCCGCCACGTGCGATCTGAAAGTTCGACTATGACGAAAACTTAACTTCACCTAGATCCAATATTGGTGAGCTTAAGTCAGACCGCATTTAGTAACAGGACCTCCAGAAGTGCTCCGTTGAGACGGAACAGTTCGTATTTGGACATAACCTAAGTATACCATGGCCCTGAGTCTAATTTGGAGAGTTTTGGGCCTATATAAGGACCTTAAACCCTCACTTTCTCATCCCATACGAATTTAAAAAAACCTAGGAGGGAGAAGAGAGAAAAGAGAGAGAAAGTGTAAGAGAAGTGCGAGGATCTTCCTGCTATCCTACCCTATTATCCTACGTGCTTAACCATCACGATCTAATCACTTTTTCGGTGACTCCGGCTTCGTTCCTAGGTAAGAAAGCCTAACCCTAACCTGTTCTAGGTTTTCAATTGGTGTAAGTGGTAAAGTAACTAACCTAAATCATACTGTAAGTTGCCAATTAGTCGTTGACAAAGACTTAGAGTCTCTATTGAATTCATTACACTTCTACGGCATAAGGTGTGGATTTTAGACGCTTAAGTTGTCATTTTTTAAAGCTTTCAATGTCAGCTAATGGTAGATTATTGACGAGGATGCTATTTCACATGTAGAACATGTTGTCCAATTTTCATTTCGAATACATACGAAGTATATGGAATTTTATGTATTTTAGGTATTTATAGAAAATACCGTATACGTATAAATTTTGTAAATGTGATTGCCATGAGTATTTATCATATATACATGAGAGTTATGAATGTCGTATCTGTTTGGCGAAAGGATTCACCCTAATACAGGTTTTAGTCAACATATGATGTGTAGGCTAATATGTGTAGTCTAAGTGTTTGTATAAAGGCTTGTATGAGTATATACGTAGTAAATAATGCTTTACTTGGGTGTTGAGATAGGATTCTCAACTACCTTAGCAATGTTTATGATTTTCTCCATCCAAGTTGTTTAACTTAGTCACTTTACTTTGAAATGCATACGTATGGATTCTTATTCATGTTGTATCTTATAACATGTTGGGAAATATGCTTGAATTATTTGGTCATTTCTGTTCTGGCTACTGTACATATTTGCTGGTTAATATGGAATGTGTTTGGGGCTATGTTATGGTCCAGGAAATCGTTAACAGATTTGAGCTCATGGATGGCCTCTATTCGCCACGCAAGACGTGTTTGACGAACCCGAGTCGTGCATTGCTTGTCGGCAATAGTTAGGCCACACAAAGTGCATATGCACTTCATGTCGTACAATTCAATGGGCGCTCGTACTAGTCAAACTCATCAAGTAACCCGATTGACCGTTGTATGTTCACCTTGTATTGGTCATAACTGCTTGAACCTAGGGTACTGAACTTACCAGTGATAACCCTGATAACCATGGTACCTCGATCCATTAAGACTCCTGAGCCGGACATGGTGGTATGGGACACCGTGGACGAGTTGTCGGCCTACACTATGGTGACGAGCCTCCCCGTAGTGACCAGTGAGCACCTCAGACTCGTGAGCCGATTATGGTGGTATGGGACACTATATTCAAGCTGTCGGCCTACTCTGATTGGTGACGAGCCCTTTGTAGTGACCTCGAGCATACTCTGAGTCTACAGGAGGCGACGACCCTTCCGTAGCAACAAGAGTATAAACTAAGCCTGTATTGATAAGGTGATGGGGGAGCGGTGCAACGAGTGCGTGCAACAGCCCTGGCAGCCCTTGCAGCGACTTAGAAATATATCATTATATGAGATTAACTAGGAGTGACGACCCTAGACAGGATCCTTGTTGAAAATGATATAAGGGAAATACCCTAGTTTCTCAATCCGGCTGTATGAAAAGGACTAATAACAACTCGATAATCATGTCCATATCGCACTGCATGTGCCTGGAAGATGTGGAGCACTGAGGGATGAAAGCATGCCGCGAACGTAAGATGGTGTCGCATGAGGGAGTATGTAGGCGAGGGCATGCATCATAATTGTATCTCATCTTGCATTAATCACAGTATTTAAGAATGTTTGATTTACTTGCTTTATCATTATTGCTTGACTGAATTGATAACATGTTAACCTTTGCTTTATGATTCCACTGAGTTGATCACTCACTCCCACGTTACGGGACAGTGTTGTACACACCAACCAGTCCTTATTTTATTTTTAGATGACGGCGTTGCTTGCGAAGCAGAGCCGAACTTTATGATGATGAGGAGGATTTCTCTTATATGCAAGTTCTGATCGACGGGGTTACAGGGTTATTGATTAGATGCCAATACACTTGGTATTTTACCTTTTATTTAAACACCTATGTATATTCTTTTCTTTCAATTTTTAGAATATACATGTATTTAGTTAACCTGGTAACATGTTCACACTCTGGAGACTTACAATCAATTATACATTTTATATATTTATCACAGTCTTTCGCTTGTAAAATTTAACTGTCACTGGAGTATGATATGCTGTTTTGGCTTAATCCACTTCATGTTTTATGCACTACTACAGCCGACATTCATCCATCATTGAAAATGTTGTATAAGTGATGTTCTGAAACTCGGGAGTGAAGTTTATGCTCGACCTCCAATTTTTAGGGTGTTACAGTATCGCAGGCTATGGGGTCCATCACAAGAGACTTCTATCCAAACCAGTCTCATACCTAAATTTGGATAGTCAGACTCAATGTGGTAAACTCTTGGTCTCAGTTTAGTCGCGCACCTAACCGAAATCATGGTCATGCAAAGGTACACGTAACAAATAGTTACGCACCACCAGCCCGAGTGGATAGTGAATGGATGAATGAATGAGTATGCAAATCCTGCTCAGTAGGTCCACAAATCAGTATGGTTCCTCTCTGTGAAATCATCGGGGTCTATTACACTCCACATCTACTGCCTCTTCCGTAGCTGCACAGCCTCGTGAGCGGAATAGACTTCACTATCTGCCTGACTAGTAGTCTGCCAATACTTACCCGGCTCGTCAATAGCGAACTCATTTACGAGCTGATCATAATCAGCCTAGCTTATAGCCCCCTCACTCGGGCGAATAAGGCCACACCCCCTTCCAACAGACCATGACACAGTGGGAGACATGGCCTCATGGTATAGGGACTGACGCTCATATTTCATCCGGTCTAGAAGTTGGAGCATCTCCTGGTACCGAGGAGGTTCTAAGAATTTCACCTAAGGACATCCTACATACCCATAATGCTAAAACTAAGTATTTTCGATGTCCCATCTAGCCATCCACGATGTTTCTCTGGAGGCCACGACCTTGATGTCACTAGGGCATACAATGATCATATCACACATATGCGAGATGCATGAGTCATACTATCCAGTCTTGCAGTAATCTTGCGCGTACGGCACAATAATGTGAGCACTCTGTCTCATAAGGAGTCCCGTAAATAGTCTGCCCAATGGCGTATGCTACATATGATGCATATGGGCATGAATCATGGAGTTATACTAAGCATTTTATATGATGATGAACTATCCTCATAACAAAGATGGGCCTTGATGGCCTACGCATAACAAGTACTGGCCTATCAATGGGCCCTAGGGAGAAGTACAATGCGGACATTTAAACAACATTATCCTTACAATGTGGACGTCAAACTAACATTGCTCTCGAGGCATGGCCTGCCATAAATGTCATTACATAACCCATGGTGGAATCACACAATGCAATAGACCTTGTATACATCCCATTGGGCCTCGACCCATGGGCCTCAAATACATCAAATGGGCCTCATCATATGGTCCTCATATACATCACGGTGGGCCTCAATAACAGGCCTTGAATACATTACAATGGGCTTTAACCCATGGGCCCCTAAATACATCAAGGTAGGCCTCCTCAAATGGGCCTTATAAATATCAAGGTGGGCCTCATCAATGGGCCACAAATACATCAAGGTAGGCCTCCTTAAATGGGCCTTATAAATATCAAGGTGGGCATCTTAAATGGGCCACAAAATATGTCAAAGTGGACCACAAAATACATCAAAGCAGGCCTCACAGATGGGAGCTTGGATTACATCTAAAATCATGTAAATAGTTGTAGGTGCAACATGTGTATCACTGTAACAATCATTCCATGGGGCACATGGCCCACTAATGATGATCAGCACTATCCAAATATTGTCAATGTGAAACAATACCATCCAAACATTGTCCAACACCTTCCAGATGGACGGTGCAGATGAAACACATACTAAGGTGGGCCCCACAGAATGTCGTGACGTCAATGCACAGCTATATAGCTGGTGTGGGGATCCCAACCAATCCGTCCAGCAGGTGGGTCCCACACGGGGCCACTACACACCTATATATGAGATATATTATATACATTAATATATATATATATAAACACTACTGTCCAGAGGCCAGATGAATAGACGGTTGGGTGTATAGCACGTACACCATTCACATGCACCGTCCAAGTTGACAGTGCTGGATAGAAATACATACATATGGGTGGGCCCTACCCACACACGAGTCACACGTGTGAGGCGGCCCTTACGTCCGAGAGAAACGGACGGTAGGTGTGGATATACGCGTACATTATGGTGGTTTCCACCATTCACAGCCGTGGACGGTGTGAGTAAACACATACATCACTGATGGGTTCCACGTGGGGGCCCCCATAATGCTTATTTGTAATCCAAGCCATTGGTAAGGTCACACGAACCTGAATGAAAAGGGAAAAAAATTTTCATGTTGATCCAAAGCTCCTGTGACCCAGAAAAAGGGTTTCAATAGCAGCCGTTCAATCTCACTGTTTCCTATAATGTGGGCCACCTGAGTCTCAGATAGAGTTGATTTTTGGGGATGGCTCACAGCCCTAAGGGGTCCAAAGAATGGATGGAGTGGATATACAACACACATCATGGTGGGGCCCACGGCTGGGACCATGGGTCCCTGCTCGTCCGCTCACCCATCTGCGCAGCAGGCGCTACCTGTACCTCTAACAGCAGCAGCGTCTGCTGCACATGTATTTTTATTTTTTTTGAAAACCTATTTTCCTCAAGGTTTTTCGCACGTGGGGCCCGCATAAGGTGAATCCAACCTCGCCATTGCATCCTTTGTATCAAGACAGACCAAACAAGCCCAATATCTGATATTTTTTGATGTATAGAAATGACAGGGTGGTTTCAATGGTAAAAACCACTGTTTTATATGTTATGGCCCGCCAGAAGATCGGATGGACTTCATTTTTCAGCTCAACGCCTAAAATGGTCCGAGGAAAGGGATGGACGGCGTGGATTGAATTTATACATCAAGGTGGGGCCTATACAAGTAGCCCTTCCCAAGAGCTTGAAACAAGCTCATATTTGTGTTTTCATTTCACATCCAGGGACGTGGACGGTCTGTGCAAAACACATGTAGCAAAGTGGGCCTTGCTCTGGTGGGCCACTAAATGATGAATGGTGTGGATACAATACATGTAAAGTGGGCCCCCACTTATGGATCACTTGGATAAAATACATGCCTCATGGTGAGGTCAATCCTGACGGGCCACACAACCACATCATTATCACATGAAAAGAAAATGAAAAAGAGAGGGAGAGAGAGAAAGAGAGTGAGACATGCATGATGGAGGGACCCCGACACTATGAGCCCTCCCTTGCAATCAATCATACATCAAGTGGGTCCCAATATATGTGGGCCCATTAAATCAAAATCCAACAGTAGAGATTTCTTCTCCACTAAAATAGATGGTCTAGATGACCTCTATTCAAGCTAGGAAAGTAAACATCATGATGGGGTCCATGGAGAATGGCCCCATCATGGAATGATATTGATAATCAAGGTGGGCCATCGGCCACATCTTAGGGTCCAAAGTGAGATCCATACCATCGATCGGTAGGCCTCACTTGGCCTATCATAAAAAATAATAAAATCTAGCCTATGGAAGCACCCACCATTGATCTTCTCGGTCTGTTGGAAAGCCAATCTCCTTATGCTTCACTTTGATGGAGGGTGATGAGGTTTGAATGGCTAAGATGATGGTTTTTGGGGTGGGAAAGGTGGGCCACACAAAGTCACTTTTCTCCCTCACATAGAATGCTTGGACATGAGCTCATTTGGTGCTTAGAAAATGTGAATAGAAAGAGAGGGAGAGAGGGTGGTTGTAAGAGAAGTGATGGGAGATGGGCGATGTATGTGAGTGATGGGTGAGGTGATGGTGTACTTGACATGAGAGTTGACTTGGTGGTTGCTTGACTTGTAGAGAAAGAAAGTATAGGTGTGTGTACTTGATATATAGTGATTGATTGATGGATTGATTGATTGATTAATGGGACATGCCATAGAGATTCTCTTGGGATTGCAAATGCGCGATGTTTTCTCAAAATAAACGTCGGCCCGCATCTTCTGCTCAGGGTATCGGATCAGTGCATAAGACTCGACGTTAGAACCGCGACGATGATGCGGTCGCAATGGTACAAATCTTGAATTAAGCTGAATCAAATCTATACGATACGACTTAGGGTCATGTACAAATATCGATTATACATCACAGGTTGCCGAAATTCGTCGGGAAAGATCGCGGGAGTTGACGGAACAGTATGGACTAGGATATGGGTCTTAAGAGGATAATTTGCAATATCAGCAAACCAAGCTAGTTGGGAGAGTTTAAAAAATTGTTCGTCAAAGAATATATCGTTTATCAGTGTCGGCTCAAGGAAATCAGGGAGGTCAAGTCAAGAAAGGTGGTCGGCCACTACATTTTCTACTACTTTTTTGCCTTATATTTCAATATCAAATTCTTGGAGTAAGAGGATCCATCTTATCAGGCAGGGCTAAGCATCCATCTTAGAAAGAAGATACTTTAGTGTCACATGGTCTGTGTAGATGATGATCTTAGATCTGATCAGGTAGGACCTAAATTTGTCCAAAGCGAATACTACGGCTAGGAGTTCCTTCTCCGTAGTAGAGTAGTTCATATGGGCAGAATTTAGAGTTCTACTTGCATAGTGAATAACATCGGAATTCTTTTCTTTTCTCTGGCCTAACTCCACCCTAATAGCATAGTCAAATGCATCGCACATAATCTAAAAAGGGATCCTCCAATCGGGTGGCTGCATGATAGATGCGGTAGTTAACATGCCCTTGAGCTTAGTGAAAGCTTCTTGGCATTGTTCAAACTACTCGTATGGTACATCCTTTTGAAGTAGATTACATAAAGGAAGAGAGAGATTACTAAAGTCTTTTATGAATCGTCTATAGAGTCCAGCGTGTCTTAGGAAGGATCACACGTTGCATACGCTCTTGGGTGGAGGTAGGTTAGAGATAAGATCAATTTTTTCCTTATCTACCTCAATTCCCTTAGACAAAATTATGTGTCCAGGCACAATTCCCTTGGGAACCATGAAATGGTATTTCTCCCAATTCAGAACTAAATTCTTTTCCTCACATCACTTCAACACACATTTAAGATTTTTGAAACACTTACTAAAGGAAGGACCAAAGATAGAGAAGTCATCCACGAAGATCTCTAAATATTACCCCACATGTCAGAAAAAATATTCAACATGCATCGCTAAAAAGTGGTTGGGGTATTACATAGTCTGAATGGCATTCTTCAGTAAGCAAAGGTTCCAAAGGGACATGTGAATGTTGTCTTCTCTTGATCTTCAAGGGCTATCTCTATTTGATTATAGCCCAAATATTCATCAAGGAAGCAATAGTAAGAGTAATCGGCTAGCCTTTCCAAAATTTGATCAATTGAGGGCAAAAGAAAGTGGTCTTTCCTTGTGACGGTATTCAACTTCCTATAATCAATGTACATTCTTTAACTAGTAGTAACTCTAGTTGGCACGAGTTCATTATTGGCATTGGTTACAATGGTGATTCTGGACTTCTTAGGAACTACATGAGTTGGACTCACCCATTAACCATCAGATATAGGGTATATGATACCCAAATCCAATAACTTACTTACCTCAGCCTTAACCACTTCTTTCATATTTGGATGGAGTCGACGTTGTGGCTGTTGTTCACAACCCCAAGTGTAGGGTCGCGATGTAATGATAATCTTGATAAGACCAAGGTTGAATCCACAAGGACTGAACCTTGTACGTTTCTGAAATTAACTAGAAGTAAAACTAAAAGAATATGTGAAACTAATTCTAAAGTATTTGAGAGTGTAATTGAATAGAGTAATTAAAACTAAGAATTTAAAGATGGAAACTAGGGTGCTAAGGATCCACTTGTAGTGATCAGGGAGCCCTCTTGCTTGATTTAATTAACACAATTAGAATTAGAGTCCTATCCTATCCAATTGAAAAATATATCAATAAAACCAAATTTAAACTTTCATTGACCTAAGAATTATGATAATTGGTAGGGATTCCATCACCAAACCATGCCCACGAGACAATGGCAAATAATAGGATTTACCAATCCTATAATCTCAAAGCAGGAGAATTGTGAAGATTAGGAAGGATTCCATCACCCTACCATGCTCAAGGGACGATAGTGAACAACAAGACCTACTAATTTCACAATTTCAAATCAGGAAAAGAAGATACTCAAAGCTATTACAAATCTACTGTAATTTGAGTCACAATAAACCATTAAAAACTGAAAGTATTCCTTAAATATCAAATTAAAATTCATGGAGTTCAACATAAACATGAATCAAAGTAATAGAAATATTCCATCATGTTACAAGCTTCATCTCTTAGCCCTAACTAAGAGGTTTATCCAACCATAGACGTGATTGGACCAAAGTTTTTTAAGAAAAATATGAAAATAACTAAGGAAGAAGGAAAAAACTCTTGGTGACGGCTTCTCCATCCTTTTGCTCCACTCCTTAAACCCTAGAAGATGCCTAGGAACATCCTAAGGAGTCCTATTTATAGTTGTGAAACTCCAACTTTTGCACCTAGTTGGAAAACTCTGGAAACTGCCTCAAATTTACGTAGCTTGCTAAAATAGACTTCACTCTGAGTAGTTTTTCAAAATAGACTTCACTCTACGTAATTTCATAAAATGACCCAGAGTTTAAGAATATACTTTTTCAAGACAATTTCAGGATTCCTTTTCTCCACTTCGAATCTTTGATTCTCTTCAATCCTCACTTGGTTTTCTTGGATCTTTAGCATGTGAATTCTTCAACCTTAGTCTCCTAAGATCCATCCCTTACCTTGGTGATTCTTAAGCATCAAATTCATGATTTTAGTACCCTTTTCAATCCAAGCTCTTAAATTCACCTTGCAACACAAATATGAGTACAATAGAACATTAAGCATTATCATGTTCATAAAATCAAGATATAAATGGAGGATAATATGCAATATTTGACCCTCAATAATTGTCGAGAGGTTTTCGCATTATCCTTAAGATGAATGCGGTCAACACAAATCAAATGGTCAATTCCCTTGAGGTCCGCAATCGACCATCCAAGAGCTCATTTATGCTCAATGAGAGTGAAAATGAGCACACTCTCTTGTTCTTTCTCAAGGTGGGAAGAGATCACCATCAGGTATGTCTCGTCTTGACCTAAATAGACATATTTAAGATCGGTGAGTAAAGGTTTTAAGTCAGGCTTCGATGATTTGAGGTTAGACGATAGAGGCACTACATCAGTTTGGGGTAATTTTTCAAATTATGCCCTCCACCGATTAACTTCCAGTATTGGTATAACATCAAGCAAGGCATCCATCTCCCTAATAATGTCATCATCTAAATAAGGGGAGTGGGCCAAGCACGTATCTAGAGTGTCAGAGTATAGAGTCAGGAGTGCTCTATCTTCCATGAAAGAATTGATCATGTTAATGTCATGGGTATCGTTGATGAGGGTCGAATATTGCATATCAGACCCTAGTTATTGCCTGATTTTACGTACATGATAATTCTTAATGGAATATTTTAATCGTGTTTTTGTTGCAGGGTGTAATCAGGAGCGTTGACTGAAAAAGAGTACTAAAAGCATGGATTTGATGCTCCAAAGTCATCAAAGCAGGGGACAGATTCCAGAGGACCAAAATTGACGGATTTACATGACAGGGATCTGAGGAAATCAAACCGTTCACATTAAACGGGTCCGAAATTGGTCCAGAATGCAAGATTTCGAAACTTCATACATGTGATGAGGGCCATAAATTAACCATACATATTAAATTTCAACCATTGAAGATCTCAGAAAGTGACCCGACGGATAGATCAGGCCATTAATCTTCAATTTGGGGCCCACCTGATATCTAGAACTGCCTCAACTTTAGTTTTGACGGTTAAAATAGTTTAAGAAAAGGGATGGATAGATTGGATTTCTGAAACACATTGTAATGGGGCCCATATGCATGGTGTGTACATTACACATGTACATGCATGCGATGTGCACCGGACCAACCGTTCGGTCAGCGAAAGCGCTGACTCGCATCATCTCAAAAATGGAAATTTCTATTTTTCACAACCGTGTAACCGACCAACGCTGGATTTTACGGAAGATAGTGGGCCACCATCACGGCCTGTACGGAAGATCCGAACCATCCATCTTGTAGAGGGGTTCGCGAACTTCAAACCCATGTTTACCTTTGGCAATCATGCATACACACGTGCGTGATATAGAGGCCACAAACAGGCTTCCCTGCGACGTTCAAAAAGATCTCAGCGTGATTCATTCTCTGGGTCACGTCAGTGGACATTCAAAACTGACTTTTCTTGGCCAAAATTTTGAGAGAAATGCAATAGATGGTGTGGATTTCCAAAAAGACTTTGATCATGGACCCCACTGACTCCCATTCAAAAATCGAAAACTTCCGTTTCCAGCGTTCTCACAACAAATTGTCGGTTTGCAGTTGTGGGCCCCACCCATTGTCCATATGGACAATCTAAACCATCCATCAGGATTCTAAGGTCCGTATCACCAACACCTAGGTGACTGAATTTCAAAAGAAAGCTATTATGGAAATCCAGCCGTTCAAAAGTGGAACGGATGGCAGAAACAATAAACCTGTGGGCCTCTTCAACGAACGATCAAAAGCACCCATCTCTAATAGAAATTTTCCCCTCCATCCAATGGACGGAATGGATTTCCCAAAATAATGAAGGAATGGGCCCCACCAGTGTCATAACGGAAGAGATCCGCGATCTCTGTTTCAGCGTCCGAAAATTGGCCGACTTTGCGGCGGTTGTACGATCAGACCATTGATCAGATGGCTGATCCAAGCCGTCCATCATATAGGCCATCGGAAACAGTCCCAGGGGACGGTGATTTTACAGATGACATGCAAGGAAAATGGGAGTTTGGATACCCCTGAATTTGGCTGCGCAAAGGAGTTACGCACTTTGGTGCGTAAAGAGTTTTTTTTTCGCCGACTCTTAGCCGACCTTTAGCAGCTATAAAAGGAGACAAACGTCAGAAGGAGGGAGGAGCCAGGGGAGAGGAGAGCAGATCCAGAGTTCAGTTTGGAGATAAGAAAGAGAAGAAAGAGAAGAGAGACAGAGAGAGGAAGAAAGAAGAGAGAAGAATGTTTTCCTATTATCAATTTTATTTTTCTTTCTTTCTATTTGAATTTATGAGTTACTAAATCTCTTAGCTAGGGCTGAGATGAAGTCCCTAATTTGAATAACTCTTGTCTATGTTGAATTTATTTTAATCTAATTGATTTGTTTCTTTCTCTAGAGTGCTTAACTGTAATTTTCATGCTTCTCCATTCTATGAGCTCGACCAAAGTCTAGATATGGATGTTGTTTGGAATCTTAACTAGGTGCTTATGTCTGACCATGAATAGGTTTCCTATAGAGGAAGAAACAGGAATCTACATCTCTCCATGCTTGACCATGGATGGAAAGATGTGATCCATATGCTTTAAGGGATTATACATTCTGTGTGCCTGACCAAGGACATAGTTTGTGATTTGTTTAATTTAAATCAATCCGAATAGGGTGAATCAACAGGTAAAACAAGGGTTAGGATAATTAGGGGTGGATTCGAAAGTCCTAGTCTTCTCTTTGATTGAATTTCCTTATTGCTCTCCTCTATTCTCCATAGATTTGTGTTAGTTTACTTAATAGTTTACTACATTATTTGTTGGATTAGTTAAGAAGAGTCATAAATTTTAAATTATGACAACCAGTCCTCGTGGGAACGATCTTATAATACGTACCATATCTATATCTAATTCGTATACTTGCGAGTTTAAAATCATTTAAATCAGTTTGGTTTAAATTAAAACATCAATCGTCATCATCCTCTAGTTGTTTGTTCATGTTGAAAAAGATGTTGAGATCCAATGTCATATTTTCGAAAGATAAATTCATAATTCCATTCCTACAATTAATGATAGAATTTGATGTAGCGAGGAATGGTCAACCAAGAATGACAGGTATTATTGTGTCCACATCTATGATGGATTGAGTATCCAGGATAATAAAATCTACTGGATAGTAGAATTTTTTAACTTGGACCAACACATCCTCAATCATCCCTCTTGATACATGAACTGAGTGATCGGCAAGTTATAATGTGGTATAGGTGAGTTTTAATTCACCTAGACCCAATTGTTCATAAACCAAGGGATCATATTTATGCTCGCCCCCAAGTCAAGAAGTGCATGCTCAATCCATTGGTTTCCAATTACACAAGTGATAATTGGGATACCGGGATCTTTGTATTTTTGTGGCACATCTTGCTTAAGGATGGCACTAACTTTTTTGGTCAGAAAGATTTTATTTTGTATGTTTTGCCATCTTTTGTTCATACGTAAATCTTTTAGAAATTTGGCATATGAAGGGATTTGTTTAACGGCATCTAGTAGAGGGATGTTGACCTTCACCTGCTTAAACACCTCTAAAATAATCTGAGAGTTAGAAAGAGGTTTTGGTGCAATCAACCATTGAGGGAATGGCGCAATCGGCTTACTTTAAGGTTCCGGTTCTAATCCACGTGGAGCATTGCTAGGTCTATCATTCTCATCTATTTCCAAGTCCTTAAGATTTTTAGCTCTTACCATAATAGATTTTTCAATTGTCTTTCCACTCCTAAGAGTGGTGATAGATTTAGCCTGCTCCATCTATTTTGAAGAGCTTGGGTCACTAATTTCATATTACCATTTTGGGTTGGGGATAGGATGAGCTGAAAGGATCCCTTTCTCCCTAATCAAATTTTTTATTTCAAGCCCTTGTATGGCCTTTGTAAGGTCTTAAAAGGCTTGCAGCATACCCTGATAAAAAAACTTTTAGTTTTATATATGTTTTTAGACTGGATCCTCTTGAGGTTTCCTTTGATTCAAGAATTGGTTAAGGATCCCTTAAGGAGCAACCATTTTTCTGTTCCTCCAACTGAAGTTTGAATAGTTCCTCAAGCTTGAGTTATATGTATTTGAGGTGGATCCACTGAAAGGTTTTTGGTAGTTGTTTATGGCATTTGATTGCTCATTCAATATCTCTTGAAAAGTAGGAATTGTTGGAAAATTCTCAGTTGTATGTATGTTACAAGCACAAATACCACAAACAACTTCCGCAGTCTTTTTGAATTTTACCTTCTTAAGTTCTATGGCCTCGACTTTTCTTGTGAGTTTGGCCACTCTTACATTTATATCATCTTTCTCTTTTAGAACATAAATTTCTCCCCTTTCCTTTGATTGAGTAAGCTTAAAAGTGGTCATTCTTGAAAAGGTATCTCATGATTATGCGTTTTCAGCAAGTTTATCAAAATAATCTCACGCATCATCGGCCTCCTTATTCATGAATTCCCTATTACACATCATCTCTACAAATTTGTGCATGGGTGAAGTCAATTCGTCATAGAAAAAGCTTATTATATGTCATGTTTCGTAGCTATGTCGTGGACATAAATTTATGAGATCCTTAAATTACTCCCAACATTGGAAGAAAGTCCCATCCTATTTTTGCGAAAAATTCATGATTGCTTTCCTTAAGGTATTTGTTTTATGATAGGTGAAGAACTTTTTAAGGAACTCCCTTGTCATCTCAGCCCACATGCTAATGGACCTTGGTCTTAAGGAATATAACCCCGACTTAGACTTTTCTTTCAAATAGAAAGGAAATAATTTCAATCTAACTGTGCCTTCAGACACGTTTGGGAAGTGTAATGTAAATATGATTTCATCGAACTCTTTCATATACAAGTATGGACTGTCATATTTTAGTCCATGAAACTTAGGGAGGAGTTGAATTACTTCTGGTTTAATATCCATAGTTCCTGCATTCAATGAAAATATCATGTAGGAAGGTGTACTCACCCCTGCCGGTTGTAAATAATCTCATAGAGTACGAGGAGGGGTGCATTCTGTACCTCATTTTTATCTTGAACTTCCTCAACTGGAGGTTAAGGTTGATTTACAACCATCACTTCTATTTACTCAGAGGGTCTCAAGTGGTGTCTAATCCTGTGATGGATAAGCAATCCTTCGACTAATCCTCCTTCATTCAAAAGATGTAGAGTGTTATCACAGACCCACTTAGGCATGAAACACTTTCAGCCCTCAAGTAACTAAACAACTAAGCCTAAAAGAAAAGTAGAAAAACTAAAACAAATAATAGATCTAGAAAAGATAAAAGAGGGGGTTAGAACAAAATTACTGAATAAGAGTTGCTATGTCAGGATCCTACAAAACAGAAAACAATGTTAGTTTCCAAAAAAAATTTCAAAAAAAATCATAACTTAAAAAAAAAAAGTTAACCCTAATCTTAACCTAATTCTAATACTAATTAATTCTAGACAAACATAGTCGTAATCCCCGACAATGGCGCTAAAAACTTGTTCACAACCCCAAGTGTAGGGTCGTGATATAGTAATAACTCAGTAAGACCGATGTCGAATCCACAGGGACTAAACTTATACATATTTTGAAAATAACTAAAACTAGAACTAAAAAAAAAATCTAAATTAAAATCTAATTAATTGAGAGTAATGGTAAATTATGTTGATTAAAAATTATGAATTTAAAGGTGGGAACTAGGGGGCCAAGGATCCACATATAGCTATCAAGCTACTACCATTGATTTAAGGAACGCAATTGAAATTGGAGTCATATCCTATCTAATTGGACGATAAAAAAATTTAAATCAAATCTGAACTTTCATTGACCTAATTCTCAATGGAAGAGAATTATGATGAGTGAAAGGGATTCCATCACCCTACCATGCCCAAGAGACGATGGTGAACAAAAGGATTTTCCAATCTCACAATCTCATAATGGAAAAGAAGATACTCAAAGCTATCACGACATCTATTATAATTTGAGTCACAAAAAACCATAAAAAATTAAAAATATTTCTTAAATTCAAACTAGAAATCAATTAAGTTCAATAAAAATAAAAATCAAAGTAAAATAAACATCCAAACACGTTACAAGCTTCACCTCTTAGCCCTATCTAAGAGGTTTAGCTAGCCATAGAATGATTGAAACCAAATCTCTAAAACGAAGCATGAAAAATGAACTAGGAAAGAAGAAAAACTCTTTGGAAACTGCTCCACCCTTTTGTATGCTCCTTAAGACCTTTCCAAACCTTAAAAAATGCTTTGGAGCATCCTATGGAGTCCTATTTATAGTTGTGGAACTCCAACTTTCACACCTAGTTGGAGAAATCTTAAAACTGCCTCAAATTTACACACTCTGCGTAGTCTTTCAAAATAGGCTCAGAGTTTAAACTGCCTCAAATTTACGCAATCTATATAGTTTCCCAAAATATAATCGAAGTTTCAAAATATACTTTTTCAGGACAATTTCAAGAATATATTTGTTTTCAGGACAATTTCATGATTCCTTTTTCTTCACTTCATATCTTTGATTCTCTTCATTCCTCACTTAGTTTTCTTAGATCTTTGGCACGTGAATTCTTTATTAATGATTTCTAAATCTTCATTTAGTAATCTTTTGATCATAAATCTTTCTTTTGGTATCAATTTCACCTTAAGCTCTCAAAATCACCTCACACATGTAAACATGCATAATTAAATCGATTAAGCACTATCATGTTTATAAAATCAAGGTATAAATAGGGAGAAATATGTGATATTTCACACTCAACACTCCCAGTGCGAGTCACCGAGGCTGGGTCAAGGTATTTTGAGGAATCTACTCTATTGAATAATGGTCTTTAAGTAACAATGAGATTCCAGAGTATTATGCATTCAAGGGATTCCAGCTTAATGATTTTCCATTAAATGTGTTGTTGAAGGATCCTTGAATGATGAAGTTCATTCTTCAATCCAACTAATTGATTCTTCAATTATTGCAATTAAGAAGGGGTTGAAGGAAGAACTCCCATGAGAGAAAGGATTTATGATGGTAGGTAACAATAACTCTCTCAAATCTTAAGTAACAATAACTCTCTCAAATCTTACTCTTTTTCTTAATGCAAACTAAGAAACCAAGCTACTAAATATAAAGGCAAAAATCCCAATGGTAAAAAATGGGTAGATTTTGTCTTTGTTCAATGTCATCGAAGTATGTTTGATGTCATCGAAGATCACCTTCAATGACATGGAAAAACAATTCGATGACACTGGAATTTTCCCTATAATTTATTGGAGCTCACTAGACAAATTCATTCAATTGTTTGATGTCATCAAACATGACTTGATGTCATTAAAATTTGAATTTTGATGTCATCGAATGTGGTTCAATGAATTCAAAGAATTTAGTTCATTTTCTTTAAAACACTCTAAACAAGTCTAGTTCATTTTTTGATGATTCGAACATACCTTCAATGTCATCAAATTTTGACTTTCGATGACATAGAAGGGATTTCGATGTCATTTGAAGAGTTAAATGGAACTCTCTGGACAAGTCAAGTCCATGTTCGATGTCATCAACCATACATACGATGTCATCGAATTTTGAATTTCGATGTCATCGAACAAAGTTCGAGTCATCAAATATTTTAAGTGATTTTTCAACCGGAGCTTGCTGGACATGAGTGCTTCATTTTCCATGTCATCGAGACAGGTTCGATGACATCAAACATATAAGTTTTCTATCATCGAGACCTGTTCAACGACTCGATATTTGTTCCAAAATCTTGATTTGGTTGCTAAACATTTGAGAACTCTTATTCAATGTCATCGAAACAGGTTCGATGTCATCGAACATGTAAGTTCGCTGTCAGCGAACAGGTTTGTAGAAAACTTGTGATTTTTCTAGAGGTTCTTGTAACTTTTTTTTCTAATCTGCCAAGATGTTTTCCTAGTTAATTTTGGGACAGATTAGTTCATTTTCAAGGGGATATTTACTTGAGGTGTTTTGGTCATGGGATGTGAGGTTTAATTTACCTTTGAAGATCTTTGAATACTTCCAATTTTTTGAGTCTGTAGCTTATATGTCTTTCATGTGGGGCTCACTTGACTGAATGACTCAACCATCACATTAATCAACAAACAAGGGCACTTTCAACACATATACCTCCACCTCCTGCAAAGAAGAAACTTTCATTATTATTGGAAGTGCATGATGAGCCGTGGGAGGAATGTTAATAGGAGGCATGAAGAGATTGGATGTAGCATGGTAAAACAAAATGTGTTCCAATGTTCACCATCAACTATTTTTTTCATATAAGGGCTCAATTGTATAGGCCAACTTCATAACTTCTCATTATCTGAGTAATCGCATCACGGGTTTTCAATATTGTCGGGTCAAACCTGAACTGACATGCGAACCTGTTCGGGTAGCAAGGCTCACATCATCACTTGTTAGCTTGTCTTAAAATATAGTTGATGAATGAAAATTGAAAGAACAAGATGGACTCTATGCTCTCGATCTTCTTCACAACCTAGCTTGGGACACTTGCAATTTGTTACCACATCTTCGAAGGCTCGGTATAAAGAGCAAAACATCCGAGTGCCAATGAATACTTCTTTTCTTCAGTCATTAACAAGCTATCGTATAATAGAAACTTGATCTAAGTTTGATTCAATCTCTGAATAAATCAAAGAGGATCGAGGAGGCATCTGTTATGGCATAAAAAATTCATTAAGGAAGATATTGTGTGAATGCACAAAAAGGAAGTGTTGTGCAGGTTCTAAAGGTGTTGCGCAACCACATAACAAGGCAGTGTTGTGCAGGTTTTAAAGGAGTTGCACGGGTTCTGAAGGTGTTACATGACCGTACAACAAGGTGGTGTTGTGCGAATTTTAAAGGAAGTATGGGGATTCTGAAGGTGTTACAAACTGTACAACAAAGTACTTTTGTGTGGATTCTAAAGGAGTTAAATGGGGTTATGAAGGTATTGCACAATCGCATAACAAGGTAGTGTTGTGCAGGTTCTAAAAGAGTTACATGGGTTCTTAAGGTGTTGTGCGACCACACAACAACGTAGTGTTGCGCGGGTTTTAAAGGTGTTGCATAACCACACAACAAGGCAGTGTTGCGGGAGTTCTGAAGATGTTATGCGACCGCACTATAAGGTAGTGTTGTGCAGCCACACAAAGAAAAGTTGCACTACATGCAACATTTTTAATTCAAGGATGTTTTTTGCAGCCGCATAATAAGATTGAGTTGTACAAATGTATAGTTTCACACGTACGGATGCCTATAAATACCCCACGCGTCCCTCTCATTTGCATATAAGGAACATTTGAGGGCTCTTGGAGTAGATGAATCGTGAAATTCAGGTATTGAGAAGTTCGTGTAGTTGGAGAAGAAAGAGAAAGGAGAAGTGCAGGAATTGAACCTATTGCGTGACCACACAACAGAACTGCCTTACGTGATTATGCAATAGGGTCACCTTACGTGACTGTGCAACAAAGCTTCCTTACTCGACCACGCAATAGAGCTACCTTACTTGATCATGCAATAATGGTCTCACGCAAATCATTCAACAAAGTCGTTATTAGCTGTGTAATCAAGGCTATAAATTATTAATTCAAGTCTTTTAGCTCATGTAACAGTATGAAGCTAGGGTTTCAAACACACAACTCTTCTATCATTTTGACGGACACTCTACAGGGCCAATGTCAAGCCCCAAATTTGGGAACTAGGCTCATAAAATTCTCAGCCGCCAAATCATATGTTGATATCCTCCATAGTACCCCATTCTCGGCTTCCTGCTCCCATGCACCAGGTTCCAATCCTAGGATCCTACAAGGAGGATTTTCAGGGTGAATTTTTTTTGTAAAGGAGCATAACCACAAGTGTACCAAGTCACAAAACATCATCACCACATATCCACTAATATAATCTTTGAGTACAGTGCTGAAAGGAAAATACATGATATAACAAAACTCTAAAACATCGGGCATGTGCTCCTGCCTCAATGTTGCTACAGTCTAGCATAACCTGCACGTAACGAACATGCATAAGCTTACTAAGAAGCTTAGAGAGTGCGTGCATGTTTGCGCAATGCATGTACCAAGCATACAAATGCCCAAGTAAGTGAAAATGAAGGAAGGCTAAACTAGAAAGTCCATAATGATGTTAGTCATACTAATGTTATGTAATGCAAGGCCTACATGGTCGAATGTCATATTGTAAGTGCTAAATTGTTTGATCACACTTTAGTTGTCAAATTTTGTATAGCCAAAATAACATGACAATAGATCTTCAGGATCCAGAGAAGATCAAGCTCAATCAAGAGAAAATCAAGCTCAAAGTCAAGAGAACATCAAGCTCAAGATCAAGAGAAGATCAAGCTCAAGTTCAAGAAAAGATTAAGCTCCAAAGTCAAGATGAACTCGAAGACTTAGTTCAAGTAAAAGAAGAACAGATGTTTGATATATCTCAGGTGGTATAAAACCTTAGAAAGACCTTAGGACTAGGTGCTTTCAAAAATGTTCAAAATTGGGTTTTTATACTTATTTTGCTTGGAATTCGGCAAATCCAACTTTTGATTCGCCTAAGTTTTCTCGACCAACCCAAGTTCAAGCACGAAGCAAAACTGATTTTTTGTTGCAAATTCGGCTAACACGAGTTTTGGTTTGGCTAGCTTGAGAAATTTTAGGTCAAATTCTAGAAAATACATCTTTCGAAAATCGAACGAATTCGGCCAGCCAAATTTTGCATAAATCTTACCCCGCATGATCCGAAGTCCATTGAACTGAATCCAGTCTATTCGGGCTAGTCAAAGACTGTAAGTGCTATATTGTATAAAGCACACCTTTGTTTGTCAAATTTCATTTAGAAAAAATAGCTTATGAAGTAAGCCTTCTAGTGTGGATTAAGATGGAAAGTTCAAGACTCTACTAAAGTTTAAGATCAAGATGGAAAGTTCAAACTCTACCAAATTCAAGATGATTGAGTTCAAGTTCTACTAACGTTCTAGTAGAAGATCAAGCTCCATCTTCAACTTCAAGCTCTATTGAAGATTCAAGTAGAAGAATAAGTTCCATAGAGTTCAAGCTACTTCAAAGTTCAGTCATATCAGGTATAACAAACCCTAGAAAGACTTTAGGCTTAGGTACTTTAAATGGGTTTTTATGCTTATGTTTAGGCTAAAGTTCTACTAATCTAAGCTATGGTTCGACTAGTCTAAGAATTTTTCGATCAGTCCTAGTTTAAACTCATGAAAAATGGACTTTGTCGTTACTTCTTCGACCTGTCGAAGATGGGCCTTCGACCAATCGAGGGTTGCTCAACTCGAAGTCCAACAACTGAATCAGTTCAGATTTTAAGCACCCTCGACTAGTTGAAGACCTTGCTCGACCAATCAAACAGGGCCCTCAACCATTCCAATAGGGCCTTCAACTAGTCGAAGATCTATTTTATCTAATCGCGCTTAAATTTAAAAATTTATTGGAACGGAATCCGCTTCTTAAAATAGTCGAAGACTGTTTTAGACAAGTCGAAGCAACAACTTCTTTGCCTATAAATAGAAGTTTTCTCTCAATCCAAAATTAACAATTTAAGTTTATTAAATCCTTCCACGAGTGAGAGAGAAGCCCCCATTATTGTCAATCTATTGCACGGTATTTATAATATTTTTAATAAATTTTTTGTTTTAATTCCTTATTCTCCTATTTTTTAAATCTTATTTTATAAAGAGAGTAAATACTCTTCTTTACGATCTTAAGGAATTCAAACACGTAACTTTTGGTTTGAATTTAACTAAAATCAATATAGAACCTTAAACCCTTGTCTATATGGCTAAATATTGAATAATCGACTACGAGAGAAGGGGTTTTGCAGCTACATTGACTGATACATCTTCGAAAGAGAAGATAAGTATTCTTTTTATTTAGTTTTATTGAGATAGCCAGAAAATCTCATTTGTTTGGTTTTATTGAGATAGCCAGAAAATCTCATTTGTTGGTTTTTCTGAAATAGCCAAAAAATTCTCAAAGATGGGTCTTTTTTATTTGTGATAGCCCTTTAAAATAACAATTGTATCAAGTTTTAAGGTGACTCTAAGAAAACCCTATTTATAGTGAAATCCAATATCACGTGGATAGTGATTATTGGGAGTGGAGTAGGTGTGGCTATTTAAGAACAGTTGTTATACACACCGAACCACTATAACTCTTGGTGTTGTGGTGAATGTTTACTTTTTACATTTGTGAAAAATGTTTGTAATTTCATTTATGCAAAAGTAGTGAATATTTGTAAACATAACTTTATTTTCTCTTGTTTGTTTGAGATCTTGATTCTTACAAACGCTCGTGAAATAAGGTTATCTTACCTAAACTTGGTTTAGGTGTAAGTTGACCTACGAATTAGTTTGAATCAATTTTTTAATACTAGTATGTAATGCCCTGAAAGTCGGGGGTCGTGTAGAAACCCAACTCCCGAGTTTCAGACCATCACTTATGCAACAAATATGCTTATGATTAAATGTTGTCTGAGTTAGTGCATTAATATGAGTGAGATTATACCAAAACTGCAATTCATACTCCAGATCCAGTAATAAAACGCAAGCGGAAGACAGAAAGATATATATATCACTGTATGAAAAACAAAACAATCTCGATCTGTCTCCAAAGTATGAATATAACTTTGAGTCACAAATACATATAAAAAACCAAAATCAAAGGTCATATGATAGTCCAGCTAGCAAAATTCCATTGATCCAGGCCACCTATGCGAAGCTGTCAGAAAACTGCATGTACGAGAACTCGTCCTGGTCCTCATAGTAGTCCAGCTCCAGCTCCTGAATCGCCTCGCTATCTTCATCTAAGACAGAGTCTGGTAGGTGTTGCAAACACCGTCCCATAAGGTGAGAGTGAGTGATCAACTCAATGGAATCATAGAGTAAAGATTAGCATGTTATTAAATCAATCATGCGATAATAGTAAAGCAAACAATCAGACATTCTTAGATATTGTTATTAATGCAAGTATGAGATGTAGTAATGATGCATGCCCTCATCGACATACTCCCTCATGCGACACCATCTTACGTCCGTGGCATGCCTTCTTCCCTCAGTGCTCTACATCTTCCAGGCACTTACAGTGCAATATGGATATGATTACCAAGTTGTTATTAGTCCTTTCAAACAGCAGTATTGGGAAACTAAGATACTTCCCTTATATCATTCCCAACACAGATCCTATCTAGGGTCGTCACTCCTAGTAGTCTCACACAATGATATATTTCTAGAACACTGCAAGGGCTATCAGGACTGTTGCTCCCACTCGTTGCACCGCTCTCCCATCACCTTATCAATACAGGCCTAGTTGTACTCTTGTTGCTACGGAAGGATCGTCACCTCACGTAGACTCAGAATATGCTCGAGGTCACTATAAAGGGTTCGTCACCAATCAGAGTAAGCCGACAGCTCAAATGTATTGTCCCATACCACCACAATCGGCTCACGAGTCTAAGGTGTTCACTGGTCACTACGGGGAGGTTTGTGGCCCCAGCATAGGCCGACAGCTCGACCACGGTGTCCCATACCACCATGCCCGGCTCATGAGTCTTAATAGATCAAGGTACCATGGTTATCAGGGTTTTCATTGGTAAGTTCAGTACCTTAGGTTCAAGCAGTTATGACCAATATAATATGAACATATAATGGTCAGTCGGATTACTTGACGAGCTCGACTAGTACGAGCGCACCTCAAGCTGAACGACATGAAGTGCATAACCACCTCGTGTGGCCTAACCACTGCCATCAACCCAAGCACGACTCGGGTTCGTCGACACGTCCTTCGTGGCGAATAGAATCCAACCACGATTTCGAATCTGTTACCGACTGCCTGGACTAGAATATGGCCCTAAGCACTTGTAATCTAATTCAATAATCTTATGAGAGTGACAGAAATGAAGCACAAATAATCATAGCATGTTAACAATATGTTATAACATACAACATAAGCAAATCAACTAAACACAAGCATTTCATATATATAAGGAAATTAATTTAATATAACAACATGGAGGAAATCATGTACATCATCATATTAGTTGAGAATCAAATCTCCAAACTAATCTACAACACCATTCACTCAATACTTACTAATACATACTCTTATACAAATACTTAGTCTACACACATTTGTCTACATAGCATATGTCGACCCAACGTGTGCTTTAGGGTGAATCTCTTTGCCAAATAGATCATACACGCCTAACCTGTATAATAACATGACAAATACTCATGGCAATCATATCGGCAAAATACGGACGTATACAGTATTTCCTACAAATACCTAAAATACTCTAAATCTCATATTCTCCGTACATAATCAAAATGGAAAGCAAAAAGCATGTTCTTGTAACGCCCGTGAAAAATCCGTACTTGGGCTCGAGTACCAACTCGACCCGAAATCGCATAAAAATAAATTCCATGGAAATTAAGCGTAAGTTAGCTAGCGCAACGCTAGAGTAGCTAGGAAATAGTCCCTGATCACTTTAAATATGTTCTGCAAGACCCAAATCGAGTAGAACAAACAACTCTACAATACTCTATAACCTCGGATCAAACTCTAAGCGGGTTTGTTCTCTGGACCATATTGAAATTTTGTATTGGATTTAGACCGCGCGTCGAAGGTCCGAAACCTCCTATCTTAGACCGTTAGGACTGCCCAGCTAGACTTGACAATCATCTCGAAAATCAAGTCAAACCGATAATCACAGACTATTTCGTTGAACCCGGACTGAAGCGACCGCGAATAGGGACGAATTTGGAATTTTAAATTCAAATCTGGCACACGACTTGACGCGTCAGTATTAAGCGTTCTGACCGTCAGAATTCATCCAGATTACACCCTCGGATCAGGAAAAATTTCTATTTATTATCATGAGACTTTCAGCCCTGATCTACGTGCGGTGACCGTTGAACTGAAACTGGTCCGCCACGTGCGATCTGCGAACCCTGCCAGACTGAAAACTTAATACGAGCTACGTCTGGTACACATGAGCTTAAGTCCGATCGCAATCGACCAGGGGACCACCAGAAAGCAGTTTTTGGACCGAAACAGCCCCGAAATGGATAGGCACCAAGTAAACTTCGTCCCGGAGCCTATTTCCGGCGATTTTAAGCTTATAAAAGGGGTTGAAACCCTCATTTCTTCCTTCCATCCGAAAATTGCAACCCTAGGAGAAAAAGAGAGAGAGTTTGAGAGAAAGAGAAGAAGAGAATTTTCCCGCTTCCGAGCCCCTGACAGTTGCTGCTTCAGCACTTCTTTCCAATCACCTGGCTGGTGATTTCTCCACTTTTTCAGGTATAAAATAACCCCAAAAACTTGCTGATTTAGGGTTTACTTAGATGCATAACATGTTAGCTAACGTATTTCATAAATCAGGCTCTCCTACTGCCGTAGACGAAGCGTACACGCTCCGTTCAAAATCCCGCAACCGTAAGAGACTAGGTGAGGATTTTAGACGCTTTGATTGACGGTTTACAACGCTTTCAATGTCGTTTAATAGTAGATTATCGACGGCATCGCCGTTTGACATGTACAACATGCTCTCCGTTTCCTGTTTCGTAAATTAACGAAGAATATGAGATTTAGGGCATTTTAGTCATTTGTAGGAAGTACGGTCTACATGCATATTTTGCTGACGTGATTGACATGGTTTGTCGCCGCATTAGGGAGTTAGGAATGCTTGCATAATCAGTTTGGCGAAGAGATTCGCCAAGTTGCGCACTTTGGGTCGACATACTATATGTAGACTTAAGTGTGTAGTGTATGTGTTTGTATAAATGCTTGTATTAGTATGTATTGAATTAAATGATGTTATGTAGTAATTTGAGATTGATTTCATGATTAATATGCTGACCTAAATGATTTCCTACATGTTTACCTTATGCATGATTGCATTACATGCATGGAAAGTATGCCTTGAAGATTTGCTTAAGTTGAATGTTATAACATGTGTTATAGCCACGAACGACGCGTCGATGAACGTGATTCGTGTTGAGAGTTGGCGGCAGTGGTTAGGTCACGCGAAGTGTTTTACGCACTTCATGTCGTTCGACTTGCAATGCGATCGCACTAATCGAGCCCGTCAAGTAACCCGACTGGCCGATGTATGTTCACCTTGTATGTGTCATAACTGCTTGAACCTAGGGTACTGAACTTACCACTGAAAACCCTGTTAACCATGGTACCTTGATCCACGAAGACTCATGAGCCGGGCATGGTGGTATGGGACACCGTGGTCGAGCTGTCGGCCTACGCTGGGGCCACAAACCTCCCCGTAGTGACCAGTGAGCACCTAGACTCGTGAGCAGATTATGGTGGTATGGGACACTATATTCTAGCTGTCAGCTTACACTGATCAGGCGACGAGCCCTTTGTAGTGACCGCGAGCGTATTCTGAGTCCACAGAAGGCGACGACCCTTCCGTTGCAGTAGAGTACGGTAGGCCTGTATTGATAAGGTGATGGGGGAGCGGTGCAACGAGTGCGAGCAACAGCCCTGGCAGCCCTTGCAGTGACCTACGAAATATACATCGTATGAGATTTCTAGGAGTGACGACCCTAGACAGGATCTGTGTTGGGATTGATACAAGGGAAGTACCTTAGTTTCCCAATCCTGCTGTTTGAATGGACTAATAACAACTTGGAAATCATATCACCATAGCATTGCATGTGCCTGGAAGATGTGGAGCACTCTAGGGAGTGTGGCATGCCGCGGTCGTAAGATGTTGCCGCATGAGGGTGATCGTCAGTGAGGGCATACATCACGTCATATCATCTTGCATTAACAACAGTATTAGGATTGTCTGATTTACTGCTTTACTATTATCGCGTGATTGAATTGTGAACATGCTAATCTTTGCTCTATGATTCCACTGAGTTGATCACTCATTCCCACGTTACGGGATGGTGTTTGCAACACCCACCAGACCCTGTTGTAGTTGCAGGTGAGGACGAGATCCAGGAGGTGGAGCCAGAGATCGACGAGGACCAGGATGAGTTCTCGTATATGCAGTATCATGACGGCTTCCCGTAGGCGACCTGGATCGAGGGGACATCAGTGGGACTTTCTTTTTGAACATTATTCTTTGTTATGTATATGTACATGAGACTCAGAGATGTAGTCATACTTTGGAGACAGATGAGATTACTTTATTTTTCCATACAGTGATATATACATTGTTTAGTCTTCCGCTTGCTTTTATCACTGGATCTGAAGTATGAATTGCAGTTTTGGTATACTTTTACTCATGTGAATGCTTTAAATCAGACAACATTGAATCATAACCATTTTTGTTGCATAAGTGACGGTTTGGAACTCGGGAGTTGAGTTTATACACGACCCCCGATTTTCAGGGTGTTACAAGTTGGTATCAGAGCATGAATAAGAGTATACTGGGCCTGGGTTATGGTCTTGCGACGTACGTTGTCGCTTCCTTTGACTTAGGTGGGTGCGAGAAGGGTCTAGAAACACTTCTAGGATCGCAGATTCGCCGATAGGCGAAGTCTATTAGGATCGATCGCAAGATCGAGTCTGTAACGCATCTCGGGTCGCGTAAAGCAACCCGAATCACTTCTAAGCTTTAGGAAGTCGGGTGGAGACGTCCTATGAGCGGTTTTAAACTGAAAAAGTGAATCCTTGGGCCGTGGGATGACCACGACTCCAGTAATCAATCGCTAGGGCTTAAAAACCCCGTTTCGCCAAAAATTCTCAAAATCCCTCCTCTAAACACTCCGACCTTCAGTTCTTTCTTATCCATTTCATGTTAGGCATCAAACCTAATGTGAAAATAACACAAATTAGTACTTTCACAAAATTTTACAGTGAATAGTAAAATTTTATGAAAAATGGCCATAAGGCCATTCTAACTTCACTTTCTTTCGCAAATAATGGTTTAGATAGATGTACTGGCTCCTTCTCTCCTAAATTCATATGCTGCATCATATGGTTTGGTATTCGAGATTTCAATGTGGACCCAGAAATCCCCGAACACATGTTTGGGCTCATACAGACCAAATTACTATGAACTAGGGGGTGGGACGTGACTTTTTGGGACCCTGGGACCATGGGGGACCAGACCCATGGGGTCCCACCGGCCAACGTGAAAGTTGGCCGGCGATGCCATCGCCGGTCGGGCGATGCATCGCCGACCGACGGTGTCCAAATGAGCTGCCTTTCGGGCGCACGCCCTTAAATGGGATGCACATCATCCCTAGGTACCTCCCACCTCACGAAAACCCCCAAATCTTACCCCTCCTTCATAAACAGCCCTCTACATAGCCCTATTTTCGATTTTTAGCAACCCACTCCAAACTCCGGCGTCCCAAACCACTTCTAGGACCCTCCTTGGCCAAAACCGACTACCACCCATCACTTATTGGGTGTTGGTAGCCTCTTTCCTTGAAGATCTCACCATTTGGAGCTCCAAAATCTCCCAAATATAGCTGAAATCGTGAGGTGCTCCATCCCATCTTTTTGTTTGTATTTCTCTTTGAAACTATAGCCTTGGGAAGCTTGAAGCATCCCTCTATGACACCTAGATTTCCTTTTCTCAGATTGGACAGTCATTTCTCTGCATTTTTAGCATTTTCCATGGCTTTTGTGGAAGCCATTTTGGGCCTTTTGTCACTCTCATCCATCATATCTTTGATGGGTAAGAGGAAAATCGTGATAGACGAGGCTGGGCCGAGCCGCCCTGCTTGATCGAGAAGACCGCGGGGTGGTGCCGCGAGTTCAAGCACCGCCGCAGGTCCAGCTCCAGTCCTGGAGTGCCGTACAAAGAGGCATTTGGATCCCCATGCACACCTTGGACGAACAATTCTTTCGGAGATGCCTCATGGCCAATACACTGATCGCAAAGTGTTATTTGAGGCGGACGTAGATGGACGATTGTTCGGTAAATATCTGTTGTTCGAACGCATTGAAGCTGTGCACTGGGGACCGATCTTTGAAGCTCGCGCTCGTGCTAATGTGAGCACCGTTCGTGCCTTCTATGCTAACATCCAGAATCCTACCTTGGAGCCTTTGCAGTTCAAAATCCCTTTTGGTAGAGATCGGATGGCTACGATCGACGTCCGGTTGATTGCGCGACTTCTCAACGTGCCTTTAGGTGATGTGCATCCTAGTGAGAAGAATTTGAAGACTAGACGTGAACGAGATCGCCACACCAGGTTTCTGTGCGGTAAGTTGGTTCCATGGCAGCCTAATAATAGCCTCAAGGCAACGTATATGTCTGAGGATTTGCGCCTGCTGCACCATATCTGCACGTTCAATGTTTATCCCAGGTCGACGAACCGCATTGAATGTACACGTCTTATGGTCGATTTCTTATTTCTAGTGGCCCAAGGAGAGAACGTATGTATGGCCACTTTCATCTTACGGCAGATAGTTCTCATAGCCAGGTCGAGGAGAACATCCGAATCGCTTCCCTTTGGCCGACTTATTTGCAAGATTGTGCTTGAGTTTGCCTATAGACTTGGGCCCGAATTGTCGGTATCGATTCACACCATCGATGAGTCGACAATGGTTAAGATGAAGATTAGGTCACAATACCGTGAAAATCAACTTGAAAGGGATAGTGGGGATGACTTTGATGAAGAGGAAGATTAAAGCGAAGAAGAACCTAGAGCAGAGGTTCAGGAAGAAGCTCAGGAAGAAGCAGAAGAGGAAGCTCAGGATACTGATGAGAGCCCTCCTCCTTCTGCGCAGGCTACTATCGACGATCGCATTGCTCGGATGGAGGAGAGTCAGGCCGCTTTGCGAAGGGAAGTCCAAGAACTTCGAGCAGAAGTCGCTGATGCCAAGGCTGTTACAAAGAAGAAGTTTGGCAAGGTGACTCACACCTTGAAGGCAATCCTGTGTTGCTTACAGGATAAGGGTGCTCCTCCTCCATCACCAGACTCCGACTAGCGATGCGATCTTTGATGTTGTTATTAGTAGTTAGCCATTTCCCGTTTTATGTGTGTAAAGCCTATTAGGGCTAGTGCTTTGCTTATGTTGCTGTTGCTTAACTGTCTTAATTTTCATGTAATTCTAGTCATGATGCTTGTAAGGATATATCCCTTGTATTGTGACAATTTTGATTAATTGAAATGCATGGAATGCCTTTGACTCTTTAAGTGAATGTTTGCGGTGTAATTGTGCAATTGAGACTGACAAGGTTGCACCCTATTTTGAATATAGGGAATGCTACCTAAGACTACGAGGAGCGCGGTTCGGCTTGCATTGTCAGAGCATATGGATCAGACTCCCTCTCAGTCTGGCACTCGTCCGGACCCTGCTGTGGGCCCGATTCCTGAGGCGGTTCGATCGTCTCAGCCTGCTGTTGGTCCTACAGATGGACCACCGCCATTTACACCATCTGTTAGAGAGCCACATCGCGCGTCTACTTCCACACCGCATCCGCCACAGCCTGCTCCACCCCCTGACAGATTCAAGCAGATGATGGCTATGATGCTACAGCAGCAGCAGCTCCTGACCACCATAGTGGGGACTTTAGCCCTGGGTGGGGGTGCGACTACATCTACTCCACCTGCACCACCTGCGCATCCAGCTGAGGATGCCTATACTTACGCCCAGGATGAGGGCATGGCCCATCCTGCGCAGCCTGCTTTCCCTGCGGGGAATCCTGCCGACACAAGGGGCCTACTGGAGCGATTTCAGCGCTTGCGGCCTCCTACTTTCACGGGTTCTCACAGACCCGAGGAGGCTGAGTTCTGGCTCGACCGAGTGTCGAAGATTCTACGGATGTTGCACTGCACCGAGGCTGAGCAGGTAGAGCTGGCTACCTTCCTGTTTAAGAGAGAGGCCAGTATGTGGTGGGATAGCGTATTGCGGACTGTTGCCGCAGATTTTGTATGGACGTGGGCAGCATTTGAGTTCCGCTTCCATGAGAAGTATTATCCCCAGACCTATAGGCACGAGAGGGAGAATGAGTTTCTCCGTCTAAGACAGGCAGCGATGACAGTTACCGAGTATGAGCATCGGTTCACAGAGTTGGGCAGGTACGTCCCGACGATTCTAGCTGATGAGCAGATGCGCATACGGCGCTTTTTGGAGGGCTTGCGACCTGATATTCTGTCGAAGATGTGTTGTGTCAGTTTTCCCTCCTATGCGGAGTTGGTTCACATGTCCATGCGGGCAGAGCAGGACGTGGATCGACTTGCGCGATCTTGAGGCCCGACTACTTCTAGGCCGCGACCGGATTTTCCAGACAGGCCCTTCGCGGGCAAGAGGCCTCGCATTGATCCTCCTACTAGGACTACGGCGTCTGTACCACCGTTTCGGCGCCCTGATTTATCATGCACATACTGTGGGAGGACGAGCCACTTAGCGCAAAGTTGCTTTTCGAGGATGCGGGACAGTGGGTTCTCGCCGCCGCAGAAGATTGATAGTGTACGTCCACAGGCGATATCAGCACCGCCTATACGGTCAGCTCCTGCGCATCCTTCTTTCAGAAATACGGTATCGCAGATTCGACAGCCTCCACGGCCCTTGACACAGCGGCCGAACCGGCCACAGCAGGCTCGAGTTCATGCATTGACCGCTGAGGCAGCTGCGACGCCGACTTTCCAGCATTCAGCCTTTGAGGTCACGGCCCATATCGGAGGTACTCCCGTTCTTGTCATGGTGGACACTGGTTCCACGATTTCTTTGATATCGCGTGCCATAGTCAGACGTCTTGGGTTACAGACTATCACTATGGATAGCGTGCGAGTCTTTGCAGCTCATGGAGATTATTCGGATGTCACCCAGATGTGTGAGGGTTGTTTGGTTGATCTGGGAGGCAGGACGATGACTCTTGATCTGGTCGTCGATCCCTCGCTTGTTTATCTCGACGTCATTCTTGGCATGGATTGGTTGACTGCAGCGAGAGCCGAGATTGACTGCGAGACTCGTATAGTCACAGCGTACTAGCCTGAGGGTGCATCCTTCACATTTCCAGTGCGGGTAAATCTTCCTTTCCGCATTCTTAGCTACGCCACTCTATTGCGCGACGCTGGTGCCCAGGTACTTGAGCAGACGCCAGTTGTTTCTGAGTTTGGGGATCTGTTCAGGAAGATCCCTGGTTTGCCGCCCCGACGTGAGATCGATTTCACTATCGATCTGGTTCCTGGTTCTACACCCGTCTCACTGCTGACGTATCGCATGGCACCATGTGAGATGGAGGAGTTGAGGACGCAGATTGATGTCCTGCTAGAGCTTGGCTTTATACGGCCTAGCGTGTCTCCTTGGGGAGCACCGGTCTTGTTCGTGAAGAAGAAGGATGGTTCGCTGCGATTGTGTATTGATTATCGCAGGCTGAACCAGCTCACGGTGAAGAACAAGTACCCTTTGCCCAGGATCGATGACTTGTTTGATCAGTTGAGAGGAGCGCAGTACTTCTCGAAGATTGATCTTCAGTCAGGATATCATGAGTTGCGCGTCAGGGATGAGGACGTGCAGAAGACAGCATTCAGGACCAGTTTTGGCCACTACGAGTTCCTCGTGATGTCGTTCGGTCTCACGAACGCACCGGCCGTGTTCATGGATCTGATGAACCGGGTATTTCGGCCTTTCCTCTATCGATTCGTCGTTGTTTTCATCGACGACATTTTGGTGTACTCTAGGAGTCGAGAGGAGCATGAGGAGCACTTGCGTTTGGTCCTTGATACGCTCAGACGACATCAGTTGTTCGCACAGTACAAGAAGTGCGACTTCTGGAAGCAGGAGGTGAAGTTTCTGGGACACGTGGTGTCCAAGGATGGCATGGCAGTTGACCTGTCTAAGGTAGCTGCGGTGCAGGACTGGGAGCAGCCTGGTTCTGTCACTGAGGTGAGGAGTTTCTTGGGTCTCGCTGGGTACTATCGGCGCTTCATTCAGGACTTCTCGAAGATCGCGAGACCCTTATCTCAGTTGACACGGAAGGACGTAAAGTTCGCCTAGAATGATAAGGCAGAGTCAGCTTTTCAGGAGCTGAAGGACAGACTTAAGTCCGCCCCTGTGCTAGTATTGCCAGAGCAAGGGGTTAGATACACTATATACACTGACGCGTCTAGTGTTGGTTTGGGTTGTGTCCTTATGCAGAGGGACAGGGTAATTTCGTATGCCTCGAGACAATTAAGGAAGCACGAGGAGAATTACCCTACACACGACCTAGAGTTGGCAGCCGTTATATTCGCACTGAGACTCTGGAGACATTACCTCTACGGAGAGGAGTTCGAGCTCTTTTGCGACCACAAGAGCCTCAAGTACATATTCACGCAGCGAGACTTGAATATGAGGCAGTGGCGATGGATGGAGACCCTGAAGGACTTCAAGTTTGAAGTCTCTTACCATCCTGGGAAGGCGAACCTTGTGGCTGATGCGTTGAGCCGCAAGAAGGCGATAGAGTTTGCGGCTCCGTTGATGGTTGCCGAGTGGGATATGGTTGAGTTTTTGCGAGACTTTGAGCAGAAACTCACCGTAGAGGAGCCATTTGAGTTCATCGCACATGTATAGGTGCGATCTCAGATCGATGACCGAGTCATCGAGGCGCAGAGGGACGACGCGCATCTTACTGAGCTTCGAGAGCAGGCCAGTGATAATGCTGACGCCGACTGGCGAGTTGGTATGGATGGGGGCTTACGTTACCGTGGCCGCCTATGCGTCCCAGATGTCCCTGACTTGAGACGAGAGATTCTCGAGGCTGCGCATTCTACTAGACTCGCGATGCATCCAGGCAGCACGAAGATGTATCGTGATGTGAAGAGGACGTATTGGTGGGAAGGTATGAAGACCCACATAGCTGAGTTCGTGTCCCGTTGTCTCACTTGTCAGCAGGTGAAGGCAGAGCATCGCCGACCACCTGGACTTTTGCAGCCTATGCCGATTGCAGAGTGGAAGTGGGATTTCATTTCCATGGACTTCATTTCTGGGTTGCCGAAGACGAGGAAGGGGCATGATTCCATTTGGGTGATCGTCGACCGATTGACGAAGTCGACGCACTTCCTACCGATCAGAGTTACGAACTCTGCAGACGAGCTGGCTAGATTGTACATCCGAGAGATTGTGCGTCTGCATGGAGTTCCGTTAGAGATCGTGTCGGACAGAGACACGCGATTCACTTCTATTTTCTAGACTCGCATTCAGGAGGCTATGGGTATGAAGTTGAAGTTCAGTACTGCCTTCCACCCACAGACGGACAGACAGACGGAGCGAGTGAACCAGATCCTGGAGGACATGTTGCGAGCTTGCGCATTGGACTTCAAGGACAGTTGGGATGACTGTCTTGCATATGCGGAGTTTGCGTACAATAATAGCTTCCAGGCGAGTATCGGCATGGCACCTTATGAGGCGCTGTATGGGCGACCTTGTAGCGCACCGCATTGCTGGTTAGAGGTCGGTGAGCGTAGCTTGATTGGCCCAGAGTTGGTGCAGGCGACGTCAGAGAAGATTGATATTATTCGACGTCGGCTTCTTACAGCGCAGAGCAGACAGAAGAGCTACGCCGATACGAGACGACGGCCACTAGAGTTCACAGTCGGGGATCACGTGTTTTTGCGAGTTTCCCCTATGAAGGAAGTCCTTCGGTTTGGGAAGAAGGGGAAGCTGGCACCGCGATTCATTGGTCCATTCCAGATCCTCGATCGTGTGGGAGCAGTGGCTTACCGATTGGCTTTACCCACGCCCCTCGCGAGCGTCCACAACGTATTTCATGTTTCTATGCTGAAGAAGTACGTTGCTGATCCTTCCCATATCATCAGATGGGAGCAGGTGCAGTTAGGAGAGGATGTTACTTATATCCTGCGACCGACACGCATCTTAGACAGGAAGGAGCAGGTACTGCGGAGCAAGGTGATTCCCCTTGTGAAGGTACTATGGACGCATCATACTGAGGAGGAGGCTACTTGGGAGACAGAAGCCGAGATCAGAAAGAACTACCCACAGCTTCTCGAGGAGTACGAAAAGGTACAAATTTCGAGGATGAAATTATTTGTTAAGGGGGGTAGATTGTAACGCCCGTGAAAAATTCGTACTTGGGCTCGAGTACCAACTCGACCCGAAATCGCATAAAAATAAATTCCATGGAAATTAAGCGTAAGTTAGCTAGCGCAACGCTAGAGTAGCTGGGAAATAGTCCCTGATCACTTTAAATATGTTCTGCAAGACCCAAATCGAGTAGAACAAACAACTCTACAATACTCTATAACCTCGGATCAAACTCTAAGCGGGTTTATTCTCTGGACCATATTGAAATTTTGTATTGGATTTAGACCGCGCGTCGAAGGTCCGAAACCTCCTATCTTAGACCATTAGGACCGCCCAGCTGGACTTGACAATCATCTCGAAAATCAAGTCAAACCGATAATCACAGACTATTTCGTTGAACCCGGACTGAAGCGACCGCAAATAGGGACGAATTTGGAATTTCAAATTCAAATCTGGCACACGACTTGACGCGTCAGTATTAAGCGTTCTGACCGTCAGAATTCATCCAGATTACACCCTCGGATCAGGAAAAATTTCTATTTATTATCATGAGACTTTCAGCCCTGATCTACGTGCGGTGACCGTTGAACTGAAACTGGTCCGCCATGTGCGATCTGCGAACCCTGCCAGACTGAAAACTTAATACGAGCTACGTCTGGTACACATGAGCTTAAGTCCGATCGCAATCGACCAGGGGACCACCAGAAATCAGTTTTTGGACCGAAACAGCCCTGAAATGGATAGGCACCAAGTAAACTTCGTCCCGGAGCCTATTTCCGGTGATTTTAAGCTTATAAAAGGGGTTGAAACCCTCATTTCTTCCTTCCATCCGAAAATTGCAACCCTAGGAGAAAAAGAGAGAGAGTTTGAGAGAAAGAGAAGAAGAGAATTTTCCCGCTTCCGAGCCCCTGACAGTTGCTGCTTCAGCACTTCTTTCCAATCACCTGCTGGTGATTTCTCCACTTTTTTAGGTATAAAATAACTCCAAAAACTTGCTGATTTAGAGTTTACTTAGATGCATAACATGTTAGCTAACGTATTCCATAAATCAGGCTCTCCTACTGTCGTAGACGAAGCGTACACGCTCCGTTCAAAATCCCGCAACCGTAAGAGACTAGGTGAGGATTTTAGACGCTTTGATTGACGGTTTACAACGCTTTCAATGTCGTTTAATAGTAGATTATCGACGGCATCGCCGTTTGACATGTACAACATGCTCTCCGTTTCCTGTTTCGTAAATTAACGAAGAATATGAGATTTAGGGCATTTTAGTCATTTGTAGGAAGTACGGTCTACATGCATATTTTGCTGACGTGATTGACATGGTTTGTCGCCGCATTAGGGAGTTAGGAATGCTTGCATAATCAGTTTGGCGAAGAGATTCGCCAAGTTGCGCACTTTGGGTCGACATACTATATGTAGACTTAAGTGTGTAGTGTATGTGTTTGTATAAATGCTTGTATTAGTATGTATTGAATTAAATGATGTTATGTAGTAATTTGAGATTGATTTCATGATTAATATGCTGACCTAAATGATTTCCTACATGTTTACCTTATGCATGATTGCATTACATGCATGGAAAGTATGCCTTGAAGATTTGCTTAAGTTGAATGTTATAACATGTGTTAACATGCTCACATGATTTATTTCAATTCCAATACCTTTGCATATAGTGCTAATATGATTCCCTAGATGTGTGGGACTAGACTTAGTCCAGGCAGTCGGTAACCGAGCGAATTCGTGGCTGACTGGTCATAGCCACGAACGACGCGTCGATGAACGTGATTCGTGTTGAGAGTTGGCGGCAGTGGTTAGGCCACGCGAAGTGTTTTACGCACTTCATGTCGTTCGACTTGCGATGCGATCGTACTAATCGAGCCCGTCAAGTAACCCGACTGGCCGATGTATGTTCACCTTGTATGTGTCATAACTGCTTGAACCTAGGGTACTGAACTTACCACTGAAAACCCTATTAACCATGGTACCTTGATCCACGAAGACTCATGAGCCGGGCATGGTGGTATGGGTTACCGTGGTCGAGCTGTCGGCCTACGCTGGGGCCACAAACCTCCCCGTAGTGACCAGTGAGCACCTAGACTCGTGAGCAGATTATGGTGGTATGGGACACTATATTCTAGCTGTCGGCCTACACTAATCAGGCGACGAGCCCTTTGTAGTGACCGCGAGCGTATTCTGAGTCCACGGAAGGCGACGACCCTTCCGTTGCAGTAGAGTACGGTAGGCCTGTATTGATAAGGTGATGGGGGAACGGTGCAACGAGTGCGAGCAACAGCCCTTGCAGTGACCTACGAAATATACATCGTATGAGATTTCTAGGAGTGACGACCCTAGACAGGATCTGTGTTGGGATTGATACAAGGGAAGTACCTTAGTTTCCCAATCCTGCTGTTTGAATGGACTAATAACAACTTAGAAATCATATCACCATAGCATTGCATGTGCCTGGAAGATGTGGAGCACTCTAGGGAGTGTGGCATGCCGTGGTCATAAGATGTTGCCGCATGAGGGTGATCGTCGGTGAGGGCATACATCACGTCATATCATCTTGCATTAACAACAGTATTAGGATTGTCTGATTTACTGCTTTACTATTATCGCGTGATTGAATTGTGAACATGCTAATATTTGCTCTATGATTCCACTGAGTTGATCACTCATTCCCACGTTACGGGATGGTGTTTGCAACACCCACCAGACCCTGTTGTAGTTGCAGGTGAGGACGAGATCCAGGAGGTGGAGCCAGAGATCGACGAGGACCAGGATGAGTTCTCGTATATGCAGTATCATGACGGCTTCCCGTAGGCGACCTGGATCGAGGGGACATCAGTGAGACTTTCTTTTTGAACATTATTCTTTGTTATGTATATGTACATGAGACTCAGAGATGTAGTCATACTTTGGAGACAGATGAGATTACTTTGTTTTTCCATACAGTGATATATACATTGTTTAGTCTTCCGCTTGCTTTTATCACTGGATCTGAAGTATGAATTGCAGTTTTGGTATACTTTTACTCATATGAATGCTTTAAATCAGACAACATTGAATCATAACCATTTTTGTTGCATAAGTGACGGTCTGGAACTCGGGAGTTGAGTTTATACACGACCCCCGATTTTCAGGGTGTTACAGTTCTATATGTCAAACAACATCTTTGTCAATAATCTACTATCAAACGACATTGAAAGCTTTGAAAACAGGTAACCTAAGCATCTAAAATCCTCACCTTACGCCGTAGAAGCGTAACGAATCGAATAGAAACTCTATGCTTCGTCAACATCGATATGATGACCTATATCACAAGATAAGTCAGCTACTTCGCTACTTGTATCGATAGAATTCCTAAAATAGGTTAAGGTTAGGGTTTTCTTACCTAGAATGAAGTCAGAATCACCGGAAGAGTGATTAAAACACGATGGCTAAGCACGTGTAGAAGCAGGATCGAGTGACAGGAACTTTCCCTCATAACTCTCACACAATCTCTCTCTTCTCTCTTCTCTTTCCTAGAGTTTCTTACAAATTCATATGGGAGGGATGTGAGAGGGTTTAAGGTCCTTAAATAGGTTAGAAACTCACCTATTTAGACTTTAAACCAAGGTATACTTGGGTTATAGCCAAATCGGGTCTTTTTTGATCCAAAAGAACATTTCTGGAGGTCCCCTAACCGAATGCGGTCAGACTTAAGCTTATGGATGCTGGATCCAAATCACATTAAGTTTTCTTTTCGATCGAATTTTCAGATCGCACGTGGCGGACCAGTTTCAGCTCAGCGGTCACTGAGACTTGATCGAGGATTCCAAGTACACTGACCTGAGTGGGAAATGTTCCCTAATCCCAGGGTGTATTTGGGTCAGATTCCAACAGTCTGAATGCTTATACTTAACCCACAAGCGACACATGTCATATTTATTTAAATCACATTTAATTTATAAAGAATTCTACTCTTTCTCACACTCCTTACTCTAGGCTCAATGAAATAGTCCCAGGACATCACTTGAACTTGATTTTCGGGGTGGTAGTCAAGTCCAACTACGTGATCATAATGGCCTAAGTTCATTGCTACCGGACTCACGACGTGCGGTCAAAATCCATTACAAAGTTTCAAAGGGTTCCTGAGGGCAAACGGGTTTAGAGTTTGATCCTAGGTTTTAGGATGTTATAGCGTTAACAATTCCATAAGTTTTGGGTCTTGCAGAACGTATTTAAAGCAATCAGTGCTAATTTCACAGCTAATCTAACATAGTGCTAGTTATCTTACGCTTAATTTCTAAAGGAATTAATCCTAAGTGATTTCTGATCGAGGTGGTATTGGGTTTTGGTACGGGATTTTCCCAAGACGTTACATAGTATGATAAAGATTTCTGATTTATTTAATATTTCAACACTTTAATTTTCAAGTGGTATCAAAGCTAAGTTGCTCATTTTTTTAAATAAATTCCTTGAGTTAAAAGATCTAGAGTTTTTATAATGTCAAATTTCGATAGCTTGTCTATTACCAGGCCACCACCTTTTGATGGCTCTAACTATGTATACTGAAAAGCCAGAATGATGATTTTTCTAAAATCCTTAGATGAAAACATGTGGCAAGCCATTGTAACCAAATGGAAACCTCCTATGACTAAGGTAGTAGCCGAAGATGGAACCAAGTCCATGAGCGAAATTACATTCTATTTATAGACTGGATCTCAGAAAAGTGGAAGCAGTGCTAATGCTAAGGCCTTGAATGTCATAACTTGTGGTCTATCGCCTGATGAATTCAAAAGAATTATTTGATTGTGATAGCCCGTGAAAATCACAAGAATTGTATGAGGTTGTTAAGGAGAACATGGGAAAACTTTTTCATAATGAAAGCCAAAATTACGAGGGAAGTAATTTTGGGAGTGGAGTAGGTGTGGATATTTTTAAAGCACTGAACCACTATAATCCTTTGTATTATGTGGTAAATGCCTTTATTTTATTTGTGGTAAATGATTGTATTTAATTTCAGTTGAGTGGTGAATGCTGTAATATTTTTATTACTCTTACAAGTTTGAGATTTTGATTTTAAAGAAATTCGCGATATAAAGTTGTCCTTCCTAAAACGTTAGGTGAAGGTTGTGTAATACCCTATATTTTTCAGTACTTGGGGTGTTACCATGAAAATCTAAATCAGTTTACACATGTGTGGAAACACACGTAGCTTTCCTTACACATCAATATCCAGTGATCCTCAAATCATCCATCTCAACCATTTAGTACAACATTCATTCGTATAACAAGTCATCCATCCGATTGATTTTCAAAATAGTCCATCATAGCTTCAGAGACATCTATTTTAGGATCTTAGTCACTTCAATAGACCAATTAAGTCGTTCATCATCGATTGCAAGCCCAAGATCTTAAGATCCATCATTCATCAACTCTGTGGCACCTTATTCAACGATCCAATGCCAAACCATGTGAATCCGACTATTAGATGGTAATGCCGACTATTAGGGTGCACCTAGACTAGTTTAAGACCCTTAATATCATAGAAAGAAATATCATTGAAAGAAATCCCCATCCTTAAATCAAGTGGTCTATATGTTAATTTTAAAGATGGATCATATTTTGGAGACACATTGAACCATTCGATTTTAATATTAACCCCTATATCACACTTGAACATCCCTTATTGTAAGGCCTGTATGCTAGCCCGTACCATTCCGTAGGCTTCCGCGGTCCTCCCGGTTAAATTTCAGCAACTAGCGATCTGTTATCAGCATTTTCGTACAACCCTGAGTCATATCCTGTATTCCATAATTGGCTCAACCAGAGACTTGTACCCTAGTGACCGCACTGTCACCACGATTTCATTGTCGTGTCTCCCGCACCTAGGCGATACCCAGTCCAGGACATGTGGGCCTGCATTCAGTTTGAGAAAACGTCGCGTATTTGCAATCCCAAGAGAATCTTTGCAACATGTCCCATCAATCAAGTGCACATCAATCACCTCATGTCAAGTACAAGAGCAACCCCAAAGTCAACTCTCTCTCTTACACACCCATACATGTCAAGTACATGCCCATCACCCATCACTCACTCCCCATCACTCCATCACTCACACTCATCCCTCTCACTCCTTACATCACCTCTCTCTCTCATCTCTCTCTCATTTTCTCCCAAGCAAGCACCATCCATGGTTTTTCCAAGGAGAGGAAGAAGTTAGTGTGGCCCACCTTCCTACCACCCAATCCCACTATCCAAAGTCCATCTCAACCATTGAAGTTCATCCATTGAGCTCTAGGATGCTTTGGCGGAAGGAGGAGAAGATCATTTGTGGGTGTTTTTTTAGTTGATTTTTGGATTGATGGCCCACATATTGTGGGACCCATCTTGATCTATGTATTGTATAGAGGGGCCCATAGTGGCAGGGCCCCTCCTCCGTCCGTCTCTCTCTCTCCCTCTCTTAATGTGTGTGGCCTACCAATGATACATGCGTTTCATCCATGTTGTGGGGCCAACCGTGATGTTTATACCTTGCATCCACACCATCCAGCGATCTAGACGGTGGAAACCCATCTAGATATATGTATTATATCTGTGCACCATCCAGATCATGTGGACCCACCTTGGATGTATATATTTTGCACCCACACTGTCCATACAGATGGTGGGTCCTAACAGCCACAACTGTTGATTGACATCAACAAGTTCTGTGGCTCCCACCTCTGATGTATGCATTGTATATCTAAACCGTCCATACGTTTTGCGGATCGTAGGGCCACCTTGATGAGTATCCATATAGACCATCCAGATCATGTGGACCCACCTTGATCTTCACGTGTAACTCCACCATCCAGCAGTAAAGGACGGTGGGTCCCACATGGAGTTAATATCCAGGCCGTCCGTAGGCAGTACGTCTAGCACTCCTGGACATAAGAAACACAACTAGCAGCTTGGTCCGTGGGGCCCTAAGCCACCATGTGGACCCCCACCTCATGTATATGTTTTCTCCACACCATCCTAGGGAGTGGGATCCACCTCTGTACGTCTAGATCCACACCGTCCATCCCTCTCTAGATAGTGGGTGGACATCACGATGTATGTGATCTGCACCGTCCATCTGGACAGTGCTGTGTGTGCAGGCCAACCATGATGTATCTATATACCCAGCCGTCTATTTGTCATGGGCGTGGGCCACCCCACATGTGTGACATGTGTGGATGGGACCCACTTTGATGTATCTATTCTATATCCACTTCGTCCATACGTCCAGGACAGTGGACCCCATTACAATGTATGTGTTATATATATATATATATATATATATATATATATATATATATATATATATATATATATATATATATATATATATATGCCATCCATCTATTTCTACAGAGACAGGGTCCCACAGCCATCCGTCCATCTGGACAAAACCGTGGGGCCCTGATATATGTTTCCCATCAACGCCATCCATCCAATTCCCTGGCCTGGCAGATTCAAATCACTGGTGGGCCACACGCGTGGACCCACCTGATATATATGTTATATCCAGTTCGTCCATCCAGTAAGAGGACGGTGGACACCCACCTCTGTGTGTGTGTGTATTATGGTGGGCCCCACATGGGACCCACCCTGATGTATGCTTTTCATCCATGTGGTCCACCATCCACACGTGGACGGTGGGACCCATGTGATGCATGTGGTTTAAATCCAGGCAGATCGTCCAGATGTGGAGCCACCTGATGCATGTGTTGAATCTAGATCGTCCAAGGTCTGGACGTGGCCCACTTTGATGTATTTATTTCATCCACACCGTCTAGATTGTGTTGGATGGGGTTGGACGATGTTTGGGTAGTGCTAATTTACATGGACAATGTTTGGATGGTGACGTGGGCTCCACCGCGATGTATGTTGTATATGTTATACCCATGCTACCCACCTGGTGAGGCCCATTTGCTACGTATACGGGGCCCACCTGTTATGTATATTGAGGCCCATACGATGAGGCCTATGAGATGTATGTGTGGCTCATGGGTTGTGGCCCATTGTGAGGTACTAGGCCCATTGATGCGGTCCATTCAATGTATATAAGGCTCGTTGGTGCGGCTCATCGATACGGCCCACTTGATGTATATTGGCCCATTGGTGTGGCCCATATGATGCGGCCCACGTAATGTACATTGGCCCATTAGTGTGGTCCATATGATGCGGCCCACTTGATGTATATTGGCCCATTGGTGCAGACCATGTGATGCAGCCCATTTGATGTATATGAGGCCCATATAGTGCGGCCCATTTGATGTATATGAGATCCATGTATTGCGACCCATTGTGATGTATGTGAGGCCATATGACGAGGCCCGATATGATGCAATCATGGCCCATGTGCCGAGGCCCACTGTGATGAGTATTTGGCCTATGAGTGAGACCTATAGTGATGTATATTAGGTCCTTGTATGAGGCCATGGGCCTACGATACGTTTAGCTCTATGTGGGTCACTCCTTGGGAGCAATGATGGTTAAATGTCCACATTGATGGGCAATGATGGTTGAATGTCCACATTGTGACCTTCTCTTAGGCCTTATTAGGCCCCCTCCCTTAAGCCTTGTTATGCCCATTCTCACCGATTATCGAGGCCGATTTTGATTGTCAAGGCCGATTCCGATTATCAAGGCCGATTTCAATTGTCAAGGTCAATTCTAAATATCGAGGCCGATTCCAATTATTGAGGCCAATTGTCAAGATCGATTCTGATTATCGAGGTTGATTATGATTGTCGAGACTGATTCTGATTGTCGAGGCCGATTGTCGAGACCGATTCTGATTATCAAGGCCAATTCTAATCGTCGAGGTCGTTTGTAAAGACTGATTTTGATTATCAAGGCCAATTCCGATTGTCGAGGTTGATTCTGTTTATCGAGGCCTATTCCAATTATCGAGGTCGATTATCGAGGCCGATTATCAGTGCCGGTTATCGATACCGATTATGAGTATGTGACTGCATAGCATAATGATACATGCCCATACACATCATCTGCATGTGTTATCAGGTATGGTTAACCATTGCATATGTCATAGGACAAGTTGTTTATGGGACTCCCTGATAGGCGGAGTTACCCCACATGAGCACAAGATACGCATAGGTTTGATGCATGACTGGATGGTATGACTCATGCATCTCGTATTTTGTGATATGACCACCGTACCCCTAGTGACATCAGGACCATAGCCTCCACAGGTATATCGTGGATGGCCAGATGGGACACCAAAAATATGTTCTACATGGGGTGCTATAGATATCCTTGGGTGAAAGTTCTAGAACCCTCTTGGTTCCAGAGGTTACTCCAACGTCTAGACCGAGTGGATGTATGAGTGCATGAGGGTCGTATACCGTTAGGCCATGTCTCCCACTATGTCATCGTCAGTTAGAAGGGGTACAACCTTACCTGCCTGAGAGGAGGGCGCAATGCTTGGCTGAGTCTGACCAGCTAGAGGAATGGGTCCGTTATCAATGAGTCGGGCCCCATATTGGCAGGCGAATAGTGAGGTCTCTTCCACTCACCTTGTTACGCGCGATGGGGCAGCAATATGGTTTGGAGTGTAATAGACCCCGGTGATTCCCCAGAGAGGAACCGTATTGATATATGGACTTATTGAGTAGGAATTACATACTCATTCTTCATTCATTCACTATCCACTTGGGCTAGTGGTGCGTAACTATTTATTACATGTACCTTCGCATGGCTAGGATTTCGATTAGGCACGCGACTAACCTGAGGTTAGGGGTTTACCACATTATGTCTAGCTATCCAAACTAGGTATGGGCCAGTCTAGATAGAAGTCCCTTGTGATGAAATCCACAGCTTGTGATACTACATACTATCATCTTGACTTCACGCTCTAGCTTGTTCATTTCATTTGCACCGCATATTACACATTCCTGTATGTATGGACTCATTAGGATTCGTATATTATATCGTATCCTCGGCATTTGATATTTAACTTCTTATGTTCTTGCATCGTATATCCTTGGTACGGCTAATTGTATTCGTGGACTTGTAAGTGTTTTTGATTACTCTGATATCGTATGATTCATGAACTTGCCAGTATTTCTGATATTCTATGATTTATGGCATTGTACTATATACTTGGCACTTATCTTGCGTACACACATTCACCAACCTCTATGCTTTTTATAAACTTATGCATGATAGATGTGTGCGGGTGGCGTTAGGTCACAGCAGCATTAAGCTTGGAGCATGCAGCGGACTTTTGGAGCTTTGATTTTCGACATATGGATCTCTCTTTCAGCATTGTATTCAAATATTTATATTCGTGGATATGTGATGATGATGTTGCCTTTGTGATTTGGGTAAACTTGTGGTTATGCTTCTTACAAGATAAATGTAAGTAAAAAATCCTCCTTATAGGATCCCAGGATCAGAATCTGACGTATGAGAGCTGGAAGCTGAGAATGGGGTATTACAAAGGCTGTCGGCACCGGATTCAGTGATTGAAAATTTTGTGAGCCCAGTTTTCGAGTTTGGTGTGTGACACTTAGGATCCCTAGAACCCTTTTAACAGTTAATGTTCATATTCGAAATTATCTGATCGTTAGATTAATAGAAAATACATGATTAATGCCCAATAATTTAAGATATGGCCCACCCAAATGCTAGATTAGCCTGATCTTTGGTCAACGGACCCATTCGAGCCCAAGGAGTCTGATGAATGGGTCAGATCTCAGAGGGCAATCTTGTGGACCCCACTATTGGGCAACATCTAAAGAAGGAAATATTCCTTATTCCTTTCCGCCAGCATCCATTTTAGATGGACGGATGTTTTTGCTTGATCAATGGCCCACCATCTGGCCTTTTTAGCATAATCTAAACCGTCCATCATGGAGTTCATGGAAAGTTGATCAAAACCCAAGTGTTTCCAAATGCTGGAAAGCCTGTGCGCACACACGACGTCGATCATGAGAAGGCTGGGCGCAGGCAAGTTGTGTTTCCAGCCCTCTCAAAACTAACCCATTGTGATTAATGTGGGCTACCTTGATCTAATCCAAACTATTCATATGATCTAGGAGGTGAGGCTAACCAAATCCACGTTATCCATACACACTCATGCACACGTGCATGCACTCGAACTCAAGCCCAAATAGAGCCACGTGTGACAATTTTGAAAATGGAAACTGTTTCTCCTTCCATTACTGTTGGCTTAGTAATCCTCATGTGCCCCTCATCCTCTATCCCGACCGTTCATTCCAAAGAGATCCCAACCCTTCAACTTAGGGCTCTCTTCCGTAACTAAACTAAAACAATGGCCGGTTTTATGTTACGGGCCGGTTTTGGGAGTGGTTTCAAACGAATCATATCTTGACAGTTTAGGTTCAATCGAATGATCTAAGAAGGGTTAGGGTTCCTTATAAGAGAAGAAACGATCGAGCAGCAGCAGTCCTCATCCATCTAAAGCATCTTTGCTCGAAAACCCACCACAAACCTCCACCTTCGAACCCACTAAGAAAACACTGTTGGAGCTCCACTCCGATCATTCTCCGAGCTCATCTGGGCCTATACACACCATCTAAAACAGTCATCTAGAAGAAATACTCACCGAATCGTGATTTGTCATTGACGCAAGTTTGTCTTCCTCATCGAACTTGCACCATAGCTAGTGCTTGTGACGCAACAGATTTCAGACCCAAAACCATCAAGGTGTGGCCCATTAGATCATATGTGAATAGGGAAAGAAGCTGAAGAAAGAAGAACATTAAATAAAGTCAGAGAGAGTGCGGATTGCAGTGCTGCACTATACCAAACCATCCAAGTCACCTCAACTCGGGTTAAGCTTGCACGAGTCCAGGGTCGCTGGAAATCTTAGATAAAAGGAGAAAGGGAAGAGAAGTAGAGGGAGAGAGAGAGAGAGAGAGAGAGAGAGAGAGAGAGAGGAAGTGAAAATGAGAGGTCATGCCCCAAACTTGAAAATCGGGCTCACAAAAACATAATAAACCAATGTTATATGCTAAGGATGCAATGTAATATGCGGTGCGAATGAAATAACCAAGCTGGAGTGTGAAGTCAGGATGATAGTACATAGTATCACAGACTATGAGGTCCATCATAAGGGACTTCTATCCAAACCAGTCCCACACCTAAATTTGGATAGCCAGACTCAATGTGGTAAACTCCTGATCTTAGGTTACTCGCGCGCCCCAACCAAAATCTTGGCCATTGTAAAGGTAACACAATGACTTGATTGTGCACCATCAGCCTGAGTGGATGTGAATGAATGAATGAATGAGTCAAATGCTGAGTACGCAACTCCTACTCAGTAAGTCCACATATCAGTATAACTCATCTCTGGGATATCACTGGAGTCTAGAATACTCCACAATGGTTGTCACCTCCCTAGCCACGTAACCAGCGAGTGGAAAAGCCCTCACTATCCGCTTAGCCAGTAGTCTTCCAATACCTACCCGGCTCGTCAATAGCGGACCCATTTGTGAGCTAGTCATACTCAGCCTAGCTTATAACCCCCTCACTCGGGCAGATAAGGCCACACCCCCTCCCAACCCACCATGACACAGTGGGAGACACGATCTACTGGTATTCGGCACTCGGCACTCGTCACTCATGTATCCACTCGGTCTAGACGTTAGGGTATCCTCCGGTACCAAGAGGATTCTGGGACTTTCACCCAAGGACATCCTATGTGCCCATAATGTTAAAACTAAATATTTTTGGTATCCCATCTGGCCATCCACGATGAACCTGTGGAGGCCACAGTCTTGATATCGCTAGGGCGCCAAGTGATCATGTCACACAAATTCGAGATGCATGAGTCATACAATCCAATCATTCATCAATCGTAAGAGTATAGTACACTCATGTGGGATGACTCCACCTATCAGGAAGTCCTATAAAAAATCTGCCCTATGGCATATGCAATGGTCAATCACATCTCATAATAAATATGCGAATGATGCATATGAGCATGTATCATGATGTTATGCTATCATATACTCATAATCAGTATCGATAATCGGCATCGATATTCGGCCTATATGCAAGGCGGGGTCCATAGATGAACAGCCGATCTAAACCAAAATATAAAGATCGACCCTCGGCCGTGAATATGCCAAAGACATTCGTCTATGGCGATGATGGACCCTACAACATCAATGGGACCCAATGATTTAGGTTGACCCAGAATAAGGAGAATGGGTCTAACAAAGGCTTAAGGGAAGGTCACAATGTGGACATTTAACCATCATTGCCCATCAATGTGAACATTTAACCAACATTTCTCCTAAGGAGTGGCCCACATAGAGCCTAACATATAGTAGATCAATGGCCTCACATAAGGGCCCAATACACATCCGATTGGGCTATATCACATGGGCCTCAAATACATCACAATGGGCTTCATAATAGGCCTAATACATATCACAATAGACCTCATATAAGGACCTCATATACATTACATTGGGCCACACTCATCGGCCTCATATAAATCACATTTGGCCTCGTACTTGGGCCTCATATACATCGCATTAGACCACTTCCCATGGGCCTCAAATACATCACATTGTGCCTCATTACACAGGCCGCATATACATCACAATGGGCCTCAAATACGGGTCGGTTATACATCACAATGAGCCTCAAATACAGGCTGTATATACATCCTAATGAGCCTCAAATACGGGCCGCAATACATCACAGTAGGCCACATCTCATGGGCCTTATATACATCGTATTGGGCCTTAACAATGGGCCTCTAACACATCACAATGGGCCTCTAACACATCACAATGGGCCTCATATACATCAAGTAGGCCACATCATATGGGCCACACCAATGGGCCTCATATACATCAAGTGGGCCCACCATCCTGACTAGACTATCTGCACCATTCATCTATATTTAAAGATTATTTTAGAGCATTACCCAAAAATGAATCATATTGGAACATCATCTAGACCATACCACAAATAGCAGTGGAGATAAGGATTTCCACCGTTTGAAATTTACAGGACCTACCATAATGTTTATTTTCTATCCAATCTGTTCATAAGGTCACAAAGACCTGAATTAAGAGAAAAGGCAGATTTCATATTGATCCAAAACTTATGTGCTCCCAAAAGGATTTCAATAGTGGACATTCAATCCCTCACTGGTTTGCAGTGTGGTCCACCTGATAAACGGTTGGGACGAAGTATATACATCAGAGGTGAGTCCCACCAGATGGACGGACGGCATGGATATTTCTCACATACATCACGTGGGACCCACAGAACTTGTTGACAAATATAGCAACTATATAGCTGGTGTGGTAAACCAACTAGTCAGCACCCACCGTCCATGGATTGGATGGTGTGGATACAACACATGCCTCAAACACTCAAAACTTAGGGATGTCCGTGCATATGGACGGTTTGGATGTAACACGTACATCATACGGGACCCACAGACTTGCTAACGTCATTCCAGTAGCTGGGAAGGCTCCTGGCCCACCGTCCAGATGATGGATGGCTAGGATATAACATATACATCATGAGGGACCCACATATCTTGCTGACATCAATGGGCAACATTAAGTTGTTGGCCATCCAACAGATGGATGGCCCAGATATAGAATACATGCATGAGGTGGGTCCACACGTGTGGGACTCACTAGCTATATAGTATATATATTACATTATTTTATTTTATTTTATATCAGCTCGAGCGTGTAGGCCCTGGAAGGCCTGGATTTGAGACACGACATCAAGGAGGGGTCCCACTGTCCCTGCTAGACGGTGCTGGACTCCACACGTGCAACATGTGGGTCCACCGTCCAGTCAGGTGGACTGTATGGATAAAACACATAATCACGGTGGTCCCACGTTCAATGGGCCACACGTAATGCATCAAGTTGATGTTTATATTATCCCTCCATTCAGGTCTGTCCAGGAACGGACAGCGTGGATAGGTGGGATCCACGCATGTGGGCCACCCTGCTAAAAGATCAAATTGAATTTTATGGTTTCCCTTCAAACAAGGTCTACCCAAACAGGCAGCAAGGTGAATAGTAAAGTGGGCCCCAATTGGACAGTGGGTACGTCCCACTTGGTTGAATGGTGTGGATCATCGTATAATACCAACGGTGGGCCATCAAACAAAGGAGAGAGAGAGAGAGAGAGAGAGAGAGAGAGAGAGAGAAACGTGATGGAGGGGAGGGACCCCGCTACTATGGGCCCTCCCTTTCTTACAATGCATACATCAAATGGGTCCCAAATGGGATCCATACCATCAATCAATAGGCCTCACTTAGTTCATCATAAAAATTGTAATCTACCCCTACAAAACACCCACCGATTTCGCTCCTTCTTGGCTCCTTAGACTCCTAAACTCCTAAGCTTTCTCTTTGATGGAGGTTGATGAAGTTTGAAGGGTTGGGATATGAGATCTTGGGCTAGGGAGTGGGCCACACTTAGCTCTTCTCTCCTCAATCTTTTCTCTCTTAGTTGTCAGGAAAAATGGTAAAGAATGAGTGAAAGATGGGAGATGTAAGGAGAGAGGGATGGGTTTGTAAGAGGGATAGGATGAGAGCTATGGTGGTGTAAGGAGAGATGACAAGAGGGTTGACTTTTGGGTGAGAGATGTATGGACTGCCATGCCTTGTTAGTGAGAGAGGGATGGGCTAGGTATAGGTTGTACTTTGATTGAATAATAGGATTGATTTGATAACTTGTAGAGAATCTTTAGGGATTCGCAACGCACGACGTTTTCCTCAAAATATGCATGGGCTCACAACTCCTGGCTTGGGTATCGCATCGACACGCGATACATGGCATTAGAACCGTGGTGATGATGTCATCGTAAGGGTATAAGTCCCAGGTCGAGTCGACTCAGATCGACAGGATATGACTTAAGGTCACGTGCAAATACTATCTACGCATCGCGGGTCATCGAAATTCGACAAGGATGATCGTGGAAGTCGACAGAATGGTACGAACTAGGATACGGACCTGACAGAGAGGGAGGAGCAGGGTGGTGTTACACTCCCCTTAAGTGCAAGGGCTGCCGCACTAGGTTGCTGCACCAACCCGATTCGGTTAAGTCGAGGTGTGGTCCAAGTTGGGCCTAGTTGTCTAAATGTTACTGCTGGACTTCTAGCAGGTGGAAAGCATGTAGTAGAAAAAAGAAGAAAGAGAGAATGAGAGGCAAGTGGTGGCCGTGCTACAGCCACTGTTGAGTTATGACCGAGTCAGCCGAGTTGGGTAGGTCAGATCAGGTTGTGTTGCATCAAGTGGAGGTCATGTTGGTTCAGTTACACCAGAATGATGCATTTCAGGTAGTTAGGTGAGCTCTAGATCAAAAAAATTAGGTTAGCTCAATTTATGTTATCGACTACCGAGTTGACTCAATAAAGCTCACTAAGTCTAGCAACTAGATGGTTGTGTTGGGGCTGTTTAGATCCAGTTATTGCAATAAGCCAAGTTGGTGGCTAATTTCGAAAGAAGACTCATGTTTGGACCGAGTTAACTCGTTGGATATTGAGTTGGGCCGCACTTAACTTCCTTTGAGGTATAAACTTTCTACCCTCTTGTATTGTGATTTAGATTTGATTACTTAATTAGATGTTATAATTGGAAAGCTTGAATTTCTTAAAATCCTAACCTTAAGTTAAAGTATGGGTCAAAGTCCATTAGATAACCTAATTAAGACCCTAACACTGATCCTAACCATAGATAATTTATAAAACTTTGATCTCACGTACATCTTCGTAATGCATGGTAGGATTCAATTCTAAGGGTGCACACGCTTCCTCGTAGCATTAGTTAGTGATTCGACTTGTGAGATAATGATTTCTTCCCCTTGAACTTTTCATTTTTTCATTAGCTTAAGTAATAGTTTATGCTTCAATTTTGGTTGATAATTGGTATCACTATCTCATAATTATTTGTACCAGTTGTTGGAATTGAATTATAGATTATGTATATAATATTTATCCTACATGAATATTTATATGTTGCACTTGTATATTTTCTCATGCTTGTGGATTGCTTATGAAACTTAAATTGGTACATTATGGGGAAATCCCACTTATAAATGTACATCTAGACATGGGATGTAACTTGATTGATTGTGATTATAATGGACCTTCGACTTAGCGGTTACTTGACGATGGTTTAAGTGGAATATTGATGTGGGCTTACCATCCATGGGTTGTGTCTAAGTGATTTTTGAGGATGATTTTTTATCGCATAGTTTTGATATTTTCCCTATGTGGTTTAGTTTTGATATTTTTCCCATGTGACTTTATTTTGATATTTGCCCTATATGGGCTTGATGTATAACTTTTTTGCAACCATGCAATGGTAAGCCCATATACTGAATTATGATTGGCCATTAGTTGATGGGCTTCCATTAAACATCCTGAGGTGAAGGTCTCATGAGCCGGGGATGGTGGAATGGGATACTATGCCTAAGCTGTTAGCCTATGCTGGGTGACGAACCCCATATAGTGACCTTTGAGCTTTCTTAAATTGGCTGGTTGTAATTAGAATAATAATGGTTTGACTAATCATGCATTTAGTCGTGATATCAATTCTCTAGCTCTCAGATCATCGACTATCAACCCACCTTCGGTGAGTTTGGCACTACGCATGTATGATGTACTTTCGCTGGTGACCGGCCACATCATGGTTTCGTCCAAAAGCCAACTGGATGAGCATCCCCAGTTGATGTGGACTGGGGATGCTCATCCATGCATTTAATAAGACTGCATTACATATTGTTTTGAATGCCTTTTGTGTTTACAACTATGCTTACCTAATGCGGCAATGTGTAATCTTGAGGAGAATTCACATTGAGCTGGCTACTCATTTACCGTGGCCTAGATGATATTCATGTTCATATTGATGAGGAGTAGGGTACAATTGTCGAGGATGTATGATTGTATTGCCAAGAGTTGTTACGTGATTTTACAGCTCAAGATTTGTTATAATTTACTTTATTTCACATGCGATATTATTTCATTTTGTAATTGTAAGTATTGGGACATTGGTTTGTATAAGTCATTATAGGCAAACGCTCGTATATTCTGAATGTAAATACAAATTTTCTTTTATGTTTGATTTGTCCATCTTCCACTAAACTACTAACTCTGAAAGAAAAAGAATATATATATATATATATATATATATATATATATATATATATATATATATATATATATATATATATATATATATACACACACCTGAATTTAACTATCTTTAAAAGTTAACACTCTGGTTTTTGGAGAACGAGTCATATACTCGGGTTCCAAAAACTCGGGGCATTACAGGTTTTCTTACGAATTATTTGGAATCAATGTTTCAATACTTAAGCAATTGAGATCCATGCTTTATTTACATATTAAGCACTTAGTTCAATTATTTGGCATTGTCCTATTCACCCCCCTCTAGAACATCTTAAGCTCTCCTTTTCACATATGCTAGAAATGCAATGCAAGCATGTCAATCCTCAACTAGTCCACGCATCAGTATGATTCATCAATGGAAACATCACCGGGGTCTAGTACACTCTAACACTGGCTGTCACCCCATCGCACGCATGACCAAGTGAGTGGAAGTGACTTCACCATCTGCCTTGCCAGTGGGATGCCAATGCCCACCCAGCTTGTCAATAGTAAGCCCGTTTACAAACTGGTCAAACTCAACCTATCTTACAACCCCCTACCCTCGGGAGGATTAAGTCACACCCCTTTTCAACCGACCATGATACGGTGGGATTCGTGGTCTACTAGTATTCAGCACTCAGGTGCTCATGTTATCCACTCATTATCGATGTTGAAGCATCATACTAGTACCATAAGGGTTTAGGGACTTTCACCCAAGGACATCCATAGCGCCCTAATGCTATAATAAATATTTTTGATATCTAATCTAATCATCCACGATATGCTTGTGGAGGCCATAACCTTAATTTTTTAGGGTGTAAAATAATCGTGACATACAAGATGAGAAATGCATAAGTCTTACCATCCAAGTCATGCATCAAACTTGCGCATACCAAGCAATCATGTGGGGAAACCCTATCTCATATGCGGTCCCCTAAGTATCTCAGCCCAATGGCATATGCTATGATCAAACATCATCCATAACATGTATACAAATGATGCGTATGAGCATATATCTGGGCATGGTATCATTTACTAAGTATGTTCTCAGTGCCCTACCAGGCCAAGTACACTAACTTGTTATCAAACATATCAGGAAATAATTGGCCTTGCTCGGCACATCAGATACAAAGAGTGGAAATTGAACAGTAGGCCCCACTAGAATTATAGAAGTCTATGTGGTGTGGCCCACATTTGACTAACATTAGCTCTTCATATAGCCTACAAGGCATAAATAAAATATATGTAACAAATCAGGGTCCACTGGGAGTGACCGAGGTGGACACCTGCATGTATAACACATGTCACTAGGCTACCAATCCATTTAGGCACATGGCCCACTAATGATGTCCCAAAATAAAAAGATAATCAATGACATCACTATAATATCTTTAATAGAATGATTTGCATCATCTGATCATTGTTAACATAAATCGATGGTTACATATCATTGGTTAGTCACTAGGATGTGATCCTATGCTCATGACCCATTTGAGTCTTGGGATTTCATTAGTTCTGGCAAAGTTTATGCTTAAATGGATTTAATAAAACTATAGTTTTAACATTCACACACCAACTAATTTAAGGATTTGAATCCAAGATGTCAAACATAACCAAAGACCTAAAGGATCTTGATTCTAGGGATTTTCAAGTCCAAGGGATCCCAAAACTAGGGATTCCCAAGTCCAATGGATCCCAAAACTAAGAAATCCCAAGTCCAAGAGGTTTCTACCCGCGACCCACCTGAGATCTGGATCAACCTAAGTTTTTATTTTTTGTTATGTGGGGTCCACTAGTGGATAATCCATTCCGTCCATTATATCAGTCAGCTCTCTATCGACTAAAGGAGTCCAATTTTGGGTAAGTCCATCACCCACACACACAATAGTCGGCCTAAAAGGTTTCAACAGTGGGACTTTTTTTGCCTTATTGCGGTCCACTCGAGGCTTGGATCTGTCCCATTTTTTGGCCCATGGCCTAAACTAATATGTAGAAACTGATGGAATGTGTGGATTTAACATATACATCAAGGTGGGGTCTACGACTGAGACCCCCCCCCTTACGTCCCCATGGCTGACGTAAGGGGTGCTCCCAGCCCCACCATTAGTTGTGGTGTGGTCCACCCAATGGTTGGATCAGCTAGATCTTTAGGCTCCATGGCTAAAATGAGCTAGCAAATGGATGGATGGTGTGGATGATATATAGATACAACATGATGGGGCCCACGAGGGAAGCCCACGCGGTGGTTTTGGAAGGTAAATGGTGCCAGAGACATCTCTATGGACATTGTTGCATCCATGGACAACGGTGCCACTACCCCTCTCCCTCTATTGTGTTTTAAGGGTGAGGTAAGGCCCACCTAGGAAATTCACTCCATCCATTTGAATGTCCAACTCATGGTGGGGCCAAGAAGCTTTGGATCACATCCATTTTTAGTGTATTTTCACCATTCAAGTGTGCTTATACAATCAACTAGTTTAAATAGAAATTAAACAACATGATGGGCCGCACAAGGTGGTCCACGCTGAAAGTGCCCTGGTTTGTCAATTAGCATGAGTATTAAGTCAGCTAGACAGAGAAGCTCCATAGGAAGATCAATCAACCATCTACCTCAACTGGATGTGTGCCCAAACTCGACACAGGTAAACTAAGCCTCACATCCCATGTCTCAAAACACCAAGTAATTAAAACCCTTAAAATTGATTAGAATATCATAAGGATTTTGGGTTAGAAAAATTTTTCAAAATATCATAAAATCTCTAAGTTTTCTACATCTGTTGATTTATCGATAGACTAATCGATATAATCGAGAAATGTTATCGATGTCCTCGATGCTCAATCATACTATCAAATAAGGACATAAAGTTGTCCAGCAACCGCATATATTTCTGGACTGAATTATCGATGTATCGATATCATCAAAATTTGAATCTCGAGTCTATCGAACCTGACTCGATAAAATTAACAGTAGAGAGTTTGTGTCCCTATTTTTCTTTAAAAAAAATCATAAAGACCTTCAATATATCGAAGTACACCTCAATATCCTCAGAATTCAATAATCGATGATATCGAAAGGCCTTCGATGATATCGATCATGGACACTCAATTTACCAGCATATTTTTAGGTGGTTTTTATCTTAGATCGAGGGTCACTTAATAGAATCGATATTCAAATATCGATGACATCGAAGCTGGGTCGATTGCATCGAGAATGGACATAAACTATCCAGCAAGCTTAACTAAAAAATCCTTTGAATTTATCAATGCATTGACACGACTATCGATATCATCGACGTTCAAATTCTGATGATATCGAGTGAACCTTGATCATATCCTTGACCTGAAATATTTTAAAGGCAATGTCTCTCTCATTTTCAAATGTTGAAGAATCGATCCTCGTGTTGATGAAATCAGAGTTCGAAATCCAATGACATCGATGTAGGTTTCGATTTCCTCGACCAGCTGGCAAATGGTTTCAAAAGTGTATGACATTTGAATTTGTGTCATCGAGCGGCCAATCGATACAATCGAGATTATACGCTCGATGATATCGACCCTGCTTGATAATATCGAACTCTATCATAAATGAGAGTGTTTTATATCCAATGGAACTTTTTGCCTATATATAGAGAGAACTTGTCTTTAGTTGCTAGTAGGAAAAGAAGAGAGTGCTTTTGAGAGTTTAACCTTAGATCATATACCCAAAGCCCTTTCTCTCATGGAAGTTCATCCTCCAATCCACCCTCATCATTGACATTCAATAGAGTGGATTGGGGAATGAACTTCCGCATTTAAGGATCCTCCAGCTACCATCTTAATAGCAAATCATTAAGCGAGGATGCCTTAAATGTATAGATGATTGGAATCGCTCTATTTCTCTTATAGAAAAACTTTCAATAGAGTAGGATTCCATTACAACCTTAACCCAACCTATCACCATGTATTGCTACATCCTTTGAGTTGCGGTTCAAGGAAACAGAAGACTCTTCATCAACAAAGGAGGAGATCTTCGACAAAGAGCTAAAAGGGACTCATCCACTTATCTGTAAGTTATTAGAGTCCTGAGGACCCTTGTAATCATTCATTTGTAAAATTGGGTCTAAGGTTTTTCTCACACCTTACAAGTCATCTAGGAGGCCTCTGGTGAGAGTGTACGTGGTGGGTGCATTGTGTTGGCCCTTGATCTGTGGAGAGCATAAATAGTTAGGGTTTTATAGAAGATCCTTGGCCAATGTGCCTAGAAGTGGGTGCCTTGTGTTAACCCTTGCTCATGACAACATAAACAAGAGAGGTTCCTTGTGTGGATCTTTGGCCAGTGTGCCTAAAATTGGGTGCTATGTGTTAACCCTTGCTCGTGGGTGCATAAACTGTCAGCTTAGGTGTAGGTTGTACTGGTTAGAGGTGAAACTAATTTAAAACCTCAAATTTGAGGTGAACCGTGTGAAACCTCCTTAGCGAAATTCGGTACACTCAAGGGTTGGGTGCGTATGTTGGGAGTATAGTAGACAAGTAGTCAAACCACTATAAAAATGACTATGTTTGTGATTGAAATTTATCTTTGATTACTTGTGTGATTTCTTTAAATGCTTTCATATTTGATCACACCTCACACATAGTTACATTCATCATAAACTCTGAATTGCATCATGTTTATCATTAAATCTGTTTTGTGATTGAATCCTCTAATTGACTTGGAAGCCATTAGAGTTATCTTGAAGAAATCCTGATTCATTCGTATCTACTCAAGACAAGTTTGATAGGATTTTAAATAAACCACAAAAAATTTATAAAAGTCCTATTCACCCCCCTCTAGGACATATTGGCATATTCTTACTTCTACTAAAGTAGTCTTTACCACAATTTCAATTGGTATCAGAGCGGGTCTCTCTTAAAGGGCTTCACTACCTAGAGAGTGATCTTGACTGAAGTTGGGAATATGGCCAAAGGGGAGGGATCATCGGTCTCTAGACCTCCAGTATTTGATGGATCAAATTATATATACTAGAAGGCTAGAATGCACTACTTTCTGAGATCTTTGGATTATGATGTTTGGGATATAGTTGAAAGAGGATATGTGCCACCACTTGAAAAGATAGTACTTGAAAATGGCATAACTATCTCCAAACCAAAATCCAAAGAAAAATGGACAGCATTCGATAAGGAAAACCAAACTGTTGAGGCTAAAGTTATTAATGCTATCTATTGTACTATGTCCCAAGATATTTTCAATCAAATCAGTATATGTGTGACAGGCAAAGAAGCATGGGATTTGTTGGAAACAACCCACGAAGGAACAAGCACAGTGAAGAGATCTAAACTGCAACTCCTGACATCACAGTTCGAAAGTCTCCAAATGGAAGAGCATGAGACCTTCATAGAGTTTTTCACAAAACTGAATATCATTTGCAACTCCATGGATGAATTAGGTGAGAAAGTTCCGATCTAAAAAATCTGTAGAAAAATACTAAGATCATTACCGGAACAGTTCAATCATAAAGTAACAACCATTAAAGAATGTAGAAACATAGATGAAATGAAAGTAGAAGAACTTGTAGGTTCCCTACAAACATTTGAACTACACTTCAAACAAACCTCAAAATCTAAAAATATTATCTTCAAAACTTCAAAGAAAAATAACAAATGAGGACATTGAAAGTGAAAGAGAATATGAAGATGAGGAAGTGGCTCTGTTGGCTCAATGTTTCAGAAAGTTCTTTCATAAAAATAGTGCCCGTCCACTTGTAGAAGAGTGGATAATAGATAGTCTGCATGTAAATTTGATAAAAAGACCAAAGAACTACAATGTTATGCCTGTTAGAAGTTTGGACACCTGTCTACTAAATGTCCAAATAGAAAAACTAAGGGTAAAGCAATGGCCACCACATGGAATGATACAGAGGAGTCAAACTCAGAATCTAGTGACTCAGAGAGCAATGGAGATCAAAAATCTTTCAAATTTCTTATGATCTCCACTGCTCCAATCATTCCCATTGAAACTGAGAACGAGGAAGAACCACAAGCCACTGAATCATCTCCATCTGACAATGAGGAAACAGAGAAGGAAGAAGAGGAACAGGATAAACTACAAGATGCTTACAATCAACTCTATATTCATAGCATCAACATCCTTAAAAGACTTGGAATGTCTTAAAAAAAAAGAAATTACTACAAAAATATCTGGATAAAACCTTAGAAATCAATACACATCTAATTAATGATCTACAACAATATCATTCATATAATGATAAGTTGGGAAGAATCAATCTATCCCTAAAAACTAAATCATCAAAACTTACTAAACAAATTAAATTATTAGAAGAAGAGAATGAACATCTTCAGAATGAGAATCACACACTTTGGTTTGACTTAGAGAAATCCAGAAAATCTGCTAAAATAAACTATAAATTTTTCCAGAGTGGTGAAAAGCTAGAAAAATTGTTAGGGATAGGAAGACGAGGAAAAGGCAAGAGTGGCCTAGGGTATGATAAAACTAAAATAAGAGCTGAAAATGCAGCACAAATAGATAAATCTGCCGCTTTGAGAAGTAACACAAGAATTACTCCAGTTTGTCATTATGTGGTGATTCGGGTCATTATAAGTTTGAATGCTTGACACCTAGGAGGACTCGACATAACTCTGGTCAAAATCATAATGGAAAATTCAAACCAACCAGAAAAATGCAAAATGTCTGGAGTCAACTTAAGAATATGGATAAAAGAGATTCACATCCACCACCACCTAAAATGACTAACAAGGAGAAATTGAATTAAGTGGTCAAATTAAACAAGAAAACAAAATCTACCACAGTTAAAAATCCTATTACAAAATGGGTTCTAAAAGAAAAGAAGAATTGTCTGATTACTCATTCAAACCATATACCAGGCAATGAAACTAAGTGGCACTTGGATAGCGGATGTTCAAGACATGTCACAGGTGGTAAATCTCTCCTTATAAAGATCTTAATAATGGGATACTCACCTATGGAGACAAAAACACCGCTAAGGTAATTGGATAGAAAATTATTAAAGAAATACATTTGCTCAAAAATGGGAATGCCTTTTGCATAAAAAGATTAACACACAATCTTCTAAGCATCTCTTAAATATATGACAATGAGCATGTGGTTACATTCAATAAGGAAAAATGTGAAATCCTTGACCTCTCAAGAAAATTAATGATGAAGGGTTCTCATACAAATAACCACTATTATATCATCAAAGGTAAAGGAAAGGATGATCTCTATGCCCAGATATATTTGAAATAGCGGTGAAGACCGCTTAAGTTAAAGTAGGAATATATCAATGTGTCCTAGAGGGGGGTGAATAGGACTTTTTAAAGATTTATAAGTTATTTTTCAATCCTATCACACTAATCCTATCACAGAGTACAGATTAGGATTACTCAAAAATTAACTCTACTAGCTTCCAAGCCTGATAGAGGATCCAATCACAACTACTTGTAAGATAAACAAATTTATGAATTAGATTGTGATGGATATGACTGTGTGTGCATAAGATGTGATTTCAGATTATCATATATAAAGGCATGTAAGGCAATCACATAAATGAATGATAATATCAATCTCAAATACAGTCATTTTATAGTGGTTCGACTACTTGTCTACTCCACTCCCGGCTTCCACACTCAACCCTTGAGTGACCAAATTTCACTAAGGAGGTTTTCCATGGTTCACCTCAAACCTAAGGTTTTAAATCAGGTTCACCTTCAACCTTTACAGAGGTTTCTACTCGGTTCACCGCAAACCCTAGAGTTTTGCTAGCGTACTCCTAACCAGATGTTTATGCTGTCCACAGAGCAAGGGTTCACATAACGCACCTGGAGGTTTCTACTCGGTTCACCTCTAACCCTGGAGTTTTGCTGGCGTACTCCTAACCAGATGTTTATGCTCTCCACAGAGCAAGGGTCCACACAACGCGTCCCGCATGTACACTCCCGTCGGAGGCCTCCTTCGATCACTTCAAAGGGTGAGCAACACTTAAAATCCAATCCTAGAAAGGAATGATCATAAATGTCCTCTGGACTCTAGACACTTACAAATAAGTTGATGAGTCTCATTCAGCGCAATGATGAAGATCTCCTTCTTGTTGATGAAGAGTCTTCAGCTCCCTTAATCCGCAACACAAAGGTGTATCTATACTAGGCTTTAGGTTGGGTCAAGGTTATGATGGAATACCACTCTCTAAAGATTTTCTTATAAGGAATATAGAGTGGTTCCAATCATCTATGCATTCAAGGCATCCCAACTTAATGATTTGCCATTAAGATAGTAACTGAAGGATCCTTGAATGCGAAAGTTCATTCCCCAATCCACTCTATGAGATATCAATGATGAGGGTGGATTGGAGTATGAACTTCCTGAGAGAAAGGGCTTAGGTAAATGATAGGAAGGTTAAAACTCTCAGAAGTACTCTCTTTTTTCTCTAGCAGCAAGAAAGACTAATCTCTCTATAGGTAAAAGGTTCCAACGGATATAAATGGTCATATTTATGACAGAGTTCGATATCATCGAGCAGTCGTCGATATGATCGAGCGTATACTCTCGATTGTATCGGCAGACCTCTCAATGATACAAACTCAATTGTCATATCACTTTTAGAAACCTTTCGTCAACTGGTCGATGGGATCGAGACACACATCGATGTTATCAGATTTCGAACTCCGATTCCATCGAGAGATGGATCGATCTATCGACAGGTGAAAACAAGAGAGAAGCCTTGAAGAATTTCAGGTTCTACAGATATGATCGGGGAACAGTCGATGTCATCGAAATTTGTACATCGATCATATCAGAGACCTTGTCGATGGGATCGATAAATCGTATAGATTTACCTATAAGCTTGTTGGATGTTTTATGTCCGGACTCGATCTAATCGATGAGGTATCGATATGATCGATATATGAATATTGATTTATCGACTGGCACCCCGATCAACATTAAAAATAACCTGAAATTCATGCTGGTGAAAACATGCGCCCACAATCGATATGATCGACTGACTTCCGATATGATCGATATTTGAGTTCAGATTGAATCGGACAGTCATCGATATATCGAAGCTTATGTTAGTTTTCTTTAGAAAAATAGGGGCACCGAAAAACAGTCTGTCGATAGTATCGATCTTCTTCCGATAGGATCGATATTCGAATATCGATGATATTGACTCACCGGTCGATATATCGATAAATCATCCAGATGATTGTTTGATTGCTGGACGCTTTTTGTCCTCACTCGATTGTATCGATTTGAGATGCCGAGGACATCGACAGAGCTGGTCGATCATATCAAAGGGGTAATCGATATAATCAACAATGTAAGAAAAACTTTAAAGATTTTTCCTTTTTCATAAAAAGTTTTCTTACACAGAAACCCTAAGATGTCCTAGTTCTTTTTAAGGGTTTTAAATACCTGGTGTTTTGGGACATGGGATGTGAGGCTATGATTTTCCTATGGCGAGCTTCCACACATCCAGTTGAGGCAGACGCTTGACTTGATCTTCCTGTTAGACGCTGTTGTCCGACTGACTCAACTTATAATGTAATTGACAAACTAGGGCACGTAGTAGGTGCACTTTCAATCTCTCCCTTTGTCAATTACGTGACAAAATACCCAAAACACCCTAGGAACATATCTAGACAGATACATCCTAAATTGTGTGTACATGTATTAACACAATTTGACAAATTCTAAACACCCATGTACATACCCAGTAAGTTTTCCCCCTTACTTCAAAAACTCTCCCTTTCTTGTTGCGACTGCTCCCCCTAACACCTGCAACACAGATATACAATTTTCTGCTCGAGGTGTTTGAATTGTTCTCCCCCTTTTTGTCAGTCATTGGCAAAGGCATAAGACGTGATATTGACTGAAGATTGAAGCTTATGGCAGAACTACTGATAGATAGATGTATATAAATGAGAACACTGTAAAGCATACATCAATGAAGACCAAAAGATAAATCAATGAAGCAGTCAGCACAGGCATTGTATAAGCAAATAGGAATCTCAGTAAAATGAGAATTAAGTTCAGCCATATCAACAAAAAGATTTCATTGTCCAAAAATGTAGGGATACCCAAAACAAGTAAGCAAAGATGGATGCAAAATTAGGTATTTTATGGCTAGACACAATTTCATCATAACTATGTCCTTTTTAGTACATAGAAGGCCCGCCAGTGGTTAGTAACTCAAGAACCTGCTGCACAAAATGTTGGAGAGCCTCCACCCTATTTTCTATTCCTGATAGTCGTTGTTCGCAGTGTTGGAGTCGCTCATCAATTCTAGTGAGATTGTTTAAAAATTAGCGCTCAAGCACATAATGCTGATGATTTGTGACAGAAGAAGGACTATAATCTGGAGTTCGATTGGATCCCCAAAGAATTTCTTCATTAAGCATGGGACCATTATCTTCAATAGGTGGAAGGATCTTCGTATCCGATGAGACAGAAGCATACACATGTTGCGCTGCTTCAAGGTCAAACCATACTTCAGGATATACCTTATCAGTTGTTTCCAACGGACTTGCCCAGTGTACGAGCTTGCAGATAAGAGATGGAAAAGGCAGAAATTCAAGATGGTTACTTCTGATTACCTTTATTAGCTGGTCTAATATGAAAGTCGGTAAGCATATAGGGATCTCTTGATAGACATCATACAGAATGTTGAGTGCAATGGGACTCAGATATGTGTCATTTGCATCACATGGGTACACATTCGTGCTGAAAATACTGTGAAGGAGTCAGAACAAGATTCCTAGGTATTTTACTGGAAGAATATTGCTATCATTTCTAGGAATTGTCATACCCTGGCACAGTGCTTGTGTAATTTCTACCCATCTACCCAGATCGTTTAGATTTCTACTAGTGACAGGGATTTACGTCACTTCAATGTTTAGAACATGACGAAGAATTGATGGAGTAATGTGCTTGGTATGTTGCATGAATTTCAGACATATGCAAGGTGGGTAATCTTGGACAACACGACAATAGTTGAAGAACTGCTGGATCATTTCAAACTGATATGGCCAACCCATATTAAACATATTCTTCCATCCAATGGTTTCAATCATGTGATCCACCCCATAGAGTTTAACAGTACTAATGAGAATAGTATGATCGACTATTGTGACTTGTTCCCAGTCTGACTGGTTTTGAGGTGGTCTAGAATATTCCTCTTTCTTATTCTTAGAAGATTTTACAGATGAGAGAGCCTTACCTTTTCCTTTAATCATCTTTCTTGTGTCACTTGGGTGTCGAGATTTCATTTGGACTTCGAGTAGATCAACCAAAGGAACTGATCAGGGCAGAGAGATAGGACTAGCCTTTTAAAAAAAATTCTTTTCGATCAGCCTTTTATTTGGGCGCCATCTGTCGATCATATCGGCCAACATATCGATTGTATCGAGAAGTTGTCAATCGATGTTATCGAGACAGCCCTCGATGTTATCGATGGTCACACTACTTTTCATATTTTTGAAGATCCGTCGATTGTATCGACCGTTAGTCAATGAGATCGAAAAAGAGGCCAACACTCGTATCGAAAGTAGATAATATTTAGAATATTCACAATTTTGACACACTATCGGGTATTTCTTGGCTTGATCAGTATGTCACAAAAAAATTTGTACCAGTTCTATAACTATAAACATGATAATGTTTATATACAAAAAAAAAAAAAACAAGGTCTCCAACCTTAGATGTAACATTGAAGGCTCAACAAAATTACATCATTTCAGCAAATATCCAGATCTAGATGCATTTTCTGGATTTGTTCCTTTTTTTGTTTGATATATTAGGGTATATGAGATTTAATCATTACACTTTTCAGTTTTTCTTTAATTATCCATTGTGATACTGATTTCTTTATTTTGTTCTTTTCTTTAGGTGGTGATGGATGAGAGCTTCTCCTAGATGAACTTTTAACATTATGAGTTTCTCTGATTGGTTTGAATTTTTCAATGTGAGTTTGGTCAGAGTTATATAGAGTCCTTCTAGGTGCTAAACATTCAAATTTATAATGACCAACATCACCACACAAATGAAAAACTGGAGAAAATCCCATATTGCTACTTGAAGCAGTGAGTTTTGTTTGGGCTTTATTTCCAGCTTTCTTTTTACTTTTCTCATATCCTAGTCCACTCTTGTCTCTTCCTAGTCTTCTTATTCCTAACAATTTTTTTAATTTCTCACCACTCTGAGAAAATTTGTAGTTTATTTCTGTAAATTTCCTAGATTTTTCTAAATCAATACAAAGTGAGTGGTTTTTATTTTTGAGTTGTGCATTATCATCTTTTAGCAATTCAGCCTGGTTCATGAGTTTTGATAATTCTGCTTTTAGGGATAGGTTTTCTTTTTCTAATTGATCATTATCTATGAGATAGTGTTGCAAATCATTAGACAAATGTATGTTTATTTCTAAAGTTCTGCCCAAGTCTTTCTGCAATAATTTCTTTTTATTTTCAGTCATGCTAATTTTTTTAAGGATATGGATGCTATGAATGTATAGTTGATTATAAGCATCTTGCAATTCATTTTGCTCTTTATCTTCTTCTTCTTCAATTTCCTCATTGTCAGATGAAAATGATTCAGTGGCTTCTTTCTCAGATTCAGTTGGAATGATCGAAGTAGTGGAGACCATAAGTATTTTCAAGGATTTTTTATCTCCATCACTTCCTGAGTCACTGTTTTCTGAATTTGACTCTTCCGTATCATCCCATGTGGCAGCCATCGCCTTGCCCTTAGTTTTTCTGTTTGGGCATTCAGTAGATAGGTGTCCATACTCATGACAGGCATAACATTGTGGTTCTTTGGTCTGTTTACCAAATTTTCCTGCAGAAGGTTTGTAGTTCACCTTTCTTCTTCTAAAAGGATGGTCGCGATTCTTTTGAAAGAATCTTCTGAATCTTTGTGCTAGCAAGGCCACTTCCTCATCTTCATCTTCTTTTTCGCTCTCACTGTCCTCATGTTTTGATTTCTTAGAAGTTTTTAGGACAGTGTTTTTGAATTTTTGGGGTTGTGTGAAGTGTAGTTCAAAAGTTTGTAGGGAACTTACTAGTTCTTCTACTTTCATCTCATCAATATTCCTACACCTCAATTGTTGTTACCTTGGGGTTGAAGCGTTCTGGAAAGGATCTTAAGATTTTTCTATATATTTTAGGTGCCGGAACCTTCTCTCCCAAACCACCCATGGAGTTACAAATAATGTTCAATTTGGTGAAAAACTCCATAAATGTCTCATGCTCTTCCATCCTGAGATTTTCAAACTGTGAAGTTAAGAGTTATAGTTTAGACCTCTTCACAGTGCTTGTGCCTTCATGGGTTGTTTCCAGTAAATTCCATGCTTCCTTGGATGTCCCACACATACTTATTTGATTGAATATATCTTGGGACACGGCACAGTAGATGGCGTTCATTGCTTTTGCTTCAGCATTTTGTTGTTCTTTGTCAAACGCCGTCCACTTCTCATTAGGTTTGGGTTTAGTGATTGTGGTTTCATTTTCAAGTACAATTTGTTCGGATGGTACCACGTATCCTTTTTCAACTGCATCCCAAACTTCATGATCCAAAGATCTTAGGAAGTAGTGCATTCTAGCCTTCCAGTAAGCATAATTTGATCCATCAAATACTGGAGGTCTAGTGACAGATGAGCCCTCTCCTTTGGCCATATTTCTACTTCAGTCAAGATCACTCTCTAGCCGGTGAAACCCTTAAAGAGAGACCCGCTCTGATACCAATTGAAATAGCGGTGAAGACCGCTTAAGTTGAAGTAGGAATATGTCAATGTGTCCTAGAGGGGGGTGAATAGGACTTTTTAAAGATTTATAAGCTATTTTTCAATCCTATCATAGAGTACAGATTAGGATTACTCAAAAATTAACTCTACTGGCTTCCAAGCCTGATAAAGGATCCAATCACCACTACTAGTAAAATAAATAAATTTATGAATTAGATTGTGATGGATATGACTGTGTGTGCATAAGATCTGATTTCAGATAATCATATATAAAGGCATGTAAGGCAATCACATAAATGAATGACAATATCAATCTCAAACACAGTCATTTTATAGTGGTTCGACTACTTATCTACTCCACTCCCGGCTTCCACACTCAACTCTTGAGTGACCGGATTTCACTAAGGAGGTTTCCCATGGTTCACCTCAAACCTAAGGTTTTAAATTAGGTTCACCTTCAACCTTTACAGAGGTTTCTACTCGGTTCACCTCAAACCCTGGAGTTTTACTAGCGTACTCCTAACCAGATGTTTATGCTCTCCACAAAGCAAGGGTCCACACAACGCACCCGGAGGTTTCTACTCGGTTCACCTCTAACCCTGGAGTTTTGCCGGCGTACTCCTAACCAGATGTTTATACTCTCCACATAGCAAGGGTACACACAATGCACCCCGCATGTATACTCCCGTCGGAGGCCTCCTTCGAGCACTTCAAAGGGTGAGCAACACTTAAAATTCAATCCTAAAAAGGAATGATCATAAATGTCCTCTGGACTTTAGATACTTACAAATAAGTTGATGAGTCCCATTCAGCGCAATGATGAAGATCTCCTTCTTATTGATGAAGAGTCTTCAGCTCTCTTGATCCGCAACACAAAGGTGTATCTATACTAGGATTTAGGTTGGGTCAAGGTTATGATGAAATACCACTCTCTAAAGATTTTCTTATAAGGAATATAGAGTGGTTCCAATCATCTATGCATTCAAGGCATCCCAGCTTAATGATTTGCCATTATGATAGTAGCTAGAGGATCCTTGAATGCGGAAGTTCATTCCCCAATCCACTCTATGAGATATTAATGATGAGGGTGGGATTGGAGGATGAACTTCCTGAGAGAAAGGGCTTAGGTAAATGATAGGAAGGTTAAAACTCTCAGAAGCACTCTCTTCTTTCTCTACCAGCAATAAAGACTAATCTCTCTATATATAGGCAAAAGGTTCCAACGGATATAAACGGTCATATTTATGACAGAGTTCGATATCATCGAGCAGTCGTCGATATGATCGAGCGTATACTCTCGATTATATCGGCAGACCTCTCGATGATACAAACTCAATTTTCATTTCACTTTTGGAAACCTTTTATCAACTGGTCGATGGGATCGAGACACACATCGATGTTATCAAATTTCAAACTCCGATTCCATCGAGAGATGGATCGATCTATCGACAGGTGAAAATAAGAGAGAAGCCTTGAAGAATTTCAGGTTCTACAGATATGATCGGGGAACAGTCGATGTCATCGGAATTTGTACATCGATCATATCAGAGACTTTGTCGATGGGATCGATAAATCGTATAGATTTACCTATAAGCTTGCTGGACGTTTTATGTCCGGACTCGATCCAATCAACGAGGTATCGATATGATCGATATATGAATATTAATTTATCGACTGGCACCTCGATCAACATTAAAAATAACCTGAAATTCATACTGGTGAAAACATGCTCCCACAATCGATATGATCGACTGACTTCCGATATGATCGATATTTAAGTTCAGATTGAATCGGACAGTCATCGATATATCGAAGCTTATGTTAGTTTTCTTTAGAAAAATAGGGGCACCGAAAAATAGTCTGTCGATAGTATCGATCTTCTTCCGATAGGATCGATATTCGAATATCGATGATATTGACTCACCGGTTGATATATCGATAAATCGTCCAGATGATTATTTGATTGCTGGACGCTTTTTGTCCTCACTCGATTGTATCGATTTGAGATGCCAAGGACATCGACAGAGCTGGTCGATCATATCAAAGGGGTAATTGATATAATCGACAGTGTAAGAAAAACTTTAAAGATTTTTCCTTTTTGATAAAAAGTTTTCTTACACAGAAACCCTAAGATGTTCTAGTTCTTTTTAATTGTTTTAATCACCTGGTGTTTTGGGACATGGGATGTGAGGCTATGATTTACCTATAGAGAGCTTCCACACATCTAGTTGAGGCAGACGCTTGACTTGATCTTCCTATTAGGTGCTGTTGTCTGACTGACTCAACTTACAACGTAATTGACAAACCAGGGCACGTAGTAGGTGCACTTTCAATATTGAGCATAGAAAAACAAGTCCAGGTCATGCATCGAGATCTGGATATTTTCTGAAATGATGTAAATTCTGCTAAGCTCCTAATGATACATCTAAGGCCTCTTACCACAATATTTTATATATAAACATTCTAATGTATATAATTTTGATTTGTACAATGCTTGTACAAAATTTTGCTGTGTATACTAGCTGATTTTAAGATATACTGAAATTATGCACAATGGTCTGTCGAAATTCTGAAATATACGAAATATTCATCTTCGATATAAGTGTTGATACATCAAGTGATCGTTTCGATAACATCGAACAAGAATCGATACCATCGACGACCTATCGAGAAGTTGAATCGTCAGGTTGGTTGAGCGTCCCTCTGATCTTCATTGAAAATATCAAACAAGGTATTCAGATGTCATCGAAACGATGTTCGATGATATCAAAAATTACTGTTCAATTAAAAATGAAAGAACGGAAAAAGAGGCGTACTTGTTGATCTCAGTATGGTAGTGCATTTCTCAGAACAGTTCTTTTTTCCTTGCATCTTAAGAAAAAATGTCTAAAGGACTTGTTCTTCCACAACATTCCTCAACGGAGAGCAAGAAAGGTAAGCAACTAGCTCATCTCCATTTTTTAACTTAAACTTATGGCAGAACGAACAGTTTAGAGAAAGTGCATTGAACCCTTTGGGATCATCGATCTCTTAGAACTGATTGGGTGGGGGAATATCGTGAATTTTGGGGGAGGATTTTAGCATAAATTGGTGCATCAGTTTCTGAATTAATTTATAATGTTGAAAATAATCCTCTAATCGTTTTAGTCACTATCATAAATCGAAATGGACATAAACTATCCAGCAAGCTTAACTGGAAAATCCATTGGATTTATCCATGCATCGACACGACTATCAATATCATCAACATTCAAATTTCATGATATCGAGTGAACTTCGATCATATCCTTAACCTGAAATATTTCAAAGGCAATGTCTCTCTCATTTTCAAATTTCGAGGAATCGATCCTCGTGTCATTGAAATTGGGGTTCGAAATCAGAAGACATCGACGTAGGTTTCGATTTCCTCGACCAGCTGACAAAAGTTTTCAAAAGCGTATAACATTTGAGTTTGTGCCATCGAGCGGCCAGTTGATACAATCGAGAGTAGAGGCTCGATGATATCGACCCTGCTCGAAGATATCGAACTCTGTCATAAATGTGACCGTTTTATATCCATTAAAATTTTTGCCTATATATAGAGAACTTGTCTTTAGTAGCTGGTAGAGAAAGAAGAGAGTGCTTTTGAGTGTTTAGCCTTAGATCATATACATAAAGCCCTTTCTCCCATGGAAGTTCATCCTCCAATCCACCCTCATCCGTAACATTCAATAAAGTGGATTTGGGAAATGAACTTCCTTATTCAAGGATCCTCCAGTCACCATCTTAATGGCAAATCATTAAGCTGAGATGCCTTGAATGCATAGATGATTGGAATCGCTCTATTTCCCTTATAGAAAAACTTTCAATAAAGTAGGATTCCATTACAACCTTGACCCAACATGTCGTCATGCATTGTTACATCTTCTGAGTTGCAGTTCAAGGAAGCAGAAGACTCTTCATCAACAAAGGAGGAGATCTTTGACAAAGAGCTAAAAGGGATTCATCCGCTTATCTATAAGTTATTAGAGTCCAGAAGACCCTTGTGATCATTCCTTTGTAGGATTGGGTCTAAGGTGTTTCTCACCCCTTGTAAGTCCTCTAGGAGGCCTCCGATGGGAGTGTACGTGGTAGGTGCGTCGTGTTGACCCTTGCTCTATGGAGAGCATAAACAGTTAGGGTCTTGTAAAAGATCCTTGGCCAGTGTGCCTAAAAGTGGGTGCCTTGTGTTGACCCTTTGTAACGCCCGTGAAAAAATTCGTACTTGGGCTCGAGTACCAACTCGACCCGAAATCGCATAAAAATAAATTCCATGGAAATTAAGCGTAAGTTAGCTAGCGCAACGCTAGAGTAGCTGGGAAATAGTCCCTGATCACTTTAAATACGTTCTGCAAGACCCAAATCGAGTAGAACAAACAACTCTACAATACTCTATAACCTCGGATCAAACTCTAAGCGGGTTTGTTCTCTGGACCGTATTGAAATTTCGTATTAGATTTAGACCGCGCGTCGAAGGTCCGATACCTCCTATCTTAGACCATTAGGACCGCCCAGCTGGACTTGGCAATCATCTCGAAAATCAAGTCAAACCGATAATCACAGACTATTTCGTTGAACCCGGACTGAAGCGACCGCGAATAGGGACGAATTTGGAATTTCAAATTCAAATCTAGCACACGACTTGACGCGTCAGTATTAAGCATTCTGACCGTCAGAATTCATCCAGATTACACCCTTGGATCAGGAAAAATTTCTATTTATTATCATGAGACTTTTAGCCCTGATCTACGTGCGGTGACTGCTGAACTGAAACTGGTCCGCCACGTGCGATCTGCGAACCCTGCCAGACTGAAAACTTAATACGAGGTACATCTGGTACCCATGAGCTTAAGTCTGATCGCAATCGACCAGGGGACCACCAGAAAGCAGTTTTTGGACCGAAACAGCCCCGAAATGGATAGGCATCAAGTAAACTTCATCCCGGAGTCTATTTTCGGCAATTTCAAGCTTATAAAAGGGGTTGAAACCCTCATTTCTCCCTTCCATCCGAAAATCACAAACCCTAGAAAAAGGAGAGAGAGTTTGAGAGAAAGAGAAGAAGAGATTCTTCCCGCTTCCGAGCCCCTGACAGTTGCTGCTTCAGCACTTCCTTCCAATCACCTGGCTGGTGATTTCTCCACTTTTTCAGGTATAAAATAACCCCAAAAACTTTCTGATTTAGGGTTTACTTAGTTGCATAACATGTTAGCTAACGTATTCCATAAATCAGGCTCTCCTACTGCCGTAGACGAAGCGTACACGCTCCGTTCAAAATCCTGCAACCGTAAGAGACTAGGTGAGGATTTTAGACGCTTTGATTGACGGTTTACAACGCTTTCAATGTCGTTTAATAGTAGATTATCGACGGCATCGCCGTTTGACATGTACAACATGCTCTCCGTTTCTTGTTTCGTAAATTAACGAAGAATATGAGATTTAGGGCATTTTAGTCATTTGTAGGAAGTATGGTCTACATGCACATTTTGCTGACGTGATTGACATGGTTTGTCGCCGCATTAGGGAGTTAGGAATGCTTGCATAATCAGTTTGGCGAAGAGATTCGCCAAGTTGCGCACTTTGGGTCGACATACTATATGTGGACTTAAGTGTGTAGTGTATGTGTTTGTATAAATGCTTGTATTAGTATGTATTGAATTAAATGATGTTATGTAGTAGTTTGAGATTGATTTCATGATTAATATGCTGACCTAAATGATTTCCTACATGTTTACCTTATGCATGATTGCATTACATGCATAGAAAGTATGCCTTGAAGAATTGCTTAAGTTGAATGTTATAACATGTGTTAACATGCTCACATGATGTATTTCAATTCCAATACCTTTGCATATAAGTGCTAATGTGATTTCATAGGTGTGTGGGACTAGAATGAGTCCAGGCAGTCGGTAACCGAGCGAATTCGTGGCTGACTGATCATAGCCACGAATGACGCGTCGATGAACGTGATTCGCGTTTAGAGTTGGCGGCAGTGGTTAGGCCACGCGAAGTGTTTTACGCACTTCATGTCGTTCGACTTGCGATGCGATCGCACTAATCGAGCCCGTCAAGTAACCCGACTGGCCGATATATGTTCACCTTGTATGTGTCATAACTGCTTGAACCTAGGGTACTGAACTTACCACTGTAAACCCTGTTAACCATGGTACCTTGATCCACGAAGACTCATGAGCCGGGCATGGTGGTATGGGACACCGTGGTCGAGCTGTTGGCCTACGCTGGGGCCACAAACCTCCCCGTAGTGACCAGTGAGCACCTTGACTCGTGAGCAGATTATGGTGGTATGGGACACTATATTCTAGCTGTCGGCCTACACTGATCAGGCGACAAGCCCTTTGTAGTGACCGCGAGCGTATTCTGAGTCCACGGGAGGCGACGACCCTTCCGTTGCAGTAGAGTACGGTAGGCCTGTATTAATAAGGTGATGGGGGAGCGGTGCAACGAGTGCGAGCAACAGCCCTGGCACTCCTTGCAGTGACCTATGAAATATACATCGTATGAGATTACTAGGAGTGACGACCCTAGACAGGATCTGTGTTGGGATTGATACAAGGGAAGTACCTTAGTTTCCCAATCCTGCTATTTGAATGAACTAATAACAACTTGGAAATCATATCACCATAGCATTGCATGTGCCTGGAAGATGTGAAGCACTCTAGGGAGTGTGGCATGCCGCGGTCGTAAGATGTTGCCGCATGAGGGTTATCGTCGGTGAGGGCATACATCACGTCATATCATCTTGCATTAACAACAGTATTAGGATTGTCTGATTTACTGCTTTACTATTATCGCGTGATTGAATTGTGAACATGCTAATCTTTGCTCTATGATTCCACTGAGTTGATCACTCATTCCCACGTTACGGGATGGTGTTTGCAACACCCACCAGACCCTGTTGTAGCTGCAGGTGAGGACAAGATCCAGGAGGTGGAGCCAGAGATCGACGAGGACCAGGATGAGTTCTCGTATATGCAGTATCATGACGGCTTCCCGTAGGCGACCTGGATCGAGGGGACATCAGTGGGACTTTCTTTTGAACATTATTCTTTTGTTATGTATATGTAAATGAGACTCAGAGATGTAGTCATACTTTGGAGACAGATGAGATTACTTTTTTTTTTCCATACAGTGATATATACATTGTTTAGTCTTCCGCTTGCTTTTATCACTGGATCTGAAGTATGAATTGCAGTTTTGGTATACTTTTACTCATGTGAATGCTTTAAATCAGACAACATTGAATCATAACCATTTTTGTTGCATAAGTGACGGTCTGGAACTCGGGAGTCGAGTTTATACACGACCCCCGATTTTCAGGGTGTTACACCCTTTCTCGTGACATCATAAATGAGAGAGGTTCCTTGTGTGGATCCTTAGCCAATGTACCTAAAATTGGGTGTTATGTGTTGACCCTTGCTCGTGGGAGCATAAACTGCCAACCTAGGTATAGGTTGTACTGGTTAGAGGTGAACCTGATTTAAAACTTCGGGTTTTAGGTGAACCGTGTGAAACCTCCTTAGTGAAATCCGGTACACTCAAGGGTTGAGGGCGTCTACCGAGAGTGGAGTAGACAAGTAGTCAAACCACTATAAAAATGACTATGTTTGTGATTAATATTTGTATTTGATTACTTGTGTGATTTCTTTAAATACTTTCATATTTCATCACACCTCACACACAGTTACATTCATCATAAACTCTGAATTGTATCATGTTTATCATTAAATCTGTTTTGTGATTGGATCCTCTAATTGACTTGGAAGCCAATAGAGTTATCTTGAAGAATTCCTGATTCATACATATCTACTCAGAACAAGTTTGATAGGATTTTAAATAAACCATAAATTTTTTATAAAAGTCTTATTCATCCCCCTCTAGGACATATTGGCATATTCCTATTTCTACTAAAGCGGTCTTTACCGCAATTTCAATTAGTATCAGAGTGGGTCTCACTTAAAGGGCTTCACCACCTAGAGAGTGATCTTGACTGAAGTTGGGAATAGGGCCAAAGGAGAGGGCTCATCGGTCTCTAGACCTCCAATATTTGATGGATCAAATTATGCATACTGGAAGGCTAGAATGCACTACTTTCTGAGATCTTTGGATCATGATGTTTGGGATATAGTTGAAAGAGGATATGTGCCACCACTTGAACAGATAATACTTGAAAATGGCACAACTATCTCCAAACCAAAATTCAAAGAAAATTGGATAACATTCGATAAGAAAAACCAAACTACTGAGGCTAAAGCTATGAATGCTATCTACTGTGTTGTGTCCTAAGATATTTTCAATCAAATCAGTATGTGTGGGACAGCTAAAGAATCATGAGATTTGTTGGAAACAACCCTTGAAGGAACAAGCATTGTGAAGAGATCTAAACTACAACTCCTGACATCACAGTTCGAAACTCTTAGAATGGAAGAGAATGAGACCTTTATGGAGTTTTTCACAAAACTGTCTAGCAAGCTTAACTAAAAAATCCTTTGGATTTATCGATGCATCGACACGACTACCATATCATCGACATTCAAATTTCGATGATATCGAGTGAACCTCGATCATATCCTTGACCTGAAATATTTCAAAGGCAATGTCTTTCTCATTTTCAAATGTCGAGGAATCGATACTTGTGTCGATGAAATCGGAGTTTAAAATCCAATGACATCGCCGGAGGTTTCGATTTTCTCAACCAGCTGGCAAAAGGTTTCAAAAGCGTATGACATTTGAGTTTGTGTCATCGAGCGGCCAGTCGATATAATCGAGAGTATACACTCGATGATATCGACCCTGCTCGATGATATCGAATTCTCTCATAAATGTAATCATTTTATATCCATTGGAATTTTTTTCCTTTATATAGAGAACTTGTCTTTAGTTGCTGGTAGAGAAAGAAGAGAGTGCTTTTGAGTGTTTAACCATAGATCATATACCCAAAGCCTTTTCTCTCTTGGAAGTTCATCCTCCAATCCACCCTCATCATTAACATTCAATAGAGTGGATTGGGGAATGAACTTCCACATTCAAGGATCCTCCAACTACCATCTTAATGGAAAATCATTAAGTTGGGATGCCTTGAATGCATAGATGATTAAAATTGCTCTATTTCCCTTATAGGAAAACTTTCAATAGAGTAGGATTCCATTACAACCTTGACCCAACCCGTCGTCATGCATTGCTACATCTTTTGAGTTACGGTTCAAGAAAGCAGAAGACTCTTCATCAATAAAGGAGGACATCTTTGACAAAGAGGTAAAAGGGACTCATCCGCTTATCCATAAGTTATTAGAGTCCAGAGCACCCTTATGATCATTCTTTTGTAGGATTGGGTCTCAGGTGTTTCCCACACCCTACAAGTCCTCTATGAGGCTCGAGGCGGGACTGTATGTGGAGGGTGCGTTGTGTTGACCCTTACTCTATGGAGAGCGTAGACAGTTAGGGTCTTATAGAAGATCCTTAGCTAGTGTGCCTAAAAGTGGGTGCCTTATGTTGATCCTTGCTCATGAGAGCATAAACGAGAGAGGTTCCTTGTGTGGATCCTTAGTCAGTGTGCCTAAAATCGGGTGCTATGTATTGACCCATGCTTGTGGGAGCATAAATTGTCAGCCTAGGTGTAGGTTATACTGGTTAGAGGTGAACCTAATTTAAAACCTCAGATTTGAGGTGAACCATGTGAAACCTCCTTAGTGAAATCTGGTACACTCAAGGGTTGAGTGCGTCTACCGGGAGTGGAGTAGACAAGTAGTCGAACCACTATAAAAATAACTGTATTTGTGATTGATATTTATCTTTTATTACTTGTGTGATTTCTTTAAGTGCTTTCATATTTGATTACACCTCACACACAGTTACATTCATCATAAACTCTGAATTGCCTCATGTTTATCATTAAATCTGTTTTGTGATTGGATTCTCTAATTGACTTGGAAGCCATTAGAGTTATCTTGAAGAAATCCCGATTCATGCATATCTACTCAGGACAAGTTTGATAGGATTTTAAATAAACCACAAAAATTTTATAAAAGTCCTATTCACCCCCCTCTAGGACATATTCTTACTTCTACTAAAGCGGTCTTTACCACAATTTCAATTGGTATCAGAGTGGGTCTCTCTTAAAGGGCTTCACCACTTAAAGAGTGATCTTGACTAAAGTAGAGAATATGGCCAAAGGGGAGGGCTCATCGGTCTCTAGACCTCCAATATTTGATGGATCAAATTATGCATACTGGAAGGCTAGAATGCACTACTTTCTGAGATCTTTGGATCATGATGTTTAGGATATAGTTGAAAGAGGATATGTGTCACCACTTGAACAGATAGTACATGAAAATGGCACAACTATCTCCAAACCAAAATTTAAAGAAAAATGGATAGCATTCAATAAGGAAAACCAAACTGTTGAGGCTAAAGGTATGAATGTTATCTACTGTGTTGTCTCCCAAAATATTTTCAATTAAATTAGTATGTGTGGGACAGCCAAAGAAGCATGGTATTTATTGAAAACAACCCATGAAGAAACAAGCACTGTGAAGAGATTTAAACTGTAAATCCTGACATCACAGTTCGAAAGTCTCAGAATGAAAGAGAATGTGACCTTCATGGAGTTTTTCACAAAACTGTCTAGCAAGCTTAACTGAAAAATCCTTTGGATTTATCGATGCATTGACACGACTATTGATATCATCGATATTCAAATTCTAATGATATCTGAAATAGCGGTGAAGACCGCTTGAGTTGAAGTAGGAATATGCCAATACGTCCTAGAGGGGAGTGAATAGGACTTTTTAAAGTTTTACAGTGTATTTAAAAATTCTATTGTACTAATCTTATCAAATATACAATTAACAGGATTACTCAAATATAACTCAACTGGCTTCCAAGCCTAGTAGAGGATCCAATCACAAACTATTCAGAAGATAGCAATATAGAACTTAGATTATGCTAGATATGATTGTGTATGTGTGTGAGGCGTGATATCAGATATTTAGATATTAAAATAATAAAGCAAATCACATAAACAAAGCAATCGCAAACACAGTCATTTTTACAGTGGTTCGACTACCTGTCTACTCCACTCCCGGCTATAGCACTCAACCCTTGAGTGTACCAGATTTGACTAAGGAGGTTTTTCAGGGTTCACCTCAAACCTAAGGTTTTAAATCAGGTTCACATTCAACCTTTATATGGAGGTTTCTACTCGGTTCACCTCTAACCCTGGAGTTTTACTGGTTCACTCCTAACCAGATGTTTATGCTCTTCATAGAGCAAGGGTCCACACAACGCACCCACTACGTACACTCCCGCCGGAGGCCTCCTATGAGGACTTTAAAGGGTGAGCGACATTTAAGACCAAATCCTAGAAAGGAATGATCACAAGTGTCCTCTGGACTCTAGATACTTACAGATAAGTTGATGAGTCTCATTCAGCGCAATGACGAAGATCTCCTCCTTGTTATTGAAGAGTCTTCGGCTCCCTTAATCCACAACAAAATATGTACCAGTACTTGGCTTCGGGTTGGGTCAAGGTTAAGATGGAAATCTACTCTCTTAGAATTTTCCTATAAGGAAGATAGAGTGATTCCCGTCATCTATTCATTCAAGGTATCCCAGCTTAATGATATACTATTAAGATAGTTGTTGGAGGATCATTGAATGCGAAAGTTCATTTCTCAATCCACTCTATTGAATGTCAATGAATGAGAGTAGATTGGAAGATGAACTCTCGTGAGATAAAGGGCTTTGGGTATATGATCTAAAGGTAAAACACACAAAAGCACTCTCTTCTTTCTCTACCAGCAATATGGACAAGTCTCTCTTTATATAGGAAAAAGGTTCCAATGGATATAAAACGGTAATATTTATGATAGAGTTCGATATCATCGAGCATATACTCTCGATGGGATCGACTGTCCGCTCGATAACACAAACTCAAATGTCATACGCTTTTGAAACCCTTTGACAGCTGGTCGATGGGATCGATACTGGTGTCGATGTCATCGGATTTCGAACTCCAATTCCATCGATACTGGGATCGATCTATCGACATTTGAAGCATGACAGAGACAAGTCTTGAAATATTTTAAGTTTTTAGGATATGATCGGGGAACAACCGATGTCATTGAAATTTGAATACCGATGATATCGGAGGCCTGTCGATGGGATCGATAAATCATATAAATTTACCTATTAGCACGCTGGACAGTTTGTATCCAATATCGATCCAATCGACTAGGCCTCGATAGCATCGACATAAGAATATCGATTTCCTCGAGTGGCCCCCGATCAAAGTTAAAAACAACCTAAAATATTTTCTAAAAGAAATGCGTGCCCACTATCAATATGATCGATGGCCTTCTGATATGATCGAGATTTGAATTCAGATTGAATTGGGAAAGACATCGATATATCGAAGCACATAGTGATTTTCTTTAAAAAATAGGAGCGCCGAAAATCTGCCTGTCGATATTATCAAGCCACTTCTAATGGGATCGATATTTGAATATCGATGATATTAATAGGTGTATCGATATATCAATAAATCCTTCCAGATGAGTATGCGGTTGTTGGACACTTTTAGTCCTCTTATCGATAGTATCGATCAAGAGTCGAGGACATCGACAGCGCGGGTCGATCATATCAAATGTGTATCGATACAATCGACAGGACAAGTAAACTTAGAGATTTTCTGATGTTTGAAAAAGTTCACTTATCCAAAAACCCTATATGTTCTAAGTTATTTTTAATGGTTTTAATCACCTGATGTTTTGGGACATGGGATGTGAGGCTATGATTTACCTATGGTGAGCTTCCACACATCCGGTTGAGACAGGCACTTGAATTGTTCTTCCTGTGAGAATCTGCAAATCGACTGACTCAACACACACGGTAATTGACAAATCAGGGCACTAGCAGCTACACTTTTAATCTCCCCCTTTGTCAATTATGTGACAAAATACCAAAACACTCTAGGATAATATCTAGATAGACACATCTTAAATTATGTGTACATTCTTTTACATAATTTTATAAATTTTAATATAGCCATGTATACAACCAGTATTTACTCCCCCTTTTTATAAAACTCCCCCTTTCTTGGTGCAGCTGCTCCCCCTAACACCTGCAACATATAAGCGTGAAGATTCATTTTTTCACATGGGGTGTTTTCACTTTTCTCTCCCTTTTTGTTAGTCATTGACAAAGATAAAGCAGTAGATATTGACTGAAATTAAAGAAGCATATGGGAGAACCACAAATAGAGATGTATAAAGATGATGTTATGCCCCAAACCCGAAAATTGAATTCACAGGAATTCCGATCGTCGAATCCGGTGCCAACAGCCTCCGAAGTGCCCCATTCTCGACTCCTGGCAATTATATGCCAAATTCCTATCCTGGGATCATACAAGGAGGATTTTTAGAATGAATTTTTTTTGTAATGGAGCATAACAACAAGCATAACCAAGTTACAAAACAACATCACCACATATCCATTATATCAATGACTTTAAGTACAATGCGAAAAGAGAAATACAAGATGATCAAAAAGCTCCAAAATATTCAGATGCACACTCCTGCCTTAGCGTTGTTACTGTCCAATGCTACCTGCACGCAACTATCGTGCATAAGCTTACAAAAGCTTAGAGGGTGGTGTAAGTGTGTGCGTAAGGCAAGTGCCAAGTATATAATATCAGAGTAATGCGAAAACCTGCGGTAAGTCCATGAATGCTATCAGTTGTACCAAAGCTATATGATGCAAGGCATGAATGCTATCGGCCATACCAAGGCCATGCGATGCGTGGCCTACGTAGCCAAATGTCATATGCGAGATGCAAAGCAGGCATGCCAGTACTCATTAAGTACACATATCAATACAGTTCCTCTCTGGATATCACCGGGGTCTAATACACTTCGCACTGACTGCCTCCTCCCTAGCTGCATAGTCAAGCAAGGGGAATAGCCTCACTATCCGCTTGAACAATAGTAAGCCAATACCTACTCGGCTCGCCGATAGCGGACTCATTTACGAGCTGGTCAAACTCAGCCTAGCTTATAGCCCCCTCACTCAGGCGGATAAGGCCACACCCCCTCCCAACCGACCACGACACAGTGGGAGATGCAGCCTACTGGTATTTGACACTCAGGCGCTCATTTATCCACTCGGTCTAGATGTTGGAGCATCTCCTGATATCAAAAAGGTTTTGAGACTTTCACCCAAGGACATCCTAAGTGCCCACAGTACTAGAACAAAGTATTTTTGGTATCCGATACGGCCATCCATGATGTACCTGTGGAGCCACGACCCTGATGTTGCTAGGGTATACAATGATCAAGTCACGCAAATGCGAGATGTACGAGTCACACCGTGCAATCATGCAGCAATCTCACGCGTACCATGCACTCATGTGGGACACTCCATCTTATAAGGAGTCTCGTAAATGTCTCAGCCCAATGGCTTATGCTATGATCAAACATTCCTCATATCAAGCATACATATGATGCATATGGGCATGAATAACGGGGTTATACTAAGCATGTTATAAAGTAATGAACTATCTTTACAATGTAGATGGCATAGATGGCCTACACAACACGTATGGCCTATCAATGGGCCCTAGGGAGAGTCGTAATGCGGATATTTAACCAACATTATACTTACAATGTGGATGTCAAACCAACATTTCTCCTAAGACATGGCCCGCCGTAAAACATCATTAAACAAATCATGAAGGAATCACACATTACAATGGACCCTAAGGACATCCCGTTGGGCCTCGACCCATGGCCTTAGATACATCATATGGGCTGCATCACATGGGCCTTACATTGAACAAGTGGGCCGCACAAATGGGCCGCACCAATGGTCCTTATGTACATTGCAATGGGCCATAACCCATGGGTCTTTAATACATCAATTGGGCCTCATAATGTGGGCCTCATACATATACCAAGGTGGGCCTCAACAACGACCACAATTACATCAATATGGGCCTCCTCATATGGGCCTTGTGAATGCCAAGGTGGGCCTTAAAAATGGCCACAAATGCATGCATACATACATACATACATACATACATACATATATATATATATATATATACACACACACACATGTATATGAATCATGTCAAAGGATCAACCGATCCTCACTTCAAATAATAGTGGTGGGACCCACTTAAACCACGGATCTGACTCATTCTTTAGCTCATGCCTTAAAATGAGCTTGCAAAATGAATTGACGGTTGGGGTGCAACACAAGCATCGTGGTGGGGCTGCACAGGGCACCGTTTAGATGGACGGGGCAGATGAACACATGCATCCTGATGAGGTCTACATGGTGGCCCACCAGCTATTTGGACATGATTCGGTCCCAAGCCAGGGACGGATGGAGTGGAGGAAACACATATACCATGGTAGGCTCCACTGTCCAGGTCGCCTGGACGGTGGCATAAAACACATATCACTGTGGGTCCCACGTGGGGCCCACCATAACGTTTACTTACCATCCAACCTGTTGATAAAGTCACCGAGACCTGGATGAATAGGAAAAATAAATACCAGATTGATTCAAAACTTTCGTGGGCCCAAAAAGGTTTCAATGGTAGAGTTCAATCACCGCTGTTTCTTATGGTATGGGCCACCTGAGATCTGGATCAAGCTGATTTTTGGGGTGGGTCCACTTCAGAGAGTGGCCCACCTTATGAATGGTATATATGGAAAATAAACATCAAGGTGGGACCCACGGCAGGGGCTGTGGGTTGTAGTCCGCCCGCCCACCGTAGGCAAAAGGCACTGCCTGCACTGCCTGCATCAGCAGCCCTGCTACTTACACCTTTTTTTTTTGAAAAAAACCTGTTTCTTTGAGGTTTTTCGTATGCGGGGCCCGCTCCAACTGAATCCACTCCAGCCATTGGATTCCACAACTCATAATAAATCCAACGAGTCCGATATCGGGCCTCTTTCAATGTGTAAAAAAAATCTGGATAGATTTCAATGGTATTAATACTATTTTCAACACTACGACCCACTAAATACTCCAGTCAACCTCATTTTTTGTCTCAATGCCTAAAATGAGTTAGGGAAGAGGATGGACGGCTTGGATTGAATACATACATCAATGTGGGTCCTATACAAGTGACCCACCTCCAATGCCTTGAAAAGGCTAATATTTGTGTTTTCATGCCCACGTCTAGAGAGTCCCTAGACTCTCTCCCTTTTTCTTTTTTTTTGTTGTTTGGGCGTGCAATGCCTGCCCTTCGTAGGTGGGCCACCACATGGTGAGGTGGTGTGGTTACAATACATATGTAAAGTGGGCCCCACCTTTAGATGGTTTGGATCCAATACATGCTACATTGTGGGGTCCATCCAAGTGGGCCATAAGGCCATAATATCATACACACAATAATAAATAATAAAAATAAAAAGAGAGTGGGACACGCGTGATGGAGGGACCCCGACACTATGGGCCCTCTGTTTCAAGCATCCAATCATACATCAATGGGTCCCATTGCATATGGGCCCTCCAAATAAAAGATCAATGGTGAAGATCCCTCTCCACCCAAAATGAATGGTCTATATGACCTCTTTATGCAAGGAAATATTCTAAATCATGATGGGGTCCATGGAGAATGGCCCCATCATGGAATGATCATGAGGATCAAGGTGGGCCATCGGCCACACCTAGGGTCCAAAGTGAGATCCATACTATAGATCAGTAGGCCTCACTTGGCCTATCTTAAAAATATGAAAAAACTAGGCTATGGAAGCACCCACCACTTGATCTTCTCAGTCCGTTGGAAAGCCTATCTCCTTGTGCTTCACTTTAATGGAGAGGATGAGAAATGGATGGCTAGGATGGAGGTTTTAGGATGGGAAAGTGGGCCACACAAGGTCACTTCTCTCTTGGAAAAACCTTGGAAGTGTGGGCTCTTGGTTGCTTGGGAAATGCTTGGAAAATGTGAAGAGAAAGGGAGAGAGAAAGAGAGGTGGTTGTAAGGAGAAGTGATGGGAGATGGGTGATGGATGTGAGTGATGGGTGAGGTGATGTATTGGTTGACTTTTGGGTTTACTTAACTTGTGGAGAAAAGAAGCATGGGTGCTTTGTACTTGACATGAGAGGTGATTGATGGGATTGATGGGACATGTTGTAGAGATTCTCTTGGGATTACAAATGCGCGGCGTTTTCTCAAAAAAAAAATGTCGGTTCACATCTCTTAGTCAGGGTATCGGATCGGTACATAAGTCGCGACATTGGAAAAGGAAAGCGACTGTGTGGTGTTGAGGGTCAAATATTGCATATTAGACCCCAGATATTGTCTGGATTTACGAATATAATGCTGTCTAATGGCTCGTTTTCTCATTCTTGTGTTACAAGGTGATTTTATGAGCATGGATGGAAAAGGGATGTTAAAAGTTGAGAATTAACGATCTGATGACACCAAAGGCAAGGGACGGACACCAAGGACTAAGATTGACAGATATGCACGCCAGGGACCCGAGAAATTCCAGCCATTCACTTTTAAAGGACCGAAATTGGTGTAGAATGCAAGATCACAAGGTTTCCACCATCAGATTGACACAAAACTTCATACATGGCCTGAGGACCATAAATAAACCCTACACGTTGAATTTTAGCCCCTGAAGCCTTGTGAAAGTGGCCCAATGTACATATCAGCCCATAAAATCATTATTTGGGGCCCACCCAAGATCTGCATATGCTTCATTTTTGGTCTCAACGCCTAAAAAAATATTACAAAGTGGATGGTCGGTATGGATTTCTCATAAACATCATAGTGGACCCCACCTGATTTGTGAGTGCACCGTGCACAAGTGCACCCACCGTGCACTGCAAACTGAAGTCGGTTTGACCGACTTTGACCCGATCCGGTTGCTATTTACTCAGCGTCCGCAAGGTGCGGACGCTGAGCAGCGTTGTGGGGCCCACACATTCTCCTAAGAGATGATCTGCACCGTCCATTCAGTCCAGCAGGTCGAACCGACCGTGAAAAAGGAGTTCCTATAAACCCATGCATGCACACGCAGAAGAATACAGATCAAACGTCGTTCGGACGGTAAAACGACATCTGTGAAGAGACTCATCGAATCTGATCCAAACTGACTATGCCCGACCGATTTTCCGTCAGAATTCCAATGAACGGACTGGATTTCACAGTTGACATCGATCATGGCCCCACCAGCTACACAACAGAAGGAAATCATCTTTTTTCTGTTTACGCAAGAACAGAGCTTGCGGTCCGTTGTTGTGGGCCACCATTAGGACTCGAAGGTCCAATCTGGACTGTCTAATAGACCAACATGGTCCTTATTACCACTGCCTAGGTGGAATTATTTCAAATGACAGTGAAGATCGGACCTTTGACCGTCCAACGGAAGTTGGACGGTAGCGAGAAAACTGTTATGGGCCACACCAAATCAGATCCAAAGTTCACCATTTCCGAATGGATTTTCGAGCTGAAGTCAGTGAATGGAGTAGATCTGTTATCAAGACTCGTCTGGGGGAGTCACCGAGCATCAAACAAAAAGGTGACTTGTCTTACGCACTACGGACGTTTCGGCCACCGACTTTGCTGGCTCGTATAAAAAGAAAGGGAGAGAGAATGGGGAGGAGATCTGATGGTGGACGGGAAGTAGAGGCAGATTCAGCCTAGGAGTTTTGGACGTGGATCAGTTTGGCTCGGGGTGGACGTGCGGAGCGAAGAGAGAGAAAGAGTTTGGAAATTTATTTTTATTTTTTTCTATTTTCTTTTTAAGACTTACATGGAGATCAGTCCATTCATGGATGGCTAAACCTCTTAGCTAGGGCTAAGAGGTGAAGCTTGTAGGGAGATGAGAGATTTTATTTTATTTTAATTTTAATTCATGAATTGAAGTTGATTTTAGTTGATTATTATGGGAATGTTTTAGGTTTTTAATGGTCTGTTGTGACTGAAATTACAATGGGTCTGCAATGGCTTTGAATATTTCCGTTCTCCTTAATGTTTATGATGTCAGGAAGCCCTGTTGTTCACCATAGTCTCCTGGGCATGGTTGGATGTCGGTACCCTTCCTAACCTTTATGCATATGATAGGTTGGTAATTAGTTTAATTCTGTTGTTTGCCATAGTCTTCTGGGCATGGTTTGGTGATGGAATCCGTTCTAATTCATAAACCTTTCATCTTTGAAAACTAGATCAATGACAGTTCAGTAAATTCCATGATTCATGAAACAGGCATAAGATCTCTCTGATCTCTACAAGTGGATCCTCTGAATCCCTAGTTTTCTATCTCTGATTTGTTTCCTAAGTTTTAGATTAATTATTCTACAAGTATTCCACCATTGCTAATTGATTTAGAATTCATCTTAGCCTAGTTCTAGTTCTAGTTAGTTTTAGATAACGTACAAGTTTCAGTCCCTTGGGATTCGACCTCGGTCTTTCCGAGTTATTACTACATCACAACCCTGCACTTGGGGAGTGAACATGTGGTCACCATGATACAAGTCTTGGATTAAGTCGACTCAAATCTACAGCACATGACTTAGGGTCGCGCGCAAATGTCAATTATCGGTCGCAGGTTGTCGGAATTTAACAGGAAGGATCGCGGGAGTTTACGGATCAGTACAGATTAAGATGCGGGTCTAATAGCTCTCCCACCTAATAAAAATTTCGTACTCAAAATTTACACTACCATCACAACTAAATACAACTCATAAGGGGATAGGGAACTTAACATCATATATGATCAAAACACAACATATTATCAAAATTTAACACCTAAGAGATGGGGATAACGCTCACGAATCTTAAGGTCTAACTCCCAGGACACATCATTCATGAGTAATCTAGCAAGATGGTGTAGGGGCCAAGTCACATGAATCATCGACGACTCCTCCTGATGACTGAGGGTCCTGTTGGACGGCATAAAATCTATCCTGGGCCTGCTGGGGAGGTGCATGTCCTCTCTGATGTCTCTACTACTGCGGTGGAGGTTCCGAAGGCTGGTGCTGAGGTCGCTGTTACTGCTGTGAGGGCTGTCGCGGAGGCTGATACGGTGTGCTCACTGCTGATGTTGTGGTGGCTGTCGGGGAGGCTGATGCGCTGCTCTCGGCTGCTGTTGCTACAGATGGGGACACTCATGCTCACGATGTCCTATCCTACCACATCCAAAGCAGGTACCAGTGAATGGTCCTGAAGGTGGTACTGGGGGTGCCACTTGTGCTAGGAATGCTGGGCGGGTCGTGCACTGTTGCTGTGGACGATGCTGTTGCAGCTGGGAGCTAATGGAGGGCTCCTTCCTCTTCTGATCTCCCCTCAGTTCACGGGCTCTCTGCAAACTGGCCCAATCTGTCTCATAGATCTGAGCCCTCTCCACAATCTACTCAAACGTTGGAAGCATGTGTCCAATCACACGGCTCCTAAGGGCAGGACGCAAACCGTTCTCAAAACGGTGAGCCTTTCGCCCCTCATCATCAACAAGATACGTCACAAATCTCGATAGTGTGACAAAATGTGCCTCGTACTTGGACACGGTCATGTCCCCCTGGACTAGAGTCTCAAACTCCAACGCACGCTGCTGTCGTACATGCTCGGGAAAGAACTTCCAATCGAATCGGTCTAGACAGTCCTCCCAAGTCCACTTAAAATCGACCGCTACCAATCGGGCTATAGATGCCCACCAATACTGAGCCTCACCCTTCAGAAGAAATACGACTAATGGGACTAGATGCTGGGTAGTACATCTCATGGTGTCGAATATCTTCTCCACCTCGGAGCACCATATCTCTACAGTAGTAAGGTCTGACTCGCCCTGAAAATTTGGGGGATCGTGCTGTTGAAAATCCTTGAGAAGGGCGCTCGCACTCTCCTTCTCAGCCTCGTCCGGTGTCACTGTGTGATGCCTACTCTGGCCCTAAAGAATAGCGATCATCGCTTGCAGCATCTGCTGAAGCTGAGCGGTACTCACGTGGGGCCCACCATAATGTTTACTTACCATCCAACCTATTGATAAAGTCACCAAGACCTGGATGAATAGGAAACACAAATACTAGATTGATTCAAAACTTTCGTGGGCCCAAAAAGGGTTTCAATGGTAGAGTTCAATCACTGTTGTTTCTTATGGTGTGGGCCACCTGAGATCTGGATCAAGCTGATTTTTGGGGTGGGTCCACTTCAGAGAGTGGCCCACCTTATGAACAGTTTAGATGGAAAATAAACATCAAGGTGGGCCCCACAGCAGGGGTCATGGGTTGCAGTCCGTCCGCCCGCCGTAGGCAGTAGGCACTGCCTACGCTGCCTGCATCAGTAGCCCTTCTACTTACACCTTCTTTTTTTTTGAAAAAAACATGTTTCTTTGAGGTTTTTCGTATGCGGGGCTCGCTCCAAGTGAATCCAATCTAGCCATTGGATTCCATAGCTCATAATAAATCCAACGAGTCCGATATCGGGCCTCTTTCAATGTGTAAAAAAAATCTGGATAGATTTCAATGGTATTAATACTATTTTCAACACTACGGCCCACTAAATACTCCGGTCAACCTCCTTTTTCGGCTCAACACTTAAAATGAGTTGGGAAAGAGGATGGACGGCTTGGATTGAATACGTACATCAATGTGGGTCCTATACAAGTGACCCACCTCCAATGCCTTGAAAAGGCTAATATTTATGTTTTCACGCCCACGTCCAGAGAGTCCCTGGACTCTCTCCCTTTTTCTTTTTTTTTTGTTGTTTGGGCATGTAATGCCTTTAAGGTGGGCCCTTCGTAGGTGGGCCACCACATGGTGAGGTGGTGTGGCTCCATACCATAGATCGGTAGGCCTCACTTGGCCCATCTTAAAAACATGAAAAAATTAGGCTATGGAAGCACCCACCACTTGATCTTCTCGGTCCGTTGGAAAGCCTATCTCCTTGTGCTTCACTTTAATAGAGAGGGTGAGAAATAGATGGCTAGGATGGAGGTTTTAGGATGGAAAAGTGGGCCACACAAGGTCACTTCTCTCTTGGGAAAACCTTGGAAGTGTGGGCTCTAGGTTGCTTGGGAAATGCTTGGAAAATGTGAAGAGAGAGAGAGAGAGAGAGAGAGAGAGAGAGAGGTGGTTGTAAGGAGAAGTGATGGGAGATGGGTGAGGTGATGTACTGGTTGACTTTTGGGTTTTCTTAACTTGTGATGAAAGGAAGCATGGGTGCTTTGTACTTGACATGAGAGGTAATTGATGGGATTGATGGGACATGTTGTAGAGATTCTCTTGGGATTACAAACGCGCTGCGTTTTCTCAAAATAAACGTCGGCTCACATCTTTTAGTCAGGGTATCGGATCGGTACATGAGTTGTGGTGTTGGAAAAGGAAAGCGACTGTGCGGTCGCCATGATACAAGTCTTGGATTAAGTCGACTCAAATATACAGCACATCACTTAGGGTCACGCGCAAACGTCGATTATCAGTAGCAGGTTACCGGAATTTCACGGGAAGGATCGCAGGAGTTTACGGATCAGTACGGATTAAGATGCGGGTCTTACAGCTCTCCCCACCTAATAAAAATTTTATACTCAAAATTTACACTACCATCGCAACTAAATACAACTCATAAGGGGATAGAAAACTTAACATCATATATGATCAAAACACCACATATCATCAAAATCGAACACCTAAGAGATGGGGATAACGCTCACGAATCTTAAGGTCTAACTCCCAGGACGCATCATTCATGAGCAATCTAGTAAGACGGTGTAGGGGTCAAGTCACACGAATCATCGACGACTGCTCCTGATGACTGAGGGTCCTGCTGGATGGCATAAAATCTGTCCTGGGCCCGCTGGGGAGGTGCAGTTCCCCTCTGATGTCTCTACTACTGCGGTGGAGGTCCCAAAGGCTAGTGCTGAGGTCGTTGTTGCTGCTGTGGGAGCTGTCGTGGAGGCTGATACGGTGTCCTCACTGCTGATGCTGTGGTGACTGTCGCGAAGGCTGATGTGGTGCTCTCGGCTTCTGTTGCTGAAGATGGGGACACTCATGCTCACCATGTCCTATCTTACCACATCCAAAGCAGGTACCAGTGAACGGTCCTGAAGGTGGTACTGGGGGTGCCACTGGTGCTAGGAATGTTGGGCGGGTCGTGCGTCGTTGCTGTGGACGATGTTGTTACGGCTGGGAGCTAGTGGAGGGCTCCTTCCTCTTCTGATCTCCCCTCAGGTCATGGGCTCTCTGCAAACTGGCCCAATCTGTCTCATAGATCTGAACCCTCTCCACAATCTGCTCAAACGTTGGAACCATATGTCCAATCACACGGCTCCTAAGGGCAGGACACAAATCATTCTCAAAACGGTGAGCCTTTCACCCCTCATCGTCAACAAGATACGTCACAAATCTCGATAGTGTGACGAAATGTGCCTCGTACTTGGACACGGTCATGTCCCCCTAGACCAGAGTCTCAAACTCCAACGCACGCTGCTGTCGCACATGCTCAAGAAAGAACTTCTGGTCGAATCGGTCTAGACAGTCCTCCCAAGTCCACTTGAAATTGACCGTTACCGATCGGGCTACAGATGCCCACCAATACTGAGCCTCACCCTGCAGAAGAAATACGGCTAATGGGACTCGCTGCTGGGGAGTACATCTCATGGTGTCGAATATCTTCCCCACCTCGGAGCACCATATCTCTACAGTAGTAAGGTCTAACTCGCCCAGAAAATTTGGGGGATCATGCAGTTGAAAATCCTTGAGAAGGGCGCTCGCACGCTCCTGCTCAGCCTTGTCCGGTGTCACTGTGTGATGCCTGTTCTGGCCCTGAAGAATAGCGGTCATCGCTTACAGCATCTGCTGAAGCTGGGCAGCACTCACGAGTACGGTCAGATCCGCACCGGTCTCCGGTAAAGGAGTAGCATCCACTGGCTGGAAGGTAGAAATATCTGGTGGTGGAGCAGGAGTAGCATGTGGTAGGGCAGGACTCACAGGTGGTGGAGCGGGATTCGCTCGGGTCGCTCTTCTAGCCATAATGTCCTATAGGAAGGAACAAGGGCCTATTAGCCTTGAGAATTCTCGAAGGCATAAATGTTAAGGGTCTATGTAGAAAAATCACTAACTCATTCAGACTCGAAACCTATTTATAGTAGATATGTGATGTGATCCTCAGTTATTCCCAAGTTATGCTCTAATACCAACTTCTGTCACGCCCCGAACCTGAAAATTAGATTCACAGAAATCCCGATCGTCGAATCCGATGCCAACAGCCTCCATAGTACCCCATTCTCGACTCCTGGCAATCATATGCCAGATTCCGATCCTGGGATCCTACAAGGAGGATTTTCAGAATGAATTTTTTTTTAATGGAGCATAACCACAAGCATAACCAAGTCACAAAACAACATCACCACATATTCACTATATTAAAAAATTTAAGTACAATGTGGAAAGAGAAATACAAGATGATCAAAAAGCTCCAAAATACTTAAATGCACACTCCTACCTCAGCGCTGCTACTGTCCAACGCTACCTGAACGCAACTATCGTGCATAAGCTTATAAAAGCTTAGAGGGTGGTGTAAGTGTGTGCGTAAGGCAAGTGCCAAGTATATAATATCAGAGTAATACAGAAACCTAGGGTAGGTCCATGAATGCTATCAGCTGTACTAAAGCAGTCATGTCAGTACTCATCAAGTACACATATCAATACAGTTCCTCTCTGGATATCACCAGGGTCTAATATACTTCACACTGACTGCCTCCTCCTTAGCTGCACAGTCAAGCAAGCGGAATAGACCTCACTATCTGCCTGAACAGTAGTCTGCCAATACCTACCCGGCTCACCGATAGCAGACTCATTTACGAGTTGGTCAAACTCAGCCTAGCTTATAGCCCCCTTACTCAGGAGGATAAGGCCACACCCCCTCCCAACCAACCACGACACAGTGGGAGACGTGGCCTACTAGTATTCGGCACTCGGGTGCTCATGTATCCACTCAGTCTAGACGTTGGAGCATCTCCTGGTACCAAAAAGGTTCTATGACTTTCACCCAAGGACATCCTAAGTGCCCACAGTGCTAGAACTAAGTATTTCAGGTATCCGATACAGTCATCCACGGTGTACCTGTGGAGCCACGACCCTGATGTCGCTAGGGTTTATAATGATCAAGTCATGCAAATGCGAGATGTATGAGTCACACCGTGTAATCATGCAGTAATCTCACACGTACCATGCGCTCATGTGGGACACTCCATCTCATAAGGAGTCCCATAAATGTCTCAGCCCAATGGCTTATGCTATTATCAAACATTCCTAATATCAAGCATACATATGATGTGTATGGGCATGAATAATGGGGTTATACTAAGCATGTTATAAAGTAATGAACTATCCTTGCAATGCAGATGGCATAGACGGCCTACACAACACGTACGGCCTATCAATGGGCCCTAGGGAGTATCATAATGCGGACATTTAACCAACATTATACTTACAATGTGGACGTCAAACCAACATTTCTCCCTAGGCATGGTCCGCCGTAAAACATCATTAAACAAATCATGAAGGAATCACACATTACAATGGACCCTAAGGACATCCCGTTGGGCCTCGACCCATGGCCTTAGATACATCAAATGGGCCGCATCACATGGGCCTTACATTGATCAAGTGGGCCGCACAAATGGGCCGCACCAATGGTCCTTATGTACATTGCAATGGGCCATAACCCATGGGTCTTCAATACATCAATTGGGCCTCATAGTGTCGGCCTCATACATATACCAAGGTGGGCCTCAACAACGGCCACAATTACATCAATATGGGCCTCCTCATATGGGCCTTATGAATGCCAAGGTGGGCCTTAAAAATGGCCACAAATGCATACATACATGCATACATACAATTATATATACATGTATATGAATCATGTCAAAGGATCAACCGATTCTCACTTCAAATAATAGTGGTGGGACCCACTTGAACCAGGGATCTGACTCATTCTTTAGCTCATGCCTTAAAATGAGCTTGCAAAATGAATTAACGGTTGGGGTGCAACACAAGCATCGTGGTGGGGCTGCACAGGGCACCGTCTAGATGGACGGAGCTGTTGAACACATGCATCCTGGTGAGGTCCACGTGGTGGCCCACCAGCTATTTGGACATGATTCGGTCCCAAGCCAAGGACAGATGGAGTGGAGAAAACGCATATACCATGGTAGGCTCCACCGTCCAAGCCACCTGGACGGTGGCATAAAACACATATATCACTATGGGTCCCACGTAGGGCCCACCATAACGTTTACTTACCATCCAACCTGTTGATAAAGTCACCAAGACCTGGATGAATAGGAAAAACAAATACCAGATTGATTCAAAACTTCCGTGGGCCCAAAAAGTATTTCAATGGTAGAGTTTAATCACCATTGTTTCTTATGGTGTGGGCCAACTGAGATCTGGATCAAGCTGATTTTTGGGGTGGGTCCACTTCAGAGAGTGGCCCACCTTATGAACGGTTTAGATGAAAATTAAACATCAAGGTGGGGCCCATGGCAGGGGTAGTGGGTTACACAGTCTGCCCGCCCGTCTTAGGCAGTAGGCGCTGCCTGCATCAGCAACCCTGCTACTTACACCTTCTTTTAAAAAAAATAAAAACCTGCTTCTTTGAGGTTTTTCGTATGCGGGGCCCGCTCCAACTGAATCCACTCCAGCCATTGGATTCCATAGCTCATAATAAATCCAACGAGTCCGATATCGGGCCTCTTTCAATGTGTAAAAAAAATCTGGATAGATTTCAATGGTATTAATACTATTTTCAACACTACGGCCCACTAAATACTCCGGTCAACTTCATTTTTCGGCTCAACGCCTAAAATGAGTTGGGGAAGAGGATGGACGGCTTGGATTGAATACATACATCAATGTGGGTCCTATACAAGTGACCCACCTCCAATGCCTTGAAAAGGCTAATATTTGTGTTTTTGCGCCCACGTCCAGAGAGTCCCTAGACTCTCTCCCTTTTTCTTTTTTTTTGTTGTTTGGGCGTGCAATGCCTTTAAGGTGGGCCCTTCGTAGGTGGGCCACCACATGGTGAGGTGGTGTGGTTACAATACATATGTAAAGTGGGCCCCACCTTTAGATGGTTTGGATCCAATACATGCTACATTGTGGGGTCCATCCAAGTGGGCCATAAGGCCATAATATCATACACACAATAATAAATAATAAAAATAAAAAGAGAGTGGGACACGCGTGATGGAGGGACCCCGACACTATGGGCCCTCTGTTTCAAGCATCCAATCATACATCAATGGGTCCCATTGCATATGGGCCCTCCAAATAAAAGATCAACGGTGAAGATCCCTCTCCACCCAAAATGAATGGTCTATATGACCTCTTTATGCAAAGAAATATTCTAAATCATGATGGGGTCCATGGAGAATGGCCCCATCATGGAATGATCATGAGGATCAAGGTGGGCCATCGGCCACACCTAGGGTCCAAAGTGAGATCCATACTATAGATCGGTAGGCCTCACTTGGCCCATCTTAAAAACCTGAAAAAATTAGGCTATGGAAGCACCCACCACTGGATCTTCTCAGTCCGTTGGAAAGCCTATCTCCTTGTGCTTCACTTTAATGGAGAGGATGAGAAATGGATGGCTAGGATGGAGGTTTTAGGATGGGAAAGTGGGCCACACAAGGTCACTTCTCTCTTGGGAAAACCTTGGAAGTGTGGGCTCTTGGTTGCTTGGGGAATGCTTGGAAAATGTGAAGAGAGAGAGAGAGAGAGAGAGAGAGGTGGTTGTAAGGAGAAGTGATGAGAGATGGGTGATGGATGTGAGTGATGGGTGAGGTGATGTATTGGTTGACTTTTGGGTTTGCTTAACTTGTGGAGAAAGGAAGCATGGGTGCTTTGTACTTGACATGAGAGGTGATTGATGGGATTGATGGGACATGTTGTAGAGATTCTCTTGGGATTGCAAACGTGCGGTGTTTTCTCAAAATAAACGTCAGCTCACATCTCTTAGTCAGGGTATCGGATCGGTACATGAGTCGCGGCATTGGAACCGCAGCGACTGTGCGGTCGCCATGATACAAGTCTTGGATTAAGTCGACTCAAATCTACATCACATGACTTAGGGTCACGCACAAACGTTGATTATCGGTCGCAGGTTGCCAAAATTTAACGGGAAGGATCGCGAGAGTTGACGGATCAGTACGGATTAGGACGCGGGTCTTACAGATGAGATCATTTTAAACCATACATTATCTTCAGAAGATATGAATGTATATTAAACAGGTCAGGTAAGATAATCATGAAAATCACAGGCATTCCATAGCAGAAACTCCATTTAACTAGGGGATTTCATATATCACTATGGTAGTAAGAATAGAATTATATGCAGTCATATTCAACAAAACTTTCACCATTCAAAAACTCATACTTCCCCATACAGCAGTAGACTACCACCCATCAAACACAAATATCAAACCCATGTAGAGATACACCAAACGAATAAATAAGAATGAGTGCAGAAACTAGCGTTCATAGCTAGACAAGCTTCCCCTCCAAAACAGTCTTCTTTTAACACATAGAAGGCCTGCCAGTCGTTAGTAGCTCAAGAATCTGTTGCACAGAATGTTGGAGAGCTTCCATCCTATTTTCTATTCCTGACAGTCGTTACTCGCAGTGATGGAGCCGCTCATCAATTCCAGTGAGATTGTTTAAAAATTGGCACTCAAGCACATGGCGTTGACGATTAGTGACAGAAACAGGATTGTATTCAGGAGTTTGGTTAGATCCTCACAGAGTTTCTTCTTTAAGCACAGGACCACTCTCTCCATTAGGTGGAGGATTCTTAGATGAGACAGAGACGTACACTTGTTGGGCTCCATCATGGTCGTACCATAATTCAGGATATACCTTATTTTTTATTTCAAGTAGTCCTGCCCAGTGTGCGAGCTTGTAGACAAGGGACGAAAAGGCAGTATTTCAAGATGGTCACTTTTGACTACCTTGATTAGCTAAACTAGAATGAGGGTTGGTAGACATACAGGGACTTCTTGACAAACATCATACAGGACATTTAGCACAAAAGGACTCAGGTATGTGTCGTTGGCGTCACATTGGTACACATTCCTACTGAAGATACTATGAAGGAGTCTAAACAAGGTTCCTAGATATTTAACCTGAAGAATATTGTCATCATTTCTAGGAATAGTCAGACCCTAGCACAGTACTCGAGTAATTCTCTCCCATCTACCCAATTTGTTTAGATTTCTACTAGTGAAAAGGATTTGGGTCACCTCAATGCTTAGAACATGACCAAGGACTGTTGGAGTAATTTGTTTGGTGTGTTGCATGAATTCCAAACGCATACATGGTGGATAAACTTGAACAACATGACAACAGTTGAAGAACTGTTGGATCATTTCAAACTGATATGGACCACCTACAGCAAGCATATTCTTCCACCCAATAGTTTTCATCATGAGATCCACCCTATAGGGCTTAATAGCACTAGGGAGAATGGTATGGTCGATGATCGTAACTTGTTCCCAATCAGATTGGTTTTAAGGTGGTCTAGTATTTTTTCCTTTCTTAATCTTGAAAGATTTTGCTGAGAGAGCCTAACCTTTTCCTTTATCCATCTTCCTTGCTTCATTTGGATGCTAAGATTTTCTCATCAGGGCTCTGAGCAAATAAACCAAAGGAAAAAATCGGGGCAACGAGACAGGAATGGCTACTGTAAAAAGAAAATTTTTCCACTCAATAGCCTTTTATTTTGCTCCTTCTGTCGATCGTATCAATCATTGTTTCTATGTTATCGAGAAGTTTTCGATCGATTCTATCGAATCTGTCCACGATGTCATCCACGGTCATACAGCTTTTCACATTCTAAAGAGCCTTCGATTGTTTCGATCCTTGGTCGATAAAATCGATATTCACCATTTCGACATATAGATAAGCATATCTTGATACATCACAAAATTTTGTACAAGTTCTGTACAGCTCAAAAATTATAAACATGATAATGTTTATATACAAAAAAGTTCGAGGTGTGCAACCTCAGATGTAACATTGAAAGCTGAGCAAAAAAATTCTCATTTTAGCACATGTTCAAATCTTGATGTATGATCTAAACGAGTTTCTTCATTTTCAGTGTTCCTCAATATCACTCCTTTCTTTTCCTATAATAATGTAGCAGTGGTTATTTGTGTGAAGACCCTCCATAATTGGTTTTCCTAATTGATCAAGGATCTAGCATTCTTCTTTGTTGAATTTGACCACATGCCCATTATCACAAATCTGTGATATGGTAAGGAGATTATGCGCTAGACCTTTCATGCAGAAAGCATTCTCATTTGTAAACAGACTAATCCCTTTTATGACACCCTGTCCAATTACTTTAGCAGTGGTTCCATCTCCATAAGTGACTAGCCCATTGTGCAGATTCTGATAGTTTGACAGAAGGGATTTATCACCTGTGAAATGCCTTGAGCAACCACTATCTAGGTACCACTTGGTGTCATTGCCTGATAACTAATTTGAGTGAGTAGCAAGACAATTTTTCTTTTCTTTAATTACCCATTTTGAGGTAGACTTCTTTACTCTATCTTTTTCTTTAGGCGGTGAGGGATAAGTGTGTCTCCTAGGTGGACTTTTAGCATTCTGAGTTTCTCTAATTGATTTAACAGTGTGGTTTTGATCAGAGTTATGTAAAGTCCGTCTAAGTGTTAAGCATTCAAACTCATAATGACCCATATCACCACACACATGACATACTAGAGTTTTTCTGTTTTTACTTTCAGAGGCAGCAAATTTTTTAGTTCCAGGAGCTATACATCCAGTCTTTGATTTATATTTTTCATATCCTAGCCCACTTTTATCCTTCCCAGGTTTTCCCATTCCCAACAGTTTTTATAGCTTCTCTCCACTTTGAAAAAACTTACAGTTTATATTAGCAATTCTTCTAGATTCTTCCAAAATAAACAGGAGTGTGTGATTTTCATTCTGAAGGAGCAAATTTTCATCTTTTAATTGCTCAACCTATTTGTTCAGTCTTTCGGATTCGGATTTAAGAAAAGAATTAATTCTCTAAAGTCTATCATTATCTGAGTGATGTTGCTGCAAGTCATTAATCAGATGAGTATTGATATCTAAGGTTTTGTCTAGATCTAGTGGCAGTAATTCCTTTTTGTTCTCAACATTCCAAGTCTTTTGACAACATTGACACTATGAATTGAAAGTTAATCATAAGCGTCTTGTAATTCATCTTGTTCTCTTTCTTCCTTATTTTCAGATGGAAATGATTCAGTAGCTTGTTGTTCTTCCTCAGATTTAATTGGAATGATCGAAGCAGTGGAGACTATAAGTATTTTCAAAGATTTTCAGTCTTCATCACTTCTTGAGTCACTAGATTTTGAATTTGACTCTTCCGTATCATCCCACGTGGCGGCCATTGTCTTGCCTTTAGTTTTCCTATTTGGGCATTCAGTAGATAGGTGTCCATACTCCCGACAGGCATAGCATTATGGTTCTTTGGTTCTTTTTCCAAATTTTCCTACAAAAGGTTTGTCATCCACCTTTCTACCTTTAGAGGGATGGTCGCAATTCTTTTGAAAGAATCTTTTGAATCTCTATGCCAGTAAGGCCACTTCCTCATCTTCATCTTCTTTTTCACTTTCACTGTCCTCATGTTTTGATTTCTTAGAAGTTTTTAGGACAGTGTTTTTGGATTTTTAGGATTGTGTGAAGTTTAGTTCAAAAGTTTGTAGGGAACCTACTAGTTCTTCTACTTTCATCTCATCAATATTTCTACACTCTTCAATTGTTGTTACTTTGGGATTAAACCGTTCCGGTAGGGATCGTAAGATTTTCCTACATATTTTTGGTATCGAAACTTTTTCTCCCAATCCACTCATAGAGTTACAAATTATATTCAACTTGGTGAAAAACTCCATAAATGTCTCATGCTCTTCCATCCTGAGATTTTCGAACTATGAAGTCAGAAGTTGTAGTTTAGACCTCGTCATAGTGCTTGTGCATTCATGGGTTGTTTCTAGTAGATCCCATGCTTTCTTAGATGTCTCACACATACTTATCTGATTGAATATATCCTGAGACACGGCACAGTAGATGGCGTTCATTGCTTTTGCTTCAACAGTTCATTGTTCTTTGTCGAACGTCGTCCACTTTTCTTTGGATTTGGGTTTAGTGATGGTAGTTTTATCTTCAAGTACGATCTGTTCGGATGGTAACACATAACCCTTTTCAACAACGTCCCAAACATAATGATCCAAAGATCTTAGGAAATAGTGCATTCTAGCCTTTCAGTATGCATAATTTGAGCCATCAAATACTGGAGGTTTAGTGACAGATGAGCCCTCTCCTTTGGCCATATTCCTAAACTTCAGTCAAGATCACTCTCTAGGCAGTGAAGCCCTTAAAGAGAGACTCACTCTGATACCAATTGAAATAGCGGTGAAGACCGCTTGAGTTGAAGTAGGAATATGCCGATACATCCTAGAGGGGGGTGAATAGGACTTTTTAAAGTTTTACAGTGTATTTAAAAATCCTATTGCAGTAATCCTATCAGATATACAATTAACAGGATTACTCAAATGTATCTCTACTAGCTTCCAAGCCTAGTAGAGGATCCAATCACAAACTATTCAGAAGCTAGCAATATAGAACTTAGTTCATGCTGGATATGACTGTGCATGTGTGTGAGGTGTGATATCAGATATTCAGATATTAAAATAATAAAGCAAATCACACAAACAAAGTAATCACAAACACAGTCATTTTTATAATGGTTCGACTACTTGTCTACTCCACTCCCGGCTACCGCACTCAGCCCTTAAGTGTACCGGATTTCACTAAGGAGGTTTCTCAGGGTTCACCTCAAACCTAAGGTTTTAAATCAAGTTCACATTCAACCTTTACACGGAGGTTTCTACTCGGTTCACCTCTAACCCTGGAGTTTTACTGGTTCACTCCTAATCAGATGTTTATGCTCTGCACAGAGCAAGGGTCCACACAATGCACCCACTACGTACACTCCCGCCGGAGGCCTCCTATGAGGACTTTAAAGGGTGAGTAATACTCAAGACTGAATCCTAGAAAGGAATGATCACAGTGTCCTCTGGACTCTAGATACCTACAGATAAGTTGATGAGTCTCATTCAGCGTAATGACAAAGATCTCCTCCTTGTTATTGAAGAGTCTTCGGCTTCCTTGATCCACAATAAAAGATGTACCAGTACTTGGCTACTGGTTGGGTCAAGGTTAGGATGAAAATTCACTCTCTTAGAATTTTCTTATAAGGAAGATAGAGTGATTCCCATCATCTATTCATTCAAGGTATCCCAGCTTAATGATATGCTATTAAGATAGTTGCTAGAGGATCCATGAATGCGGAAGTTTATTTCCCAATCCACTTTATTGAATGTCAATGAATGAGAGTAGATTGGAAGATAAACTCCTGTGAGAGAAAGGGCTTTGGTTGTATGATCTAAAGGTAAAACACACAAAAGCACTCGCTTCTTTCTCTACCAGCAATATGGACAAGTGTCTCTTTATATAGGAAAAAGGTTCCAATGGATATAAAATGGTCATATTTATGACAGAGTTCGATATCATCGAGCAGGGTCGATATCATCGAGCGTATACTTCGATGGGATCGATTGTCCGCTCGATAACACAAACTCAAATGTCATACGCTTTTGAAACCCTTTGCTAGCTGGTCGATGGGATCGATACTGGTGTCGATGTCATTGGATTTTGAACTCCGATTCCATCGATACTAGGATCGATCTATCGACATTTGAAGCATGAGAGAGACAAGTCTTGAAATATTTCAGATTTTTAGGATATGATGGGGGAACAACCAATGTCATCGAAATTTGAATATCGATGATATCGGAGGCCATGTCGATGGGATTGATAAATCGTATAGACTTACATTTAAACACGCTGGACAGTTTATGTCCAGTCTCGATCCAATCAACTAGGCCTCGATAGCATCGACATAAGAATATCTATTTCCTCGAGTGGCCCCCGATCAAAGTTAAAAACAACCTGAAATATTTGTTAGAAGAAATGCGCGCCCACTATCGATATGATCGATGGCCTTCCGATATAATCAAGATTTGAATTCAGATTGAATCGGGAAAGACATCAATATATCAAAGCACATAGTGATTTTCTTTTTAAAAAATAGGGGCACCGAAAATCTGTCTGTCGATATTATCAAGCCACTTCCGATGGGCTCGATATTTGAATATCGATTATATCGATTAGTGTATCAATATATCGATAAATCCGTCCAGATGAGTATACGGTTGCTAGACACTTTTAGTCCTCTTATCGATAGTATCGATTAAGAGTCGAGGACATCGATAGCGCAGGTCAATCATATCGAAATATGTATCGATACAATCAACAGGGCAAGCAAACTTAGAGATTTTTTTATGTTTGAAAAAGTTCACTTACCCAAAAACCCTCATATGTTCTAAGTTATTTTTAAAGGTTTTAATCACCTGGTGTTGTGGAACATGGGATGTGAGGCTATGATTTACCTATGGTGAGCTTCCACACATCCGGTTGAGGCAGGCGCTTGAATTATTCTTCCTGTGAGGCTCTGCAGATCGACTGACTCAACACACATGGTAATTGACAAACCAAGGCACTAACAGGTGCACTTTCAATATCGAGTGAACCTCGATCATATCCTTGACCTGAAATATTTCAAAGGCAATGTCTTTCTCATTTTTAAATGTCGAGGAATCGATCCTCATGTCGATGAAATCGGAGTTCGAAATCCGATGACATCGACGCGGGTTTCTATTTCCTCGACCAGCTGGCAAAAGGCTTCAAAAGCGTATGACATTTGAGTTTGTGTCTTCGAGCGGTTAGTCGATATAATCAAGAGTCTATGCTCGATGATATCGAACTCTGTCATAAATGTAATCATTTTATATTCATTGGAACTTTTGCGTATATATAGAGAACTTGTCTTTAGTTGCTGGTAAAGAAAGAACAGACTGCTTTTGAGTGTTTAACCTTCGATCATATACCCAAAGCCCTTTCTCTCATAGAAGTTCCTCCTCCAATCCACCCTTTCTCTCATAGAAGTTCATCCTCCAATCCACCCTCATCATTGACATTCAATAGAGTGGATTGGGGAATGAACTTTCACATTCAAGGATCCTCCAGCTACCATCTTAATAGCAAATCATTAAGCTGGGATGCCTTGAATGCATAAATGATTGGAATCGATCTATTTTCCTTATAGGAAAACTTTCAATAGCGTAGGATTCCATTACAACCTTGACCCAACCCGTCGTCATGCATTGCTACATCTTCTGAGTTACGGTTCAAGGAAGTAGAAGACTTTTCATCAACAAAGGAGGAGATCTTCGACAAAGAGGTAAAAGGGACTCATCCGCTTATCCGTAAGTTATTAGAGTCCAGAGAACCCTTATGATCATTCCTTTGTAGGATTGGGTCTAAGGTGTTTTCCATCCCTTGTAAGTCCTCTAGGAGGCCTCCGGCGGGAGTGTACGTAGTGGGTGCATTGTGTTGACCCTTACTCTATGGAGAGTGTAAATAGTTAGGGTCTTATAGAAGATCCTTGGCCAGTGTGCCTAAAAGTGGGTGCCTTATGTTAATCCTTGCTCGTGAGAACATAAACGAGAGAGGTTCCTTGTGTGGATCCTTGGCCAGTGTGTCTAAAATCGGTTGCTATGTGTTGACCCTTGCTCATGAGAGCATAAACTGTCAACTTAGGTGTAGGTTGCACTGGTTAGAGGTGAACCTAATTTAAAACCTCGAGTTTGAGGTGAACCTTGTGAAACCTCCTTAGTGAACTCTGGCGCACTCAAGCACACTCAAGGGTTGAGTGCGCCTGTCGAGAGTGGAGTAGACAAGTAGTCGAACCACTATAAAAATTACTGTGTTTGTGATTGATATTTGTCTTTGATTACTTATGTGATTTCTTTAAATTCTTTCATATTTGATCACACCTCACACACAGTTACATTCATCATAAACTCTGATTTGCATCATGTTTATCATTAAATCTGTTTTGTGATTGGATCCTCTAAATGAATTGGAAGCCATTAGAGTTATCTTGAAGAAATCTTGATTCATGTATATCTACTAAGGACAAGTTTGATAGGATTTTAAATAAACCACAAAAATTTTATAAAAGTCTTATTCACCTCCTCTAGGACATATTGGCATATTCCTACTTCTACTAAAGCGGTCTTTACCGCAATTTCACATGCTATGATAACGTGCGGGACACACTCTCCAATAGCATGGCCCACTTGTGGGTCCCACAACACCATGAGAATAAGAAAATAAAAGAAAATGAATGAAAATAGATCCACCCATCGGGGTGGCCCCCCGCCACTATGGGGTGCACCACATACTCAATACATGATCAAGGTGGGTCCCACCTTTATGGGCCCACCAAAATAAAGAAATCACAAAGAAGGGGAGGGTTTTAACCCTCCCATGCACTCACTTGGAATGATGGATGGTTGGATCGTCTCGGATCGGTGATCAGATGGCCACCAGGCTCCTCTTCACCCCTAATCTTCTTTAATCTCACTTTTCTCTTTCACTTACTCTCTTGATCCCTCATAACCCTCTCTTAAACTCTTTTTCCAATCTCTCATAAACACTCTCCTTTATTTTAATCTCTCTCTACTCTTTCTTTTCTCTCTTTCTCTCTTAATCTCTCCCTAATCTTTCTAATATTTTTCTCTCTCTCTTAATCCCTCTCTACTCTTGATAGGAAATGGTAAAAATGAGAGGAAGTTAGGGAGTTTTTGTGGTAGAGATTTTAGGATAGGGAAGGAATAAGGGGAAGATGGATGGGTAAAATTGGAAGAAAATAAGAAAAAAATGATGGCTTGCATAGGTAGGGGTATGAGTTGTATGAAAAAGATATGGGCTTATTTGACTAATGGGGAGAAAGTAACATGAGTGATGGATAGCTTGATTGATGAATTGATTGATTTGACAACATGGGCATTTGTGCAAGTTGGGCCTGCGTGTGTTGCACGGCCCACTTCGGATTGTGCCAAAATTATAACTTCTAATCTAAGGGTTAAAATAGGGCGTGCCACACGGCATTAGAATCATAACACCCGTGTGGTTGATAGGGTACAACTCTCGAGGTATCACAGTACAAAAGTAGGGTAACGATCAAAACTCATCGATCTGTTCTGCCAGGAACATGCCGTTGTTTAAGTAGAAGTGTACAGAAGGTCTCTCGAGATTATAGGTCTTACAACCAAAATGCTACCAAAATTATTGTTCTTAATTGTCACTTAATGTGATACAATTAATTGTATCATTTTTAAAATTAATGGCAATGCAAGGAAAGTAATAAGAACTTAGACTAATAAAATCTTATATGACGAGCATACTTTCTATTGATCTTTCCTGGTTATGTTATAATATAGATATTCCACCCTCAAACTCAAAACAAAACAACATTTTGTTCTAACAATTGGTGTAAAGGAGAGATGGTGACCTATTTCTAAGCTCTTTCCTTTCCCCTTTTGCTCTACCACCCCTACTTCATTTTCTAGGAAGGAATCGTATCCTAGATCTGTCCTTCCTATCCTTTCTTGTACCTTGACCACTTTGGCGATGTCTTGGTGTTTGCGTCAATATTTCAGAATTTGGTGCTCGACGGGAGTGAAAATGAGATTAGATTCGATAGGGTGAGTTGCAGGCACATGGTTTACTACCTAAAATTGGAACGTTTGATACAGGCTATCTTTCTCTAGGCCCTAAGCATCAATGACTAATATATTGGGCTCTCTCGGATAGGTTGACTTTATGGGAAGAAGTTATCTAGGGGTCTACCAAAATGGAAAAGCAGCTTGTTCTCGAGGATGTATTTGATTCTTTAAAAGAGGGTCGATGGGATGACACCGACCTTGTGTATGTAGGGCCAACCAAGGAGGTTGAATGATGAAGTTATGTCTAAGACTTGGAAGGATATGGTAGATGTATCTAAGCCGATCAAAAGTTCGAGGTCGACCTCTCCCTGGGTCTGCCTTCGGAATTGTCAAATGCTTTGACATTCATATTTGGTATGGTAGACATGGGGGAAATAATCCCCTTGGATGGCGTTGATGGTTGGAGTTCCTGAAGTGTTGGGTCTTGTCGGATGCTATGGCAAGAAATTCTAGAATATGTTAGTTTTGTTAGCAACATCGAGGTCGGGGGTTGTGACTATGATTTTCTTTTAATCATTTAGATTTGGACCGCATGTTTTAATGAAAAACAACATTTCGTAGTGTGTCCTATTCCCTAGTGGAACGTGCAATATTTGTTCTCATTATAGTTTATATGTAATGGGTTTGGTGAAGGCCTAAGCTGCATTGGTGTCAGAAGTTGTTTCTAAAGTAAAGTGGTCAAGATGTCGGTGTATGATTGGGTCAAAGGAGTGAACTGCCTAAGGGCCTAAACCATACTCATTTGCTTATTCTGGTTAGAACATTGAGGGTTCCACCCGGGCTACTATAGTGGTGTTTTTTGTTGTTGTTTTGGTGGAGAGGTGGTTGGCCTTCCTTTTATTGAAGCAACAAGATTGTTAGTTTCTATTGGACACGGAGTAGAAGTGTCCCTATTTATATGGCTTTATCTTCTCGTTCTTTCTTTAGTCTTAACTTTCTGCATAGGAGCAGATTGGTGGGACCATGACACGATTGTGCTGGCTCTAATCCCAACTTTCACCCATTCCCATGTGGGGATTAGCTAAGAGAAGTTGACATACGGGTATGAGATCAAATACCCTGATATGTTCGAATTGGTCAAATGGATGATCAAAGAAGTATGTTCTTCCTCATCAATTGGTGTTTTCATTTGTGCGGTCAAAGCTCTCTAATGTCCAACATATACTGACAAAGTTTCATCACTATTTTGCTTAGAGTCAAATATGGCATTCATGGTGTTACATGTAGATTGTACACAAAGCGATTAATGAAGGTTTGGGAGAGATCCTCCTAAGTACGAACTTTGTGGTGATCAAGCGAGGTGTACCAACTAAGTGTATCACCACTTAATGATTTTGGAACAATCAGATCAAGATTCCATAATCTCCTACTATGGCATTGAGTTCGCCACATGATGCTTTTAGATGGGCAGTGGGACCTCCCATGCCTTCATATCCTTAAATTTTGAAAACTTCAAAATTGATAAGTAACCCAACATTAGGGAAGGTACAAAGGTCCCTGAATCGAGTGGACAAGAGTTCCATCCCATGTTGCTTCTAGAGGTCATTTCTCATAGCCCTAAGATAGTCCTTGAAATGCCTCCGAAGTTGATCAATTTCAAACGGTTGTTGGATGGGGGGCCATGCTCCTTGAGGAGCTTGGGCAGCTTCCTCCTCGTAATGATCGATCTCTTCGGTGTCCCAGTGGTCCCTACTAAAAGGATTTTGCTGATGGGGAGCGGATAAGTGAGGGGATTGGAATGAATTTCCTGTTGTGGGGTGAGTTTGTATATCTGGGTATGGGGGTGCCAAGAGCAGACGTTGAGCTAGATTGGAATGTGAAGATGGTTGTTCAAAACGGAATTAAGTAGTGCTATCATGAGGGGACGTGTTGTTGAAATTGGTTAAACTGAGACTGACCAGATTGTGCTTGTTGTAGCATTAGTTGATCCCCCCTTAGGGGGAAGATATGTGTGAACTTGAGCTGTCATGGTTGGAGGGTATTGAAAGTGTACACGATTCCCTTTTGGGAGACCTAGCTAAAACTGGTCGATGGTGAGGTCTGAAAGACCTATGTGTGCAGAGGGTGGTTGTGTGCTATTGATGGATTAACAGGCCATCATATTTTTTATTCAGTTCATGTTGGAAGCTAAATTGGCTATCCAAGGATCGGGTACGAGATGAAAGGCTTATCGCCTGGGTGAGTTAGGGATGGGTTCTGGCGCATCTTCCCGTTCCGACATGTTGGCTTGTGCGCGTGTTCGAATAATACTTTGATATGTGTGCATTGGCTTTGTAGGGTAGCGAACCCCTAACTACCTTTTTTGGGCACAATGATTGCAGAAAAATTTATTGCCCCTGAATGGACGGATCGTTGTCTGTCTTTTTTCTTCCTTCTTTTTCTTTTTTCTTTTTTTCTTTTTTATTACAGAAGGGAATTATAGAATGTGAATGACATGAATGTAAAGGAGACCAATACACAACTAGACTGCATGATGCTCGTGGGAAGACTAAAAGGACCAGTATAAGACTGGAATGCAAGATGATTGCAAGAAAAGCAAAAGAACCAGTATAGAACTAGAGTGTTATAATATTAGTAAAGACTTGAAGTTCAAAGAATGTCCAAAAAAAATCATTCCGTCTCACGTTTCGAGTCGGGCCTTGTCTAATGGTTAGCACTCCCCAGTGGTGTAACGTCCCGAAAAAATCCGTACAAAGACTCGAGTACCACCTCAGGCAGAAATCACTAAGGACCGAATCCTTTAGAAATTAGGAAAAAATTATTAAGTACTAAACTGAATTAAATAGCAGATTAGCTTGAACTACTTTTTATACGATCTATAAGACCCAAAACCAGTAGAATCACAGACGCTACACTACTTAAAAACCTATGATCAATCTCAAAACCCAGTTGCTCTCGGGAGCATCACAAAACTCCATATCGGACCTTGACCGCGCGTCAAAAGTTCGATTACCACGAAACTATACGGTTATGACCGCCTTACTGGGCTTGACAACCATTTTGGAAATCAAGTCCTAATAGTAACTAGAAACGCACAACTTGATCCTGGAGCGAAGTATGTGAGAAACGCGAATACCTTTAGAAAATGAACTCAAAGTTAAGTGATTTGGGCCGTTCGCTTGCATGTCAAATCTAAGGTTTTAGACCATCAGATTTTGACCCAACTACACCCTTGGGTCAGGAAAAATTTCCAACACATGTCAATGCACTTGTGGCACTGATCGAGTGTCAATGACCGTTGAACTGAAACTGGTCTTCCACGGTCGATCCGTAAATCCAATCAGACCGAAAACTTAACTTGACCTAGATCCAATGTCAAGGAATTTTCTCTGGATCGTATGCAAAAAATGGGCCTCCAGATGAGCTTCGTTGGACCGAAACGACCACTCTTTAGCTATAACCTAAGTATACCATGACCCTGGGGCCAATCTCATCAGTTCTGGGCCTATATAAGGACCTTTACTCACCCCTCTCTCATTCCATACGAATTTTTAAACCTTAGGAGAGAGAAGAGAGAAAAAGAGAAGGAAAGAGTGAGGAGAAGAGAGAAAGTAGGAGATAGTTCCTGAAATTCAATCCTGTCACTCCACTTGCTGAATCACCGCTTCCGTTTCGCTATACCGATGATTCTGGTTCTGTTCTTGGGTAAGAAACCCTAACCCTAATATGTTTTACGGATCCAAATAGAAAAAAGTGATGAAATAGCTAACCCATTTCGTGACTATAGGTTATCGTTGTGTAGTAGACAAAGACGTAGTGTTCGAACTGAGTTCGATACAAGTCTACCGGTGAAAGTTGCGGACTATAAATGTTTAGATTATGGTTTTTAACGCCTTCAATGTCAGTAATGATTTATGACTGACTTGATTGTTGTCACATATTCTTAGATACGACGTTTTTCATATTTTATATATATATATATATATATACTATGTTGAATATAATGCATTTTATATGTGTGTTGAAATGTCTGAATGACTATGAAATTATGATTTTTGTTTGTCATGCTTGTTACTTGAGAATACACGACCGTTGTGTGTGTGACAACTCCTTTGTAAAAGGGACTCGCCATAATATATGTTATAACTAACATATTATATGTGTGTTGAAATGTGTAGCCTAAGTGTTTGGTTAAATGTCCAAATGGGTAAGTGTTTGATAAATTATACTTTATAAGGGCATCGAGATAAGATTCTCAACTACCTTAACTACATGTATAAATTCCTTCATGTATCTTAAAGCCAACTATGTGATTTATGTATGAAATGCATGTGTAAGATGTCATGTTTACTATGTGCCTTGCAAATTGCTCAAATGATTGCGATGCTTAAATTGTTTGCTCAATATTGTTATAGCTATCATAGGTGAATACTACTACATTGAAGTGTGATTGGGACTATGACGTAATCCAGGCAATCGGTAACAAGTTCTGACCGAGTGGCTGACTTAGCTTCGCCACATGGACACGTCAGATGAATCCGAGTCATACGGTGACTATCGACAGTGGTTAGGCCACACGGAGTGCGTATGCGCTCCATGTTGATAAGATTAGCGTGCGCTCGTACCAATCGAGCTTGTCAAGTTATCCGATTGGCCTAAATGTGTGTTTACCATCTATGGACGCAATTGCTTGAACCTAAGGTACCACTTACCAATGAAAACCTGTTTAACCATGGTACCGCGATCCGCTAAGACTCATAAACTGGGCATGGTGGTATGGGACACCGTGGTCTAGCTGTTAGCTTATGCAAGGGCGACAAGCCTCCCCATAGTGTCCAGTGAGCAACCCAGACTCGTGAGCCGAATACGATGGTATGGGACACTGTATTCGTGTTGTCGGCCTATGATCAAGTGACGAGACTCTCGTAATGACCTCAAGCATACCCTAGGCCTATGCTGAGGTGACAAGCCTTTTCGTAGTAAACTAGAGTATAAAACAGGCCTGCACTGAGGTGACGAGCCTCTCTGTGGTGACCTGAAACTGCCTATCATATGAGACTAACTAGGATTGACGACCCTAAATGGATCATTGTTTAGGTAAGTGATAAAAAGGAAGGTATCATAGCTTCCTAAATATGTTGTTTGAATAGACCTAATTAAGAATTGGGCTAACGCGATCATACATGCATTGCATGTGCTTTGGCGATGAAGTGCACGTGTCCGAAGTGGTGCATATCGCGATCGTGAGATGATATCGCTGAGGGAGTGTAGGCGAGAGCATACATCATTATCGCATATCATTCCTGCATTAACAAGAGTACTTAGGATATGATTGTTGTACTGTTTTATCATTACTGCTTGATTGAGTTGATAACATGTTAACCTTTGCCTTAGCTTCACTGAGTTGATCACTCACTCCCACTCTAGGACGGTATTTTAAAACACCAACCCGACCCTGTTGTAGTTGCAGATGATGACGAGGCTTACGTGACGGAGCCTGACTTCTATCATGACGAGAAAAAGTTCTCCTATGTGCAGCTATCAGGCGGGTCTATGTAGACCATGTTCTATTGACGAGGTTACATGGATGCTGACTAAATGCTATTACACTTGTTATTCTGTATTTTGGAACACATGTATATTCATTTTATCCATTTTGGGGGTATACATGTATATATTTAACCTGGTAACATATTCACACTCTGGAGACCTACAACAGTTTATATGTTTTATATATCTATCACAGTCTTCCACTTGCTTAAATTTAATCGTCTCTGGAGTATAATTTACTGATTTGGTATAATCTCATTCATGTTTAATGCACTAATACAGATAACATTTAAGCATCATTATCTATGTTGCATAAGTGATGTGTCGGAACTCGAGAGTTGAGTTTTGTTTAACCCTCGATTTTTGGGGTGTTACAAGTGGAGTTTCGATTCTTTGAACGTTGGGGGAAGTGCATCATCGAGGGTGTTCATACATCCCTATCATATCGGTTGGTCAAATAATAGATATAGGGCTAAGCATACACAGATTTCTAATGTAACAAGACCCAGAATTCTAGCAAGTCACAGAGCATACATCGAATAAAAGTTCACCATGTAATGAAAAATGATCTAGATTACCACTGGCTTAGATAAGATGTGATACGAGATTCCGATAAGTCATGGAGCTAGAAAACTTGTGGAGGATCTAGAATGTAATGTATGAGAGCTAGGCTACCATGGGTTGTCTAATAAGACATGATCTAGATTTCCACCAAGTCAATAGCATAAACCCAATGGAAAGCTATTGAAGAAGGGTTCAAGAGGGAAGTAATGATGTCATGAATGTCGCTCACATCAAGTGCACTCCACTCATTTCCCTTGTCTCGGAATTCTAAGATTGTGAAGCATCCACTTGGCTTGTTTTCCTTGGTTGTGCAATACCTTTCTGTTAACAAAATTGCTCGTCTGAGCACTTAAGGAGTCACCACTAGCCAGACCACTAGCCAGAAAAGAGGTTCGAGAATCTATGGGTGAATATGGTCCGTAGAATCGCCCAAAGAACAAGGAATCCAAAGAATGATTTTCTTAAATAACTCCTAAATTGATCTTTGTTGTAGATTTTGGGGAAGGGCCTTGGCTACAAAAAATGAAGGGGTTATGCATCATTTTCCGCCCATGCAGAGTACTCTCTCTACTTTGTCAAGATGTATGTTTTTAAAAGTGGATTCAGGGAACTTCTAATAAACTAAAGAAATCAAAATATTATAGTTGCCTATAAGGCCTATGTATACAAAGAAAGGAACTCAAGCAAAGTAAGGGTGTGAATTGACAAGAAAATAAGCTAAAAAAGAGGGCGACACTAAACTTTCAGTTATCCCTTTAAACCATTTTTCCTGATACAGAGGATCCCCAAAAGGAGCTACCGTAGAGTATACTCAAAGTGGCATCACGACAGAGCCTACTAGTAATTGCATACATAAATGAAAATGAAAGTAAAATAAGATGCCAGTGTGAGCAAGCACTTTGGATTTGTCGAGAGTGTGCAAATGGGAATAGAGATTGGCCCTTGGCTAAATATTAGCTAATGGTTTCTTTGTTGAAGAAAAGGAAAAAGGTAGGCGGTGGTTTAGGTAGGCTCGAAGATGGTTGGAGAAAATGAAGCCTGCGGAGCTTTCTTCTTCTAAAGCCGGCTCTCGAATTTCTCCTTCCTATTCTCTCTCTGGCTCTGTCTAAGTCTCTAGCTTCTCACGCTCTGCCTTTCTTCCCTTTTTTTCTATGCCTAATACTTTTATCATCTCGTTCTTTTGCCTCCGTTTGTGAGTGCAGAGATGCCTTTAAATAGGCAAAACCAAGTGTTGTAATGGTGACACGTAGTTTGGTTTAGTTCTGTCAAGCCTCTAAACGAGTACTGTCGACTAGGCATGGAGTGTCGTTTGGCGAAATCGAACCAAAACTAATAAGCAATGAGGTTGTGATTGGCTCAACATAGCAAAAGATCGAAACCGGCCACATGGAGGTAGGTTTTGATCAAAACCAGCCACTGGGTGTTGGGTTTTGATCAAAACCGGCTAAAGGGTGGCCGGTCCTAACAAAATCTGGCAACCCCGTAGCCGTGAAATCAAAACTGGCTACCCAGTGATAGGCTCTGAGCTGTCTTTCGTGTGTGTCACAATCTGGATCGTCAGTTGTCTTCCTGGCATGTTTTTACCCGTTAAAGGATTTGATCAGGATTCATGTGAAGTCAATAGCCGATATTTAGCCATTTTTCCATTAGTGGGGTGTCTACGGTAATAAATGTGCCACGTGAGATATGACGAATAGAGATGTAGGAGAAGAAAGAATAGATCCAACACTTTTTATAGAAGTGATAGTCGGATATAAGATCTTGGTAGTAGAAATGAGTTGTATTGGTTGGATGATGGTTTTAAATAGATTTGATTGTCTTGGATGTGATCTAAGACTTGGATGAGTGGCCTGGGGGTTGGACGGGCAAGGTTGAGTAGGTTATATGGTTTGGATGAGTGATTTTGATGGTTTGGGTGGTTTTGGCGGTAGATTAGTGGTTTTGTATAGGTGGGAAGGATGGCTAGAGAGGGTTGGACAACTGGGTTAATTTACTTTTTAAAAAAATAATAAATAAATAAATAAAACATCTTTCTGTCCTCTTTTTTTTTTTTTTTTTTTCTTTACACACGCACTCACACACCCATGCACTCACACCACAATGGGTACTTGAACCCAAGACCTCGTGTTGAAACTCTCGTGAATCTACCACATAGGCACGAGTAAAGACTCAAATGGGAATACGTTAATTTAGTTCCTCCATCAACGGCAGACGGGCATAGTCTTTAACTCATGTCGCTTCCTTTAGAGAGTTATTGGCTGTACTTTTGTGTCCTATGTCTTCTTACCTTCCCATCATTGGACTTCCCCTCTGCCCCACCTTTACACTTGATGAACGCTCTTTGGGGTTTGGCCCTGTTAATGTACCCAATGAGCCACCCGGAAGCTATGTCGTTGCAATTGCTGCTCCTCCCATAGATGAAGGGTATTCATGAGTTAGAGCTTTTGTCTTCTCCGTCATACATATTCCTGAATTGGCCCAAAGAGTTACATAAGACTCTTATGCACAAAGTACTACATGTTTTTCTTGAAGAAAATCTAGCTAGATCTAATCTCAAGTTTTGATGGGGAAGACATCATTCAAAATATCTACATGCCTCCTTTATGATCATCTTATGCACTAATGAGCTAAGGTGGTCAGTGGACCTTACCAACAAAGGTCAATACACAATTAACAATGTTTTGATATCAACTTATCATGAACTTGCTAACCTCTTATCATACTTTTTCTACCTACGGTGGGGTACTTGTCCAAACCCCTCAACATAACTCAAAAGATTTCACAAACAACTTGAATGCATAATCAGATGTTATGCACCACACTTTCTAGGATGCCAAAGAATACAAGAGGTTTAACATTATATTGGAAGCTCTACTCTCTAGATGTTACATTGATGTCTGGTATTATTTTATATATATATATATATGCCATCTCACCTACATTGAATAGTCGAGGATACCATACAACTCTTTTACTCTCTTCCACAAAACTGCTAGAATGCTCTGCTATAGAAATCTAAAACAAGACTTCCAACCTAACCACAGACATTCCGCTTTTATGTAGAAAATAGTAAAAATGGCCTAGTCAACTGAATAATCTCTACTTTTGTGACCACTAGTACACATTCAACTAGTAGAAGCTCCGGATTGACAGTCTAGTTTTCCAATCTAAAAACTTTCGGTAATTATCCATAAGATTCAAGTGCAACAGAAAAACGGATTGGGTCCCACGCATTAATTGAAAAAACCAGATAGTATACTTGGTCTGACCCAATGGATGTACCACCACTTGTACCTGATGTATCACAAGACTTACAGTGATCAATATCCTAGATAGCATATATAAGCACCAAGAAATAGGCTGGCCCACAACTTGTACCTACCACTGTATCAAATAGCGTCCGTAGCGTAGCGGTAGCGTACGCTACGTAGCGTAGCATAGCGATTTCGCTACATAGCGCTGGAAATAGTGTTTTTCCCCTGTAGCGCACGCTACAGGGGTCATAGCGTACGCTACGGATATGTAGCATGTAGCGCAGGTAGCGTACGCTACCTGTTTGTTTTTTTTTTTTTTTTTTGCTTTTTCAGTGCAGGAAACAGTGGTGAACTCATACCACGAGCTAAAACTTAAGTAAAAAAATAAAAAACCTAATTCTAAAGGGCGTCTGCTCCCAAACTGCAGCAACCGACGCAGCTGCTCTCCCTTCTGATCCATTTAGAGACTCAAAATCATCTCAAAGAGGCCATCCGACGCTGCTACTCTCCCTTCCGATCCATTTGGAGACTCAAAATCGTCTCAAAGAGGCCATCCGACGTTGTGCTCTCCCTTCCGATCCATTTGGAGACCCAAAATCGTCTCAAAGAGGCCATCCAATGCTGCTGCTCTCCCTTCCGATCCATTTGGAGACCCAAAATCGTCTCAGAGAGGCCATCCGACGCTGTCGACGCTGCTTCTCTCCCCACCCTTCAATGCTATAGCCGAAAGTCAGCTGTCAAGAACAAACCGACCTCATCTCAAGACAAAAAACAGGTATGTTTCTTCCTTTTTTTTTGAATTTTTTCGATGTACAATGAAAATAACTTGGTATTTTCAATTTTTTCCTCATTTTTTTTCCTTTTAAAATACTAGTTACCGTCGGTTTACTGTTCTTTATACCTTTTTTTTCTGTTGTATGGCCCACGTGGGCCCCACTGAAGTGCGTGAAGGGGTAGGATGTACATTATTTTCTATGGTATGGCACACGTGGGGCCCACTGAGGTGCATGAAGGGGTAGGATGTACATTATTTTCTATGGTATGGCACACGTGGGGCCCACTGAGGTGCTTGAAGGGGTGGAATGTGCATTATTTTCTATGGTGTGGCCCATGTGGGGCCCACTAAGTGCGTGAAGGGGTGGATTTGCATTATTTTCTATGGTGGGCCCATTGTGGTGTGCGTATGAGTGTAAGCGGTGTGCATATGTTTATTTTTATGATTCACTGATTTATCTGTAATGTGTTTTTTTTTTTTTTTTTGGTAGTAATGAACTAAAGAGAAGAATGTTTGAAGAAAAAGAGAGAGAAAGATTTTTCATTGGAAATATGTGGTTGATAATCCACTTGGACAATCTCATAAAAATTATGTGCTATGCAAATTTTGCGGTCAAAAATGTACAGGAGGTGTGACTCGCCTAAAGCATCATTTGGCCGGAACCCACAATGGGATAAAGTCGTGCCCAAAAGTGACGGAAGAAGCCAAGGAGGAGTGTAGAAAGGCTTTAAAGGAATATCATGATGAAAAAAATAAAACAAATGAGGTGTTTCGAGATATTGGGAGAGGGGGATCGACATATCTTTCTGGTTCTGGCTCTGCAAGTGATAGCGCTAGTATGGGTAATGATGCTTTCATTGGCAGCCAACTTGGTAGTGAATCTTCTGGTAATCAACCAACGGTACGAGCAAGGGGTCCTATGGATCAATTTGTTAGTAGTGAGCAATGTCAATCCACATTAAATTCAAGGTGGAAGAATGAAGAAAGAAACTAAGTATGCAGGGTGATTGGAAGATTATTTTTTTTTGAAAATGCTTTGTCATTCAACCTGTGTAATAGCCCATACTTTTCAGCAATATGTGAAGCTATTGACAAGTTTGGACTGAGATTGAAGCCACCATTCATGAATGAGATGAGAACATGGATACTAAAAGAGGAGGTTGCTAATACTGATAGCTTAATGAAAGCATACAAAGCTTCCTAAAAAACTTATGGATGTTCAATCATGTCTGATGGTTAGACAGATGGAAAGAATAAAAACATCATTAATTTTTTGATTAATTCTCCGATCGGAACAATATTTTACAAGTCTATTGATGCTTCGGATTCAATAAAAGATGGGAATTTGTTATTCAAATATCTTAATGAAATTGTAGAAAAAATTGGGGAAGAAAATGTGGTTCAGGTTATCACGGATAATCATTCAAGCTATGTGAGCACTGGGAAGAAGTTGATGGATAAGAGAAAAATGATATATTGAACTCCGTGTGCTGCACATTGCATAGATCTGATGTTGGAGGATATTGAAAAAATAAAAATATATTCTGAAACACTTGAAAAGGCAAGGACAGTAACGAAGTTTATTAATGGGCATGGAATTGTATTGAGCATGATGAGAAGCTTCACAAATAACCATGAGTTTCTACGGCCGGCAGTAACATGCTTTGCAACATCATACCTCACCCTTCGAAGTATTTACAAGCAAAAGAATGGTCTTATAGCCATGTTTGCATCGGAACAATGGTGCTCATGTTCTTGGACTAAAAAACCTAAAGGAATAAAGGTACGGGCTATTATAATGTTTGATCCGAAGTTTTGGCCTCATGTTGCCTTATGTGTTAAGAGCATCATGCCATTGGTAAGCGTTTAAAGAGAAGTAGATTCGGAAGAGAGACCAGCAATGGGGTTCATTTATGAATTGATGGACTCAGCGAAGGAGAAAATTGTATTTAATTGCAATGATGTAAAAAAGAGATATGTTCCAATTTGGAATAAAATAGATGAAAGATGGACTCCTCAGCTTCATCGTCCTCTACATGCAGCTGAGTACTATCTGAATCCTCAAATACGGTACTCAGATAAGTTCTCTACATACCCTGAGATAAAAATGAAATTGTTTGAGTGCATGGATAGGATGATCCCCCCGCGAAGAACATGTTGATGTTGATATTTAGTTGGATGAATATGACAAGAGAAGAGGGGATTTTGGCTCTCGCCTTGCACTCGAAACCATGACAAAGCGTTCCCCAGGTAATTTATAATTTTATATTTTGATATTTTCATTATTATATAAATTATATTTTTATAATTGATGAAAGTATTTAATTAATTTATAAATTATAATTAATTTATGTAGCTAATTGGTGGGAATGCTTTGGAGATAGAACTCCACAGCTTACGAAGTTTGCAGTACGAGTTTTAAGCCTCACATGCAGTGCTTCTGGTTGTGAGAGAAATTGGAGTACTTTTGAGCATGTGATTTTTGTACCATTTAATATTCTAAATTGGCTAATTTTTATTCAGTAGATTAGCAAGTCTTTGATAATTGACTAACATAAATCATCACATGATCAGATCCACACAAAGAAGAGAAATCGCCTAAAGCAACAAAAACTCAACTCTCTAGTATATGTGATGTATAATATGAAACTAAGAGAAAGAAGCATGAAGAGAAGGGTGGCAATGAATCCAATATTGGTGAACCATATTGAATCAGATAATGAATGGATTGCTGAGAAAGAAGGCCCTATTCTCCCAACTGATCCATTGTGGCTCGAAGATCAAAATATGGCCTTTGATATTAGTGTCATTACAACTATTCCGGAGTCTGATGATCCAGTTGACAGCAATGCACCATCAACATCTAATATTTCTGAAGGAATTTGCCCCCCACCTTCCTCAAAGAAAATGAAGACAACTACTTTAAGTAAGTGTTTATAGTTATAGACTAAGTTACATGAATATTTTTAACAAAGAAAGTAAAAGACCAATGAATCTCCTTTTTTTTTCTCTTTTTTTTTTAATGTGTAGGTGGTCCCATGGGAAGATTTCTTACTCCTATAAGAGAGGAAGGAGATATAGGAATGAGTGTTCATGGTGTGGATGATGTACATGCAGATGTAGATGCTGATGATGAAAGGCCTAAACCTGGTGACGAAGTGAATGAGGATGACAACAACGACGATGACCTATTAGATATAGAGGATCTTTAGAGTTTAGACACTAGAGTCTAGACACTAGAGTCTAGAGACTAATTATTGAGAATTTGAGATGTTGATTTTGAGGAATGTGACATTTGTATTGTACTTAATGCTCTTAACTTTGGGATTTTTATTTTGAAGAATGTGACATTTATATATTTTATTTTTTTCTTAATATTTAATATTTATCATATATATATATATATATATATATATATATATATATATATATATATATATATATATATTAAAAAAATAAAAAAATAGAAGTATTGTGTAGCTTACGCTACACGCTACGTTATTTCGCTATACGCTATGGAGGGTTGAACGCTACACAACACGCTACTGCTATTTAAAACATTGGTACCTACCTTCCCATCATTGGACTTCCCCTCTGCCCCCACCTTTACACTTGACATTTTGTACCTAGCCCCAGGCTTGAATCAGCCAATGTATCCATACAAAGGGTCTTGGGTTACTGGATCGAGCAGTCTGGAGGGATCATATGCAATATCATAGCCGGCTAAAACCATCTGAAACATGAATCCATAACCAAATAGGTCACTTAAGAGTGCAAAAATCATGTAAAATCCCCTTGGCAAAGGCTACAAGCATGTGTCCTCCTCACCCAGCAAGCTAAGCCAAGCTAAACTAACCAATGAAGTATTGTCTAGAAATGCTGATCATACTGTAATCTCTCAAAAAATTAGGTATTCATCCAGCAAATCCAATGTAGGAAAAGCATGTAAGGCAAAATGCAGCTGGCTCTAGAGCATTTGGGTGCGAACTACATACAAGGTTAATGTTTCAACATAAGAATCGTATCATCTGATTTTCAGTTTTTTAAAATATCTCAGTTGCTGGTGGTATCTTACGTACCACCATGGAAGCACAATACATCAAAAAAAATCTACAAAATAAAAACATCCTAGCCATTTGGTTTATTTTCAGTTGAATCTGGTCCAAACCCTACTTGGTCAGCTCCGAATATTCAATCAATTCTCCCATGCACAGTTGAGGGTCCTGTATCACCACCCTACCATATGCTGAGATGTACGTGATTTGAGCAGTCAATATTCTCATTGCTACCATTAATAAACTATTGCCCCACGATCATGCTTCAGTGATCCTAACTTTCGATTTTTAGAGTTGTAGGTGATCCATTGAAAATTCCCTATTCATTCTTCTAAGTTCATTCAAGATAGTGATGGTTAGGATCATCCAGTAAGTGTAATTTTCTTACAGCAGCCCATATAGAATGGTCCGCAATTACTCCAATCATCAAACTACTCAGTACCTTGGCCCCAGTGGGCAATGATGCATTGGATCCTCAGTCACCACAGAGGCAAAGCAAACTCATTCTTGGCAAACTGTGGAATGCTTTCGAGTGACCTTTTGGTCAAACTCCCCAAAGGCAAGAGAATGGTGGTTCAGTTAAGTCAAAAGGAAAATGAGAATAAGGTTTGTTATATATGAAATTTATGATGACAATAATAATAAAAATAAATAACAAAAAAAAAAAGAAAGAAAAACCTCACCTGCATAACAATTCACGAATGACCAAAGCTCTTAAAGAAGAAAAGACCAGTCGACCATGGCTGTGAGTTGACTAGAGGGGTTATTCGACTTGCCAATCATGCCTTGGTCAGTTCCAAGTTTGTGGCAGACTCAGCTCCAAATTTAGTTGAGTCCACTCAGTTAAGCTTCAAGATGACAAGTTTTTCTTAATGGCGGTGCATCATGTCAATGGTCTATATCACCAAATCATGGGCCCCACTTGTACAAACTAAAGACCCATAGATTTGAGGATCATATCATTCTAGCCAAAGATTGATTCCCAAGCCTTCAATATCAAAAAGAAAAACCATAAAATATGACAAGGAACAAAATCTCTTCTTTTTCCACAACAAAATCTCACCTGTAGCCAAGACAGCAAAGAAAGAGGAGTTCAAGGTCGAGCATTCCGGAAATAGGGAAGAGGTTTCACACATCTGTTGCTGAAGGTAATGCATTCACCTCTGCCATGCACCTGAACCAGTAAGCATCTATTGAACAGAAAAAGAAATGAAAAACTACCTCGCCCTAGTAAAAGCTCCTATTGAGATTTGAGGTAGAATGCAGTCCATGACGATAATGAAACTATCGATTGACTCATTGGCTGGCTGTGAAGTTGGCAAACATGGACCATCCATTTAGCATTCCCAACTGATAGTCCACCAGAGAATATTCCACACTAAACATGCAATCATAGATGTCCAAGTTGTCCTTGAAACAGAGCCATAGTCAAGAGGATCAATGGTCTTCATTAAAAAGGAAAAAACATGTTGGTCGGAGGGCAAGGATTCTCCAATTTCTATGGTTTCTGTGCAGAGGGAAACCGCCCACCAGATGAATGATCCAGATTCACCAACAGTGCAACGAGTTGCAGTTAAGGACTGGAAACAGACTAAGACTGGTTAGCAGCCTGACTATCTGGAACAACATCAGGTTGGCTTTCAGAGTCATCGAGTCTGGATTGAGAAAGTATAAGCTTCGCCTTTCTGTAGGCACTCGAACTTCTCAAGACCATGCCAATTGACCTGCTTTTTGTACCTGTGGATCTGCTCAGATAGAGAATCCCAAGGAACATGTCAGAACTCAAAAAAAATTTAATGCATTATTACCTACAAATAAACATTTAAAATATACAAAAAAAAAAAAAAAAAGGTTATTAGCTATCAATCCCTCTTGGCAATCTAAAACAAAGATACAAACATCAAATAACAGTCTTAATGGACTAAGTGGATGGGGCCTGTGTTTATGCTAGTTCCATATGGTGGTATATATCTTGCTCATCAACCATGTGTCACTAGATGTGGGCTGTGTTTATGCTAGTTCCACATGGTGGGCACTACCATGGATGGGCTACATTCCAAAATCATGCTGATTTATGATCCTGACTATAGGTAGCATCAGTGTTCGAGTTGTCAGCATCGCTACAAGTTTCGCTGGCCGGAGATAAAGATATAATATCGTTATCGCCGATAACCGGAAATGTAGGGAAAAAGGGGGAAACATGGAGAACATGGTGGAATTTTTCAGTGAAACTTCATGACATGCCTAAATACACATATTTACATATTTAGGAATGAAAAAATTACAAAAAGAATGCATTAAATAAGAAGTTTCCATTTAATGGGGGCCAAAAGGCATGCGTTGTCGTAAGAAATCACTCAAATAATAACCAAAATGAGTTTATGTAATACAAATGCAAGCTTATAACAATTAAGACATGCAAAAGTAAATGAATTTTAAAAAAAAAATACACATTTCTGGCCACATTTCATCCCCACATAGAATGACGAGGTGGCTCATAATCATTGTTCGGATCTCGTGGCAGTTGAGAGAAGTATTGTTGCCCAACATGTTGGGCCCACTATGAATGTATGTGGGTTATCCACGCTGTTCATCCATTTTTTCAGCTCATTTTAATAGTTGTTTCAAAATTTGAAGCATGTCCAAAGCTCAAGTGGACCACACCACATGAAACATTGGTAATAATGATTTTCACAGTTGAAACCTTGGTAGGGCCTACAGTGATGTTTATTTGTCATCCAACTTGTTCATAAGATCATAAAGACATGGATGAAGGAAAAACACAAATAATAGATTGATCCAGATTTTCCTAGGCCTCATGGAATTTTAGACGTTATAATTTCAATTCACACTGTTTCCGTGGTGAGGTCCACTTGAGATTTGGATATACTTGGTTTTTGGGCTAAAGCCCTCAAATTATTTGTTAAAATGAATGGACGGAGTGGATAAAATATGTAAATCATGGTGGACCCCACATAATTTACTCAGTACGCAAACATATATGTACTCAAGTCGGTACGGACGCGGCTTAGCTATAATGGGTTGAGCAGCGAGACTTGCCACCGAAGTGACATGTATCTGTTATCTGGCCCCACCATGGTTTATGTTTCGTATCCACACCGTCCAACCATTTGAAGATATCATTTTAGTGTACAAGATAAAGAATGAGTCAGATCCAAATCTCTAATGAACCACACTACATGAAAACAATAATGATTGGATATCCACCGTTAAAATCCTCCTAAGGCCCACTGTACTGTTTATTTGATATCCAATCTGTATGATTAGATCATACAGACCTAGATGACGCGAAAAATCAAATATTAGCTTGATCCAATACTTTTATAGGTCCCAAAAAGTTTTTAATGGTCTACGTTCATTCAACACTGTTTCCTATAATGTGGTCTAGTTGAGATCGGGATACACCTCGTTTTTTATCTCATACTCTAAAATTGTCTCGAAAAATAGATGGACGGTGAGGATACAACACATACATCATTGTAGGGCCCACAGAACATTATGGTGGCCCAACGAATTGTTTAACGGTGAAAATCATTATCTCCGCTGCTATTTGTGGTGTGGTCCACATGATCTTTGGATATGATTCATTTTCTGGATAATGCCCTAAAATAATCTCTAAAAATAGATGAACGGTGTAGATATAATAAATACATCACTGTGGGGCCCACGTAACTTTAATCTCCTTTGAACCGTTCGTACAACTCAGAGCTCGAGGAGCGTCAGTGCTCGTTTGCGCACGCCACATACCTACTGCAGCTATATAGCTACTATGTGGTACACCACCCATTCCACTTCCCTTTTTTTGATAAACCGACACCGACCATGGCAATTTTGATGGGTTTTATGTTAAAACTCCCAAAAATCTCTCCCCCAAATTCCAATTTTTTTCAAATCCCAAATCAAATCCCCGTAAGCCTAGGTAGAATCCAGTTTCCTTTCAAAGCTATTCTATTCGAAGGAAAAGGGGGATTTTAGGTTTTTCGTTCTTGTGAAAGATCCGGCACTGTTGACCGCGATTGGACAACCAAATCCAGCCGAAGGCCACTCCTTAAGGTAGATCTTGAGTAAAAAGGTAAGAGAGCTTCTTCTTTTTCTTCTTCTTCTTCTTCTTCTTCTTCTTTTTCTATATTTTTTTCCTGAATAAGAGGGTCGTCGCCTAATGTCGCCGAAAACACAGCATTTGTTTTGCCTATTTTATCAAAATCTACAAGGTAGTTGGTTGATTTAACCAGTGATTCAAAAATCTCGCCGATAATATCGAAAATATCGGCGACATCTAGAAGAGAAACGAAATATTGGGGTTTTGGTATCGCAAGTCTGGCGACACCGATAATATCGGCGATATTATCGATTTCTCGCCGATAACTGAAACACTGGGTAGCATTCACATGGACACTCCAAACTATAACTAGCAAATGGCTTACATTCAACATAAAAAATTAATGGCGTAAGATGTCCAAATGTTGTAACTCTTTTACCATGGCCCATCCACAATGCTTCCACCAAATGAATCGTTCAAATTATCATTTGGATGCTATACAACCAAAAGATAAGAATGGTCCTGGCAAACCTTTCACCAAAATTTCCATGAAAACTTCCCTATAAGGTTCTGCCTCTAGGGTATTGTGTCATCCCTGCATGCGTGTGAAACTTTAGAAAGGAAATTTTATAACAGCTATTCGGCCACCTATGATGTATTAGGCACAAAGGATGCACATTGTGGAGACGAGGATGTGGAGATGGAAGCTTTAGTAGACCTGGAATGATGAATACAGGAATGAGGTCATCTAAAGCAATAGAATTGTACCCGATGTTTGAAATATCGGTATCATGTTATGTATCGTAGCCTTGGGATACGGATACATGTCAATTATCACATGGGATATATCGGCTGTATCGCATAATGTATCGTTGTTGTTGGAAACATGGGGAAACATTAGGAAATTGGTCGAATTTTTCAATAAAACTTCAATGATCGTTAAAAAAAAAACATCAATACATACTTGAAAATCAAAACATTACAAAAACCAAGTGCACATAATAGGTTTTCTTTGTATGGGGTCATAATCTATGCGTTGTCTAATTGAAATGATGCAAGTGTATTCAAAGTCTATTAATATAATTTAAAAATGTAATAAGTGTAGAAACACAAGCAATACATTCAAAAGCAAAAAAAGAATCACTAGATCAGGTTACATACATGTTTGATTTTACATTTGGACAAAGACTGCAACCGATTTGCAAGAAATTGAAAATTTTTGAATTTTTTATTTTTTTTTTACAATTTTTCGCAATTTAGCCTATCACCTCTGAACCTCAAAATCGAAGCTCCCAATCCATGATTTTTCATGCAAAACATGAAAAAATCATAGATTTGTAATAATTTGACACTAATTTAACATGATTTACAGAAAATAAAGGAAAAAAAAAAAAAAAAGGATTGAAAATCGAAAATGCTCACCAAATCGAACATGTGGGACATATCCCACTAGTGTGTTTCGTATCACACGGGTGGGATACAAGATATATCAATCGATATTGTAGATACTTAAAATACCGAATTTACACAAATAGGAAATAAAATTATGAAGACATGGCTTTGCTTAGAAGGGTTCAAGATACAATGAGTTATGGAAGCTAGAGACATCTTACGGAAATTCGAAGCAGTCTAGTTTAGTTTGGTTCAATTACCAGTTTCAGTACCAACTCAGTTCACATCAACTATGGGCCATATCACCAATATTGATGCGACTACTACAATAAGTTGCACGAAGATTCTATTGTAATAATGACAGATAAGACAAAAAAAAAAAATCTAAGAAAAGACAAAATAAGAAACATTATAACTAAGGACCTTTGAGGTTTACATGGTTTCTTGATTAAAAGAAAAGGAATTCGAGAAAACATAAGACTGAAATGGGACTTCATCAATTATTTGCTTCATAGGGTTTTGGAATCAAATGGAGGCAGTGGATTCATGAATTGGCATCTTGAGGGGGTTATTGGATATCATTCAATGGTTACTCTGAGGGCTTCTAATGGGATGCAGCAATTCGTCAACAGAACAAGTTATCTCCCTTCCCTTCCTCTTGGTGGTGATTGCAGAAGATGATTGATAAGGCAGTCAAGAGGTCTATTCAGTAGGTGTAAGGTGGGTTAGGAAATGCTTGTAGCTTAGTTGTAGACTTGTCGTATGCAGATATACTCTCCTCTTTGCAAACAACATTGTTACTAGCTTTGTATGTCAACTTATCTTTATGGCTATCATTGCCTCCAATATCATCCATGTGCACATAGAATGGTATTTTTCAATCTTCCATCTCTATGGATTTATCAATTTCAGGACTAAGTCTAAAAGATTAAAAAAAATTGTATAAAATAGAGAACTATATTTTTGAACTTTCTTAATCTCTCTTCCAAATCACATAGAAGGCTTCTTCACATCACATGAATAATAGAAAACACAGGTTTTTTTTTTTTTTTTCAAAATAATGGCATTAGAGCTCCACACACCCCCTTTTTCTCTTTTATAATCTCAGAAAAGACCTTTTACAAAAAGGCGCTCTCAGATAAGATTCTCAACATAAAGACGCTTAGTAAATTAAAAGTTGTTCCTAACTTCCTAATGTCAACACAAATATAAGTTATACCAAAAATAATGAAGTATGTAAAAAATCTAAACAACTAAACTATTTCGTGGCCCATGGAGGTCCACTATCAAGATGTCCGATGATGATTATCCAACGGTCCAATCATCATGTCCATCAAGCTCCTATATGCAGCCCATGTGCACCTTCCTAGTGTAGGGTCTTCGAAGATGCACGAACATGCACGCAGGTCTTCAACATGAACATGGATACTCACCTAGCCACAGAGAAATCAGTGTGGCCCACTTCCTCCTCTGATACATACGCAAAGGCGTACATGATGTGATGTCCTCATCAACTCTCCTCGGATGAGAAGAGTTCAACTCTGGCGAACTAAAACTCTTATGGCGATCCAAGATGTCAGGATCCAAAGTTTGCAGCTGTTGAGTTGTAAATCTTGCATATTTAGACTCCCAATTAGCATCATATTAGCAGAATAAGTGTTAGAAAATCATTGAAATAAGATCATAATCAATACATCCATCCATTATATGTTTTTCATGTTCTGTGTGCTAATTAAGTGATTTTATGCTGCAGATTGAGCAATGGATGATGGATGAATAGTTATAGAAGAGTTGACGGTTCAGATCATCCGATTAGAAAGCCGAGACATAAAGAAATGAGCCGAATGGTCAGATTGCGAGTATCAGATATTAGGGAGTCATACGGCGTGCTACGTGTGAAACTTTGTGCGACTCAAATAGTGTATTGAAGATGGAGGGTCCGGATTGGTGAAAGGTACAATGAACCAAAGCTGTGGGGAGGTGTATATGCAAGATTTGACAAATTTTCAAATCTGTCATAAGTACGTGAAGAAAAAAAAAAAAAAAAAAAACGGATTGGATTTCAAGTCAATTTTAGCCATTTCATATTAAGTATGTGGGGGCTAGTTTGGTTGATCAGAACCGCCCATATTAAAGGGAATGTCGATAAGAAGTATAATATGAAGTTTGAAGAAATTCGGAGTTTCTAACGGCCTACAAGATCAATAAAATTACATATGGTTTTGATCGAAGTCTGGGATTGGTGGACATTGTTTGGACAGGCCAACGGTCCATTTGGGTAAAGACGATGCTAGGAATCTAATAAAAAGATCAAATCTTGGGAACTATATCATGTGGGGCCCATGCACATGTTGTGCGACTTTCTAAAGGTAGGATGGTTGGTGACGTAACTAGCTAGGTGGTTGGTGCGTGAAATACACAACCGCATACAAGGCGGTTCCGCGGGAGAAGTTTTAATGGTGGACATCTTCCACTGTGGTTGGCCCACTAGGTTTTGGATTCTCCTCAGTTTTGGGTTTAACGGCTAAAATGATTTGGGGTATCGGATGGATGGCATCGATATTACATATACATCAAGGTGTGACCCACACTTGCTCTTGTACAACCAAAGCATGTGAAGGTCAATTGTTACGTAAACAAAAATCAATCCTATTCTTTAGGAGATCCTCTAACAACCTATAAAGATAATAGGGCAGGCACGGCCATTGAATAGGAGCTCTCAAGTTTCATGGTTTTCAAAATTATTAATTTTACAAGTTTTTCAAAAACCTTATTAGTTTTTTTATAGAAAAAACTTTTGGGAAAAGAATAACGTAAAATTCAGATTTGTTTCAAATTTTTTTGAGTATTTTAATTTATTTCAATTCAAGTTCTAATGATATTGAATCTTTTCTACTTGCTTTCTATTTCCAATTTGATTATGTTTTTCTAGTTCCCTCTAGCCCAAGCTAGAAGAAGCACATGGACTTAATGATCCTTTAGTTGTAATGATTGACTGTTTTAAATAATGAGATGAATAGTGTATGCATGTTATCGATTACCTAAGTTTAGGTTTTAGATCCATCATGTGAGATCCATATGGTGGATGCTTAGGCTTAACTTAAATCACTAAGATTTCTTAGATGGGAAATATTCTTAACCTGTTATATTATTTGATTCATCATCTCATAGATATTGAATGCTTACAATTAATGGCGTTTGAGGGTATATTTTAATGGTGTCAATCCATGATTCTCTAATCACTTATGTCATTTACTCAAATAATTGAACCGTTTTATTTTTCGATTAGGCCAACCATAGTGCTCGGATCCTAATTGTGTTATCAAAGTCATCATGATTAATGGATTATGAATCTATGTGTGGAACTTTGAAGCTTGAGTGTTTTTAATTTAATTGAATTCTATTTCAAAATCATTGTATCCGTTTAGTTAGAATTTTCATAGGTCTGTTTCCATTACTTAGTTTTACGTTTGATTTTCCTTTCTCTTAATCCATCTCCCTGTGGGATTGACCATATGCTCATAGTAGGGGTGCACATTTAACCGGTAGAACCGTGGAACCGGACCAGAACCGTTGGATCGATCCGGTTTGGTCCGGTTCTAGACAGCACCGGTTCCGGTTCCAATTCCAGTTCCAAAATTGCAAGAACCGTTAGATACGGTTCGGTTCCAGTTTAGGGCCATGTAGAACCAAACTGAACCGTTAACCGAACCGTTGACCAAACCATGGAACCGATCCGTTGAACCGTGGCCCAGAACTGTGGATCTGAACCTTGGATACGAACCATTGATCCCAGCTTAAAGAATAAAACCAAAAAACTCTCTCTTTCTCATTCTCTCACCGTCTCCCTCTCTCTCGCCGTCTCTCACCCTGCAACTCGCGTGCAGCTCTCTCTGGTCGTCCCTCTCTCTCACTCCCCCCCCCCCCCCCCCTCTCTCTCTCTCTCTCTCTCTCTCTCTCCCTGTTGAATCGCCGTGATTTCGAGAGAGGCTCGAGATTTACTTAAATAAGGCATCGAAATCGAAGGAAAAGCTCGGATTATGGTGTTTATGGAAGAAAAGGATGGAGATGGAGATTCCAGGGGATGGGACTCAAAACACTAGAAAGAGATGGAGAAGAAGGGCTCTTGAAGCTTCTTGTGTAGAAACTAGGCTTTGTAAGCTGCTACATCGTTGCGGACAAAAATAAAGAGGAAAAGGATGCTGCTTTTGCTTAGTTTTCTACACCGATTTATCGAAGAAGAAGACAACTACTTCTACTCGGACAGAGTATGTGCGGGACCGGCCTTACACAACACGATATGGCCCTGACCGTGGAGCCCACCTTGATGTATTTATTGTATATCCACACCGTCCATCTGTTTTTCCATACTATTTTATGAAATTAACCCAAAAATAAATAAAGGAGATCAAACTCTCAGGTAGACCATACTACAGGAAACAGTGTGGATTGAACGCCCACAATTAAAACATCTCAAACGCCCAATGTAACCGTGGAACCGAACCGATTTTCACGGTCCGGTTCTAGTTTGGTTCTAGTGTGCCAACGATCCGGTTCTGGTTCCGAAAATCCCATAATTGTTAGGAACAGTTCGGTTCCAATTTTACCCCAGAACTGGACCAAATCGACCTATGTGCACCCCTAGCTCACAGGATACTATTTGCGAAACTCTACACTTGGAGGAAAAACAATAGCAGCTTTGCCTCTGTAATCCAGGTGCTATCTGAAATTGGTCTGTGCTTCCGCTTGACGAAGAATTTCTAAAATCTCCCATGACAAGTGGAAACCACTTGGGCATCCAATATATTTTCAACTTGTTCACTTCGAGCAGGCAGGGAGGGTAAGGATGGCAAAGGCTATGATGATTGGTTAGGCAGGGGCCATAGGTTAGGGACTGGATCATGGTGTATGGGAGAGTCTGAAAATGGATCAGAAGGCGAAGTAGCAAGACCCTTGTATCGTATTAGATCTTCCACATTAAAAGTAGAGCTTATTCATATGGTAGGTGGAAGGTCTACTACACACGCATTAGGACCCAGGTCTCATACGAACCATGACATAATCTCGTACTTGAAATTCCTGAAATCTGCTATGAGAATCAACAAGTGCTTTATATTTTTCATTACTCGAGTTAATCCACTTCCTGATCTCGCTATGCAACTCATGTATGTGACGTGCAAATTCATATGCTGACTCAGATGGCCTATAGGACACAAACATAGGTATGAGATCTATGGATTTCCTAGGTTTGTAGCCATGCACAACCTCAAATGGACGCATTCCTATGAACCTATTAATAGAACTCTTAACTCAGCTATAGGCAAAACAATATCCCAAGTTCTGGCGTGATCACCCACAAGGCATCTAAGCAAATTTCCAAGACTCCTATTGATGACCTTAGTCTGACCGTCTATTTGAGGATGATAGACACAAGAAAATTGAAGCCTTGTCCCCATCATGTGTCATAGTGTCTTCCAAAAATAGCTCATAAAATGTACATCACGATCAAACACTATGGTCCTACGTAGACCATGGAAATGCACTACCTCCCCCAAAGAAAAGTTCAGCTACATTGGAGGCATTTGACGTTTTCGAGCACAGAATGAAATGGGCCATTTTGGAAAGACGGTCCACAACCATAAATACAGAATCATGTTCTGTGATAATCTTAGGTAAACCCAACACGAAATCCATACTAATGTCCTACCACGGAGCATGGGACACTGGCAAAGGCGTATACAATCATGTATTTTACCTTCTCTGCTTCACCAGTTGACAAGTCCTGCACTGCCCAACTATCTTGGCTACATCTTGCTTGAGACTTGCCAATAAAACTTATCCTCTACAAGGGCAATGGTCTTGTCCCTCCCCAAATGACCGGCTACCCCTCCTGCATGAAGTTTCCAAACTAGGAAATCAAGGAGGGAAGTAAGGGGAATGCAAAGTTCATTGTGGGTTGTAGACCAAAGTCACATCCCGAACGACTGGGCATACACAAGAAAACTCTAAAAGGAAAACCTAGATCCTAGGATAACGTTATGACAAAGATAAAACCAACCTAGTGATCAAACTAGACACACTAGAGAAACTAACCTGCAAATTTAGCAAGTCGCCACCCTCAAATATTATGTTAAAAACACAGCAATCCGATAATCTGAGAGTACCAAACTGAAAATTCAGCAAGAGTGTAATATGAAAATTACAAACTGAAAATTCAGCAAAGTGACATCTTGAGATTACTACACTGAAAATTCAGCAATGGTATAAGTGGAAAACGCTGGCTGAAAATTCAGCAATAGGATACTCAAAACTATGAACAAAAATTATGATCCTAGATCCTATATACAATGTATGCTCTACTAACCCTAGATGTCACTCTCAACCTAAGTGCAACACAAAAATCCTCTGTTAAACCTATGTTCTCTTATACCAAATTTGATGTAAGACCAATGCATGAACTCAAATAATGTGAGAGATCAATCAACAAAATTAAGTTAATTAATGAAAATCACAAAGCTCGCTACCATCATCACAAATACCGAAATTCCAAAAGGAGATCATGCATAGTTTAAGCCTAGGTTACCAACCATCATCCTACAAGACCATTAAATATGGGAAACTAGGATCTAATGGATGTAGAAACATCTAAATAGCATAGGGTTAGGCTTATTTTAAAGACGATGGTCTAATACTACCTAGGGTTTAGTAGATTTGGGTGTGGGTGAAGCTAGGGTTTAAGGAAATTGGAGAAAACTTAAAATTAGGGTTTAATTTGGTAAATTGGGTAAAGGGTTTGGTTGTTTAGGCTTTAGAGGGGAATTAGAGTTTTGGATAGTTGGAGCCTAGGGATTTAAGAGGAATAAAGGGAATGTGGAAATTAGAGTCTGGGATTATTGTTGAAATTGGGGATTTTTGGAATCGGATATTAGGGTTTGGGTTTAGCTGGGGGAATGGAGAGGGTTTTGATGGGAAAAGAGAAGGAAACAAAAGGAATGAAGGGGAACCGTACGGCCAACCCTACGAGCTCACATGTGTGGGTTTGGTAGGGTAAGGTTTTGACTCCCTGTTGAGGCAAAAAATCGATCAGAAGAAGAGAAGAGGATTCCTGAAAAAGACAATTCTATACCATTTGGTTGTGCGGCGCACAACAGAAGTTGCCTCAGAAGTATCGTTGTGCGGCGCACAACATAGGTATCGTTGTGCAGCGCACAACAGGAGTTGCACTGTGTGGCGCACAAAGGGTGTTAACGCACAACGGGTTTTGTGAAGGGGTCACACGTGCGGAAGGCTATAAATACCCCACCATCTTCTATAAATAATTCATTCGAACAACATCAGGGTAGCAGAGAAGAATCCAGACTTTAGAAGAACTCAGGTACTGGAAGTACTCGTTGTGCAGCGCACAACGAGTAGTCCGCACAACCAAGTGGCCCGCACAACAAAGAGATGCGCACAATGAGTAGAGGCAAACAACAAGTGCGCACAGCAGCCATGTCCGCACAATGGGTCCATTGTGCGGACAATCAGCTCAAGTGATGATTATTCATCCTGAAGGAACCCTAATTTGGGTTGAAGGATTAAAGATGACTATTATTCCAAAACAATAACATCTCCAAGCTGAAGATCATGATACAATTTGAAATACTGCAGAAATTAACAAATAGAATATCCAATATTTGTATTGCTATTTTGGAATCAAAGGAGAGAAAGGATGTAAACGAATTCAGAATAAATAAAACATATTGATTGTCCTCTTCATTCTTCCTTTGTTATTGTTGAGTAAAATAATTCTCCCAAATTGAATGCTTTTGTTTCTTGTCGAAACACTCCCAAGATCAAATTTGGCGTGGGAACGATGCAGTAGGTTTTAAAGAGTTTAGAAAGGGTTATGAGGAATCAGGATGGGAGCAATAAAAAATTGTCACAAATACCTTGTAATGAAGAACTCAAAGGGATAGATGCGAATCTTGCTCTCTCATTGATGGAAGATCAGCCTCGGACCAATCTCTCTTCCAAATCACACAGAAAGCTTCTTCACATCACATGAATAATAGAAAACACAGTTTTCGTTTTTCAAAATAATGGCATTAGGACTCCACACACACCCATTTTCTCTTTTATAATCTTAGAAAAGACCTTTTATAAAAAGGCGCTCTCAAATAAGACTCTCAACATAAAAACACTTAATAAATTAAAAATTGTTCCTAACTTCCTAATGTCAACATAATTATAAGTTATACCAAAAATAATGAAGTATGTAAATAATCTACAAAACTAAACTATTTCATGGCATATAGGGGTCCACGATCAAGATGTCCGATGATGATGATCCAACGATCCGATTATCGTGTCTATCAAGCTCCTATATGCAGCCCATCTTCCCAGTGTGGGGTCTTCAAAGATGTACGAACATGTACTTGGGGTCTTCAACATTAACATGAATACTCGCCAAACTACAGAGAAATCGGTGCATCCCACCTCCTCTGATACGTACGCAAAGGTGTACGTGATGTGATGTCCTCATTGTAATACATTTCGTTAGATTCTTTCCTAACAGTGGTGAAATAAAATAGGTTATTTTCATAAATGACAAAACTGCCCTCCAAATGGGAATGCCCTCCTGTCAAACAAGTGTTCAAAAACCAAAGGTTAGGATTATTCAACGGATTTGTGTGTGTGCGAGCGCTCGTGTGCATGTGTGTGCGCGCGTCCTGTGCGTCGTACCGCAAAAAACCTTTTGGCACACCAGGGCAACTCACATAGAAACGGTGGGCTAAGGGTAGCCTGGGGGTGGGCCCCACCATGACGCATTCATGAAATCTACCACAATCATTAGGTCTCTGATGAAAATTTAGCCATATTTCTCAAAAAGCAAAGGATTCATGATTCAGGTGGGCCACACTAAGGAAAACGATGGGAGAGGGGGATACTTATCGTGGGATTTTTATATGGTCCACCCTGAAGTTTATGTGAAATGCACCCATTAGCTTCCTCATGAAAATTTATAAATGGGGACCAAATATTAGGCCCTTAAATGATTCATGTGGGCCACACCAAGTGAAACAGCTTGGATGGTGGGTATCCCCCTGCATTGTTTCCGCTCATGTGGCCCATCGACGTTATAGATATGACTGATTTTTTATTCGATGCAGGACAATTAACCATTTGCTCTAAAAGCTCGAACTGTTAGAGTATGGCGAATTAATCCGTTTATCTCATAACCCAGGCCCCACATCTCATGGGTTACGACCTCGGCCAAACCCCTCTCGTGGGCCCCAAATCACATGGGCCGCCCACCCCGAGTGTGTTCCCACATCCCACGGGCTACCCCACTCGAGCCCGGTGTGAAATGCGCATTAATCACCCCCGGTGAGGAGTCTCGAACATAAGACCTCCCCCGTGGGCCCCAAATCACATAGGTCACCCACCCCGAGTGTGTCCCCGCATCCCACGGGCTACCTCACTCGAGCTCGGTGTGAAAATGCCCCTGCATTAATCACTCCCGATGAGGAGTCTCGAACACGAGACCTCCAGCTCTGATGCCAATTTGATGGAGGACATGAAATTCAAGTATGATGTGCAAGATTTTCAAGCTTTAGATCACACTAGTTCAAAAATAATTACACAAAATTCCACATCCCACACAAAAGTTCAAACACTCAATCAAGGGGAATCTTATGCAGATCCAAGCCTAAACATGCTAGGCCCGGATCAATCAAAATTATAGATCAAAGGAGGGTAAATTCATCTACACATGCACAAAAATAATTCCCCCAATCCAAGGGATTCAGAAATTTCAATTCGGGGAACCCTAAGGTTGAAGAAAGGGCATAAAATTGGGAATTTGAGTAATTTAGGGTTAGGTATAGGGATTTTAACTGAAAGAGTAAAAGAGAGGAAAGAGACGAACCAGAGAAGTACTGCACATGTGGATAGCAGCAATGGCACAGACGCACGTGCGTGTGATCCCAGCCGCACGTGTGAGGCTCACTATTCAAAAAAAGGCCACCTTGGCCTCGGTCGGCCAGGGATGGACTCCAAAACCCTCAAATCTCAGCTCGATCCGATGCACAGTTTGTGCATGGTGCTCTACCAAAGTTTCAGCCCTCTTGCGGGGCCAGATTCGGGAAATGTGCTGTAGAGAGAAAAACGGCTGCAATAGAGGATGGATTTGAAGCGTAGATGATTGTAGGAGGAGAAATATTAATGGAAGGTGGGGGTGAATTGGGATAGGTGTGGCTTCACACCATGATAGTCAGCCCTTCGAGGAAGGGAGGGTTTCGCACCCAATTGAATATCCACAACTCAAAAATTCAGAGTAGAAAAACGCAGCAATTTTATTAATCTTCATTGAATGAAAAAGACTACAAAGGATGCCTATTTATAATACAACCCTATACTACGAAACTCGCGCCATGTGTGCAACCTATTACTTGGCGACTAAGTAATAAAAAATTACAACTAATTAAAGCAATCTAAACTGTCCATGATACTCCTAATAACAATAATAAGCAAAACCCAAAGTACTATATTAATTAGAATAGTGGGTCATGATCATAAGAACCCATTGTGGGATTCACATGACTATCGGGTCCACTCCAACGAACCAAAACGCAGTCCTCTAACTAGGAGGCCCTCCCTAGACGTCGTCATCGATCTAGATCAATGGTGGGCCCTCCTTGTGTACGTACGTAGGGGGGTGTGCGTGTGCGCGTGATTTCCCCATCAACTCACCCCGGCTGCGAAGATTTCGCCACTGGCGAAACAAAACTCCTGAACCACTCCAAGATGTCAGGATCAAGTCTCTAGAGCTCCTCAATGAGCCACGTACTGTCTGAAGCTGGGCGTGACTGCCTCTTAACCAAGTACTTCTGAAACCTGCCATCCAACGTAGATATTATCTGATGGTCCAGAATATCTTATCTCATCTCTGGGTGTGGGGAGGTAGATATAGGAGGTAGAGGATGGAAAAATGGGTCGGAAATGGTAGGTATGAGAGGTAGAGGCTGGGACGATGGGTCGAAAAGGGTAGGTATGGGAGGTAGAGGCTATGAAGATGGGTCGGGAAAGAGCTACGGATCAAGGGAAAAGTCTGGAGAATTAGGATGGTTAGGTGAAAGGCTGAACAATGTATCGGTGGCCCCCTAAAATGCAACTAAATCCTCTACATTGAATGTGGAACTAATTCTCATGGAGTGTGAAAGATCTACCACATACGCATTAAGACCGTTTCGTTTTATAATTTTGAATGGTCCAGCACTACGCGGGTGTAATTTACGAACGGCTCCCTGAGGGTACCACTTCGGCCTGATGCGGACCATCACAGAATCCCTTACATTGAATTCCTTGAAACGTTTATGTTAACCTGCATTATGTGTGTAATGTTCATTACTAGTCATGATCTTCCGCCTGATTTCTTGATGTCATGAATGAATGTGATGCGCAAAAGACTGCAGCCTCTGACGACCTATGGGACAGTGACATAGGGACAAGATCAACAGGTTTTCAAAGTTTATAACTAGTAACGACTTCAAAAGGACTTTGACCTGTGAACCTATCAATAAAACTATTAAACGCAAACTCGGCTATAGGTAGGATGGTGTCCTACATCCCGGTGTATTGTATATCCCTCATAGGGGAAAACTCATCCAGTAAATCATTTAGAAAGATATCATGAAACTCATCCACTACCGGAATGGCCTCAATGGGTAACTCTACACTAGCCTCTGGTGCACTCTCTCTAGCCACAAGGCCGCACATGTCGTACCACTCAAAAAGGTGGTCCATGTCTGCCAACCGATCTTGAAAACTTTAGGGTCCAAGTGGTCATCAAACATGGGGGCATCTACTCTAATTCCTTTGAGAAGTTGAGCATCGGGGTCAATGGTCTTGATGTCCCTCACAGGGTGGGTGCACGGGTGCACGCCCATAACCGATTCCTTGGCCGCCTCCATTCCTTGGTCTATCCTCTTGACCACCTGCCTAAGATTGGGCATCTTCCCCAATGGTGGGGTTTGCCCTGGCGGAGGTCTCTAGTTGGGTAATGCGCACATCAAGTTGTTTAAAGCGTTGGTCCATACATTGTTCCAAGTGCCTACCCAAAGACTCAAACTGCTAGATCAACTTGTTCATTGACTCTTGTAATTGTTCCATGTTAAGTGTAGAGTGCAAGCCAAAACCACGACCCGTACGTCTGGGCATACAACTTCTAACTCAATCTAAGGACTTTCTACTACAACTATACGCGCTTAAATAGGACTAAATGCTCCTATAGGACTATATGGAGAAAATGACACAATACTACTCAATTTCCAGCAACCTATTTGCCCAAAAAAATCTGTCAACAGAAAATCTAGCAAAGAGATATGCGGATTTTCTGATAGCAGAAAATTCAGCGGCCTATATCAGAAATTATGGACCTCTAAACAACTCTATATGATGATGCTTAATGCATAATGGACACAAATAAACTAAACCCTAGACATGCAATGCATTCCCCTACAAGAACCCTAAGCTCTGATACCAAATTTGATGCAGGACAATTAACTATTTGCTCTAAAAGCTCGAACTATTAGAGTATGGCGAATTAATCTCTTTATCTCATAGCCCAGGCCTCACATCTCATGGGTTAGGACCATAGCCAAACCCCCCTTGTGGGCCCCAAATCACATGGGTCGTCCACCCCGAGTGTGTCCCCATACCCCACGGGCTACCCCACTTGAGTGTGCCCCTACATCCCACGGGCTACCCCACTCGAGCCGGTGTGAAAATGCCCGTGCATTATTATCCCTGTGTATAAATTATCATCACAAACCTTATGCTTGGAGTGGATTTCAAAAACATGTCAACGTGGACTCACCCCTAGCCAACCTCATATTGATTGGGACGGTTAGGATGGTGACTTTGGACCTGGGCGTGGATTGCATGCTGACACATAGTAGTAACATTGCTACTAGTCAGTGTTCTTGTGGGCCCAAAAATTATCTATTTAATCTAAGCGGTCCATCCATTTTTTCTCGCTCAGTTTATCCCATGAGCCCAAAAATGAGCCAAATCTAAATCCCAAGTGGCCCATCCCATAGGAAAACAGTGATGATTGAACGCCCACCATTAAAAACTTCCAAAGGCCCAATGAAGATTAAATGTCGTTTGTGTGGAGACAAATTCGCGAACAAAGCAAACCGACTAAGGATACACTTATCTGGTCAGGGAAGAGACGTAAAACCATGTCCCAATGTCTCACAGGAAGTACGAATTTTATTCCATGCTCTCTTGGACTCGAATAAGAAAAAGCCACCCCCTCCACACCAAATTCAACTAGCCACAAAAAATATAATAACAAACGTATTATAATAGATGAAGATTCAGAAATAGAGAGAGTGCAACGAATTATTAGGAAAGAAGAATAGGACAATGTCAGATTAAAAGCTCTAGAAGAAGAACAATTGAAACTTGCCTTGAAAATAAGTAGGGAAGAGGCAGAGGCATCTAGATATCGATGTCCTCCAAGATGGGGCCAAGCACGGAAACTAAGAAGAGTCATAAAACATCAAAGTTTCTCTCCAAGCTCCCCTCAATCTATAAGATGTTGGAACTCCTTATATATCGGCTCATAAAGAAGGATTGAAAAAGTTAGTTAAATCTATATAGGAACATGATGGTGAAGTTTCACCACCTTCTGATTCAGAAGGAGTAAACACTACCAAGGAGAAGATAACACTTCTAGATCTGCAAACATATTTCTTGTCATTGATGAAACTAAAAACGCATCAAGTGGATGGGACGACAAAAGCAATGTTGATGGATCGGGTTCAGATGGAGGTGATAACTCTCTTTTCTATCGACCGGAAAAGCGCTCCTCATATGAACCATATTAACAAGTTGTTGAATGTTGAGTTTAAAGTTTTGCAGTAACAAACATTCTCATGTTGTTACTTGTTAGCTTATAATAACTTGTTATGAGCTGCCACTGCCCCTACCTCAATTCTAACAATCTTGATTTTATCATTTCAATGATTTTATAATAATTTTTAAAATAGTATTTTAAAAAAATCATATAACTCAACTCGACTCGAATAGCTCGCTCAACCCGACTCAATCCCAACTCGACTCGACTCGAACCAGCGAGCCGAGGCAAGCTATAGGGGTGAGCTCGAAGACCGAGCTCGAGCTTGGGTCATGATGGGGTCAAGCTAAGCCGAGCTTGGCCTAGCTCGACTCGAACTCGACTCGTGTTCAACTCTAAGTGAGCCATCGGTATTTGGATGAATGTGATTGTGGTTTCAACGTTAGGGTTAGGGAGATTATGGTTTTATTAAGAGGGCGATCGCTGTTTCTCGATGAAACCGTGATCACATTACCATAGAAACCACAATCAGCCTAACGTAAAAACAACGATCTCACTAACATTATAGCCATGATTGGTCTAACGTTGATACTACGATTGCTCTAATGTTATAATAGCAATCGGCCTAACATAGAAACAGTGATCGCATTAAAGTTGATACCGAGATCACCCTAATGCTGAAACCGCAATCGCTTGACAATTGAAACAGTGATTGCTTAGTCGTTGTAACACGATTGTTAACTCGTGGATACCGTGATCGTTTACTTTCTAATTCCTTTTATTTCAACCATGTATTTCCTTTTTATTTTTATTGTTAATAATCTCTCTGCGTATACTGCAATAATGGAAATGAATGCTCCCGCTTTGGATAACATGAAAGCTCAACTATTAGCCTAGTGCTCAGTACAGTTTCCGAGAGACTCAAAGGTAAATTTTGACCATTCCACTATTCGGAGATGTTTCTGCATTCCTGCTTCAGCTTATGCACCGTCAAGAGAATTTTAAATTTCAATGTCATATTGTGCACCATCTACTCTAGAGGCACATTGGCAACCTCAAATTTGGCGTGCATGGTACTAAACTGAAGTTCATTGAGTTGGACTTTGCCTTGACTATGGGCTTAGCTCAGGATCCTATATCCACAACATTGAGAGGATTAAGGCAAAGTATCTACCCCTAAGAAAGGGTGAAAAGAATGATTTGTTACATGCTTTTCTACTTCTAGAAGGGTCGGATAGACAAAAAGATGCATAGTTGTGGTGAAGTTGGCTCTACTAATGTGTGTCAAATTCCTTCTCATAGGACACGAGGGGAAGACGAGTTGTAATGAATGAAGAATACAAAGTTATTAAATTTGTTAAAAGAGTTTAATAGGTACCCTAGGAGACGGTGGGGTACCATCATATGAAATAAGTGATTAAATATGTGATAAGGGAGGACCATCCTAAAACATACAGCATATATAGATGCTTATTTGCCCTATAGGTATGTATTGTGTTATTTGACAATCATTATGTTTTTGTTAGGATTTTCCTTAATTGTGATATTATTTATTTGCAACAGATATGGGCACTTGAGCGATTTCACGCACTATTGGATAGTGATGGTTGGGCCAAGAGAAGGGTTCACTGCCAAATTCCATGCATTTTGAATTGGAAGAACTTCAAAGTTGCACAGTATGAAAAGCTAGCAAGGGTCTTCAATAAAGTGCTTGTAAGTTGGAATTTATATAATCATTTTTTTCATGTGCATTACACTATACAATGCTCACTGACACAACATAAGTTACAGATCAAGATTGTCCTAGAACACATCCCCACTGATGCAAATGAATAGACAGACACCATTAAAGACATTAGAAAATCTTTTGAAAGTTGAATATCTTTGAAATTTAATATTATCTCAATATGCACACAATATTCTTACTTTGGCAGCTCTTATTTTTGTAGGGCATTGATGGTTGCAACAGTCCCCACCATGCACCCTCGCCAACACCAAAATCCATGGGAACGAAGGAGAAGGGCGATGTGAAAAAGGGCAATAAGGAGATAGGGAAGAAACGTAAAGTAGAAAGAGGGGGAAGTTGGTGGAGATGGAGATCATCCTATTAAAAGACAAAGGACCTCCGAAATGTTAGGCAATTGTTGGAGAATATGATGGTGAAGGTGACCAATAAGGTCTTTACTTACCTGTAGAAGAAGAATCACGTAACGAAGAAATCATGCTATAGGTTGAAGAAGGCGTGTGAAGAAGTGGAGTTGAAGAAAATGTATGACATGGATGAGGCTGAGGCCCACCTCACTGATCATGATGAGGAGGGGAACCAACCTGCTAACATGGATGAGGCAAAGGTCCACCCTCCCAAGGCTGATAAGGATGAGACAGTGGCCCACCCCTCAGCTAACATGGATGAAACGAGAGCCCACCCCCTAGTTGGCAAAGCTAAGATGGATGGCATGAGTGCCCCCCCCCCCCCCCCCCCCCCCCCCAGCTAGTATGGATAAGGGGGATCAAATTACATTTGCAGTTGTTACTACTATCGAGGAGGCCTCTGAAGTTCCCTCACGGGATAAAGGAGGCCGAAGCAGGATGTACATCCATCTCAATACCTCCTCTTTCCATACAAAAAACCTCGCACTGCTCCTACTACAGGATTTATACACCCTCATAAAAGGCTAAGACCTGAGGAGATACATAAATGTGGCCTATAATAGTGGGAAGCACCATGATTGCATTGCTTGTGGAAAGAACGATCTTTGGGTGAATGACAAAATAAGTAAACTTGCCTTTTCTCACCTTATTTGAGATTTCCTGCTATAAAGTTTTATTTAAACACAACTTGTTTTATTGCATAGGGGGTTAATTTGTACATGAGTTTTTTTGTACCAAACGTTACTTTCTACATCCTCGAGCCTACCCCCACGACTATATATTCATGACAACATTTTTCATGGTAGGGGCAAATTCCATCATCGCGGTTCACTTTATCTTTGAATGTGTATCGCAATTATGGTTCTTACTAGTTTGAATTATTTTGTAACAGCAAATGCTCCATTTTTATATTCATAATCTAAGAAAATATCGCAATTGAGATCATCGTACCTGATATGAGATGTAATCTTCTGTACTTGGAAAAAGTCTTGTCATCATGGTTAGTGGCGATGGTGAGCATAAGCCATTGTGAAAATACAATATGGTAACCATCCATAGTTAAATAATTAGATGTTTAGTTCACCTCATGAATAACTTATAGTTTTGTTATTTTTACATCCTTAACTGGTGTACATACCATTCAATGAGCTCAATAGTCATTGGTTTTGGCAATTATCCACCATTCCAAAAGAGAACTTGTGTTGGTCAATAGTTTATTTGATGAATAGAAGGGAAGATATGATGAATACGTCAACCATTTGACTAATGGACTTCCTTGTCTCTTTCATATAATTGACGGTGTGAATCCACTGGACTATAATTATGTAAGAGTCCCACGAAGCAAATAAAATGGGGATGATTGCGAGGTTTTCATGATGAAGTTCATTGACTTCTCAATGTGGTTAATGAATGAGAATCGTTAACCACATGAAGTTATATCAAACCTTGGGAGCAAATCATGCCCAAACACACCCAATAAAAAAAATATAGATTCTTCAACTTAAAAAGAAAGGTAAAACAATGCAATAACCAATGAATAATCGAAGCTCTCACCAATTTTGATGGCTTGGATCATACATCCCGCATGTGAAAACATTCAATTGCACAAACTCTAGCCCAAGGCTTGTAGAAAAGATAAAAATGTCCCAAAAGTTGCTGGACTTATTTTGTTTATTGAGTTTTTATATGAAGGGAAACAAAAGAGAAGACCTAGCACTAATACGGACCTTACATCACTTTTATAAACTATGGGTTGGATGTTATAATCTGTACCCTACACTTTATTCAAAGAGAAGATTAAAATATTCCTATTTACTTAAGTGTGACATAAGCAAAGAAAAAATAAACTTAAATTCGTCCAAAAATAAATCAATACTTGGAACTACAGGGAAATGCCACCAAAGACCCTCTTGTGGACCCAAACGCAAATCACAAGTACCACAATGTGTAGTCACGGATTTGGCCCATTATGGAATATATATGGGCCCTTTTCCATATAAACCAAGCAAGTTTACATGGAACTAGATGCCTCTCAATCTTCAACTAGAGCTTTTCTACTACCTCTTCTGAGATGACATTTTCACAACTGCCCGCTGATGATCACCACAAAAACTATCCATTCACTGTGCAGCTCATGTAGAAGATATTAGTTCGCAAGCAATCATTTCCCTTAAGCGACTCGGGTGAAAGAAGAGCCTTTCGGATCACCAACATTTCTGGACCATCACCATCTATTCCCTCGTCTCCACCATTAGTATCATAATCTGCATCATGTGTTTCCTCTATGGTCTCACCCTCACCGTTAACTGATTGTTCCTCCACAAGTGCTTTAGAACTGTGGCCAAATTGACTTGTCGCTTCCTACATTGGGAGGAAATATGCCCAATTCTGTGGCATTTGTAGCACCGGATCTTATTCTGACTTATTTGTATTGTCGCCTCGTCATTCAGAACTCATGACCCAAACACTAGAGTGAAATTTTTGGCCCAACTCAAATCTTATACAAGCTTACTATTGTTATTCAGAATACAAGTAGATCTATTAAAAGCTTCCATGCGACCATACTTGGTTTTGCTCCTCTTTTCAACAAAGGCGGATTGCCCGTATGCTTCTGCAACAGTAAATACCGATTGAATCCCCAACTAATCTGCAATAGTGGGCTGCAACCCATCCATGAAACAACCAGCTACTCTTCGGTCTCGGATAAATTATTCCACGCCACCAGATGATGGAACTCTTCCGCGTATTCCTCTACAATCCTATCCCGTTGTCGACTATGTTGTAATCGTTAGAAAAGAAACTGCATAGTCAATGAGTAAAAAGGCCTCTTTCATGATAAACTTCTTCTTCCAAGTTTTCACTTTGACTTTCTGCACCTTTCTCCGATGACCTTGACCTGTTCCCATCATCCTGAAGCTCTACCTTTCAACCTAACAGCAATTATTTTCACATTTTTTGCTTCATCCATATTTTTGTAATAAAAGATCCTTTCTATTGCATTAATCCATCCAAAAAATTGTCCCCACGCATACTACCATGATATCGAGGGGCCTCCACCGTCACTTCCAACTCCCTGCTTGAGTCATAATAATCCTTCCTCACTCATTGCGACTTAACAAATGGAGCTTCACAGTGAAACGGGTTAATGTCGCTTACACTTATTGTCATTGTTTTCCTGAGACGGTAGTTCATTCTTCACTAATAGCATTGTGAGTTATTGGGAGATGGTTTGCATTTGCCTCTGTAACATGGCGAATCGCTCTTCTATTGGACCTGCGTCTTCCTTGTCCATTCTTCATGCACCACGACCTCTACTTCTATGCAACATCATCATAGAATAAGAAGCTCATGCAAGAATGAAACAATGGTGGACGCAGTGGCTCTGACAACAAATTTGGAGTAGCTACCGAATGAGAATCATTAACTACACGAAGTTATATCAAACCCTAGGACCAAATCATGCCCAAATACACCCATTAAAAAAAGATTCATCCACTTGAAAAGAAAGGTAAAACAATCCAATAACTAGCGAATAATTGAATCTCTCACTAGTTTTGATGGCCTAGATCATATGCCCTGCGTGTGAAAACATGCAATTGCACAAACTCTAGCCCAAGGCTTGTAGAAAAGATGAAAATGTCCTAAAAGCTGCTGGACATTTTTTTCACTTATTGAGTTTTTAGATGAAGGGAAACAAAAGAGAAGACCTACCACTAATTGGAGCCTTACATCAACTATGGGTTGGATGTTATAATCTCAACCCTACACTCTTTATTCAAAGAGAAATTACTAAAATACCCCTATCTACTTAAGTGAGACATAAGCAAAGAAAAAAATAAACTAAAATTTGTCAAAAAATAAACCGAAAGTTGGAACTAAAGGGAAATGCTACCAAAGACCCTTTTGTGGACCAAAAGTGTACCATGGGTGCCACAATGCGTGGTCCATTAAGGGGTCTACGGATTTGGCCCAGTGTGAAAGATATTTGTGCTCCTTTCCACAATCCCAAAACTCCTCGGCAAGTACATCAGCCCTATCTATCAACATTAGGCAGTCCACGTCCTCGTCACTTCTTATGTAATAATATGGGTCTGGATTTTCAACCGGTATGTTTTGAAAACACATGTGGATAGGCTTCTCACAGATGTATTATTTAGATGCATCTAATTATATTGTTATGTGTCAACCTACGAGAAGAAATTCCTAATTTCATAGAGTCCATCTCCTTAGATTGTCTCCAAATGTGGTGGGAAGAGGATATAAGAATAATTCAGAAGCAACATAATATAAAGGAATAGTTAAAGGAATCCAAGACCCAACCAGTAAAGGAATCGAAGACCCAATTGGTGAATGAACTGAAGAGGAAGCCAATGAAGAAAACAACAAAGGGAGGGAGTACTTATCAAAGAAAGAAGCAAAGTTCTTGAATAACAATTGATATTTGTTATTTTTTTTGGAAAAATTATGTAAATTGTAATTTTATTTTTTTATTTTGTTTTTTGAGAGGTAACTGAAATTTATTAAAAAACTTGCAAAGCAAGAAAAGAATACAAGGCTTGGAACCCAAAAGCAAGCAGCTAAAGGGGGAAAGCAGTCAGGGTTGCCATAACATGAACTGCCCATTCCTTAACAAGCCCTATAACATTAGAAATCACCTCGTTCACCCCCACTTCCACATTCCAAAAGCATCGCCCATTCCTAGACCCCCAAACAACCCATAACACGGCCAAAATGAGTAACCGCCAAAACACTTTGCAATGCTTTTCAACTCCACCATGCCACGCCCACAACAATTCTTCAACTGTTTTCTACATGACCCACATCACTTGAAATGAGGAGAGAAAATAGTCCCATACAATCTTCACAAAGTGGGAATGGATGAAAAGATGATCAATCGTTTCCTCATTCCCCATGCACATAAGACAAACATTGGGGAGAACCATCACTCTTCTTTGGAGGTTGTCGATGGTAAGAATTATTTTCCGCCCCACCAACCAAACAAAAGCAACAACTCAAGGAGGGGCCCCATAAAATCAATGATGAAATGGATGAGAAGGGGTCAAAGAAGAGGGTGATGCAAATATGAAGGAGTAAAGCGATCTAACCATCAGCTTCCAAGACCTGTTGGTGGCCAAACGACCACGTCATCTTCCATCCGCTCCAGCTTTAGCGACTTCCAAAGGGCCAACAAATCAACCAACTCTTCGAACTCGATGTCGGTAAGATTTCTATGACAACGGAGATTCTAAACAATAAACTCCCTAGCCACAAAATAACATTCCTTCACCCGAACAAATTTGTCCGGCATAAGGCTAGCAACTGCCAGAAACAACACCTAAAGTGGCTGTGACCCACACCAAACATCAACCCCAAACCGGGTACGAGAGCCATTGCCGACTTCAATGGAGATTCCCATGCTAACCATCTAATGTGTGGCCATGATCGCTTTCCAGATTCTCGAGGTTTTGTACAAGGACGACGCTTTGATATACCATCCACAGTCCTGCACCCCATACTTGGCTGCTATTTCGAGCCTCCAAAGCCTATCCTCTTCCGTGCAGAATCTCCAAATCCACTTACCAAAGAGGGCTAAGTTCATAGTGGCTAAAAGTTTTAGGCCGGCTCCCAACACCCCCCACCCCCCAAAACAATAAACATCTTCACAGCCATGAAGCTAGTGTCCACTCAATCTTCTTAATGACCTTGTCCCACAAGCAGATAATCAGTTTCCTAATGCAGAGAGGCAATCCAAGGAGAAGGAATGGATCCAGAACAGCGATCGAAAGCAATTGCCAATTGACTCAGCTCCAAGTTATCCACATGGATACTCAAACATCTTAAACTTAGCAGCATTAATTTTTAGCCCTGAGACCACCTCAAAACAAACCAATATCTTCCATAGATTTTGCACTGAGTCCACTTTTGCTTCACAAAATAGAAGCGTATCGTTTGCAAACTGAAGATGGCTAATGCTACTATGAAAACCTACAACGTAGAACCCCGCAAAAAGCCTGTTTTCCTCGCCTTGGAAAGCATCATACTCAGAGCTTCCATAACCACCACAAACAGATATGACGAAAGAGGATCTCCCTGTCTGAGGCCATGGGAGGCCTTAAAGAACCCCTTAGGCAACCCATTCACCAGAATAGAAAACGAGGCAAATTGAATGCATGCTTTGATCCACGCGCTCCACTTCAAGCCGCAACCCATCCTGTCAAGCATATAATCTAAGAACTCCCAGTGGACATGATCGTAAGCCTTCTCGATATCTAACTTGCAAATGATCCCGCTCTTCCTTTCACGATAGCTGGAATCAATGCACTTGTGAGCAATAAGAACAATGTCTAGAATCTGACGGCCCAAAACGAACACCCCCTAGTTTTCAAAGATTAGGCTTATGGGCCTAAAATCTTTCAATTGCTCGGCCCCTTTCACCTTAGGAATGGAGTTATAAACGAGGCCCCCATTTCAACCGAGAGTCGGCCAGAATGCTATCGGAAAACCATCTAGACCTAGAGCCTTGTCCCCACGCATGGAAGCAAGGGTTGATTTAACCTCTTCTTCCAACATCAGCCTTTCCAACCAGGACGCATCATTGAAAGAGAGGTGACGAAACTACAAATTGTCCAACCTTAATCTATCCCAAATATCTCCAGAAAGAAGGTTTTTATAGTAAGAAACTATCGCCTCACAAATCCACTCCTTTTTTGTGATAGATTCCTCATCAATCCACAATTGTGAATTATGTTAGCCCTATATCTAGGAAAGAAGCCAGTGTTCTTATCCCCTGCCTTCAGGCAAATCGCTTGAGATCTCTACCACCATCTGATCTTGTCTTCCTTGGCCCTGGCCGCATACCTCTTAGATAACTCCATCATCTTCAACTAGTCTTCCTCGGGCAGGCTTGAGGCTTCTTCCGCCAGATCTAACTTGCGAATATCTTCAGCCAATTTGTCAAAGAATTCATCTCTTTCCCAGGACCTCTTTCTTTCACACTTTCAATATGTCCTTCAGCATTTTAAGTTTCCTAGCTAATCTGTGACTACCTGAGAGAGAAACCTTCGATTTCCAAGCCAATTCGAATCTGAACGGTTTCGAGCCCCAATCTTCATCCTCGGTGTGGAGGATGGGTCTATGATCAGAGACCAAAGGGAATTTGTCGATCCGCTCACTTGAAAAGAGGAACCTATCCAAACGAGACAGAATAGGATTTTTTTGGCCATTGGACCACATGAATGTAGCACCTCCTAGCGAAAGATCAACCAACTCATGCCATCCGACCCATTCCAAAAACTTTTCCATACTTTTGAAGATCTTAACCCCCCCCCCTAGATTTTTCATGAGTAAAGCGTGCAACATTGGAATCACCCCCTATGCACCAAGGAGCCCCCCATCTTGCCCTGATTGAATCTAACTCCTTCCAAAATAACTCTCGCACCTTTTATTTGCATGGCCCATAAACAGCAGTAAAAATCCAACAAAATCCCGATGAGATTTCCAAAAATAGAATCAAGAAAAGCTCCCCACAAAAGAGTAGACTTTTTTCCATCTACTGGATTTCCAAGCAACGCAGACCCCCCTACTGACCCAATGGCATTTATGCCACCCACACTAAAGACTTCACAACCCAAATAGAGTCGATCATACCTATGTCGAAAGACTACAACTTGGTTTCCTAAATGACTATGATGCCTGCCTTCGCGTTTCTACATATCTACTTAATCTTGAGCCCTTTTGGTCTTCCCAAACCAGGCACATTACATGAGAAAATAATCATTGAGCACTGATCTTCCCCGTTCTCCCCCTTTTCCTTCTAGTGGAATTGCTTCCATTGTCGCAGTTGATGGAGCATTCTAGCCTTAGTAACTGACGACATCCCTTAAGGTGTGGTCTTGAATTGTTGGACCTCTCTAAAGTACAAAGAAGCGCTGGCTTGCGAAAGTTGAAAAAAGGCATGCACATCGTCATCCGTGACTCCATACGACATTTCTACCAACCCGATTACCCTTACCAACACGCCCTTGGCCCATCTTTGGTGGTCTAGAGAAATCTTGGTGAACGCCTCCTGTCCACGAGAGAGGTCTCACTGCCCTCCAGAACAGGAGGATCATCGTAATTGTCCGAGTCCTCCTATGATAATACTTCGTTGCAATCAGGTTTAGTTGAAGAAGAGGCAAGCACTCCCGCACACATGACTTCATAATGCACTTGTGTTGGGGAGGGTAGAGTCCTCTCCCATGCCACGGAACCTGAGGCCTCTCTCTCTCTCTCTCTCTCTCTCTCTCTCTCTCTCTCTCTCTCTCTCTCTCTCTCTCTCTCTCTCTCTCTCTCTCATGTAAAATGGGAGATATCTCATGTGCTGGAGTCTACCGTTCATCAGGCGCATACATGTCTCGAGGCACATCTTCCATGTCTGATAGTACTGCAGTAGGTTTGCAGAGAGCCTCAGGTTTGATATCTGGACTTGAGCCTGTCACAATCGTAACAATATCCCCAACCAAGTTCAGCACCTGGCTAACAGTTGGCACGAGAGCAACAGCTGGATGGCTCAAGCTACGGTCCGACTCCAAACAGACTTTGGCAACTAGCACCATGCTAGTAGATAGAAATCCCTGAGCTCCGCTGACTCAAAAAGAGCACGTGTCACATTAGGGTTCACAGTTGCTCCACCTTCTTCTACCCTAACAAGGGTGTGATGCGTGTCCACTGCAAGATGCATTGTTTTGGGGGAGCACCTGGAATGTGCTTCTTTCTCAATCTGTTGTGAAGGATCCCTATTGTCAGTGTGGCCTCCCAAGCTCTCCATAGCTCCCCCCATCTTGGTGATATCCCACCATTCTCCTCCCTTTGAACTAGTAAAACGATCTTCCTTTCTCCAACGTAGATAGAGATGAATGAAGGGGCGGCTAATCCCTTTTTTGACCTTATTTGCACTTTGATAACACCAACTTCCTCCTCAAGCTCCGTCTTTGAATCCACCTCAGCAACCTCTCCCAGACAAAAAATCCCTACGCAGAAGAAATCGTATCACCATAGTTCTATTGGGACCAACCATATTCAGTACCATTGGTCTTCCTTCCCGAAGTCAGAAACTCCTCCTGCCTCTAAAACGAGATGACTGGACCGTCCCTGTGAAGGGCGCCCGCCATGGAGAGAAATTCGATATTTGCCCCCAGGCAAACACTTATCCATAGCTTGTTGAACCTTATGGCCTGATCTTGTACATTTCCATCTTTAATGAACAACTCTCATCCAGCCAGTCCCTAACTTGAGAGATGGTGGTTCCAGCTTTGGTTGTCGCAACAACCAAAAACTATAACGACTCCCATCCTCGAGAAATCACCCCCAGTTGAACTCGGACAACCTTCTCACCTTCTTTAATTTTTGTCACAATCCCCTTCTCCGAGAGGAAGGAAGCATCAGAGGCCTAGGGGAATCCTCGATACCTTCTCCATCTCTCGAAGATAAAGATATCATCTTCCTGAACACCGCCTCCTTGAAGGAGCGAGTACCTACTTCTTCATTGTTTCCTCGAGCCGAACTTCCTTAGTCTCGATACATGTCTCTTCGGTCCCCCTCGTATGAATGTTCTAAGGTTTCCTCTGATCTAGGATCCTTGAAGCTGGAATTGTAAAGTATTTTTGTTTCATCTCTGGCCCAAACCGGGCTCTCTGCACCCTTAGTTTCACACCGCTGAAACTTTCTTTGTGAAGCATTTCCACCGCGCGGCATAGCTCTTCTTCCAAGCTCATGCGCACAAAAGCAAAGCCCCTTGGCATGAAGGTGCTCCTATCCATTGGGACAACCACAACCATAACTACTACTCTTACGAATACTCTAGCAAAGTTGATCGGCAACCACCCCGCCGGAAAACCCTTCACAAATAGAGTTGGATAGTTCAAAATATCAATCTTTCTTCTGGATTTTTTCTGACACTCTAATCTAGAGTAGGAAATCGTGGTCCATACTCCTACATCATTCTTTCGTTCGATATCACCCTTCCCTTCGTCGACTCTTACACCTTCTGATGTCATCTCCTTAATGTATCTTTTAGATCTGCCACCTACATCGCTTATGCCATAGCCAATACAGCACATTTGTCCAACTCCAAGTAGTCTACACAATTTAGTAAATTGTAATGTTAATGTGGAATTAGTAAAATGTATGGGCTTTGAAAGAATATTCTTATTGGATTTATGGGTTGTTGAATTTTTTGGATGTATACCTGTGCAATTTTTTTTGGATGTATAGGTGTTGAAGGAATATTATAAGAACATTATTGTGGAAATTGTAATATACTTGCTTATGGATTCTTGTGTCGCGTATAGTGATGTTTTGGGTGTATGGCTTCTTGAGCGTTTGCTATCATTGTGTAACAGGAATAGAAATAATGTAAAGGAATGTGCGTTTTGGATTGTATTGTAAGCGGTCGTGCTTTGAACAGAAGAGCAATCATGGTTAGAGCACACGAGCGTTCCACCACAAGAGTGTTTGCTATGTTGAGATGTGGGTGATTGCAATTTCAACGAGTGTGCGTAGCATGTTGGAACGACAAGGCGATTTTGGTGTCAACACAATAGCAATCGTGGTGTGAGAACAAAAGCAGTAGTGGGCTCAACACGAGTGCTATCCATTTCAAGATGTGAGCGATCGTGGTACTCATGGGAGAGAGATCAAGGTACTCATGGGAGAGGGATTGCGGTTTTGACTAATGTGCAATTGTTGTTGTTGCATTAAAGTGATTGTTGTTGGTGCAAGTAGTCGATCATTGTTGGTACATTGAAGCGATCGCCGTCTGTGTAAGACAAGATTGTTGTTTCAACAACCTAGCGATCACTTTTTCAACGAGTGAGTGACTACTGTTGGACGAATATGTCACGATGCAATGATTTTTTTTTCCTTTGTTTTCAATAGCCTCCACTAAAACAAACTACAACTATGTACGTTCTTGTTATGTAGATTGAGTAGTCGTGTTTGCCGATGAGTAGCCAGACCAAGTACAAAGATCTGGTGATGTCGGAAAAAAGAATGTGGGAGTGTGAGTGCATCAGAGAGTAGTGGTCAAAGTTAGTATGCAGGAGAAGGTTGTCAGAACTGTGGCCAGGGCCCACCGAGAGATCTTCGATGAAGATCTCACTCTTTTCCCTATTAAAACTCGAACATGGAATTTTCTAGGATCGGTCGTTGTCAGTGGGGCTTGCTATACGTCTTTCATCGTTCAATTGTGGGGCCCACCATGAGGTATGTTTCCGATCCACGCCTTCCATCCGTTTTGGCTTTCAAGGTTAAGTCATGAGCTGAAAAATGGGTCATATCCAACTAATAGGTGGACCACACCAGAGAAAATAGTGTGGATTTAACAGTTGCCACTGAGGGCTTCTTAGTGGCCAGGAAGGGTCTAGATCAAGCTGAAATTTATGGTTTCCCACCATCAAGGTCTGTGGGACCTTCTAAATGATTTGGATGTCTCCAAACATGGACCACATGAGGGTTTCAATGATCCATGTGACATATCACGTGGGTCCCACAAATCGTGTCCACACGCAATCGCCTTTAAAGGCATGTGGCTCAATGTCAAGGTTCCAAGGGCATTTTCATCCAAAAAAATTGTTGAAACCTGTCAAAAGTCTAAAAAATAATGATTTTTAAAAGGGTGCCATTTTGGGTGTCCCACCTGAGGTTATTTAGGGAAAAATCCCTCTATCTATCTATCTATATATAAAGATCCAATGACCCTATTTCAACTGAGTACTCACAAATCAGAAGCTCAGATAGTTCAACTGATCGGATTTAGGGACTGACTTGGGGACAATGGATTCCTCAAATTAGTCAGTTTAACTAGAGTTAATGTATGGCACTGGCATAATTTCTTAGTGCCTGTGTATCAAGTGTCATGCAAGTATCATATAACTCCCTTTCTTATTTGTGAGTGTGAAGAGTTAAACTGCCAAAGACATGTCCTAGAATCTTTAAAGAAGATACCATATCGTAAGAAATTCGCAATATATTGCTTGGAACCGAAGCATTGACAGCATTTCAAGTTCTAACTAAGGAACATCAATAGAGAATGTTAGTGTATTATGTATGTGGTTAGTGGTGGTTAGTGGCCCCTTTTAGTATAAATGCATGTGCACACTTCCCTCTTTATTATAATAAAACAAGCAAGCCTAACACTATCTCTCCCAAACTCTCCTTCTTCTCTCTCAGTATTTTCCTCTCTTCTTCACACTATCATCATCAATTCATTCTCTATTTGGTAACAGAGAATAGATCCAGGCATTCCGCATCCAACGGAATGAGAGGCAACACATCACCTTGCTGACATCAGCGTTGTACAGAACATGGACCCGTTTGAGCTAAAAGTTTAGGGGTTTGATAGATCTTGATTTTAGAAGATTTGTCATGATTTTTTCAGAATTTATTGAACCACCTTTTATGGTATTTTGGACGAAATAGAGAAATTCAAAAATCAGCCTCATCTTCTGTTTTTCTTCAATCGACCTCAAATCGGTAAGCTTTGCTTTAGTTTCTTTGCTCAAGATGGACCAAAATCTTCCTCCCAAGCAATCCATGGTGGATTTTTTACTTGAGATCAATGTTTGAGAGGTTTTTAACCTCAAACGGACGTGCGGCTGGGCCGTTTTTCACTCGGTTCGGGCTTTTCTGACTGCATTTCATGGTATTTTGGATGATTGATATTTGTTTAAGGTTTATCTCTTATTATCTTGAAGGATTGAGTGAGATAGAGTTGTTTAAATCAATCTTTCTTATCGTAGGGGCTCTGTTGGCATAGATTTATCTCTCTTGGACTCTCCTATGGCTGACAAAGGGCCCTTATCTCTTGGCATAGATCTCTTGAATCCAACCCCTTGCAGATTACCTCCACTAAGTTGAATGGTGAGAGCTATCTTCAATGGGCACAATCTATAAAAGTACTTTTAGGGGCCCATGACAAGTTGTCGTATATTTTGGATGATCCCCCAAGCCCTACAAATATTACTTACAAGTCTTGGACAAAGGAGAATTATCAAGTTATTGCATGGTTGTTAAATAGTATGGATTCTTCGATTAGTCACTCAGTGATGTTTTTATCCTCGGCTAAAGGCATTTGGGATACGCTTCATGATATGTTCTCGGAATCTCAGAATTTTTCACGGGTATTTCAGCTTATTCAAGAAATTGGTCGGTTCCGACAAAACTCCAGATCCTTAAAAGATTAATGTTCGACGCTTCGGGGTATGTGGGATGAGTTGGATATGTATCAACCTCTTCCTTCCATATGTAAAGAGGATCATGAACATGCTCATAAGCAGTGTGATGATACTCGTATCATGCAGTTCCTAGCTCGGTTGAGTTCTGATTATCTTCATGTTCGAGATCAGGTAGTTATGCAAGATCCTCTTCCCCCATTGGCGACAGTCTATGCCATGTGTCAGTGTGCTACTATCTCTACGCTTCCTTCTCATTCATTTGTGTCAACCGAGCGTTCGGCACATCTTGTTGGCGATCAGTCCTCTCTTGGTCTTCGGGTACCATCCTTGAGTTCAGGGCGCATTTCTAGTTTTAGTGGTCGTGGTAGAAGCCGCGAGGGAGATCGCAGTCGTGGCGGCCGTAGTCTTCATGGTCGTGGTGGACGTGGACGAGAACGTGATGGTTCCCGCATTTATTCACATTGCGGTGGAACTAATCACACTGTTGATTATTGCTGGCAGATATAAGGTCGTCCTACGTATGTCGCTGCTTCTGTTGCATCTATTGTTGCTTCTGAGACAGTCTTCCACCCCGACAGCTGAGCCGTCTACTTCAGGGGAGTCTCTTATCATTTCTCGGGCTGCATATGATGCCCTTATGCGGCTTCACATTCGTGATATTCCTGAGCCTTCTCACGCAGCTTCGGCCCAGTCAGGTACTGCCCTTCTTGCGTCATCCTCTCCTACCTCTGGGGTCATCAAATCTGGAGCTTCCTCCCATATGACTGGTAAGTTTCAATTATTTTCTTCTTATTCTCCTTCGCCTCACACTTAGTATGTCACAGTCGCAGATGGAACCCAATCTCCCATCTCTGGAATTGGTTCTATCCCTCTCTCTTCTTCCTTGTCTTTCTCCTAAGTCTTGCATGTGCCTCATTTTCCATTAAACTTATTGTCTGTTAGCTCTCTTAGTAAATCATTAAATTGTTCCATTATCTTCTTCCCTTCTTATTGTTTGTTTCAGAACTTACAGACGAAGAAAGTGATTGGTGGGGGGCATGAGCGAGGACGCGTTTATCTTCTCGATGATACACCCGTTGCCGCTTCTAGTACCCTTTCTCTAGATCGAGAGTCCATAACTCGGTGGCATTACCGCTTAGGCCACCCATCCATATCTAAATTGAGACTTTTGTTTCCCTCCTTCTCTGTCACTAAACCATTATGCTGTGATATTTGTGAATTGTCTAAACATCATCTTGCTACGTTTCCTCCTAGCTCTTCTGGAAGGAAATCTCAACCTTTTTTTCTGGTTCACTTGGATGTCTGAGGACCAGCTCTGGTTACCTCAACTTTTGGATTTAGATATTTTGTTACCTTTATTGATGATTATTCATGAATGACTTGGATTTATCTTTTGAAATCTAAAAGTGAAGTGTTTGATGCGTTTAAAGTGTTTTATCATGAAGTGTGCACTCAATTTCATTGTTCTATCAAATCCCTCCATTCTGATAATGGGGGTGAATATATGTCTACTGCCTTTCTGTCCTTCTTGCAGGAATGTGGTATTTTGTCTAGGACGTCATGTGCTCGCAGACCTCAACAAAATGGTATTGCAGAACGAAAGAATCTCCATCTTCTCAACGTTGCTCACACCCTTCTGCTTGGTATGGATTTACCTAAACATTTTTGGTGTAATGCTCTCCTAACTGCTACTTTTCTTATTAATCGTATACCCTCACGTATCCTGTCTTACAAATCTTCATTTATTATATTGTATCCTCATGATAATTCATTTCCTCTACCACCTTAAGTTTTTGGTTGTACATGTTTTGTTCAAATTTTGTACGGGAGTAATGATAAACTTAGCCCCAGGGCAATTAAATGTCTTTCTAGGGTATACTCGAAGTCAGAAAGGATATAAATGCTTTGACCCATTGACTCACAAGAAATGTCTCTACCGATGTAACGTTCTTTGAGGATATTTCTTATTTCTCCGCTCCAAGCCGATCCCTCTGTGATCCTCTTGCTCTTGCGAGTCAAGGGGAGTATAACTCTTATCCTCTTTCCACTAGTGATCATGGAAAAACTCCTCCCCTCTATTCAGCATCCTGTTGGTGATATGGGTAAGCCTAAGCCTCTGCATGTGTATCATCATCGAGATAAATCTTCACATGCTCAGCCATCCAAACTTCCGCTCACTTTGGATGTTGGCTCAGGTGACTCTCCTACCTCGAGTTTATATCTTCTCATTGCCTTGCGCAAAGGGTCACGATCTTGTACTCATCACCCCATTAGTAATTTCATTTCATATGATCATCTTTCACCGTCTTTTCAGTCGTTTGCAGCTTCCCTTTCATCATAGACTATTCATAGATCTCTCTCACATGCTCTTCAGAGTCCTGATTGGATGAAGGCGATGATGGAAGAAATGTCTACTCTTGAGAAGAATCATACTTAGGACCTTGTGCCACTTCCTTTAGGCCATAAACCTGTTGGCTGTCAATGGATTTATACGATCAAGTTTCTTCCAGACGGCTCAGTTGATTGCTATAAAGCCCGTCTTGTTGCTAAGGGTTACACACGGACTCATAGTGTGGATTACTTCGAGACATTCTCTCTGGTGGCTAAGCCTAATTCGATTCACGTTGTGCTCTCCTTGGTCGTTAATTTATCATGGCCCTTATTTCAGCTTGATGTTAAGAATGCATTTCTCCATGGGAATCTTGCAGAGGAATTTTACATGCATCAACCTCCTGGCTTTGTTGTTTCTCACAACCCTGCACTTGTATGCCGGTTGAAGAAGGCTCTTTATGGACTCAAACAATCCCCACGTGCATGGTTCGAAAAATTTGGTCAGGCTCCCTTGGAGTTTGGCTTTGTTCGTAGTTATGCCGATCATTCTCTCTTTATATGTCAATGATCGACGGGCATCATGGTTCCCATTGTCTATATGGATGACATTGTTCTGTCCGGTAGTGATTCTGCTAGAATGAGGGAGGTCAAAGATTTTTTGAAGACCAAGTTTGAGATCAAGGATCTTAGTCCTCTTCGCTACTTCTTCGGAATTGAAGTTGCTCGCTCATCATCCAGATTAGTCTTGTCATAACGAAAATATGCGCTCGATCTTCTTATGGAGACCGACATGTTTGGGTGCAAGCCTGCTACCACTCCCATGGATACTTCACAGAAGCTTCGGCCAGATGATGGTGCTCTCCTTACTGATCCCGAGATGTATCGACGACTTGTAGGCCGGCTTATTTATCTGACTGTTACTCGCCCAGATCTCTCATTTGCAGTGGGGGTTGTTAGCCAATTCATGCAAGCTCCCATACTTTCCATCTCACAGCTGTTTACCGCATACTTCGGTATTTAAAATCAGCCCCGGGTCTTAGCATCCGCTTTCAGTTGCATGGTCAACTTCATCTTTCTAGCTATTCCGACACTGATTGTGCAGGCAGTACTTTTGATCGCCGCTCTACATCCGGCTTTTGTACCTTCCTAGGTAGCAATCTTATAACCCGGAAAAGAACTTGGCTATCCTCCTTTGGATCCTGTTCCTCTTCACGTTGACAACTAAGAGGCCATCCATATTGCTCGTAACCCAGTTTTCCACGAGCGAACCAAGCATATTGAGGTCGACTGTTACTTTATTCGGAAGAAAGTTGCTTCTAAGAAAATTGTCACTCCTTTTATTCGATCTGGGGATTAACTTGCTGATGTTCTTACAAAGTCCTTGAGTCTACATGCTTTTTATCGTGTTCATGACAAGTTGGGCATGATCAACATCTATGCTCGAACTTGAGGGGGAGTATAGAGAATGCTAGAGTATTGTGTATGTGGTTAGTGGTGGTTAGTGGCCCCTTTTAGTGTAAGTGCATGTGCACACTTCCCTCTTTATTATAATAAAATATTATGTGTTAGAGCAAGCAAGCCTAACACAATATCTCTCCCAAACTCTCCTTCTCTCTCAATATTTTCCTCTCTTCTTCACATTATCATACATGGCACATGAGCAAGATTTGGGCCATCCATGAGGTGGCTTTCCCTGGCCTAATACTCATCGTGTTTTTGCAAATGTACGTTGAACATACATTTGGCAGTCATCTTTTTTTCTTAAACCTTGGGTATTAAGCGTGGACCACGATATGGAAATATTGTGATGTAGGGTGGCGCATCGTGTGGTCCAATGTATATGGCCAACGGCTACTGTACGAGTGGTATTAGTCACCTGATCCTAATGGTCCACTTTACGGCCACGAATTAGATGGTCAAGATCGTTGAAACAATGATTTTGAACTTGTGCCCTATCCATCATGGACCCACCAACTAAATGGTTTTGACATTGCCAGTGCAACTGAGCCAGGCTGTACTTGGGCCTCATGAATAGGGTTGACCCTAGATACCTGATCAATGCTAGTGCTTGAACTATTAGGCTCAATAACCAAGTTTTGGTTTCTATGACCTACTGTGGTAGTATCCGATGCCGATGTGGCAAATTAATAAACAAAAGCTCAATGAGGAGGTTGGCCTGATGTTTGTGCCTGGGAGTGTTCACTATTTGGCCAACCTGATGAGCATCCCAGATCCACATGTGCCCCAAGATGATCAGTCCAACATGTGGAGCCATCGTAATTTGGATACTATGCTTTATGAAAGGTCGGTTATGTTGTGAGGCCCACCTATATTTTGAATACTACACATCATGATAATGACACTACACATAAGTATTCACTAGATGGGTGGTGAACAATCCAATATCTGATTGTGAACACTTGGTTGATGAAAGGGCAATTAGGAGGACATTTTTGTCATTTAAGAAAAATAACCAACTTTAACTGCCATTAGAGAAATCTAACGGAAGGTACTGAAATGAAAATTACCATAATTAATGAGGAATGTTAATAAAAAGCTTTTTAGAAGAGATAGCGGAATGTAAATTCCAAAATAATGAGCGTTTTGTAAAATCCCTAAAAGAGTAATAAAACAGGAAAAAACATTTTTGCTATTTATAATTTTTTAAACAAAACTGAATAAATAAATTATTAGACAATCCACAACAAAACTATGTGATAATCATTGACTACAACATGATAAGCAGAAAAAATTATATTAAAAAAAGAAATATCAATTGAAAAAAATGAATTTTATAATACTTTAAATCTTTTTATAAAATTTGTCTTAAAGATCATGTATCCATGGATCTAGGCCTAAATCCATCGATCCATGATTTTAAGTTGGATCTAAGCTCATTACGTTCTATTGTTTCACCATTTTTTCTTCTATTCTAAGATTGGGGAAGAGAAACTTGATTTCGGAGATTCTCTTGCCCATCTGCTCTAACATGTAGTTAATCATGAAGAACAGATGAGAAAAGAGGATGAGAGGAAAGAAGAAAAGAATGAGACAAGGCTTCAAACCTTCGCACGCACCTACTACTCTCTCTTTTATTTTTAGGATAATCACTAAACATAAAAACAAAAACAAAAATTACAATTATACACCCCCCCCCCCCTTGCTTAGAGATAATATAAAACAAGGCCTAAAGACTCTAACCCAAACATGTGACCTTATCCCAATATAAAGCCAAACCTATATGTGGACTACATGAATGACCGGTGGACCAAACCACACATGTCGCCAGGGTGGCCTACACTTGTAAACATAATGCATCAACACTTGCCCTTAAGCTGGAGCATATATCGAGATGAGCTCGACTTAAAGCTTTCATAAACATGTTTGCCACTTGATTTTGGAACCTAACAAATGACAAGCATATTTCCTTGTTAACCACCTTCTCCTAATGAAGTGACGGTCAATTTCAATGTGCTTTATTCTTTCATGATAAATTGGATTGTTGGCGATGTGAGATGATGCTACTTGACTATCACAATACAATCTTATAGGAACATTCACCACGAATCCAAGTACGCACATTAACGTCTTCAACCAAATAAAATTGCATGTTGCATGAACCATAATTTGTACTTCGCTTCTGTGCTTGACCAAGCGACAGAACTTCGGTTATTGCTTTTCCATGTAATCAAATTTCCCCATACAAATGTACAATAACCTATGGTTGACCGCCTATCAGAAGGAGAGCCAGCCCAGTCTGCACCAGAAAACCCTTTTAAAGATATCCATTTACTCTAAGATGTCCATTTCACTTGTAGAGAACTCCACAGCCAGGAGCTCCTTTAAATATATAAGTATGCAAAGTATGGCCTCCATATGCGACATACGAGGAGCCTGCATAAATTAACTACACTAACTAGATAAAAGACGTCCGATAGTGTAATCATTAAATAGATCAATTTGCCAACTAGCCGACGATATCTCCCCGGATCTTAAAATAGTTTCCCTTCATCTATACTTAGTTTTGAATTATTATCCATGGGAGTTTCAACTGGCTTAGGCCCCAGCAAACTTGTCTCTTCTAATAAATCTATTACATACTTCCGTTGCGACAAGTTAATTCCCACCTTCAGCCTTGCTACCTCAATACCCAGAAAGTATCAAAGGCAACCTAAATCCTTTGTGCAAAAGTGATGATACAAGAACTTTAACTCATAAATACATGTACTATCGCTGCCAGTAACAATGATATCATTCACATATATGACTAATATGATACTACCAGTCTTGCTCTGTCGAACAAAAACCAAATGATTTGCTTGACTACGTTTTCATCCCAAATTGAAGTACCACCTCACTAAATTTGTTGAACCAAGCAAGGGTAGTGTTTTAATCCGTAAATTGATTTCTTTATATGACAGATTTTATCCGACTCCACCTGAGCAACAAAGACAGGTAGTTGCTCATATATACCTCTTATGCAGATCCCCATGAAGAAAGGCATTCTTCACATCAAGTTGGTACGATGGCCAATCTAAATTTGCAACAATTGAGATCTCCACATGTACAGAATGAATCTTGGCCAAAGGGAGGTGGTCTAAGAGTAGTAAAGCCTTAGAATCTAAGTGTATCCCTTCATAACCAGTCGAACTTTTAAACGATCCACAAAACCATCTGGATTTTACTTATCACAATGTACCCATATGCACCCTACTACACACTTTCTTGCAGGTGGCTTAACTAAAGTCCAAGTTTGATCATCTCTTCTTCCACAACTTCTTCCACCCACCAATGTTAACTTAAGAGCCTCCTAGAAAGAGTGAAGAACAAACACAGAGGAAAAAGACAGCATACAGCTCAAAAGAAGGAGGTAAGCCATCAAATGAAATAAAATTAGAGATAGCGTGGTGGGTATAAGAGTGTGTACCATAACGGAGAACAATGGCCAGATCATTTTCATTAGACAGTACTGGTGAGACACCAGTCTGCGATGCAGTTCCAGTTCCTGTTATTCAATGATTAAGGTAATAGAGTCCATTTAATTCATGTCCTCCACCAATCCTCCCCATTTAGATGTTGATACTCACAATAGGAAGAATAGAATTTGCAGAACAATTTAAAGCTTTGGTTAGTTTACTGACAAATAATAACCCTAAAGGAAACTTAGGAATGTACAAAATTGAAGATAATGAAAGATCTAAAGTAGGATAAATAATACCCGAACTAGATACCTGAGTTGATGTACATGTACTATCAATTAATGTCACAAAAAAGATGGATGAGGACTGGACTAACTGAGACAACATACCATGCTTATAGGTCATGTGATCGGAAGCACCAAAATCAATAATCCATGTGAGACTCGTAGAAGAAGTAAAAGTAGTTGTACCTGACTAGGTAAAAGTAGTTGTATGGGAAGAGGCATGGGTGGAGTGATCTCTTAAAAGTTTGACATATTCTTCCTTGGACATTTTTTATTTTTTTTTTGAAAGATTCTTCCTTGAACATGGTAATTGTGTCACATGAAATACTCGACTCAACAGGAATGGCAGACCAGAACACTAATGTTTGAAATATCGGTATCGCGTTACGTATTGCACCCTTGGGATGCAAATATGTATCAGTTATCGCATGGGATATATTGATTGTATCGTTCTTGTTGGAAACATGGGGAAACATTGCGAAATTGGTAGAATTTTTCAATGAAACTTCATTGATTGTTAAAAAAGACATCAATACACTTATAAATCAAAACATTACCAAAAAAAAAAAAAAAAAAAAAAAAACAGAGAGAGAAAGAAAGAAAGAAAGAAAGAAAGAATGCACATAATTGTTTTCTTTGTATGGGGTCTTAATCCATGCATAGCCTAACTGAATTAATGCCAATATATTCAAAGTCTATTCATATAATTTATAAATGTTAGAAGAAGTATAGAAACACAAGAAATACATTCAAAAGCAACAGAAGAATCACTAGGGGTTTCATACATGTTTGATTTTATGTTTGGACACAAAGATTACAACCGATTTGTGAGAAATTGGAAAATTTTGATTATTTTCAATTTCCCACAACTCGACTCATCTCCTCCAAATTTCAAAATCAAAGCTCAAACATGAAAAATCATGGATTTGTAACAATTTGACATTGATTTAACATGATTTACAAAAAATAATAATAATAATAATAATAATAATAATAAATAAATAAGAAAATAAAAAATGCTCACCAGATTGAACATGTGGGATATATCCCACTACTTGTGCGTTTCGTATTGCATAGGTGAGATACAAGATATTTCGTGGGATATATCGTTGATGCTTAAAACACTGCAAAACACATACCCTTTAAAACCATCATCCAATAAGCAGACTTGATTAGCCCAAGATGGCTTTCCAACTATGTTCCAACATGTATTAATCATATAATTGTTGAGGCCACAATGTGAACAATGTCGATTACATGACCACAACCATGACCACCACCAGAATTTGTGCCATGACCGTCCTAAGTATTCCTACCTCCAACACAACTTCCCCCTCAGTCTCTTCCTCCAAACCGACCACTGCGACCATGATTGTGTCAACTCCCCCGATCACCTCTGTCAAATGCAAAGATAATGCAGACCAATCAAATAGTGAGGAACCCTGTGTGGTCATACTAGTTGTACACTAAACATTAGCAAATGCCTTTATGACTGATGGGATATCCTTCCTCTAAGAATATGAGCACTCACGGGTTCAAACTCAGGTCAGAGGCTAGAGAGGAATTTGGCGACACAGAACTCCTCCCTCTACCTTCACCTTCGCATAGTCTCAATGTCTATTGGCATCGATTGATACACATTCAATTCTTCCTGCATACCCCACAAGATTGTACTCTCATACTCTTCTCTTTGCCGTAATAAAAATATATTCTGTAGAAGCTCATAGATACGAGTTAGGTTCTTCTCACCCAAATACATCTTCAAGTTATCCCAGACTTCTTTGGTGGTCTTGAAGAAGATGATAGTCGCACTAATATGTAGCTCCATTCTACTCCACAAAAATGCCCTTATTTGAGTATCTTATGCTACCCAATCATCATAGTCCGTCACGATTTCAAAAGGTTTAGGGGACGTTGGATATTTCACCTTTCTCTTTCCTGTCAGAAAAACCTCTACAGATGTAGTCCACTGTAGATAGTTTGTTTCATTCAGTTTAGTCGATGTGATTTGGAGGGACATCGACTTAGACGGAGACTTATTTTTTTTAATTCATTCTTGGTATCCATCTTAATAAAAAGAACTTTGAACACACACTAGTGGAAACTTTCAATTGAATTGGACGTCACACTAGTAGGATGTATATATAGATGAACATAATCAACTAGATCATTACTTGCCTTTTTGGCTTTCATCCATACACTTTTTTTCTACCTGTACCATCAACAACCTTCACACAACTCGTCTTCAAATCTGACATTAACCTTCAGATCTAACAGTAGATGAGAAATGGCCCACTTTGACCCATCACACAAGTGGACCTTAAGCACCTTTGTTGAACATGATTACACCACTCACCAAGTGGTGGCACAACAAGGGAAAGGAATTAGGTTCGGTCAGCCCAAGCACGTTGGAGTTTCTCCAGAACGAAGAAAGACAAAAAGAAAGAAGAGAAAATGAAGGAGAGAGAGAATGGCAAGATATCGGATCAATCACACTCTAATACCATGAAGTTTTTTTTTTTTTTTTTGGGGGGGGAGGGTCGACTCGAAGACTCACTTAATCTCTATTCGACTTGACTCAATATTTAAGAAATGGATTAAGGGATATTTAGAGTAATAGCAGATATAGATAAAATTGGGCAAATTAGTCTCAACAGAGTGCTTGTGTATTGGTGGAAGGGTTCAATTCACTTCCTCTTTTTTTTAGGGTCAATGTCGGTGTTTCCATGCTTCTTTTTTTTTACACAACACGCTTTGGGCAGGAACTGCAGCACATTAAAAAAAAAAAATTTAATTAAATAATAATACTAATAATATTTAAAATTTTAAAAAAAATTTTAAAAAATTTATTTAAAAAAAAAAAACAAATGACTGAAACCAAAACAAGGGCACTAATCAGCTCTCCCTGAGAGTAGCCAAGCCCACACGATCCAGAACTAGGTTCCCACGGATGGCCAAGGGGAGATCAGCCGGACACTCGAAGTTGATGTTGGACTGAGAGGTGCTGCCTAGCCGAGCTAAGCCGTCAGCGACCACATTCACTTCTCTAAGAGAGAAGACGATACCATGAAGTTAATCATAAAGAAAAGAGGAGAGGAGAAGACGAATGATAAGAGGAAAGATGAAATAGAGAGAGGGATTTTCCAACCCGTCACACGTCCCACCTCTCTCTTTTATTAGTAGGGTAATCACTAATCTTAGGAAAATTACAATTATAAACAAAACATATGATCAAGCCTAGCATAAACATATGATCAAGCCCAACATAAACCCAAACCTATATGTAGACCACACATGTGACTAAGGTGGCCCACACATGTGGTCATAATCCACCAACAAACAAAACATACTCAAATCTTTGGATTCAAGAAGAAAAAATCAATTTAGGGATTTAAAAATATATATATATATGGCACACACGTGCACCTTTTTTTATATTAAAAATCCCTATATGGTTTTTTTTTTCATCACGAATCCAAAGATTTTAAGTGTGTTTTGTGGAAGCCAACGAACAAGAGAATCTCCAAAAATGAGTTTCTCTTCCCCAATCTTACAATGAAAGAAAAAATGGTGAAGATAGCAAAATGAGACGAAACTGTACCTTTATAGTAGAGTTGGATGAGTTTGACTAGTCCTAATTCAGAGGATATTCGGATGGTTTTATGTTCATGTAATCGACTCTTCCAAGTCAAGTTGGTTCGATCATTGGTATCTTGGAGTCCAATGGAATTTTTTTTTTCTATCAATGTTCTAAATCAGCCAACCCCAATTATTTGGGATAAGGCTTAGATGACAAGATGATGATCAATATTCTGAATGTAAAGTATCAACATTTAAGAATATAAAATGATCCAGTGAGGCATAAAATTGAAGCACAAATTACAAAACAAGACTATCTCCATTAAATTAATTCTTGCAGTTCATAAAGCCAAGAGTCGGTTGGCAAAAGAGCAATATCTAAGTGAGGTAATGCTAGTTTCCCACCTACGCATGGCCAAAATACCAATGTGGCACATGTGCTGCATCCAAGCCATGCATCAGGTGGTGCCCGACACATAGAGGCCATGGTCAGAAACCAGGGTGATCCAACCATAAGGTAGGCCAAATGCATACATTAAATGTGACCCATTGTAGATGTTTCTTTGAAAATATGTATGCCCACCTAAAATTTGAACAGGCTAGGTATTTAGGGCAAGGCATCTAAGATGTGGCCCACCTGATGCACAGTTTGAATGGACCCGTCTGCTACATGACCACATGTAGGTGGGCATATACAGACTAGCATGCAGAATAAGCAACCCTCATCTGAATATCCCATGAACTGGGCAATGAGACCATCCTCTTCAAAATAATCTATGCATTAAAATTCGACATACTGTGACAAATCAATGTCATTGCAGCCATCTTCCTTGTTCATTCCACCATATGCAGACGATGCACCTGGTCCTATGACAAAAATGAATAAAATGAAATTAACTTCTAAAGTAGAAAATATGTACCACAAATTGAGTTACCACTACATGAATCAAGAATTACATAATAAAAATCCCTCTATTGCTTGGAATACCGCGACAGCAAGATTTTCCGAGAAAACAGTCAAAACACACAAAGCCTAACACTATCAGATTCACTTCTGAGATTATTGACATCAAGAGTTATCAACGGTTAAAAGTGGTTTTGATGTGAGAAAAGGATCAAATACAACAAGTTGCATAACAGGTTCATCATAGACCTAGTTCCTTTGAACAGGTAGAGCAGTCCATTACTACTGACTCTCGGTAAGTGATAATGAAATGAATAAACCAGGCGATTCTAATAGATTAGGGTAATATTATTAGATTAGGATATTTTCTTATTTGTGAAGATGTGTATCTCATAAGGTCTCTACAGATCTCTCTCCTTTTCTACATATTCATGTCATTCTCAGTGAAGTAAATACGTTAAAGTTTCCACAATGCATTCTCTTGTGGTTTAACATGGTTTTAGAGCTAAAACTAACAACTGTGCAAAAAACCCCACCGGAAATCCATTCTGCAAACTCGTCATATCTGGCAACAAGGTCGCTTCTCCTTTTCCTTCATACTTCTTTCCCTCGTCACCATTGATTTCAGCAACATCATCACCAAAACCCTCTTTCATCTCCTCCGTTGTTGGCAACGCCAAAACTCTATCACCGTTCCCGCCGCCCACAACCTTCTTTTCATCCGGCATCAGCATCCCATATTTCCCCATCCAGCATCACAGCTGGTCACCTACATCTACCGCTGCCTTTGCATCAGCCCTGTTACCCCCGATTTGCAGCCAGAATCAATGTTGCAACCTGACGCCCATCTTCTTCCCTGTCATCGTCCAAACACATCATCAGATCTGCCATTGCTGGACCTGCTACTTTGTTCAACAGCTGTCACCATCAGACCCAGCCATTTAGTGTCTTTTGCAACCGGATCTCCTCTTCTTCGGAAACGTCATCCCCAGGTCAGGCCATTGATGAAGCCAAAACGCACCTCTATCAGGCCCCAAGTTAGGGCCCTTCATCTTCCCCATCCATCATCCGTCTATGCCCTTGATCAAGCATCTCTGACTGCTGATCCAGTCCATTACATCTTCTCTGTTCATTTGTCTGCCAATTCAGGCCATTGTTCACATTGTGGCTCCATCATCGATATCTGATGTTCATCACCAACACCCCTGAATCCATTCACAGCCACTTCACCAACCGTCATCACACCACCGCTGCTTCACAGCCATTGGTGTCACCACCATCTAGCCAAATCCAGAACTTATCGGCTCCCTGAATTTCCCTGCTACAATGATTGCCGCCTCGGCCACCCATCTCTGTCATCTTCTCCACTTTTATCAGTGCTTGAACCCACCCTCTCTTGATGTTCAGATTAGAGTCAAGAGATCTGTGACAAGAACATCCCACAAGTCTCTCTCAATTCGATTAAAGATCCCTTCTTTTTCATCCCAAACTCAATTTCTTCTTTTTTTATCATGGTATGAAGGAGGGACATCCGCAAAATCTCTTTTAATCCCATTCAAAACCCGATGCAGGACATGAAATTTAAATATGATATGCAAGATTTCATGCTTAGATCATACTAATTCAAAACAATCACATAATAATTCCACATCCCACACAAAAACTCAAACATTCAAGTAAAGGGGAATCTGCACGGGTCCAGGCCTACCCATGCTAGGGCTGGATCTGTAAAAAATTATAAATCAAACGATGCTCAAAGATAAGTAATAATCATCCACACATGCACAGCAATCAATCTATAATCCAAGGGATACACCAATTTCAATTTAAGGAAACCCCTAGGGTGAGAAAAGTGGCAAATAAATTAAGGATAATGCAATCTAGGGTTAGGGTTTATAAAAAATAGATATGAGAGGGTAAAATAAGAAGAAAACCTGAACCATAAGACAGTTCCCGCGTGCGGACAGCGGCAGGGCTAGGCGCACGAGCCTGGCCGCACGTGCGAGCAGGGCCTGATTTCTGAAATAGACTCCTTGGCGCTAGTCGGCCAAGGGGGTTCTTCAAACCCTCCAAGTTTCGTGGCGATCCAACGTACGATCTGTGCGCAGTGCTCCGTCGAAGTTTCGACCCTCCTATAGGGCCAGATTCTGGAAACTGGCTGTAAGAAGAAGAACAACTGCAAAAACTGGTGGATTCAAAGTAAGGATGATTGTATAAAGTGAGATATATGGATGGAATGGGGTAGGGGTGGATGGGGATAGATGTGGCTTCACACCACGGTAGTTAGCCCTTCAAAAAGGGAGGGCTTCGCACCCACTTGAATTTTTCCACAACTCAGAAACTCAGAAAGTAGAAAAAAACTTGCAGGAATTTTTTTATTAAACTTCAATGAATCAAAAGAACTACAAGGCATACCTATTTATAGGAAAACCCCATACCCCAAAACTCACGCCATGTGCGCAACCTATTATTTAGCAATTAAGTAAATCAAAATAAAAACTAATCAAAGAAATCTAAAGCGTTCATGATATTCTAAATAATATAAATAATCAAAATATAAAATATAAAATCAATCCAACTAGTGGGTCACGATCATGAGATCCAATGATGGACTTTACTTGGCTATCGAGCCCACTCTCTTGAACCAAAACTCCGTCTTCTAACTAGGAGGCCCTTCTTGGACGTCGTCATCGAGCCAGATCGACTGTGGGGCCCTCCCTCTCCTTGTGTACGTGCGTGGGGGATGCGTGCGTACGCGTGCGCATGTGCGTGTGATGTCCCATCAATTCTCCCCGTCTGCGAAGATTTTGCCACTGACGAAATAAAACTCTTGAACTGCTCCAGGATGTCAGTATCAACTCTCTGAAATTCCTCATTAGTGAGTCACGTGTTGTCTGAAGCTGGGGGTGACTTCCATTTAACCAGGTACTTCTAAGACCCGCCCTCCAGCGTTGAAACTATCTGATGGTCCATAATATCCTCTATTTCCTCTCTATGTGTGTGAAGGTTAGGTGTGGTAGGTAGAGGCTGGGAAGAAAGGTCAGGAAGAGTAGGTATGGAAGGCAGAGGCTAGGAAAATGGGTCAGGACGGGTAGGTATGGGACGTAGAGGCTGGAAAAAAAGATCAGGAAGAATAGGTATGGGAGGTAAAGGCTGGAAAAAATGGGTTAGGACGGGTAGGTATGGGACATAAAGGCTGAAAAAATGGGTCGGGAGGGGGTCATGGATCAAAGGAAAGGTCTGGGGAATCAAGATGGTTAGGCGAAAAGCTAGACAATGCATCAATAGCCCCTTGAAATACAGCTAGATCTTCCACATTGAATGTGCAACTAATTCCCGTGGAGGGTGGAAGATTTGTCACATACCCATTGAGACCGTTTCGTTTTATAATTTTGAATGGTCCAGCGCTATGTGCGTGTAATTTTCGAACAGCTGCCTGAGGGTACCGCTCTAGCCTGATGCGGGTCATCACAGAATCCCTTACACTGAATTCCTTGAAACATTTATTTTAGTCTATAGAAAATTTGTAATGCTCATTATTAGTAATAATCTTTCGCCTGATTTCTTGATGCAATGAATGTATGTAATGCACAAAAGACTCTGCAGACTCTGATGGCCTATGGGACAATAACATAGGGACAAAATCAATAGGCTTCCTAGGCTTGTAACCAGTAACGACCTCAAAAGGACTCAAACCGATGGACTTATTGACAGAAATATTGAATGCAAACTCGGCTATGGGTAATACGATGTCTTATGTCCTAGTATGCTCTATATCCCTCATAGGTGGAGACTCATCCGGTAGGTCATCACGAAAGACATCATGGAACTCATCCACTACCAGAATGGCCTCAGTGGGTAACTCTACACTAGCCTCTGGTGCACCCTCTCTATCCACAAGGCCGTGCATGTTGTACCACTCAAAATAGCGGTCTTGATGTCCCTCATGGGGTGGGTGCACGAGTGCATGCCCATGACTAATTCCTCGGCCAACTTCATTCATTGGTCTATCCTCCTAGCCATCTACCTGAGATTGGGCATCTACCCCAATGGTAGGGTTTGTCCCCGCAGAGGCCTTTAGTTGAGTAATGCGCGCATTACCCAACTAAAGGTATGAGAGGGTAAAATAAGAAGAAAACCTGAACCATAAGACAATTCCCGCATGCGGACGGCGGTAGGGCCAGGCACACGTACGCACAAGCCTGGCCGCACGTGCGAGCGGGGCTCGATTTTCGAAACAGACTCCTTAGCTTTGGTCGGCCAAGGGGGGTGTTCCTCAACTTTTCCACAGGAGGACACCCAAACATTCCAACCACGTCACAGAATCTAACAATTTGTTAATGAGATATAGCAACAAGGGTAAGTATGGAATGGTTGAGAAGAAGAAAGAGAATGTAAGTGCGAAACATATTTACCTCATTACTGAAAGTGTCTTTCCTCGTACAGTCGGGGAATAAGTGATTGTACACCTCATGTACATTCATCTTCAATGAATTGTCTTTGTAGAGATTCCGGCAGTAGTGGTATTTGGGACTTAGGAAATATGCTGAAAACCAACATTTACACATCATTACAGTAGTCGTTTATTACTACATATAGACAAGAAAAATCATAAAAGTACTTACCAGCCTGATGTAGTGGGTGAGAAAGTGTCCTTTCTCAACAATTGTCTATTATTACGTGCACCCACTTATGTGCATTGGGGCTTTAGCCTTGATGGCCTCTTTCATCAGCTGTACGGACGGATAAAACGACTCCATAGACAGATTTGTCTCATTGTTCATCATCCTCAACACCACATAAATGGGTTCTAGAATACCCACTACACTATGCATGCGATCCCAGAATGTATTTGTCAACACAAGTTCATCGATTCTCCAGGTAACTCTCTCCACCCTCTTTTTTCATTCTTCATATTCTTGAGAAGGAAAAAGCTCCCGTAACCCCTGTTTGTGTTTGACGAGGCTACTAAAGGTAATATAATTTGTGGCCAACCGCGTCGCCCAGGGGCGCACTATATCCCCACCACACCTCTCGCATATCACGGCTAATAACCATATGTGGTTGTATATAAAGTTTGTGATGAGTCGTGCGCCAGTAATAACGGTCTTCATTAACGGCCTATCCCCGATCGCCTCCAGCATGAGATTGATGCAATGGGTTACGCAAAGGGTCCAATACATATTATACTTGTCCTAAATATCTTTTCCCGCCTTGACAAATGCACTCCAATTGTCCATAACAAATTGCACAATGTTTCTCCTCCCAACACCACGCATAACATTGTGCATTAGTTTGTAAATGTAGTTCACATCTTTAATCTTATTACTCACATCTTCAGACTTTAGGAACATCGCCCGTCCCCTACAATAGACCATAAAATTTATGACCGACATCTTCGTCAGCCCAGTCCAACCGTCACACATGGTGCAACAACTCCCATGACTGCTTATATGAATCCACACGTGGTAGCCCATATGGACACACGTGCGTGCGTGCGTGTTCATGTGTGGATGAATAGGGGGAAAAGAAAACTGAGATGGATTGGGTTGGGTTTTAATGGGTTTAGAGGAGTTACAAGGGAAGAAGAAAAGTGAAGAAAGGGTGTACCATTTTGGAGAAGAGAAAGAGGAAGAAAAACACCACCTTAGAGGAATCCACCACCAAGCAAACTTCTAACTTCCACAATTCGATTGGAATGGAGGGTTTTCTCACAACTCCCCCCCTCCCCCGATTACAAACATGCCACTCACTTAAATGGCATGGCCCATCATCTAAAATAAGCAAACTAAAGCACTTACCGTCAACCTTAACCTTCAAATAAATCTTTAAAATAGCCACACACAAAAAAAAAAAAAAAACAGGGTCCAAGGGGCCCAAATTAGGAAGATCTGGTGTCGGGTAGCCTGATCAACAAGATCCAACGGTTAAATCGACAGGAAAAAATATCATATGACTAAAACTATCTCCCAAGTAGCCCACATGCATCGTCGCTAAGTGGGGTCTTCCTTATACATGTCCAATGCATGTGGGGTCTTCAAAGTGACCCAGTGGGCCCCATCTGGAACTCGTCTCCCATCCACAAAGAAAGTCGCACTGATGTGGGTAGTCACCTCCATCTCTGGTACACCCAAGTAGGTCCTCTGATGTCCCCATCATTGAATCATTATTTAATGGAACATCCAATCTATTACCTCTCATTCATTTTCAATCTTTTTCTTTCTTCTTTCATTCTAATAGATTCCACACCAATCTGAAGGAAGGCTTGCATTACATGATGTTAACCATCCAATCTATTGCTTTTTTAAATGGAGAACTACCACAAAAACAACCAACATCCGAAGTGTTAAAATCATGGCTTTAAATATCCATATCGTACTGGCTGATATGGCATATCGTATTGGAAGACACCTATCCCCAAAATGAGCATCAAAACGTTCAATCCAACAGTCGATGGCCATAACTGCAAACAATTTCAATAACAATACCAATATGCCCAACCCGTAACCCTTTTTACTTTTTTCAACTCACTCATTTTTAACTTTTCTTCATCAGTTCAACCTTAGGAAGCTTAGAAACCAATTTTTTTTTATTAGATGTAGGCCTACTTCCAGTATCAAGATTTGAATGGGATTCAATGAATCGAAGTGGAGTGGGTGGATCATTGTGGAAAATTAGAAAAGAAGGTAAATCATCACCTTTTTTCCTTTCTCGTTTTTCTTGTTCTTGTTGTATTTCAACGTTATGTGCCTTAATCCACCAAACATACTTGCTTGGTGTTCAATTAGGGGCCTATTTTGTTGATTTTCAAAAAAAAAAAAAAATCATATGTTTAATAATTTTTCCCTACTTTTTATCAGTTGTAATCATGCATACTAAAATAAATAAATTGTGACTTTTACAAAGTAAAATGGTATAGGCTATGGCAGAGCCATCAACCCTTTTAGCCCAAGAGGAGAGGGCCGAAAGGCACTCAAGTTGTTGTACCATTCCAGTTGGTTCGAAAGGGGAAAGCAATGGGGGCAAGAGCGGTGAGGATGGACCACCGAGTTTGGTAGTATGTGACCCACCAAATATTGAAGATGCACCAGTGGATAGAGTTGGGCAGAAATGGACCGATCCGATCCGACACGATCCGCTCTGAACCGTTTCGAACCAAAGGCCAAGATCGGGGTGAATCGAGTTGGCCCAGTCAGATCCGACCGTAAATCGGATCGAGTTCGGATCAATAGTAAATCCGGACCAATCTGATCCGTTATCCGATCTGATTGGATCCGATTCGATCTGCACAATGTTTATTCAACATTGTTTCTTATAATGTTGTCCACTTGAGATTGGGATATACCTCATTTTTTGTTTAATACCATAAAATGATCTAGAAAAATAGATGGACAGCATGGATGAAATAAATACATCATGGTGGGGTCCACAGAGCACAGACTACCCAACATTGGCTGATGGCAGGGGGAGTAGCCAATCCGTCTTCTCACCCTTGGGTCTGACCGACAGCTGATTTTTCTCTTGAGTATGGTAGTCCACGCGACCACAGATGATCTTTTACCCACAATGCTACATCCTCATAGTCAGAACCGTTCATACCATGGGCCTCACTAGAATGGGCCATGATCAAGGAAATTGGATACGTCATAGCCATCCGATTAGTGGATCTCAACTTGCCAAGCAGAATAGGTGGTATTATTGCCGTAACATTTCCTTCTCTTGGAAATGGCGTAACCATCCGATCAATGGATGTAATGTTAACATCATAGTGCATCCTTTGTGGGGCCCATTGGATGAACGGCTCTAATATCTGAGAGTTGTTTGGGAAGATTTGAAGGGTGTACGACCCGCGTGCTATCATAACATGGCAACTTCTCTCTCACCTGCTTTATCGAGCCACGAGCTCTCTGACAGACGCGGGTTTCAAGTGAAAGCCTTTCACACGAAGTTCTTATGTGGGATGCTAGGTGGGTCCCACCGTGATGTTTGTGATAAATCCACACCGTCCATCCGTTTTGGGAGCTCATTTTAGGACATGTGGCCAAAAATGAATTGTATCCAAAACTCAAGTGGCCCTTACGAGAGGAAACATTGTAGATTCAATGACCACCTTTGTCGGTTTTCCCTCTCATCCGGCACACTCTAGCTTCAGATCCACCTATTTTTTGGTATCATGTCCAAAAATGAGCTCTTACAACTGATGGACAATGTGGATTTCTTACAAATATCACTATGGGCCCACATAGCATCCCAATACAAAAAACCTCTCCCAATAAAAGAATCCGGACGTGGATTGGCAGGTGTACCACACACCCAGACGTCAGCAAGTTCTGTGGGTCCCATATAAGGTATGTGTTATATCTAAACCATCCATCCATTCGGCGGGCATGTCTTAAGGCTTGATCTGAAAAGTAAGACAAATCTAAAGATCAAGTGGACCACACTGTAAAAGGTAGTGGGGGTTGAACGTCTACTATTGAAACTCTTTTAAGGGTCAAGAAGATTCGATCCAAACCATACCTAACCCAATCTGACTCGATTTTCCTGACCGAGTCGGACTTGGTTCGGGTCAGGCCAGCAGTGCAACGAATCGGATCGAGTCAGAGGACTCGGACTTGGTTCCAGATCGGATCGAGTTCGGGTTGGGCATTGGAAATTTCGGACTGAGTCGAGTTGGGCCCAATCCGGTCCGACTCGACTCGATGCCCACCTCTACCTGTGGACGCGTGGCAACAATGCAGGGCCTCATAAAGGTAATAGGACAACAATTTCCTTATTTATCATTTTCAAGTTTCAAAGGCTACAATGAACCTTGAATTAGGCTATCTTCCGAGGTGGCATGGTTTCAACAGGTGTGTCCATGTGGTGAGGTGGCATCTTGGCATGGCAAATGTCATGTGCACTTTGTAAGGAGCATTCCCAAAGGTAACATGTGCATTGAGAAGCCTGTAGCAATAGATGAGTGTCTCAATTCAAGGGTGGTCTGAACTTTTAATCATAGGATGGCTTGGAATGGGAATAGGGGTTGTCTGACAATTTTCTCCATATCTTTAACCTACGTCCAAGCTATTATATGAGTGGAATGAGTTCTCTCAACAATAATAGTTTTGAATTTGTCCATAGGTATTTATGATGGGAAGCAGGCCAAAGGCCCAAGTAACCAGCCTAAATTCTAAAGTTGGACCAAGATGTGGAGAGTCTAAGTAGAGCACTTGGAGGGAGTAGAGAGAGAGGACCAGACGTGCAAGGATCCTCCAAAATGAATACGCCGACGAAAGCGAGATGCTGGACACTCTTGCCCATCATCTGAAATTGCACGTGGTGGGCCAACGAGCTATGCGCAGAAGCTTGGTGGAGCTAAGAAATGGTGGTTGTCCTAAAGGAGGTGATTAGGACCAAATAAAAATTATAGCTTTTAAAACACAATTGCCTAACTTGCTATTAGAGGGTCTAATCACATAGACTACAAAAAATGTGGCAATCAAGCAACTAGTCTATGAACATGATAATGTACATATGTGTGTGTGGGATGTGCTACCTATCAACTCCTAGCATTCATCTGATTCATGCACAGATATAATTAAACATTCAATCTCATAAGCATAATTAAATAAGTGCTCAAATACAATCTCAAACACAAGCATGTATAATAGTTCGGTTTCCCTACTCCACTGCCGGCAGACGCACTCAACCCGCTAGTGTACCGGATTTCACTATCGTAGGTTTTAAATCAAGTTCACATCTAACCTTTACAGTCCTACACAAGGACCGACTCCCACAAGACTCTGGTTATTCTTTAGGCTCTCCATGAACCTCGATCCTATACAAGAACCTACTGATGCACACTCCCGTCGGAGGCTCCCGCAAGAGACTTTAGTTGGTTTACTATCAGCTAACCAACAACCTCAGTCCTAATCCAAAGACCTATGTTTACTCCCTCCGAAGGCTCCCACAGAGACCAACACGTACACACTCTTGTCTGGTGAATTTGGCCGTACACAAGAACCTATCAAGTTTGGGTCACAAACTTTTACCCTCAATCCGAAACAAGGAAAGAGAGTATACGAACTCTTACAAATGACAACTTGTCAGATTGAGCTCCTTTTGTAGTGTCGTCTCAGTTTGCTTGATTGATGCTCTCTCGTGCTTCAATCAACTCCCCTTTACTCCCCCCGAACATGTTGTTAATGCTTTACCAAAAATTCAGCTCCAAGATCAAACACCTTACATGTAGTGCTCCTTTGAGGTGACCAAGGTGATGGGAGGTTGGGTAGAATCTCCTACAACTAATAGGAAGTTGTAATGCCTAGGGGATTCACCAAAATAGGTGTCCTAGAGGGTTTCAGACAAAGATTTAACTATTGGTTCAAGTCTAATCTTTAGAAAAGGGTGGAGAACAAGTTCATCTTTATCACTGATGATGGAATCCTCTTTCAAGTGATAAATCACATGGAAGATAACTTAGATCTCATGGACTAAGAAGCTTGGGATGAGGGATATGATCATGGAATCACCTAAGCTTCTATTACAGCAAAAACCTATCCAAATGCCCTTTATAAGGAGTTCAAGCTCCAACAGTCAAAAAATGGGCAAATAACAACCCTGTCAATGGCATCGAGTGTGCCTTCGATGGCATCAAGAAAATAGAATTTATAATTGAAATGTTGCTGGACAATTTACACATTATTACCCAATGCCATCGAGTAGTCTTCGATGGCATCGAGGGGACCCTTCGATGGGGCCTTGATACCATCGAGTAGCTTAGATAAAAGATCGCTCTACTAGACAGATCTGAGTTACCTACTTGATTCCATCGAGGCGATCTTCGATGCCATCGAAGACCCCTCGAGGTGATGCAGGACATGAAATTTAAACATGTTATGCAAGATCTCAGGTTTATATCATACTAATTCAAAAACAATCACATTATAATTACACATCCCACACAAAAGCTCAAACATTCAAGCAAGAGGAATCTGTGCAGGCTAGGACTGGATCAATAAAATTATAGACCAAACGATGCTCAAAGGGAAATAGAAATCATCCACACGCGCACAACAATCAATTCCTAATTTAAGGGATGCACCAATTTCAATTCAAGGAACCCTAGGGTGAGAAAATGGGCAAGTAAATTAAGGATAATACAATCTAGGGTTAGGGTTGATGAAAAATATGTATGAAAAGGGAAAAACAAGAAGAAAACCTGAACCAAAGACAACTCACGCGTGCAGACTGCGGCCCGGGCCTGACGCACGTGCGCAGGGGGGCTGGCCACACATGCGATGGGGGCCTGAATCCCCAAACAACTTCCTTGACCCTGGTCAGCCAGGAGGGGACTTTCAACCCTCCAAAGCTCGTGGCGATCCGACGTGAGGTCGGGGTGTGGTGCTCCATCGAAGTTTCAACCCTCTTGCAGGGCCAGATTCTAGAACTAGCTGTAGGAAAGAGAACGGCTGCAAAAACAAGCGGATTTAAAGCAAGAATGATTGTAGAAGGTGAGAGATATGGATGGAAGAACATGGGGGCGGATTGGGATAGACATGGCTTTACACCACAGTAGTTAGCCCTTCGAAAAGGGAGGGCTTCGCACCCACTTTGAATTTTTCCACAACTCAGAAACTCAGAGAGTAGAAAAAAAACACGCAAAAATTTTTATTCAACTTCAATGAATCAAAAGAACTACAAGGGGCGCCTATTTATAGAAAAACCCTGTACCCAAGACTCGTGCCATGTACGCAACCTATTACTTAGCGATGAAGTAAACCAAAATAAAAACTAACCAAAGAAATCTAAGGTGTTCATGATATTCTAAATAACATAAATAATCAAAACCTAAAATATGAACTTAATCTGACTAGTGGACCACGATCATGAGATCCCATAATGGGCTTTACTTAACTATCGGGCCCACTCTTTTAAACCAAAACTCTTATCTTCTAACTAAGAGGCCCTCCATGGACGTCGTCATCAAGCCAGATCGACGGTGGGTCCCTCCTCCTTGCGTACGTGCATTGGGGGGGGGGGGGGGGCATGCGTGCGAGTGTGCATGTGATGTCCCCATCACAAGGTATGCTCGATGAAATCGAGCACCCCACTCAAAAGACTGTTATTTTGGGCATATGATTTCACAGCAACTTTGCATCTCTTATAGTCTTACTTATCATGTTCCAATTAAGCCCCTAAAGCTAAGGGATGATCGACAAGATTTACATATTAGGTCAGGATCATCTACAGGTTCAATGGGTTGTTTTAGGTCAAGGGTTAGGGTCACCAAGGCAATGCATTTACCTATTCTTTGCTCCATGATGCTCGTGTGCTCTTGTGTCTTTGGTCTTCAGCTTCGAAGGGCTCAACCGACTACATGACACATGGACTCACATTATTAACAAATAAGATGCACAAATCAGTGCATTAACATCCTCTTCATAGCTCATATCAAGCATGTAGTGAGGAATTTTGTTTTGTTAAGAACTATTAGGTGAATCACATCTAGGAAGAGAAGTCAATGCAGATGCAATGGGTATGGGTAAAAGGTTGGTGCTATCTCCTAAAGAGAAATGGAAAAGTTGCAATGAATGGGCATGGGCAAAAAGCTGGTGCTATCTCCTCTTCATAGCTCATACCGAGCATTGAGTGAGAAATTTGTTTTGTCAAGGGAGGAACTATAGGGCAAATCGCATCTAGGAAGAGGAGATCTCAACGCAGATGCAATCAATCAATATGGTAAATAGCTGGTGTTATCAGCTAAAGAGAAACGAAAAACAACCGGCTTGTGGATTGTTGATTTGCATTGGGAAAGAAGTTAAGAGTTTCATTCAGTGACAACCAAGGTATTCCGTATCGGTAGCGGTGGTCATAACGGTCAACCATTACCGATACGGGTATTGGTCGTAAGGGCCAATATAGTACAGGGGTGTAATGACCATTACAACCCCCGTAACAGTTGAAAACATATTTTTGCCTGAAAAAAGCTAGAAAAATATTTTAAAAATCCATAATAATGTAAATATTCTAAATATGTATTCATTTTTTTCAACATGTTTATGGTAGCATAACGGTCCACTCTTTGGTGAATGTTGTGTCGTGTTGTCTAGTGAATTTATGAACATGGTTGTCTTTAATGTTAACGCATCACAATTAAGCATTAAAGCTAGCGTTCGGGGAAAAAATGCATAATACCACTTTCTTCAAATTTTTTTTTTTAAAAAAAAAAGCCCCTCGGAGCTTCTATTCGCTCAAATTGCTTTAATATACGCTTTTAATCCTAAAAACTGTAATAAGTGTCAAATAACCACTTGCTCTAAAAGCTCGAGCCTTTAAAGGATGGTGAATCAATGTACATTAAGCGACTTTAACACTCTCCCGCATGTGCAAGGTGGAGATCCGCATGGGAACATATTGGGCAAGGGTGGAGGGACACTCACACCATAAAAAATGGCTTCCCATGAGAAAATATATTACGGAGGCATATTTACTGCTCCTGGGATTCGAAACTTGACATTCTGCTCTAATACCATGTCAAACAACCACTTGCTCTAAAAGCTTGAGCCTTTAGAGGATATGGTGAATCAATGTATATTAAAGGGACTTTAACAGTAGGAGTGGTCGAAATCTGCTATATAGAATTATCTAGGAGAGTTTTTGGAATGAGAAAAGTGAAATAATGAGGAGAAATTTTGATTTAAATTTTTTTTTTAAATGATCATTTTTCAACCATTACAGGGGTAACAATCGTTATGCCCCGTAACAGCTGTTACGGCCCCCATAACGATCGATACGAATCCAAAAAAAAAAAACCAACTGCCCCATTTCATCCCCGTATCGCATAATGGTCGCGGCCTTTACCTAATACGTATCGGCCTTTATGTTCGTATCATAACGGATATGGAACTCCTTGGTGACAACAAAGAGGACTTTTATGCATTGATTAAGTTTATGAAGGACAAGTGAAAAGGCATGCATGAGTCACTGAGTCTTATTCCTTCAATAAGCTATGAAAAGGGGAAGGGAAATTAAGGAATTGCACAAACAAGAGTTACACGAGGGAGAAAAAGGGGAGGGAGAATGGAAGCATTTCCTAATTAGTCGGGTGTCATAAGAAGAAGGGGGGGCTAATAAAGCCATGCATGCTCGGAAGGCCACATCATAATCAGAAAATAAACGTATTATACGTGCATTTAATGTTTTTGTGAAAAACATTTAGGGCACGTTTGTTTTGCCGACTTCTGTGGTAAAGGAACATAAATTGGTCATCATTACTATTTCACAACATTTATTTAAACTGGTATTTATGGCACATATTTCGAGGGTCAAATACAAATGTAATATGAGACAAGTAAAGAAATTTGTAATCATTATAAATTTATATTATATTGTAGTGGAAACTCCAATCCACCCATCAACATCAATTTATTTCAATGATGATTTGACATTGAAGTGATATAAAATTGCGATCATTACATTTTTTACCACGATAAACCAAATAATGTAATTGGTGCCATTATTGTGGTCAAATGCAATTAATGTCACTAGACAAGTAATTCTCATAGCCCATTTCCTTTACTGTTGTAATTGGAAAAACAAACAAGCCCTAATACATTGGATAATTCAAAGATATGGATTACCTTGCGGATTTCTTATCTATAACATATAGAACACATATAATATGTGTTTTTTATACGTATTCACTTATAATACGGTGTGCTTAGAAAAAAGCCCTAACCTATTCAATAGAACGGCTTAGTGAACCAACATATTTTGCACTTCCCTCAACTCTCTAAATCAAATGACAGCTCATCGGTTGCCAGTTGCCCTCCCCCCATGTTGAAAAGGGAAGAGGGGAGTTTTTTTAATACTATGGTTGAGTATAATGCTTGATATGTATGTGCTCAGAAATTGTACATGTGGCATGCATCAATTCAAATTGAACTAACTAAATTATTGAACCCACTTGTTGCGAAGTCACAATCCCAAAATCAAATTGGTTGAGATACCCTAGCATTTGATTTGTGAACACTTTTGTTGAAATAGGACAATTAGATTTTCAAAGTTTTAATTGTGGAATAAATTTTTACCAATCCGATAGTGGGATAGGCAAATAAAGTTAATTTTTGTTCATGATACATCTAAACAAAGACCCATAATTTAGACAGTTCTATTTTAACTACTTGAGTTTGGTGTGCAATTTCTAAGTCCCAAAATATCATTCATCATACTCTGCTGCCAGTCTCGAAGCTTTTTGCTCCAAAGCTATTATAGTTATTTAATACTTTGAGAGGGTATAATGGTTAATAGCCATGCAAGCAAAAAATCCATAGGCATTACAGGCTAACTAAGAGTGAACTGACCAAATTGTTGGAAGCCACTATGGTAGGGTGGTGGTGCCCCTAAAATCAAAATCTTAACCTCTGATTGGTGGTCATTTGCTTGTCAAATTTGGATTTAGTAGTCAGAATGTTGACCATTTTTTAGTTCGACTTGTATAATTTTTTTATGGATGGTTAATTCAAATTTTGGACTCAATTGGACAGTTAAATTTGAATTATTTATTATTTACAATTGTTTGGTATCAATAATCAAATAAATGGTCAAAAGTAAAATAGTGAGCTGTCCAAATGTCAAGGGCAAAATGAGATGGTTACCATCAGTGTGCAATTTTTAGGTTATGCTCCATTGATGATTGGATCTCAAAGACAATCCATATGCCATTCACCTATGCCACGTGTACATTTGGAAGAGTAATCACCATTTCTAAATGGTGCCAAACTAGTCACATTAGTCTTGCCTAAAGTAGTAATTATAATTCTCAATATAAAAAAATATATATATTGAAATTTTTTGGTACTGAACTTTTCAAGGAAAACCTTATTATTTATACCCGAACATATCCATCATCAACTTTTCGACGTTCCCATTTTTTACAGCTGAATTTTAAAAAACCATATTATTCAGAGTCTACACCAAATCATACTCAATCTTTTACCATACCATATTTTTGTCATATGCCGAATTGTTAACTATCTGCCAACCAGATCATGACCATGGCTTTCCAAGATAGAAAACTTCATCTTCAGGACATCTCTTCTCCAATCCATCTGGACAAGGTAATAAAACAGGTTGAGAGGAAAGCAAGCCTTCCTTCACGTATTGGAAAACCAACAATGCATCTTTTCGACAAGGTAATAAAACAGGTCGAGAGGAAGCTTTCAAGGTGGAAGAGTTGACATCTTTCTTTAGGTGATCGTCTGATGTTAATCAAAGCGACCTTCTCGAACATGCCCCTCTACTTCATGTCTCTTTTCAAGTGCTCATAGTCTGTCCTTTGATAGATCAGAAAACCTAAGGGGTGACTTCTTGTGGAGTGGGATGGAGGGAAGCAAAATTTTCATCTTTCAAAATGAGAAGAGGTATCAACTGAGAAGGAGCAGGTATAAGGGTCTTGGATAGTGTAAAATCATAGAATCAGTAGAAATAACGAAAAGAAAAGAGAAAGGAGAGGAAAGAAGAGAGGTGTGGAACGGCTGAAATGGGAATACCTTCCCACATCCCCACGTCTTTTATTTTATCTAGGCTTTCACTTAAAAATTGAAATTACAAGAGTACCCTCCTTGCTTAAGCAATGCGAAGAGAGATTATCATATGAACCTAAACTCTACCCAAATATGTACAATAAAGCCCAACAGCCCTAAGAGTCCAACTGTGGGACCATTTAACATTTAACACTCCCCCTCAAGCTGAAGCATGGATATCATACATGTCCAACTTGGATATAAGCTTTTCAAACTAAAACTTACCAAGTGCTTTGGTGAATAAATCTACAATCTGATCATGGGATGAAATATATTGAGTGAAAATTTCTTATTGAGAGAACCTTTCCGAATGAAGTGGCAGCCGACCTCTATGTGCTTGATTCTCTCATGGGACACTGGATTATTAGCAATATGCATAGCACAATGAACCCATGAATGAGACAGACCACTTGGCCTCTTCACAACATTCTACTAAGAATATTTGCGCCCCCCCCCCCCCCCCCCCCAAAAAAAAAAAAACAACAAAATTGTAAACTAAGCAATTTTTCCCTTCCCTGTGCCTCATATATGTGACATCGCAAGCCATAAACATGGTCTCCAAGATGTCTTCTCACTACAAATGCACATTGGACCTTTGAAATAGCACTTGCAAGGACCACCATCAACCTAGAGGCTAAAATTTTAGTCGAGATCTCCACTTTCAATATAAGGGCAATGAACGAAACACCAAGATCCAATGACAATCTGCATCTAGGCTGCTTGATCAAATAATAATGATTTTCAATCGTCGAGATTGAAAATTTCAATTTAATATATTTTAGGAAATATTAGAATCGATGAATAAAGACTCATTCAAATGAATATTTGAACATTCAACAATCCTTTGTATCGTGGTATGGTGTCGTTTTTAACAACAGGCTTTCATGTAGTATGAGTTCTTCTGGAACAGTTGAAACTAGATGGTTATGTCCACAGTTGAGGTCTAGAACCAAGAGTTGTCCCTTTTTTATATCATTTTTTGATGAACTCGGATAAGAAATTCATCATATTACCCTTCACAACTTCCCATAACACCTGAAAGAAAGCCATAGGGAACCTATCCAGACCAGGGACGTTATCCCTGCATAAACCTTCCGCATCTGAAATTTGATTAAATAGAAGTTGTAGAACTAACAATGGATTCGTTAACTTGGAGTTTTCCTTCTACCCTTCTTCCATTCACCACCACGCTATGAATTTTATATGCCTAGCCTGAGCACTAGCAATGCTATGAAAGGATTTCATATTTTTGTTACCTTCTTTAAGCCACGTGATTCTTGATCTCCCCTCCACTTAAACTCATCCTCCTTGACTTGGTTCAAATACTTGATAGAGAGTTTGACCCTCAAAGTTTTGTCGCCATCTGAGCATCAATAGAAATAACGAAAAGAAAAGAGAAAGGAGAGGAAAGAAGAGAAGTGTAGAAAGGCTCGAACTTGAACTTGAACTCGGCTCGAAAGTTCAAGCAAGAACTCATCTCTTATTAATGGTATTCCTTTAAATTGATTTAGGATTTAGTGATTTCCCCAAAAATCCTAACCCAAAGTGTGATTAGGTCGCTCGAGACCCTACTAAGGTGCATATCATTCCTTCTAAGTTTTCTTTTATCAACCATTGATAGTGTTAAATAATGATTATATGTTGTTGTTAGAAGTTTATATGTTATGCGTACTTGAATTAGCTTATTATTGCAACCCTACTATTATTTGTCGTTGGCAGCTACCGTGGGTGATGAAATGGTTGATCAATGTGAAATTTCTAATGTAAGAAATCATTTATGCCATTTGTTAAGTGTAGTTGATGCAGATTGTATTATATTGGTTTGTACATGTGTTCAATTGATATACCCTGGTGTGGTATTAATTTTTCTCATAATTATGATAACGTATTAGCATCTAAATTGTTGTGGTGTTAGATTGATCTCTACAAATTGTTTATGTAAGTGGATGGCCTGCTTTGGGTTGGCGATCCTGGCTTATATGGTCGAACGAAGTTAAACACGGATGACCAACAATTGTCAGAACTACATGGGATGTTATGCACCCAATGTCGGTTTTTTCAAAGTTCTCCTTAGTTGATCATGTCAGTCTAATGTAAAGTTGATCATTTATAAGCTTGATGATTATACAACGTTCGATGAAATATGAGATCCCATTGTTACCATTGGATCCAAGTCCATTTATAAACATTAGTCTGTTAAGATCCTACAAAGACTCATGAGTCAGGCATGGTTTTATGGAATACCATATTTGAGTTATCGGCCTATGCTGGGGTGATGAGCCTCCCCATCTGGCCCGAGCTACTGACCGAGCTGAGTCAAGCTGGCCAAACGGGCTCAGTCACCGAGCCAAGCCAAACTCGAACTAGGGGTGATTGTTGATCAAATCGAGCCGGGCTAAGCCCAACTCGACTCAATTCGACTCGGTGTCTAGCTCTACAAAAACCCATCGACTCTGAAAATTATAGCCCTTTCTTGCCCATTTGACCACATGAACTTTGCATCACCTAGCGGGAGATCCACTAATAATGTTGATACTTTGAAAATGATTCATCATCATCAATAGTAACTACACCTCGTACCAACTAATTGATGTCATTAACTAAAACATAGGCCATCAATCAAGTCCTTGAAAATATTTTAACTCATTAAATTGTATTTTAGCAATCTACCTATTCGGAAATCAACGCAATCACAGTGATAAGTCTTCCCAAATCCCAATTGCTAGGTGAAACTCCTCCGTATCAAATGGCTATCAGAATATTCTAGACGATCTTCCTACAAAAGAATGAGAAGAAAACATGGCAAGTGGATGCCTGAAATATATATATATATGATTCCATGTAGTGAACTCAATGCCTTACAAAATAATTAATGTGAATCTAAGCTACAAAATGAAAAACTAATCAAATGACATGTGATGTGGTACTAAATTGGATAAGTTCATCAAACACGGTTACTCTCAAGCCTAAAAGAACAAATGAAACCACAATAGACCAGTAAAAGTTAACTAAATAAACAGATACAGCCAGTGTTCGAAATATCAGTATCACGTTACGTATCGCATCCTTGAGATACAAATACGTATCAATTATCGCATGGGAAATATATCATTTGCATTGGGTAATTTATCGCACGTTTTGGGAAACATGGGGAAACATTGGGAAAATGGTTAGATTTTTCAATGAAACTTCAAGGATTGTTAAAATAGATCTTAATACACCTTTAAATCATAACATCTCAAAAAAGAAGTGCACATACTAGGTTTCCTTTATATAGGGTCCTAAGTTATACATTGTCTGACTGAGCTAATGCAACTATATTGAAATTGAATATATAACATTTAGAGTGTATGTGATGATCATTTCATCAAATACTCCTAAATACTTCAAAATTAGTCTCAATTGACAGTTGGTTGAAGGGAAATTTATAAATAAATTTAAAAAAAAAAAAAACTTTTTAATTAAAATATGAATTTTATTTTCCAAAAATTGACAATGACTTAACAAATTAGTAGATCAGCCCTCTTACATACTTGATTTCATGTTTGGAGTGCAACATAGCAAGCAATTTAGGAGAAATTGGGGAAATTTTGAATTTTCCCAATTTTTTCCCAAATCAAACCACCTACACTCAAATTTTAAAATTAGAGTGTATCTAATTATCATTTAATCAAATACTCCTTAATACTTCAAATTTAGTCTCAATTGACAGATAGTTGAAAGAAATTTTCAAGAAAAAAAATTATGAAGAACCAATGGATATTGAAATCAAAGCTCCAATTCCATGATTTTTCATGCAAAACATGAAGAACCAATGGATTTGCAACCATTTGACACTGATTTAAATAATTTCAGCAAAAAAAAGGGATCGAAAATTGAAAATGCTCACCGGATCGAACATGTGGGATATATCGGCACTACCTGTGCATTTCGAACCGCACGGGTGGGATACAAGATATATCATGGGACATATCCGTCGTTATCAGGTGCATTCCCAGATTTTCCAGCAAACCTGAGGTCGTTAAATGGTCCAGGCCAGATGCGGGTTGGGTCAAAATCAATGTTGATGGATCGGCCAGGGGTAATCCAAGCCAATCAGGTGGGGGTGGGATATGTAGAGACAGTAACAGGGATTTCATTTTTGCATTTGCCTCGAATTATGGAATCGAAACTAATTTTATGGCTGAAACCACCTCTCTTGTTGAAGGGCTGGACATGGCCATATCGAAGGGCTTCTCATACATTGTCATGGCTAGTGACTCTAGCTGCCTAGTGGACCTTCTGAACAACGATGGCACCTCTGGCTGGGCATATTAATATCTGTGGGCTAAATTATCCCGCCTCAAGAACCGAGCCACCCTCGAGATCTCCTTCACGCCGAGAGAGGCAGATGGTGTGGCGGACGGCCTTGCCAAGTTTGGTAGCAGCACCCAGGCCAGACCGAGTTTCAGTCTGCAGCTGATTTTCCGCCCCTTGCTAAGGGCTCTTATTTTCTTGATAAGGTGGGAATTGGAGCTATTCGATTGGGTCGATGTAACTAGTTGCTTTTTCTCTTCTTTGAAAGTATTTGTGTTTTCGCTTAATAGGATAGGTGAGGCCTTCGCCCCTTTTTGTGAGGCCCACCCGAATCTCCTGTATTTTCCTCAAATGAATATATAAGATCACAAGTAATAAAAAATTTAAAAAAAAAAAAATTTTAAAAGGGATATATCAGCCATTATCGTCGATATTTAAAACATTTGATACAGCAACAGACGGAGAGAGACGGGTGGGATCACTGATCCCGGCGAAATTCACTGTGATTCAAAACAAGTGCCTCTTATTTTACTTGTTTGACTAAAAAGCTCCAAAATGTACGAAAATTGCATTTAGCAACTTGTGAGTTCAGCAGTCCCTTGGTACTTACTGGCAGTTGGAAAAAAAAAAAGACAAGAAAAGAAAAAGAAACTGGAAAGAAGCATTGAACTAAGAAATGCAAGCAATTTCCAGTCATGGTTGCATCATTGTATGCACTCAGATTGCCATTCACAAAAGCATAGTTTTCACAACTAATAATGATATGACAAATCAAACTCCATTCATTCCAACTGTGAACAAGGATAAACATCGCTCCTAGTAAAATGTCCAGAAGCAAGAGGATTAAGATGTACCAGTTCCTGGTGAATCCATGTTTAACTGGCTTTTTGTTGATGCAGATTTCGAATGTGCTCCTTCCTGTTCTCCATCTGTATAAGCAGATGTAGAGGAATCATTCGAATGACTAATGGTGGTTGCATCAGAATCATTTACTTCACCATCATATTGAGAACTTTCACTACTAATATGCTTGAATATCGAGTCTGAAGAAGCTAGCACGCTCTTCTCTACATCTGAATTGTCCAATACTTCCCCGACTTTCTTACTAGGGACCTTTCTAACTGCCACACGGTAACGGTTGGAAGGTGACACAACATGCCTACCCAATCTACTAGCGTAAATTGTGTCCCCTAAATCAGTAATACCACCTGATGTGGCCTGGTTTGCATCATTTTCTTTCAAATCCTCAACTGCAAACACATGCACGGAGGTATTGTTTCCAAAAGCATTGCTAACCTTTGCCCTTGAGGATTTGCTTCTCTTTGGAGCCACAAAATTATCATGACCATGCCGCACATGTTTTCCCTGCTCATCCTTTGAAAAGGGTCCTTCAATTTCAACAGCATCCGCATTGCTATCTTGTGTTTTCTTTCTACGCTTGGGGCGATCACGTGAATTGGAGGGGCTCTCTGAACAAAACGCATCTTCGGATTGAGAATTAGGTTTTCTTGTAGGCTTATTAGTTCTCTCTTTGTGTGATTTCTTTGGAGCTTCCCTAGATGCTACATCTTCAGCAGAGTCAACAGACAGTTGCTGCTCTTCTTCAGGCAAAAAGAACCTTTTGAAGTTGACCCTACTATCATTAGCTTCATTCATAGAGCTATCTACACAAGAGACTTTGTCTCTCACATTGGCCATGGGATGCCTCCCCTCAACATTACATTCAATAGTATCAACCTTGGTCCGAGTATCCTTCTTCCCTTGCGACTTAGATCCAGATAAAGGATCCTTTAAATTTATATTTCCTGACTTCATTTTCTTCGTTTTTCTAGGCAAAGCATTCTTCTCTTTCTCATTTTCATCAGTGTGATGGATATCAAGATTTTGCATGTCACCCATGGCATTGTTCATGTGGCTGGAAGGTGCAGGATCTATAGAACCACTGTCATGCTGATTCATCAACGGTTCAGATGTGCCCAATGCAGTGGAAGCTGGTGCCTTCTTCAACTTCTTTCTTCCTTTCTCATCTCTAAACTCTGTAGTCTCTTCAACTCCAGAGACTCTAGCTGTGTTTAACAGAGTGACCTCATCTATACTCGCATTATCTGCTTCCTTGTCAAGGCATTGCAACTGATTATTTGAAATTTCTGTTTCCGGTGTTTCTCTCTTTTCCGCCTGTGACAAGCCATTAGCCACTTCCTTAGTTACATCACCATGTTCTTTATTATCAAAATCTTTATCAGAATCCAAAGGAGTGGCATCTTCAACATGGCTCGTTGTACCAGCACTATGAGTTTTCTTTGACTTTTTTCCTTTTCTATCTTTGATATCCCCAGCTTCTATAATTTTGGAGGCCTCCAGCAACTTCAAAGTGCCAGTCCTCTCTTTTCCTGTTTCTGCTTTCTCTAAACCCAAGGATTCATTCTTCGAATTACTTGTGTCTAATGTTGTCGTTTTAAGTTCTTCGTTCTTTGACAGGGTATTAACCTCTTTTCCAGTTCTATCAAACTGATGAATGCCAGTACTGCCATCACCAAGGGTGAAATCCCCGTACCTAGAAGCTATAGTATCCCCAGTGGCATTGCCATGTTCTTCAACTGAAGGTGGGTTAAGGCATCTTGAACTAGCACCACGACGCCTCCTCGGCTTCCTCACTTTTTTATCTCCAGATGCGACTACTTGTGTTGATGCATCCATCTTGGCCTCTGCCTCGCTCCCCGCAATTTCATTCAGATTGGTGGCCGTGAGAGACTCCATCACAGTTTCAGCAGCAGCTGCTTTACCAATATCTTGGGGAGCAGTTGATGATGCAGGGTTGGGTTCACCATTTTGATGGATGTCGATATTGTCATCAGCAAGGGTGACATTCTCATGTTGCAAAGCTGTCATATTTTTCGTGTCACTAACAATTACTTCAGCCAATAGTTGCAGAGGTGTAGTATCCCCCATGACATTTTCAGGATCTTCAACTGAAGGTGGGTTCGGGCCTTCTGAACTAACTGCACGATGTTTCCTTGACTTCTTTGCTTTCTTCTCTCCATATGCCTTTGTTTGCCCTGATGCACCCATTTCAGTTTCTGCCTTACCTGTGTCAAATTTATCCATATCGATACCCATGATGGAGTCCACCATTCTACCAACACTTTTGTTTGATGTACTCATACACTGAGGTGCACTAGATGCGTGACTATCAGGTTCAGCAGACTGATGATTGCCAATAGCAGTATCAGCAACAGTAACATTCTCGTGTAGCGAAGGTGTCATATTCCAAGTAATATTCTCTAGTACTTCAACTAAAGGTGGAGTAGCAGTAACAGTGTGGTGCTTCTTCAGCTTCTTCCCCTTTTTCCCTCCAAAGGCTTCTCCCAGAGCATCCTTCTCAATTTCCACACTGCAAACAACAGTATCATCTGTCCCAATCACCACAAGACAACCAACACCAGTTCCAGCAACAGTATCCTTTGATGTAATCACATCATCGGCCCCACTTACCAGGAAAGGCACTGCAGACAATCCATTTTCGTCAGGAGCTTCACAATCTACTCCATTTTGAAATTTCAAAGATATTTTCTTCCTTCTCATTTCAACAAGATTCTGGGGTGATGAACAGTCATCATTCAGAGGTTTACTGGATAACTCCTTTAAGTTAGCATTTTCTAATTCAGACGCCTCTTGACCATGTGCACCAGCTCTAGCATCACCACTTGAATTAGTTTCAGCAAAAGCTTCCTTTTTCTTTCCCCTTTTCCACTTTTTCTCTGGAACAGATACAGGCTGCAAAGTCTCTCCCATGCTGTTATCAATTTGCAAATCCCTACTTTTCTTGAATTTTTCCCCCTTGTTGGGAACCAAAGATGCCGATGGCACTTCGTCCCTGCCAACTCCATGCTCTGAATCTCTGACATTTTCTTTTAATGGAACATGAGCTTCCAAGGCTCCGTTTCTTTCACTGACTGGATTGTGTACTTTCAACATTTCAGAATCTGACCATTCAATAATTTCAAATGGGGATACACACAATTCAGCACGTGAATCTTCTGCTCCCAGGTTTAAGTTTTTGGCTGCTGCTCTCTCTTTGTCAATGGGATCAAACTGGCTGCTGGTGAGAACTTGTTGGTTCTCGATGTGGCTACTTCCACATTTGGGATCATCAAAAACTCCTGATGTTCTGTGAGGAGGATCACACGGCACTGCCTTTTCACAATAACCAGGCAATGTAGTGCCAGAATCAGGTTGAAGTTGAAGAAGATTTTCAGCAGTTGAAGGGCCATTCAGGACACAACTCTGAGTTCGTCCTGCAACACTATCCAGAAACTTGCAGGCCCCAGTCTCTAATGCATGAGGCTCCTTTTCCAGCCCTCCACTCTCCAGTCTTGAAGGGTTTTCACTGGACCTCACTTGGTTTTTCGTAAAGGATGTTGAAGCAGCATCCATGTGAACATACCAAGTTCCTTTAATCCCATCAAAAGCACTTCTAACAAGCATAGCGTCTGATAGGTGATAGAAGCATGACCTGCGCCTTACCTGCTAGGATCAGATAATGCAGAACTACTTAATGTCAAAGAATAGCTATGAAAATGCCAGAAATTTGGCAGAATCAACAAGAGTGATAACTGATGACGGGCCATGGTTGCAGTAAAAATAACAGTACATGAACATGCGACACAAAACATAATAAACAGCATAAAATATGCACGTGGGATTTAAAGTTTCCAACTTTTCTTCTCAAAAATAGATGTTCCAACTTCTTTGATTTTTAACAATGAATGTCTGTGAGGTATACCTTCACTGCACAAACAGCAATCTCCCCAATGTCAGGAAAGCAAAGAGCGTGTTCTATCATTACTTGCCCTGCACACAGTTTGTAACATTTCTTCATTCAACGGAAGGAGAACATAACAAAGGTGAGGAAAACATGAGAACGGTAGAAGAAAATGTAGATTCGGATACCCTGATGATAAATTTCAATCACAATGACCCAAAAGTAGTACCAAAAAAATGCACTGAAAATTCTTAAAATTGTAGCACTCAAATAAGGCATGTGTAGATATAAATGGTACGTAGAAACGTAAGCCATTTTAAGCTGGAACCAAAGAAATTGGATATCTCGACAATTTACAGAACTTTTGTCAATTCAAAGAGCATTCGTTGTTTTTGCCTCAAAGAGGATTCACGATCATGATGCATTGTTGTTTCAAGTGCTTGCCATGGCAACTATGTGACCTAGGCACTTGGATGTGGTACAGCTTCTAGTCACAAGCAGCTTGGGAGGTGAATTGTACACCAAGGCAGAAGATTAGGCCTCAAGGATGCCACCTCAGCAACCAACCAAAACCAAGGTACAATATGCACCATACGTATAAAGTTAAAATTGTCATCATCTAGGTAAGGGGATATTAAGTTATTTTTATACACTGATATTACATGTATATTTCATTTTGCTACATCTCTTTTGTATAATTCTGTATATTGAATAAATATATGTACTACATTAATTATGTAGCAACAAAAATTTAATGGCCACCAAATCTCCCACAAGGATCACCTAAGACAATTGAAACCAGAGAAATGTCCTGAATAAATGTCACAGTACACACATAGTAATGACATTTATTATTTAATAGATTGTCCAAGCTATGCCACAGCATTATCATGAGGAAAAATATAGTTTTGAAGAGCTTGAAACCTGATTGGAAAGTGAGATATTAATAGAAAATGAGCTTTCCAACTGAGAACTGATCCCTACAAATTTGCCAATTGCTGCATTGGAAAAATCTCCACATTACAGCCAATACATAGTTAAAAAGAGGATTAAGCACATTCATGACGCGTACCACTATGCAGCTGATAAACTTACAAGAGTGACAATCAGAATTCTTTATATGCCTCATCGATCGGTTATCCAAAAGTTCATGGTGACCATTGGCTATTAAAAGGATGCTTAAGTTTTGTATCAGCCTATCAAGAAGCTTTGACTTGTATACTTTAAATGTTTATAGAAGTAATTATATTAAGGCAGTGATCAATTTATGGATGGTATAATATTATCGATATCACACATGCGCGATATGAAATCTCAAAAGTATTTGCATAATTCTCATGTATCAAATTGCCCATATATATGTTGCAATATTTGCGAAATTTTGCAAGTTCATATAATTTTTGTGATATTTGGCCGATAGATCACCATATTTGGGCTATATTTGCAGTATTTGAAATATTTCAGCTCAAACCACCGTAAATTAGAGACATTAAGACAAATAAATGAATTTTTACCCTTTTCTTTCAGGATTCTCTTTTTAGATGTATTTTAACAACACAAATCAAGTTGTTTCACATCAAAACATGAATTTGGTGGAGAAATTGTGATCAAAGAGGGATTTCAGAGCATAGTTTTGTCCAACAACACATTGTTTTCTCTCCTAAACAATGGAAAACTAATGTGCATAGCTTTTTTAGTAACGTTTTTTATTCCCAAGTGTGTAACCATGCATCTTTTTAACATCTCCTGATGTTTCACAGAAAAATTCCAACATTTTCCAAAGTCTCCCCAATGCTTCCCTCTGACTGCGATACATGTACCAGACCATCGTTCAGTACTGTTATGAATCAATGATACTCAGAAAAAACACTAGTAATACAAGAATCTAGTAAGGGAGTAAGGGAATCAAGAAACTCAAAGAAAAAACACTAGTAATACAATAATCTAGTAAGGGAGTAAGGAAATCAAGAAACTCAAAGAAAAAAACACTCAGACATTGAGTGAAGTAATACAAGAATTTAGTCATCCTTCAGAAAAAAACAATACATAACTCAAAAGCCAAAAATCAAAAGTGATGCAACCCGGTTATCAAATCAATAAGGATTTTATACCCTGACTGCAAGAATGGATGAAGAATACGCTTACAAGAATTTAGAGTAGAGCATAATAAAACAACTTTATTAAAACCAATTCACTTACAAGTACTTCGAAACTTAGACAATTGGACTTCCCTACCCACCTCCTAAACCAACACCCCTTCATAGACGAGAGATAAGGTAAAACCCCTACGAATCTTTAATTAAAACCCCCAACTATTAGATTGATTTCCCAACAAATCTAATTGATATCAAATCAATCTAATCTACCAAATATAACAATAAACCTAAAAATACTAAAAGTAAATCAAGGAAACAATCCTCAAAATCAATAATCACAACTACAAAATTAATCCCCACATCTTCCACAAATAGTAAATTGCAATCCTTGACATTTAGGCTCCAAATCTAGCAACAAACAACCCAAAATCAGCACATGTTGGGCCCTCCGGTGGGCCTTGGACCTACATCAATTCCCCCCGGATTACAAAGAACCTGGCTCTGGTGAGTTAGACGCTTCATACCAGCAACATGGTTTCGGATTTAATCTCTTCAATTCGTTGGCTGTGAACCATATCAACAATAACTTCATCTTGCATACCAGGCATCTCACCACAGTACTGAACAAATCTGCCACATTGCAAGTTAGCAAGATATCCAAGTAATATGGAACTCAATCTCATTGATGTTGTCATCCAACTTCCTCTTTTGTATGGCCCAATCTTCTTAGACTTCAGCTTGATGTTAGTTCCCCTTGGAACCTTTCTTTTAGAAATAAAGCATAAAAAAAGTTGTGTTTATATATTTTCTTCCGAATGTTCGCTCACAACTTCTCAGTACTTGGCTCACCCTCTTTGATATCCTCCTTTCACTTCTTTATCTTCTTTTTCTTTCTTTTGAACTTCCTTACAATGGACCATTCAATTGGTAGGAGCTCAGCTTGTTTCCAGACTCATTAGTTAATGCGCAAGAATGTTCGAGCCTAAACCAAGTCAACATGGCATTGAATGTTCCTCATAGGAGGAAGTCTGACTGGGAGTTCTTCAAGCACCAAGAATTGATATTTACAAAAGAGCTTATGCATGGGAGGTGGAACATCTTATTGTTTTACTTCTTTTTTTGCAACTAAGACAAATGATACCGATCTCATTAGTTTCTTCTTCGAACGATTTTTTACCCTCTTCTTTATCAGACTTGAAGGTGTTTCATAGGCTAAAATGTGATATTAACACAACTTAATGAAGGAATACATGTTAGCCAAGTCAAATGTACCAAAACCTGGTCCCACAACTACAGTCTCCTCAACAAAATGTGGCATGCATGCATGGAGACCACGTCACACCACACCCCATCTTAGTTACATCCAAAATAAATAAATAAAACCGAAGCACATGAAGTTAATGGAGATTTCACCCCCATTCTTCAACAAACAGATCTTGTATGCAGTGTTTAAAGTATCGGTATCACTACAAGTTTCGTTGGTCACAGATATGGAAACAATATTGATATCACCGATAATATCGCTGATAGCCAGAACTGCGAAAAAACATGGGAAAACTGGTAGAATTTCCGATGAAACTTTAAGAGATGCTAAAATACACATATTTGCATATTTAGGAATAAAAAATTTGCAAAAAGAATATATACACAATAAGTTTCCATTTAATGGGAGCTTAAAAGCATGTGTGTCATCGTAAGAACCATTTGCAGGCTTTGTTAACCATCCCATACATCCAACCTTCCATCCAAACATCCATCGATATTGCAAAATATTGACAACTCATGTTATTTTGTAAAGAAATCATAAACAACGGGAAATGAAACAAAAGATTGTGATCTTGATATCGTGCATGTTGCGATAATGATAATACTGAGATATTATCATATTAACAACGACAAATTGAAAACTGCATACAAAATGTGCTCATAAAAAAATTTGAAATAGAATTTTTTTTAATAAACGAACTTTCTGTGATATCCCTACATTGGTGATATTATTGAAATATTTGATAAATATAAGCATCGCGTAGAATTTACACAGTTGGAAATATTGGTGATATTGATACATAAGTAATACAAGCAATGCCTAGAATTTACACAATTGAAAATTTTGGCGATATCGATTCGTTGGCGGTACTTAGCAATACATTGTTGATGCTTGGAATTTCTAATACTAATGGTGTTATCAATATTGCTATCGATGTTATCAGTATCGCCAAGCTGGAGATAATGATAATATCGAAGATATTATCATAATGTCAAAGATAATTCAAACAATGCTTGTATGCACGTGAATACTTATGTCCTTTAAGTTTTAATTTATCCACCATTTCTTGTGAGACAATATCTAAACTCACGAATATCTTCCTACCAAAAGTGCAGATAGTGCCAAAGACATTATGTTGCAACCATTGGCCCTCATCAATTACCCGAGGTGCCGATAGCAGTGTTTATTGGATCACCAACGCCTCCACACTATTCCAGACATGCTCGCTGCATCTACCCTAACATGCACGCACCCCATCATCATGTGAATGTTCTTCATACTCTACATCATCCTTTGCTTTCATTCGCATACGATCGTGTCTTCAACATATTCTTCTTCATCGGCTAAGTTTACTTTAACTACAAGACTAATGTATAGGACATTGAAGAGCGATGTCCTTGCTATTGGCACTTGAAGCATGTGAAAGGGGTGTTGCTTTCTCTCGTCTTAAGTGCACTAGTCCTCCGTTCATAACCAAGTCCCCCTAGATTGGAGTGTGGCTTCGTTGTTGGACATTGGCCTACAATCCCCTCAACCTATAAGAGGTCTTGTAGTCATCTAACATGGAAAACTAGCATCCTACCCTATCATTGATGACAGTCCTCTATCTTTTTCTTGTTGTTGGGAAAGCTTTTAGTCACATGCTAGCCAAGGGCCAAGAATCAAGCCTTTTAGTGGCTTCTAGGTTGCTAAACTGGGAGATTGGATATCTCATCTTCAATTTACGAACAATACTATCATTTTTTGCAAGGTGGATCCTATAATGGTTGAAGACTTACGAAATATGGTCATGTGTTTTGAAGTAGTATTTGGCTTGAAGATCAACGTAGGTAAAAGCAAGATGTTGGGTATCGATCTCGCTAAAGATGTCCCACACGTAGCATCGATTTTTTGGTGCAAAGATGGCTCCTTTCCCTCCACTTATTTTGAGCTTCCACTATGTATTGATACGCCAACTAAGCATCACTGGGATAAGGTCATTGAGAAAGTCAAAAGGAAGTTATCTAGATGGAAGGGTAGATACCTATTTCTTGGCAGTCGTCTTACCCTTATTAAAGTGATCCTATCCAACATCTCGTTACATTTGATGCCTCTTTTCAAATGCCCCCAAGTGGTTAAAGAAAGTTTGGACAACTTGAGAAGGAATTTTCTTTGGAGGGCATCTGAGGAAGTATCAAGTTCCATTTGCTTAAATGGGAGGAGGTTTGCATATATGTGTCTCGAGGTGGGGCGGGAGTGCGGGACTTGGGAAGCATGAATGTATCTCTCCTCGGCAAATGGTTGTGGCGCTTTGGAATAGAAGAAAGGAGCTTTTGGTGAGAAATCATGGCAAGGTAAGTATAGTTTGCAAGAGGGTGGATGGGAAACAATGAGATCCTCCTTGTATAGGGCCTCATATGTTTGGAAATTGATTGCGAGTAGTAGATCGGAGTTTTGGATTCATATCCTTTTCAGTGGGGGATGGATCTAGACTCTAGAGTCAACTGCTGGGAAGATTTACGGAGAGGTGACATTCACCTTCGCATTGATTTCCCTAACCTAGCCCACCTGGCTCCCTTCGAAGGCATTAAAGTCTCTTGCAGTTCTTCTATCTCTTGGTCCCCATTGTGTAGGAGACATCTCTCGGATAATGAAGTGGACGAGCTCGTCACCCTCTTGGCACGATTGCAACTTGTTCTCCTAGTTGAGGGGGTTGACTCCATGGTGTGGAGAAGGCATAGCTCGAGTAGCTTTTCGGTTAAGTCCTATAAGTCCCTCCACTCCGGTTTTAATGTTGGTTGCCAATTAGAAAGATTCTAGTTCTTCTCGGGTGTAAGCCCCAGTCACTAGTGGCTGGTGGGTTTTCTTTTGTTTTCCTTTGTATACTTTGCCGCTAGTTTTTGCTAGTGGCCATCTAATAAAATCATCACTCTTCAAAAAGTCACCAATTGATTATCTCCTCCGTTTTAACAAAAGTGTGTATGAATTATTTGGTCTTCATACTCACATAACTCCGTCCGTGATTCAAGGTATGGAATTCCTCCTTGCATTCATTCACTGATTTATTCCCTTGATGTAGATAGTGACATCACTAATAGACATCACAAGCACAAGTCATAGGTAGGAACAACCTTTTTAAGTTCTTTTTTACCTTATTCCAAGAATTTACTTTCTCCTTACCTTAATAGATTTTTTCGACTTGGAGATCATCCCCCACCATACTAATGTGTGATCGGATAAATTCATTGTTACTAATTTAACTTTCCAATTGTCCATGATTTCCATGCACTTGAACAACTTTTTCCACCTTGCGTAACCAATCTATGAAATCGTCAACATGCAACCAGCCATGGAATTCTCGAATTTCTGCCTAACACCGAGTTCTTTCTCGCGTCCAAACAATCGAAAGATTCGATCATTGTCGCCTTCACAAGCCGAGGCCGCTCATTGTTGATTAGGACTTGGCGGGGACTTTGCCCTGCATATCCATGTACTCCAACTTTGGTCTCTTGATACCCTCCACGCCAGAGCTCTCCCACTTTACTAGTGACATCACCTACCGTGTATGTGAGTTGATCTACTCGATCTGTGAATGTGCGGATCAATTACATTACTTGCGCAAACTCTTCATACGTCACCCAAGGTATTCAAAATCGGTTACGTAACTGCCGTAACAGCCATTACGTAATGGTAACGGTCATAACCGTTACGTGTTACAGGGTTGAAACAGCCGTAATGGCCGTTACAGAAAAAACAGGCAATAACATCCTCGTAATGGCCCGTAACGGTCCATTAACAATTTTTTTTAAAACACAAAAAAGGGTCGTGACGGCCGTTACGGCCCGTATCATAATGGTAACGGTGGTGGCCGTTACGGCCACCATTACCGTTTTGGAACACCTTGATGTCACCCCTTTTGTAGCCATTAGGAGATGATGTAGAGCCAAATTTCCCATAATGATCAACTACTCTGATACTAAAATGATGCAACATGACTATCGAATCAATAAGGTTTCGAGACCCGAATTGCAAGAATGGGTGAAGAATACACCCACAAAAATTTAAAGTAGAGAGGAATAAAACAAATCTATTATAACTGAAACTTCTTCACTTACAAGTACTTCAAAATAGACAACCGGAATTCCCTCCCTCCTACATGAAACCCCTTTTATAGACCCAAAAGACATAAGATAAAATCCCTACAAATCTTTAATTAAAATCCTAAACTATGAGATTGATTTTCAAATCAATCTAATCTACTTAAGATAGCAATAACCCTAAAAGCAGTAAAAGCAAATCTAGGAAATAATCCTCAAAATCTTAAATCAATTCTTCAAAACAGCCCCCTTATCTTCCAAAAATAGTAAATTACAGTCCTTGACATTTAGGCCCCGAATCTAGAAACAAACACCCAAAATCAACATATGTTGGGCCCTCCAACGAGCCTTGGGCTTACATCAAAATCTTGAAATGGAATAAAGGAATCAAAGAATAACAAGCCCATAAACGAGAAGTGACATGGAATTTAGGCGTATCAGTGGTAAAGTGTAGGTATCAAAAAATGTTAGAAAATATACAAGCAAATAGCATGAATCTAATAGTGATTTGAAGTTGTATCAACACCTGAACAAAAGGTTCATACAATTACAAACGAGCCAAAATTGAGGGAATTGGCAAAAAGTGAAAAGAGAGAAGGGATTATTAGAAGGAAGTATTTGGATGTTGCTCAGTAAATTTGGACACATAATTTTTGAGTCTTCGAGTGGTCAAGAACTTGGGTCCAAGGGTTATACTCGAATGTTTTACAAATCATCCCTAAATGTCTTCACATATGCAAATCCACTGTCTATGTAACTTGCACTACATTCTCTCCCCCAACTTCAACAATAATAGACTCAAGCAATAGCAATTGATTATTTGTGTTATTAGAAGTGACTAATATATCGATAGGCCTAAACACTATGCCACTAGGACTTTTAACTAAAAAGTTAGTGAGAAAACCATTAACTTCATATATCCACCCGTTTCACATAATAGAACAACGTTTTTTGAACCATTCTTTCATAAATATCTTAATTGACTTCTACAAGTCATCAACTTCCATCTTCAAAAGTTACTCCTCACCTCATGGTAACTAAGAATTTGCAAACCCAAGCCAAATGCCACAACTGCTATCAATGAAAAGAAAGGACTTTTTCACACAATTAAATGGTAGAGCACCGAAGCAGAGGAACGTGCATGTGTGCACGACACAACCAACATAGACAATCAATTCCATCATCAACAAAAAGAGAGGGCTTTTACACAATTAATGGTGTGAAAGAAACCCCCCAGCCCAAGAAAGAAATCCAAACATATACATACATGCATGCATAGATACACATATTTGAATGTATATATAACACACACACCTAAGCATACATACATCCTACACATAATACACACATATGAATGTATGTGTATAATGCACCGCACGCACATGCATGCACACACCCCTCAGCATGATATGAAAGAAAGAGCAGATTTCCTGATCTAGAAATTTTAGAAAAATGGAAAGTGAGGATGGTTAAAAAAAGAAGGTGGTCCTTTTCTTGTACACACATGCGGAGTGTGCTCGCATGAGATGCGGGCCTTTTCTTTGAATCTTGATCAATCAGCACACGTGGCCATTTGGTTGCATCAATTCCACCCGGCTTCAAAAACAACTCGTCCTCGAGTTTAAATTAGTAGTCATAATCTCCTGCAAAGATCCTCGTTTGTAGCGCGTCTTCTTTGGCTTCGCTGGTAGTTGATGGTGGAGACCTACACACCTAACGGGTAGCTGGTGCATGATATGGTGTTGAAACATGAACCATCTTTTCTTTTGCTTCCTGTTGGTCTTCCATATTCTAGGCATCGATTGTGGCCCACTGGTCACAGTTGTCTTTCGATTTACATACCTTAGTTGATATTGAGATGCTACTATTGTGTTGACCTTTATGGAGTTTGCTACTATGATTGTAGCATTATCCATCTCTTTGACCATCAAATCGTCTATATTTGTTAAACCTTTTGTCTCTTCGATTGGATCATTCGTCAACTGATCTTTCGTTTTTACTTGAATTTCCTCCGATATAACCATTTTTTTTTTTAAGTAACTGAATTGTATTAAGGAAAAAGAAGACAAAAAAGGACTGTTGAGGTAGCAGAACCAAGAGTCTACAAACCCAAAAATAAAAGGTTATGATCCTTGAGACCCATTACATTAACAACCCATTCCATGATCAGATATTTAGGGCCTGTTTGTTTTTTCAAAGAAATGGTAAATACACGGGAAACTGTAATTCCCTTCGTTTCACGTGCTTGAAAATTCATAGGAATTCGTGTCTTTCAAATTGGTTTAGAAGAGGTAACTTTAATTTTTAAACCACATGATAATGCATATGATAAATCCATTCCGTCCATCTATTTTACTACAATATTTTGAAGCATGAGACAAAAAATAAAGTAAATCCAATACTCAAGTGGCCCACGCCAAAAGAAACAGTGGCCCCACAAAGTTTTTAACGATCAATATTCAATTTCCTTTTTCGTATGACGTGGTCCACCTGAGTTTTGGATATGCCTCATTTTTTACTCATACTATAAATTCAACTGAAATAATGGATGAATGGTGTGGATAAGCAAAATGCACCACAGTGGGACCCACGGATATTTTGTAATATTCTTGATTTTTGTGTCAAAAAGTAAGCAGTCAAATCAAGTAAGATATAAATGCACAGGGAAATAATCATTATTTCTTTACACGGTATTTACCATTTCACCCGAAATCAAACATGCCCTTAGCAAAAGAAGCAACAGAATGAACCGAATTCTGGACATTGTTAAAACATCTATCGTTTCTTTCCTTCCAAACAGCCCACCAAATGGCGAGAATAGCGATCCTCCAGATACGGGAATTGGTTTTACACAGCTTAAAGCCATGCCAGTAAGCCAACATAGAAGAGGCCGAGCTCGGCGTACAACCACTGAGATTAAAACAGGTGAAGAAATCCCTCCATATTTGGGATATGAAAGGACAGAGAACAAGGAGGTGGTCCACTGATTCCTCATTCTTCATACAACATAGACATTCGTTAACCAACTGCATTCCTCTTTTCTTCAAACTGTCGATGGTTAAAATCCGATTGTTAGCCACCAACCAAGCAAAACAGATGTATTTAGGGGGGGCTGAATATTTCCAGATGAAAGGGGAAGCCTGGATCGACGGGGAAGGGGGTGGGGGTGGGGGTGGGGGTGGGGCGAGAATGGAATAAAGGGAGTTATCTGTAAATTTACCAGAAGGTTCCTTGTTCCATACAATGCTATCTGGGGTAGACGGATGCAGAGTCACGTTAGACAAACAGACCAGCAGATCCACATACTCGTTTATCTCCCATTCATGGAGATTTCTAAGACATGGGATGTTCCACACCACACCACCTGACGAAACGACGTACCAATTAGCAACTGTGCTATCTCTCTCAACGGCGATATTAAAGATATGAGGGAATCTGTTCCTTAGGGTGCTATCTCCCACCCATTGGTCCTCCCAAAACCGAATAGCTGCTCCATTTCCCGAGCTGAAGGCAGTGTTATCAGTGACCACTCTTTTTAAACGCAGAATGCCCCTCCAAACAAAGGAAGCTCTATAAGTAGTAGATTCGTTGGACCACCAACCGCCCTGAGACGAGCCATACTTGCCTAAAATGATTTTCTTCCAAAGAGTGTCCCTTTCCGATCCTAGCCTCCAAATCCATTTTCCCAATAGAGCACTGTTCAGGATTCTTAGATTTCTTATGCTTACGCCACCGTCTCGAAAATGCTTACAAACATCTTTCCAATCCATAAGGTGAACTTTTTTCTGGTTCTCTTTGCCGCACTAGAGAAAACCTCTTCTAAGGTTATCAATCTTTTTTAGGACTGAAGAGGGGCATCTGAAAAGCGACATGAAATAAATTGGGAGATTGGACAGGGCAGCTTTAATAAGGGTCAACCTCCCTCCCATCGACAGATAACGGCTGTTCCACCTTGCGAGAGATTTATGAAATTTTTCAACTACTTTGTCCCACATGGATATCGGAGGCGGACCTATGGCGAGAGGGAGGCCAACGAAAGATGGAGGAAAGGAAGCCGGCGAGCAACCTAGAAGTCGGCGAAGGAGGTGAGATCCATATCAGAGTTGTTGATGCCTAGCATCTTTGATTTGGACATGTTGATTTTCAGACCCGAGACCGCCTCAAAACATTTCAAGGTAGTATGAAGATTATCAGTAGCTTCTGAGGTTGCTTCCACCATGATCAGAGTGTCGTCTGCGAATTGGACTAGAGGGAGAGGGGTGTCCAAGCCAGGTATCGGTATACCTTGGAAAAGACCAGCATTCTGCCCATTTAGGATCATTTAAGAGAGAGCTTCGACTATGAAAAGAAACAGAAGAAGGGACAGGGGATCCCCTTGTCGCAATCCTCTAGTGCCTGGGAAAAAGCCTTTAGGAACACCATTTAAAAGAACTGAAAAGTGAGCCGAGAACATGCGGGAAGCTATCCAGCATCTCCATTTTTCACTGAATCCCATACGGGTCAACATATATTGGAGGAATCCCAGTCTACATGGTCGTAGGCCTTTTCGATGTCCAGCTTACAGAATAATTTTCTTATCCGACCGGTGACAAGAGTGGAGGCATTCGTTCGCGATCAGAGCACCGTCTATTATTTGTCTCCCCTTTATAAAAGCATTTTGATATTTTGAGATCAGCTTCCCCATAACTGTGGACAGCCTCGCAGATAAGATTTTAGCCAGAATTTTATGAGGACCTCCAATAAGGCTGATTGGCCTGAATTCCGAAAATGAAGAAGCACCAGAAACCTTAGAGATGAGACTGATGAAGGTAAGGCCCAGACCTTTCAACAGCTTTCCCCTCTCATGGAATTCGTGGAGGACATGCATGAAATCGGTATAGATGCAATCCCAGAAAAGTTGGAAAAAAACAATTGGAAAGCCATCAGGACCCAGAGATTTATCACCGTCTAACGCAGATAACGCTGCTTTAGTTTCGTCTTCCGAGGAGGGGGCCTCCAGAGGGTCCGGCTCAGAGCTTAGGAGGGCAGGGAAAGCGATACCATCGAGACTGGGTCTCACCCAACCATCTGACGAAAGAATAGATTTGAAATGACTGATAGCACATTCGGTGATCTCATCTTTATCCTCAATCTGCCAACCATCAACCATGATGCATTTAATGGATTTTTAATGAGCTCGAATATTGGCTAAGTTGTGAAAGTACTTGGTGTTTTTATCTCCCTCGGCGATCCATTTAGATCTCGATTTCAGCTTCCAAGAGATTTCTTCTTCCAAGGCTCTTGACGATAAAGTCTGGATGATCTGAATACACCTGGCCAGAACATCTGACGGAAGAGCTTGGTCTACAATAGAGGCATCAATCTGCTGGAGTTCTGAAAGGAGGGCTTCAGAATCCTTCTCTCTTTTGCAAAACTCATCTGCCTTCCAAGCTTTGATCTTCTCTTTAAGAAGTCTGGGCTTACATAACAATCTATGGCCTGCAAAACCGTCGACTTGGAAAGAGGACCACCAATCCTCAATTTGTTGATGGAGCCCCTCAGTTTTAAGCCAGGCTGAATCGAACTTGAAAGGCTTTGGGCCCCAATTCTCTTCTGTCGTAGAGAGCAGGATTGGGCAATGGTCGGAAGTCGTTTTGGGCAGGGCTGTTTGGTTCGAAAAAGGTAAAGCCTCCAACCAGTCCAAAGAAAGGAGGAAACGGTCCAGGCGGGATTGAATGGGAGACCTTCGGCCATTAGCCCATGTAAACCTGGCTCCAGACAGCGGCAGATCAATCAGTTCTTGGGACTAAATCCAGTCGGAGAAGGCTTCCATGGCAGGGGTGACTCTCCTTTTGCGGGAGTGATCCTCCGCAAATCGAATTATATAGAAATCCCCCACAAAACAACAAGGCCCTGGAAAAGATAATCTGTAAGCGGACAATTCATCCCAGAAGGATGGCCTAAGGGAATCAATGTTAGGCCCGTAAACTACAATAACCATACAGCAAAAAGTGGACAACTTACCTTGAAGGGTGACCACAGCCGGGAAGACGCCAGAGGAGGAATGTTGAAGGTCCCATCTGGAAGATTTCCAAGCAAGAAGGATTCCTCCCGAAGAGCCGATAGCATCCAAGAGTAAAACGCTGAGCATCTTTCGCTCTCCAAATCGAAGCAAGAAGTTTATCAAAGAAGTGGTCTCCTGAAGACGCAGAATATCTGGGTTTTTCCTCCGAATAGTATCGCTGATTAGGCTCCTCTTTTGTTTGGAGTTGATTCCCCTAACGTTCCAAGAGAGAATATTCATTAGGCAACCGAGCTTCCCCGACGTCCCTTTTGGCCTCGTCTAGTAGTTGACGGAGATGTCGTTTCTGTAGGTACACTGAGATTCAGTAGCTCTCTATTGGTGGAAGAACACGTCCCTTGTCTAGCGGGACTTTTAGAGGGAGGTAAAGGTCATCCCCTGTTTTCTATAAACTGAAAGAGGTCCGTGTAGTCTTCAGTTCTATTGCCGAAAGATAAGCCCAAAGATCGGCCGACGTGGCCTACTGCATCCCTGATCCATTTTTTGTTTTGGATCTCGTCAAATATTTCTTCTCTGCTTTTGCCTTCAGTGTTGATCAGCATTTTATCAGGCTGCTAATGGTATACACTGGACGAACTAGCTTCTGGATGTTGGTGAGGAAAATCAGCGCACATCTAAATTGGTTGTGCTGCAATCACTTCAGTGAAGACATCTTCCTGGAATAAGGTAATGGGACCCAGATCAGACCAATCCCTGGCTTGTGGATCAGAAATGGCTGGTGAGGAAGGAGTGGAGAGCAAGCTGAGAGTCTCAGACAGATGACTATCTGAAATTTCTCCCCTGGAGAAATCATCCCCCAAATAATCTGACTAAGGAAGGCGAATAGATGTTGGAAGGCAGAGATAAGCGGGTCTCGAGGATCGCTTTAGGGAAGAAGCGGGTCTGGGAATGGGACTTTTAGGCACGTAGTCAGATATATTTAGTGGGCCCCCTTGCACAGGAGGCAAGTGGATTCGAGTACCAAGCGGACCCGCCTCCACAGATCCAAAATCGATAAGGGGCGTCAGCTTAGAAGAGGGCAATAGGTCATCCCGATGGGTGGCACTGATTTGTTCTTGAGATAATTCCAGGGACACATGTCGGGGATCTGCTACCGATGGACCTGCATCATTAATAATTCTTGGGAAGGTAAGCAGCGGCAGAAGACGTGTCTTAGTTTGCTTAGCTTGAAGGAGCGGACGATTCAAATCTCGAGAGACTGGATTGGAGTCATCGCCACGTGGCGTGACATTTGACGCCAGCGGTTGCTTGTCACGAACGCAAGTGGTTGCGTCTGACACACAAGCTCCTGGATGAATGGGAGTGGTGCCATCTGGAGGCAGGAGACAGTGATTGCAATCCCTGTGCCCAGAGGTGGCAAAGAGTGCAAACGCCTGCCGCACTAGTACTCTGGAGGAGTATGGAAAGCAAACTCCTTCATCCACCGAAGCTTCTTGGTTCTGCGAAGAGGGTTGAGAAGCCACCTCCCTGGATCTCCAAACATCACCCCATCGCGGCTGTACAAAATGAGGGGATTCCAACTAAACTGGAAGCATGATGGAGCGACCATCAACTTCAACTCGGATATGAGATGGGAGGGGAGTACCCTTCTTTCTTCTAACCCTTGCTCTGATGACTCCTACTTCGACCCCCAACTGAGTTTTAGGATCCATTTCCAGAAGAAAACCCAAACAAGAAGCTGCCGATATAAGGAACTCATCATACCAGCATTCCACAGGGATCTCCCAAATAAGAATCCAAATATTCTACTTACCGAAGCTGGAAAACTCTTCCCATGGAATAATCTTGTCGATCGGCCCCGAGGCATGTAACTGACCCGCCATCGTCAACATTTCAGGGTTAAGGCCAGGACATACCCTGACCCATAAGGTGTTGAAACCCAGAGATTTGATATCGGAATTACCATATTAGAAGCCGGTACTATCTTTGATCCATTCTCTAACTGCCACAATAATGGCTCCCTCTTTGGCGAAGATGACCACTGATTTCGCCAATTCGGATATGTTTTTTTCAAATATATCCTGGTCCACGGAGATAGTGAAGTCTAAATGGTCCGACTTCTCTACTCTATTCGGAGGGCTACGCGGAGCCCTGACAGCGTCTTCCATGGGAGGTGAAGAGCGGGGAGGCAAGGGCAAAGGAGTTTGAGTTGGGTGGCAGATACCCTGAAGGAGAGCATTTCTGAAAGATTGCTCCTTGGAGGGAACCGGGCGGATCCTAGAATGTGCTCGAAGAGGCTCTTGGGGCTGGGGGGCTTGAAGAGGGGGTTTGGGATGATTAGTGGGATTCCGCTTGAGAGAGGAGGATCTGGGAGGAACGGAGTCAGGCCCGAATCGAGCCCTCTGCACCAATATTTTCTTACCGTCGAAGCTCATCCCATGGATCATGTTAACTACTCGTGCCAGTTCAGCTTCACTGCCCATACGCACTAGAGCAAACCCCCGATAAGCTCCACTGGATTTATCTCTCGGCATAATGACATCCATCACAGCTCTCGCCCGCCCGAAAATCTTTTCCAGATTTAAGGGATACCAACCATGGGGATATCCTTTCACGAATAGGGTAGGATATGAGGCATATTTCCTACGCCCAGGGTCAGCCAATGGCCTGTTACGTTTTCTGGCCTGAACTTGTTGCCATTCCCCCCCCCCCCCCCCCCCCCCCCATCTGAGCACCTCGCAGGGTCGTCGACTTCTGAACTTCTGCTCTTCCCTTTTTCCTCAGCAACAGCTCGATGGAAACTGCCCCTTTCTGTAGCCCCAGCGTTTGGAAGCGAGGTCAACATCGATCGATAAAAATCGATTTCAAGTACTATTGTCTATCATTTGATAACAGCACCGCAAATCGTCGCCATCATCAATGCTGCTGAGATCTTTGTCGTCGATTTGCTCGTCGTCGTCGTCGCAATGCCACACTATCTATAACTACGCCATTCCTTGGAATGCTAGATAAAACATATTGAAGCCCATAAAGCTTTTCTTGTTCAATCAAGGGCTCAAAGCAAGCTCTCATGAACTCCTTGACTTCCTTGAATTCATTTGCAATATCTTCCTTGGATGCTTTAAGCTCCTTCTTGAACTCCTACAAGTTCTCCTTCCACATCTTTTGAATACTCGTAGGCGTCACTAACATTTCTGTGCGATAGGATGCTTTTGGATAACCAGCATGTGGGGAGGGGTGTTGAAAGGAAACACCATAAGGCACATATGAAAATGGGTAAAACTCAAGATGATATGAATGGCGATCTTGATCATCGAAGTAACTTGGATAAGAATAGCACGATGGATATGGAAAGGCATTGGAGTCATATAGGGATAATTGCACGATACGTGAGAACATCTTCCAATCCATGACATTTTTTTTCATTTCCCAAGAGTAGAACTTGTTTTGATACCAATTAATACAAACCCGAAAGGGAAAGCAAATAAATCAATAAGAAAATAAAGAGATTGTGGAAAAGATACAACAATCCTCTAGCCGGATGCTAGAAATCACAAATGCAAGACTGTGAGCAAGCTCAACAGTCCTCTAGTCTAGAACTAGAGATCACTTTCCCTCCCTTCAACAGCCACCGTAGAGTAAAGAAGAAAATTTCATAAAGAGAATATTGATCAAGTTGTGTTATTCCATAGCACAAAAGTCCTATTTATAATCAACCTTACAATCTGTAATAAAAGATATGAAATCTAAAAATCTATGAAATAGGAAAGCACCTAAGTAACAAAGCTTTCTAAAATAAGAAGATACTTAGATATATATAAAATAAAATTTTAAAAAATAATAATAATAAGATTATTCCCTGCCTGAAAATAAAGACACGAAAGAAAGAGCAGATTTCATAATCTAGATATTTGAGAAAAATGGAAAGTGAGGATGGTTAAAAAAAAGGAAGGTGGTCCTTTTCTTGTACACACGTGCAGAGTGTGCTCACATGAGATGCGGGCCTTTTTTTCGAATCTTGATCAATCGGCACGTGTGGCCGTTTGGTTGCATCAAATAGACTATTAGATATCACTTGATTATAAGCAACCTAATGTAATGGTCTATTATAGTGCGAATGTGGGAGTTTGTGCCCTCATTAGAGGTCCCAAGCCGGTGGCTTGTGTCAAGTTGCCGGCAAGCATCAAGCTTGTGTCATAACTTTTACTATGAATCCAGGTCTAGCCCTTGATAGAGTAGAATGGCATAACATGATCAATGTAGCCGACCCCAATTAATTAGGATAAGGCTTAGACCATGATGATGATGATTAAGAAAAGGTTCTAGTTATAGGCGAAAAACTGACAGAGGCCTGAATGAAGGAAATAGCCTGAATGGGAGAAATCATCTTCCAGCTTACTTTTGAGATCGGCGACGGTATCGTCGGCTGAGACGGCCATGGCGAGATGGGTATCGAGATTGGTATCTATAAAGACTGGGGAAGTTGTGGGTGGAGCAGCAGTTGCCGCACCTAAGCTTCCGCTCGCCATTGTAGAAGAAGAAAAGGAACCAGAGAGGCACGGGGAGGGGGGGTGGGGGGGGTTTACGCCGTACAGAAGGCTGGGATCTTCTAGCGCATGGCAACAAAGGGGCCTGGGGCATTAGTGCGCAATAGGGAATTTGTGATACGCTGCCGGAATATGTTCGTTCCCACGCATGCAGCCTGCGACCGTGCCTGTATGACGATTGATGACGCGTCACATACCCGTACACGTAGCCGAACGGTTTAAATCGTATAACCCAACGTTGTTTGATCAGAGCCATAAACGATTTCTGACTGGACCATATAAACCTCTCATTAACCCTTCTATTTTCAATACTTACGGTGGTTGTTTTTTTTTTTCACCTTTTGGACAAATTTAAGATTTTGATATTGGATGCGTCCTATATTAGACCGGATATTTGAATAGAAGGAACAGGATCGCCTGTATGCTCCGTGTACTGCGGACATGTACTCCTAATTGATGGTGGACGCAACTTGCCTCTAACCGGCGTCCACGTGATCCCCCAAGCTCTGGAGGCCATTTTTCCCTGGAGAAATTTCCAACTGTACGATCACTGTATGGGCCATTCCCGAGACGAAGCCCACCCCTTTTTGCTTTCCAATAATACTCTCCGTGTGTACGGACACCTTGCAAAAGGTCGAAAATACCCCCGCTTTTTCCTTCAAGCGTTGACGCCCCTAAGGGCCTGTTTGGCCGGGCAGATCCCATGGTATTACGAGGGATGGGACCAAATTTAAGGTTATGATTATGGTGTCAGTGGACTGTCGAAAATTCCTTGGGATGGCCCAATCCCACGACGAAAATGGTGGGTCTGTTTGGGTCGTCCATGGGATGTGGGCCATATCCCATGGAATGAACATATGGCCTGTTTGGTTAGCCATGGGATTGTAGCAATCCCATAGCAAATTTACACGAGATCTGTTTGGGTTGGCAAATCCCATCCCAGGATTTGCTATGAATTCATTGACGTCCGTTGGATAAAACTACTCCCATCCTGACACCATACATGTGGCGGGTGGTCAGTGTTCTGTGGGTCCCACGATGATGTACGTGTTTTATCCTATCCGTTCAACCATGGGATATTCACAATTCCAATCCTCCTTAAGGCCCACTGTACTGTTTACTTGACATCCAATCTCTTTCGTATGGTCAACGAGATCAGATGAAGGGTAAAAATAAATATCCCATGATCTAAAACCTTTTTAATGGTCAAAATTCAACCAACACTGTTTAATGTAATGTGGTCCACCTGAGATTAAGATCTGCTTCACTTTTTTTTAATTATATCATAAAATTATATGAAAAAATATATGGATGCCATGGATGACAAACACATACTTCGTGGTGGGCCCCACGGAACACCAACCACTATCCAATGGCTGGTGTCAAGGGGCGTAGTCAATCCGTTACCGCTGCAATCTGCAATGGTCTGAAGTGGGCCCACCCTGCTGTCATAAGGGTTACTCCCTCAAAAAAAATATAAATTTACAATCTGTATGTATAAGAAACCATACAATCTAAGTTACATTAGCAATGATGGAAATGAAAAAAAAAAAAAAAAAAACCATACAATCTGAGATAAAGCTAACGGAAGCTAGGGAAACATACAATCAAGCTCCAAAAAAAAAAAAAATCCAAGATCCAAAAAATAATATGATATTATGTTACAGAACCTCTACAACTAGAATTTAATAATGATAAGCAAGGCGAAGAAAATAACGAGAATGCCAATCAAAAGTCCACAGAAACTCTCTCCACAGGATGGGGCAATATCATCAGTCATCGTGGACCTGGAGACCCTGCCATGGGTCGAATGATGGATAGAAAACGTCGACGAACGATGGTTGTCGACCTCGTCTAACTGTGCGGCGACATGAACTGCATGAGTTTCTGTGGCAGGCCGCAATTGTGCACCAGTCCCACTAAAGTAACTCTCCCAGTAGGAAACCGCGTCCCTCCAATTCTTGAATGCCCGATGTCTCCCTCCGCTGAATCCTTCAACCTCCAGCCTAGCTTCGTCCCACGTGTGATAAATGCCTGGTCGACGGCCCACGAGAACAACATAGTATTTCTCTTTTGTCATCTGCATTAACATGTGTATTATTACCATGTTCCAAGCATGGGCCCCTCTGAACGTGCATATACTAAATACATAAAATTGACCCATGACAAATAAATCAAAAATACAATCATAGGATTTGAATTTTAAATAACTGAAAATACGTACCATTCGTCCATACGATGTGTGTGGCTCTGTCTGTCTTAACGTGCTGAGCAACAAGCATGTAATGAAACTTATACAAAATATATGAAACCAAAAATTCAGAACGCTTACCACACCAATCATAGTAGTAGACACGATATAGCAAATGTATCATCCACAAAACTCAAAAAACAGCTAAAAAACACTCAGAAACCAACGAATAATAAGTTATTACAGTCCCATAAAACAACAGATCAACACAACGAAATTTAGGGTGCTGTTCAGACCGACCCAACTCCTGCATTGAGATCATTCTCGCGGAGTGTTGTCTTCAGCCACTCAACGCGCCTCTCGGGTCGAAGACCGACAAAAAACGATGCCAGCTTCTCGTCCCTACTCAACAGTTGACCAACTTCAATAAATTCTGAGTTGGTCAACCCTTGCACCTCTTCAAGAACATCAAGTACCTTAGTAGTACGATTTACCTCCTTGCCGAGGCCAAAATCGCGCATAGCCTCTGCAACGGTATTAAGGGAGATGCCGAGTACATCGCATGGGCGAGGAGGCCGCATACGTTTCTTTGATGCAGCTCCATCTCGGTTACAGTCAGATTCTGGAGTCCGACTAGGAGTGTCACGTCTTCCAATCGATTGAGTATCTGAAGATAAGTTTCCGCATGACGAGTCCGCTACCTGGTCTTCAGAGAGGTCAATGGTATCCTCCAGATCAGCTTCGTCGTCTCTCCAGGACTCACTAAGATTTCGCTGAATACGAGAGGATGACGTGGCCATTGTTGTACTTCCACACGCATATCGTCCAGTTGCCTGATCGGATCCGACGATGACCGCATGGTCATCCATTCTGTCAATTCTTTTCCCTCGTAGATGTGTAGCACGCGGGTGAGACTACAACCGTAAAATATAGTTGTAAGTTAGAAAAAATATATTCGATACGCGGGTTGTTAATGTCTTACGGATGTTACATTTATATAAATCATACCTTAAGGTATTCCTCCCAAACCTCATCAGGGGCCGTAACGACCATGCGCTCGTTATCCCATCCGAACCCACTAGCTGCTAGCATGTCCCTAACGGCAATATATTCGCGCTTGTAATACCTCAGACGGTTCTGTACATTCTGCCAGTTGACAGGTATGTCCGTATTTTTCATGACCTTTTCTGCTGTTTCTTGGTAGGCTTCCCTCTTGAAACCATTATCTGCCTTACGTCCCAAAGCAACCTGTTCTAGCAGGACGTCGAAAAGCACTTGACCATTTCTGCACTCCATTTTATTTTAGCCGCTCGAGACAGAGGCTCAGCGAGGGATTTGACTGTTTTTTCACGTGGTGAACTTCGCGTCGGCATCACAGGTGTCCTAAGCGGTGATTGTGTCGGTGTTGAACTATCATTAGACCTTGGTTCTGCCATGTCACCTATGCATGCAACATACAGTCAAGTACACATTAATTACATTCAAAGTCAATCTTCAAACTTCTGCTGAGAACATGAGACATTGTTGAGCAAAAATATGGTACATCCATTTGCAACACAGCTATATTTTCATAGTTAAGTGATACATATTTCGAGGATTAAAGTTATATTCGGTTTGCAAGCAAAATTGTAAAAGGGAGCAGAATAAGTAAATTGACTATCGACTCCTACTGTTTTGGTGCGCATCTGCCCACATCCGAGCAGCAATGTCATTCCGCACATGATTCCAAGCATCCTTTTCTTGTTGAGTGACGTGTAACAACCATTGCCTTTCGTCAATTGTCGATACCTCATGAGGTGTTGGGTTACTCTCCTCTACAGGAAATGATCCATCGTCACGAGACTGAAGTACAGATCGTATGAAATTGTGTACCACGCAGCACGCGACAACAATTTTCACTTGAGTGTCAATCTCATACGGAATGGTCGTCTTCAATATGGGAAATCTATTTTTCATTACACCAAAACAACGCTCGATTGCATTACGTAATTGTGCGTGTCGATAATTAAACAGCTCCTTCATATTCGCAGGCGCTCTCCCAGTTCGATACTCTTGTAAGTGGTATCGCACACCGCGGTATGGAGCCATGAAACCGGGTGAATGCGCATATCCAGCGTCGACAGCATAATATTTCCCTACACATTTAGATTGTTGTAGCATCAAATGGACACTCGAATATTTTGTGAATATTAAATGGATGGGTAATCTAGGAGAGATGTAACCAGTACCATGCGGGACATGTAATGGATCATTTGATCGGGTCAGAGCATTGTGTAGCACCCGCGCATCCGAGGCTGAACCCTCTCAACCGGCTAATATGTAAAGAAAATTCATGTCAAATGAACATGCCGCGAGTACATTTTGTGAGAGGAATCCTTTTCGATTGCGGAAGCTCGCGTGATCTACAGACTGGACCAGAGCCGGTATATGTGTCCCGTCAATTGCACCAACACAGTCCTATATGCATTATGCCAAATTTCTTTTAGGGTCGGATTTGTTATTCGGGGTATGAGTATAGCACCGTACATATACATTGATAGTCAAATAAATTGATGCCTGAAAGTATGGAGCCCAACTGATATTCATTTGAATCTCGGGTGGTGTTTCTGAACTTGCCTGTTTAATAAACTCCGGGTATAATGTTACGATAGCATCCAACACACGTTTAAAGTGACGGCTAACGGTTTCCCCAGATCGAATAAATCTATGCCCTATGACCCTATTGCGAACATTATGGCCAACTGTATAAAGAAACATAACCACTTGTTCTTCGAGACTGACATGCCGAGTGTCACGCAAATGTGTCTTCTCGCGAAGAGTAGTACACAACTCAAAGAAAGCATCACGACTCATCCTGAGCTGAGCTATACAATCCACGTCTGTTGCCCGAATGATAGAGTTGATAAACTTCGCCCGCTGATCGTCTCCGTGTCGCGCCGGCTGTCTGAACATGTATACGCGACAGTATTCCCCTACTGCTGCTACACAAGATGCCATCGCTTGCATGATAATAGCCCTTTCCCTTTCTTCTTCCTCAGCACTATCCATTCCAGATCCAAATGTGCACCTAGCCTGATGGATTTTATTAGTTTTAAAAAACTTACATCACGACGGGCCCACAGAGTGCTGCCTCGACAGATTTCTATGTCAACAAAATGACACCACAATCGGATGAATCACACAGGACATCCATATTAGGTTATAAACCATGCAACGTCTATGGATCATGGAATACGTTTGAGTAGCCTGCTTGGTGAGCCGTACACATGGCTAAGGTACATCCATATCAGCTGTCATGTTCTAAAATGAGTTTTTAAGCAACCAAAAGGGTATGCAAGTGATTTAGGATGAAGCTATTTATTTTTTCCACCAAAAGAAACTTACTTTTTACACCAGCTCTGCTAGTAGAGAGAGAGAGAGAGAGAGAGAGAGAGAGAGAGAGAGAACCAAACTCAATATGCACAATCAATTTATATCTAGGGGCAGACATGCTTTGTATGAAGAGTTTATGAATTTTTTAGAATCATTCTAATTCCAGCAGCATTGGCATTGCCTTAGAAAGAGGGCCTTCAGAATTTCTATACATGGAAAAGGCTATCAACATCACACTGGTTGCCTTGCATGGATAAACAACTAACATCTGCACATGTCATGCCAACACGCAAGTACAAGCTCCAACCTATCCATCTGATGGTACAATTGTATAGATTACCCAGCCCAACAATCTGACCAGTCCACTAGTTTGGTGGGCTGTGGATTATGAAACAAATGCACTAATTTTATTTTTTATTTTAATAAAGGGAAAATACAATGGCCTAACATGCCTACAGTTTCTAACATGGTGGTCCAACTATGTCGACCAGCTTTATTACTGGGTCAAAACGTTTACACGTCCAGACCCCCACCTAATGGATGACCTGGATATTGCACCTGTTTGTCACGCCAGTGTGTGAGCATAGCAACCATGATGTATTATCAAAGATTTATTGTGTGATTGGGGTCTTCTCCTTGTCAGTGTTGTTCAAAGAGCCTAACAGAATTTCTGGTCGAAAATGGATTCCATTAGAAGATGGACCAGTTAGGCGCCCATCTGAGAAAATGGGTGGTGAGAGTATTAACATCAGCATGCACAGCTTCACCAACTGGTGACAACTAAAGATGCTAAAACAAAAGCTAAAGGCAGTGGAGCAAGGAGCACTTCCAAAAGGTGAAGTAAAAGATCTCATGTTAAGCTTCAAGATTCCAAAGGTGAAGTAAAAGACGCACATGGTGGGCTCAAGATTCATGTCATCCCTAACACTTGTTACGTCTGATATCGAAAAGAATACGATGGCTTAAAGATCTGATGTGGTACATACCTGGATTTCAACTGAAAATAGGCCGTGTGCGTTGAATTTCGTCTTCCAATCGAAGAAGTAGATCCCGTAACCTGAACTTACAGAAATATAACAGAAAATTAGGAAAGAATACATAAATTAAAGTTTTCGTCCGTTGAAAATTAAGGTGTGTGCTACACCATTGACAACAATGTGACTGGGTTGCCAACCATTGGCTTGTGTGTGGAACGCCACGTTGGTGTATCTTCCATCAAACTCATTAATCAAGACTAACTCACCGGGATGAAGAGAAGACAACAAAATCAGCCTGATAAAAAAAAAACTCAGGTGGGCTATACCACGTAAACTCAGTGTTAATTAAGCTCATCATCTTGATTGTTGTTGTTATATGTTGTTGTTGTAGATCTCGATTTTCCTCACATTTTAAAGTTGGCCGCACAAAAGCAATGACTGTGGTTTACATGACTTGTGTTGAAAAAACATTTTTGAAAAGACAAAAGAAGAAGTAATAAGTCTTTTTATGCATATTGTTTTTCTACAATGCAGCAAGTTTAAATGGTGAAATAATAGTTAGAGAAGGTTTGAACTTTGAACCAACCAAATCAATGGGACTTGCAACAGACGGCCCCATGTGCGAGAGATGTGAGGGTGGTGGGACACGTGAGATAAAGATATCTGTCTGTCAACACACGATTTTTATCCCATCTCCCCTGTTTGGGTTGTCTGAAAAGTGGGTGACTGAATGGGGTATTGTCCTTTATCTGGAAAGACGTGTGGACATTGTGGGGTGCTGGATGCCTCTCTTTGACTTTCCCACACTAACATCTACCTCAATCCCTTCTTTTGGACTTCCCTTTGCATGTTAACCACTCTCAACTACAAAAGAACCATAACTGCAACATGCCTTCATTAGTAACTGCAACAGAACCATAACTGCAACAGAAATTCATAGATGTGGAAACATTGCAAGTCTATATTACAATTACATCTTATCCAATCATTAGTAAGTCCCTTGACATGATGGACTAGGATTGATACAGCCCCCATGTAAGACACAAATGTGGCAGTGACCTCCTAACACTAATTGAGAGAGATCAATTAGTATGAATTTCAGATTGTGTTGATTTTTTCTCCAATGCAAATTGTTTATCTGCAAATGAAAAGAAAGAAAGAGAGATGTTTCTAGCAGGTTTGTAGGTAACAGATGGGAGGGGGCATATGCAGTTTATTGTCAACTTCATTTGAAAATATGATGTGGGCCCCACCATGGTCTAATAGAAGGGAAGATAAAATACTAGGATACTCTGGCAAAGTCTAATAATTGATATGCAAGCAATGACAAGTTATAGACTTGAAATACAAATAACTCAAAATTAGACTGTCCAGAATGTGCACCCCTGCTTATGATGGATCTAAAGCTAATGATCATGCTACTTCTAAAACAAAAACTACCCAATGGTCCGAATGCAGTAGTCCTAAAGCCAGCAATTTCCACATGAAATTCCATTCATAAAACATGCAAGATCCTCAAAAGTACCAGCCCAGATAAGAAACAACTGCAACATGCATATACAAGAAAATCGCCCAACTGCAATTCTTGCCCCTGAACCACCATATTTCCATGACATCTAAAGCAAAATAGATCAACTTTTTAGCTTCTTCATTCAAAACTCAATGAAAAAATCTCTATCAGTCAAAATTTTCAAGAATAAAACTCAGATGCAGAAATATGAAATCGGTATCCAAGAGATAACAAAAACCCACCTCTATCAGTCTAGCACCTTCTAAAATATCCTAAAAATAAAATCGAATATTCCAAATTCAATCCTTTTAAGCAATCAAAACTCTAAATACCCAATTATTTACCCCCATGTAATCTACAACTTGAGAAATCATTTCCTTAATAATACAATCAGCATAAAAAAATCAAGTTGCTTTCGGACAGACTGAGAGCAGAGGTTACTCCACGGTATAGCCACGTCTGGACCCCAACATGATGATGTGTTATATCCACAACTATCATCTATTTTGTCAGCTCATTCTAGAGTACTAAAGAATGAGGTAGATACAAATCTCGAGTGAGCCACACTTCTCTATTTTAATGATGTAGGCTTCAAATCGAAAAAGTGTGGCTTGACAGATATTTAGATCTAACTCAATGTTATGACGGATAGCATGAATAAAACACATACTTCGTGGTGGGTAGAGAGCTTTTCCAACCATTCAAACTTCAACTTTTTTTGTAAGGAAATATATATTGCATTCATAAGAACAGATGGCATGAAACATTTGGGAGGGCCTACCAAGAAAAGGGATGCAGGCCCTCGTATCGTGAAGGAGACGAGGCTGACAAAAGACAAAATCAAGACCATGGATCACTTAGCAAATGGAACATTCAATTTCTGTAAAACAGACCTTTGTCTGAATTGGTGTTTTCCACACAACCTGACAGCCCCCTTACAGAAATATGACAGAAAATTAGAAAAAAATTGACAACCTGCAAAATCCCATCTGAGTCCAACGTACATGCAGGGATCTTTCACATGAAACATAATAAAACACGCTCCAATTTCTTTTTCCTTTTGTTACCTTCTTAGTACACCCGCCGTGAGATCCCATCATAGAGTTGTTATTTGAGACTCACATGAGAATTTGCTATATTGGAAACAAGATAACAGATGTATATATACAAACTTCAAAATAAACATATTTCAAGAAACAAAGTAAGCCTGGCCATGACTCAGGTTGGCAAGTGCATTTGGACCAAATATACAATAAGAACTAAAATACCCAGTTATATATGTTTTGAGATCGAATAGCTGATACAATGTAGTTATATAGACATGCTAGTGATAGTGACAGTGAATTTATATGTAAACATCTCAAGCAATGAATGTTGAGAACCATAGCTACCCATGACATTTTAACAGTAACTATGATAAAACTAATCAGGGAAAAAAAAAACAAACAAGAAAAAGGATAAAACATGGATCATACCTGCGTGGCACTGAAAATCTGGACATCAATTCATCAGGTATCTATACATTTGGTACAACAATACACGGCTTCAAAATATAGGTCGTTGATTTGTAATAGAAGATAAGAATGGACAAACAGTTCATTTACTTTGAGGTTCATAGAGAAATACAGATAAAAGATCTACATGGAGCAACACATCTATATTCAAATGGATAGATCATAGCAACCAGTACTATTCCTCCCTAATCGAGCAACATGCCACCAACAATAGCTGTCACAGGACATGTACGTGGACATTATAAAATAGAGAGGGAGAGATTAATTGAAGAAAAAAAATAATAATAATACAGAATCAGTATGGATGGTTTTATTCTTTGAGAAAAACAAATTACATAATCATGTTGGGATCCACTGATGGAAATAAAAATATATGATATTTGTCTCTAATTGTGCCCTCAGCAGGTTCATCCAAAAGTTCTGTTCATGAAATATAAAGTGATCAAGAAAGACTCATCCTACAAAAAACATTGCAAAGCTTTCATCTAATCATTACTCAATGAATAGAAACATAACCATCGACCTCATTCCTGCAACTACCATTAGATTACACTTCTACGGAACTTAACAATGAGGAGTCAACCCCTGATGAAATCCTTTTTTTTTTTTTTTTTCATTAAATCAGTGAAAGGTGCTATTTTAGAGAAAGGCCCAAAGGAAAAACAACTAAAGCATCACAAGAAAACTCCTTCAATTCCCCTCAAAGTCAGTGAAAGGTGCTTTCACTATCCTCTGACATATAGATTGTATTTCTCTTTGGAGCTATGAATCTGTAGTCGGACGGCCAAAAATACCTCCACGCAAGTACAGTCCAGGAGAGACTACTTTGAATGGAAATAGATGATGACAACATCCAGATCGCAAAACCCCCAAATTATTTCTCCTGAAATCCTTCTTGTAATGAGCTTGCAGGGATGAAAATTCCGTAGAGGAAGACTTAGAGAAAACATACAATCAACCAAATAAAACTTGCAGATGGCAAAACCCCTAAGTGGGAAGTATAAAACCATAAACGGAATGAACATGCAAGGAGTAAAACAGCTAGATTTATGCATCAACACTGAAATCCGGCAACAGAACATGCAAGATCCAAAACCCCTAAATGGGAAGCTACAATCCATATATAAATGCAGACATGCAGGGACCAGAACCCCCTAGAGGAAGGCAAGTACAGTGAAATCCGCCAACATCCTCATCCAGAAGACATTATTTTTCGAAATCGGCGATGACAACATGCACGAGGTAGATGCCCCAATTTCCAACAGAAATCGATGGCCAGACCATACATGCAGGAAGAAATCTCCAATCAGGAAAGCATGAATATGCAGTTAACACAGGAATATCAAATGTGAAACTGGAAGGAGTGTAGATAGAGGCTTCACTTCAGAAGGAGAAGAACGCGTACCTTCCGCAAGCACTTCCCTCCCAAAACTCACAGGGATGAAGACACGAGATGAAAGGGTCGGTATTTGTAATCTTACCGGATTCGCGCCATAAAGACCTCAAGACGGCCATCTCCACCGACTCCCTGACGGCTGCCATCGCACGATCCCGTCGGTCCGTACGCGGGATGGAGGTGGTTTCCATGGGATGGGCTCGAAGTCGCGGCGCGGGATGGCATCCCATCCCGAGAGCGAGGTCGGCGATCCCTCTTCAATCCACCGATTTCAGGGTACGCCGCGGGATATACGCCGACCCAAACACACGAGCGGGATCAACGGTGGGATTGCAGCGATCCCATCCCTCGTAATACCATGGGATCTGCCCGGCCAAACAGGCCCTAAAACCCCCAGTTATACGAACGGTTCAAAGGAGATCAACGTTACATGGCCCATCAGTTACGTATTTATTATATCCACAGCGTTCATCCATATTTTGAGATCATTTCGGAGCATTATCTATAAAAAAAAGCATATCCAAAGATCAACTGGACCACACCACAAAGAGCAGCAGAAAATTGATTTTCGCGGTTGAAACTTTTGTAGGGCCCACCATAACATTTATTTTCCATCGAATCTATTCATGACGTCAAAAAGACCTGGATGAGTAGGAAAAACAAATTTTGTAATGATCCAAAACTTCCGTGACCCTTGAAAGGGTTTCAACGGTGGACGTTTAAAGTAAAATGGTGATGTCAATTGCTACGGTCAGACCTATGGCTACGGATTATAACCATAGCCATAGATACAATAATTCGTAGCAATAGAGTCCATCTGGGGTGGGCGCGCCAAACTAGCGGCACCCCGCGACACTTGCTGGCCCGTCCGGCGCGGCCACGCCGATTTGGCGGGGCCACGCCCACAGGGTGGTCCGTATTGCTACGGATAATAACCGTAGCTAAAATCCGTAGCAATAGGTCCTTTATTTTTTTGAGTTTTTTTTGTGTTTTTTTTTTTAAAAAAAAAAAAATTATTAGGGAGAACTTTTTCTCCCTTACATTTTTCTCAAATACATAATTATGTAAATATGTATATATAAGTACATAAAAATATTTTTCTATTTCTTAATTCATTTCTTTGTCTATTTATTTAACAAGCATATCTCCTAAACTAGAATGAGTTACATAACGTAACATATATGATTTTGGGGCAGGAGAAGCTAATTTAGCCAACTAACATAGTAATTTTTGCAGATTCCATCGGCTCGATGGTTAAAAATACACTTCACGGTCAATTCACTTCACTTCACGACCATTTTCACGGACTTCATGGTCAATTCACTTGACTTCACCATCATTTCCATGCATTTCACGGTCATTCCCAGCAATTTCGTGTTGATTCACGGTCAATTCGACGCACTTCACGGTCAATTCACTTCACTTCACGACCATTTCCACGCACTTCGCGGTCATTTCACTTCACTTCACTGTCATTTCCATGCATTTTACGGTCATTCCTAGCGATTCCGTGTTCAATCACGGTCAATTCGACGCACTTCACGGTCAATTCACTTCATTTCACAGCCACTTCCACGCACTTCGTGGTCAATTCACTTCACTTCACCATCATTTTCATGCATTTCACGGTCATTCCTAGCGATTCTGTGTTCATTCACGGTCAATTCGATGCACTTCACAGTCAATTCACTTCACTCCACGGCCATTTCCACTCACTTCGTAGTTAATTCACTTCACTTCACCGTCATTTCCATGCATTTCACGGTCATTCCTAGCGATTCCGTGTTCATTCTCGGTCAATTCGACACACTTCACAGTCAATTCACTTCACTTCACGGCCATTTTCATGCACTTCGCGGTCATTTCACTTCACTTCACCGTCATTTCCATGCATTTCACGGTCATTCCTAGTGATTCCGTGTTCATTCACGGTCAATTCACTTAACTTCACAGCCATTTCCATGCACTTCGCGGTCAATTCACATCACTTCACTGTCATTTCCATGCATTTCACGGTCATTCCTAGCAATTCCGTGTTCATTCACGGTCAATTCGACACACTTCATGGTCAATTCACTTCACTTCACGGCCATTTCCACGCACTTTGCGGTCATTTCACTTCACTTCACCGTCATTTCCATGTATTTCACGGTCATTCCTAGCTATTTTGTTTTCATCCACGGTCAATTCGACGCACTTCACGGCCATTTCCTCGCACTTCGCGGTCATTTCACTTCACTTCACCATCATTTCTATGCATTTCACAGTCATTCCAAGTGATTTCGTGTTCATTCACGGACAATTCAACGCACTTCACGGTCAATTCACTTCACTTCACGGCCATTTTCATGCACTCCGCGGTCATTTCACTTCACTTCACCGTCATTTCCATGCATTTAACGGTCATTCCTAAGGATTCCTTGTTCATTCACGGCCAATTTGACGCACTTCACGGTCAATTCACTTCACTTCACGGCCATTTCCACGCACTTCGCAGTCAATTCACTTCACTTCACCGTCATTTTCATGCATTTCACGATCGTTCCTAGCGATTCTGTGTTCATTCACGGTCAATTCGATGCACTTCACAGTCAATTCACTTCACTTCACGGCCATTTCCACGCACTTCGCAGTCAATTCACTTCACTTCACCGTCATTTCCATGCATTTCACTGTCATTCCTAGCGATTCCGTGTTCATTCTCGGTCAATTCGACACACTTCACGGTCAATTCACTTCACTTCACGGCCATTTTCATGCACTTCGCGGTCATTTCACTTCACTTCACCGTCATTTCCATGCATTTCACGGTCATTCCTAGTGATTCCGTGTTCATTCACGGTCAATTCACTTAACTTCACAGCCATTTCCATGCACTTCGCGGTCAATTCACATCACTTCACTGTCATTTCCATGCATTTCACGGTCATTCCTAGCAATTCCGTGTTCATTCACGGTCAATTCGACACACTTCATGGTCAATTCACTTCACTTCACGGCCATTTCCACGCACTTTGCGATCATTTCACTTCACTTCACCGTCATTTCCATGTATTTCACGGTCATTCCTAGCTATTTTGTGTTCATCCACGGTCAATTCGACGCACTTCACGGCCATTTCCACACACTTCGCGGTCATTTTACTTCACTTCACCATCATTTCTATGCATTTCACGGTCATTCCTAGTGATTTCGTGTTCATTCACGGTCAATTCGACGCACTTCACGGTCAATTCACTTCACTTCACGGCCATTTCCACGCACTTCGCGGTCATTTCACTTCACTTCACCGTCATTTCCATGCATTTAACGGTCATTCCTAGGGATTCCGTGTTCATTCACGGCCAATTTGACACACTTCACGGTCAATTCACTTCACTTCACGGCCATTTCCACGCACTTCGCGGTCAATTCACTTCACTTCACCGTCATTTTCATGCATTTCACGATCATTCCTAGCGATTCTGTGTTCATTCACGGTCAATTCGATGCACTTCACGGTCAATTCACTTCACTTCACGACCATTTCCACGCACTTCGCGGTCATTTCACTTCACTTCACCGTCATTTCCATGCATTTCACGGTCATTCCTAGCGATTTCATGTTGATTCACGGTCAATTCGACGCACTTCACGGTCAATTCACTTCACTTCATGGCCATTTCCATGCACTTCGCGGTCATTTCACTTCAATTCACCGTCATTTCCATGCATTTCACGGTCATTCCTATCGATTCCGTGTTCATTCACGGTCAATTCGACACACTTTACGGTCAATTCACTTCACTTCACGGCCATTCCCAGACACTTCGCGGTCAATTCACTTCACTTCACCGTCATTTCCATGCATTTCACAGCCATTCCTAGCGATTCCGTATTTATTCACGGTCAATTCGACGCACTTCACGGTCAATTCACTTCACTTCACGGCCATTTCCAAGCACTTCGCGCTCATTTCACTTCACTTCACCGTCATTTCCATGCATTTCACGGTCATTCCCGGCGATTCCATGTTCATTCACGATCAATTTGACGCACTTCACGGTCAATTCACTTCACTTCATAGCCATTTCCAAGCACTTCGCTGTCAATTCACTTAACTTCACCATCATTTCTATGCATTTCACGGTCATTCCCTGCGATTCTGTGTTCATTCACGGTCAATTCGACACACTTCACGGTCAATTCACTTCACTTCACGGCCATTTCCACGCACTTCGTGGTCATTTCACTTCACTTCACCGTCATTTCCATGCATTTCACGGTCATTCCTAGTGATTCCGTGTTCATTTCACGGTTTAGGTTTTGAGATTTAAGAATGGGTTCGGGTTTAGGTTATAGGTTTTGGTTTCAGTTTAGCTTATAGGTTAACGGTTTAGGTTAAGGTTTAGGTTTAGGTTATAGGTTTTTGGATTTGAGAATGGGTTCGGGTTTAGGCTATAGGTTTTGGTTTAAGTTTAGGTTATAGGTTTTGGGATTTGAGAATGGGTTCGAGTTTAGGCTATAGGTTTTGGTTTTGGTTTAGGTTATAGTTTTGGTTTAAGTTATAGGTTATAGGTTTAGGTTTAGGTTTTAGGATTTGAGAATGGGTTCGAGTTTAGGTTATAAGTTTTGGTTTCCGTTTAGGTTATAGGTTAACGGTTTAGGTTAAGGTTTAGGTTTAGGTTATAGGTTTTTGGATTTGAGAATGGATTCGGGTCTAGGCTATAGGTTTTGGTTTTAGTTTAGGTTATAGGTTTTAGGATTTGAGAATGGCTTCGGGTTTAGGCTATAGATTTTGGTTTAGGTTATAGCTTTTGGGATTTGGGAATGGGTTCGGGTTTAGGTTATAGGTTTTGGTTTTGGTTTAGGTTTTGGGATTTGAGAATGGGTTCGGATTTAGGTTATAGGTTTTGGTTTAGGTTTAGGTTATAGGTTATAGGTTTAGGTTAAGGTTTTGGTTTAGGTTTAGGTTATAGGTTTTGGTTTTAGTTTTGGTTATAGGTTTTGGTTTAGGTTTAGGCTATAGGTTTTGGGATTTGAGAATAGGTTCGGGTTTAGGTTTTAGGTTTTGGTTTTGGTTTAGGTTATAGGTTTTGGGATTTGAGAATGAGTTCGAGTTTAGGTTATAGGTTTTGGATTTGGTTTAGGTTTAGGTTATAGGTTTTTGGATTTAAGAATGGGTTATGGTTTAGGTTTAGAAAATCGAGTTCAGGTTCGAGATTGGGTTTAAGTTTGGTTTTCAAGTTTAGGTTTAGGTTTAGGTTAGGGAGTTTAGATTAGGATTAAGTGTAGGTTTAGCTTTAGGGAATCGAGTTTAGGTTATAGGTTTAGGAAAAGGTTAGGTTTAGGTTATAGGTTTTGGGATTTGGGAATAGTTTTAGGTTATAAGTATAGGTTTAGGTTAGGTTATAGGTTAAGGTTTAGGGATTTGAGTTTAGGTTATAGGTTTAGGGAAAGGTTAGGTTTAAGTTATAGGTTTTGAGATTTGAGAATAGTTTTAAGTTATAAGTATAGGTTTAGGTTAGGTTATATGTTAAGGTTTAGGGATTTGAGTTTAGGTTATAGGATTAGGTTTAGGTTTAGGTGTAGGGATTTGAGAATAGGTTTAGGTTATAAGTATAGGTTTAGGTTAGGGTGTAGGTTAAGGTTTAGGGAAATGACCGTGAATCAACACGAAATTTTCGGGAATGACCGTGAAATGCATGAAAATGACCGTGAAATGCATGAAAATGACCGTGAAGTGAAGCGATTGGACCGCGAAATGCACGGAAATGACCGTGAAATGCATGCAAATGATCGCGAGTGAAGGAGTTTGACCGTGAAATGCCTCAAAATGACCGTGAATCAACACAGAATTATTTCAGATGATCGAGAAATGCATGGAAGTGATCATGAATTGAAGCGAAATGACCGTGAAATGTATGCAAATGACCGTGAAGTGAAGGAGTTTGACTGTGAAATGCCTGAAAATGACCGTGAATCAACACAGAATTGTTTCGGATGACCGTGAAATGCATGGAAGTGATCATGAATTGAAGCAAAATGACCGTGAAATGCATGCAAATGACCGTGAAGTAAAGGAGTTTGACCGTGAAATGCCTCGAAATGACCGTGAATCAACACGAAATTGTTCCAGATGACTGTGAAATGCATGGAAGTGATCATGAATTGAAGCAAAATGACCGTGAAATGCATGCAAATGACCATGAAGTGAAGGAGTTTGACCGTGAAATACCTCGAAATGACCGTGAATCAACACGAAATTGTTTCGGATGACCGTGAAATACATGGAAGTGATCATGAATTGAAGCAAATTGACCGTGAAATGCATGCAAATGACCGTGAAGTGAAGGAGTTTGACTGTGAAATGCCTTGAAATGACCGTGAATCAGCACGGAATTGTTTCAGATGACCGTGAAATGCATGGAAGTGATCATGAATTGAAGCGAATTGATCATGAAATGCATGCAAATCATCGTGAAGTAAAGGAGTTTGACCGTGAAATGCCTCGAATTGACCGTGAATCAACACGAAATTATTTTGGATGACCGTGAAAGGCATGGAAGTGATCATGAATTGAAGCAAATTGACCGTGAAATGCATGCAAATGACCGTGAAGTGAAGGAGTTTGACCGTGAAATGCCTCGAAATGACCGTGAATCAACACGGAAATGTTTCGAATGACTATGAAATGCATGAAAGTGATCATGAATTGAAGTGAAATGACCGTGAAATGCATGCAAATGACCGTAAAGTGAAGGAGTTTGACCATGAAATGCCTCGAAATGACCGTGAATCAACACCAAATTGTTTCGGATGACCGTGAAATGCATGGAAGTGATTATAAATTGAAGCGAATTGACCATGAAATGCATGCAAATGACCTTGAAGTGAAGGAGTTTGACCGTGAAATGCCTCGAAATGACCGTGAATCAACACGAAATTGTTTCGGATGACCGTGAATTGCATGGAAGTGATCATATATTGAAGCGAAATGACCGTAAAATGCATGCAAATGACCGTGAAGTGAAGGAGTTTGACCATGAAATGCCTCGAAATGACCGTGAATCAACACGAAAATGTTTCGGATGACCATGAAATGCATGGAACTGATCATGAATTAAAGCAAAATGACCATGAAATGCATGCAAATGAATGTGAAGTGAAGGAGTTTGACCGTGAAATGCCTCGAAATGACCGTGAATCAACACGAAAATGTTTCGGATGACCGTGAAATGCATGGAAGTGATCATGAATTGAAGCGAAACGACCGTGAAATGCATGTAAATGAAATGAATGAAATTGACCGCTAAGTGAATGAAATGGATTTTTGATCATCAAGCTGATGAAATCTTGGAAAATAACCAGCTTGGTTGGTTAAAGTAGCTTCTCCTACCCCAAAATCATATAGGATACATCAAGTAACTAATTTTAGTTTAGAAGGTATTCTTGTTAAATGAATAAAGAAAGAAATGGAAAAAAAAAAAAGAAAATTTTTTTATATGCTTATATATACATATTTATATAAATATGTGTTAGAGAAAATTATAGGTAGAATAAAGTTCTCCACGTACAAAAAAAAAAAACCACAAAAAAAATTAAAAATAGGTTTTGGTTATGTTATAGGTTTTAAGATTTGAGAATAGTTTTAGGTTACAAGTATAGGTTTAGGTTAGGTTATATGTTAAGGTTTAGGGATTTGAGTTTAGGTTATAGGATTAGGTTTAGGTTTAGGTTTAGGGATTTGAGTTTAGGTTATAGGCTTAGGTTTAGGTTTTTGGTTTTACGTTTAGGTTTAGGTTTGGGTTTGGGTTTTGGGATTTGAGAATAGGTTCGGGTTTAAGTTATAGATTTTGGGATTTGATAATGGGTTCAGGTTTAGGTTATAGGTTTTGATTTTGGTTTAGGTTATAGGTTTTGGGATTTGATAATGGATTCCGGTTTAGGTTATAGGTTTTGATTTTACTTTAGGTTATATGTTCATGCATCGAATTGACTGTAAATGAACACGGAATCGCTAGAAATGACCATGAAATTCATGAAAATGATGGTGAAGTGAAGTGAATTGACTCCAAAGTACATGGAAATGGCCGTGAAGTGAAGTGAATTGACCGTGAAGTGCGTCAAATTAACTGTGAATGAACACGGAATCCCTAGGAATGATCATGAAATGCATGGAAATGACGGTGAAGTTAAGTGAATTGACCGCGAAGTGCGTAGAAATAACCGTGAAGTGAAGTGAATTGACCGTGAAGTGCGTCGAATTGAACACGGAATCGCCAGGAATGACCATGAAATGCATGAAAATGACAGTGAAGTGAAGTGAAATGACCGCGAAGTGCGTGGAAATGGCCTTTAAGTGAAGTGAATTGACCGTGAAGTGCGTCGAATTGACTGTGAATCAACACGGAATTGCCGGGAATGACCGTGAAATGCATGGAAATGACGATGAAGTGAAGTGAAATGACCGTGAAGTGCATGGAAATGGCCGTGAAGTGAAGTGAATTGACCGTGAAGTGCATCGAATTGACCGTGAATCAACCCAAAATCGCCGGGAATGACTGTGAATTCACTTCACTTCACTTCGCGGCCATTTCCACGCACCTCGTGGTCAATTCACTTCACTTCACCGTCATTTTCATGCATTTCACGGTCATTCCTAGTGATTCCGTGTTCACTCACGGTCAATTCGACACACTTCACGGTCAATTCACTTCACTTCCTGGCCATTTCTAGGCACTTCGCGGTCAATTCACTTAACTTCACCGCCATTTTCATGCATTTCACGGTCATTCCTAGCGATTCCGTGTTCATTCACGGTCAATTCGACGCACTTCACGGTCAATTCACTTTACTTCACAACCATTTCCACGCACTTCGCGGTCAATTCACTTAACTTCTCCGTCATTTCCATGCATTTCACGGTCATTCCCGACAATTCCGTGTTCATTCACGGTCAATTCGACGCACTTTAGGGTCAATTCACTTCACTTCACGGCCATTTCCACGCACTTCGCAGTCATTTCACTTCACTTCACCGTCATTTCCATGCATTTCACAGTCATTCCTAACGATTCCGTGTTCATTCACGGTCAATTCGATGCACTTCACGGTCAATTCACTTCACTTCACAGCCATTGCCACAACCTATAACCTAAACGAAAACCAAAACCTATAACCTAAGCTTAAACCAAAACCTTAACCTTAACCTACAACCTATAACCTAAACCAAAACCAAAACCTATAACCTAAACCCGAACCCATTCTCAAATCCCAAAACCTATAACCTAAATCAGAACCAAAACCTATAGCCTAAACCCGAACCCATTCTCAAATCCAAAAACCTATAACCTAAAACTAAACCATTAACCTATAACCTAATTCAAAACAAATAACCTAAACTAAAATCAAAACCCAAACCCATTACCAAATCCCAAAACCTATAACCTAAACCGAAACCAAAACCTATAACCTAAACCTGAACCCATTATCAAATCTCAAAACCTATAACCTAAACCCAAACCCATTCTCAAATCCCAAAACCCAAACCTAAACCTAAACCTAAACGTAAAACCTAAAACCTAAACCTAAGCCTATAACCTAAACTCAAATCCCTAAACCTAAACCTAAACCTAATCCTATAACCTAAACTCAAATCTCTAAACCTTAACATATAACCTAACTTAAACCTATACTTATAACTTAAAACTATTCTCAAATCTCAAAACCAAACCTTTCCCTAAATCTATAACCTAAACTCAATTCCCTAAACCTAAACCTTAGCCTAAACCTAAACCTAAACTCAAATCCCTAAACCTTAACCTATAACCTAACCTAAATCTATACTTATAACCTAAAACTATTCCCAAATCCCAAAACCTATAACCTAAACCTAACCTTTCCCTAAACCTATAACCTAAACTCAATTCTCTAAAGCTAAACCTGCACCTAATCCTAATCTTAACTCCCTAACCTAAACCTAAACGTAAACTTGAAAACCAAACTTAAACCCAATCCCGAACCTGAACCCGATTTCCTAAACCTAAACCATAACCCATTCTTAAATCCAAAAACCTATAACCTAAACCTAAACCAAATCCACAACCTATAACCTAAACCCGAACCCATTCTCAAATCCCAAAACCTTTAACCTAAACCCGAACCCATTCTCAAATCCCGAAACCTAAACCTAAACCTTAACCTAAACCAAAACTCATAACCTAAACCAAAACCAAAACCTATAACCTAAATCCGAACCCATTTCCAAATCCCAAAAGCTATAACCTAAACCAAAATCTATAGCCTAAACCCAAACCCATTCTCAAATCCCAAAACCTACAACCTAAACTAAAACCAAAACCTATAACCTAAACCAGAATCCATTCTCAAATCCAAAAACCTATAACCTAAACCTAAACCGTTAACCTACAACCTAAACGGAAACCAAAACTTATAACCTAAACCCGAACCCATTCTCAAATCCTAAAACCTAAACCTAAACCTATAACCTATAATTTAAACCAAAACTATAACCTAAACCAAAACCAAAACATATAACCTAAACTCGAACCCATTCTCAAATCCCAAAACCTACAACCTAAACCTAAACTAAAACCTATAGCATAAACCCGAACCCATTCTCAAATCCAAAAACCTATAACCTAAACCTAAACCTTAACCTAAACCGTTAACCTATAAGCTAAACTGTAACCAAAACCTATAACCTAAACCCGAACCCATTCTCAAATCTCAAAACCTAAACCGTGAAATGAACACGGAATCACTAGGAATGACCGTGAAATGCATGGAAATGACGGTGAAGTGAAGTGAAATGACCACGAAGTGCGTGGAAATGGCCGTGATGTGAAGTGAATTGATCGTGAAGTGCGTCGAATTGACCGTGAATGAACACGGAATCGCAGGGAATGACCGTGAAATGCATAGAAATGATGGTGAAGTTAAGTGAATTGATAGCGAAGTGCTTGGAAATGGCTATGAAGTGAAGTGAATTGACCGTGAAGTACGTCAAATTGATCGTGAATGAACATGGAATCGCCGGGAATGACCGTGAAATGCATGGAAATGACGATGAAGTGAAGTGAAATGACCGCGAAGTGCGTGGAAATGGCCGTGAAGTGAAGTAAATTGACCATGAAGTGCATCGAATTGATTGTGAATGAACACGGAATCGTTAGGAATGACCGTGAAATGCATGGAAATGACAGTGAAGTGAAGTGAATTGACCGCGAAGTGCGTGGAAATGGCCGTGAAGTGAAGTGAATTGACCGTGAAGTGCGTCGAATTGACAGTGAATGAACAAGGAATCACTAGGAATGACCGTGAAATGCATGAAAATAACGGTGAACTGAAGTGAAATGACCGCGAAGTGCATGGAAATGGCCGTGAAGTGAAGTGAATTGACCGTGAAGTGCGTCGAATTGACCGTGAATCAACACGGAATCGCTAGGAATGACCGTGAAATGCATGGAAATGACGGTGAAGTCAAGTGAAATGACCACGAAGTGCGTGGAAATGGCTGTGAAGTGAAGTGAATTGACCGTGAAGTGCGTCGAATTGACCGTGAATGAACATGGAATCGCTAGGAATGATCGTGAAATGCATGAAAATGACGGTGAAGTGAATTGAATTGACTGCGAAGTGCGTGAAATGGCCGTGAAGTGAAGTGAATTGACCGTGAAGTACGTCAAATTGACCGTGAATGAACTCAGAATCCCTAGGAATGACCATGAAATGCATGGAAATGACGGTGAAGTGAAGTGAAATGACCACGAAGTGCATGGAAATGGCCGTGAAGTGAAGTGAATTGACCGTGAAGTGCGTCGAATTGACCGTGAATGAACACGAAATCACTAGGAATGACCATGAAATGCATAGAAATGATGGTAAAGTGAAGTGAAATGACCGCGAAGTGCGTGGAAATGGCCATAAAGTGCGTCGAATTGACCGTGTATGAACACAAAATAGCTAGGAATGACTGCGAAATACATGAAAATGACGGTGAAGTGAAGTGAAATGATCGCAAAGTGCGTGGAAATGGCCGTGAAGTGAAGTGAATTGACCATGAAGTGTGTCGAATTGACCATGAATGAACACGGAATTGCTAGGAATGACCGTGAAATGCATGGAAATGACAGTGAAGTGATGTGAATTGACCGCGAAGTGCATGGAAATGGCTGTGAAGTTAAGTGAATTGACCGTGAAGTGCGTCGAATTGACCATGAATGAACACGGAATCACTAGGAATGACCGTGAAATGCATGGAAATGACGGTGAAGTGAAGTGAAATGACCGCGAAGTGCATGGAAATGGCCGTGAAGTGAAGTGAATTGACCGTGAAGTGTGTCGAATTGACCGAGAATGAACACGGAATCGCTAGGAATGACCGTGAAATGCATGGAAATGACGGTGAAGTGAAGTGAATTGACTGCGAAGTGCGTGGAAATGGCCGTGAAGTGAAGTGAATTGACTGTGAGGTGCATCGAATTGACCGTGAATGAACACGAAATTGCTAGGAATGACCGTGAAATGCATGAAAATGATGGTGAAGTGAAGTGAATTGACCACGAAGTGCGTAGAAATGGCCGTGAAGTGAAGTGAATTGACCGTGTAGTGCGTCGAATTGACAGTGATTGAACATGGAATCGATAGGAATGACCGTAAAATGCATGGAAATGACAGTGAAGTGAAGTGAAATGACCGCGAAGTGCATGGAAATGGCCGTGAACTGAAGTGAATTGACTATGAAGTGCGTCGAATTGACCGTGAATCAACACAAAATTGCTGGGAATGACCATGAAATGCATGGAAATGATGGTGAAGTGAAGTGAATTGACCACGAAGTGCGTGAAAATGGTTGTGAAGTGAAGTGAATTGACCGTGAAGTGTATTTTTAACCATCGAGCCGATGGAATCTACAAAAATTATTATGTTAGTTGGCTAAATTAGCTTATCCTACCCCAAAATCATATATGATACGTTATGTAACTCATTCTAGTTTAGGAGATATGCTTGTTAAATAAATAGACAAAGAAATGAATTAAGAGATGGAGAAATATTTTTATGTACTTATCTATACATATTTACATAATTATGTATTTGAGAAAAATGCAAGGGAGAAAAAGTTCTCCCCAATAAATTTTTTTTTTTAAAAAAAAAAATACAAAAAAACTCAAAAAAACAAAGAACCTATTGCTACGGATTTTAGCTACGGTTATTATCCGTAGCAATAGGGACCACCCTGTAGGCGTGGCCTCGCCAAATCGGCGTGGCCGCGCCGCACAGGCCAGCAAGTGGCACGGGGTGCCACTAGTTCGGCGCGCCCACCCCGGATGGACTCTATTGCTATGAATTATTGTATCTATGGCTACGGTTATAATCCGTAGCCATAGGTCTGACCGTAGCAATTGACATCATCATTTTGCTTTAAACGTCCACCGTTGAAACCCTTTTAGGGGTCACGGAAGTTTTGGATCATTACAAATTTTGTTTTTCCTACTCATCCAGGTCTTTGTGACGTCATGAATAGATTGGATGGAAAATAAATGTTATGGTGGGCCCTACAAAAGTTTCAACAACGAAAATCAATTTTCTGCTACTCTTTGTGGTGTGGTCCAGTTGATCTTTGGATATGCTTTTTTTTTTTTGGATAATGCTCCGAAATGATCTCAAAATATGGATGAACGCTGTGGATATAATAAATACGTAACTGATGGGCCATGTAACGTTGATCTCCTTTGAACTGTTCGTACAACTAGGAGTTTTAGGAGCGTCAACGCTTGAAGGAAAAAGCAGGGGGCATTTTTGACCTTTTGCAAGGCATCCGTACACCCGGGGAGTATTATTGGAAAGTAAAAAGGGGTGGGCTTCGTCTCGGGAATGGCCCATATAGTGGTCGTACAGTTGGAAATTTCTCATTTCCCTGTAACGTGTTTTGTAGTCATATCTGACTTTCAAGAAAAAGTTAATATAGAGGCCATACGTGGCGTTACACGAGAGATTCAGAGAGTATATGAAAAGATTATTTTTTAAAGCATATTTGAAGTGATTTTTGTGAAATTATAAGTGGTACCAATTTAATGTTGCATAGGTGATCAACAAAGTAGTACATCGAGGCATTTAGAAGCATAATGTGGTTAAAGAGCAAACCATGTTCAAAAAGAATAAAGCTTTGCCCATAAGGAAAAATACTCAAAATGATAAATATAATAAGAGAAGAATCTATATGGCAATGCTTTAACTACTATAACCATCTAATGAAGAATAGAAATGTTTGAAAAGTAGCTATATAAGAAATATATAAATATAAGAAAAATTAACCTAGAAAGACACAACAAAATCGAACTAACAAATCAAATTAATTAATTTATGTTAGCTTAGTCTATTTGAGTAGTGATAGTCCACTAGCAATAATTTCTTAGTTGTAATTCAAGTTTATGCTCATACGCTATACTTGATCCTTATCTAATAAAAGCAGTTTTTTTAGTGCACTTATTTATGCATCTTGTTTGTCAAACATGTGTGTTTGTGAGTGTGGGAGTCGGTTGAGCCCTTAAAAGCTTGAAGACTAAAGACACATGAACACTGGAACATTAGGAAAGTGAAGGACAGGTAAATGGGGTGCATTAGTGACCCTGACCTTGACCCAAAACAACCATTGAACCTCTAGGTGATCATAACTTGATAGGTAAACCTTTAATTGATCATCCAATAACCTTAAGAGTCCCAAATGAACATGCTTAGATAAGTTATAGAGGTCTCAGGTAGCTAGAAAATAAACTACTCAAAACTAGCCAACTCAAAGTGACTCGATTTATCGAGCAATCCTTGATTGATCTCAAGCGATCGAACTCAATTGATCGAACTCTGCCAAACATGTCCAGCGAGTTCTTTAGACTAATTCAGCATGTTTCAATCGATCGATGACCCTTGATTGATCGATCAACGGTACCATTTTTTACCCATTTTATAACCATTGGGACTTGACTCATTTATATAAATCATCCGGTCTTTGGGTATTTTGATGGTTTTTTATGCAATATAAGTTTAGGAGATTCTCCACTCATATCATGCATTTCTAGGCTTTAAATCCATGAGATCTAAGTTATCTTCCTTGTGACTCATCACTTGAAAAAGGATTTTCAATCTCAATGAAGAATATGAACTTGATCTCCACCTTGCTTTAGATATTATACTTGAACGTATAATAAAATCCTTGTCAAAACCTTTAGAACACCCATATAGGTGAATCCCCTAGGAATTACAACATTCTCATAAGTTGTAGAAGATTCACCCAACCTCCCATCACATTGGTCACATCAATGGAGCATCACATACAAGGTGCTTAATCTTAGAGTTGGGGCAGTGGAATATTTGATGAGCGGATTCAAATATGGGAGAGCTTTAAAAGAGCGACTCAAGAACGACGCGTCAAATCGGCTCAATTTACACCCTGATCCATAGCTCAAGTGGTATACTGAGTGAATAATACCTCGTTTCAACACTTAGGTCTTGGTATAATTCCCTAGTGGGGGTGGCTGACAGTGAAGTGTGAACTGACAGTGGGGGTACTAACAAGATTAAAAAATAATTTTTTTAAAAAAAATTGACGCAATTTAATGATTGTCAATTAGTGAGTTCGTACTCTCTTTCCTTGTGTAGGATTAAGGATGAGAGTTTATGACCCAAACTCGATGGGTTCCTGTGTAAGATTCAAGCTCTTGTGTATGAATGAATTCACTAAACACGAGTATGTACGTATTAATATCCTCAGGAGTCTCCGATGGGAGTAAACATAGGTCATTGGACTATGACTGATGTTATTGGTTAGCAGGTAAAAAACCACATAAAGCCTCCTGTGGGAGCCTTCGTTAGGAGTGTATACTAGGTTATTATCTGGGACCACGGTACTTGTGTAGGGCTATAAAGGTTAGAGGTAAATCTGACTTAAAACTTCCGATGGTGAATACCAATACACTTAGAGAGAGCGCATCTGTCGAGAGTGGAATAGGAAAATCGAACCAATATACATGCTTGTGTTTGGAATTGTCATTTGAGCATTTTCTAATTATACTTATGTGATTGATTAGTAAATTATATTGTATGCATGATTAAATGAATGCTAGGATTTGAATAGCTATTACATGCCGCACACATGTACACTCGTTTATAAATTAGTTGTTTAATTGGCATATTTATTGTAACGTATGTGATTGGACCTTCTATTGGCTTGTAAGCCTTACAGTTAATTGGCTTAGTTTAAATTAGCATATTCTATTAAGTAAGCAATTGTGTGTTAAAGGGTAAAAAATTTATTTAGTCCTAATCATCCCCCTCTGGAACATATTCATTCCTTATCTCCATAAAGCTTCCGCACATAGCCATTGTATCTCATTCCACGCAATTTCAATTGGTATTAGAACGTGTAGCTCTTTTATGGCTTAACCGCCTTGAGTTAATTCAAGGAACTTAAGAATGATGTCTATCCAAGAAAAGTCGAAAACATAAAAATGAAAGAGTGAAACTTTCATGGAGTTTAATTCTAAACTTAATGATATTTGCAACTCCACGTGGGCTTTATGAGAGAGTATCACGAATGGTCGTATATGTATAAAAATATTTGGATCCATTCCGGATAAGTTTACTCCCAAGATAACCTTAATAGAAGAGTGTAAGAATATAAACGAGATGAATGTAAAAAAACTTTTTTAAAGTTCCCTACAAACTTATGAATTATACTTTAAAGACCCCCTAACATAGAGAAATAGCTGTCCTTGAAATATCTCATGGGCATAAAATTGTTGAATCTGATAGTGATAGTGATGATAAGGATAAGAATGGTGATTCTGAAAGAAAAATTATGAAATTCCTCAAATTGAATAAAGGAAAGAGTTGTAACAAGAGGGACAAGACAAATGAGAATCATAAATGTAATTCTGTTAAACAACCTAAGCAAGTCTAATGTTACAATTGTATGGGTTAAGGATATATTGTCACCGATTACCCTAGCAAAGTACAATCCAAAGGTAAGGCCATGGCAATAATAGAGGACGACACGAAGGAGTTTGAATCCGATTCAAGAAAATCCTCTAGTGATGAAGACATTGGATACTTACGTGTTCTAATGGTCTCCACTACGATGTCCGTCCCTAGAGACTTGGAAAACTATAACACCTTAGATAGGTGACCCTAAAATGTCCCTATGGGCTTTAATGGTAAATCAAAGGATTTAGCCTCATCTTGTGCTTAATTAGTATATTCGAGGATTTTTAACCTCACTACTTTGTGATAGTTTAGCTTTAAAGTTGTTTGATTTTAATATCATATATTCATTGCTAGATTATCATTAGTCATTTCTAATTCGACTGGCATATCTTTTGAATGACCATAATAAGCATGCTCCATGTATTAAAGTTTACATGCACCCGTTATTCTCTTGTCGGTATGTGCCTTATAATTGATAAATCTATGACTTATAGAGTTGTTCTATGCTATGTTTTTATTGGTATATCTATTGGAATTAACTCTTTGTCAAATACTGACAAAAAATGGGAGAAAGATCAAATCCCACCAAAATAAATGAATTTTATTTTATAGGTTTTATTTGTTTTAAGGATTGATGAAGATAGGGGGAGCAAGTATGGAGGAGCATGCAAGTGTTACATGTCTTTTTTATATCGAATTGTAAATCATTTGTAATTTGACATGTAATATTTTGAGTTGTTTTGCTTTGTTTTAGTTTAGACCATGACAAGGCCCAAGTTATGTTTCTGTCATGTAATTAATAAAAGGTGAAATTGTTAATGCACTTATTTGTGCACCTTATTTTTTTAACCACATGCGTCTATGTGTCAGGGAGTTGGTTGAGCCCTTGGAAGCTAAAGACCGAAGACACATGAAAACTAGAGCATTAAGGAAGTGAAGAATAAATAAATAACATATCTTGATGACCTTGACCTTAACCCAAAACAATCCTTAAACTAATAGATGATTATGGCCTAATAAGTAAACCTTTAATTAATTATTCATTAGCCTTAGGAGCCCCAATTGAATATACTTGGATAGGCTATAGAAGTCTCAAGTGGTAGGAAAACAAACTGCTCAAAACCAGCCAACTCAGAGCGAGTTCGATCAATCAATCGATCGATTAAGCAGTCCTCTATAGATCTCGAGTGATCAGACTCGATTGATCAAACTCTTCCATGTTCAACGAGTTCTCTACACTAATTTAACAAGTTTCGATCTATCGATGGTCCTCAGTCGACCGATCGACGGTGTCATTTTTTACCCATTTTATGACCATTGGAACTAAACTCCTTTATATAGACCATTTGATTTTTTAAGCATTTTGATAGATTTTTGGTGTAATAGAAGCTTAGGAGATTCCCCACTCATATCCTACATTTGTAACCTCTAAATCCATGAGATCTAAGTTATCTTCCTTGTGATTCATCACTTAAAAGAGGATTCTAACATCATTAAAGAAAATGAACTTGATCTCCACCTCGCTCTGGATATTAGACTTGAACCTATGGTAAAATCCTTATCTAAATCCTCTAGAATACCCATGTAGGTGAATCCTCTAAGAATTACAATCTTCCCATGAGTTATAAGAGATTCACTCAACCTCCCATCATCTTAGTCACCTCAATGGAGCAATGCATGTAAGGTGTTTGATCTTGGAGTTGTAGCATTTGTAAAGCATCGACATCAATGACCAGAGGAGCATTTGAGAAACAGATTCAAGCATGAGAGAACTTTGAATAAGCGACTTAAGAACGACGTGTCAAAGGGGCTCAATTCGACAAGTAAATATCAATTACTAAGTCCATACTCTCTTTCCTTATGTAGGATTAACGGTAAGAGTTTGTGACCCAAACTCGATTGGTTTTTATGTAAGACATAGGCTCTCATATAGAGTCGAATTCACATGACATGAGTATGTGTGTGTGTGTGTGTGCGTGCGTGCATGCGTGTTAGTCTCCATAGGATCCTCTGATAAGAGTAAACATATGTCCTTTGAATAGAACTGAAGTTGTTGGTTAGCAAATAAAAAATCAATTAAAGTCTCATGCTATAGCCTCCAGTGGGAGTATACACTAGGTTCTTATGTAAGAATGCGGAGGTTGTAAAAGTTAGATGTGAACCTTATTTAAAACCTCCTATAGTGAATATTGATACATTCAAGAAAATTTCATACACTAGGAGCAGAGTAGGAATTCGAACCACTATACGTGCTTGTGTTTGAGACTGTCATTTAAACACCTTTTTAATTATACTTATGTAATTGATTGGTAAATTATAGGTATGCATGATTAGATAAATGCTATGATTTGAATAGTTTATACATCCTACACACATGTATACTATAGTTTTTAAACTAGTTGCTTGATTGACATATCTATTGTAATCTATATGATTGGACCCTATATTGGCTGGAAAGCCTTAGAGTTAATTATCTTAGTTTAAATTGGTATATTAGTTTAAGTAAGTGTTGAGTGTGAAATATTATATATTTTGTCTATTTATACCTTCGTTTTATAAACATGATAGTGCTTAATCGATTTAATTATGCATGTTTTCATATGCGATGTAATTTTAAGAGCTTAAAGGTAAAATTGATACCAAAATGAAGATTTATACTCAAAAGATTATTAAATGAAGATTTGGAGATGTAGGAGTCATTAATGAAGAATTCACATACCAAAAATCTAAGAAAACTAAGTAAGGAATGAAAAGAATCAAATATTTGAAGTGAATAAAATGAATCTTAAAATTGTCTTAAAAATAAACATATTCCTAAAATTGTCCTAAAGAGACATATTCTTAAACTCCAAGTCTATTTTTAGAGACTACGCAGAGTGCGTAAATTTGAGGCAGTTTACACTCCGAGCATATTTTGGGAAACCGCATAGAGTGCATAAATTTGAGGCGATTTTTAGATTTTTCCAACTTAGTGAGAAAGTTGAAGTTCCACAACTATAAATAGGACTCCCTAGGATGCTTTGAAGCATCTTTTAGGATTTTCAAAGGTCTCAAAGAGTATACACAAGGGTGGAGCAGCCGCCAAAGAGTTTTTCTTATTCCCTGGTTTATTTTTCATACTTTATTTAAGAAATTTGGTTTCAATCCTATCTATGGTTGGCTAAACCTCTTAACTGGGGCGAAGAGGTGAAGGTTGTAGCATATTTGGATGATTATCTTACTTTGATTCTTGTTCTTATTGAACCTCATTAATTTCAAGTTTGATATTAAAGGAACATATATAAAACCAAGAGTTTATTAATCAGGGTATGTTGCGAGCCTTTTAAGACCTTACAAAGGCCATACAAGGGCTTGAAACAAAAAATTCGATTGGAGAGAAAGGGATCCTTCCGGCTCAGCCTCTCCTCAACCCAAAATAACAATATGAAATCAATGACCCAAGCTCTTCAAAAAAGATGGAGCAGACTAAGTTTATCACCACTCTTAGGAGTGGGAAGATAATTGACAAATCTATTCCGGTGATGGCTACAAAGCCAAAGGACCCGAAAATAGATGAGAATAATAGACCTAATAATGCTCTACATGGGGTTAGAATCATAACATCAAAGTAAGCCGATTGCACCATTCCCTCAATGATGCATCAAAACCTCTCTCTAACCCACACGATATTCTAAAGGCGCTTAAGCAAGCAAAGGTCAACATCCCTCTACTGGATGTCATCAAATAAATTCTTTCATATGTTAGATTTCTAAAAGATTTATGTAGAACCAAAAGATGGCAAAATATACAAAAGAAAATCTTTTTAATAGAAAAATTGAGTGTCATCCTCCAACAAGATGTGCTATAAAAATACAAAGATCCCGGTCACCCAACCACCACTTGTGTAATTGGGAACCACCGGATTGAGCATGCACTTCTTGACTTGGGGGCAAGAGTAAATCTGATCACATACTCGATTTACTAACAATTGGGTCTAGGTGAATTAAAATCCACCCAAACCACATTACAACTTGCCGATCGCTTAGTTCGTGTACCAAGAGGGATAATCGAGGATGTGTTGGTCCATGTTGACAAATTTTACTATCTAGTAGGTTTTATCGTCTTAGATACTCAACCCATCATAGATATAAGCACTCAAATTCCCATCATTCTACGTCGCCCATTCCTTGCTACATCAAATGCAATCATCAATTGTAGGAATGGAATAATAAGCTTATCTTTCAAAAATATGACATTGGAGCTCAATATCTTTTTCAATATGAGCAGGCAAATCATGATGACGATACCCACGACATTATCATGATCGATTCTTTCGTGGAAGATAGAGTACTTTTAACTCTATACTTTGACACTCTAGAGACATGCTTATCCCACTCCCCTAATTTAGATGATGACATGGTTAGGGAGATGGATATCTTACTTGATGCTACGTGTTCACAACCGCAAGTGTAGGGTCGCGATGTAGTAATAATCTTGGTGAGACCAAGGTTGAATTCATAGGGACTAATCTCGTACATTTTTTTAAAAGTAACTACAATTAGAACTAGAACTAGAAGAAGATCTAAAACTAAATCTGAAATTATTTGAAAGAGTGATTGTGAATTTATAATTGAAACTTGTGAATTTAAAGGTATGAACTAAGGTGCCAACGATCCACTTGTAGCTCTTGGGATGATACCTTGCATGATTCAAGAGATCTAACAAGAATCAGAGTCCTATCTTATCTACTTAGAGAAAGAAGAGAAGGTCAGGTCTCTGAACTTCTCATGAACCCGGTCTTAATAGATGAGAGTCATGAGTATTGTAAGTGATTCCATCACCCAACCATGCCTAGGAGATAATGGCAAACAACAGTATATATCAATCCCACAACCAATCATAGGAGAATTGTGAAGATTAGGAAGCATTCTATCACCCAACCATGCCCAAGGGATGATGGTGAACAACGAGACTTACTAATTTCACGATCTCAAATCATGAAAAGAAGATATTCAAAGTAATTGTAAATCTATTGTAATTTGTCACAACAAACTATTAAAAACTAAAAATATTCCTTAATAAAGAACTAGAATTCATAAGGTTCAATAAAAACATGAATCAAAGCAAAGCAAACATCTCAATCAAGTTATAAGTTTCACATCTTAGTCCTAACTAAGAGGTTTAGCCAACCATAGACATGATTGAACTAAAATCTCTTAAAAAAAGCATAAAAATAACTAAGGAAGAAGAAGAAAAATTCCCGGACAGCGGCTCCACCCTTTTGCTATACTCCTAAAACCATAAAAGATGCTTTAGGACATTTTAGGAACTCCTATTTATAATTGGTGAACTCTAACTTTTCCACCTAGTTGGAAAAGTCTGGAAACCGCTTCAAATGTACGCAGTCCGCACAAAATTTACGTAATCTTCGACTAGTCAAGAGACACCCTTGACTAGTCGAGCGTCACTTTCAGCTAGTCGAGGGAACTCTTCGACTAGTCATGGATTATACGAATTTAAAAGATAATGTTGCTGGAGTTCGAGCCGAAGTTTCTTCAACTAGTTGAGCCAGAGCCAGGACTGGTCGAAGCATGTGAATTTTCAGGATTCCTTTTCTACACTTCAAGTTTTCAATTCCCTTCCTTCCTCACATGGTTTTCTTGGATTTTCGGCATGTGAATTCTTCATTCTTGGTCTTTTAAGATCCAATTTTTGGTTGATGATTCTTGAGCATTAAATCCATGCTTTTAACATTCTTTTCAATCTAAGCTCTCAGATTCACCTTGCAACACAAGCATGTATAAAATATAACATTAAGCAATATCATGTTCATAAAAGTAAGATATAAATAGGTGAAAATATATAATATTTGACACTTAACACACTCTCCAGCTAACATTTTACTAGTCCTGAGCAAAACATGCGTGAGGTAATCTTCAATTCTCAATGTTCAAACCTTTTTTAGAAATAAATCCTTTATGCAATCAAGTATGAATGGGTAGAATTAAGATGAGAAAGTAGGATTTTGAAAACCTAGAGCCGAATCATATAAGCAATCAATCAAATAAATTAATTAGCAATTCTTTCAGAGCATAAGTTTATATATCAAGTTTTCAATGTGCTTAGTACAAATTAACTTATATAAAAATACTATTTTTTCATAACGTTAGCCATGCTCATCACTTCAAAATTGGTTAAAAACTCAAGTACTGATTCCGAACTTATCCCATTTTCCTTCTTTTTTCATTTTTTTATTTTATATCGATGGTCATTTGTATTCATTTAGGCTTTTCATCTTTTTTCTTTTCTTTCAAATTTTTCATTTTTCAAACTTTTTCAATCTTTTCACCATACATGACCTCTTTATCGATCTTATATTTTTTAAACTGGTTCTTTTCTTCCTTTAAGGTGGATAAAATACTCTAGACTCGATTCTCAATATCTTTTAATGATCATCATACTAACAATCGGAAAATCTAATACCATTCACAAAAGGGAAATTGAATGTGCCTTGTGATTTAAATTAACACGATATTCAAATTTCCTCTTAATTCATCGAGTCTAAGAACCGTAAGTAATAAACTACTTAGTTGATCAAACTCCAACAATTCAATATTCAATTTCTATCTTATCATACTCAAAGGAACCCTAAATACACAAATTATCAATTTCCAAACAGGTTTTATGTCACGCCCCAAATACGGGGACGGATAGCTTCTGTAATACCCCAAATTCGGCACTCTACTTCCATACACCAAGTCCTGAGTTCGGTGCACCATAAGGAAGACTTTTAACTGGTTTTTAAAAAATAATGATAATAATACCTGAGCATGTTGATCCATAATCGCAATACTAAGCAACAGTCTCCATTGTAAATCCAAATGGTTAACACTATTATATACATACATACATACACACACACACACATATACATATACATATACATATATATATATATATATATATATATATATATATACACACACACACACACACACACACACACTATTATATATATTATAAATCATGGGCAGGAGGTGGGCCCAAAATTTAATTAACACTATTATATATATATATGGAAAAAGGTTCTATGCGGTCTAGCTCATGGGGATTTCCCATGAGGTCAAGTTGTGTGTGACCCACCGCAATGCATGTTAACCCTTAACACCATCAGTTACATACACCAATCCGTGGTGGGCCTGGGGCTTAAAATCAAGTCAATCTGTGGCTCGTGTGGAGCACACCACACATAAAAGTTGAGAAGGTTACCTTCCATTAAAACATTCACAATTATTTGTTACGCCACCGAGGCATGGTTCACAAATCCAGCCCATCCATTATGTGTGTCCCACTTAGTTAAGGGGTCAAACCAAGTTTCAGATGCATCCAAATTTCAGGTGGGCCCCAGCAAGTGCTTTCATATGTTTTAACCAAGTCTTCACACGATTTTAGATGGTGTCGGTCACCTGAATTCCGTGTACAACAGATTTTTGGGGAAACCCATTTTCTAAAGGGGACCCATCAAATGCACGGTGCTGATGTTCGACATACATCATGGTGGGGCCTGCTGCTGGTTCCCATGGACCCCTGCCATTTCCAAGTAGTTGGATGCTAGCAGCAGTAATGTCTGGCCTATATTTATTTTTTATTTTTTTATTATTTTTCATAGTTAGGGTCCACATGAGGACGATCCAATCTGTCTCCTGGGTTCTCCGGCTCGCGGCAAGCCTAATGAGCCCAATATTCAATATGTTTAGGCGTACAGAACATTACAGCGAGCCCTAATAGGTTTTAATAGTAAATACCATTTGTTACCATTGTTTTATATAATGTGGCCTGTTAGAGATTCAGATTGGCTTCATTTTTCGACTGAAGGCCTAAAATTATCTGGGAAATCGGCTGGACGATGTTGATCAGATGCATACATCTTGGTGGGGCCTATTGTGGGTCCCGCACTCCTAGACGCTGCTTACTGCAACGTCTTTTGGACCCTAGCAACAACGTCTCTCCCTTCTCTCTCTCTTATTATTATTATTATTATTATATGTGTGTGTGTGCACGTGTGTGCATGGGTGTGTGTGTGTGTGTGAGCTTGGCCAATCCAATGGGCCATACTTGGACAGTTTGAATGACATACAAATATTCTCGTGGGGCCTTCTATTAATGGGTCCCACATGAAGACTATAACAATTTTATTTTGTATATTTTCTCCTATACATCCACACCATTAATCATATCATTATCATCATTATAATTATCTTCACCATCAATCATATTATCTTCATCATCCACACCATCTCTAACATTAGAGCATCATCTTCACCATCCATAAACACAATGAAAATAAAATAAGAATGAGTGGGGAGGGTGTACTCACCTTGATGGATTAGATGGATGGTTGAGATGGATAGACGGGATAGGATTGATGGGATGGATGGTTGAGATGTATGAAAGGGATGGGATTGATGGGATGGATATGGTTGAGATTGATCGAAGGGATGGGATTGATGGCCGACCAAGATCACTCCTCTCTCTCTCTTATGGTAGGAATATAGTGAAAATGTTGAGGATAGAAGGGGTATTTCCAGAGAATTTGCTAAAATTGTGGTTAGGTTATATTAATGTAGTTATTGTAAGGCCCGTATTTTAGACCGTACCATTCCTTAGACTTCTGCGACCCTCTTCGTTTAATTTCAGCAACCCCCGACCTGTAGTCAGTATTTATGCATGATCTTAAGTCGCATCCCTTAGATTTGAATCAACTAAACTTGAGACTTGTACCTTAGCGACTGCACTGTCGCCGTAGTTCCAATTACGCGTCTCACACACCAATGCGATACACATGCTAGTAGTTATGTGAGGCACATATCCTAGCCCATACTGTTCCATAGGCTTTTACGGTTCTCCTGGTTAAATTTCGGTGACCCGCGATCTGTTATCGGCAGTTGCACGCAACCTCGAGTCGTGTCCCATATTCTAGAGTCGACTCAACCTGAGACTTATACCATAGCGACTGCGTCATCGCCGCAGTTCCAAGCCGCAACTCGCGCACGGCTCCGATATCCAGGTCAGGAGATGTAGGCTCTCGTTCATTTCGAGGAAAACGTCACGCGTTGTGAATTTTGAGAGAATCTCTACGACCTATCACATCAAATCAAGTCAAGTACACCACCATACCTCAATGCCACCCCACCCTACAACAAATACAATGCCCATTCCCTCTTTTCCATAAGTCAACTCTCTCTCTCTCTCATTATCCATCCATCTTTTACACAATTTTCAACTAAACCCATACCTTCCCATCCCCATTCTTTACAACACCCATCCCACTATTCCTTATCAATCCATCACCTCCCTGCCTCTCTCTCTCTCTCATTCTCTAAGTAATTCTCCAAAAACCCAAGAGCAAATTCCAACGTCCAAGCATTTTCAAGAGCAAACATGTGTGGCCCACTTTCCTACTCACTCATCTCCCATCTCAACCATTCATCCTCCATCAACCTCCATTAAAAGGCATGCCAAGGAGCATAGGAATTCAAGGAGCTAAGGAGAAGGCCGATAGGTGGGTGCTCCACCATTGATTTGCTATTAGAAGGTCCACTTGTAATGGGACCCATTTTTATGTATGTATTGAGATCATGGAAGACCCATAGTGGCGGGGTCCCTCCACCACCATCCGATCTCTCTCTCTCTCTCTCTCTCTCTCTCTCTTTGTATGGTAATGATGATGATGAGGTGTGGCCCACCATGATGTTTACATCTAAGCCATCTATCAGTAGACCCCATCCATGTGGGACACACTCTGATGTTTATATGTCATCCCAACCATCCATCTAGGACATGGCCCACCCCACATGTGTGGGTGGGGGCCCTCCTTGATGTATTTAGTCTAATCCACCCCGTCCACCCATCCAAAATGGTGTGGCCCACCTTGATCATGCCCTTTAAATTGACGTCATCCATCTATTTTATCTAGGTCATCCAGTGGGGTCTAGATGATGAGAAAACACAAATATGAGGCTTATCCAAAATAGGTGGGCCATGTGGGACCCACCTTGATGAGGTATGTGCCACACCGTCCATCAGTGGAGGTGGCTAATGGTGAAGTATTAACTGACAGTGGGGTGGCTAACGGTGAAGTGTAAATTGGTAGCGAGGTGTACTCACTAGCTGCATCAGAGAAAAAGATAATATATTAATATAATATGCATCATGGGGAGGGTGGCGTGCATGTTGGCTTGCACGTGGGACCCACCTCTACTCCTTGAGCTGCAACGTAGAATAGCTAGCTAGTTGCCCTGGCAACGTCATCAGGGTCCATGGGACCATCCCCGTCATCCATCCATTGGCTGGGCCACACCATACTGCATGTGATGGTGGGACCCACCCCACGTGTGGGATATATCTTGATGTGTGTGTGTGTGTGTGTATTATATTATATATTATATTATATTATATAATATATACATGATGATAGGCCCTACTTGGAACCCACCTTTGCCTTTTTAGTGCAGCCATTTGCATGTACAACAGCTATATTGCTGCTCTTTTTGATGGCAGCAAGCCCACAGGCCCCACATTGATATATGTATTTTAGCTATACCGTCCACTGTTTGGACGGTGGGGCCCACCATGATGCACACGTTGTACCCATACCGTCCAACCACTTGTGGGATCATTTTATGGCATGAAAAAATGAGTGAGTTAGATCCAAAGTTCAAGTAGACCCCACCATTTAAATAGTGGACAGTGTCATCCACCGTTAAAACTTCTAAGGGCCACAGTAGTTTCCAATTAAGATAATATTTGTTTTCACTTCATCTACCTCTATGTTAACTTATGAATAGGTCGGATCTCAAAAATACATAAGGGTGGGCCCGATTTGATATACATGGGGCTCATTGGTGCGGCCCGATTTGATATACATGAGGCCCATTAGTGTGGCCCGATTTGATACACATGAGGCCCATTGGTGCAGCCCAATTTGATATGCATGAGGCCCATTAGTGCGGCCTGATTTGATACACATGAGGCTTATTGGTGCGGCCCGATTTAATACACATGATGCCCATTGATGAGGCCCGATTTAATATACACGAGGCCCATTGGTCCGACCCGATTTGATATACATGAGGCCCATTGGTGCAGTCCGATTTGATATGTATGAGGCCAATTAGTGTGGCCCGATTTGATACATATGAGGCCCATTGGTGCAACCCATCATGATGTATTTTGGCCCATGGGTGGGGCCCACACATTTGTATTGTTAGGCCCATGTAATGAGGCCCACTTGATATATGAGGCCTAGTATTGAGGCCCGTGCGATGAGGCCCATATGATATATTTGAGTTCCAGGTGCAAGGCTCACCTATTGTGTATTTGAGGCCCGATGTGATGTATGTTGGCCCATATAATGAGGCTGATGTGATGTAAATGAGGCTGATTGTATGTGAGGCCATGGGCCCACTATATGTTTGGCCTTATGTCGGCCACTCCTTGGGAGTAATGTTGGTTAAATGTCCACATGGATGGGCAATGATGCTTATATGTCCACATCGTGACCTTCTCTTAGGCCTTGTTAGGCCCATTCTCATAATTCTCTTATGGGTTAACCTAGATAAGTGGGCCCCATTCGCCATAAACGGATGGTTTCGCGCTATCGAATTTAATATAACCCCTACCAAGGGCCGATCCTTATATTATGGTTGATCGGTTGTTCCTCTATGGACCCCACCTTGTTTACATGCTAATTATCGGTGCCAATTATCGATACTGATTGTCAATGCTAATTGTCGGTGCTGATTGTCGATCAATGGTGCCGATTCCTATTTCGATTTTCGAGGCCGAGTCAGGTTGTCGAGGCCGATTTCGATTCCGATTGTAGAGGCCAAGTCAGATTGTCGAGGCCGATTCCGTTTGATCATGGCCGATTCTATTTGTCGAGGCTCAATCCATTATTGAGGCCGATTCCATTTGATGAGGCTGATTCCGTTTGTCATGGCCGATTCCATTGTTGAGGCCGATTCCGTTTGTCAAGGTTAATTTCGATTATCGAGGCTAATTCTAATTGTTGATGCCGATCATCGAGGTCGATTCTGATTATCGAGGTTGATTCTGATTGTCGAGGCGTAATATAATGTGTATAAAGCTCATGGGATGGAGCCCTTTGTGATGTATATTAAGCCCGTATTAGAGGCCTATTGTGATGTATATGTGGCCTATTTGATGCAGCCCACTTGATGTATATGAGGCCCCATGTGATGTATTTATGGTCATCCATTGAGGCTCACCTTGATGTGATGCATAATGGACCCGCGTGAGAGGCCCATTGCGATGTGCTTGGGGCCCATGGGTTGTGGCCCATTATGATGTATTCAGGGCCCATGGGACATGGCCCATCCGATGTATATAGGCCCATGTGATGTGTATTAGGGCCATGTGATGCGACCCATTATGATTGTATGAGGCCCATTGTGGTGCATTTGAGGGCCAGGCTATGGAGCCCATTGTGATGTATGTTAGGCCCATGTGAAAGGTCCATCATGATGTGTATTAAGCTCTTGAGTGAGGCCCATGGTGTTGTATTTTTTACCCTCTTATGAGGTCATAGGTCCACTATATGTTAGGCTCTATGTGGGTCATACCTTAGGGGAAATGTTGGTTAAATGTCCACGTTGTCGAGGTTGATTATTGATGGTGGTTACTGATACCGATTATAAGTATGTGACAGCATAGCATCATGATACATGCCCATACGCATCATCTACATGTTTGTTATGAGATGTGGTCGACCATTGCATGTGAGATTGGACAGGTTGTTATGAGACTCCCAAATAGGCAGAGGTTATCTCACATGAGCGCACGATATGCAGAGGCTTAATGCATGACTGGATTGTATGATTCATGTATCTTGCATTGTGCGATTGTGATTATTGTACGCCCTAGCGACATCGAGGTTGTGACCTCCACAGGCATGTTGTGGGTGGCCAGATGGGACATTGAAAATATTTGGTTCGAGCATCTGGGCACTTTGAATGTCCGTGGGTGAAAGTCCCTAAACCTTCGAGGCCAGGAGACGCCCCAACGTCTAGACTGAGTCGATACATGAGCCCGAGTGCCGAATACAAGTAAGCTACGTCTCTCACTATGTTGTCGAGGTTGATTATTGATGGTGGTTACTGATACCGATTATAAGTATGTGACAGCATAGCATCATGATACATGCCCATACGCATCATCTACATGTTTGTTATGAGATGTGGTCGACCATTGCATGTGAGATTGGACAGGTTGTTATGAGACTCCTAAATAGGCAGAGGTTATCTCACATGAGCGCACGGTATGCAGAGGCTTAATGCATGACTGGATTGTATGATTCATGTATCTTGCATTGTGCGATTGTGATTATTGTACGCCCTAGCGACATCGAGGTTGTGACCTCCACAGGCATGTCGTGGGTGGCCAGATGGGACATTGAAAATATTTGGTTCGAGCATCTGGGCACTTTGAATGTCCGTGGGTGAAAGTCCCTAAACCTTCGAGGCCAGGAGACGCCCCAACGTCTAGACTGAGTCGATACATGAGCGCCCGAGTGCCGAATACAAGTAAGCTACGTCTCTCACTGTGTCACAGTCAGTTGGGAGGGGGTGTGGCCTTATTCGCCCGAGTGAGGGGGCTATAAGCTAGGCTGAGTTTGACCAGCTTCCAAATGGGTCTGCTATCGACGAGTCGGGTAGGCATTGGTATACTGCTCGTAAACGGGTAGTGAGATCTTTTCCACTCACTGGACTATGTGGCCTGCAGAGGCGGTAGCCAGTTTGAAGTGTACTAGACCCCGGTGATGATTCAAGAGATGTATAGTACTGATATGTGGACTTATTGAGTAGGAGTTGCATACTCATTCATTCATTCATTCACTATCCACTCGGGCTGGTGGTGCACAACTATTTGTTATGTATACCTTTGCAATGGTCAGGATTTCAGTTGGGGCGCGTGACTAACCTGAGGTCAGGAGTTTACCACATTGAGTCTGACCATCCAAATTTAGGTATGAGACTAGTTTAGATAGAAGTCCCTTGTGGTAGACCTCATAGCTTGCGATACTACGTACCATCATCCCGACTTCACACTCCAGCATGGTCATTCCATTCGCACTGTATATCGCATTACATCTGCAGCATATGGTATTTTGGGTTACTATGTTTCTACATTTATACGACCTAGATACGACTGACAATATTCGTGGACTCATCAGGATTTACGTATTGCATTGCATCATCGACATCTGATGTTTAGCTTACTGTCTCCGCATTGCATAGCTGATCTACATTTCTTCATCAGTATATGATATTGTTTTTACTATATTTCTGGATCGCGTAACCTGGATAAGGTGATGGTAATTATGGGTCTATCAATATGTTTTCGCATTACTCTAATATCGTATGAATTATGAGCTTGGCAGTATTTTCGCTTACTTTATTATCGTATGATTCATGATCTTGCTAATATTTCTGACATTTTATAATTATGGCATTGCATTGAATACTTGACACTTATCCTGTGCACACACTTACACCACCCTCCAAGCTTTCTATAAGCTTATGCACAATAGATGCGTGCAGGTGGTGATAGGATGCAGTCGAGCTGGGGCAGGAGCGTGCAGTAGAGCTTCTAGAAATTTTATTATATGCATGTATTTCTTTTTCAGTATTGTACTCAAATGATTGTATTAGTGGATATGTGGTGATGGTGTTATTCTTATGATTTGGGTATACTTGTGGTTATGCTTCTTATGAAACAAATTCATGTTGAAAATCCTCCTTATAGGATCCCAGGATCGGATTCTGGCGCATGAGTGCTGAAAGTTGAGAATGAGTTAATACGGAGGCTGTCGGCATCGAATTCGGCGATCGGGAATTTCTTGAGCCCGGTTTTCGAGTTTGGGGCGTGACGAGCTATGGGCCCGCATATATATCTGGGAAACACCGCGCGTTGTGAATTCCCGAGAGAATCTTTACCCAACCTATCACATCAATCAATCAAGTACATCCCATCACAATCCCTACCTAGCCCATCCCCCTCAAACCAACAAGGCACCCATCCCTCTCTCACTCAAAGTTAACCATGCCCTGTAACACCCTGGTTCTCGAAACCTGAGGATAGTTGCTCGAGTACGAGAACTCGAGTGTTACACTATGAAGTGGACTAACATACATCTAAATAGCAACAAATTTCCTAACATGAAGTAAGACAACTATTGCATAAACTGAGAAGATTCATAAGTGACAACAAAGCATTTCAATACAAATAAGTTACAACAAAATGAAATCCCTCAAAAGGGAAATTTTTATTATAGTTCAAGTGAAACATAAGTCTAAAATGTTGTAAACCTAAACTATCATTTAAGCTCCAACGGCTCAACAACATGTACATAGAACTCTTCCTCGCTATAATCCATTGCAGCTGTCCCTGGAATCCTGTCATAAGGGTCTTCACCTGTCATCAATCCTGCATCTATTTGGTGCAACCGCACGATGGGTGAGTGAAAATTCAGTGGGAATTTCCCTCATAGATTCAACCATGACACATTATTCCAAAATGGGTTAACATTCAAATATAATTCATAGGGCAATACACTAACAATGCGTTTGCAAGAATATATGAATGTATGCTCAAGTCACAGATCTGAGGATGCACATCCAGCTATCAAAACAAAGGGTCACCCGTGGTAGTGGACTACGTGGAAAAGACCATATAGACTGCACGCGTTAGATTAACTACCTGAAAAAGGCCAAGAAGGTGAGTGCGTCCAAGGATGACCTCCTGAAAAAATACTCGGGGTATGCCCGAGGAGGTATAAAATCTCAAAAAAGCCTCATATAAAGAAAGAGCGGCCCAAAGTGTACAAGTGTACAAACCTGATGGTCGGACCTAGGTAATAGAACCTTGCACAATCCAACAAGATGTGACTTATAGTGAACACTCGGAAAAGCTCACATGTCATGCGTGGATGTTATACACCATGACACATATATACATTACTTTGATAGAATAGTAATGAACTTCAACTTTCAAATAAGAAATATCCAATCATACATTCCACATGAACTTCTATGATTTCTTTACATTCAAAGGAGGGCACACTAAGTATCATGTAAATTTTCAAGTGAGGTCACATCATTAACTAAGAGTCCATCCATAAGTACACTACATGTACACAAATTCTTATTTTCCATATTGTGAGAACTATTCACAAGATTGAACCTACAAAATTAGAGATTAAAAACATAGAAAATCATGAAGGTAATGTCTCGCTGCACAATTCACAAATAATCTAGTATGAAAGCTTTCTTTTCTCATCACGTCTAATGGGGATATACACACAGGCAAATGATTATAAATGTGGCATGAAATTTTCACGACAATACCTCAAACACATAATTATAAGGAAAGCTGACATTAAAACAATTTCTTCATAAAAGTCAAGATAACTAGGAATTAATATTTTTCTAAAATACTCTACATTAAAGAGTTAATCCACATGGAAATTAGTGAATGGAAGAAGTTATGGGGGATGCTCCTCACCTTAGGGGTATTTTCTCGAATTTGCAATGCTCCTAAGTGGTGAGTGGTGATCCTAAAATCCAAACAAGTGTAAGTTCTAATTCCTAATCTTTAACTCACATTTTAACTTAATAGTTGTATAAAATCTAACTTCTACTTACTAATTTCTACTGGTAGAAGGATGGAGGGTCTTCCAAGGCAATCGGTTGTTGGTTGAATCTAGATGAAGCATTTCAAGACCTCAGTGAGTTACGATCAAGTTGACTCGGTCGGGGTTTTTAACCAACAGCGAGTTGGGTTAGCTACAAGGATTTCATTTACTACAAGGCCCGATACAATTTATCTAACGTTATTCGGATAATACACAGGTGATTGGAGTTCCCTGATTTAGTCAGAAAAACTAACCGAGTCAGATCATACGTGAGAACAAAGTTGACTCGGTCCGATAACTTGGTCAAGTCAGCTCGCCATTGTGCACAGGGTTGGCTTAGCTGGGAAACGGCTAGGTCAGCCTTTACTTGGGCGAGTTATGGTTGTCCCTGACTGGTTTCCATCAGGGTGATTAGCTCCCTAGGCCCAACTAAGTTGGGATCAAACCTGAGTTGCTAACTCGGTAAGGACTCAAGTGCGAATGGCACTTCAATCACCTGCTCTTGACAAGCCAGAACTCAGTTCACAGCGTCAGCCCCAGCTCCAGGAAAACCGACCACTCCCATGAAGGCAGATCAGGATTTTCACGCTGACATGGGACTGAGTCACTCAACTCGTAACTGTGTTGAGCCGACTATGCAATCAGTCGGACAGTGGGTGGAATCTGTCAATGACAAAGGGAAAACGGATGGATTTACCTGATCGGAGACTGATCTTGGATGTTGGAAGGATCTGGATGCGGCATGCTTTGCTCCAGGTCTTTCAGGACTCGAATCCACAACCAGCAACTCGGTCTAGTTACGACCAGTTGTAGCTCCTTCGGTGCCGCCCACGAACTCCCCTCCTCCTTCTCTCTTTCCTTTCTTTCTCTATCTATCTCCTCATCTCAGATTCCTTCACAATAGATGGATTGGATTAGGACCCGACCTTGACTTAGTGGCGAAGTAGCTGAGTCGAGTTGCTTGCAACTCTATTCCAGTAGCGCCCAAAAATCCCTCTCTTAACATTTTCTATTCTCTCTCTCTCCCTTGGAATTCGCCCTAATTCATGGCTATTTATAACCTTACTGTTTCTGGAAACGTCTCCAGCTAATCGCAAGGATTAGCGGGCTGTTAACCCAAGTCGGCTGAGAGAACACTACCACTAGGATTCTCTTAAGTAGCTGATTGTGTGCATGGGTCCAGGTGTCATTCACGGATGGGTTTCAGGTTTGATGGGCCACACGATGGATGCTTCAGATTGGTGAAAGGACTTGATCTTAAAAGGATGGGTTTTACTGTCAGTTTGAGGAAGACGAATGACGAAAATGGCAACTTCCAACTGAGTGGCTAATTCTAAGATCACGACCATTTGAACGGTCCTAATATGACCTACAAGTAATGTGGGGTCCATTTTATAGAGCAAGGATGGTCGTTGATTAAGGCAACTCGTTAAAAGTGAAAAACTGGGGCACAGCTTCAAAATCTCGCTATTTTCTTGGTTGCTACGAAAATATCAGGTTGCCCTACTTCGGACGCCTAGGATTTGTCTGAGGGAAGCTTCTAGGTGACCAGGAACGGATGAGATGCATTGTGGCTATAAGCGAAAAGATTCTTTCCGCAATCCGGTGAGTAGGTTGCTAGTTTTGGAAATGGTAGGGATGACTGAGACTTTTTATGCGTACGTGGCCTCCATCCGACGACTCCAACGGTCGGATCTGCCAGAGGGGCGGTGCACGTGGCTATATCTCCTTCGTCAGGGACTTTTCTTTGAACTACAGGATCGGACGCTGACCGAGCTGGCATACGGAACTTTCAATCCTAGGTAACACTGGGGTCAGGGTCAATGGGACCCTATCTATCAGATGAACGGTATGGATCTCACATTTGCATTCGGATAGTGGTCATTTGCACTGTCATACGGACGATCAGTTTGAGCCAGCGACGGCGGGAGTGGATTTCTTTTAAAATTTTGAAAATTTTGAAATTTCATCAGGTCAACAATGGTTTGACCCGATGGTGAGTTCTGTGCACGGCGTGACTGCACAATCTGTGTACACCCGCATATCAGATGTGGATCCCACCATCTGATCTAAGCCGATCAACGCCGTCCACTTAACTTGGAAAGCCCATCAAGGGCTACAGGGTAAGAGTTGTAAGTTTTTGGGGTTAGGTGTTCATCATTTCAGGCATTTATCGTCAGTAAATGTGGGTTACTTGGGTCCCAATAGCTCTTAGGTGTAATATGGGCTGTCTATCCCTCTTACCAGGTTTGCTAGCTACAATGGATTGAGGATCAGTCTATCCTTATTCTTGTAAGAGTCCTACTTGGAGATTGATCCTAGGTAAGGTTGCTTATTTCCATTTAAATGTTAGTTCCCTACTTTAGTGTGTAAGTTAGTGATCCCAAGGCATGTTTAATGGGATAAATAATCTTTTTTATGGCTAGGATCTCGTTACCGGGCTTATGTCAGATCATAGAATTGGGAAATGGAGCGCTTGGTCCATTTGCCAGTTGAAAATTATGATAATAATTGAGGGTCGTTATAGTTGGACCCAAATGCAAGGTGGGTTTGATAATTTGATCCCGGACTTGTAAGATGAATGGTCTAATATGCTCTGTTTGTGATGATCTATGATGTTTGTTGTGGGTTCTAGGCAATCCTTCGGTTAGATCGATCTATATCTGTCTCATGTGGTTACTTAAGTCTTTAAGGATTGCTAAATTTGCAGCTTAACTATTAATTTTAATAATCCAGTGATGGATTGGGAAGTTAGTCATTAAGGACTCGATCCAAAAATGTAGGCTAATCTTAAGAGTTAGATTTGGGCTAAAATGTGGGTTTCGTAATGGTGCGATGGTTTATCTTTAACATCATGAGTTAGATAGCTCGATCTCAAGACGAAGGTCATTCTTACAGTTAGATTTTGACTGGAGTGGAAATAGATACGATGCGATGGTAATACCCGAGTATGCAAAAGTACGGAGTGTTACATGCCCATACCCTCCATGTCATTTCTTCTTACAACACCCATTCCTCTCTCCCATCTCTCACCCATTCCATCTTATCTCCCTCCATTTCCTAAGCAACCATGAGAGAAAAATCTTAAGGAGAGAAAAGAAATAAGTGTTAGGCCCACTTTCTTACCACTAAAACTCTCAATCCAACCCTTCAATTTTCATCATCCTCCATTAAAGAGGAAACTTAGGAGCTAGAGATTCCAATGAGCCATGAAGGAGTGAAATTGGTGGGTGTTTATAGGTCTAGGTCATTGATTTTGATGCATGGGCCAAGTGGGGCCTATTGATTAATGGTATAGATCTCACTTTGAACCATAGGTGTGGCCGATGGCCTACCATAATTCATATGTTCATCCCATGATGGAGTCATTCTCCATGGATCCCATCATGATGTTTATCTTGATTTCTATTTTAAGAGGTCATCTATACCATAAGTTTGTGGTGGAGATGGTATCCCCACCTTGATTTCCATTTTTGAAGGGCCCACATGTTTTGGGACCCATCTTAATGTATGCAATATAGCTCAAGGGAGCTCATAGTGGCAGAGTTCCCTTCACCACTCGATTCTCTCTCTCCCTCTCTCTTTTTCTTCCATGATTGATGGCCCACTTGATGAGTGTATGAGTTTCGACCACGTTGTCCATTCAAGCGGGCCAACCCGCTGTCCATATGGGTCCACCTTGCTGCCCATTTTCAGGTAGGGCTGGATGAAGGGAAATCATAAATATCAGCTTATTTTGAAGCTTCTTAGCGGCCCACCGTGAGGTGGCCAACTCATGGATGGATGGGATCACCCACGTGGACCCCAACCCGTGTCATATGTGTTGTATCATCCACCGTCCAGCAGCAAGTGCTGCTGGAGGGACAACACAAATATCAATTTGATTTAGTGGGTGGGCCACGCTGACGTGGACCCACCTTCATGTATATGCCATCCCCACCATCTAGTCCCTGGACATGGGGCCTACCATGGCGTATGCGTTGTATCTGCACCGTCCAGACTGTCTGGACGGTGGAACCCACCTGCCACATGTGAGACTTCCATGATATATGTGTTTTCTTTACATCGTCCATATGTGGGACCACCCACTAATGTAAGTGTTGCTCGCACATGGTCCAGCAAGGGATGGTGCTGGGGCACACGTGATGAAGTGTTTTATCCACCAACCATCCAGTGGACTGTGAGACCCACCTGCTGACGTGCTGCACCCAACACATAAGACCTACCTTAATGTATCATCCACGCCGTATGTACATGGGTCATCCAGACCATCTAGATCATGGGGCCAGCTGTGATTTATGTGTCGTCCACACCATCCAGTGGACGGTGGGACCCACCTGCTGGCGTGTTGCATCCGGCACGTGGGAACACCTTGATGTATGTTTATGTCCACACCGTCCGTGGGATGTGGACCCCATATGATGTATGTTTTATTCACACTATCCGTGGGACGTGTGACCCACATGATATATGCATTTTATCTATACTGTCTGTCCATGGGACGTGAACCCCGCCTGACGCATTTGTTGCATCCACCGTCCAGCCTATGAATGGTGGGTACCACAATGAATTAAGTGTTATACCCTCACCTTCCATCTAGATGGTGGGATCAACCATGATCTATGTGCTTCATATCCTCGCCATCCATCTGTTTTGCTGGATGCAGGGCTCACCTGTTGTACACGCAGGGCCACCTGCTGTATGATATGGGCCCACCTGATCTATCTAGGCCCACCTTGATGTACATGTTGTAAGCACATCGTCCATCCGATTTTCCTGGACTATAGGGCTGGTCTGTGAGGCTCACCTTGATGTATATATTGTACACACTGCTCAACAATTTCTTACCAATTGATGGGCTGCCCCATAGGTCCAACGTGATGTATACGCGGCTCATGTGTTGAGGCCCAAGATGATGTATTTGAGGCCCATGGGATGCAGCACATTGCGATGTATTTGAGGCCCATGGATGTGGCCCATTGTGACGTACATGCGGCCCGTATATGAGGTCCATTGTGATGTATATGTGGCCCATGGTTGAGGCCCAATGTGATGTATATGCGGCCCATGTAATGAGGCCCATAGTAATGTATATGTGGCCCTTGTGTGAGGCTTGTTGTGATGTATATGATGCCCTTATATAAGGCCCAATTGTGATGAGTAATTCCACCATGATGTATTTGTTATATTCACACCCTTCATCCATTTTCTCTAAGGTCGTGAGCCCCATTGCCTTGAGAGGCCCACCTTGATTTATGGGCTATATGCCAACCATGGGGCTACCTTATGAGGCCCATCATGATGTATGTGTTATATACACGATGTCCATCCATTTTCCTGATTTGTATAAGGGTCGTGGGCCCCATAGAGAGTTAGATTCAAATCTCAAGTGGACCACGCAGTAGGAGACAATAGTGGTTAAATGTCTACCGTTGAAATCCTCTCTAAGGCCCGTTGTTATGCCCATTACCTTGAGAGCAATGATGGTTAAATATCCACATTGTAATCTCCCTAAGGCCCATTGTTAGGCCCATTTTCATCTCGTCTTATTAGGCTTATCCCAAACCGTTGGGCCCCTATTGGTGATTATATTACCCACCTTCCCTTATTAGGTTATCCCAAACCTTTGGGCCCCCATTTATGATACCCATCTCACCTCGCTGGGCAAACCCAAGCCTTTGGGTCCCCATTGATGCTAGTGATACCCACCTTTCCCTTGATTAGGCTATCCCAATCCGTTGGGCCCCCATTTGATGATGGTGCTTTCCACCATACCTTGTAGGATTATCCAAAACTTGAAGCCCACCTTGTGTTCACATCAGGCCTTCCATAGGAAGTGTGGCCCATTTAGATACTTGTGTTTGCCCAAGTTTAGTGACAATACCCAAGGTCCACTTAGGTGTTGGGTGAGCTACCCAATCTTCTTAAAATGACACATAATCTTAAATGTATGGACCCCACCAAGCCACCTTGTGTACGTATCAGGCTCCCCGTAGGAAAGCCCAACTTATTACATGATAGAGAGGGCGAGGAAGTCCACCTGTTGTATATAGATTCACCCTCTTAACTCACCTTGTGGTACACCCACTTGACTCACCCCATGAGACATATCTTATCCTTGTATCCAGTAGCTAGGACCTTAGTGTAACGTATATATATCATCCACACCATCCATTTACTTCTTTGGGACAAGTGTGAGGCCTATCTTTAACGTTAGTATACCATCACCTCTTGTCGTAGATGGAAGAATATGTGGTACCAAATTTAGTATATCCACTGTGTAGAGCCTATCTCGATGTATGGGTTAGATCCGCCATCCTTCCAGCGGACCCCATCTTAGGATATATGATATATTAGTACATGGGACGCTAATGTTAGTCTAACATGCGGCATATCACATGGAATCCTATAGTTATAGAAGGGGCATTTCATTTAGCTCCTACTCTTTTTTTAAGTGATATACCGGTTAAAGCTGATTATTATTTATATCTGATAATCATGCTAATGTACATACTCTAGTAGGACACACTGAGAACATGTTTAGTATTACATCATGATACATATTCATACTTTTCATTTGTATGCCCATTGTAAGGAATGTTTGATCATAGCATTACTATTGGGCGAGATATTTAGGGTACTCCTTACGAGACGGAGTTGCCCCACATGAGCGTGCGGTATGCGCAGGTTTGATGCATGAATGGATGGTATGACTCATGCATCTCGCATTTTGTGATATAACCATTATTCACCCTAGTGACATCAAGGTTGTGGCCTCCACAGACATGTTGTGGATGGCTAGATTGGACACCGAAAATGTTTGGTTAGAGCATCTAGGAACGTTAGCTATCAATGAGTAAAAGTCTCTAAACCTCCGTGGGCAGAAGACGCTCTAATGTCTAGACCGAGTAGACACATGAGCACATGAGGGTCATATACCATTAGGCCGCATCTCCCACTGTGTCGTGGTCGGTTGGAAGGAGGTGTGGTCTTATCCGCCCGAGTGAGGGGGCTATAAGCGAGGTTGAGTTTGACCAACTCATGAGTGGGTCCGCTATCCATGAGTCGAGCCAATATTGGTAGGCGGTTAGTGAGGTCTCTTTCACTCACTTGGTTACATGGCTAGGGAGGCGGCGACTTGTGTGGAGTGTACTAGACCTCAGTGATAATCCTAGATATGTACAATACTGGTATGTCGGCTTACTGAGTAGGAGTTACGTACTCAATAAATCATTCATTCATCCATTCATTACCTACTCGGGCTGGTGGTGCGTAACTATATCATGTACGCGATTAACTTGAGATCAGGAGTTTACCATATTGTGTTCATCTATCTAAATTAGGTATGGGCCAGTTTGGATAGAAGTCCCTTGTGATGAACTCCATAACTTGTGATACTACGTACTATCATCCCGACTTCACACTCTAGCTTGGTCATTTCATTCGCACTTCATATTGCATTGCATCCTCAACACAGCATTTGGTTTATTATGCTTTTGTATTGCATATCCTGAATAAGGTCCATGGTATTATGGACTCGCCAGGATCTGCATATTACATTACATCCATGGCATATGGCATTTGGGTTGCTATGTTTCTGCATTTATATGGCCTAGTGAGGCTGATGGTAATCGTGTTACGTCAGGAATTGTATATTGCATTGCATCCTCGGCATCTGATATTTAGCTCTCTATGACTCCGTATTTGCATAACCGATCTGTATTGCAAACTCTGATATTGTATGACTTATGAATTTTCTAGTATTTCCACTTACTCTGATATTTATGTGCTTCACACTTATCTTGTGCAGACACTTACACCACCCTTTAAGCTTTTTATAAGCTTATGCATGACTATTGCGTGCAGGTGATGTTACGTCGCAGTAGCATTGAAGCAGAAGCTTGTGGTAGATCACTTTGGAGATTTTGTTATTTATGTATTTCACTTTCAGCATTGTACTCAAATGTTTATATTAGTAGATATGTGGTGTTTATGTTGTCGTTTGTGACTTGCTTATGTTTCTTTATAAAAAAAATTACACTGAAAAAACCTCCTTAGGATCCCACGATTGGAATCTGGCATTTGGGCGCTGGAAGTAGAGAATGAGGTACTATGGAGGCTGTTGGCGCCGGATTCGGCCATTGGGAATTCTATGAGCCCGGTTTCCAAGTTTGGGGCATGACAGTTATGATTAGCTTAGGCAAGGATCATAGCAAGTAATGCATGATTATGACTTAATGATAGATTAAATGAGCCATGGAGTGGCATAAAATGATGACATCATGCATAAGGTGTTGTATGGAGAAGGGTTGACTTTGGATACACATGAGAGAGGGATGGTATGGGTATGTGACATCACACACATGGGTACAGATTCTCTCACCCATGCGTGACATAGTATATGTGTGCATAGCATGTATTATGCACATGTGTGGAATGGAATATATGGTACCATGCATACATGATGTACCAACGATTCTTCTCAGCGTATCTCACTAACGGAGCGTTGTACAAATGCAGGGTGGTACCTCCGCGATCGTGGCGATGGGGCGGTCGATATGAAATAGGTTTCGAGGCCGTGGGTTTCCGGTCAGTCGGGTGTGCACTATGCATGGTCAATCCAGGTATGCCCAAGGGCGTCAATCATCGTGCACATAGGCATAGAAAATTGTATGGAATGGATGAGGTCTTACAATCTACTCTCCTAACAAAAATTTTATCCTCGAAATTTCTAGTCACAAATGCATTATCAAACTCATAATTTGGAAAGTCAAACATACATATCACCATATATACCAAACAATCATTCATCAAGCATTAGAGGGTATTGCTCGCCGCTATCTGCCTCATGCCTGGGTGCTAAGTATAGTCTCTAGGTTCTCAACTAGGAAATTCTATTTTGACTAGGTTCTCAAATTAGGAATCCTAGATTCATGTCTTTAGATTCATACAAAATAGGGGCACTAACAGCATTTAAGTTTTTGATCAATTGCTGTGGGAGACCTAGTTTAAGTTCTTATATGTTTTCTAGCTATTAAATTTTCTCATAAATGATCCCAAATCTCATGCTCTGATACCACCCTCTGTCACTGTAACAACCCCCTTTTTTTTTGAACTAACCCCACCGTCCACTTCCGTGTGGCCCACCTGAGTTTTGGATCGGCCTCATTTTTGGCCTTATATTTTCTCTTGGCCTGGCCAAGATGATGGACGGAGTGGATTTATATGGGACCCACCACAGCTTTAAAATAATAATAATAATAATAATAGAGTAAAAATTAATCTTCTGCAACTAAACCACTTCTTCCACTTTCCTCCTTTTTGTACAGTAATGGCCGCCAAACCCTCCCACGAAACAAAACTTCCCACTCTTCCACCTTATTCCTCACATCCATTAAAAAAGAAGAAAAAATATAAACAAGTTTTAATTGTATTAAAAAGGGAGAGAGAGAACCGGGTAGATCAAGAGAGAGGGCTTTGTAGATCAAGAGAGGGAGAGAGATTAGAGCGAAGCCGGATCATCAAACTTTAAGGTAGGTGATCTTATCTTGAGATTTAGCATTTTCAATTAATTATTATGTTATTTGTCAGTTGATTATTTATTTATGAATTTCTATTTTTATATATTTCTGGTATTTATGTTGAAATAATTTATATATATATATATTTATATAAATAAAATTTCTAATATTTAAGGTTAAAATAATTTACATATATATATATATATATATAACAAAATAAATTTATAGAATAAAATAAACAATTTATTTGGGTTTTATATTTTAATTTATAAACTCTAAAAATAAAAATATTTGTGTTACCATATGCCACGTTTGCAAATTTAGAGTGCCTATCATCATACTCTGGCAGAGTATTAAATAACTCCTCATGAGAAGCCAGTAGATGCACCGTAAGGAATTACTATAATGGAGAAGGTTTCAAGTCCATCAAGCTGGACCACAAGTTAAGGTCCACCCAGCAATAGATTTATGACCTAATAAGTTCATACAAAATCCAACCTTTCTAATACATTTAAAACCACATGAAGATCATTTTAATGAAAAAATCATTCCTATATACTTGTCAGGATATCCATAAAAATATAAAAATAACTTATATCTGTTGATAAATAATATTATCCATTTAATTAGTGATTGTAAGTGTTTCTTGCAAGTGATCCTAATATTATAATAGACCTATTGAATGGGTTAGATTTTTACACTTATATTAAAGGTTATAAGTTATTTACTTGGTAGACCGTAATGTTTCCAACTAGTTGAACTGGACATTTTTTTTTATATAATGGGATTCTGCTAGTGCGAGAAATGTGAGGATGACTACAATCTTACTCGTCTCCACATGCGGAATATACCACACGTGTGTATGGAAATCTACCATACAATCCACACTTTCAACATATCCAGATAAAATAATAATAATAATAATAATAAATAGTTTAACTAAGTTTATATTCTAATTTATAAGTTTTAAAATCCCTCTTATCAAGATCAAATTAAATCATTATAAATCTAATTTAAGCATTTAAAAATTAATATGATCTAATTTGGATGATTATTTAAATTATTTAAATCAAATTTTAACCCAATGTTAAATTAAACTTTCAATTCATACTAATTTAAACTCTGATTTAAAAAAAAAAAAATTTTAAAATATGAATATAAGGTCCATATAATTATTTTGTAAATTATGAAATTTATAATTTAAAATGAAATAATTAGCTTATATCCGTACAAAATTTAATAAATAAATAAATTATGATTTTAGGATATAATCATGGTATTTCAACTGTATCTACAAAAATAAATAAATAAATAAAATTTATAGCACTGTTATAGGAAGCAACTTGATGTTTCAGTAAATTTTAAGAATTTAATTTTAATGACATTGGGTTGCTACACGTTTTGTATGAAAATTTGAACAATAAATCGTTTGCTACTGATTTTAGAATAACTCATGACATGCATTCATCCATTCTGATTATGGAATTATGGAAAAAGGAAAGGAAATAAATGAATGATAATGGTATCGGCAATTAGGGCAATTGTGTCCCTTGGGTGAGAGACCCTAAAGTCAGCAAGTAGGGCAATTGTGTCCCTTGGGTGAAAGACCCTAGAACCCACAGGATCATTTGGAGTCTCCTTTGTGTACGGCGTATGATTACAATTGTGTGCGTGGACATACGTCAGATGTACAACTGGAGCAGTAGTCTGACCAGCTAACGTATAAATGGGTCTATCACCATGAGGTACCAGTGCGTAGGCGTTAATGCAACGTGACCATCCACTTGGTACGGTGTTGTAAGAAATAATATAAATGTTATGAGTATTCATGATGGAAATATTGCATGCATCGCATTTTCACACTTCTGTTGTTAAATTTCATTAGTTGTATTTTAATTCCTCCATTGTTATAAAATTGATATTATCTGAACATGTTGAATTTTGGGAAAGAGATGACCCTACTGGGCTGTTATGCTCATCCTACTAAACAAATGCACAGGTGTAGAGCTGGAATACTATGAGCAGGTGGGCCTCTACTATTAGCGCTATTTGTAGAAAAATTTAGTTTAGTTTTAATTCAATTCAAATTTATTTTATGCTATTTTTATTTTTTTTTGTTTTGTTATTTAGGTATAGTTTATGTTCATAATTCCATGTAGGAAGGGAAAACTATCAAGGAGTTGAATTTAATAAATATTCAGTTGTATTTCTTTTAGATGACGTTGATTATTATTGAGCTTGATTGAATCATCTAGTCTGTAATAAATGAAAACATATTATAACTCACACCCTGGGATTCAGGTCCCGAATACCTTATTCGGGTACCTAAATTTCGGGGGGTGATAGTCACGCCTCAAATCCGGGACAGATAGCTTTTGTAATGCCCCGAATCCAACATTCGACTTCCATACACCAAGTCCCAAGTTCGGCACACCATAAGGAATATTTTTTACTGATTTTTTTAAAATAATAATACCTGAGCATGTTGATCCATAATCACAACACTAAGCAATAGTCTCCATTATAAATCTCGATGGTTACAAGTACAATGCTTTTTAAAAGGTACACAACATCAATATTACCAAATCACAAAATAGATACAATGCATTGAAAAAGCTATGTCCTCCAAGTAACTCCTGTCCTGAAAAAAAATGAAAAATAGGAAGCTTAGGCAAAAAGCCTAGTGAGTACACTCGTGCGTGCGTAGTGTACAAGCATATAATAACAATCAAATATCATGGTACGCAAGCTAAAGCATAATGACCAAGTAATGCTACATAAAGCCAAGAGGGCATGATGCGATGCAAGAGATGATATGTGAAAGTATGTTAGATGTATGCAGGCATGCAAATCCTCCTTTAAATGTCCACATCATAATATAGTTATCATCACTGGGAATAACCGGGGCCTGGTATATAGAGCAAGTCTGAAACTTATTGAATAGAGGCCTCGCATACTCGCCTTGTCAGTGGGGGGCGTATAGCCATGCTAATACCCACCCGGCACGCCGATAGCGGACCCATTTCAGGGGCTAGTCAAACCCAACCACATTCACTCTAACTCTTCAGCTAGGTGTGGCCGAACCTCTTCTCACCCAACTGCGTCTACAGGAGTTAAGGCCTACTATAATCTTTGGCACTAGGTGACCGATAACATTCGCCCGGTCTTAACGATGAGGCTCGAGGGTACCACTCGAGGCTTAGGAAATTTCACCCAGGGGTCTGGGACCAAGTATACAAAGCCCAAATTTCTGGTGTCCACGAATATCACCATGATGCCACTGTGGTGGTCTCATCAATATAACCACGATGTTGCTGTGGTGTTCAATCCATCTCATGAGGATGCTATGAAAAATGTAATGATAATCCACAAGCATGCTATGCAGTATAATTGCACTCAAGCAATGCTATGCATGTAAGCCACATATGCATACAAGGCAACCCTAATACCAATCAGGCTCCTCTGCCAACTACATCCGATCTGCAATCCACGCTCATTGTGAAAAGGATATACATGTAATATTAGCATCAGTATAAACATAAATCATAATGTAGCATCAAGTGAGCTTTAGGGACTTCAACCCAGAGACCACGCCCGATATATTCGCTTAGGGACTTCAACCCAGGGACTAAGCCCACAGTATCTCGGACCGAATTACATCCGCACATACTCCATCATGTGCACCTCGCACCAACATCCTCTACCACATACTCCATCATGTGCACCCCGCACCAACATCCTCTACCACATGCACATGATCTCCGCATAATCAAACTATGTACACTATACACTCCTCCATAATGCATGTACATGTCTATGTGTATGCAGATGCAATATGCACAAATATCATAAGACCATTCAAAATTATCACAGTACCAACATCGCAAAATAGTGGTATAATGTGCACTCTCCGTCATGATCATGGGGCTATGCGAGTGTCCACACTTCCATGTCACAAGTGTGCACCACCAAACAATATCACAACTAGGATCAATCCATCACTCGACACCAATAGCATGGCCGAAACCTCATACAATGGCACCAGAACAAGTTGTATATCAAACACATGCAAGTGATGCACACATACCATAACATGTCTCAATTTCACATGTATAGATCCATAGCTATTCGAAAGCTAGTTCGTATCACCAACATACTCATTCACAGTTAAGAGTTAAGTGGTTTACCTCATCAGTTCCGTAGGAAGTGGGTGCATAAGCGTCACGTCATTATGCGATGCTAGGTGCACTATCTATGACTCGAGGTAATACATACAGTGGTCCATTTAGTCCTTACGTCCAATTGAATACCATCCAAGAATATAAACATAAGTTAGCATTATCATACAATACAATCATCGCATCTAACCATACACGCATCATCATCATCACAAGTATCACATTACACAATCACCGCACATGTGTCATCACCACATGAATCCAACACCTCAAATGTCTAGCTATCATTTCAAGTGGACTAAGGCCCAGTTCATTACCACACTTGAATGGGCTGGTTAGTGAGTTGCTACATCCCATTCTTCTAGCTTGTTGGGTGGTCCATTTGATTACAAAAAATGGTTCATTCGAGGACTCAATCATAACTCATTCACAAGGCCCAAATGAGACTTGGCATATATACATCACAAGGAGTCTCATGCACTTACCAAGAAGCCCAAACATAGGCTCGATATGCACTTCTCATGGATTCTTACGTTCTTAGTAAAAGGAAGTAACCTATGGGCTTGATAGGTTTACCGCTAATGGGCCCACAAGTTGTTTACTCGAGGTGGTCTTTAAGGCTAATAGGCCCACCACTCTAATGCTATTGTGAACATATTAGTGAAGTCTACAAATCATACCCAGTACTATTAATAAGATGGGTTCAACAATCAATTTGACACATGTCCTAAATTCACATACCCAAGAGATTACATCATTGGCATAGTCCACGAGTCTAGGGTGTTCACACAATTCTCATATGCCCACATGGTCCTATGGCCACTCCATTATTAGAAGTTCATATGGTTGAGAGGCCACACAAATGTCACTCTACTTGTCATAATAAAGGACTTAAGGTTAGATGGTTACGTACTTTCATTACATCATAGCTCACATAAAGGGGCAACCACTTTAGTAAACTTTCATATGGTCAAGCGATAAGTACCACAATTTCATATAGTTTAGTATGTATATGATTACTATCATGATCTAGTATCCATGCATATTTCAAAATATCTAAACATAGTTGAACAATCACAATCGTACCCACCATTCATGGCTACACTACATTACACTGAGTCTTATACTACAATTGCTTCACATGCCACATAGTTAATGACTCATATTCGGTGTCACATGGTTAAGGGTCAAGGGCTGCATATCATAACATTTACGGTTTAGAGATCATATCGCATAAAACCTAGGACCTTGATAGTATTAGCTTGGGTAACATAACCCTACATCACACTCGGTCTAATGTACAACTTAGTCATACATGATTCAAGTGGTGGTGTCCATATCTATAAGCACAAACCCTCATTATTGAATGGCCAGCAACACCACTTGATTTCATATGGTTAGGTGACCCTTGTACGTATTTCATAATCGTACGATTAGATGGCTACATATAAACCACCTTTGTACATGATTAGGTGGCCATACTTACGCTACATGACCTCATGATCAAGGGGTTAGACCCAAATCACTACATCACATTGGTCATGCCCACTATTCCAGCAGACCCTCACAAAACTAGTTCTCGCACATAGGTGATAATCAAACATGTTGTTTCGAACAAAAAATAAATGCATTTGATTTTGGAGATTATCTTATTCAAATGTAACAGAGATAGAGTACATTAAGAACAATCACTGTATTATTGATATTGAGTCCATTTACGTCCTCGGGTGTCCCTTAATTTTAAGACAAATTATTTAAAACATAGAAATTGAAAAAGTTCAAATGTCGGATCCGGATATCAAATTCAGTAGCACTTTGACTCATGATTTGATAATCTCTTTAAGAGGAATATTGCGATTATTTTTCCTTCTTGAAGCTTGGATAGAGGAAGAACTGAAGCCTGACTATTTTGGTAACACTTCGACTCTTTGCCTTCCTAACTACTTAGCAGTCTAGTTACGCGGACCCACTTAACTAACATGGTTTGCGCGGGTCCGCGCAAACCAAGAGCTTCTTTGCATTCCTACCTTTTATCTTCTCTGCTGCTCTGCACTTCTTCCAAAATCTTCAATCCTCCCAAATGAGAGGGGGAGGGGGGTATTTATAGACCTCCACACGTGTGAAACTTCGATCTTAGTGCCAAGGGACCCACCTTTCATTGATTCTTCTCTTTCTTGGACAACATGTCTAGAAACTAGTTGCGCGACCCCGCACAACGAATGTTACTGGTTACGCGGACCCGCGCAAAACCCCTTCAAGATACTTGTTCATCTTCATTTTTTATTTCCTTCTACTTTTTACATTTAATCTTCTTTTTCTTCAATTATTTCTTTTCTTTTTTATGCCTCAACAGATGCCCCTTTGATTCTTTCTTTGTTTATCTAGAAATTAAAGAATCAGGATCAATTTTCATTTTGAAAGGGGTTTGCGCGGGCTCGTGCAACTAACAGCCGTGGACCGTACTCGGCCACACTCACTATAACTACTTCAGACTTCATTCATTCTGCACTTGCTTCAGTCCGCAATGAACCTCTACCTCTCCACTGAATCCCCACGAAACCACTTTTAGTTGCGCGAACCCAGGCAACAGATCTTCTGTTCGCGCAAGGCTTTTGACTGTTACGCTGCCCCCGCAACTGATTTTGATTGCTCGAGTCCGCGCAACCAAGACTTGGAAAAATTTTCAATCCTTGAACATTTCCTCTTCAAATATCCTTAAGTTCTTAACCCTTTTTCCATCATGGCCCGCATCAAGTGAACTTTTCATGCCGTTAACCCACTGACTGCACAACCCTCTCACGAAGATTTTCTAAACCCATCTTCTTTTCATCCTTCTCCATCCTCTGATCAACCACCAGCAAAGTGCAAAAAAATCACCGCCCGTCATCCTACATATTTTAAGGAGCCCGTGCTCCCGACCTTTGATTTTACAGATCGCATTTCTTCACTACCGTCTCCTATTCATTGGGCAATTTCAATGGGGGATGTAGAACGACCCCCGAAGCATAGTCGTGAGTATGACTGGGATGAGTGGCTAAAATTAACCGCCCACATTCGCACTAATAGCCAAAGACCTCCTGCTCGAGAGGATACACCTCCCGCCTCTCGATCAAAGAAAATTCGTCGTAATAAGGCCAAAGAATTCGAAGAGAAGATCAGGGAGCATAACAAAAAAGAAGCCCCAAATTTTATGGGAGATGGTCAGACTAATCAAAGGTATCATGAAGTTTGATAACCCACACTCGAAGGGTATGACGTGATTCCTCTCAGTCTTCATCGCCATCAATCCATGCTTGACTATGAGCCAAAAGATAACATGAATGGAGAAAAACTGATGTACACTTCTTCTTGGTCATTGAGAGAACCGCGGATTCTCAAGGGGATCTTGCTAGCACATAAGCTGCGACAACGCATCGGTGAGGTCTACCCAATGATTTTCCTCACCCCTTCTCACAATCCTCACAACTATTCCCCACATACTTCTACGAGACGATCCATCAACGTTTCCGAGACCGTGAGCCACTTTGGGGGCTAGAGGAATTTTGAATGAGGGGTCTCCTAACTTCGCGGCGCTATTACTCAGATTTGGCGGAAGCTTTCTTGACCAAATATGTGAAGATGCTTGCCAAGATAGGTTTGTATAATGCCATGAAAGTTACATCCCAGTACTTCTACAAAGAGCCAACCGTGATAAAAGGCTTCCTCGACTACTGGTCTCCCACCACCAATTCTTTTCATTTGCCAGTGGGTAGATGAGCATCACGCTCTGGGATCTCCACCGAATAACAGGCCTTCCAATAACAGAGAAGTTTTACTATGAGTTCATCCCGTCTAACAAAGAGTTAGCAATCGTTTCTTCACTTGACCTCAAACCTTCCATCTCAAAATGTAACATCTCGAAAAAATCTGTACAAAGACCCGAGTACCACCTCAGGAAGAAATCACTAAAGACCGAATTCTCTAAAAATTAGATGAAAATTAATTAAGTAATAAATTAAATTAATCAGTGAATTAGCTTGAACCACTATCTATACGAACTGCAAGACCCAAAACTACTAGAAATGCTAACTCAACATTACCCAAGAACCCAGGAGCAATCTCAAAACTCAGTTGCTCTCGGGACCGTAGTGAAGCTCCGTATCGGACCCGAACCGCACGTCGAAAGTTTAATTACTGTGAAACTATAAGGTTATGACCACCTTATTGGGCTTGACAACCACCGCAGGAATCGAGCCCAAATACTATCCAGAAATGCACAACTTGAGCCTTGAGCGAAGTGTGTGAGAAACGCGAATATCTTTAGAAAAAAGACTCAAACTTAAGTGAATTAGACCGTTCGCTTGTGTGTAAAATTTAATATTTCAGTCCATTAGTTTCTGACCAAACTTTACCCATGGATCAAGGAAATTTTCCTACACAGTCGGTATACCTGTGGCCTTAATCGAGTCACGATGACCATTGAACTGAAACAGGTCCTCCATGGTCGATTTACATATCTGATCGGACCAAAACCTTAACTTGACTTAAATCCATGTTCAGGGAACTTACTCCATGACTTAGGTGAGAAATGGGCCTCTAGATGAGTCTTGTTTGCCCGAAATAGCCACCCTTTGGCTATTCCCTAAGTATACCGTGGCCCTGGGGCCATTGACATCACTTCTAGGCCCATATATTGCCCTTAACCCACCCCTCTCTCATTCCATACGAATTTCTCCAACCGAAGGAAAGAGAAGAGAGAAAACAGGAGAAAAGAGAGAGGAGAAGAGTGAGAGATCAGGATATTGTTGTCGAGATTCACTCCCACCACTCCATATACTGAATCATCTCTCCTGCATTGCTACACTGTCGATTTCAACTTCATTTTATGTAGGAAATCCTAACCCTAATCTGTGTTAGGAATCCAAATAGAGAATCGATGAAATAACTAACCTATTTCAATGTTTAGGTAGCCGTTGTACTGTACACGGGGAAGTTGTGTACTAACCGAGTTCGTAACAGGTGTACCGACGAAAGGTACGGCCTATAAATGTTTAATTTTTGGTTTTCAAGGTTTTCAATGTCAGTTAATGATTTATGACAGACTTGATTGCTGTCACATGTACTTAGATACGATGTTTTTCATGTATTACACATATATAAACTATGTTGAAATATAATGCATTACAAGTGTTTGTTAAAATGTTTGAATAAAAGTAAAATCATGACTTGTGCTTGCCATGACTATTAATTTAGAATACGTGACTGGTATATGTATGATAACTCCTTTGTGAAAGGATTTGCCCTAATGTATGTTATAACTAATTTATTCCATGTATGTTGAAATGTGTAGTCTAAGTCTTTAATAAAATGTCTGAATGAGTAATTGTTGATGAAATGTATTTATTAAGGGTGTTGAGATAAGATTCTCAACTACCTCAGCTATATGAGTGGATTCCTTCATGTAATTTAAAATTTAACAACGTAATTTGTGTACAAAATATATATGTATGATAATATGTTCACTACGTGTTTGCTAAAATGCTCAAATGAGATTTATATTTGAATTGGTTGTTAAATGCTATTTGACTATCATATATGAATGCCTATTATATTTGAGTATGATTGGGACTAATACGTAGTCCAGGCAATCGGTAACGGTTTTTTATTAAGTGGCCAGACTAGTCTCGGCACAATAGATACGTTCGATGAATTCGAGTCGTACGGTGACTATCGGCAGTGGTTAGGCCACAAAGAGTGCGTATGCACTCCATGTCAATTAAATTAGTGTGCACTCATACCAATTGAACTTGTCAAGTAACCCGATTAGCTTAATGTGTGTTTACCATGTATGGATGTTACTGCTTGAATCTAAGGTACTACTTACCTATGTGAAGCCCATTTAACCTTGGTATCACAATCCACTAAGACTCATAAGCCGGGCATGGTGGTCTGAGATACCGCGGTCGAGCTGTCGGCTTACGCTGGGGTGACGAGCCTCCCCATAGTGACCAGTGAGCAACTTAAACTTGTAAGCCGAATACGGTGGTATGGAACACTGTATTTGAACTGTCGGCCTACGATCAGATAACAAGCCTCTCGTAGTGACCTTGAGTATAAAATAGGCCTACGCGGATGGTGACGAGCCTCCCGTAATAACCTTGCGTGTAAACGCGTGAACTTGCCTATTCACTACTTTCAAATTAAGAGTGATGTTGCCCTATAACTTGCCTATCGTATGTGATTAACTAGGATTGATGGCCCTAGATGGATCATTATTTGGGTAAATGATATAAAGGGAGGTACTTTAGTTTCCTGAATCTGTTGTATGAATAAGCCTAAGTACTTGGCTAACACTATCACGCATTGCACTACACGTGCTTTGGCGAGGAAGTGTGCAGTGGAAGTTACCATGTGCGACCGTGAGATGGTGTCGCTGAGGGAGTGAAGGAGAGGGCATACATCATTATGTCATACCATTCCTGCATTAATAAGAGTACTTAGGACATGATTGTTGTATTGCTTTATCATTACTGCTTGATTGAATTGATAACATGTTAACCTTTGTCTTATATTACCACTGAATTGATCACTCACTCCCACTTTAGGACGATGTTTTAAAACATCAACCAGACTCTGTTGTAGATGCTGGTGTCAATGATGTTTATGCTGTTGATTGAGACTTCATATATGAGGAGGAGGAATTCTCCTATGTTTAGCTATCAGGCGGGTCTATGTAAACTATGTACTGATTGACGGAATTACAGTGACTATAAGGATTAGTTGAGCACTTACACTTTGTATTTTATAAATTTTAGAACAATACATGTATATATTCAACCTGGTAACATATTCATACTCTGGGGATTGAGAAACATTGATTTACTTTATATACCTATCTCAGTTTTCCTCTTGCTTAACTTAATTATCTCTGGAGTATGATATGCTGATTTAGTATAATCTCACTCATGTTTAATGCACTAATATGGACAACATTTAAACAATATTATCCATGTTGCATAAGTGATGCGTTGGAACTCAATAGTTGAGCTTTGCTCGACTCCCGATTTCGGGGCGTTACACAGAAACTACCATTGAACTTTTCAAGGAAATGTTGAAAATTTCAAAGTTGGTTAGAGATAATATCAATTTTAGCCTTATCTACATCGATTCCCATGGACGAGATGATATGTCCCAGAACAATTCCTTTATAAACCATAAAATGACACTTCTCCCAATTTAGTACCAAATTATTTTTCTCATATCGCTTCAACATATTTTTCAAATTTTCTAAATTTTCCAAACATTCGTTGAAGGATGAACTAAGACAGAGAAGTCATCAATGAAGACTTCTAAATATTGCCCCACCATGTCAGAAAAAAATACTCAACATGCATCGCTGAAAAGTGGCAGGAGCATTAAACAACTCAAATGACATCCTTCGATAAGCAAAGGTGCCATAAGGACATGTGAATGTTATCTTCTTTTGATCTTCAAGGGCTATCTCTATCTGATTGTAGCTCGAATATCCATCAACGAAGCAATAGTAAGAGCGACCAACTAGCCTTTTTAAGATTTGATCAATGGAGGGCAGAGGAAAGTGGTCCTTCCTCATGACGATATTCAACTTCTTGTAGTTAATGTACATTCTCCAACCCGTAGTAACTCTAGTTGGCACGAGTTCATTGTTAGCATTGGCTACGATAGTGATTCCGGACTTCTTAAGAACCACCTGAGTTAGACTCACCCATTGGCTATCGGATATAGGGTATATAATATCCACATCCAATAACTTAAGTACCTCAGCCTTAACCACTTTCTTCATGTTTGGATTTAATATACGTTGTGGTTGCCGGAAGGTCTTCATATTATCCTCAAGATGAATACGGTGAGTACAAATTAAAGGATCAATTCCCTTGAGGTTCACAATCGACCATCTAAGGGCTCTATTATACTCGATGAGAGTAGAGATAAGCATACTCTCCTGTTCTTGCTTAAGGTTGGAAGAAATCACCACCAGATATGTCTCATCTTGACCTAAATAGATATATTTAAGATCGGAGGCCAAATGTTTTAGGTCAAGCTTTGGCGCTTTGAGGCTAGACATTAGAGACACTATATCAGTTTAGGGTAATTCTTCAAATTGTGGCCTCCATCAGTTAACTTCAAATACCGGCACAGTATCAAGCATTGACACCCATCTCCCTAATTGTGTCATCATCAAAATCATGGGAGCGAGCCAAACATGTCTCTAGAGGGTCAGAGTATAGTGTCTGGATTGCTCTATCTTCCACGAAAAAATCAATCATATTAATGTTGTGGGCATTATCATCATCATCTGCCTGTTTTCTTATATTAAAAAAGATATTGAGCTCCAATGTCATATTTTTGAAAGATAGGTTCATGATTCGATTCCTACAATTGATGATTGCATTTGATGTAGCAGGGAATGAGCGACTAAGAATGACAGGAATTTGAGTGCCCGTATCTACGATGAGTTGAGTATCTAGGATGATAAAATCTACTGGATGGTAAAATTTGTCAACCTGGATCAACACATCCCCGATTATCCCTCTCGGTAAATGAATTGAGCGATCGGCAAGTTGTAATGTGGTCCGGATGGGTTTTAATTCACCCAAACCTAGTTATTTATAAACCGAATAAGGAATTAGATTTACGCTCGCTCCTTAGCCAAGAAGTGTGTGCTTAATCCAATAGTTCCTAATTACACAAGTGATGGTTAGGCTACTAAAATTTTTGCATTTTCGTGGCACATCTTTCTTTAGGATGACACTCACTTTTTCTATCAAAAATAAATTTCTTTTAAATGTTTTATCATCTTTTGGTCATGCATAGATCTTTCAAAAATTCAGCATATGAAGGTCTTCGTTTAACAACATCGAGTAGAGGAATGTTGACCTTCACTTGTTTAAGCCCCTCTAGAATGTCCTGAGGGTTAAAGAGATGTTTTGGTGCCATCAAAAATTGGGGGAATGGAGTAATTAACTTGTTTTAAGGTTCTGGTTCTAACCCATTTAGGGCAGTCATAGGTCTATCATTTATATCTTCTTCTGGGTCCTTAGACTTTTTAGCTCTTATCAGAATAGATTTGTCAATTATTTTTCCACCCCTAAGAGTGGTGATAGACTTGACTTGTTTCATATTGAGGGTCAAATATTATATATTATCCCCCATTTATATCTTAGTTTTATGAACATGATACTGTTTAATGTCTTATTTTACTCATGTTTATGTTACAAGGTGAATTTAAGAGATTAAATTGAAAAGAGTGCTAAAAGCATAGATTTAATGCTAAAAAGTCACCAAGGTAAAAGGTGGATTTTAGGAGACCAAGAACAGAGAATTTTCATGCCAAAGATCTTAGAAAACTAAGTACAAAGGGTGAAGAAAAGATTGACAAAAGCACAAGTTAAACAGCACAAAAACAAGACAGTTCGGTGCTACCTAAGCCAACTTTGGTAACTACCTAAAGTGCACAAAACAGCCCAGCAAGAAAACAGCTTGATTCAGTGCTACCTAAGCTTAATTCGGTACCACCGAAGTTAGTTTCGATGCTACCTAAGCCAATTTCGATAGCTACCTAAGCACTCTGCGCATACAATTTCAGATTCAATAAATTTAAGATACGACTTTCGGTTCTACCGAAGACAACTTGTTTAAGTACCTCTAGAATGTCCTGAGAGTTAAAGAGAGGTTTTGGAACCATCAACCATTGGGGGAATGGAGCAATCGACTTGTTTTAAGGTTCCGATTCCAACCCATTTAAGGCATTGCTAGGTTTATCATTCGTATCTTCTTCTAGGTCCTTAGACTTTTCAGCCCTTATTGAAATAGATTTGTCAATTGTTTTCCCACTCCTAAGAGTGGTGATAGACTTGGCTTGTTCCATTTTGAGGGTCAAATATTGCATATTATCTCCCATTTATATCTCGATTTTATGAACATGATACTGCTTAATATCTTATTTTACCCATATTTGTGTTGCAAGGTGAATTTAAGAGCTTAGATTGAAAAGAGTGCTAAAAGCATGGATTTGATGATCAAAAGTCACCAAAGCAAAAGATGGATTTTAGGAGACCAAGAATAGAGAATTCTCATGCCAAAGATCCTAGGAAACCAAGTATAAAGGGTGGAGAAAAGGTTAACAAAAGCACAAGTTAAACAGCAAAAAAACAGGGCAGTTTAGTGCTACCTAAGCCAACTTCGGTAAATACCTAAAGTGCACAAAACACTCCAATAAGAAAACAACTTAATTCGATGCTACCTTAGCTTAATTCGGTACCACTGAAGTTAGTTTCGCTGCTACCTAAGCCAATTTCGGTAGCAACCTAAGCACTCTACATATACTGAAAAGGGTGAGCTTTCAGTCCTAGGAGAGGGGGGGGGGGGGGGGGATGAATTGGAGTATGCCAAATAAAAAATAATTGCAGTATAGAAATAAAGATAGCTGAATCAAATAGCGATCTCAATTGCAATAGTATTGAGAAGTTGATTCAAACGTTGTTCAAATGACAGCCTTACACCAAAAATTAAAGTTTATGGTAGGACAACCTGATTTCTTGAACTCAGTAAGGATAAAAAACCCAAACTAAAATAAGAGGAAAAATAATGAAATCTAGTTATTACAACATTCACTACATGTACATAAAATAGATACAATCATTTACCACACATTCATCACATACATCATCATCCACTAAACACCAGGAATTATAGTGGTTTGATGTATATACCAACTGTTCTCAAATAGCTGTTGAGGCATAAAAAATGGTGAAAGAATCAAGCAAGGAAAGGTAAAGAGATAGGAAGAACTTTCAGAAAAAAGAAGATAGAGATAGCTTTCATGAGAGTGTGCAGGTCCGCGCAACCACTACAAGTTGCGCGGTTCCGCGCAATCAATATCAGCTGCGCAGGTCCGCGCAAAGGAAATATCAATTGCGCGGGACCTCAAAATGTACTGCGCAAATGGCTTCGTTCAGAATGATCTAAAGCACTGAAAAAATAGTCTCACATCACTAAGATCAAGATTTTCACACGTGCGAGGGTCTATAAATACCCCCTCCCCTCCTTCATTACGGGTAATTGAAGATTTTCAAGAGGAGCGGAGCGGAACAGAAGACAGAACGTAGAAGGGAGTCTCGTGGCAGTTGCGCAGGACCGCACAACCGGTATTGATTGCGCGAGTCCTCATAACTAGGCTGCCCTGCAGTCTGTGAAGTCCAAAAGTCGTTATGCTGCCAAAATCCGTGGGCTAGGCTTCCGTTCTCTGGGCTTTCTCCTATTCATGGGTTCAAATGAGAAAGATCAGTCGATCGAATTGACATTCCTCCTAAGTCTCAGAGGATGGTTAAAACAGGCGATGTTATGCTGCTGAAATCTTTATTTCATTAAAGACTCATCAGTCGAATCGACATTCCTCTTAAGTCCTAGGAGATGATCGAATCAGGCGGCGGAAGGCCGTCGAAATGAACTTTTGATGTTTAAAGCACAAGTCCTTTATTTCTAAATGATCTATCTTAGAATCAAGAGATGTAAAGAGGATGCAAATGAACTCAGTATTAATAAAATGTGATGAATGTTCCTAGTATTCTTTCTCTGTTATGTTTGAATAAGACAATCTCCCAAATCAAATGCATTTGTTTCTTTGTCGAAACAACAACCATACCTACTCCACACTTAATAATTATAAGGTTTTCTAAGGTTCACCTTAAAACTTATACAATTGCATTTTCAATGGGCTATCACATTTAAAAACCTCGCGCTGAGATTTTCTAGCTATCTCAGTCAAAACCAGTACAGAAATTTTCTGGCTATCTCAAAAATCAAAAGCAAACAAATAAAATACTTATCTAAAGATTCTCCTTTGATGTAGCCGGTAGAACCACTTCACTTGTAGATGTAGATGTTCAATGTCCAATCACACATATAGAAGGGTTCTAGGTCTAAATAAATTTTATATTAATCCAACCTTGGGCTACTTTGATTTAATTCATTGGATCTCAAAAGGGGTAGAGAAGAATACCCTTTTATAAATCAGATTCAAGCAAAGAGAGATTAAGAAATTACAAATCAAAAAGCTATAAAAATGAATCTATGATTTACCAGACAATAGCTTGATAATCACGGGGACTTTTCTCTTCAAAGTGGAGGCTTGATATGGCTTGTAGTGAATGAATAAAGCTGCGAAAAGATATCTATTTATAGGTTAAAAAATGATTCCTTCCACTGGTCTAAGGTCACATTCGATTGGTTTAAGATTCAACTAAATTTCAAAAATTCTGGTGTGATCAGATAAAACCGACCCTCGACTGGTCGAGTGGGTCCAAAAATCGTTGTTGGAGTTCGAGTTGAGCCTTACTTGACTGGTCGAGCCAGTGTTTATGATTGGTCGAGCAGGGTGCTCAACTGGTCATGACCCTATTAGAAAAATTCAAAAATTTGAAACCAATCCTGGACTAGTCGAGAAAAATCCTAGACTGGTCGAGCCAGAGCCTAAACTAGTCAAACATAGGCTATGACTAGTCAAAATAAAGCCTATAAGAAGTATAATAACCCACACTAAATATGTAATATAAATGACCTAATCCTAAGGCTTTATAGGCTCATTTATACTTGAATATTGACATTGAACTTTGTAGCTTCAATAGCTTCGGTAGATCTTCTACTTGATTTTCTTGAAGCGCGATCTTGTACACTTAAAGCTTTAACTAGATCTTGACCATGTAGTGCACTTGGATTTGAACTTGTAGTAGCACTTGAACTCGGTCTTACTCTTTAACTTGAACATGCACTTGAACTTAAACTTTCAGTTGATATTCATATAAAGGTGAACTTTCCATCGTTCTTCGCTTAAAGGTGAACTTTCCATCTTTGAACAAGTCCATCATTCTAAAGTGGTTAGTCACTATGGAATTTGATAACACCGAGTGCTTGATTATATAACATAACACTTACAATCCCCCCCTTGTTAAATTCGTGACAAAACTAACTTAGAAGATTATCATACAAACTTAATAAGTTCACAAACTCAACAAACTTCACAGCTTCACATTAAAACACCCTTTCACAAACTCCTCCTTAATCTACTCCCCCTCAATCTGAGCTTGACAACTTGTGTAGTAGAGTACCTGTATTAACATATACATGTTTCTTCCGAAAAAATGTACAAACTCTACACCACATAATCAAATTCATAAACATAACCACAAATCTCTCTCCCTTTTTGTCACAACTTGACAAAGGAAGATATTCATATAGAGATAGAGCATAATAGTGATTATGAGAACAGAAGAGAATAATAGAAAAAGAGTTAACGTTAAGAACATAATCATAAATCAGGGTGTCAACATCATCAAGACATAAAACTAGTGAAAAAGTGAAAGTGATAGTAAAGTTATACATGCCCAAATATCAAGAAATAGAACTAATCTGATCTAGATGAAGAAGGAGGTGGAATGAACGGATTAATCTGATGGAGGCCCTTAGTTATGCGACGAAAGTACTTACGCATATATTTCATAGACGATTTGTGGCTCTCATGTAGATTATCCTGAGAAATTTTCAAATCATCCACCTCCTCTAAAGCGTGAAGGCGCTTATCAAACTGAGGTAGTTGATAATTAGGGTCAGCTTCATCATCTTCGAATTGAAGTTTATCAAAATATATCATGCATCATAGTATCAGTAAGCAAGGCGTCTTTTTCTTCAACACCCTCTACTTCCTCATCTCTTTGGCCAGGATTGAGCTTTAGGTTCATTTTGATTATATTTAAATTGTTAAAAGGAAGAACCGCAATAGGAGCTTCACCAGGTGGCATGACCACATTACAATGTAAAGGCAAAGTGGTCATCAAGTAGCCAAATGACATATATCTGTGGTCCGGATGAAGACGAAATTAAATGATAATTAACAAATTAAGGACAAAAGACAAATATGAATACATGACACAACCGAATGGAGAATATGAACCATGAAAGAAGTTAATTCAACCCTGTTGCCAAAGCGAGGATATACATTAGCAATGAAGATGTGATGTAGAACCCTGTACTTGGGCAACATTTGATTGGCCTGAAGCGCATTCCCTGCACTCCATTCAGAGTCCATGCTACATAATTTACAAGTTAGCACTGGCATTCCGATTCAGTCATTTTCTTAACTAAAGATGGCATCGGAATACCTTCATCGGTAACATTTACATCTAGCAAACTCAAAATTAAATATTGATCAACTTAAAATGTACCTTTTCTAAAGCTAATAGAGAAAGTTAATTCTTCAAAAGATACATCACCAATGGAAGCGAACATCCCTTGCGCAACGGAGTGGCATGCCGGTTTGCCCCAATTCAAAATATTTTCCTAACCTACAGAGGAAAGGATGGGAAGGAGCTGAAATTGAGTTAAATGATTTGCATTAACTGGACACTCAATAATAATCTCACAGTTTCGAAGATCCCGTACATTTTTCGGATCTTCCTCGGGAGGTCGCAGGGTTCTCATCCTAAGAGGAGTAGTTCGAGAAGAGGAAGCACGAGTTGCTTTCTTCTTAGAACGACCTTTCATCGTAAGATAATAATGGAGAACACACAACAATGGAAAGAAGGGTTTTAAGGTAAACAGATTTTAAGCTAAAAACCCTTAGAAATCGAAAGAAAAACTCAAATCGACTCCAAAATCTAGCAATTTATGCAAATAAGAACCCAAATATAGAAGGAAATAAGAAATGGAGCACCTACAATGTCCCAATGAAATATGGGTTCAACGAGTCGAAAGAGGGCTGGATGTGGAAGAAGAGAAATGTGAATAAAAAGTATTTTTCTCTCTCATAAAAACACCCAACCACACAACTCGACTGGTCGAGTACATGCTCGACCCGTTGACCCACGATTGGTTGAGGACGTGCTCGACCTGTCGTGCAAGCACAAAAAAAAAATCAAATATATTTTAAATTTTATTCAACAATTATTTGCATAAAAAAAATACAAATATAACATTATAAACTCAATTAGAATTACACATACAAATATCCATTTTCAATTTTAAAAAAAACAATTTCTGTCATGTGATTTAGTAAAGATGTTAGTAAGCTGATTTTTCGTTTGAAGGTATTCTAATGAAATGCTTTTATCTTAAACTAATTTCTGAATATAATGATACCGAATGTCAATATGCTTCATATGAGAATATTGGATGAGATTTTTAGATATATTAATCGCGCTAGAATTATTGCAATACAATATCATTGTATCTTATGCCATTACATAATTATTAAGCATTCTTTTCATCCATACTAGCTGGGTACAAGCATTTTTACATCCTAACAATCAGAGGTTCTAGTATTGTTTACAGAAAATAGTTTGAATGTGTCTCGTGATTTTTATTAACTAGATATTTAAACTTCCTCTTAATGAATTGAGCATAAGATCTTAGGTGATGGATTACTTAGTTGATCAACTTCAAAAATCCAAAATTCAATCTTTATCTTATCATAGTCAAAACATTCATAAGTACATAATTCATCTACTCCCAAACAGACTTCAACTTGAAACATTGAAAATTTTTAAAATTTTTACCCAAAACTAAGAAAACACTGATTAGTTTACCTAATCCTTCATCTCCAACCTAAAATCTACATTATCCTTAATATAAAAGAAATAAACATGTAATGCAAAAGAGCCAATGAAGAGAAAAGGGAAGTGATGGAAAGATAATACTTGAACAAGGAATTTCGAAACTTTTCCAATGATCTCAGTGTGAAGATGGGTTAGCACAAAAGACTCAGACAAACCATAAGAAAACTATCCTAAACAACGAAAGTAAAAGTTGAGGGTCAAATATTGTATATTATCCCCCAATTATATCTTGGTTTTATGAATATCGTACTACTTAATATCTTATTTTACTCATGTTTATGTTGTTAGGTGAATTTAAGAGCTTGGATTGAAAAAGGTGCTAAAAGTACGGATTTGATGCTCAAAGATCACCAAAGCAAAGAATGAATCTTAAGAGATAAAGATTAAAAACTTCAAGGTCCCAAAATTCAAGAAAATCAAGTGGAGAAAGAAATGAGTCAAAAGAACAAGTGCAGAATTCACATTGTTTGTGTCATCGATCATCGTTTGATGACATCGAAGCTACCATTCGATGACATCGAACACGAGTCGATGACATGGAATTTATAAAAGAAAATCGTGTTGGTTGCTGGACAAATTGAAGACGTTTTTTGATGACTCGAAGCCTTGCTCGATGACATCGAAGTCAGTTTGATAACATCGAATTTTTTGTGGATTTTCAGCAAAACTCGTTGGACATGTTGGGCACAATGGTCGATTACTCGAAGGCCTCCTTGATGATATCATAGAGTTGCTCGATGACATCGAATTTATTGAAGAAATAGAAATAACTCACTGGACTGTTTTGAACGCATTACCGATTCCTTGAACATTATTCGATGATATTAATGACACCTTCGATAACATCGAAGGTAGGTTTGTTGATATGAAGGTTACACATTTGGGATGAAGTTACAATAGCGCAAAAACACACGTATAAAAGGCACCTTCGATGACATCGAAGGCAGTTTAATAACATCAAACGACTTACTCAGAGTTGCGTAAAGTTATGCAGAATGCATAAATTTGAGACGATTTTCAGATTTTTTCAAGTCGGTGTGAAAGGAGGTGTTGCACAATTATAAATAGGAGTCCTTAGAGCATCCCTGGGCATCATTTAGGGTTTGGAGGAGCGAAGCACAAGGGCGGAGAGCCGTGGCGAGGTCGCAGAAAGTTTGTATATCGACGCTTGTCAACCTAAATGCAACTCCCGTTTCCATGGAGTTCATACACATTTTCACCCGTTCCTTTTCCTCGAGGAGCTATCGACATGATGCCCCGAGAGTCTTCCATCGGTCGATGAATTTCTCTACTAGTTCATATTCTCGTTACGATGCGGAAGCCAGCTCAATGAGACTAACATCTCTGTTAGATGAGAAGAATTTTGCCATAAAGGTATCCTGCATTTGATCCTAGGTACGTATAGAATCTGTTGCCAAGCTAGAATACCATCTGAAGGCCTTTCCCGTCAACAATTATCTGAACGGTCATAAGTAGGACTGCGGGACCATAGAGAAGTTACCTATAGTCGCGATGAAATGTATCAGGTGCTCTTCTGGTGATCCATCTCCATAAACTTATGGAAGTCAAGATACTTAAATTTTGCTAGAAACAGTACGTGTTTGGCTTCGCGAGGGTATGATGTTCAGAAACAGAATTTTCCCGGGTGTACCCTTTCCTTTTTCATTTTGACGACTTCATCCGCTACTTGCCTTATTTCATCTTATATTATCGTGCGAGCCGCAGGCGCCGCTCCTTGCAATCTTGCCCTAAGAGGCTGTGAACCTTCCGCCTTGCGCCCTTGTTACATCTCCTTCTTCTTCCTCCTCGCTCCTTCTATGTTGTGCCACAAAATACCTAAAGAAGTCTTCGAAGAATTCTTAGAATCTCTTTGACTTCTCTGGAGCTACTCACCTATGAATGAATCAAATGAGATAGGGAGTGGGGTATTTATAGGACTCCGCACATGTAAAGAGTTGAATCCACGCAACCCGACACTATTGCGCAGTCATGCAACATGACCTCTGCCTGTTCTAGGTGATTTCTTCTAAAGTCAGCCACTCTGGCAACTACTCTGTGTTCCACAGTCGCACAACTCATTTTCATTGCGCGGTTGTGCAGTATAATACTTTTATATGAGTTTTATTGACCACTATTTCCTATGGTGGGGTCCACCTGAGATTTGTAGAGCTAGAAAATGAGTTGAAAAATGGATGGACCCTCGATCAGGGTACCATGAGCATTGCTGGTTTCAGGGCACCTGCCGAGTCGCGCCCTCCCACCAATAAGATGCGAATTGCATCCTACCCTTGCCCATCTCTAGCCACAAATACGCAATTCTCTAGGCGGGGCCACTGTGATGTATCATTTATTCATGTTGTCCTTCCTTTCTCTAGTTTCATTTCAACGTATGAGCACAAATATGAGGCAGGTCTAACACTCAAGTGGACTACACCACATATGACTCTTGCATTTAATGCAACCCAAGCTTATTATCTAGTGTGAAGCTTATTATTTGGTGTGATCCATTAATATGTTGGATCTACCTCATTTTTATGTACATACATTAAAATAATATGATACAAGGGATGAGCTGTCTGAATAAACATATGCATCCTAGTGGCTTACTGACAGAACTGCCCATTCGTGTCTAGAGATGGGCTGTCTAGGATGCAATCCACGTCCCCACCGATAAGAATCGGATTGGCAGGTGTACCACACACCATCGACTTGGCTCGTATGGGAATGTGTCATGGGCGACGCTCTCGAAGCTTTGAGTTGTATGGCTAGTTGAAAGGAGATCAAAGTTTCATGGCCCCGCAATGATATATTTATTATATCTATACCATTCATCCATTCGGCGAAATCATTTTAGAGCATAAGCTCAAAAATTAGTCATATGCAGAGCCCAAGTGGATCATATTATAAATAAGGGGATAATGATTCTCACCGTTAAAATATTCTTACTGCACATCGTAACATTTATTTTCTATCCAATTTGTTTGTAAGATAATATAGACCTGATAAAGAAGTAAAATATATATCATATTATCGAAAATTTCCATGACCCTAAAAGGGTTTCAATGGTAGATGTTCAATCTCCTGTGCTTTTTGTAGTGTGGTCCACTTAATCTTTGGATATATATTATTTTTCCGCCAGGCCTTACAATGAGGTGGCTAAGTGGACAGACGGTTTGGATATAATCACATGACACTTACCTAGTGATGGAACCAAAGAATTGCGATGTCAACATACCAGCCAGGCGGGTGGCTAGTGGACGCGGATTAGCGACTGACACGTCGAGTAGCGAGACTCGCTACGGAAGTGACGTCACCAACTTTCTGTGGGCCCATTATGATGTATATTTTGTATCCACACCGTCCATTCATTTGGAGATATTATATTAAGGCATAGTTCAAAGAATTAGTTAGATCCAAAGATAGAGTGGACACCCACCATTAAAATCTTTTAAGGACCGCAAAAGTTTTCGAACAAGCTGATATTTATGTTTTCTACTATTTCCTTTATGCGTTAACACATGAACAGGTCGGATCTCAAATAAACATCATGGTAAACCTTTGGAAGGTTTCAACAGTGGATGTCACTCTCCCCACTGTTTTCTATAGTGGGGTCCACCATAGGTTTGGATTCAACTCATTCTTTGAATCATGTCCTAAAATGATCTCTCCAAATGGATATATGGTGTGGATACAACACATACATCATAGTAGGGCCCATAGAATGTGGTGACATAACCGTGTCCGGGGCTGGTGTAGCACACGCCACCGACCTGGCAAGTGTGGGTACTTGTGGGACACGGTACGGTTTGACTAGTGACACTGCCAGCAGCCAATAGGCTAGTGGTCAGTGTTACGTGGACAAGGAAACGGATTGGTTACTCCCCTTGCCACCATCGAATGGCTGGTGGTCTGTGACCTATGAAACCCCCAACATGATGCGTGTGTTTCATCCATGCCATCTATCTATTTTTCTAGATCATTTTAGGATATGAGACTAAAAAAGAAGTATATCCCAATCCCAAGTGGACCACATTATAGGAAACAATGTTGAATGAATGTCGATTGTTAAAAAATTTTTGGGGGCCATAAACGTTTTGAATCAAGTTGATCTTTGTTTTTTCCCTTCATCTGGGTCTGTATGACCTGATCAACAAATTGGATGTCAAATAAACAGTATAGTGGGCCTTAGGAGGATTTAAATGGTAGGTATCCAATCACTATTGTTTTCCTTTGGTGTGGTCCTCCTGAGATTTATATCCCCCTAATTTTTGGGATAAAGCCCTAAAATGATATGTAAAAATGGATGAATGAAATGGACGAAAAACATACATCATGGTGGGGCCCATAGAGCACTCACCATCAACCAAAAGGTTAGTGGCAAGAGAAGTAGCCAGTCCTCCATATAGACCCATGATGTATGTATTTTATCCACGCGGTACATCCATTTTGAAAGATAATTTTAGGGCTTGATTTCAAAAATGAGTTGGATCTGAATCTGAGTGGATCACTGTGAGAAAATGGCTATGATTGAATGCCCACCATTGAAAACATCTTAGGGCCCATGTAATGGTTATTGGACATCTGATCTATTTGATTAGGTCATATAGAATTCGATGAAGGGAAAAAATATTTATTAGCTTAATCCAAAAATTTTATGGCCCCTAATAAAATTTTAATGGTGACCGTTCAATCAATACGGTGCAGTCCACTTATGATCTAGATCAACCCTATTTTCAGGCTTATACCATAAAATAACCTAGAAGAATGGGTGGAAAGCATGAATGAAACACATGCATCATGGTGGGCCAAAGAGCATCGACCACTAGCCATTAGCTAGTCACGGTGTGAGTAGCCATGTTTCCGTACATTCAATTCCCGCTGCTTTTTTGAAGTGGATTGGCTAGTGTACCTCACACCAGCTATATAGCTGCCATATTGACGTTAGCAAGTTCTATGGGTCCTACCATGAGGTATGTGTTATATCCAAACCATCCATCCATTTGGTGAGCTCGCCTTAAGGCTTGAGACAAAAAATAAGACATATCTAACTGTCAAGTAGAGCACATTGCAAAAAGCAGTGGGAGATTGGATGTATACCATTGAAACCCTTTCTGGGGTCATAGAAGTTTTGGATCAATATGAAATTTGTTTTTCCTCTTCATTCAGATCTTTTTGACCTTATGAACATTAGATGGAAAATAAACATTATGGTGGGCCCTATGAAATTTTTAACAGTGAAAAATATTATATCGGCTGCTATTTGTGGTGTGGTCCACATGATCTTTGTATATTATTCATTTTTTGGATAATCCTTTAAATAGATCTCTAAAATTAGATGAACGGTGTAGATTTAATAAATACATAACTATGGGGCCCATGTAACTTTGATCTCCCTTTAACCGTTCTTACAACTCGGAGCGCAAGGAGCATTAGTGCTCATCTTGGCATGACAAGTACCTACACCAGCTATATAGATGGTGCGTGGTACACCAACCAATCTGCTTCCTTGCTTTTTACAGTATGGTCAACTTGATACTTGTATATAACACCTACATCCATAGCTTGAGTGGTAGATTGAGTGGAAGATACCTCGTTTCAACATTGAGGTCTTAACATGGATTCCCTAGTGGGGTTGGCTAACAGTGAAGTGTGATTTGACAGTGGGTCTGGATATAATAGGAATGGATTGGATACTCCCCATGCCACTAGCCCTGTGTGGCTGATGGTCGATGCTATGTGGGCCCTACCATGATGTATGTGATTCATCCATTGTTACATATCATTTTACGGATTTATACAAAAAATCATATGAATATAAGTATAAGGTGGTCTACATCACAGGAAATTAATAGTGATTGAATATCCACCATTAAAATCCTCCTAAGGACCACTATACCATTTATTTGACATCTAATCCAGTGATTAGGTCATACAGACCAAGATGAAGGGAAAAAACAAAGATAAGCTTGATCCAAAACTTTTATCGCTCCCAGAAAGTTTTTAATGGTTGAAGTTCATTCAACACTATTTCCTGCAATGTCGTTTACTTGAGACTAGTATATACCTTAATTATAGCCTTATATTATAAAATGATATAGAAAAATAAATGGATGACATGGATGAAACACATTCATCATGTTGGGGCTACAGAGCACCGACCACAAGTAGCCAATTCCTTTCCGATATAACACATACCCCGTAGAATCCACATAACTTGGTGGCGTCAACACACTAGCCAGGTTAGGTGTGTGGGGTACAAAAGTCAATCCGCTTTCACCACTGATAATACCCGTATGGAAATGGATTGGCTACTCCCCTTACCACCAGAGGGCATGGATTAGGTACTACCCCCGTCTGATCCAAGCTTAGAGAAAGGCAGAGGCTCCTAGGGTCAATGAGGGACCACTGTGATGTGTGAACTCAGGGACCACACACTGAGAATTAGTTTAAAATTTTCATAGGGACCACAGAAGTTTTGGATCAAGACTATATTTGTATATGTAAATATTTTCCTTCATCCATCTGTATATGACCGTCAACAGGTTGGATGGAAATTAATCCACACAGTGGAACCCAAGAAGGTTTCAATGGTGAGTGTCCTTGGCACCGTTGCTTCCTGTGGCGTGGTTCATATGAGACTTATATCTGCTTTATTTTTTGTTTTGTAATTTAAAATGATATGAAAATATGAATGGACAGTGTTGATAAAACTCATAAATCACGGTAGCCCCTCGGTGGCCCTCGGAACCTCTGCCTGTCCAGAGCTCGGACTAGGCGGGGTAGTACCTAATCCGTGCCTCACTAGCCAATGACTGGTGGCCGATGATCCATGGGCCCCATCATGATTTAAGTATTTCATCCATGCTGTCCATATATTTTTTCATATCATAAAATGATATGAGACTAAAAATGAGATATGTCCCAATCTCCGGTGGATTACGTTACAAGAAATTGAATCAGCATCAACCATTAAAAATCTTTTGAGGGCCATAAAAGTTTTTAAACTGATCTTTATTTTGTGACTTCGTATGAGCCTGTATGATCTAATCAAGAGATTGTATATCAAATAAACAGTACAGTAGGCCTGGGGAGGATCTTAACGGTAGATAACCGATTATTATTATTTTCCCGTGGTGTGGTACAAAGCCTAAAATTAATGTACGGAATGGATGAAACACCTAATCATAGTGGGCCAAAGGAGCACCGCAGGGCTGGTCGCAGGGGGAGTAGCCAATCCGTTCCCTACCAGTACATCCTGGACTGACAACTGATGGAGACGGGACTGACCGGGGGTAATTTGGTAATTCAAAGCAGAAATACATTTCTCTTTTTCGCACTCGTCTCGGGAAGTAGCATATAGAAGACTTAAATTGCTTCATCTACTGGCGGAGAAAATGGAGAATGGCGAAGGGTACGTCTATCTTGCGCTGAGGGATGCAATGTCTTCTATTGGTCAGAAGGTGAATCTGTTGGCTGTAGTTGTCGAGCATGGGGCTCCAAAGAAGACCAAGGGAACTGGTAACTTTTCATTACACTTCTCTTTTCGTTCTCATCTCTGTTTTTTTTTTTTTCTGAAGTCATTTCTAATGTCTCAGTTTTATTTTGTTCTAATGATCTTTCTATAGTAATTAACTGTTACTAATATGAATTTGGTAGCCATACTAGCCCTCGTTGTATTAAAAGTAGAAAGGGTTGGTTCATATATCAATCAAAGGGTTCTAAATAGTTGCTTCCTGCCTCCCAATTATCATTTATTGTTGTTGTTTTTATTATTGTTATTGGAGGCCAGTTCCTCTACAATTCCTTGTACAATAAGCTTATTCTACAATGCGCATGGGTCCCGCCGTGATCTGTGTACAGCATCCAATCTGTCCAGTAGGGTTGGCCCACATGAAAGTTGGACACCCCAAAATCAGGCCGTTCAACTCTTATCTGGGGCACCACGTGAATTTAGTGGTTTTTGGTTGGTGTCCATCGATTTGTATGTTGGGCCCACCTAATAATTGGATTGGCCTGATTTTTGGGGCATCACATTATCATGGTGGGGCTCACGCAATGCATGGGTGGGATGGTTTACGCACAACGTGGGGGGCGCCATGGGTAGTGTCCATCTTTTTCTGTGGTGTGGCCCACCTAGTGATTGGATAGAACACATTTTTGGGGCATCCCATCATCATGGTGGGGGTCACGCAATGCGTGTGTGGGATGGCATATGCACAACACGGTGGGCCCCACACAAGCAATGGTGTGCATGCAGGTGACCTAACTTTTACGTGCAAGTGAATCACTGGTAGAAGAAGCTTACACTACAAGGACTTGTAGAGGAACTATCCCTTATTATTGTTATTATTTTTGCTCCATTATTATTATTAGAATGATATCATTACTCTTTTTTGAGACCCACAATCTCTCGGCCTGCTTATCACTCTTCTTTAATCCCTCATATGGGTTCTTACTTCTTACGAATAACCAATGTGTTCTTGTGTATGCTCATACAAGGAGGGGCATTAATATGGATTGCCACAAAATCATATAAGATGGGTAGGGATTGGGGTGATTGAAGGATGATGGTAAAAATCAGGGGAACCTGGTTCGGAGTCAGAAGTTGTTAGGAATCCAGATAAGAGTAATCGTACAAAGTGTTTAGTATATCCACCTCCCAATAACAACACAAGTCACAACAAAGAAGGCCCTCGTTTAGAAGAGGCCATTGGCTGAAAGTTTTGGGGATGGTGAGGACTGTTTTATAGGTTAGAAGTGGATATGAATTGGGACAGGTATGGGGTGGATTTATTTTGACTGTGGTCAGATTAGGGGTGCTGTGTTTAGTGCTGAAAGGAGACAAATTGTAGAAATGTTGGGAACAATTAGAGGCTGAATTTGGAGTCAGATTGTAGGTTAGGATTATAGGTGGGCAATAGGCTGGTTTCAATGGGACTATTTTAGGAGAGATTGTGCCTAAAGAGGGACTGGTTTTACTGGAATTAGATGTTTATATATAGTATTAGGACTGCAGATGAGATTGAAAAGTTTCAGAGTTTAGGATAAGGGCTGCTTATAGGTATGGTGTGGCAACAATTTGATCATCCTTGGAGGGATATAAATGATATATTGTGGCCTTAGTTTTGGGGTGGCAACATATTGATCATCCTTGGGTATAAATGATCAATGGTGGCCACATGTTTTGGGTAGCAATCCATTGATCATCCATCTGGAGGGATATGAACAATTAATCGTGACTGTTAACTTTATCTCATAATTGTTTGATTACAAGAATGCTACTAGGGGCTGAAGTTTGTATAGTAGTGAAAACTGGGTTTAGGATGGACTCCGAGCTGAAAAAAGTCTGGAAAGATGATTATTATGGAACTTCTTGGAGGTAATGGAACTTTTAAAGGTTTAGAGCCCATTTGTCTAGAAACCATTTACATGCGTAAATTCTTTATGTGGTAAATTATCTCACTAGGAATCCATTTACATTTGTAAATGCTTTATCATGTAAGCAGTTTACCGTGTTTATGTTTTTGGTCCAATTTTCTTATGTAAGTCACTTTCCAATGTTTGTTTGGCTACTAAAAGAATGTGCAAATGTGAATATGCCCAACCCGTGACTTGCAAATGGAGAATTGGTGACTGATGGAACCATTTGAGGGATGGGACTTGGTGCAAAGGATACAAGAAGGAGCTTACCAGCTTTTTTGGTTTTCTTTTTTTCCTACATAAAGAAGAGATGGAAGTGATAGGGTTTCAACAAGCTTGTTCGTATATTTCTTTCTCCTTATTGCATGCATTGGCACTAGTTCAAAGCTCAACAAAGCCAAGGCAATATCACCAAATTGCCTAGATCTCTTACAACTGAGAATAATTCTTTCTTTGATTTGGAAATGAGTGAGATGGGAGTTTTGAGTTTGTAGCATTGGTCGAATGCTTAAGAGAGCTAAAGAACCTCAACTCTTGCCATAAGAAGATTGTTTTTTTTTTTTCCTTTGGTTTGGTTAGATATGGGAACTTTGGGTGTTTTCTTTCTTTTCATGGGTCAAGTAAAGACCACTGATGAAAATATAAAGAAAGCTTGTGTTGACTACCTTCACATCTTGCAATTCATGTGGGGAGATATGTAGTAGATAGATGGTGGGGTTTTGAATATTTGTGTTGCACTCCTATCTAACTAGAGAAGATTACAACATGTGTTGTGAAGGGAGGGGAGGGGTAATGATGTTTTGATGCATTTCTTCATCTCCCCCCTTATTGCCTAAGGAACGCTTGCACAGCCTGACACTTGACCCTTTTGACGGGCCAAGTGTTGTTTTAATCGGGTTATGCCCTATTCACACTCCTAAAACAAAACCTGCACATTATTTCTTGCCCACTCCCACCTATCCTTGCCCCATTCTTCCACCTTACATCTTCATTCTCATTCCTAGCCATCCCCAACAAATACCGCAATAGTCAATATACAATAGCAAATAAGACAATGTCTTTGCAGTCTGCATAAATCCACAAACACCACAATAAATAGAATGTGTTATAAATTTGCATAATTAACTAAGAAAGTAAAAATATAATTTAAGACAATAAATTTTATTATGCATCATTAGTTAATTACAAATTGCATTTGAAACAAGAAAAATAAAATAAAAAATCAACTAAATTTTCTATTTTCCCCAAATCGGGTCCCCAACTTTGATTTCCCCAACAATACCCAAATCAATAATCAGATCTAGTGTAAATTTGATGGAAATATTTCCCCCTATTTCAACATATTTGAAAAAAAAAATTGACAACAAATATATATATATATATATATATATATATATATATATATATATATATATTTGAAATTCCAGAAAAATGAAATAATATTAAAAAAACTACAAAGCACCTCAGATTTGGTGCGTAGATCTGATAAAAACTAGCCCCCAAAGCATTAGATTTGAAAAAAAATTAAAAAAAATTCTGGAATTTTCATAAATTTCGACAGATTTCCCAATATATATTTTTTTTCCCCTATCACAAGATGCATTCCTATGCAAGATATGTGCTCAGATTCAATTCTATAAAATACAAAACAATCAGGTGTAAATACAAAAAAAAAAACCCACAAAAATCAACGGATCAATTACCAAGTCAAGTATTGTTTGGTAGATCTAGGCATACAATGTTGATTTTTATGGATTTGAACAAGCATAAATAAGTATTTTTTAAAAAACTTTTTTTCTGAGTTTTTCAAAATCGGCTCCAACACCTTTCGATCCTTGAAGTCCATTGACTGTTTTGATGCTCCGAATTGCTGTAAATAGCACTGAAATTTGCTTTAATATGGTCTATTGAAGTTGTTTCAAGCAAAGGAGAAGAGATGAGGGAGAGAGAGATCGAAAAGGGGGAAACAACGTTGGTTTTGGGGCTTTTTATACCCATATCGGTCTGACCAATACAGTTTCCAGATATTGGTACTGATACGGCCTGATACGAACCGATATGAGGTTGTTTTTTTGCATCGAGTTGATACGACCTTGTATTGCGTATTGTATCGAGCCGATACGGATATGATACGCCCGTATTGGCCGATATAATACCGATTTTCAAATCATTGAGAATGTTTGATTGTAATCAACCTATGCAATAGTTTATTACACTGCACTTGTGGTAGTTTACTGCTCTCATTTCCAGTCCCAAGCGTTGATAAAGGAGGGCTGTGTTAGGTTGGCAGTTAGTGTCAAACTTATGCCATAACTTCCATCATTAATCTGAACGATATGACATTCCACACTCATGCTAGGCCGTTCTTGTGAGTGATTCATTGCATTAGAAACTAGGGCGTTCCCTCGAAGTGATGTGCTGTTACAACCCTCGGTTGTTGCGGAAGTAGGCAGGGGTTCCCTTGCTATTAGAAAACTAGTTTGGTTTCATTCCAAGATGGTCTACTGCTAAAGCTATTTTCTAACTAAGACAATTAATGGAGAAATGTAGGGAATGGAGGATCTCCACATGGTCTTTTTTGGCTTAGAGAAAGCTTAAGATAGGTCCTTAGAGAGTTAATCTAGTGGGAGTTGGCAAAGAAATGTGTTTCAAGAGGATTTATTTGACATGATTAAGGATATGCATGAGGGCGTAGTAGCAAATATGAGGACCACTAGCGGAGGGACAAGTGAGTTCCCAATTACTGTAGGCTTGTACTAGGGTTGGTATTGAGCTTGTACCTTTTCGCATTGATTATGGATGAGTTTAGCGGGGCTTGTACCTTTTCGCATTGATTATGGATCATGGATGAGTTTAATGGGGCATTTGTAGGAAGTGATCCCATGGTGTATGTTGTTTGAAGATGACATAGTTTTGATTGAAAAGACAACGGAGCTAAATTTATGGAAGGGTGCTTTATAATCTAAAGGATTTAAAATTAATCAGACTAAAACAGTATATGGAGTACAATTTTAGTAACAATAATAGTGGAAAAGAGGAATTAGTTAAGACCACTGTTCGAGTTGTCGGTATCGCTACAAGTTTCGCTGGCCGGAGATAAAGATATAATATCGTTATCGCCGATAACTGGAAATGCAGGGAAAAAGGGGGAAATGTGGAAAATGATGGAATTTTTCAGTGAAACTTCAGGACATGCCTAAATACACATATTTACATATTCAAGAATGAAAATTTTGCAAAAAGAATGCATTAAATTAGAAGTTTCCATTTAATGGGGGCCAAAAAGTATGTGTTGTTGTAAGAAATCACTCAAATAGTAACCAAAATTAGTTTATATAATACGAATGCAAGCTTATAACAATTAAGACATGCAAAAGTAAATGAATTGAAAAAAATACACATTTCTAGCCATCATCCCCACATAGAGTGACGAGGTGGCTCGTAATCATTGTCCGGATCCCGTGGTAATTGAGAGTAGTACTGTTGCTCAACATATTGACAGTACTGTTCCCAGGTCATCCTCTGCTAGTACCAATTGAGGAACTCTCTTATGTACTTCTGATAGTCATCCTCTCCAAACTGTACGAGTACGCCTAGACGTAGGAATTGCGTGACATACATCGACGACATTTCCTGAGCAGTGTACTGAGGGAACAAAGCAAGTTCAACCCTGACTCCTTGATAGTATTGCTGCCAGTCATATGGGTACCCCGAATATCCTCCTGTTAAAGGGTCATGACTCGAAGAACTATCTTCTAGCTGCCTGTACCCATGAGTAGATGAGCGTGACTGAATGTCAGAGCTGCAATGGCCATACCCATGATATCCCCCATGAGCATAAGGTGAGACAGAGGTGGAGCTCCCCATGATCTGAACTTATGTCCATAGATGATAAGCCGCGGTGCATCCGGCTTTCTTCTTCGAACGACGCTCGAACATATATCTGGGCTCTGATGCTCTTGCCCTCGATGGTGGACGAGATCTATGATCCTCGTCTTGAGTGGCATGGTCAAAGCTCTGCTCCTCAGTGAACTGACCAATGGATCGTTGGCTCTGAGTCATCGTGTACCCCCCACCACTGCCACCCCCACCCCCACTAGTACCACCTATACTAGTGTCGGTGCCTTCGTCCCCTCCCTCATCATCGTCGTCGTTGTCGTCGTCGTCCCCACGACCAATGTCAAGTGGGGGTTGAGTCTCATCATCATCATCACTCACTACGACTTGATGATGAGGAGGGGGTCGTGAAGATGCTTCCTCACCCTAATTGGAACGTGCCGAACTCCTCACCAAAGGATCAAAGGAGTTTGTATCCGCTTTCTGTTTCTCTAATACCTGATTAACATCGATACCCAGAGCCGTTGCTCCCTCGGCTACCTGTGGGGCAGGGCCTCCCTCCGCATCATTAAATCAGCTGATTTGACCCACTCATAAAGTGGCTCCTCATCATCATCACCTATCTGTGCCATGTTACCTATAGACAACAGGTCTAACGGGTATTGATTTTCCTCCATGTCTCGGTCTACCCGCAGCTGCCTCTCTCTTAGCTTCATATTGTAATGGTAGTAAACGAGCTTTTGCAGCTTCTCATATGCTATTCTGTTCCTCTTGCTGGTGTGAATGAGTGACCATGTGCTCCAATTCCTCTCACACGGTGAGGAGGATACAGTCTGTGTGAGAATACAGACTGCCAATAACTGCAGTGCGGGCGTGTCGACTCCATACATCGCCCACCACTCACCTATATATCCATGAGGAGCTAGTTTTAGTTTGAAGTTTAAACGAAAAATGCAATTACCATACTCACACGACATCATTGTTTCATTCGATGCTTTTGCCAGTGCGGATGAGAACGTACCCCTCGCATCCCTAAACTGTAACAACTGTAAACATGGATTCACAGGTCATTATTTTTAATCACCCATATTTTTAGAGGCTATAAGGAAGAAATTTTATTGCATTAGCTGGTTACCGAAATCTGCTTGCGCTGTTGATTCTGGGAACAATCGTTCGAACGCCTTGTGGACGACCATCGTCAAATCTTGATTCTCATGGAGCCGACGTTTATAATGAAATTTGGGATTTAGGTAGTATGCTGAAACCCAAATATTAGTTATTCAGTAGTATTAACATGCAAACAAAAGTGATGCTTAAAGTACTTAATTGTATTGACAAACTTACCAGCTTAGTAGAGTGGATGCTCGAGAGTCCCAGTCCATCGACCATCGATGATATCATTCACCCACTGATATGAAGTGGGGATTGCAGTCATTATCCCGTCCCATAATTCTCATAAGCTCATACATTGACACCATCGAAGGCCACGTCTCATTATCTACGGCTCGTAGGACCTTTTACATCGAATGCAGGAAGGAAACGACGTTGTGAACTTTATCCCAGAAGGAATCGGAAAACACTATATTCGAACAAGTCCTTGCACCCTCAGTCTTCCTCTGATTCCACTCCATGTATCTCTCGGATCTGAACAAATTTCTGAGAAACACGCGGTGCCTGTATAAGCTGTCAAGTGTAATGAAGTTCGTGGTGAATCGTGTCGCGCCTAGTCTAACGATGTCCCCTCTAGAACACTCACGCATTGCAACCAACAACCATGAGTGATTGTATATAAAGTTTGTCACTTTCCTTGCATCCTGGATGGTTTTCCTAATAGAATCCCTCTGACCTATCTCCTCGAGCATTAAATCAATGCAGTGTGCCGCACACGGGGTCCAATAGAGATTGAACTTCTGCATCAATTTCTTCCCCGCCTTAACGAATGCACTACCATTGTCCGTCACAACTTGGACAAAATTCTAGGACCCAACTTCTCTAATCACTCCTTTCAGGAGAGCATATATGTATTCGTGATCTTTTATTCTGGCCGATGCATCAATGGATTTGAGGAAAACCAGTTGTCCTCTACAGTACACAATGAAATTGATAATGGACAATTTCGTGGGTCCTGTCCACCCATCACACATGATTGTTACCCCATACTGCTTCCAGTTCCGCTTGAGTCCACGCACCTAAGCTTGCATCTCCTCATGCTCCCGATCAAGGTAGACGCCAAGAATCTCCCGTGGCATGGGAGGCTTCATGCCGGGCCCGGCACGCTGCACCTCCTCAATCATATTTTTAAAGTGAGGACTGGCTGCTGCATTTGCTGGTATATGGCTTGAGATGAACCACCTAGATATAGCGCCACCCACTCTCCCTGAGCCTCTTGCTCTGCATATTTTTTAATCTTTTTTGATTAACACCTGCGATGGGTGCATCTGGGACACAAGTGCTTTGCGTGCGTTGTAGGCCATGCCCGCTGCCTCCCTCAAATCGTCTACTGCTCCCACCGGCCTCATGTCGGGACGTCCCAAACAACGGCCTACTCTCATCAATCCGTTTTCTTTGCTCTCCCTCCCACTCTGAAGCCCGAGACTCCTGAATCACTAGTATAAAATCACTCCTTTCTCAAGTTGTAACACAGTCAACGGGGTACACAATCACCTCATCGTCGTCATCATCGTGCTTGTGGATAGCACCTAGGCCCCGTCCAATGCCTCGTAGCTCCTCCCTCATATCCCTCTCCCAATCCTTTTGCTGCAGCTTGCGTGACTTCGCTTCAGTCAACACTCTTCTCATCTCCTCTCTCACTGGCCTTGTTACACTTGGACAATATTTCACATTCTTGTATCCTCTTGCCAAATGTTCCTTTAGCCTAGAAACTCCCATACTTTGTATCACTTAGCCACAATAGTTGCGTATGGCCCTATATTTATTCCCCTCCGCTGGCCATCCATGTTTCCACCCAATGTCCCTTGTTCCTGCTTTTCCCGATCCAGACGACATTTTACTCCCTAGTAGTATACAAATTTGCAATAATCGACAAAAAAAAGTGCATCGGCTCGTATTCAGTGTAATAAACCCAAATCATTTCAAGGGCTAAGATGTTAGATCAAATCAAAATTTCATATAAATTACAATTAAGGAAAGAGTTTGCAGATTACATACTAAGTAAACTTTATGGGGCGTATTGTGATTTATACATACAACATGATGGGTCCATGTAAATAAAGGGTGGACATTATCTCCCAACTTGTTCCCTCTGGTGTAAGCCCATTTATTTAACTGATCATCCTGATTTTTGGGAATTTGATGTATTTATTCTATATCCACGCCGTTCATCTGTTTTTGTATTTAATTATAGAGTACTTGAAAGAAAATGAAACAGATATAGTCTCAGGTGGACAATGCAAAAGGAAACAGTTGTGATTGTACGCTCCACTGTTAAACACTTATTAGGGGCTATAGTAGTTTCCGAAGAAGCTGATATTTTTGTTTTCACTTCATCTATCTCTATGTTAACTTATGAATAGGATGGATCTCAAAAATACATCACTGTGGGCCCTATAAATGTTTCAACGGTGGGTGTGACGGCTCCCATGGTTTTCTATGGTGGGTCCACTTGAAATTTAGATCTATCTCATTCTCTTTGTAATGCCATAAAACCACGTTTACAAATGGTTGTACGGTATGGATACAACACATGCATCATGGTGGGGTCCACAGAGCTTGGTGACGTCACTTCAGTAGCCATTTGGCCATTAACCTTGTTAGTATCTAATCCGCGCCTGACTCAGAGTTTCGGCCATCTGGTAGTCGGTGCTCTGTGGGCCCCACCATGATGTATATGTTTCATCCATTCCGTTCATCCATTTTTACAGACCATTTTAGGGCTTTATACCAAAAATGATAGGAATATAAATCTCAGGTGGACCACACCATAGGAAAATAATATTAATTGGATATCCACCATTAAAATCCTCCTAAGGACGACTATACTGTTTATTTGACATCCAATCTGTTGATTAGGTCATAAAGATCCAGATGAAGGGAAAAACCAAAGATAAGCTTGATCCAAAACTTTTATGGCCCTCAAAAAGTTTTTAATGGTTAAAGTTTATTCAACACAGTTTTCGATAATGTGGTCCACTTGAGACTGTTATATACCTCAGTTCTAGTATTATTTTATAAAATGATGTAGGAAAATAGATGGACGACATGGATGAAACACATTCATCATGGTGGGGCCCATAGAGCACCGACCACCAGCCATTGGCGGGTGGCAGGGGTCATAGCCAGTCCGTTTCTTTTGGCTACGGCTCGTGTCAGTAGCCAATCCATCCAAAATCGACTTGCGTACTGCGTACACTCTTATTGTGCTGAGTAAACTCAGTTGGGTCCACTGTGAATTATGTGGTTTATCCACACCTTCCATACGTTTTTCCATCTCATTTTAGCATTGAGCCCAAAATTGATGCTTATAAAAATTTCAAGTGGACCCTACCACAGGAAACATTGGAAATAATGATTTCCACCGTTGAAACCTTTCTATGCCCTAAAGTGATGTTTATTTTTCATCCAAACTGTTCATAAGATCAAACAAGCATGGATGAAAGGAAAAAATGAATATAATCTTGATCCAAAACTTCTGTGGCCCCCAAGAATCTTTCAACGGTATAACTTCAATTCACACTTTTTCCTGTGGTGTGGTCCATTTTAGCCTTGTATATCTTTCGGTTTTGATATAAGGCCCTAAAATTATCTTGTAAAATGGATGGACAGACTGGATAAAATACATAAATCACGGTGGACCCCACAGAGTTTACACAGTACGCTTAGCGTGCTGCCTGTACTCGGTACGCAATTCGCTTCCATCCACCCCTCTTTCAATAGCAGCGCGAGACTCTTCCTTGCGCTGCAAGCTCAGGTGGGGCCCACTGTGATGTTTGTGAAAAATCCTCCCTGTCCATCTGTTTTGTGAGTTCATTTTAGGACCTGATGCGAAAAACGAATTGTATCTAAACCTCAAGTGATCCTAAAACGTGATAATTAAACGTCCACAGTTGAAATATTCTTGGGGCCACAAAAGTTATGATTCATGCCAATATTTTTGTTTTCAGTTCATCCCAATAGTAATGATGTTATTAACAGTACGGATGGCATCTAAACATCACTGTTGAACCCAGGAAGGTTTCAACGGTAGGAATTTCCCTAACCACATTTTTCCTGTAGTACGGCTCACTCGAGCTTTGGAAACGGATTGGCTACTCCCCTGCCGTGTTCTGTGGGCCCCACCATGAGGTATGTGTTTCATCCATGCCGTCCATCTATTTTTATAGATAATATTATGTTATGAAGAAAAAAGAAGAGGTATAACTCAATCTCAATTGGACCACATTACAAGAAACAGTGTTGAATGAACTTTGACCATTAAAAACTTTTTTGGGGGCCATAAAGGTTTTGGAACAACCTGATCTTTGCTTTTTCCCTTAATCTAGGTCTGCATGACCTAATTAACAAATTGGATGTCAAATAAACTGTACAGTGGGCCTTATGAGGATTTAAATGATGGATATCTAATTACTATTATTTTCCCGTGGTGTGGTCTACCTGAGGTTTTTGTCCATCTCAGTTTTGGGATAAAGCCGTACAATGATCTGTAAAAATGGATGAATGGAGTGGATAATATACATACATCATGGTGGGGCCCACATACATCATGGCTGGACCACACTGTAGGAAACAATTGAATTGCACGTCTACCGTTGAAAAATTGCTAGGGGCCACAGAAGTTTTGTATATGCTTCAATTTTGGGCTCATCCCCTTAAATTAGATGGAAAAACGGATGGACGACTTAGATAGACCACATACAATCAAAGTGGGCCCAACTGAGTTTAGTCAGTACGATAGGAGCGTGCTCCTCAGTTCGCACCAGTGCATCCATACCCTTTTCCTCCCAGGGCGAGAGAAGCTTTCGCATTCACAGGGTTTTCGCGAGAGGGATATTCGCTCGGCGAAATCCGATTTCCTAGTGCGAGAGCCATTTTCGTTTGGTACGAAATCTGATTTCCTAGTGCGAGAGGGATTTTCGCTCGAAGGAAGAAATTTAAAAAACCCTAAAGAGGGGAGATGACGAGATAAGAGGGGTTTTGCATACGCATACCGGCTCCGTTGATCGAGAAACTCCTGTTCCAACTCCGGTTTCGACTTCCGATTAACCAGGTACTCTGAAATTTTTTTTCCCCCGATATTTTCGATATTTATCAGAGAAAAGAGGGAGGGGTAGGTAGCTACAGTTTTCTCGTGGGGTTGGTCGCTACAGTCGAGATTTTGAAAAAATTGGACGGACGCCAATAATATCTCCCGATATTTCATCGATAATGAAGTAGGAAATGACATATTTTGATAATATCACCTATCTAAAAAAAATCACTAATATTTCGCCGACAACTGGCCGAGAAACGAATTTAGAGGGTATCGGTGTCACAGCGCTAGCAACACTGATATTATCGACAATTCGCTGATAACTCGAACACTGGTTAAGACGACTAACAAAGTTTCCCAAAATGATCACTTTTGACAATTCATGAGATCGGAGAGATTGAGAAGGATGTTGCCCAAGAATTCAAGCTGGGTGGAACAAATGAAGATGTGCCTGTGGAGTTCTTTGTGATCATCATGTACCAGTCAAACTGAAAGGAAATTTTGTAGGGTAGCTATAAGACCAACTATGCTTTATGGGATAGAATCTTGGGCAGTTAAGGAACGACATATTTATTTATAGGATGAACGTAGTTGAAGTGAGGATGTTGAGATGGATGAGTGGCATGGCGAGGAAGGATAGAACTAAAAATAAATGCCTTCGAGGGAACTTAGGAATAACACCAATGGGCAATAAGTGAAATTGCGTGGATTGTCTACCACGGCACGTGGAAGCTTAGCAGAGCTTAGAATTATGGCTAAGTCCTAGAAAAGGGGGAGGGGGGTTAGGACCACTCAAAATATGCGCCAATTAAAAGCAATTAACACTTAGGTTTTCAAGCCAAGTGGGTCCAAGTAAATAGATTACAATAGATTCAACTAATTAAGCAACTAGTTTATGGAAAGAGATGTGAAATATCAATTGTGCTATAAATTAAGTGCCTAGCATACAATCTATTTCGTGCATTCTTATAAGTAAATCATCCACAAGCATAAATAGAACTGCAACTATATGACAATCACAAACACAATGATGTATGATGGCTTGGTTAAATACCTACTCATTCCCAGTGGAAGCACTCTCCTCGAGTGTACCGGATTTTACTATCTTAAGAGTTTTCAATAGGTTCACTCATAACAACCTTTACAAGCATACACTCCCGTTGGAGGCCTATACAAGGTCCTACAAACGTACACTCCTGTTGGAGGCCTACACAAGGACTTAACAAATGCATACTTTCGTCGGAGGCCTACACTAGAACTTAACACATGTACACTCCCATTGGAGGCCTACACAAGGATTCGATCAAGTTTGGGTCACAAAGTCTATACTTAATCCTACACAAGGAAAGAGTATATGGACTCTAAATTGACAACTTGTCAGATTGAGCCCCGTTGATGTGTCTTCCTCGAGATGTGTCTTCACTTCTTGAATCTGCTTCACTTGTGCTCTCTTGATCTTTGAAGTCGATCTTCTTTCACTTCCTTGGATCTGTTACCTTGCATTGCTCCAATGAGGCTACCAAGGTAAATGGGAGGAGGGTGGAATCTCATACAACTATTGGATAGTTGGTTTCCAAATGGGGATTCACATAGATGGATACTCTAGAAATTGATAGACATTAGGATTTACCTAGGAGATTGATGTCTAAATTCTAGGGAAGGCTTGAGATCATGTTCTTCTTGTAGTGGAGCTTGGAATGCTCATTAGAGTGAAGAATCATTAGGAAGAGAGCATGAATCTCTTTGGGATAGAGCTTAAGAGTTATGGTAGAGCTTGGAATACACTAGGGTCTCTAAAACTCCAAAGTCCATCATTTACATAGATCTGGTTGCAGAATTTATAAAAAAAGGCTCCAACAGATCTATAACGGCTAGTTTCGATCGATCGAGTGACCCCTTTTATCGATCGATCGAACTTAATTTAATAAAAAAGGCAGAAGGCTTGCTGGACACTTTTGTGCACTTTTGATTGATCGAACTCAATATGTCGATCAATCGAGGTTTATATGAAATTAGGGCAAAAAGCTTGTTGGGCGTTTTTGGCCATCTTCGATAAATCAAGCGAAGTGCCTTCGATCGATCAAGACTGATCGAAGGTTCGCTCAATTGATCGACAATCAATCGAACTTGTGCATGTTGATTTCCTTTCTTTTTGCACATGATCTAGTCAGCACAAACCTGATGACTAAGGGTTTTTCTATATGGAACAAGTCATCTAAGGTAGGTTGTTTTGGACTTGAAGGGGTCTAGGGCTAGGATTACCATGACACCTCATATTTTACCTGTTATCTCCGGCCTTGATGCTTCATGTCTTCGAGTATTTGGTCTTCAAAGTCTTCTTATGGAGGCTTAACTGACTCAAGACATCCTACCTTACGTCATTGACAGAATCGAGGCACTGACAATCTCCCCCATTGTCAATTATGTGACAACAAATAACCTAGACCTTGTCATGGTACATACCAATGACATACCAAAACAACTCGAAATATTACTAGTAATATATTACAAGATTTACAACATAAATACATGTCTTGAAAAGTAGACACTTGCGATGCTCCCCCTCAAATGCTCCCCTTAACTCCAACTCCATGTAACAACAAACAGAACTTGCATGACAGAATTCAACTTGTTTTGCTGGGACTTGATCTTTTTCCCCCTTTTTGTTAGTATTTTACGAAGAGTTAATTCTATAGATATACCAATAAAATTAGAAATATGGAAGGATCTATATAAGTTATTGTTGTTTTTAGAGAAGAAAAATTCTCTTATTCATCAATGATAAATGTACAGCCTGTATATAATGGAAGGAAGAGAAGTTCCTTTCACTATATTCGGTTACAAGATACTAATTACCACAAAATCAGGGAACTAGCCAAATACAAATATAGGAAACTAACTAATAGAGATGTCAGGGATTTTCCAGAATCTCTTTATTCCTAAATTAATGTAGTTAACTAATAATAAAATCAGAATTGCTACAGCGGTATCCCTGAAAATCAGGGATCGGGTATTTCCACACTCCCCCTCAAGCTAGGCGTAAATGTTAATCAAGCCAAGCTTGGTACTCAAATCTTCAAAATTCTTCCTTGGTAGAGCTTTAGTGAGGATATCTGCTATTTACTGACTTGTCGGTGTGTATAGCAAACTAACTGTCCCATTTTCTTTCTCCTTTATGAAGTGGCGATCTATCTTCACATGTTTTGTCCTGTCGTGATGCACCGGATTCTTTGCAATGTTAATAGCTGACTGATTGTCACAAAATACCTTCATTGGTTCAGAAGTGATGATTCCTAGTTCCCTCATTAGTCTTTCCAGCCATATTCCCTCACAAATTCCGAGTGCCATAGCTCTGAACTCCGCTTCTGCACTGCTCCGAGAAACTACTGGTTGTTTCTTACTTCGCCACGTTGCTAGGTTTCCCCACACATACGTACAATAACCAGATGCTGACCTTCGGTCAGTTATTGATCCGGCCTAGTCAGCATCAACGAACACTTCAATATCTTTCCTTGTGTTTTTCCCAGAGTACAAGCCTTTACCTAGTGTCATTTTAAGGTACCTCAGTATCCGGTTGACAGCTTCCATATGTTCTTCAGTTGGATCATTCATGAATTGACTAACTGCACTAACTGAGAACCCAATATCAGGTCTAGTGTGCGAGAGATAAATCAACTTCCCAACAAGTCTTTGATATCTGCCTTTGTCTACTGGAACACTATCCTTATTAGCTCCAAGCTTAGTTTTCGAGTCCATGGGTGTTTCAGCCGGTTTGCACCCCAGCATTCCTGTCTCTTTAAGAAGATCTAGTACATACTTCCGTTGTGACACTGAAATTCCCTTTCTTGACCGGGCTACTTCCATTCCAAGGAATTATTTTAGGCTCCCAAGATCCTTGGTTTCGAATTCTTTGGCAAGGTTTTGAGCTTGATTAGTTCATCTTCATAATCACCTGTTAAGATAATGTCACCTACATACACAATGAGAATCACCAATTTTCCTTCGGTTGAGTGTTTGATAAACAAAGTGTGATCTGCTTGACACTGAGAATAACCATACTTCTTCACTATTTTGTTGAACCTGTCAAACCAAGCTCTCGGGGATTGCTTCAGTCCATAAAGGGATTTCTTGAGCATACCTTATTCATAGTTGCCTGTGTTTCAAAGCCAGGAGGAATGTCCATGTAGACTTCTTCTGTCAGGTCTCCATTGAGAAAGGCGTTCTTAACATCAAGTTGGTGAAGAGGCCAGGCAAGCTTGGCAGCCAATGATAGCAGTACCCGAATAGTGTGTAATTTGGCTACTGGAGCAAACATCTCTTGGTAATCGATGCCATAGGATTGAGTG